>CM040127.1:226716637-228046381 GCA_022559845.1 Amorphophallus konjac
GTCCCCCCTCCCATTTAAATGTGACCTCTCCCCTTCCCACTCTTTTCTATTTAAGCTACTTGTAACCCACGTTGAGAGAATACAATGCAGATGAAGAAATTAGTTTAGCCATGGCTACATATCAAGTTCTTCCAATTTTTGGAACTCATGGGTGAGAACCCCAAATCCACATCCACCCCCGCCATGGATGAAGACCGATAGCTCCGGGTGCACCGTTCCTGAGATGGGAGTGGGCGAGAAGCCCCATCCAAAGCCTCGGTCGACTTCCCTTGCCATCCACCACTGCGTCATCCTCCACCGCCACCACCGTCGTCTCCAACCACAATCGCCGCCACGACCACAGCCAAGGCAGCGGAGGAGTCTGGCTGCATCAGCCCTAAGATGGGGTCGGGTGAGAAGCCCCAACCGAGCTTCCCTCTCTCCTTGGTTCACTCCTTCACCTCCGCCACTGCTCACCACCATTCTCACCCCCCTCGAACTAGCTTTATTCCTTCTCTTTCTATACTCTTATTAGCTATATAAATATCTATACAACTCTTCCCACGTAGCTCACCCTCTGCCCTCCATCACAGCTGTTTCGGAAGTCCCCAACCCCACCCTCGGATGCCACAAACATGAAAAAAAATGCAGGAAAACCAGAAGCATAATTGAAAAGAGTAAGAAAAAAAATGTGGGGAAAAGTAATTTTTGAAAAGAAAAAAAAGAGAAGGGAGAAAATGATTAGAAAAGAAAATTTCGGACCCGAATGCTTTCGTATCATCATCTCAGCATCCACAGCCTGAGCAATCGCCCGAGCAAAGTCAGCATCTCGCTCAGCTCTGCCTCCCGCAGGCTGAGACGAAGAGGGGAGCATCCGGTCCTTGCCGCTGCCCTCCCTCGGCTCGCTGCATTTTAGAAGTCAGAGTCAGTCACATTTATCATAAGCATGAGCATATAAGCATAAATTCAAGACTAAGGATCAGGGAAGCTCACCAGAAGATCCAGTGTGTGCTGGAGCTCATCCCTCTGCTGTACAGTAGCGTGAAAGAGTCCTTGGAGCTCTGCTATCCTGCCCTGGGGGTCTAGCTGCATATAGTAAATCATGGTGTTAGTGCATATAGGAATAAGTTAATAAATTAAAGAGCATGAGTTTAGAATTCATACCGGTTAACGGATGCCGCGGAACACCTGGTCGCCGTACCTCCGAGCGTAGGCCTTCAGGTAGGCCTCATCGCTGTCAGCTCGGGTCCTCACCTTCCGGCCCCTCCGTGTCCAATCTCGCACCTAGTCGTGCACTCGGGTGATATAGTCGATGTCGCCACTGAGTCCCTTCGAGGACTGTCCGAAGCGCTCGTCGTCTTATGCATGGAATTCCACCTCCGGTTGGTGTACTCCTCTCGTCCTCATGATTAGCCGATGATGTAGAGGCTCGATGATGTTCAGGAAATGAAGCCAGATCTCTTGCCCGGCATACGCCTGGGCTGCCTCCACCTAAGGTTGCCCCTCGTGACCCTCGTCAGGGTAAGGTGTCCAGCGCACCTGAAATGGCAATTGAGTCATTGTCAGTATTTAGAAGCATTTAGAGCATATAGAAGGGTTTGAGTTTAGAGTGGTACCGATGCATAAGGGAAAGTGTCTCTATCATCCTAGATCGCCCGGGCTAGGTGCCGGATCGATCCCATGTCCCATGCCACCACCCACCGTCTCACGATGGGGATCCACTCTAGATGTAACTCCTTCCCTCGCCCTAAGCCAGGGAGGTACAGGTAGGTCTAGACCTGCATAAGTCAAGTGTCAGCATATAGTAATAGCAAGCATATAAACAAGCATTTAAAAAGTTTAGAGTTTGGGGCATTTTACCTGTAGGAATGGCGAGAAGCCGCCCAGCATGGTCTGTCGGTCGGTCATGCTCAGAGAGTCGAAAAGGAAAGCCAGGACCGCTGCTCCCCAGGCGTACTCACCTACTCCATCTAGATCGCTCAGCAATGGGAGGAGCATGCAGCTCACTCTATCAGCCCTGGTTGTGAAGAGAAGCTTCCCGAATAGCAACATCAGGAAGCACTGCAGGGTGATGTCTCCCTCTGGTCCCGGTCCTGTCGCCACTCTCCCTCGGACCTGGTCTATCACTCTCCCGATGTGCTCCTCTGGCAGCTCCCCTACGGATATTGCCGCTCCCCTCAGCCCCAGGCTCTCCTGGAGTGTCGCTCGTCCCTGCATGGAGGAATGGTGCCCTAGTCTCATCAGATCTAATCCGAGTAACTCCTGTGCCATCTCTCGGTAGTCTCCATATGTCCATCCTGTCACTGGCGCTTCGTGGACTCGTAATCTGGTGATCCTCGCTATATCTTCCAGCGTGGGGATCATATGACCCCACGGGAAGATAAATGCTCTGCTGACCGAGTCCCATCTCTCATGAAGGGCGTAGAGCAGTGTTGTATTGATCCTCGTCACCTCTATGCTCAGTAGCTCCCCGAAGCCCATGGCTGCCAGTCTGTCTTTCAGATAATCTAGTACGGCTTGGTATACTGCCCGGACTTGCAGCCAAGAAATATGAGTCCGTCTCTTCCCCTGCACACATGTAAAAATTGGAATTAGTCATTTCATAAACATTCCATTTTCATTTAAAAATAATGACATCAAAGAAATGGAAGTGTGTCTATGTTCCCCTAGCGGCCATTGTATGAACCGTTTCTATTTCTCTAGCAACCCAAGTTTGAACCGCCTGAGTCTCTAGCGGTCACTGAAATGACCGCTAAGCAACCCGTGAGTGGGCATCGTCTTATCCATTCCCCCATTCTATGAAAATGGCCCAAAGGGCCTACAAAGCATTTTAATGGGTCCCTTGACCCATTCCCCTGTCCATTCATACACATGCATGCAATTGGAAATTAAAAAATGAAGAAATGGAGTTTTTGGACCGTCGGCCTACCTCAGACGATTGCCGTCCGATCGCCGCCGCTGGTGCCTCCCCGGCCGCCGTGGCATCCTTCTTTTCCTCCATGGCTTCCCCTGGGCCCTCCTCCTCTGCGGGAACCTCTTCTTCCGCCGGTTGGGCCGCCGACCTTGGCTCCTCCGCCAGTGTGGTTTATCGCCACCGCCGTGGGTGGCGTTCCTTCCTCCGCTATCCGTTTTTGGAGGTGCTTCACAGCCCTCTTCTTCACCATCACGGTGGTCGGGTGTGGGGACGCACGGTGGTCGCCAGTGGGTCACCGGAATCGCCGGTGGGTTGCTCGGTTTTTGTGTTTTGAGTGAATGGGTGTTTTGGAGGGGGAGAGAACGTTCGGTTTTTTTTTTGAACCCAGGAAATTTGGCGGTCTATCGTTAGATCGTTACGATTCTTTTGGCGGTCCTTCCTTCGACCGTTTGTCATCAGGGTGTTCTTCCTCGAAGGATGTGAACCGACGTCCGTTGGTGGTCCATCATCAGACCATTTGTGACATTCTAGCGGTTCTATTTTAGACCGTTTGTGGCTTGAATTGTTTTGCAATGCTCTATCCATTATGTTTCATGCCTTATCTTGTGTTTCATGCTTATCATATGATTTATTGGTTGGTGGCTAACCTTTTCATTTGCAAAAATCATGAACGTCGTCATGCTTTTTCGCCACATATCGCCAGACAGGTAAGTCAGGTAAGTATCTCGATCCCTAGTCTCTTAATGCATTACTATATGGTATCTACGATATATTACCTCGAGAACTGGCTGGTCATTCATGTGTTCCAGGATCTGATGTTCCCCTTTAACAAAAATGACGATGATCTAAGTGCACATGTTTAATCGCTAGATTGGCCATTGGGTTGGAAGAGTTGGGGGACGATGGTTCCGTCTTGCACGCCGTGGTTGAAGATAGTGTCTTGACCCTGATTTGTCCGATCTAGCAATACTATTCTCGAGTATCTTCTTTTTTATCCTTTCTTGGCATTTATTTTAATGATTCCTTTATTTTAGCCCAGCATGCATCATGCGCATCTTTGAGCATTCACGTGCCCTCATCTGTCTGAAGTGTCTTAGTAATGGTGGATAACTGTGTGTCCATGGTCTTGAGTAAGGAGAGTTATTCCGCTATGAGTTGGAAGGTTTCCTTCGATCTGTTTGCTCGGTTTGGTTAGCTGAGGTTTCGTGTATGGACTTTAGTGATGCGTAGGAATTCCCCTTGAATGAGGGTAGGATCTACAGGGGCAACAGTGTGGCAAACTAAGTCTTCCTCACCAGCTTTAGATCTAGGAAGGGAAAGATAAGTCTCTACCTCCTCTAATAAGATGGTGGCCTCAAAGGATGGGAGGATGAAGGTATGCATCTGGGGATGTCATACTTCTACTAGAGCTGTGATGATGTGCCAATCCAATGAAAGTTTGGGGTAATTTTTGGCTAGAATTAAAAGAGGGTGCAAGTGCCAGGCCCTTAAGATGTATATCACTGCTATGGGGAGCTCACGGATCATGGGAGACATCCACTTCAGGGTGGAATAGCGCCTAGGGCTGGGAAGGAGCTGAAGTGATGAGAAAGGAGAAAGAGAACAAAGAAAGGAAAAGAGAAAGCATCACAAGCACTTTTTGAAGGAAATCCAATGAGATAAGAGAAGTTGCTTTAGCTTACCTCTCTCAAAGGGCTGGAGCTTAGATGCCCGGGGATGGTGGTCAACCTTTGCAGCACCCCGTACTCTTTCTTAGCTGGCTTTGACCAGTGGTAAGCAGCCTCACCCATGGAGCTTCCTTCGAGAGTCCTCTTCATGATGATTTGGGAAGGTTTAGCAAGGTTTTCAAGACCTAGAAGAGGGGTGTTGGGTGACAAACGAGTTTAAGGTCTCCCCTTACTTATAGAGCCTAAACACGTGGCGTAATCCCATTAGGATTGAGGTAGGATAGTGCCAAAACGGGTTAGGATAGGCTCTAGCACGGATTAGGACTCCTTGCCCACGGTTTGGGACTCTCCAAGAGAGTCCCGATCAGAGCTACCAGAGTTTCCTACGTTGCCGTCTATCGGTCCGCCGCCGAAGGATAGTTGCGGTCCTCAAACGACCATTTCTATACCGTTTACCCACTTCATCTCTCTGGCAGACAAAACGGTCTTTGTAAGGCCGTCTTTTGGTTCCAACGGTCAACATAGAACCATCTTTATCACCTACGCGGTCCAAGGAGGACCGTTTAGGACCGTCTTTGAGCTCATGGCAAGACGATCTTCAGCGGTCTACCGTGAGACCGTCTAGCCCCTGGAGCAGCCATTTGATGGACCGTCTCTCTCTCTCTCTCTGTTGCCTTTAGTGTCCTATTTCTTTGCACCAGTCCTATTCGGGTCTCTCGAGTCCCTCTCTCACTATCTCGTGTCAGTATAAAGTTCGTTGTCAGTCGGCCAGCATGCACACATTTGCGAAATCAAAAGAAGAAATCAAGACATGCTATATCATAATATCATAACAAAAGTACACGAGTCAAGTCTCATACATCAGGCTAGTCCCTCTCCCGGACCCCCACTCTCACCCGCGCCCTCTTGCCTCTTCAATGGCAAGGCCATCGCAGAGCTCGCCTCCTTTCGATGCCATCGACGACGCTCCTCCTCCTCATTTCTCTGACGACTGGAGGAACTCGTGAAGTACCCTCTGTGGGAACTGTGCGTACCGTACATACCGTGCGTGCCACTCGGGGCCCCGCTGCGCTCTGGCCTCTGGTACATCAGCTCGTATGCCTCTACAGAACCCTCCAGATTAGCCACCTGGAGTCTGTACCGGTCCCACTCTACCCGGATGTGCTCCGTCTCCGTAGCCCCATCCCGGAATCGCTCCAGCTCGACACGAAGGAGTGCCAGCTCCGTCACATCCATTGGGCAGCTGCGCTCCAGCTCCCCTCTCAGCCGAGTGACCTCATGTAATATCCCGATTTATTAATCAAATAAAAATTTCTAGAAAATTTATAAGAAATTATTTAGAAAATCCTTAATAAATAGAATAAGTTAAATTTTGACTATTTTATAAAAATATGAAAAATTTAGAATCTTGTAGAGGATAAAATGTTTGATAATAGTGTCTTCTGGGACTGACCCAAATAAAATCTGTAATTAGGCCAAATCAACTGATTAAGGCCCAAAATCCACACTTAATCTAATTGGACCTTAAAACACGAAATTTGAGCCCAATACCCGATCATTTAGGCTGAGACTGGATCCAAATGGAAGGCTAGGATGAGAGGATCGTTTCCCCTCTTAGTTATCTCCGAAACCCTAACCCTAGAAAGTGAATTTTGGATGAGAAGGTGGCGGCTAACCCTATCCGCACGGTTCGCGCACGTCCAACTTGATTGGACTCTATCTCCTCGAATAGAAAACTCTAGACCTTGTGTGACCTATAAAAATGACCCTCAGGAACCCTATTTTCGTTTGGGTGCTATGGCAGCCGACGAGGATCGTGGATGAGGGCAGATTCGAGCGATCACCGGCGGGGTGTTCTTAGCGTGTCGTCGTCCCTTCTTCTTCCTTCTTCCTCCGTTTAAGGTAGGTTATAGCAAGCCAAACCTTAAGTATTATGTATGATTAGAACCAGCATCGAGTGCCCTTTCTATTGAATGCAAAAGCCATAAAAGTTGATTAGTATCATGCGAGAATTTTAGGGTTTAGTAGAAGCATGTTATATCTAGGGTTATACTCGTTTCATCTTGTTTAAGTAGGGATTTCAGGCACTAAAGATTAAATCGAGCATGCCATACTGTAAAACTTTTCGTGCTCTTTCTTTTAAATCCAAAAGCCCTAATTATTATGCTCTATACAATGCGTATTTAGCAAATCATTGTAACCCTAGCCAACTCGCCGGAGGCGGGCAGGGCGAAAGGGGCTTGATTGTTTTTTTGACTTGCGCGGCCTCACGATAGACCGCCCACGTGGTTAGGTGGTACATTACGGACCATTTATGTGTTGCGATTCGTGTTATGTTTCTAGGAAGAGCGGCATGACCTAGACCGCCCTTCTGTCAGGCGGCCAATGATTGACCGTTCATCTCCCCTAGCGGCTCATTACAAACCGCTCATCCCCAGAAGGCCTTCTGACCTGAGGGGGATAAACGGCCTATCGTGCGTCCGCCGAGGAGGATGAAAGGTCCTTACTGGACCGTCCATTTTTACAGAATTTATTAAGTTATCTTTTTCGCATGATTTATGATAGTAGATTAGTAGTTAAATGTAAGTTAGCAACATGCATAAAAACCCTGGAAATTATAACATTAAATGATTATAAATCTTGCTGATTTATTCATCTTGACCTTGGATCACCTTCCTTTTCAATGTTAATATTAATCATGACTCATTATTAAATTGGAAAATGTTATTAGGGTTGTATGGCAGTCGTTCTACTCTGGTAGGATTGACTGACCGTCTCACTGGTTTCCGATGTTTTATTAGCCCTATTTCCTTGTAACGAACCGTACATCCCTGGCCAAGTGCCACTTACATTGGTCGATTAACCTTGATCTATCTTCGACCAAATTATGTTTGGACCGACCCAATAAGCCCTAGGTTGACCAGGGGAGAGTCGGCTGGACTCTGGTTCAGTTCTGCCCCACTTATGGCAGCCCTGAGCCTGTTTCGGTAGACTTCTAGTTGATTAAGTTGAACGGACCTACTGGAACCGCCCATGTTATAGCGCGGATCTTATTGGACCGTCTGTCTGTTGGACGACCCTGTAAGGACCGTTTATCTTGTTCTTGGCTTCCAGCTCTACTAGTCTTAGCGGCCCATTTTCAACCGTCCAATTCCTCGAGTGGCCCTACATGGACCGTGTATCCTTGACGTCGGTGTGGCTAGTCCTAAGACCATCTTATCCTAAACGGTCCACTCTAGACTGTGTATTGCTTGAGCGGCCCTATTCTGACAGCTTATCATCCAGAAGTGATTTTTCATGATTTTTCCGTGTTGAATCCAAGGACCTGATTGGTTCTTGATAACTTGAACTTTCCAGACATGATGTCTACTTCAACTTACCATTGAAACTTTGGCAAGTTCTATATCTTGAAGTATTGACCATCTAACTTGATTAATGTCTAGACATAACTTGGGATCTTGGATCCAACAAAGCAATGCCAACGCATCTTAAGGGCCCAGTCTGGTCCTGGGAGGAGCGCCCGAAAAGTACTTGTGCCCTGGGGAGTTTGAATGACATGGTGAGGCATTGCACCGAGTGCATGACTAGCGTGATGTCTAAGACAATAATCTCTTACTTAAATTTCTCTTGACTTGGTTAAATCTTGCTTGTTGGCCAAATTCTGGTTATATCATGTTCTTGCCTTCCTTTCATTATTTTGTTGCATAGTTATTTTCTTTCGTTCTTTATTTACACGCTCAAACATGTAATTTAATTGGTTAATTGCTTAAACTTGCCTGTTATTACCTACTGAGCATTCGCTCACCTAATTTTCCCCCTTTTTAGGTAGCTCAGGTGAGGACTCACAATCTGATGGAGCGGGCAAGAGTGACGACCGTGGAGTGAACCTGATAGAAGCCAGTGAAACTAGTTCTAGTTGTGGAGTTTTATTTGTATTTAAGGGTATTTGGAAGAGTTGTAATTTGAAGTTAGCCAATGTAATAGTGTTAAGTGGATGTTGTCAAGATTATGTTAAGTGAGATCATGGTAGTTTGGATCATGGTTTGGTTATGTGCTATTTAATGAATAGAGCAGTTTCTATTTGTGGATGTGCGATCTTTTAGCTTTAACATATCATGTCTAGAAATCAACATATTATTATTATAATTATTATTATTATTATTACTTATCTCTACTGCCAGTCCCGATATTCTACGTCGGGGCGTGACAGTTAGGTGCTATCTGAGCCTAGGTTTCTAATATTCCTAGGTTATTTACGTTCTAGGATTCTAAGTGTTTGTCGTAGAACCTATACCCTTGTTATGAGTCAAAGGACCAAACCCAGTGAGAATTTGGGTAGAGACTTGGGTTGAGTTAATAATCAACTCTAAACTCTTTCTCCTAAATGAACTTAAGATAAATTATTTTCATGCAGGACGTTCCGATGGCAGCTGAGCGTGCGCAATGGCGAGACATGCAGCGGATGGTCCAAGGACTTACACGGGCTTTAGAACAAGTGGCCCAAGGTGGAGCGGAGAATCATGGTGTTGGTGATCTACAAAGGAATTTTCGTGGGATGAATCCCCCACGTTTTGGAGGTTCAACTGATCCCGATGAAGCCGAACACTAGCTTAAGGAGATGGAAAGAATTTTTGAAGTTATGCAATGCAGCGACCAGGAGCGTGTGCTTTTAACAACGTTCCAGTTTGAACGGGATGCTAGCACTTGGTGGGAGTCTGTAAAGGTGACCCTCGGTGACAGACAAATTTCGTGGAAGGAATTTGAAGAATTCTTCAATAGCAAGTACTTTTCCGATAGAATCCAAGAGAAGAAAGCCGCTGAGTTTGCTACTCTGAAGCAGCGGAGTTTATCTGTGGCGGAATATGAAGCTCAATTTTCTAGACTCTCTCGTTATGCTACTCATTTGATTTCCACAGAGAAGATGAAGGCGAAACGTTTTCTAAATGGGGTGAAGTTGCATTATATTAACCAGTTGGCGCCGATGGAGATTCAGACCTATGTAGAGATGGTAAGAAAATCCCAAGTTTTAGAAGATACCTTAGAAATGACGGAGAAAATCTGTGGGAAGAATGTAAAAAGGAGCAACCTACTGGTTCCGGGAGTGCTAAACCCGGGAATAGCAAGAAGAGGCCCAATGGCGGGTCTAGTTCATGGAAGGGGAAAATGCCAAAGAATGAAGACAAGAAGCCTGGCCCGATTGTTCCATTTAAGGGCGTATGCAAGTATTGTGACCGCCCCGGTCACAAGATGAAAGAGTGCTGGCGCAAGCTGGGTGCCTGTTTGCGTTGCGGGAGTAGGGATCACAGCATTCCAGAGTATCCTCTCTTATCGAGCAGGCTACCACGACTAAACCTCAAGGCGGCAAGAAACAGCAGGGCAAGCTCCAGGCCTACAAGAGGAGGATGCAGGCACCACAAGGAGGGTGGACTTGTGGAAGGTACTCTCATTGTTAATGGAAAGCCAGCTTTTGTTCTTTTTGATACCGGTGCTACTCATTCATTTGTTTCTCGGAGTTTTGCTAAGGCATTAGCTATGAAGCCGGTTTTGATGAATTCCCCCTTAGAGATATCAACTCCTATTGGCTCTAGATCAACGATTAAGTATTTTTATCCTTCTAGCAAGATTATGGTTAATGAACAGAATTTGCCAGCTGATTTAGTATGCATGGATATGAATAATTATGATGTAATTATAGGAGCGGATTGGTTGGCTAAGCATGAGGCCAATGTCCATTGTAGTTCCAGCTCTGTGTCTTTTTCTAGACACCCTAGACTTTCTTTTATAGGGGTTAGGCACCATAGATCTGTGCCACATATCTTGACCATCCAAGCCGATAAGTTGATGAGGAGAGGATGTCAGGCATTTTTAGCCTTTGTTTATGTGACCCCTGAGAAGAAGATCGAGATTAAGAACATTCCTGTTGTCCGAGATTTTTCCGGATGTTTTTCCTGAGGAATTGCCAGGTCTTCCACCAGAGAGGGAAGTTGTGTTTTCTATTGATCTAATTCCTGGCGCGACCCCTGTTTCTAAGGCTCCTTATCGTATGTCTCCTGCGGAGCTGAGAGAATTAAAGCAGCAGTTAATGGAATTACTTGAGAAGAGGTTTATTCGTCCAAGTACATCCCCGTGGGGGCTCCAGTGTTATTTGTAAGGAAGAAGGATGGCTCGATGAGGTTGTGTATTGATTATCGGCAACTGAACCAGTTGACTATAAAAAATAATATTCATTGCGAGGATGATGAGTTATTTGATCAGATAGCAGGAGCTTAGTATTTCTCTAAGATTGATCTTCGATCAGGCTATCATCAGTTGCGGATTAAGGAGGAGGATATTTATAAGATAGCTTTTCGTAGTAGGTATGGGCACTTTGAATTTAATGTAATGCCTTTTGGACTAACGAATGCACATGCAGCTTTCATGCAGTTGATGAACGATACATTCCGACCCTATCTGGATCAATGGGTCGTAGTGTTTATTGATGACATTCTGATTTATTCCAAGAGTAGGAAGAACATGCTGAACATTTCAGGATGGCGTTATAATTATTGAGAGACCATCAGTTATACGCCAAGTTTAGCAAGTGTGAATTTTGGCTACAAGAGGTGTCCTTTCTAGGGCATATCATTACGAAAGAAGGTATTTCTGTTGATCCGTCGAAGGTAGAGGCAGTTAAAGATTGGGACATGCCTGCTAGTGTAACAGAAGTTAGAAGCTTCCTAGGCTTGGCAGGATATTATCGGAGGTTTATTAAAGATTTCTCCAAGATTGCGGTGCCCTTAACAAGATTAACCCGCAAGGAGAATAAGTTTGATTGGACGGAAGATTGTGAGAAAAGCTTCCAGACTTTGAAGGAGTGTTTAACGACTGCCCCTGTTTTAGCATTACCATCTGGAGAAGAAGGCTTCGTGGTGTACACCGATGCTTCGGGAATTGGTTTAGGTGGTGTACTGATGTAGCATGGGAAAGTGATAGCCTATTCTTCTAGGCAGTTGAGAAAGCATGGGGAGAATTATCCTGTCCATGATTTGGAGCTAGCAGCCGTAGTTTTTGCCTTGAAAATATGGAGACATTACTTATATGGAGAGACATTCACAGTATTTTCAGATCACAAGAGTTTGAAGTATTTATTTTCTCAGAAAGAACTCAATATGAGGCAGAGAAGATAGTTAGAATATTTAAAGGATTTCAACTTCTCCATAGAATATCATCCCGGGAAGGGTAATGTGGTGGCAGATGCCCTAAGCCGCAAGCCGATGGCTAAATTGTCAAGTCTCATGATGCAAGAATGGAAGCTGTTGGAGCAATTAGCCGGGTTGGATATTAATGTTGACAAGGACCAAGTTATGATTGCTCAGATTCAGCTTAAACCAGAATCTTTGGCAGAAATCAAGTCCTTGCAAGACAATGACCTAGAGTTGGTAGAAATCAAGGAGAGCTTGAGTAGCAGACCGGAATTCATGATAGCTGACGATGGCAGACTTTATTTCAGGGAAGGACTTGTGTACCTGATGTAGCCGAAGCTAAGGAAAAGATCCTCGAGGAAGCTCATAGGTCCCGATATACCATTCATCCTGGAGGTACGAAGATGTTTAAGGATTTGAAAAGATCTTTTTGGTGGCCAAATATGAAAAGGGAAATTGCAGAATTTATGAATAGATGCTTGGTGTGTCAGCAGGTTAAGGCTGAGCATTTCAGACCTGCAGGGAAGTTGAAACCACTGGACATACCTCAATGGATGTGGGAGAGTATTGGCATGGATTTCATTATGGGTCTACCTAGGACTCGTAGCAGATTTGATGTAATATGGGTTATCATTAACAGATTGACAAAGTCCGCTCATTTCTTATTCATTAAATCTAAGTGGACAGTTGATGTTCTAGCAGCTTTATATATGAAGGAAGTGGTGCGACTCCATGGTATTCTGGTCAGTATTGTGTCTGATAGAGACCCCATATTCACTTCACATTTTTGGAAAGGATTGCAAGAATCTTTGGGAACCCGTCTGAACTTCAGTACTACTTTTCATCCACAAACAGATGGACAGACGGAAAGAACCAACCAGATAGTGGAAGATATGTTGAGAGCCTGCATGATTGATTTCGGAGGCAAGTTGGAGTGATCACTTGGCCTTGATTGAATTTGCTTATAACAATAGTTATCAGTCCAGCATTCAGATGGCTCCGTTTGAAGCTCTGTATGGAAGAAGCTGTCGGTCTCCATTACGTTGGAACGAGGTTGGTGAGAAGCAATGGCTGGGGCCAGATCTTATTTCTGAATCATCAAAGAATATTCGTATTATTAGAGACTGATTGCAAGTAGCACAATCAAGACAGAAGAGTTATGCAGACCACAGAAGGAGGGACTTGGAATTTCAAGTTGGTGAACATGTGTTTTTGAAAGTTTCTCCTATAAGAGGAATCCGAAGATTTGGCATTCAAGGCAAGCTAAGTCCCAGATATGTCGGTCCATTCGAGATTTTAGAAAGAATGGGGAGGTTGCGTACTGTCTGGCACCACCCCCTTAGTTATCCAGAGTACACAATATCTTCCATGTGTCGATGTTGAGAAAGTATGTGTATGACCCCACTCATGTCATTCAACATGCGGATCTTGAGTTAAAGAAAGATCTAACTTATGAAGAGAGACCTGTTAAGATTCTGGATCGTAAGCAGCAGCAACTCAGAAACAGGTCCATACCTATGGTGAAAGTGCAATGGAGTCGGCGTGGAACCGAAGAAGCTACTTGGGAGTCAGAAGATACCATGCGAAAACAGTACCCCGATTTGTTCTAGGTGAGTTGTTACACTCCCCATCATGTTAAGTGCAGTGAATTTGGAGGGCCAAATTCTTTGAAGTGGGGGAGGGTGTAATATCCCGATTTATTAAACAAATAAAAATTTCTAGAAAATTTATAAGAACTTAATTAGAAATCCTTAATAAATAGAATAAGTTAAATTTTGACTATTTTATAAAAATATGAAAATTTTAGAATCTTGTAGAGGATAAAATCTTTGATAATAGTGTCTTCTGTGACTGGCCCAAATAAAATCTGTAATTAGGCCAAATCAACTGATTAAGGCCCAAATCCACACTTAATATAATTGGACCTTAAAACGCAAAATTTGAGCCCAATACCCGATCATTTAAGCTGAGACCGGATCCAAATGGAAGGCTAGGATGAGAGGATCGTTTCCGCTCTTAGTTCTCTCCAAAACCTTAACCCTAGAAAGCGAATTTTGGATGAGAAGGCGGCGGCTAACCCTATCCGTGCTGCTCGCGCACGTCCAACTTGATTGGACTCTATCTCCTCGAATAGAAAACTCTAGACCTTGTGTGACCTATAAAAATGACCCTCAGGAACCCAATTTTCGTTTGGGTGCTGTGGCGGCCGATGAGGATCGTGGACGAGGGCGGATTCCGGCGATCACCGGCGGGGTGTTCTTAGCATGTCGTCGTCCCTTCTTCTTCCTTCTTCCTCCGTTTAAGGTAGGTTATAGCAAGCCAAACCTTAAGTATTATATATTGTTAGAACCAGCATCGAGTGCCCTTTCTATTGAATGTAAAAGCCCTAAAGGTTTCTTAGTATCATGCGAGAATTTTAGGGTTTAGTAGAAGCATGTCATATCTAGGGTTATACTTCTTTCATCTTGTTTAAGTAGGGATTTTAGGCACTAAAGATTAAATCGAGCATGACATACTGTAAAACTTTTCGTGCTCTTTCTTTTAAATCCAAAAGCCCTAATTATTATGCTCTGTACTATGCGTATTTAGCAAATCATTGTAACCCTAGCCAACTCGCCGGAGGCGGGCAGGGCGAAAGGGGCTTGATTATTTTTTTGACTTGCGCGGCCTCACGATAGACCACCCAACGTGGTTAGGCGGCACATTACGGACCATTTATGTGTTGCGATTCGTGTTATGTTTCTCGGAAGCGGCATGACCTAGACCGCCCTTCTGTCAGGCGGCCAGTGATTGACCGTTCGTCTCCCCCAGCGGCTCATTACAAACCGCTCATCCCCAGAAGGCCTTCTGACCTGAGGGGGATAAACGGCCTGTCGTGCGACCGTCGAGGAGGATGAAAGGTCCCTACTGGACCATCGATCTTTACAGAATTTATTAAGTTATCTTTTTCGCATGATTTATGATAGTAGATTAGTGGTTAAATGTAAGTTAGCAACATGCATAAAAACCCTGAAAAAGTATAAAATTAAATGATTAGAAATCTTGCTGATTTATTCATCTTGACCTTGGATCACCTTCCTTTTCAATGTTAATATTAATCATGACTCATTATTAAAGTGAAAATGTTATTAGGGTTGTATGACAGTCGTTCTACTCCGGTAGGATTGACTGACCGTCTCACTGGTTTCGATGTTTTATTAGCCCTATTTCCTTGTAATGTTTGGGACTCTCTGCCGGATATTCCTTCCGTTGGACTAGGACCTTCATTACGGGACCTCCGTAAGCCCCCACGAGCTTGGGATTCCCACTAGGACGCCGGGCAGGTTGGACCATCAAGACCTGAACGTGTGTACGTGATCGAATCGATTGAACTATCGTATTGTAAGTCACGGCTCGACTTGGACCCCCTGAGAATGGCACGGCCCGAAAGGGATCGTTCATCCTATTGGGCGGTCCATGACGAACCATACATCCCTGGCCAAGTGCCACTTACATTGGTCGATTAACCTTGATCTATCTTCGACCAAATTATGTTTGGACCGACCCAATAAGCCCTAAGTTGACTAGGGGAGAGTGGGCTGGACTCTGGTTCTATTCTGCCCCACTTATGATAGCCCGGAGCCCGTTTGGGTAGACTTCTAGTTGATTAAGTTGAACGGACCTACTGGAACCGCCCATGTTATAGCGCGGATCTTATTAGACCGTCTGTCTGTTGGACGGCCCTGTAAGGACCGTTTATCTTGTTCTTGGGCTTCCAGGTCTACTAGTCTTGAGCGGCCCATTTTCAACCGTCCAATTCCTCAAGCGGCCCTACATGGACCGTGTATCCTTGACGTCGGTGTGGCTAGTCCTACGCTCATCTCTATCCCGAACGGTCCACTCTAGACCGTGTATTGCAGGAGCGGCCCTATTCTGACCGCTTATCATCCAGAAGTGATTTTTCCGTGATTTTCCGTGTTGAATCCAAGGACCTGATTGGTTCTTCATAACTTGAACTTTCCAGACATGATGTCTACTTCAACTTACCCTTGAAACTTTGGTAAGTTCCATATCTTGAAGTATTGGCCATCTAACTTGATTAATGTCTAGACATAACTTGGGATCTTAGATCCAACAAATCAATGCCAACGCATCTTTAGGGCCCAGTCTGGTCCTGGGAGGAGCGCCCGAAAAGTACTTGTGCCCCAGGGAGTTTGAATGACATGGTGAGTCATTGCACCGAGTGCATGACTAGCGTGATGTCTAAGACAATAATCTCTTACTTGAATTTCTCTTGACTTGGTTAAATCTTGCTTGTTGGCCAAATTCTCGGTTATATCATGTTCTTGCCTTCCTTTCATTATTTTGTTGCATAGTTATTTCCTTTCGTTCTTTATTTACGCGCTCAGACATGCAATTTAATTGGTTAATTACTTAAACTTGCCTGTTATTACCTACTGAGCATTCGCTCACCTAGTTTTTCCCCCTTTTCAGGTATCTCAGGTGATGACTCGCAATCTGATGGGAACGGGCAAGAGTGATGATCGTGGAGTGAACCTGATAGAAGCCTATAAAACTAGTTCTAGTTGTGGAGTTTTATTTGTATTTAAGGGTATTTTGGAAGAGTTGTAATTTGAAGTTAGCCAATGTAATAGTGTTAAGTGGATGTTGTCAAGATTATGTTAAGTGAGATCATGGTAGTTTGGAACATGGTTTGGTTATGTGCTATTTAATGAATGGAGCAGTTTCTATTTGTGGATGTGCGATCTTTTAGCTTTAACATATCATGTCTAGAAATCAACATATTATTATTATTATTATTATTATTACTTGTCTCTACTGCCAGTCCCGATATTCGGCGTCGGGGCGTGACACCTCACTCAGCGCCACTGCCAGCTCGGTCGTCTGCGCACATACCTCATCATCAGCTAGTTGCATTCATTATCATAATCAACAAAATGGAAAGTACAACTATTTACTTACCCTCTCGGTGAGTGCGGCCTCGGCTGCCTCAGCCCGTGCCACTGCCTGGGCAAACTCAGCATTCCGCTCGGCCCGATCTGCGGGAGGCTGGGAGGAAGAAGGTGTGTCGGCTCCCTGACGCTGGGATCCCTCAGCATGTTGTAAAGTAGGGGCATGTCAGTTTCATAAGCATATCATAAACATTTTAAGTCTGTGGTGGAGTAAAACTTACCATGAGGTCTAGAGAAAGCTGGAGGTCATCCCGCTGCTGGACGGTAGAGTGTAGTAGCCCCTGGAGCTCGGCTATCCTTCCCTGGGGGTCAAGCTTCATGTAGAAAGTCAAGAGTCAATCCATCATAATCATGAGAATATTAGAAAACATGAGTTTAGAGTCATACCGATCGTCGAGTGCCACGGAAGACCTGGTCTCCATAGCGTCGGGAGTAGGCCGTCAGGTAGGCCTCATCGCTCTCGGGTCGGGCACACACTGCTCGTCCAAGTGACGTCCAGTCTCAGATCTGATCGGCCGCTCAGGTAACCCAATCTATCTCCACCGCCAGCCCGCGGGCGTGGCGTCCGACCCGCTCCTTCGGCTTCTCGCGAGCCGGGAACTCAACCTCCGCCTGGGGGATGCCGAGGGTCCTCATCACCAGCCGGTAGTGGAGTGGCTCCACCACATTAATGTAGTGGAGCCATATGTCTCGACCCGCATACGCCAGGGCCGCCACTACCTATGGCTGGCCCTCGTGACCCTCTCCCTGGTAGGGTGTCCACCTAACCTGTCAAGTAGGTAGTTGTGTCAGCATATAAGCATATAGTTGCATTTTGTACAAAGCTCAAGTTTAGGTCTTATCGAGGCATAGGGAATAGCGTCAAGGTCATCCTAGATCATCCGGACCAGGCGACGCAGGGAGCCCACCTCTTGTGGTGCTGTCCACTGTCTCGCGATGGGCAGTTAGTCGGGGTACGTCTCATTGCCTCTCCCCAGCCCGGGGAGGTACACATAGGCACACACCTGCATTACATCAAAATGTCATCATATAAGCGTTTATAGAATTCAGGTAGTAAATTGCATAAGCATTTTAGGGATCGAGTCGTACCTGAAGTAGCGGGGAGAACCCACAAAGCATCGTGCGCCGGCTCGTGGAACTAAGGGTGTCGAAGAGGAAGGCGAGCACCGCTGCCCCCCACGCGTACTCTTCGACGCGGCAAACCTAATCCAGCAAAGGTAGCAGCCGACAGCTAACACTATCCGCCCGGGTGGCGAACAGTAATCTCCCGAACAGCAGCATCAAAAACTTTTGAAGGATGATGTCTGCCTCTGGTCTCGGTGCAGCGACTACCCGCGGTCATGCTCGGTCCACGGGTCGTCTCAGGTGCTGCTCCGCAGCTCTCTTGTCGCGATCCCCGCTCCCCTCAGACCGAGACTCTCATGTAGCCTTGCTCTCGACAGCGTCATGGATTGACGCTCCGTCCTCAGTAGCTCCAGGCCCAGCAGTCTCTGGGCCAGCTCCCGGTAGTCCACCAGCGTCCTCCAGCTGACCGCCATCCCGTGCACGCGCAGGCCGATGATACGAGCCACGTCCTCAAGCGTTGGGACCATGTGGCTCTGTTGGAACCCTTGTTTTGATGATCACAATCTATAAGTCATGTGAGACTGGATTGTATAAATATGCTTGCATTTGACCATTGCACATATGATCAAGTATGTACATAGTTGCGTTTGCATACATGATTAAGTCTGTGCATTGTTGTGTTTGTTGCATACAAAGTCCATGCACATGTTGATAAAGTCAGTGTAGTGTTACCTCAAGCATAAAAGAAGTCAGTGCATACTTCGCATCGGGTAAGACTCATCTGTGCACAGTCTGTTTGTGCATTCAAGGTCAGTACACACTTAAAGACAACATGCATTGAAAGTCGGTGCATGTTTTAGTCTGTCGTATAACGAAGGTCGGTGCACCTTTTGGTTAGGTCTGTGCATACCACATTATTTGGCAGATAATGTCGATATTTATCTTACTCTTTTGCATATTTAGGGTCGGTGCATTACATTCATAGTCAGTGCATGTTCTCCTTTATTTCATGCTAAGTCGGTGTACATGAGACTTCAGGACGGTGTATCCTTCGCTTATGCATCGGTGCATCTTTTCTCCATGCATTCAAAAGTCAGTGCATACCACTGTTCCTTTACATATAAAGGTCTGAGCATATTTTGTTTAAAGCACATACCATAGTCGGTGCACGTTCAACGTCTTTCATATGAGAGTCTGTGCATATCCTACATTGCATATAGTCAAGGTTTGTGCAGGTCTTCGCACATGCTAACTGAGATCTGTGCAAAAGTGTCTTGTACACAACTACGACAGTGCATACTTACACATTGTTTGATAAAAGTCAGTGCGATCGTTGTTCCTTGCACATGCAACGTTTGTGCATGATATGTTTATAACACTTTGGGTCTGTGCATCCTTGGCACCTTGCACATACAAAGTTTGTACACATTCTTCCTATACCTTATTAAGTCTGTGCATATTGAAAATGATTGACTATGATGTGTTTAACAAAATGCCTCTGCTTTAACCAACAGGACTATGAAGAAGCACGTGATCCAAGAGCATTTTGATAAAAGGAAATTTCGCCACGTGGAATGCAGAGAAGCTAAGATCGTGACACATGGACAGTTGAACTCTAGATCTGATCGAATCTACTAGGCGGGAAAATTGTTTTCCACGCGCCCCTCACACACCGGATTCATACAATAACAGAAGACCCAGCAGTGCCTTCGATGATGATGGAATTTTGAATTGAAAATCAGAGAGAGATAGAGAAGAATAAAGAGTGAGAAAGAGAGAAGCAAGAATAGTGAATAGAGAGTCAGTCAGAGCTGAAGAGAAAAGTGTAGCAGAAGAATCAATTGTTGTAGCCTCTGGATCACATCCAAGCTGCGTGCGCTCCATAGTAAGCTATATCTTGAGGTGTTATTGTTCAACTTTTCGTTGCTATTTTCATTATCAGTTTTTGTTTTTGATCTCTTCTTTCTAAGCTGTGTATCAACAGAGCTAAGCTGTATTGCTCAACGGGCGAGGGTGTTTCCTCGCACAGCAAGCTGTGAGGCTCAGCGGCCAGGGATTTATTCCCCAAAGCTGTGGATCAGCGGTCTGTAGGGATTTATCCCCAAAGCTGTGGATCAGTGGTTGTTCAAGCTGTGTGGCAGTAGGAAACCTTACTCGGTTGAGTAAGGGGTTGATGTAGGTTTGGAGGACCGAACCACCTAAAAGTCTTTTGTGTACTATGGTTTGTTTTCCAAGATTCAATCGCTAGATGAATGTTAGGCGCACCTACAGCTGAGCTTCTGGTTGATCTTAATTCGCATTAGTTTAGATTTTTCAGGATAAGTTTTAAATTGACCAAGTTTTTTTTAGAGGGAGAGTCATTCAACCCCCCTTATGAATCTTGGTTCGCACCATTACACCGGGCCAACAATTGGTATCAGAGCGGGTGTCTGCACAGAGGGTCCAACGACCTGCAGATCCGTCCTGCATTGCTTGTGGTGTAATCTGGTTTCTATTTCTTTAGTGATACTTTCTGATTTGATCTGATTCGTCTCGTAGTCATGGCTGAACTTCCTCTATACACTGGCTCTGATCGCTTCGGATGGTATGGTCATTTTAGGGATTATGTGATGATCGTAAACTTTGATCTTTAGATACTCATAGCACACAGTCGGTATGAGGTTCCAGAGGATAAATCCAAGTGGAGAGCCTCAGACAGACTGAAGCATGCTAAAAATCAAAAGGCACTAAACTTTACTAGAAGTGCGATAGACTCTACTTATTTTCCGTTTATTAATGAGTGCAGGAGCGCAGTGCAAATTATTAACAGAATACTGGAAAGTCCATGTGGAGATGAGATACAGTGCTTGATGGCCAAAGATCACACCTGTGATCAGACAGAGGACTCATCCTCACAGGTAAACTCTGAACCTGATGACATTAGTTTTGATGATTTAGTTATACTTCATGAAAACTTGCTTGAGAAATACGAAAAAGTAAAGTCAGAAAATAAGAAATTAAGAAAGGAAAAAATTGCTGAAGTCACATGTCTAAAAGTTGAGAATGAAAACTTAAAATATGACATGAACAAGGAGAGGTCAGAGTTGAACAAGCTGAAATCTGAAAATGAGAATCTTAGGAACACACTTAGTAAAGCTGAAATTTCTTGCAATGAATGCATCTTTTTAAAGGAACTCATTGAAGATCTTAACTCCGATGACACCATGTAAAAAACTTAATCAGATCATTGAAAGAAGAAAATGAATCATTAGTTGAACAGAAAAAGGAAATTGATGAATATGAAGACAAATTGATTGAAGAAAATAGTTATTTGAAGGAAAAGAACAAAAAGATGATGGTACTTAACACTGTCTTATCTGAAAGATGGCTGACTTTTGAAAAAGGAAAATCTTTTTTGGAAGAAAAGGAAACAAACAATGAAATAAAGCTTCAACAAGAAAATGAATCTTTGAAAAGTCTCAATGATTATCTACATCAACAAGTTATCTCCTGTGAAAATGAAATTGCCACTTTGCAAGCTGAAATTGAGGATCTCAAAACCTCTTTGTCAAAATTTGTTATGAGAAAAGAAAATTTGAATATACTGCTTGGGTATAATGTGAACTTTCAGAAAGAGGGGTTAGGCTATGTTCCATCTAATAAGAAAGCTAAGGAAAAGATGGAATCAACTGTCATTGTAAAAAGCTCATAACAAACTAATCCCTCCAATTCATCTATCATAAAATTCACTGCCAAGAAAATAGAAAATCCAACCAAAAATATGAAAAAGATTCAAAAGTAAAAAAGAATATCATTTTAAATAAATCTAAATCTGCTTCTGATTCTTTTATGCAAGTTGCTAATAATTTGCGTACACACTCACATGCACATGCAAATGATAAACCTGTCACAACAGTGCATGTTCACAATAAAAGAAATGCTTCATGTCACTACTGTGGTAGGAAAGGACATGTTATGGACGATTGTATAGTTTTGGAAAATGATGAGTTGGATGTATGCAAACATGTAAATGCAGTTCAAAACAAATCTATGAAAAGATCTGATAGAGATATCTCCAATGCATGTTTTTATTGTGGTAAAAAGGGTCATTACATGCATAATTGTTATTTAAAGAAACAAGAAGATCAAAATTACAGAAACAGTTATGTAAAGAAGCATGTAAAGAAATCTCAAAATCAGAGAGTCAATTGTTTTAACTGTGGAAAATTTGGTCATGTTATATCTGAATGCTGGTTTTTGAAAGACAATGAAATCTATCCTTCTCACATGAACCATCTTGCATCTAGGAGAGTTTAGAATCCTGTCTTCATGCATAAACCTCCCATATTCAACAAATGTGGAAGATTAGGTCACATTACTTTTGACTGCTCTTGGAATAACTGGAGAGCACCAATGTGGGGTGCTACTCATCCTGTTGGACCCAAGAATCCTTGGGGTCCAAGATTGTTCAAATAACATTTTGGCTGCAGGTGTGCTCCTGAAGATAAAATAAAAATGGGGCTCAATAAATTTAGGGCACAAAGGTTAGTCAAACTCCACCTTTCATTTTTGTTAATTTTTTCTGAATAATACTCTTTGTGGAATGCTCCATGATTGATTAGAACAAACTTGATGATTGATGCTATCTTATTAAGAGTAATACATATTGAGAATGTGATTCATGTAAATTCCATGTGAGACCTTTAGCTAGTCATTCTATTAATAAGTAGATGCATACATCTGCATGACTTCTTAGTATATCAAATGGATACAGTTGCACATTGCATTACCAAGTCTATGCACGGTTAGACGTGTCCGCATATAACATCAGTGCATGCTTAGCTAGTATGATTACAATGTCGGTGCAAGTATTGCTGCTGCACACATGCAAGTCGATGCACTTATTAGCCGCATGCATATAAGCTCGGTGCATCCCTTGCCTTGAGCCAGATGAGGTCGGTGCAGTCTTGTGTGTCATGACATATATGGGTCTGTGCATGTTTCTGTAGAACGCATACAATGTTGGGAGAAGGGCAGATGTTCTCTGCCTGGAAACCCACGTTGTGTAGAGGCTAGACTTCCACCAAGTACCAAAAGTCAAAACAGTGCATGTAGTTTAAATCATAAATTTGCATCTAGTTGATACATATCTATGTACTTTAAGAAAATCAAGTAGTGGTTGTTTGATATCTCTGCACATTCTAAGGGGGAGCTAAGCTGATCAGAGTTCGTATGCATAATGGTTTGGAGATGAGATGTCTGATGCTCATTGCTACACTACTGATTGAATATTGAGTTAGGTCTGGCTTTTGTTAAGTAAAATGGAATTGGATGCTAGTTGAGTCTGCATAATGGAAGTTGTCTAAAATTTGAGAGTTGTGGATTCTTATTTAGAGCTTCTGGTTAAGTGTCAGAATTTTAAGACTTGTTTCCTGGCTACATGCAAAATTGCTAGTTGCTTAATCTTCACTCTTATGTGGCCTCCTTTCTCATCTCACTGCTCATTTATTCCAAAACTCTCATCTACTCCACAATAATTCATTGAATGTGTAAGTCAGGGGGAGTAAATTCTAAAATCTGTCAACTTTGTTAATATTCAACAATTAACTACTAAGATTACTCTGAACTAAGAACAAAATTTCTAATCTTAACAGAAGTGTGATTTTCTGTGTATGAAGATTAAATCCTATCTGAGGAATTCTCACAATTAACCTTAAACGACTCATCAATGGTCTAAAAATAGTCCAAATTAAATTGTTCAGTAGGGTGTCAAGAATTTGAAAGTTTTAAGTAATGAGTCAATCTGATAGAATATTTGATGTTTATATGGTCCTTAAGCCAAGTTTTTAGAAAATTCTTATTAAAAGACCAGAGAATACGCCATTAAATAAAAATTGATTGTGGCAGAGCAATGGCATATTATTTGAGAAACTGACCATCTGTTTCAAAGAAATTCAGAGGTCAAGTCATGATAATGAATGCTATCTCTGTTCAAAAATTATGAAACATAAAGGTAAACTGCACTGAGTAACCAGGGACTCTGGTGTTTGATCAACATGTTTCCATGAGTAGAAAAATGCAGTTATACTGAAATGTTCAATCAAATTTTACAAAAGACCAATAAAAATTCGGCTGAGTCTGAGGTCTCTTTAGTAATCTAAAATTATCTTAAGTTCTATATAAAATGAATTTTTCAATCAGTATTGGCTAATGAAAAGGACTAGTAAAATTAATGATTTCTCTATCTCGGCTATTTCCGTGATAAAGCTGGTTAAGTTTCATTGACTTCGTTTCATAGGAATGTTGTGAGAAGGTTCATAGTATAGGATATAATCCCATATACCGTATATCGCACAAAGGTGTAGAGAGGCATTTTCTATTAGGCAAAGGGTATTCTGGGTATTAAATGTCGAATTTGGTAAAGTCGGTAGTATTTCATGTTATATTCTCAACCCTACTTATCATTTGTCATTCATACCCTTCTCATTCAAGCTGAAACCCTTTCCCACACTCGCGACTCCCTCGCTCGTGCCCTCACCGCAAGTCTCGCCTCTTTATCTCCTTCTTCCACATTTCCTCTCCTTCTGCCTCCATCATCCGCTCTTCCTTATTCACCGCATCCACCATGTCCTCTCCATCCGCCACGGATAAGGGGAAGAAGGACACGGAAGAGCAGCAGCCTTCGTCTCCTCAAGCCATGAAGACCGATGTGACTCAACGCTATGAGCGCAGATCAAAGGAGTCACATGCAAAGAGAGCAACTTCTGAATAGGTTCAGAAGAAGTCTATCAAAGGGAAGAGGAAGGAAAGGGAAGTATAGCCTGAGGATCCTTCGAAGGAGCAGTAGCCGGCAGATATGCCCAGAGAGGTCTCTCAACAAAAGAAAGAAAAAGGGAAAGAAAAGGCAGAAGGGACTCCCTCCAAGCGGCGCAAGACGGTTACTTCAGAAGCTGCTAAGTATGAATCTGAAGAAAAAGTGGTTCCTGCCAAGTCCTCTACACAGGTTGAGATGATATTGGAAGCAGGAATGATCATGCTTCCTCGGTATGTTGATTTTGCCGACCAACCTATGATTTCCGCATTTCTTGAATTTTTGGAGATATTTGAGTTTCAGAAATAGAGGAAATTCGTGAGTAAGCATAGGACGTACTATCCTAGACTGGTTGCTGAATTTTACTGCAATCTGAGATGTGATTCTGAAAGGTCAAAAGTTCAGTCTGTAGTTAAAGGGATCAAGATTGAGTTATCTAGGCACTCTCTACATAAGATCTTTCGAATTCCAGAAGGAGGGGAAGTAGAAGGTGCTTTTGTTGTAAACGTGCATGAGGCCTACTCCCTCATTACAGAGTTGCCTAGAGATCCCAGAGACCCAAAGAAATAAACATATCTAGCTCAGTTCAATGCATATAAATTTACCCCTCTAAGGAGATTGTTACATCATATCCTCATTACCATGATAACTCCACAAGTTGGAGGTAGAGGGAGAGTGACCGAGTCACAAAGATTTATTCTCTATTGCTTACTCAAAGATATCAGGATTTGCCTACCAGCCATTATAATCCAGATAATGAGCACTTTCAAGGAGTCAAAAAGAAATCTACCTTATGCAGCTCATCTGACCATAATTTTCACAAAATGGATATTCCACTAGAAGAGGAGTCTTCAAAAGAAATTCTCAAAGCAAATATTTATAACATGGATTTCATTGATAAATACGTGAGGTTTAAGTCATCCAAAGTCAGTAAGGTGAAAGATATAGTTGACAAGAAAATTTCAGGAGCTGCATTAGATATTGTGGAACAGTCTCAGCCATCTCCTATTAGAGAACACATTGAATAGCCTTAGGTCAGTCAAGGGAAAGATCTAGGAGAAACAGAGGAACAACATATTGTGAATCTACAGTTGGAGCAGGAGGTCCATGAACTGAACCTGCCTAAAGAACAAGTTTCAAAACCGCGAGATCAACACATTGATCAAATTTTTGATAAGTTTGGACTGCAACAATCAGATCAAATAGCTGAACAGCATCATGAAGAAGAGGTTCAAGAAGAGTCTGTTGGGTTCGGTGCAGTATTCAAAGGGGGGGTGAATGAATATAGCCCTTTAAAAACCTTCACCAAAATAGAATTTTGCTCAAACAAGATTTTGCTCACTCAGTAACTGGAATGCTAACAAGACAAATTAGACACTCATCTACTGGACCTATGATCAAATACATGGAGCGCCCCTATGCAATCATCTAGCGGAAGCAAACAGATAGAAACATCAAACCACTGCACAAGGGGTTTTTAGGTGGTTCGGTCCAGCAGACCTACATCCACCCCACACTCAAATCGAGTGTGGATTCCGCTGACTCACAGCTTGAACAGCTGGGCATCACAGCTTGCCATACAACCGATGGGCAACACAGCTTGCCGTTTGAGGAATCCTCCTCGCCTGCTGAGCAACACAGCTTGCTGTCCAGTGGAATCCACCACTGTAACCGCTGGGGATTACAGCTTACCCGTCCAGAGGCAGCACCTCTGCAAACACTGACTAACAGCTTGAAGAAAGGATAAAATGGAAAATGAAAACAAGTAGCAACAGCAACTAAAAGCTGTAAGTAATGAAAGCACAAATGTGGCTCCTAAGAGCTGGCTGGCTTGGATTTGATCCACGGTCCAGTGAATGCAGATCTCTCTCGATCTCACTATCTCTCCTCTACTTCTTTCTCTTCTTCTTCTCTCGATAGCTCTCTGTCTCTCTTTTCTCTCTTCTCTTCACACTCTGCTCTTTTCTTTTGTTCTTCTTTCTGTCTGGATCGTGGAAGCTCTCACTCTGCCTCTGCTTCAGTCGATCACGATCAGTCTCCTTCAGACAAAGGAGACTCCCTTATATAGCATCAGCAGATTAGGGCGGTCGTGTGCTCTCCACATCTCCCGCCAAGAAACCTCAGTCCACGTGGCAGCATTTCAGCACAGTGCTTCCACATGTCACGATCAGGGAGCCTCGTCCTTCCTTGGATCACGAGCCATGTCAGCAATCCCAGTACCAAATCCCTGTCAGTCAGTCGAAATAAGCGTATCAGTTCAAGTGTAAACTCTGTACACACTTTGAAGATGAAATGCATTGTATAGACTTTATAAGCAGCATGCATTGTACAGACTTAGTGAAAGGGAATGCATGTAATACAATTCTTTTAAATACCCAGAGACTAGTGCGTTCTCGCACGGGAGCATATGAAGTCTTAGGGGAGCATCTATGGCCTCTGGACAGCATCACCAGCGTCAGGGGAGCATGTGGAGCACATGCTGTCTCTGGGGAGCAATCGCTACTCCAGGGGAGCATCCTCAAAGTTAGGGAAGCATGAGTAGCCACTGGAGGGCATACTCGGTCCCAGGAGAGCATCCGGGGGGACAGGCGAGCATGCACGTCTGATGTACAGACTCTACCAATGTATAGACTTGGTGGATAGTGATGCATGGCCAAACAGATGTACAGACTTCACTGTGAATGCATGAACAGTGAATGAGTGTATAGACTTGATCAAGAGAGATGCTGGCCAATCGGAGCATTAACAGTCACTGGAGAGCATACTCGGTCCCAGGAGAGCATCCGGAGGGACAGGCGAGCATGCGCGTCTGATTACAGACTTCCTATATGAAGACAATGGCTATACAGACTTGCCCAACCAATCCGATGTAAAGACTTGAGGCATGGAGGCCAATGTACAGACTTGGAATGTTAAGACCATTGTGCGGACTTCACCTCGTGCCAGCTACAGTGAAGGAATGTATAGACTTCACCAAGACACTGCATGAACAATATGATGCAATGTACAGACTTCAGAGGATGCAGACTCTATATAGACTCTGACTTCCAAAGGTAATGCATAGACTTTTTGAGGCTCAAGCAGTGTACAGACTTCGAAGTTCCACTGTGGATGTATAGACTTGAATGAGTGATGCCGATGTACAGACTTTGAGGAGTTGAACCCAATGTATAGACTTCACGTTGTACAGACTTTGAAGAGTTGAACCCAATGTATAGACTTCACGCTGTACAGACTTTAGGTACATGAAGTGAGTCAGTGTATAGACTTGATGAAGCGAAGCCAATGTACAGACTTAGAGTGTAGCTGAAGCCTTGATCGTAGGAACAGGCTGGAGTGTATAGACTTCAGGCTTCAGAAACGGATGTACAGACTTCACTTATGAAACGTAGGGAAAGACCCCAATGTATAGACTTTGCCTTGAACGAAAGTCAGTGAAGAATGTATAGACTTTCACGATGTGTAGACTTTGGATACGTGAAAGCTACAGTGAAGGAGTGTACACACTTGACCAATTCAAAGGCGAATCGAGTGTACAGACTCTGAGTCCAAACCCAACGGCTGTACAGACTTAGAATGTGAAGACTGATGTACAGACTTCATTAATCAAGACATGAATGAGATGATGTACACACTTAGCCTAGGACAATGTATAGACTCAATTAATTGAAGAGTTTCCAGTGTATGGACTTGAGTTCTTAAGCATGACTGCTGAAGGAGTCGACCCATCAGAGGATGTGTCGACCCATGACATATGAGAAATGTAAACAGCAGTGAATGGAATGTGAATGGAATGCAAAGAACACGCAGAGGCAGTATAGACTTTGAATCCAATGCACACGGCTGACAGACTTGAAGTGAACTGAATGAACATGATGTACAGACTTCAAGGCTTGAATACAAATGATGCACACTTCCAATGTAGATACTAGCACTTACTGCTATTCAGACTATGTAGATACATTCAGAGACATTCAGACTATGCAGATACATGCAGAGACATGATATCTGACAAAATGCAATTCAGATATATAAAGAACAAATGCCATCAATGCTAAACATCATCATTCATGTTGCTATCATATGCAGAATGCTCAAGGATAAGAATGCACAGAAATGCACTTTGTTTATTGCAATCATCAAAACACAATAGCATTGCTATCATCAAAATACAATATCAAATGCACTCAAATGTACTCACTGTCTTGCTATCATCAAAACCAAATAGCATTGCTATCATCAAAGCAACATAGCACATGCTTGTGCCTAAGGGGCACAACATTCTCCCCTTTTTTGATGATGGCAACAAACAGTGACAGTGAGTCACACACAAAATTTTCTCCCCCTTTGACATAATCGAAAAGGGAAGAACAATAAAAAAAACATGTGTGCAACATGGCAGTATGCATGCAAGTGACTTCTCGAGCAATAAACTCCCCCTGAAGGTATGACTCCCCCTGAATTATTTCTCCCCCTAAATAAATGCTCCCCCTTTGAGAAGGAATATGAACAGATGAACAAAGGTAGAGAAGGTAGGAGGGTCACTTGACAACAGCTGAATCATAGGTTCAGAAAGGAAGCATGATTATAAACAACTGTTAAAGTATAAGAATCAGCAACGTACAGTTTTGACAAAAATTCAGGTTTAACAGTGATAAATCTAGAGTAAAACACCTGACCCCTGAAAAAGAGTTTATAGATTCCATTTATAGCAATGAATCTAGGGCACATGGTATTAATAGATAAGTCTGAAATAATACCCTTTTGTGATTAAACATGGAATTTCAGGAAAGGCAGCTTGAATATGTATTGAGAAAAATAATTTTCACTCATTGACTTTTGATTTCAAAGGGTTACAGTAGTTTGATTTTCATTTTTCAATTTCTGAACCTGAACTAAGTGAATAGACCAGTGGCATTTATGCTGTTGACATTAGGTGTACACCTTGATAAGAGGCAGGTACCCCCAGTTACTAGGCATAAACTACAAGATCTACTTCAGATCAAGACCTACAAGGAATAGTCTTCACTTTTGACATTAAGGGTACACCTTGATTAGAGGCCAGTACCCTCAGTTACTTGGTGAAGACTTCCCCTATAGATTTGACCCTATGAGCAGAGATAGTCTAAAGCACCTCATGACATGTGAATTCTCCTGCTTCTTTGGAGGAGTTCATAGTTTCTCAGTGCAATCAGCCATTGCTCTGTCACTTTGTTCAGTTCTTAACATTAATGATCTTATGTACTACTGCCCTTAATTCTTTTAGAGTGATTGTTTAAAAAATCAGTACACACTCTTATTAGCCTGTTCTAGACATATCCAGTTCAACACATTTAGGCATTACAAAAACTTTTTCTATTTTAGCCATGAGACAAAGATTAAGAGCTATAAAAGTTTTCTTTTATCTCAAATTCTGAAGTGCAGACACTTAACTCTCCAATTTATAAAGGTTAAACCTTTAGTTCCTTTCAATTTGTAAGTGTGATTCTTATAAGTGAACAATTGCAATAATCACCATTCAATATACTAAACCAGATGCAAAGCTGTTATTTAGTGAAAATGATGGGGAAAATATAGTAATTGGCAATATGGTTCAATGAGCAACTGATGTCAAAGAATATGAATCATTTGAATGAGAACACTGAGAAGTGAATATGATTCAATGAATTGAATAGAACTCTCAGCTCCCCCTGACATCATGATGCAAGAGATATGCTATGCAACATACTGTCCTACATGCACACTATGCACCAAGGATACATGAGACAAGTATGCAATCAATTCAGGTTTATGCATCCAAGTTATAAGCATTTTCATCCTTTTTCAGATTTTTCAACATATGATGCAGTGCACTGTTCTACATGAAGACAGGACCCATTGTACTCGGCGGAGAATCTGGTCTCAAAGACCATCTCACACATGGTAGAAACCTCCGGGCAGATTTCCTTACCTTTTAGTAACATACCATTTGATATACCAGGGTTAAGCAAATGATAATGTAGTGCAAAGCAGCCCTATTATGCATTGAAAAATATGCAGTCTACGACAATAGGTAAATGACAATCATGCAAATCAGTCCTTTATGTATTGATCAATTTCATTGACAGTCATGCAGATGATATATGCAAGTACTAGACACATGCATTGACTGTATGCACTAACTGACCCATTCAAGCTCAGTCCAAGTATGTAATCAAGCATGCAATGCATTGACACAAGACACATGCATTGACTCTATACACTGAAGAACTATTCACAATCAGTAAGTTATGCATTCAACAACAAGCATGCAATGCATTAACACAAAACACATGCATTGACACAAAGTCTATATAGTGCATTAACTGTATACACTAAAGAAGCATTCAAATTCAGTTCAACATATAGCAAGAGAAGAGCATCAGATATGCAGAATTGAATTCAATAGCTGAGTCTGGAATGCAGACTGATCAGCTAGACATGAAGAGATCATACATCAAACAAGCAAACCAACAATTTCAGATAATGGAATTTTAAACAAGGTTCAGAATTAACCTGAAATGTAGAATCCTGGGGTTTTCTGTTGAGTGCCTTGGATCATTAACCCCTTTATTCATCAGCTTTCAAGGCACACCTGCAACATGTCAATCAATTTGATCCTGCAGGGACCCAAGCAGTCTTGGGTCCTGCACTACCCCTATCAGGTGTTCTAAACAGTTTCTTAGCAACATGGTCATCAAATTTCATCAGAAAATAATTGTCCATAGAGTGACCAAGTTTACCACAATATCTACATGAAACAGCAGATTTTCTGGTCCTATGATGCATATCAACAGCAGCATGAGACCTATGATAATGAGCATGAATTGTTCTGTTGTTTACATGAACATTTTGTTTCTTGTTCTTCTTTATCCAGCATTCAGCAGATTTGTGGCCTGATTTACCATAATTAAAACATGAGAAGTTCACAGGTCATTTTGGAGAGAATTTAAGAGCTTTGTCAGTAAAATGACTTACCTGAGCATGCCAACAGTTCTTGACTGTATGGCCATGCTTCCCACACTCATAGCACCTCAGGTGCTTACTTCTCGAGTTGTTGTTCCCCCAATGATATCCTGACCAGCATTCATTTACCTTATGCCTAGGCTTTTTGCAAGTGAAACAAATAATGTGCTGGCCTGAAGTAGATTCATATCTATATGGGCCATGAGCATGTGTGAAAAATCTAGAGTTCACATTATTATCTTTTTTCATTTTAAAGCATGTATTCATTAGATGACCACGCCTACCACAGTAGTAACAATATGCAACAGATTTCTTAATGGCGTGGTTTCTGTGGGATGAATTCCTAGAATGCATTGCTTCACTAGCATGCTCATCTTCTTTCAGTATTCTGTAATCATCCATGATATGCCCTTTCTTGCCACAATAATAGCATGATAATTTCTTCTCTGATGCATGTGAGTGAGTGGATGAATAGTGAGTGACATGTGTCAGTCTATCAGACTCCACACTGCTAGTAGAATTCACATTACATGCAGGGACAATTTTGACTTTATTCAATTGACCATTCTTTTTCAATTTATTGCCCCCTTTCACAATTTTTGTTTACTTTTCATTTTTCTGGGCTTTGAACTGAAATACAGATGAAGATGATTTCAGATTTTCATTTTGTTTTGGGGATTGCATTGAAGTACTAGCTACATCTGAACCTTGCACAAAGGTGTTGTATAGCTGGCTTTTAGTGATGTTCTTGACATCAGAAGTGCAATTTGTTCCCCCCTTTAAATCCTTATCCTCACTTTTCACAACAGTTTTTATTTTTCTTTCAATTTTTGCAAACTTGGATGCTGAGTTTTCCAGGTCATGAATTTTATTTTCCAAGGATGCTATATGAAGCTCATAACTGGCTATCTCCTGTTCACTGCAATTTACACATTCACTTAAGACTTTATTTGCAATTTTATACTTCTCAACTTCTTGTTCCAGATTGATCAAAGTTTGTGATTCTTCATCATGGACACCTTTTCCTTTTTCTATGGTGAGAAGTCTTTCAGATAAGCCAGTATTTAACCATTTCAATTTTTCAACTTCAGCTTTTAATTCAGTGTTTTCTTCCTCAAGATTTTTATCCTGAATTTCATTATTAGCACATCTCTCTCTTCCAGATATTTGCTCCAATATTTCAATTAGTTCCTCTTCTCTTTCTTCTGCTTTAATTTTCTCAGCAAGCAGATTTTTGTGATCTTCTTTAAGTGAGGCAGTTTGTTTGTTTAACCATTCATTCTCACTAAAGAGATCTTCATTACGTTCTCTTAATGCTGAGCACATTTTACAATTTGATTTAGCAAAAGAAGACTGTGAAACCTCCTCATTGATTTCATTCATTCTTACCGTAAGAGTTTTATTTTTCTTTTGAAAATCTTTATTCTCCAGTTTCAGTTTGTCCATTTCAGTATTAACTTCAGTAAGTTCCTGCATGCCTTTTAGATGCTCCTTTTTCTTATCATTCAACTGATTCTCTATTTCTGACATTTTAGAGAATCATTTTGTTTCTTCAGATTCTGAACATCTAGCATGCATGCATCATAAGACTTTTTCATATTTGGACAGTTTTCACAGGAATCTTTCAGATTTATTCTATCACATTTCTTTTTCAACTTTTTATTCTCAGATTTCAATTTCTTGGATACTTCTAACAAATTTTCATACATTACTATCAATTCATCAAAAGTGTATCCATCTGATTCGGAGCTTACCTGAGATGAGGTTTTCTCATCATCACTTCCCCGGTTGGCCATTAAGCATATGGACTTTTCTCCTTCTTCATCACTGTCTTCGGTGTTCCCTTTGAGTTTTGAGAATCCTGGACAGTCAGCCTTCGTGTGGCCAGCCTTCCGGCATTTGTAGCAAACGTTAGTGTCAATATTCTTAGCAGGATTAGAATTATACCTTATTTGCTATCTGCCATCACCATGCTTTCCTTCTCTTTTTCTCAGAAATTTCTTGAATTCACTGGTCACCCTTTCAATGTCTCCATCAATTTCAGACCGCGAGAGGCTGCTTTTCTCGCTTAATGATCCACTGTGGCTGGATCTATTTGTTTTGATGGAGCTATCCTTCAGCACGATTGGTTCCATTGCAAACAATCTGAAAGCACAGAAAAACTGAAGGACCTAGACCAAATGAGCAAGGCAAGGCACTAAATCGGAGAAACAAAATAACTAACACAAAAAGCACACTATGAAATGCACCAAACACTAGCAGGATCCTCTGCAGATTGTTAGATCTATTAGATCAGAGACCCGCTCTGATACCAAGTGTTGGGTTCGGTGTAGTATTTAGAGGGGGGGTGAATGAATATAGCCCTTTAAAAACCTTCACCCAAATAGAATTTTGCTCAAACAAGATTTCGCTCACTCAGTAACTGGAATGCTAACAAGACAAATTAGACACTCATCTACTGAACCTATGATCAAATACATGGAGCGCCCCTATGCAATCATCTAGCGGAAGCAAACAGATAGAAACATCAAACCACTGCACAAGGGGTTTTTAGGTGGTTCGGTCCAGCAGACCTATATCCACCCCACACTCAAACCGAGTGTGGATTCTGCTGACTCACAGCTTGAACAGCTGGGCATCACAGCTTGCCATACAACCGCTGGGCAACACAGCTTGCCGTCCGAGGAATCCTCCTCGCCCGCTGAGCAACACAGCTTGCTGTCCAGTGGAATCCACCACTGCAACCGCTGGGGATTACAGCTTACCCGTCCAGAGGCAGCACCTCTGCAAACACTGACTAACAGCTTGAAGAAAGGATAAAATGGAAAATGAAAACAAGTAGCAACAGCAACTGAAAGTTGTAAGTAATGAAAGCACAAATGTGGCTCCTAAGAGCTGGCTGGCCTGGATTTGATCCACGGTCTAGTGAATGCAGATCTCTCTCAATCTCACTATCTCTCCTCTACTTCTTTCTCTTCTTCTTCTCTCGATAGCTCTCTCTCTCTCTTTTCTCTCTTCTCTTCACACTCTGCTCTTTTCTTTTGTTCTTCTTTCTGTCCGGATCGTGGAAGCTCTCACTCTGCCTCTGCTTCAGTCGATCACGATCAGTCTCCTTCAGACAAAAGAGACTCCCTTATATAGCATCAGCAGATTAGGGCGGTCGTGTGCTCTCCACATCTCCCGCCAAGAAACCTTAGTCCACATGGCAGCATTTCAGCACAGTGCTTCCACATGTCACGATCAGGGAGCCTCGTCCTTCCTTGGATCACGAGCCATGTCAGCAATCCTAGTACCAAATCCCTGTCAGTCAGTCGAAATAAGCGTATCAGTTCAAGTGTAAACTCTGTACACACTTTGAAGATGAAATGCATTGTATAGACTTTATAAGCAGCATGCATTGTACAGACTTAGTGAAAGGGAATGCATGTAATACAATTCTTTTAAATACCCAGAGACTAGTGCGTTCTCGCACGGGAGCATATGAAGTCTCAGGGGAGCATCTATGGCCTCTGGACAGCATCACCAGCGTTAGGGGAGCATGTGGAGCACATGCTATCTCTGCGGAGCAATCGCTGCTCCAGGGGAACATCCTCAAAGTTAGGGAAGCATTAGTAGCCACTGGAGGGCATATTCGGTCCCAGGAGAGCATCCGGGGGGACAGGCGAGCATGCACGTCTGATGTACAGACACTACCAATGTATAGACTTGGTGGATAGTGATGCATGGCCAAACGGATGTACAGACTTCACTGTGAATGCATGAACAGTGAATGAGTGTATAGACTTGATCACGAGAGACGCTGGCCAATCGGAGCATTAACAGTCACTAGAGAGCATACTCGGTCCCAGGAGAGCATCCGGAGGGACAGGCGAGCATGCGCGTCTGATTACAGACTTCCTATATGAAGACAATGGCTATACAGACTTGGCCAACCAATCCGATGTAAAGACTTGAGGCATGGAGGCCAATGTACAGACTTGGAAAGTTAAGACCATTGTGCGGACTTCACCTCGTGCCAGCTACAGTGAAGGAATGTATAGACTTCACCAAGACACTGCATGAACAATATGATGCAATGTACAAACTTCAGAGGATGCAGACTCTATATAGACTCTGAGGTCCAAAGGTAATGTACAGACTTTTTGAGGCTCAAGCAGTGTACAGACTTCGAAGTTCCACTGTGGATGTATAGACTTCAATGAGTGAAGCCGATGTACAGACTTTGAAGAGTTGAACCCAATGTATAGACTTCACGCTGTACAGACTTTGAAGAGTTGAACCCAATGTATAGACTTCACACTGTACAGACTTTAGAAACATGAAGCGAGTCAGTGTACAGACTTGATGAAGCGAAGCCAATGTACAGACTTAGAGTGTAGCTGAAGCCTTGATCGTAGGAATAGGCTGGAGTGTATAGACTTCAGGCTTCAGAAACGGATGTACAGACTTCACTTATGAAACGTAGGGAAAGACCCCAATGTATAGACTTTGCCTTGAACGAAAGTCAGTGAAGAATGTATAGACTTTCACGATGTGTAGACTTTGGATACGTGAAAGCTACAATGAAGGAGTGTACACACTTGACCAATTCAAAGGCGAATCGAGTGTACAGACTCTGAGTCCAAACCCAACAGCTGTACAGACTTAGAATGTGAAGACTGATGTACAGACTTCATTAATCAAGGCATAAATGAGACACTGTACACACTTAGCCTAGGACAATGTATAGACTCAATCAATTGAAGAGTTTCCAGTGTATGGACTTGAGTTCTTAAGCATGACTGCTGAAGGAGTCGACCCATCAGAGGATGTGTCGACCCATGACATATGAGAAATGTAAATAGCAGTGAATGGAATGTGAATGGAATGCAAAGAACACGCAGAGGCAGTATAGACTTTGAATCCAATGCACACGGCTGACAGACTTGAAGTGAACTGAATGAACATGATGTACAGACTTCAAGGCTTGAATGTAAATGATGCACACTTCCAATGTAGAGACTAGCACTTACTGCTATTCAGACTATGTAGATACATGTAGAGACATTCAGACTATGCAGATACATGCAGAGACATGATATCTGACAAAATGCAATTCAGATATATAAAGAACAAATGCCATCAATGCTAAACATCATCATTCATGTTGCTATCATATGCAGAATGCTCAAGGATAAGAATGCACAGAAATGCACTTTGTTTATTGCAATCATCAAAACACAATAGCATTGCTATCATCAAAATACAATATCAAATGCACTCACTGTCTTGCTATCATCAAAACCAAATAGCATTGCTATCATCAAAGCAACATAGCACATGCTTGTGCCTAAGGGGCACAACAGAGTCTCCCAAAGAGTCAGCTGAAGATCAACCAAGAGAAGCTGCTGAACAAGAGGAAGATTCACAAGGTGTAGAAAAGGAAAGAGAAGAAGAAATTAAATCAGATGAAGAATTACTAGATGAAATGGTTACACAGATTATGAAATAAACGGCTGACAATATCTATGAAGAAATTGAAGAGTTAGTTGTTAATGAACAGGAGGGTGAACAACCTAGAGAGGAAGAAGCTAAGGATGAAGAAGCTCCACAGGAAGCTCCAGGGGCTGTTGAGGAGGATACACACGAGTATGTAATGGGACCAGCTCCTCTATTTCAATTGTATCCAAGAATATCTCTTGCACTTTCTCCCTCATATGGACCCTATCTTGGGGAAATGGTTGGCCTTGGTATACCACCTCCACCATTACCTGAAGAGCAACCTCCCTATCACACTGAATTTCCAGATTCAAGTGCCTCTTCATTCACTTCACCAGAATCTAGCACTGAGCCCAACATTAGAGAAATGCTGACAAATCTGACAAATATAGTGATGAATCAGAATGATGAGATGAATGCTCAATTTCTGGTGTGGACACCCGCGCGATCGAGAAGCATTATACGTCGAGCCACCGGTATCGTACGCGGAGCACCGCCCGAGCCACTTCGGCATCCATCTGGCTCGGAGACAGTCTGGAGACTCCCCCTTGAGTCTCGACATTTATCACATTTACTGGGACTTTATTTGTGTGTAATGCATTTTTTATTTATCTTTATTCGGTTCGTAATTTGGATTGTAATAAGGGTTTATATGTAAAATTGGACCACCTGGGTCCCACGGGTCCCCCACCCCTCCTCCCATTGATCCACCTCATCCCCAGGGCCCATGTGGGGTCAGTCAACAAGTCAATTGTGGGCTTCTAGACAGGTGGGCCAAGTGGGGGACAAGTGGGCTTAAATGTCAAGGTTGGCCACCAACCTTAACCCCATGGTCAAGGGGGCGCCCCCCTCTCACTATCACCCAATTTTATTTTTGTAAAATGTGTGTAGAACTAATTAGTTCTACTCCTTTTTTTATTCCCCCAAACCCTAGATCTAGGGGTAGTTTGAGTCTTTTGGCAATTCATATAAATGCCTTGTATTTCCCATTTTATGAACAATTAATGCATAAGAAATCTGGAATTACCTTGGAGCAAGGCTGGTGCGCCCCTCTCTCTCTCTCCTCTCTCCCCCTTCAGCAGCTGGGAAGGTTGCCTTCTGAGGTGGGAAGCCTCACGTATCAGCTCCGGTGATCGCCGCCGCCGCCATCGTGCCGCCATCGCACCACCACGGTTGCCGCCGGTGTTCTGTCCATCCAGGATAGAGGTTCCATCCATGAATTTCTGCTCTCCACCCCGAGGTCTTCTTGAGCTGGGATTTTTAGGGTGTGTTCCAGAGGTGTCTCCGACGTTCCAAAATAATTGGTTGGTCTTTTAGCCTCCGTTTCATATTTTTAGATTTTCGTCCATCCTTTTTTTTTCAGATCTGCCAGGTTTCTATCTACAGTGACAGCAACCCAGATCTTCCCACCTTAGACCCATCTTTTGATTTTTCATGGAGCTCCCAATTTTAATGGGGGTTCTTTCTACCATCCCCTCCACCCATGAATTGTCGTGGAATTTCTAAAGACCATCTCATATTTTCTAAAAATCCTCTTAAGATCCCCCCACAATTCTGCCTTCCAGTATCCAGATTCGCCCTCCAGTCAGTGTAAAATCCATAACAAATCGAAACCACCACCAATCCCTTCACAGGAATTATTGCCGTTTTCCACTCTTTCCCATCCATAACTTTCATGAAGAGCACGAAGTCTGAGTCGGAGGTTTGCTTTACGGTCAAAGGTAGTTCTCAGGAAATTACCCCGCTATTCTAAGATTTCGGGAACTGTTCAACAGCAACTTCAAAAATGAACTAAGGCCAGATCCGTGTAGATCCAGTTCATCACTTTGGTCTCAGATTGAAGGACTTCGAGAGATATTTCCAACGGTACCTCCTGAGCTTCGATCCGACATCGGGATTGATCGTAGCGGCCAATCTCGCCGGACCGCACGCTAAAAAATAGAAGCAGAAATCCGTGGGCAGCAACTTCCCCGCTTGGAGATCGGAGCCGAACGGCCTCCGACCGGTGTTTCCGGCCGACCGCCGTCCAGGGAGGTGCGCCACCAGGGGTCCCCATCATAGCGGGCCCCACCCCACCAGAGCCGAAGGTTGGAGCGGTCCGTAGGCCCCACGGACCCGTAGATCGCGCCGTCCGGACAGCACCAAAACGCGGGTTCTACACCACCGGGACGACATCAAAATGCTGCCCGTCAACCCGATTATCGTGACTCCCGGGCCCCACATGTAACCTGTTACCTCCCTGCGTGGAGTGGGTCACACTTGTGTACTACGGTAAAATTTTGTTAACCGGGAGTCTGAGATTGGCCGGGGTTGTCTTCCCCACGTCGGGTGCGTGGAGGTAAAGATCGTAACTTCTTAGCATTTAGTTGCTAGTTTAGTATATGATCTTAGGCTGCTACCGAGTGCGACAGGAACTAGCCCATGAGTCCATGTCACCGCTGTGAGTGTGAGAGTGACCCGTCCCGTGGCTCGATCTGAGTCCGGAAGTGAGTCGACTACCCTTGAACTCTGTCGGTTCCTCAACCGTGCACAATCCGCGTTTCCCTCTCTTGGGACGACGAGTGAGCTTGCGTTTCTGTTAGCGACGTATAGCCCATAGGAACTCATCGTGTCGGGCCGAAGTCTCTCCAATTTGTGTGTTGTTGGTCGCATCTCCATCTAGAGTCCGAGATCCGCATCATATAGAGTCGGTCTCCCGTGTTCGTCCCGCATCAGTTTGGTATCAGAGCAGTCGAGTCTAGGGTAGTCGTTGCATAAGTCTTGCATAGTCTAAGTCGAGTCTAGGATCATCATTATTTTCAAAACAAAAAAAAAGTGTTTTAAAATTGCATTTCATTCCGATAATCTGGTATCTTAAAAGGTGTTGCCCGAACGTTAGGCTATGCCTATCGGGAAGGCCGCACACTTGCGGGAGTGATCTTCCGATCGATTAACTCCGTCGCGTACCGGATATTGGTTTAGGTCTAGGTACATTAGTTGGTGTTTGCATCAGTTTGTGTCTCCTAGTTCGTGTGTCTTTGCATGCCCACCCGTCGAGGTACCCAATACTCGCCACCACCACCTATGGCGGATTCCCGAGCCCGTAGCTCAGATGAGTCCTTGACGGCCGAGATGTTCCGAGCCATTATGGAACGTCTTGACACGTGTATGGATGGCCTTAGTACGGGTCTAGATGGCGTAGGAACGCGTCTAGATGGGAGAATGAAAGCCCTCAAGGACCGGGCTGAATCTTCGAACCAGTCCATCCAGGGTCTTGTTGGGAGGATAGCCGTCCTTGAGAGGGCCCCACCGGCGGCGCAACCCGTGCTGACCAATGGTGAACAAGAGCCGGCTCAGCAACCTGCTGTGCCAAGAGCTCAGGCGGAAAATGTTGGGGGACAACAGGTGCATGTGGTGGATGATTATGCATCTGATAATGAGCAAGGGGGTTACGGTCGTCGGAATCAACGACGGAATCGTGATGACGATGATGACGACCGCATTCTTAGGGGCGTGCATGCGTACCCTCCCACTTTTAGCGGGTCCTTGGACCCTAGGGTATATTTATATTGGGAGGCCGGCATGGACCGATACTTCGAGTGGTTTGAGATGACAGACCACCGAAAAGTCCGCTACGCGAAGATAAAGCTGCAAGGGCAGGCCCAAACTTATTGGACCAATGTGGAGAGCCTGCTCAACCAGCGACGTCAACCGCAAATCGGTACTTGGGATGACATGAAAACAAAGCTAAGGGAGAAATCCGTTCCAGCCTCATATCGCCAACGTCTCATAGATAAATGGCAAAGCATCTCCCAAGGGAACCGATCCGTGACTGAGTACACCGCTGAGTTTGACGAGTATTAATTATGGTGTGGAGTCACGGAAGAGAGCACCATGACTATATCACACTTTCGAAGAGGTCTGCGGCCCAATTATCAATATGAACTCTTTCATCGCAACGCGACCACTTTGGAGCAGGCGTATCAGGTTGCTCTCGAATTGGAGCAATTCGAGGCCGAGTTCGAGTCACCCCATCGGTTGGGCTCCTTCCGCCTTCGTACTGTCGAGCCCCGTGGCTCATCTGGCACGTATCCAAGGGCCCCCGTGGCTCGACCTCAGGAGCCCGCTCGCCCCGAGCCCTTTGCTCCTAGGCCTCGCCCTCCACCCCCGAGGGACCTTCCTCGTCCCCAGCATCTTACGGCACCCACAGCCCGTCCACCGGCACCCGCACCTCCTGCACGTCCTTTGCTACCTACTCCTTCTATCCATCGGGAGGATAAGGGGAAGGGACCCATGATTGGGGAGCCCAGTGGATCACGGCAGCCGTGTTATCGATGCAATGGGTTTGGCCATTTCGCCAACCAGTGTCCCACCCGCCCATCTCTTATCATTGAGGACACACAGGCTGAGGATACCACCCCTGCGGGCCTCGAGTTAGTCACCTATGAAGCAAATCAGGAGCTAGCTGCCGAATACTATGAGGTTGAAGGTGACGGCCAGGATGCCCCACATCCCGATGATGCCCACGTGGGGGTCGTCCGGTGTATTCTCACCCAGCCACAGGCCAGTGATGACTGGCGTCGGACCACTATTTTTCATACCTTCTGTAGGCTGGGCAAGCATGTGTGTAAAGTGATCATCGATAGCGGGAGTTGCATCAATGCAATCTCCACTTGTGCTGTCTCCCGTCTTGGTCTTACACCCGTGGATCACCCTAGCCCCTATCATGTATCGTGGGTGGATTCCACTTCCATTCCGATCAGGTTGCGGTGCTTGGTCCCACTGCAGTTCTATGCCTACCGTGATGATGTATGGTGTGATGTCCTACCCATGGAAGTGGGCAATATTATTCTGGGTAGGCCATGGTTATTTGATCGGGATGCCACACTCCATGGCCAGTCGAACACCCGTACCTTTGACCATGATGGCCAACGGATTACTCTCCAACCCCATCAGCCCAAGAGCCAATCAGTTAGGGGTCCTACTGGCCCTAGTGCTCCGGAGCCTTCCATTCCCGGGCCTAGTACCCCGTCCCCAGCTCGGGCTATGACCGTTACATCTGGCCCAGGTGAGCCCTCGACTAGGAGATTGATGTTGATTAGCTCTCAGGAAATGGAGCGGGAGGCTAGTCGGGGCTGCCCTGTGTTTGCCATTGCGGTCCGAGAGGTAGAGAGAGACTCCGAGGGTGAACTCCCACCCGATGTCATTCCTATTCTGCAGAAGTTTGCTGATATCTTTCCCGATGAGCTTCCCGAGGGACTCCCACCTATGCGGGATATTCAGCATGCCATCGACCTTATTCCGGGCTCTTCATTGCCCAACCTCCCTCATTATCGCATGAGTCCCACGGAACATGCCTAGCTAAAATGGCAGGTCGATGAGTTGATGCAGAGAAGATCTGTTCGGGATAGCATGAGTCCATGTGCTATACCCGCTTTACTCGCCCCGAAGAAGGATGGCACATGGAGAATGTGCATTGATAGCTGTGCCATCAACAATATCACCGTGAAGTATAGGTTCCCTATTTTCCGCCTGGATGACATGCTAGACATGATGGCTGGTGCCACTATCTTCTCAAAGATTGATCTTAAGAGTGGCTACCATCATGTGAGGATTAGGCCACGTGATGAGTGGAAGATCACGTTTAAGACCAAGGACGGTTTGTATGAGTGGTTGGTCATGCCCTTTGGGTTGACCAATGCCCCTAGCACCTTCATGCGACTCATGACTCAGGTCCTCCGACCATTCATTGGAGTCTTTGTGGCTGTGTATTTCGATGATATCCTTATCTATAGTCGCACCACGGGGGACCACTTAGACCACCTTCGGCAGGTCTGTCTTCTTCTTAGGCGAGAACATTTGTTTGCGAACCCACAGAAGTGTGCCTTCATAACGTCTCAGCTTACCTTCTTGGGTTTTATTGTGTTTAGTACTGGGGTCTCCGCCGATCCGGAGAAGGTCCGGGCCATTGTTGAGTGGTCGGAACCCCGTACGGTTCATGATGTCCACAGCTTTCATGGCCTTGCGACGTTCTATCATCGCTTTATCCGCGGATTTAGCTCCATCATCGCCCCGATCACGGATTGTATCCGGAAGGGCACCTTTGTATGGACGAAGGCCGTAGCTGCCGCCTTCAAAGACATCAAGGAGTGCATGACCTGGACACCTATTCTTCGATTGCCTAATTTCTCGAAGGTGTTTGAGGTCTCTTGTGATGCGCCGGGTGTTGGGATAGGAGGTGTGTTGAGTCAGGAGGCCCACCCGGTCGCATATTTCAGTGAGAAGTTGAATGACGCGAAACTGCGATACTCTACTTATGATAAGGAATTTTACGCAGTTGTCTAGGCTCTTAGGCATTGGAGGCACTATCTTTTACATCAGGAGTTTGACTTATACTCCGATCATGAGGCTTTGAGGTACCTCCATTCCCAAAAGAAGCTTAATTCGCGTCACAGTCGTTGGGTTGAGTATCTCCAGCAGTTCACCTTTGTGCTTAAACATAAGGCTGGAGTGGAGAACAAGGTGGCCGATGCCTTGAGTCGGCGAGCATGTTTGCTGACCACCATGAGTGCCGAGGTCATGGGGATAGAAAAGATGAGAAAGGCCTATGTTGACTGTCTTGACTTTGGTCAGGTTTATGCCACTCTCCAGGTCGGACCCTCGAGAGACCATGATGACTATGTGCTTCAGGAGGGCTACCTCTTTCGAGGAGGCAGGCTTTGTGTTCCCCGAACTTCGGTTCGAGACTTCTTAGTCTGGGAGCTACATGCGGGAGGTCTAGCCGGCCACTTTAGTCGGAACAAGACTATCGAGGCTGTTGAGCATATGTTTTGTTGGCCGAGCTTGAAGCGTGATGTTGCTCATATTGTGGCTCAGTGCCGTACATGTGCTACGGCCAAGATGAAGAAGCAAAGCTGGGGCCTTTATACACCTCTTCCCGTGCCTGACGCTCCGTGACATGATGTTAGCATGGATTTTGTCTTGGGATTGCCACGTACCTCCAGGAAGCATGATTCGGTCTATGTGGTTGTTGACCGATTCTCGAAGATGGCCCTATTCATTCCTTGCTTGAAGACTTCAGATGCTTTGAGGGTAGCCCGCCTTTTTCTTACTCATGTGGGGTGCAAGTTTGGGTTGCCTCGTACCATAGTGTCTGACCGTGATGTCAGATTCAATAGTTGTTTTTCGAAGACACTATGGCATATGTTGGGTACTCACCTCAAGTTTTCCACTGCATATCATCTCCAGACATATGGTTAGACCGAGGTGGTCAATAGGAGTCTGGGAGACCTTTTGAGGTGTCTTGTCAGGGACCGCATAGAGGATTGGGATCTCATTCTACCCATGGTAGAATTTTCATATAATGATTCAGTTAATAGGTCTACCGGCATGAGTCCATTCGAGATTGTCACAGGTCATAGGCCTAGGAAGCCAGTGGATCTTGTCCCCATGCCTATCCATGCTCGAGTGTCGGAGTCTACCGAGTCATTTGCTAGGCATGTTAGGAGTCTGCATGACGACATCAGTCATCACATTGAGGCCAGCAATGCACGGTATAAGGAGCTAGCGGATGCCCATCGACACCACCGAGAGTTCCAAGAGGGCGAATATGTCATGATCATGGTAAGACCTGAACGGTTTCCCTCTGAAACCGTTAAGAAACTGCAAGCTCGCGGAGCCGATCCATTTAGAGTGTTGAAACGCGTTGGATCCAATGCGTATGTTGTGGACCTGCCTGAGGAATATGGTATAAGCTATACTTTTAATGTATCGGATCTAGTTGCATATAGGGACCCAGCGGTGATCCCTAGTGAGCCTTTCGAGCCATCCCCTCCCATTGAGAGTGATCCCACACCTAAGTGTCCACCTCCAGCCCCTTTTCCACGGTAGCGAGAGCATATAGATCATATACTGGATGAGCAGGTGACAGTTACCAGGAGTGGATCCTACCCGCACTACCTAGTGCGATGGAGAGGACGGCCCGCCACCGAGGATACATGGATCACCCATGGAGAGTTGCAGCGGATTGATCCGGACCTACTGGAGCGATACCACAGTGATGCCGACCCTTACTCGACAGGGTCGAGTTTCTCCCACCCGAGGAGAATTGGTGTGGACACCCGCGCGATTAAGAAGCATGATACGCTGAGCCATCGGTACCGTACGCAGAGCACCACCCGAGCCACTTCGGCGTCCATCTGGCTCGGAGACAGTCTGGAGACTCCCCCTTGAGTCTCGGCATTTATCACATTTACTGAGACTTTATTTGTGTGTAATGCATTTTTTATTTATCTTTATTCGGTTTGTAATTTGGATTGTAATAAGGGTTTATATGTAAAATGGGACCACCCGGGTCCCATGGGCCCCCCACCCCTCCTCCCATTGATCCACCTCATCCCCAGGGCCCATGTGGGGTCAGTCAACATGTCAATTGTGGGCTTCTAGAAGGGTGGGCCAAGTGGGGGACAAGTGGGCTTAAATGTCAAGGTTGACCACCAACCTTAACCCCATGGTCAAGGGGGCGCCCCCCTCTCACTATCACCCAATTTTATTTTTGCAAAATGTGTGTAGAACTAATTAGTTCTACTCCTTTTTTTATTCCCCCAAACCCTAGATCTAGGGGTAGTTTGAGTCTTTTGGCAATTCATATAAATGCCTTGTATTTCCCATTTTATGAACAATTAATACATAAGAAATCTGGAATTTCCTTGGAGTAAGGCTGGTGCGCCCCTCTCTCTCTCTCCTCTCTCCCCCTTCAGCAGCTGGGAAGGTTGCCTTCTGAGGTGGGAAGCCTCACGTATCAGTTCCGATGATCGCCGCAGCCGCCATCGTGCCGCCATCGCACCACCACGGTTGCCGCCGATGTTCTGTCCATCCTGGACAAAGGTTCCATCCACGAATTTCTGCTCTCCACCCCGAGGTCTTCTTGAGCTGGGATTTTTAGGGTGTGTTCCAGCGGTGTCTCCCATGTTCCAAAATACTTGTTTGGTCTTTTAGCTTCCGTTTCATATTTTTACATTTTCATCCATCCTTTTGTATCAGATTTGCCAGGTTTCTATCTACAGTGACAGCAACCTAGATCTTCCCACCTTAGACCCATCTTTTGATTTTTCATGAAGCTCCCAATTTTAATGGGGGTTCTTTCTACCATCCCCTCCACCCACGAATTGTCGTGGAATTTCTAAAGACCATCTCATATTTTCTAAAAATCCTCTTCAGATCCCCCCACAGTTCTGCCTGCCAGTATCCAGATCCGCCCTCCAGTCAGTGTAAAATCCATAACAAATCGAAACCTCCACCAATCCCTTCATAGGAATTATTGCCGTTTTCCTCTCTTTCCCCTCCATAACTTTTATGAAGAGCTTGAAGTCTGATTCGGAGGTTTACTTTATGGTCAAAGGCAATTCTCAAGAAATTACCCTGCTGTTCTGAGATTTCGGGAACTGTTCAATAGCAACTTCAAAAATCAACAAAGGCCAGATCCGTGAAGATCCAGTTCGGGGATTGATCGCAGCGGCCGATCTCACCGGACTGTGCGCTGAAAAATAGAAGTAGAAATCCATGGGCAGCAACTTCCCCGCTTGGAGATCGGAGCCGAACGGCCTCCGACCGGAGTTTCCGGCTGACCGCCGTCCAGGGAGGCGCGCCACCAGGGGTCCCCATCAGAGCGGGCCCCACCCCACCAGAGCCGGAGGTTGGAGCACTCCGTGGGCCCCACGGACCCGTAGATAGCGCTCTCCGGACAGCACCAAAACACGGGTTCGGCACCGCCGGGACGACATCAAAATGCTGCCCGTCAACCCGATTGTCGTGACTCCCGGGCCCCACATGTGACCTGTTACCTCCCTGCGTGGAGTGGGTCAAACTTGTGTACTACGGTAAAATTTTGTTAACAGGGAGTCCGAGATTGACCGGGGTTATCTTCCCCACGCCGGGTGCATGGAGGTAAAGATCGTAACTTCTTGGCATTTACTTGCTAGTTTAGTATATGATCTTAGGCCGCTGCCGAGTGCTATAGGAACTAGCCCGTGAGTCCATGTCACCGCTGTGAGTGTGAGAGTGACCCGTCCCGTGGCTAGATCCCAGTCCGGAAGTGAGTCGACTACCCTTGAACTCTACCGATTCCTCAACCGTGCACGATCCGCGTTTCCCTCGCTTGGGATGATGAGTGAGCTTGCATTTCTGTTAGCGACGTATAGCCCATAGGAACTCATCGTGTCGGGCTGAAGTCTCTCCAATTTGTGTGTTGTTGGTTGCATCTCCATCTAGAGTCCGAGGTCCGAATCATATAGAGTCGGTCTCCCGTGTCCGTCCCGCATCAATTTCTTTTCACAAACTTTCATCTGAACAGAGTAAATGCCATGATGCAACATCTGGAAAACATTGTGAAAACTCAATGGATTCAGTTTATGTCTGATAAATAAAGAACTGATGCAGCAATTCGACAGATTTTGGAATCTCTTGTGGGAGTCAGCAATAGAGTTGGTGAAATGGTGAGCAAAATGCAAGATACCCAAGTTTCATCATTCAGCAAGCTTGCTCAAATTCTTGACCACACCTTTGATCTCAAGATAGAATTTGAAAAGATAAAGTCTACAATGAAAAAAATTGCAGCAAGTCAGCCTGAGATCATTAATAAGTTTAAAGCTATTCAGTCACAATTACAGAACCTCTCAAAGAACATCAAACAGGTTATCACAAAACAAGATTCCAACTCCTCCCTAGTCGACAGATTGGGGAGCACGGTGCATCACAGGTTAGATGAGTTGTCAAACTCCATTAGAGATTTTTAGGCCTCTGTGATGAACAGACTTTCAGCCCCTGGCTCAAGCTCTGCACCATATCCAAGAGACCGGGGAAGTTACAGAGGTTACTGATTTCCAAGAGTTCCCCATTCTTTTTGTTAATGACAGAGGGGGAGAATTGTGATGGAAGGTGAACAGTTAGTCATGTATGAAAGCTTACAGCTTACTGATGGATAGTTTTAAGTTTTCTGATGTAAAAAATGTTGTATGAGATACTTCACTCAAACACTAGTTTGTATTCACTTACTGTACACAGAAATATAATTAATACATAGTGCATATTTATGTTGAATGCATGTTTTATGTTGAATGGTATCTTTGCTATGCATGTTAGCAAATAAATTCACTATTAGTTTCAATCATACATGAATTATAGTTGTCATCATCAAAAAGGGGGAGATTGTTGGAGCCCTGGTTTTGATGATGACAATCTATAAGTCATGTGACACTGGATTGTATAAATATGCTTGTATTTGACCATTGCACATATGATCAAGTCTGTACATAGTTTCGTTTGCATACATGATTAAGTCTGTGCATAGTTGTGTTTGTTGCATACAAAGTCCATGCATATGCTGATAAAGTCAGTGCAGTGTTACCTCAAGCATAAAAGAAGTCAGTGCATACTTCGCATCAGGTAAGACTCGTATGTGCACAGTCTGTTTGTGAATTCAAAGTCAGTGCACACTTAAAGATAACATGCATTGAAAGTCGGTGCATGTTTTAGTCTCTCGTATATAGAAGGTCGGTGCACCTTTTGGTTAGGTCTGTGCATACCACGTTATTTGGCAGATAACGTTGGTATATGTCTTAATCTTTTGCATATTCAGGGTCGGTGCATTGCATTCATAGTCGATGCATGTTCTCCTTTCTTTCATGCTATGTCGGTGTACATGAGACTTCAGGACGGTGTATCCTTCACTTATGCATTGGTTTATCTTTTCTCCATGCATTCAAAAGTCAGTGCATACCACTATTCCTATGCATATAAAGGTCTGAGCATATTTTGTTTAAAGCACATACCATAGTCGGTGCACGTTCTACGTCTTTCATATGAGAGTCTGTGCATATCCTACATTGCATATAGTCAAGGTTTGTGGAGGTCTTCGCACATGCTAACTGAGGTCTGTGCATATCATGCATTACAGATAGTCAAGGTTTGTGCAGGTCTTCACACATGCTAACTAAGGTCTGTGCATAAGTGTCTCGTACACAATTACGTCAGTGCATACTTCCACATTGTTTGATAAAAGTTAGTGCGATCGTTGTTCCTTGCACATGCAACGTATGTGCATGATATGTTTATAATACTTTGGGTCTGTGCATCCTTGGCACCTTGCACATACAAAGTCTGTACACATTCTTCATATACCTTATTAAGTCTATGCATATTGAAAATGATTGACTACGACGTGTTTAACAAAATGCCTCTGCTTTAACCAACAGGACTATGAAGAAGCACGTGATCCAAGAGCATTTTGATAATAGGAAATTTTTCCATGTGGAATGTAGAGAAGCTAAGATCGTGACACATGGACAGTTGAACTCCAGATCTGATCGAATCTTCTGGGCGGGAAACTTATTTTCCACGCGCCCCTCACACACCAGATTCATACACTAACAGAAGACCCAGCCGTGCCTTCGATGATGATAGAATTTTGAATAGAAAATCAGAGAGAGACAGAGAAGAATAAAAGAGAGAGAAAGAGAGAAGCAAGAATAGTGAATAGAGAGTCTGTCAGAGCTGAAGAGAAAAGTGCAGCAGAAGAATCAGTTGTTGTAGCCTCTAGATCAGATCCAATCTGTGTGTGCTCCATAGTGAGCTATATCTTGAGGTGTTATTGTTCAACTTTTCATTGCTATTTTCATTATCAATTTTTCTTTTCTATCTCTTCTTTCTAAGCTGTGTATCAGCAGAGCTAAGCTGTATTGCTCAGCGTGTTAGGGTGCTAGGCCCAGATACAGAGGGGGGGTGAATGTATCCCTCTAGAAAATATAGCCCAAATTAAAACTCTAAAGCTCAGATATGTGGAATAAAGACTAATGAGCTTTCCAAGATGAAATGATAAGGCAACGAATGAACAAACAGTTGGACTGCACCAATGCAGCCACCTGAACAACCAGAAACGAAGGCAGAGCTAAACAACCCAAACACACTTAGCAGAATATAATGCTCAAAAGTAACTCTCTAGATAATGCAACTAGCCAAGCATGCACAACCTGTGAATGGGAGGTAGAAGATATGGAGCTAACGCAATGCAAACCACTGCACAAACAATTTTAAGGTGGTTCGGTCCTCCAGACCTACATCCACCCCTCACTCCCAACCGGAGTGAGGCTTCACTAGCCAATGCTAGAACCAAGCAGACTCAGTCTGCGAACAAGGTGCTGCCACACAGCTTGACCAGGGGAACAAACTCCCCTCTTCCTCCCAGTCACTTGGAAACCATAGGCCGAAGACCTCTCTTCCTCCAGACTAGGAGGGACCCAACCAGTGACTTCCAGTCACCAGCAAACCAGAGGTCGAAGACCTCTCTTCCTCCAACCGGAGGGACCCCTGGACTTGCAAGCCACAAGCCCAGAACCGGAGACAAGTCTCCCTTCTCCTGAATCCACAGGAGGAACCTGATCCCCAGCAGGGCAATCGGAAGAACAAGATTAACCAAAGAAACAAAAGAAAAAATACAGAAACATAAAAAACACAGCAACAAAAGCTGGAAATGAAACACAAGAGATGTAGCTCTCAATGAGCATAGTCGTTCTGGATTTGATCCACGAACAGACTGAACTGATCTTCAATAGACTCTCTCCTCCTCTTCTTATCTTCCTCTTCTTTCTGCTTCTCTTTCTTCTCTCTTTCTTCTCACTTCTCACGAGCACTATCTCTCTCTTTTCCTTCTTCTGCTCTCACTCTCTTTCTTCTTCTTCTCTTTTTTCTTCTTCTTTTCTTTTTCTGGATCGAAGGGCTTTCTGCTCTCCATGCTTCTTCTTCGATCAGTCTTCTACAGAGGATGAAGACTCGTATATATAGCAGTAGCAGGTACACTGGGCGCGTGTGGTTTCCACATTTTCTGCCCTAGAAGTTCAGACCACGTGGCAGCATCCTGGTATCTTATCCATCCTTGGATCACGAGCCAGGCACCTCGGATCACGTGCCCTATGAAACTCAAGTCTGCTGCGTTGACTCCATCAGTTTGCTGCGTTGACGCATTGATACGTTCCAGCGAGCAAACAACCTAGCCTTTTTAACTGCTACGTCGACGCTTCCAACCCGTGGCGTTGACGCGTTGATGCGTTCCAGTGAGCAACCAACCTACCCTTTTTAACTGTTACGTCGACGCTGCTCCACTGCTGTGTTGACGCGTAGGTGATCCAGTGATCAGGTCTTCAGCAGATAGATGTGTTGCGTTAACGCTCTCAGCATGCTGCGTTGGCCCACTCATCAGTCTGAATCGTCTGCAAACAGAGATAAAAGGAATGTATATACTTAGTTAGTTCATGCTCTTATAACAACGAGTGTATATGCATTTGAACAATTAGCACATGGACAGTGTATACAGTTTACCGTAAAGGACAATGCATGAGTGCAGTGTATAGACTTGGTGTAATGACGCCAATGTACAGACTTGCAAGATGTGAGGCGATGAGTAGACTTTGCGTTCAACTGGATGTATAGGCTTGGAGGGTTCACTGATGGCTGTACAGACTTGGGCGTTGTATAGACTTGGAACGGCTTCAAGGTAACAATGTACAGACTTTGAAATAAAGAGTGTACAGACTTGAAAGTTCAAGGCCACGATGTATAGACTTTGCCCAAGGAAACGAATGTATAGACTTTGGCACAGTCTAATGTACAGACTTTCCAAAAGTGAACGACCCAATGTATAGACCTCAAAAGAAGCAGTCCGATGTACAGACTTGGTTTCAAGCTGAACAGACGGATGTACAGACTTGCTGAAACAGTCGGATGTACAGACTTCAAGTTTAACTATGGATGTACAGACTTCAGGTGTGAAGATATTGTGAATGCAAATGCAATGTTCAGACTTCATTGTATAGACTTGGAGAACCTGAATTAATGTGCATACTTGGAACGCCTGAAGACCAATGTATGGACTTGTATAAATCTGATGAATGAACTGAGGGGTCGACCCATCAGCACAAGGGGTCGACGCACCACAGACCAGACCAAAGAATAAATGAAGTTAAAGAAGCACTAAGCATCAGCGCATTGCCCAAGCAGCGTGGACGCAACAGTACAAATATTTCTTACTGCTACCTCTGAAGTGCCTTGGCAGCGTCGACGCTGCAGTTCGATGGGTCAACGCTGCAATATCAAACTGCAGTCTAAAGATCAACAGTAACATGACTGAACATAATCAAATATGCAATGCCATATCAGAACTTATGAAGAACTGCATTATGATCAGAAGGTGAATAATATCATGATGACACACACAACAACATGACTCACAGAGATTAACTCACATCAAAAACCAATCATCAAAACCATCATCAAAATCACAGGGGCACAACAATCTCCCCCTTTTTGATGATGGCAATACTACACTGTGAGTCAATCTGATGACTCAAACTATTCTCCCCCTTTGACGTCATCAAAAAGAAAATAGTTTGAGGAATTAAAGCAACCAGCATGCTATAATTGAAAAACAATCTCCCCCTTTGGCAAAAATCTCCCCCTTTGATATAGTCAAGATGAATCATGGGAAGGTAAGAATGCATATGACATGGAAACTCCCCCTGAAAAGATGCCAATTGATATGCATGTTGCATGACTTCCAATTGATATAGTTGAGAAGAAGACCACCGAGGCTTTTAATGATAAGGTCAGTTCAATGAATCAAGGACAGTGAGCAGAAAAGATTCAAATAATCAGATTTTTCAAAGAGGCTTCAACTACAAGAATTTCAGTCAGATTTTTAAGGGAATGTCATTCTCATAAATCCAAATCAGAATATTTCAAAGTCTTCCATTATAAGGGCTTATGAATGATTTTTATTGATCAGCATGGTTTAAACATGATGTATGCAGAGTTTATCAATAAAATTTTGTATTGATATCTAAAACCATGGTTTAATAAAAATGAACCAAGCCCTCATATTTATCTTGATAAAACTCCCTTTCTCTTACACAATCAAATTTATTGACTTCTTTCGAAATTACATGCATCAGTATTGAAATCAAGCAATTATGAAGTCATATGATTTTGTCTAGGGTTGTAGCAATTTGATTTTAGCATCAATATTCGTTCAACAATTTTTCATGCTACAAATTTTACGAGCACTCTAGTTCAGTGCACACCTTGTAACTAGAGGATATACCTTGATCAGAGGCCAATATCCCTAAGCACTTAGTGTGACTAACTATCATGCTTTATATGAACAGAGATAGCATTTACACATCATGACACACTGAAAATCATTTCTTGATGAGTGAGTTGTATTTCTCAGTGTGCATGACATTACTCTGCCTGAAATTCAATTATTCTTAATCAGAGTTAACTATGGTACCTCATGACACCGTCCTTTAGACATGTGTTTCTCAGTGATCAAGGTCATTGCTCTGACAGAAAATACCCTTTAGACATTTCAGAAAGATTCATTTGCTTCAAATCAATAACAATTTCATGTACTTAACCAAATAAAGTCATGTATTCAATAATGTAGATTTCAGAAAATTTTACAAGACACAGCATGAAACAGATGGTTAAGGTTTATTAAACATACTTCAGATATTTTTTAAGAGATTTTAAAGCCAAACTCATTGAATACATTAAACTTAAACCACATGAGTTATTTCAGTCATTCATAAAAATGTATAATAGAAGATTTCTAGTTCAAGAGTTTTCAGATTTATGATCGAGATAGTCCCATTGAAATCTTCATGAAAGACTGATAGAAATCTGAAGCCAAATGATACCAAGTGATAGGAGAGATTTCGAGACAAAATGATTTCTGATATTATCAAGGTTTGTCAACTAAGATCAATGATGAAGGGTATGCAATGAATTCTCACAAGAGTATGTATTTGACAACCTATATGCAATGCATTGACTCCCCTAACACTATGCATTCAGACAATCTTTTTGGCATTTTTCATGAAATGCAATGCAATTAACTACATGCATGCAAAGACTCAACATTGAATGCTATGCAAGGATATACAATTAACTCCCCTTGAAGACATGCAATGATTGCACTAAAAACTGAACACATGAAACCAAATGATATTGTGACTTGTGCACAATCAGACTGTCCTATCAGATTTTTCAACATGGGCAGCATGCATGGATCAAATTTCAGCTAATCAGATTTTTCAGAAAGCAATGGACAGATTTCAAACAGCATTCAAATGTAGTTCAGATTTTTCACTGTACTATATATGCAAATCACATATATGCACTTCAGATGAGGAGAGTTCAAAGGCATCAATTCAGACAATGCAGATGAAGAATGATTATGTAAAAATAGATTTAGTATGTCATGCAGTAGAACTAAAAACAAGAAGTGCAAGAAATTTACCTGAAAGATTCAGGAAGGGGTTTTCATTCTTGAGTGCCTTGGTTTATTACCCCTTTTTATTTCAGTCCCAAGGCACACCTGCATAGCAATGTTATTTTGCACAAACAGGTACCCAAGAAGTCTTGGGTCCTGACATGACAGTATTACTCCTAGCAAGTTTTCTCAGCATATTTCTAGGAGCAGTTTTCAGATCTGATTTATGCACATTCTTGTTGGCATGAATTCTATGTGCATATGCATGAGATTTCTTGTTAACAGAATAAAAATTCTGTTTGCCAAAACCAGTTTGGTTTTGATATCCTACCAGCCAACAGGTTGCAGCCCTGTGACCTGGCTTCCCACAATGATGGCATGTAAATTTCGTAACATGGAGTTTAGCAGAGTTATTCTGAACATGCCAACAATCAATGGCCCTGTGGCCTGTCTTTCCACATTCAAAGCATGAAATAGGATTTCTTCTACAAGAGCCTGACCAGCATTCAGAGGTCTTGTGACCAATTTTGTTGCAGTTAAAACAGATGATATGCTGGTTCATTGAAACAGATTTGTTTTTATTAAAAACATGTTGGTTTGCAGGGAATTTAGCGTGATATGAATAAAAAGTTTTCTTACCACTTGCAAACCAGCAATGAGCAATTGAGTGACCTAATTTCCCACAATTTGAACATGTGACACTCCTTTTCTGAGGGACAGGGAACCTGACCGGCGAATTCCTACCCTCCATTTTTCTAGCTTTCAGATCATCTGATTTCATCAATCTACATTCATGCATCAAATGGCCAGGTTTATGACAGTAATGACATATCATTTTCTTTTTGGATGCATGTGAATGTGTGTGAGTACTGTGATCAATATGCACTGATGAACCCTTTTCATTTATTTTCTGATTCACAGTCCTTTTCTAATTTTTATCCTGTTTTCCTATTTTCTTAGCCTTGTACTGAGGTGGAGATGAGGTAGAAGGCTTTTCATGTTCAGAAGTTTTAATGAAAATAGTTTTCAGCTTGGATCCATCAACCTTTTTCAACTTTTCAGTTTGTTTTTGGGTTCTCTGAACAGTAGACTGAGAAACAGGTGACTTCTGAGAAGTGTGAGAAGTAGAGCTAGCAACAAAAGATGTACGAATTTTATTTTCAAAATTCTTTTTATTTACAGGATTATAACCTAACCCCTCCTTCTGAAAATTGACTTTTACTCCCAGCAGTTTGTTCAGATTATCTTGCCCACTAACAAACTTTGACAGAGAGTTCTTTAAGTATTGGATTTCATTTTCTAAAGAGGCGATTTGTAACTCATAACTGGCAATCTCTTGCTCACTGCAATTCACACACTCAGTTAACACATTGTTAGCAGTTTTGTATCTTTCAACTTCCTGTTCCAGATTGCTTAGTTTATTAGAGTCTTCAACACAACTACTTTTTCCTCTTTCCAAAGTAAGAAGTCTTTCAGACATGCCACTGTTTAACAGCTTCAATTTTTCAATTTCGACTTTCAGTTTATCATTCTGAACCAATTCATGTATTAGAAGCTGATCTTCTGAATTGACTTCATACTTTCTTCCAGTCTCAAATTCCTTTAATTCTTTTTGCTGTTTCTCCAGATCTTTCTGTAATTCTATGTTTACAGATTTTATGGCATTCAATTTTTCAGTCAGCAATGTGTTCTCCTGTTTAAGTTTCTCAAATTTTTCATCATTTTTATTGGAGAACTTTTCAAAAGAATCATTTTCAGATTTCAACTTGTTTAGTTCAGACTTAACACATTCAATTTCTTTCAGCAAATCCTTGCTCTGAACAGAATCATGACTAGCTAGACTAAGATTCTTTTCAAGTTCAGAGATTTCTTTCACATGATCTTGATTCTCAGTTTTCAATAATGAAATTTGTTTCTTCAACATTTGAAAATCAGACTTACAAGCATCATGAACATTTTTCAATTCAACACAATTTCTACATGGAGAACTTGAACTATCTAACCCAGTACCCTTCTTCAATTTTTTATACTGTTTTCTTAACAGTTCATGAGATTCAAATAATTCAGCATATGCGTTCTCCCAATCTTCTAGAGAAAAATTATCGAAGAGATTTACCTCATCATCATCATCTTCTTCATTTTGATTGCTGCCTTGATCGCTTCTGTTGGCCATCATGCAGCTGTCCACATCTATCTCCTGAGTTCGCTTCAGTGTATCCAAAATATCTTTAGCAGAACTGCAATCAACGAAACATGAGTGAAAAGCTCTATCAGTAGTTGCCTTCATCAGATTTATAGCTATCTGATTTTCTTCATGCAGTGATTTTTGACTGTCAATCCATTTGGACTTTTTCTTTGGTAGTTCATGAGGACCATGTGAAATTACTTTCCACAGGTCTAGATTCACAGATTTAACATAATTCTTCAGACTAGCGAACCATGCATTAAAATACGTACCACTGAAAATCGGTGGATGAGCCATGAGAACACAATAGATTAATGCAACAGGAATATTGATGCACTAAAAACAAATTAGCACCGAAGACTACAAGATCGAATCTGCAGGTCGCTGGACCTTGTATGCAGACACCGCTCTGATACCAACTGTTAGGGTGCTAGGCCCGGATACAGAGGGGGGGTGAATGTATCCCTCTAGAAAATATAGCCCAAATTAAAACTTTAAAGCTCAGATATGCGGAATAAAGACTAATGAGCTTTCCAAGATGAAATGATAAGGCAACGAATGAACAAACAGTTGGACTGCACCAATGCAGCCACCTGAACAACCAGAAACGAAGGCAGAGCTAAACAACCCAAACACACTTAGCAGAATATAATGCTCAAAAGTAACTCTCTAGATAATGCAACTAGCCAAGCATGCACAACCTGTGAATGGGAGGTAGAAGATATGGAGCTAATGCAATGCAAACAACTGCACAAATAATTTTAAGGTGGTTCGGTCCTCCAGACCTACATCCACCCCTCACTCCCAAACAGAGTGAGGCTTCACTAGCCAACGCTAGAACCAAGCAGACTCAGTCTGCGAACAAGGTGCTGCCACATAGCTTGACCAGGGGAACAAACTCCCCTCTTCCTCCCAACCGGAGGGACACCCCAAGTGACTCCCAGTCACTTGGAAACCAGAGGTCGAAGACCTCTCTTCCTCCAGACTAGGAGGGACCCAACCAGTGACTTCCAGTCACCAGCAAACCAGAGGTCGAAGACCTCTCTTCCTCCAACCGGAGGGACCCCTGGACTTGCAAGCCACAAGCCCAAAACCGAAGACAAGTCTCCCATCTCCTGAATCCACAGGAGGAACCCGATCCCCAGCAGGGCAATCGGAATAACAAGATTAACCAAAGAAACAAAAGAAAAAATACAGAAACATAAAAAACACAGCAACAAAAGCTGGAAATGAAACACAAGAGATGTAGCTCTCAATGACCATAGTCGATCTGGATTTGATCCACGAACAGACTGAACTGATCTTCAATAGACTCTCTCCTCCTCTTCTTTTCTTCCTATTCTTTCTGCTTCTCTTTCTTCTCTCTTTCTTCTCACTTCTCACGAGCACTATCTCTCTCTTTTCCTTCTTCTGCTCTCACTCTCTTTCTTCTTCTTCTCTTTTTTCTTCTTCTTTTCTTTTTCTGGATCGAAGGGCTTTCTGCTCTCCAGGCTTCTTCTTCGATCAGTCTTCTACAGAGGATGAAGACTCGTATATATAGCAGCAGCAGGCACACTGGGCGCGTGTGGCTTCCACATTTCCTGCCCTAGAAGTTCGGACCACGTGGCAGCATCCTGGTATCTTGTCCATCCTTGGATCACGAGCCAGGCACCTCGGATCACGTGCCCTGTGAAACTCAAGTCTGCTGTGTTGACCCCATCAGTTTGCTGCGTTGACGCATTGATACGTTCCAGCGAGCAAACAACCTAGCCTTTTTAACTACTGCGTCGACGCTTCCAACTCGTGGCACTGACGCATTGATGCGTTCCAGTGAGCAACCAGCCTACCCTTTTTAACTGTTACGTCGACGCTACTCCACTGCTGTGTTGACGCGTAGGTGATCCAGTGATCAGGTCTTCAGCAGATAGATGTGCTGCGTTGACGCTCTCAGCATGCTGCGTTGGCCCAATCATCAGTCTGAATCGTCTGCAAACAGAGATAAAAGGAATGTATATACTTAGTTAGTTCATGCTCTTATAACAGCGAGTGTATATACATTTGAATAATTAGCACATGGACAGTGTATACACTTTACCGTAAAGGACAATGCATGAGTGCAGTGTATAGACTTGGTGTAATGACGCCAATGTACAGACTTGCAAGATGTGAGGCGATGAGTAGACTTTACGTTCAACTGGATGTATAGGCTTGGAGGGTTCACTGATAGCTGTACAGACTTGGGCGTTGTATAGACTTGGAACGGCTTCAAGGTAACAATGTACAGACTTTGAAATAAAGAGTGTACAGACTTGAAAGTTCAAGGCCACGATGTATAGACTTTGCCCAAGGAAACGAATGTATAGACTTTGGCACAGTCTAATGTACAGACTTTGCAAAAGTGAACGACCCAATGTATAGACTTCAAAAGAAGCAGTCCGATGTACAGACTTGGTTGCAAGCTGAACAGTCAGATGTACAGACTTTAAGTTTAACTATGGATGTACAGACTTCATGTGTGAAGACATTGTGAATGCAAATGCAATGTTCAGACTTCATTGTATAGACTTGGAGAACCTGAATTAATGTGCATACTTGGAACGCCCGAAGACCAATGTATGGACTTGTATAAATCTGATGAATGAACTGAGGGGTCGACCCATCAGCACAAGGGGTCGACGCACCACAGACCAGACCAAAGAATAAATGAAGTTAAAGAAGCACCAAGCGTCAACGCATTGCCCAAGCAGCGTGGACACATCAGTTCAAATATTTCTTACTGCTACCTCTGAAGTGCCTTGGCAGCGTCGACGCTGCAGTTCGATGGGTCGACGCTGCAATATCAAACTGCTGTCTAAAGATCAACAATAACATGACTGAACAAAATCAAATATGCAATGCCATGTCAGAACTTATGAAAAACTGCATTATGATCAGAAGGTGAATAATATCATGATGACACACATAGCAAGATGACTCACAGAGATTAACTCACATCAAAAACCAATCATCAAAACCATCATCAAAACCACAGGGGCACAACACAGCGGGCGAGGGTGTTTCCTCGGACAGCAAGCCGTGAGGCTCAACGGTCTGGAATTTATTCCCCAGAGCTGTGGATCAGCGGTGTATAGGGAATTATCCCCAAAGCTGTGGATCAACGGTTGTTCAAGTTGTGTGGAAGTAGGAAGCCTTACTCGGTTGAGTAAGGGGTGGATGTAGGTCTGGAGGACCGAACCACCTAAAAGTCTTTTGTGTACTGTGGTTTGTTTTCCTAGATTTAATCGCTAGATGAATGTTAGGCGCGCCTATAGCTAAGCTTCTGGTTGATCTTAATTCCGCATTAGTTTAGATTTTTCAGGATAAGTTTTAAATTGACCATGTTTTTTTAAGAGGGAGATTCATTCACCCCCCTCTGAATCTTGGTTCACACCATTACATCGGGCCAACAGGCCCCACGGTGATGGGGGCATCGCTCGCCCTTCACATTTTTCTAAGCTCCTATTGCTCGCCATCATGGCTCCATTGTGTCTGTTATATTTTTATGAAGTCGAGTCATGTAATTTTCATATTTTATCTGAGTCATATCATTGTAATTTTCCTTTTATTTGAGTCCAGTACCTAGGTTAGAGAGTTATTTTCATAAGTCATATGTTATTTGGGCCATTAGATTAGCTAATTGGGCCCAACATGTGGTCAAGCCCAGGGGTGCCCCTTTCCCCCTTGGTTGTCTAGTCAATGTTCCAAAAGTTGGGAACTTATTGTAAAATGTGGGTTCCCTATAAATAGGACCCCCATCTCCCCATTTTAAGCTAATGAAGATCTATTATTGTGAGTCTATAAAATTGAGTTCATTTGGTGAGAAGTCATTAGAGAGGAGTGAGAAACTCCCCTCCCCTATCCCCTTTCTCTCTCCTGTCCCTCCAACCTACTTTATCTCTCTCCTCCCCTCATTCAATAGTCACCACAACTTCCCACAACACCTTTTTACTCCTCCCCTAGTCCCAAGGGAGAACCCACCAATCTCCAAGCCACCCTCCAACCACCAACCACCCACTACCCTTTCCCAAGCACCCATCCATCTCCCCAAGGCTGAAGGGGTTCAAACCCTTGGCCAAATTTGAATCTCCCTCCCTTGCTGGCTGCCCCTCACCCCTCCCCAACACCCCCTTCCTACCCTGGTCGCCCTCCCCATTTTCCCTTGCTTCCCTTGGCCATCCCACCCTCAAACACACAACCCTACACCTTCATCCTATTCCAAGCTCATAGGTAGCAAAGTACCAGCGACTTTCGGAGGCTGCCACATCATTACCAAGAAGCTTCAGAGGGCATACCTTATACCGTTGGAAGTGTCTCCCAGTCTTCTTTGCAATGGTGGTGGTCTCATCCCAGTCGGAGTTCGTGGCTGCCCAGGAGAGCCGACATCATCCAGAAGCAGATTGCACATCATCCTTCCGACAGTCATCCAGAAGAAGATTGCAGAGGCTACCACGACCAGAGTTCTGAGCTTCTTAGAGCGGCGCTTGGCTGAAATGTTCTCCTCCAAGTCCCCTAGCATCGCCAAGAAGCGGAGCGTCATTTGAAGCCCGAAGCACAAAGTTCCGAATTTCCTACCATTAGTGCGCAGGTCAGTCTGACTGAAGATAGATCCGACCCCCTCCCACTTCTCAGGCTCTCGCGGTCATCTCCAACTTCTGACGAAATCCCCGTGGGTCTCCGTTCGAAGAGGGTTTGACCATGAACCTAACGACCCCAGCCTTGCCTGAATCAGAGCTTGTGAGCAACCGTGGTGTCCTCGCCTTCCTGCTGCAGTGACACAGAAGCTACTAGAATCAGAAGCCTGCAACCCTGTTCACACCTCTGCCCCGACCGTCGTCGCCAACAAGAAAATCCCCAAAAATTCTGACGACATCCTGGGTCAACCACGGAGGTTTTTCCGCTGGTTTTGTTGCAAACGGAGTTCGGGCCAGTCCGCAGTGGCGTCAACACCGACTGCCTATCGGCTGTTCTAGAGGGCTGGCAGAACCGACGATCTTCGTCCACTTCGACTTCTAGCGTAGTTTTCCCCACCCCGCTTGGCCGGCTGACCACCCCTCCTTGCGTGGAGGTACATTTTGGTTGTAAAAACTAATCCCCACCCCTAGTTCACCCCCCTTGCAAGGGGCGTAGTACATGTAAACTGAATTTTCAGGTTGAAGCTTCTCCGACGTGACGTGCGGTTTCCTCGCTCGCCCTCGTCTCCGACCGGGATTGGTGTCTTCACACCGATCAGGTGAGCCCCTGGATACTTCCTCTGCTTGTTTTACTTTTTCTTATCTTAGTATCGTTTCTAGTTGCCCATCGTCCGGTGAGTTGAGTGCCCGATCTCAAATTGCTACTATGTGAGTGTCCACCGTAGGTGAGTTATGAGCGAGACCAATTTACCCACGCCCTCGGCGTGCTGACCGCCGATGCATTTGGGCAGCCCTAGGCCCTTAAGGGTCCTCCCCAATCCAGCCATACCCTTGGAAACCTCCGGATCCATCCTCGGACCCTCACCCCATCGCTGGTCCACCTGCGGACCCGAGTGTGCCAAATGCGAGTGAGTCTGCTTGTGTGACATTGCCATGTCCATTGCATTGCTTGCAATATAGGTCTTAGGTTATGTCACATCAATTGGCATCAGAGCAAGTTCACTACTTGTCTCTATCAAGTTGGTCCTAGGGTGCATATGCATTTAGAGTCTCCGGTGCATCATCATGGCTATTCCTCTATGGTCAATTCCAAACAATTCGGCCCTCCACAAGGGTCCTAGCGGTCCACCCCTCTTGGGCATCATTCTAGATGAGGACCTTCACTTTGACGGATCGAGCCCTAGTGCCTATCTAAAGTGGGAGGCTACCATGGAAATGCACTTTGAAAGGATTATGGCATATGGACCCACGAAAGTCCGCATTACCAAGGGACGACTTCGGGGTCAAGCCAGGAGTATGTGGGAACACATATAGGGCTTAAGGAGGGTTAGGAGGCAAGAGCTCATTTCCTCATGGGAGGAGATGAAGATAGAACTTAGGAAGATCTATGCTCCCCAACGTCTCCCTCTCTACTTGGAGGGCCATAGTCCGAGGAGCACTACCACTCCTCCCTTCTCTCCCGGCCAGTTCAAAGCCGCCATAAAGGCCCTCTACATCTCCCAACCCCCACAACACCCACCACCTCCAACCCTAATCAACACCTCTACACTTTGCTACCCAACCACCACCATTCAAACCAAATTGGCCCCCACCCTCACTCCGCTACAACCCGCCGATCCCAAGGGCAAAAGACCCATAATTGACCCGGTTCCCCCCATGAGGGCAACCACTCCCCAACCCAAAGTCACTCACCCAACCTTCACCATTCAAATCCAAGTGGACCCCGTGTCCACCCCTCCACCTAGGCCCAAGATGGCCACCACCCCCAAACCCACTCTCCCTTATCCAATTCACACCCACACCCAATTCACCTCCGCCCCTCCACCTTCCCCCATAAGGGATACCCCCACCGAGGCCCACCCAACCCATCTTCCACTTCCAACTCCAATCCTACCCCAACCTAGGCCTCCACTACTTCCCCTATCAATCCCAAACCAAGTTTACCTTTACCCTCCACCCCGGGTGCGCCATACACCAACCCTCATCACCCCACCCTCAAAAGACCCTCTCACCTTCTTGGTAGAGAAACCCATACCCAACCCCATAGTGGTGAACACTCCGGACCCTATCCCTCCCATGGAGACCACCCATGTCCAAGTAGAAGAAGAAACCTTGCACGGTGGTCTTCACCTTACACCACCCTCTCTAGTTGGGGCCATCTTAGGAGAACCCCTTGATAGTTGGTAAAGGAGAGCCCAATTAGAAATATTATGGCTCATGTTTTCCCTCCTATGGAGTAAAACCTCTCTATAGTGCCCCTCTCCTATCACACCACCATCCAATCATCTTACAAAGTGGACACATTAGGGGATCTTCTCAAGGGCTTAGCATGGCAAATGAAGTTGACCGGTATGTTGACCATAGTGGCCAACCAACCTAGGAGCCTTGATCTCCTACACCTATGTGTCTGATCGATCACCTCGATTTGCACCGTTGGTTGCTACACTAGCGATCTCCTTCTATTCCTCCCCACACCCGATGAGCCCGACCTTATCCTCAAATTCGAGTTCCTCATATCAGGCAATAAGCCAAGCCATCCTCTCATGGCCAACCCACCCACTAAGAACTTCGGCCCAATCATTTCATTAGAGGAGGATGATCCACCACCATATTGTGAGGACCTTGAGGATGTTGAGATGAACTTAGAGCTCCTTTCCCCCGGGTACACTTATGTTGATCCTTTTGACCCCTCCCAATGGGAACTCAGGAACCCATGTGATCCGCCCACATCACTTATCACCCACTCCTTCCTACCCTCACCCACCGTGTTGGGCCAAGCCCACCTCTCCCAAGTCCCGGGCGACACAAGGGTAGCTATGACCAAGGAATATCTACACCTAAGGAACAAGGAGATGCCTCTCCCCATGATGTCCACCTTTTTTGACCCCTTTGACCCTTTTGAATGAAAACTCCAATGCCAAACCATACCCCAACACATCAAAGTCATTTTTGGGTTAGGAAAACATATGTCTTGGCACCTCGAACCACTTGGCATGATTCATAAGTATGGTGCATTCATTCATATCATGCACATGTCAAGTAGGAAACACGAGTGGTCCATATTCGGATGTAATGGTCCACCTTCATTCATCATGAGTCTTAAGCATGTTAGGAGCATTCATGGATGTCCGAGTCCTCCGGCACTCATGACACCCACGCATGAGAGGGACACCTATGGATGCCCCAGCCCTCCCACACCCTTCAAAGTCTCCATGGCATCTCTGCATGATTGGTCTAAATATGGTTGTCCTGGCCCCCCTTTGCATAACATGCATCTCCCACTCACACTGCATCGTAATACTTGGCATGAGCATTTAAGCATGCAACAAACAACCGGCGGTGAGAATCACAAGAAGCGGGCAAAACCTTGCGAACGCCACTTTGAATTCCAAGTTGGCAACTTGGCGATGGTGACTTTGGAGTGGCTCTACCCTAGGGTCACCTCCAACTTGAGGACACGATGACTTGGACCTTGCCTAGTTCCAAGTGGCCTTGGCAACCCGGCTTAAGGGTTGGGCTTTCTAATGGGTTTTGGGATTCAACCCATTTCCCAAGTGGCAGGTCCGGCACCCTATATGGGCACCACGGTGGATCCTTGTGAGAGTTTCGGGCCTACCCCTACCCTTGTGAGAGACACACTCGGAGAGCCACCACATATCAGCCTGAGAGCCCGACGTGTGAACACAGAGGCAATACTAGGCAAGCACGGTTCCATCACCGGCAAGAGGGTGTGCCCGAGCCACCTTGATAGGATGAAGAGCTGTCCCTCGGCTAAGGACGCGAGGTTGAGTTTGGCGGTCGTGGCTCGCCCGGAGCCTCATCGGAGGACCCCTTCCCCGGCGGACCCATACTCGACGGAGTCTAGTTCTTCGCACCCCGAGGGTATGATGGGGGCATCGCTCGCCCTTCACATTTTTTCAAACTCTTATTGCTCGCCATCATGGCTCCATTGTGTCTGTTACATTTTTCTGAAGTTGAGTCATGTAATTTTCATATTTTATTTGAGTCATATCATTGTAATTTTACTTTTATTTGAGTCCAGTACCTAGGTTAGAGAGTTATTTTCATAAGTCATATGTTATTTGGCCCATTATATTAACTAATTAGGCCCAACATGTGGTCAAGCCCAGGGGCACCCCTTTCTCGCTTGGTTGTCTAGTCAATGTTCCAAAAGTCAGGGACTTATTGTAAAATGTGGGTTCCCTATAACTAGGACCCCCATCTCCCCATTTTAAGCTAATGAAGATCTATTATTGTGAGTCCAGAAAATTGAGTTCATTTGTTGAGAAGCCATTAGAGAGGAGTGAGAAACTCCCCTCTCCTATCCCCTTTCTCTCTCTCCCCCTCTCACCTACTTTCTCTCTCTCCTCCCCTCATTAAATAGTCACCACAACTTCCCACAACACCTCTTTACTCCTCCCCTAGTCCCAAGGGAGAACCCACCAATCTCCAAGCCATCCTCCAACCACCAACCACCAACTACCCTTTCCCAAGCACCCTTCCATCTCTCCAAGGTAGAAGGGGTTCAAACCCTAGGCCAAATTTGAATCTCCCTCCCTTGCTGGCTGCCCCTCACCCCTCCCCAACACCCCCTTCCTACCTTGCTCGCCCTCCCCATTTCCCCTTGCTTCCCTTTGCCATCCCACCCTCATACACACAACCTTACACCTTCATCCTATTCCCAGCTCGCAGCCAGCAGAGTACCAGCGACTTTATGAGGCTGCCACATCATTACCAAGAAGCTTCAGAGGGCATACCATATACCGTTGGAAGCGTCTCCCAGTCTTCTTCGCAACGGTGGTGATCTCGTCCTAGTTTGAGTTCGTGGCTGCCCAAGAGAGCCGACATCGCCGGACTGTGCATCATCCTCCTGATAGTCATCGAGAAGCAGATTGCAGAGGCTACCATGACTAGATTTCTGAGCTTATTGGAGCGGCGCTTGGCTGAAACATTCTCCTCCAAGTCCCCTAGCATCGCCAAGAAGTGGAGCATCGTTTAAAGCTCGAAGCACAAAGTTCCGAATTTCCTACCATTAGTGCGCAGGTCAGTCTGACTAAAGATAGATCCGACCCCCTCCCACTTCTTAGGCTCTCACGGTCAGCTCCGACCTCCGACAGCATCTCCGCAGGTCTCCGTTGGAAGAGGGTTCGACCATGAATCCAACGACTTTGGATTTACTTGAATCAGAACTCGGGAGCAACCGTTGTGTCCTCGCCTTCCTACTGCAGTCACACAGAAGCTACCAGAATCAGAAGTCTGCAACCCTGTTCACGCCTCTGCCCCGACCGTCGTTGCCAACAAGAAAATCCCCAAAAATTCTGACGACATCTTGGGTCAACCACGGAGGTTTTTCCTTTGGTTTTGTTGCAAACGGAGTTCAGGCCAGTCCGTAGCGGCATCAACAACGACTGTCTATCTACTGTTCTAGAGGGCTGCAGAACCGACGATCTTCATCCACTTTGACTTCTAGCGTAGTTTTCCCCACACCGCCTTGCCGGCTGACCAACCTGTTATGTTAGATGGACGCAGTCTATCTCCACGAAGTGTAGATCTATAGGGGGTGAATAGATCTAATGTCTAATTTTAAAACATAGTTGAGCTCTAATGCGGAATTTAAACAGACTACTATTGAACGACAGAAAGAACACTATGAAGAGTGTCGACACATGCAGTCACACAGCAAATCACAAGCAATCTCACAAACACAAGACACCCATGATTTTTAGGTGGTTCGGTCAGAGACCTACGTCCACCCCACACTCCAACTAGAGTGTGGATTCTACTAACTCACAGCTTGAACAGCTGGGCTTCACAGCTTGCCAACAACCGCTGATACACAACTTCGCTGGGCGTTACAGCTTGCCGACCAGAGGAACAGATCCTCTGCAACCGCTGGGCAATACAGCTTAGCCGTCCGAGACCAAGTCTCGCCTGCTGAGGATTACAACTTCACCTGTCCAGTGGAAACCTCCACTGCAATTGCTGCCTCACAGCTTGATAACAAAAGGTATCGAAAGCAAGAAAAACAGAAACAAACGAAATGTAAAAACAAGACGAATGTAGCTCAAGTATGAGCAGAATCAGCTCTGGTATCTAAACCAAGAGTCTGATTTACAAGACCTCTCGAAAGCTCTCTCAACTCAACTCTCTCAATCGAACTGTCTCAACACATCTCTCTTTTCTCTCTTTTCTCTCTTTGTTCTCTTCTCTGCTTTTCTTCTCTGTGGATCTCGGTGGCTCTCTGCTGCTTCAGACTTTCAATCTCACTGTATATACTTTGACACTTGTTCGATCAGCCTCCTTCTGAAGAAAAAAGCTCATATATATACTAGCAGCATATTGGATAAGGGCGCTTGGCTTCCACATTTCCCGCCCAATGCTTTTGCCAGATTCTAGGAACTTCAACCACCTGGCAGCATCCTGACTGAGCTGCTTTCACGTGTCACCATCTGGGCACCTCGTCCTCCTTGGATCATGAGCCATGTCATCAATCTCAGCCAGGAGTCCCTGTCAGACAGAGAATCGAATTATCAGTTTAAGTATAGAATCCTGTACAGACTTTGTAGGATGCAGTGCATTGTATAGACTTTGCACTGTACAGACTTTGTGAATGCGAATGCAATGTACAGACTCTACGTATGCAGAGCCATGACGTTGTACAGACTTAGTGAATGCAGTGTTGTGGCATTGTACATACTTCAGGTATGCAATGCTAAGAACATAGTAGATGGTTGTATAGACATGCCATATGAATATGTAGACTCATCGTGCAATGTTGTCTAGACTTTGTATATGCAGAGCTATGCGATGTACAGACTTCCTATATGAAGGCAACCGCTGTACAGACTTACTGAAGTGTAATGCAATGTGCAGACTTTGAAGAACATTCAGCAGCCAATGTATAGACTTACGCAATGTAAAGACTTGGACAGACAACTGAACGATGTATGGACTTCAACTCAAAGGATGCACAATGTACGGACTTGAATGCTATGCGATGTACAGACTTCATGATATGCATGAGACTCTAAGGAAGAGGGACGATGTATAGACTTAGCCAGCCTTCAGCTCGATGTACAGACTTCATGAATGATGCATGCAATGTACTGGACGATGTATGGACTTAGCCGATGCAGACTAGTCCAATGTACAGACTTGCTCGTTGTTCAGACTTCATGAACGATGTATAGACTTTATCTGAAAGCCTAATGTACAGACTTGCAAAACTGAACGTAGGTAAAGATCCGAATGTATAGACTTCAAAGTTCAACTGGTGAATGTACAGACTTTGAAGGTTCAACTGGTGAATGTACAGACTTCACCAATGTATAGACTTGGAAGTTCACTGATGGATGCACAGACTTCACCTCGAGCAAGCTACAGTGCAGTGTATGGACTTTGAAGAATGATACATGACGCTGTACATAGTTCACTAATGTATGGACTTAGCTTTGTGCATGCTACAGTCCAATGTATGGACTTTGAATGAAAGTGCAAGCACTATATAGACTTTGAGCACAAACACCACAATGCAATGTATAGACTTGCTAGTTATGTGAGCTGCAGTGTATGGACTTTGCCCAATGCATAAGATGCTAAGTGAGAAGGACAGTGTACAGACTTAGCTAATGTAATGTACAGACTTACTGAGCTGACACTGCATGAGACACCAAGTAAGACGGACAATGTATAGACTTTACAGCTCAAGTGAGACGGTGGATGTATAGACTTAGCCTGTGCGAACAATGCAGCAATGTATAGACATTATCGTGCAGACAGTACCTCACATGCATTAGTGTATAGACTGTATGCCTAATGGATGCACTGATGCAGTATATGCACAGAGGAAGCAATGCACCGATGCAATGCATGCACATAGCAGGTATTGAACTGAAGCAATGGATGTATAGACTTGTGATGCACTGATGCAGTATATGCACAGAGGAAGCGATGCACTGATGCAATGCATGCACATAGCAGGTATTGAACTGAAGCAATGGATGTATAGACTTGTGTTTTTCAACGATGCACAAACACAACACAAACACAACACGATGCATAGACTATGCTGAGTGTGAAAACTTGTGTGTGTGTGTGTAGTGTGTAGACCTGTGAAATGCATAGAACACACAGACAATCTGATAAAAGTAATTTCATCAAAACATAAACAGTTGCCAATCAATCAAAACAAGGTGTTGCCAATGAAGTAAAGCATATTGTCAACATCACCAACACAGAGGAGTCACACAATCTCCCCCTTTTTGATGATGGCAACCCCCTATCATATAGAAGAGCAACAACCTATCATTCAGATGAATTTTTGATGAAAGACATGAATTGTTAGTCAGATTTGTCATGCAGATGCTATGAATGCATGCTGAAATGAAAACAGCTCCTTGCTAACAAGATCTCCCCCTTTGCCATAACATGATGCATACACTACCCCTTTGCCAAATAGTGGATACACTCCCCCTGGAATGAATTCATCAAACAGACAAAATATTCTCCCCCTTTGCCATCAACAAAAAGGAGGGAAAGTGATTACAAGGGAAGGAACAAGAGAGATCATCTAACTGGCATTCTAAACAAGTAGTTCAGGAATAAGCATTCTAAAGCACAGAGTCTTCAGTCATATGAATTGAAAAACAACTTTTAGATAGAGTTCTGGTTTAAAGGTTATAAATTTTAAGTTCATGCACTACAATCATTGGATAAGTTTTCTGTGCATGATAAAACAATAAACCAAAATGACATTTGCATGGGAGATTCAGTTTCAGAATATCTTACTTTCGTAGACTCATTAAAAGTTGTTATGAAATACTAGGTCATGTATTGAAATTAAACAAATTGACATCCTTGAAAATTCTTTTGAAGGAACAGCATTTTTCATTGTATTTCATTAAGGGCATTCAGGTACCATTTGTCTTTTTACGTAAGAGTATACGTTTATCAGACGCCAATACCCCTAGATACTCAACATGATAGACCATTCTGCCTATGATCAAACTCAATAGAACTGGTTTACACCTTTTTGTGTGAGGGTACATGTTTATCAGACGTCAGTTACCCCCAGGTACTCAGTGAAACCACCCTATTGTTTTGATCATTTTATACAGAGATAACTGATATACCTCATGACTTAAGTATTGTACATTTCTTTGATGGATCACTTAGTTTCTCAGTATTTTACAAGTCATTGCTCTGCCAATGTTATTTTCAATTAATTTTTAATGTTTTTTAATATCTTTCTTAGCTGTCCTTTATTTGTTTCAGAATGACTTGTTTAAGAACAATACACATACTTAGCTTCTCTAATATGATTTCATATGAGTTTTCAGATTTTAGATATGATTAGCTTTGTCTGACATGAAATAAGATCAGGGTTGAGAGCTTTATCAATTTTCAGCTTTCTTATTTACTGATTGCAATCTTTAAACTTTAAAATTTATAAAATTTAAACCATCAAAGTCAGTCTTTAAGTAATTAAAATTCTTATAAGAGAAGAAGTCTATTTTCTATTGCTTAGGAATCAGAACTGACTAATAGATTGCCATATTGTAAGACTCAACTCATTCAAGGTCAAATGATTTAGATTTCAATAAGGTTGATGACCACTCTGAATTTCTAACAATACTCCCCCTGTCTATATGCATGCAGTTTTATAAATGAATGGCAAGAATTAAATACCACTGTTATGATATGCAATGATGATCATGAGTGTGATGCCAAAAAAATATGAATGTCATGTATGATCATGAGTCTGTTGCAACATTCAACATTCACAAGGTTTAGTCAAGCCATCAGAGAGTTTATTCATTATGCTGAAATTTACACAAGCCAAGTTCTCTTCTAAGAAATTTAAACCTTTCATTCCCAAGAGACTTAGTAAAAATATCAGCAATTTGTTTTTCTGTTTCAATGAAGTTCATTTCAATTTCCTTTTTATTTACAACATCTCTTAGAAAATGGTGTTTTATCTCTATATGCTTAGTCCTAGAATGATGAACAGAATTTTTAGCAAGGCATATAGCACTAGTATTATCACATAACATTGGAATACATCCCAATTTTATCTGATAATCATCCAGTTGGTGCTTGATCCATAGTACTTGGGCAGCACAATTACCAGCTGCAACATATTCAGCTTCAGTTGTAGACAAAGCTACAGTGTGTTGCTTCTTAGATGCCCAAGATACTAGACAGCCACCTAGGAATTGACAATATCCACTAGTGCTTTTTCTATCTACTCGACACCCAGCATAATCTGCATCAGTGTAAGCTAGAAGTTCTAACTCACACTTGATAGGATACCAAAGACCTAGCTCTTGGGTGCCTAATAGATACCTAAAAATCCTTTTCACAGATTTCAAATGAGATTCTTTAGGACTAGCCTGAAATCTAGAACATAAACATACTGAAAATTGAATGTCAGGCCTAGATGCTGTAAGATATAGAAGGGATCCGATCATACCTCTATATAGCCTTTGGTCCACTGGTTTACCTTGAGGATCTTCATCCAAACTGGTTGAGGTACCCATTGGAGCAGCTATTTCCTTGAGGTTGTCCATTTTGTACTTCTTCAATAGATCCCTTATGTACTTGGACTGAGAGATGAAGGTACCATCCTTTGATTGTGTAACCTGCAGTCCAAGAAATAGTTTGAGCTCACCCATTGAGCTCATTTCAAACTCATTAGTCATAATTTGAGAGAATTCTTCACACAATTTGGGGTTAGTTGACCCAAACACAATGTCATCCACATAAATTTGAATGATAAGAATATCTGAATGACTCACCTTGGTGAACAATATTTGATCAACTACACCTCTTGTGAAGTTCTTATCAGTGAGGAATTTGCTCAACCTGTCATACCAAGCTCTAGGAGCTTGCTTTAAACCATAGAAAGCTTTTCTGAGTTTATAGACATGATTATGGAAGTCTAAGTATTCAAATCTTGGAGGCTGCCTCACATAGACATCCTCACTGATTTCCCCATTTAGAAAAGTAGATTTTACATCCATCTGCTGAAGATTTATTCCTAGGGAACATGCATAAGCCAATAATATTCTGATTGCTTCTAACCTGGCTACAGGGGTAAAAGACTCTTCAAAGTCTATTCCAAATTCCTTATTATACCCCTGAGCTACAAGTCTGACCTTATTTTTAATGACATTCCTTGATTAATCAGTTTTATTTCTGAATACCCATTTAGTCCCTATGACTGTTTCATGATCAGGAGGTGGAACCAAATGCCACACCTTATTCCTGTCAAATTGATTGAGCTCCTCATGCATGGCATTAATCCAATGCACATCTTTGAGAGCACAGTCAATGGACTTGGGTTCTACATTTGAAACAAACGCATATGCATTCAATTCATTTTGAATCCTTAAGTGGCCTCTGGTCCTAGGGGGGTCATGCAGATTTCCAATTATATTATCTACAGGATGATCTTTAAGATATCTAATGTTAACAATTGGATTATCATGAAGTTCATTTACCTCCCCCTGAACTGTAGGCTCTTCTTCATTAAGCTCTTCATTTCCTTCCTCATCTTCGGATTGGTCTGCAGAATTTCCTTCTTTCAGAATATCACAACTGTCTTCATTCCTGCATTGACCAATATTAGTATTTAATAAGGATTCATCAAATACTATATGTGGAGATTCTTCAATAGTTTTGGAATTCAGATTATACACTCTATATGCTAGGGTGTTTTCAGAATAACCAAGAAAAATTCCTGGTTCACCTTTAGGTTCAAATTTGTCAAGGTCTCATTTATCATTTATATGTATAAAGCATTTACACCCAAAAATCTTGAAGTGAGCAATAGAAGATTTCTTACCCTTTTTGATCTCATAGGGTGTTTTCTGGGTAGAAGGTCTTACCATGGCTCTGTTAATTACATAACAAGTAGTATTTACTGCTTCAGCCCAAAACCTTCTTGGTAGACCACCTTCAACCAAGAGTGTACGACCCATCTCCACTAGGGTTCTATTCCTTCTCTCCACAACTCCATTCTATTCAGGTGTCCTTGGTGAGGAGAACATATGGTTAATTCTATTTGACCTACATAATTCATCAAACTGTGAGTTTTCAAACTCACCTCCATGATCAGTCAAAATATTTTCAATTTTCTGATTTTTCTTAAGACAGAACTCCTGAAATTCTGAGAATGCATCACTTTTATGTGATAAGAAATATACCCAAGTATACCTAGAGAAGTCATCTACCATGACAAACCCATACTTCCTCCCTGATAAGCTGACAGAGCTGGTTGGCCCAAAAAGGTCCATGTGTATCAGCTCATAGGGTTTAGAAGACAGATTTTATGTCCTAGATTTAAATGACTTTCTAGTTAACTTGGACTGAGTGCATGCATCACAGATTTTATTTTCTTTCTTAAAGGAAACTTCAGAAAGTCCTCTAACCATGCTATGATTATTCAGTTTATGCAAAACAGTGTAACTAGCATGACCTAATCTACGATGCCATAAAAATGCTAAGTCTTCTCTACTAGCAGTAAGGCATAGGTTAGAATGTTGAATATCATCTAGATCTATCATGTAAGTGTTATTTATCCTCTTACCAGAAAATTTAACAGTTTCGGAATCAGGTTCAAAAACTTTGCAACATTGAGAGTCAAAAAGCACTTTGCATCCTTTATCACATAGCTGGCTGATGCTAAGTAAGTTATAAGCTAATCCTTCAACCAGCATGACATCCTCAATGCAACAAGTAGTACACTTACCTACCTTACATGTTCTAACAATCTTACCATTTATGTTGCTACCAAAGGTGACAAGGCCTTCTTGTTTCTCTGTCAGCATGCAGAACTTGGCCTTATCCCCTGTCATATGCTTGGAGCAGCCACTATCCAAGTACCACAAATTATTCTTGGCTGCCGGGCATACCTGCACACACAATCAGGTAGAGAAGTTTGGAACCGAAGACTGATTGGGCTCCAGAGAAGATGAAAAGTAATTAAAATAAGAAAGCAGACTTTTAGGAATCCACATTTGTTTGAAACAGTTTTGTTCAGTAGAATTTCCAGATTTCTTTTTGTTTTTCTTTTTCTTGTTGACACTAGCATGATTATTTACAGATTGATTATTTCTGTGCCAGTGCCTTGGCCAGGATGTATTCACGAAATTTTGGCCATAGTAATCATTGGGCTGGCTGTAGAAATGTTGGTTCCTTGGTGTCCAATTGCCATACCCACTAACCCAATTTCTGGTGTAAGGTCTATAAGACTGTGTAGCCTGATGTCCATGACCTGTAGCCCTTCCTTGAGTCCTAGTCCATCCTGACCTATTTGGATAGGTTGACTGTGCAAAGAAATGGGACTGGGCTCTAGGTTGGTAGAAATGTTTGGGTTGAGCTCTAAAGGCATTCTGCCTCCCCTGCACCTTGGACCCTGCTGACCTATTCATAGGTGTATATTGGGTCTTTTTTAGAGGTGGTGGTGATGGTGGAGACTTGGTGACCTTAACATGGGGTTTATAAGACTGTATAGGTTGACCCCTAACCTGAGACTGAGCTTTGGGATTTTGTTTGGATGTGCTAGCTCTACTAGTCTCATTCAGTTTTTGTTTGCCCTTCTCCTCAGCACTAGGCTTTTTAAGATTAGCAGTTTTGTTCATTGAAATGTTTGAATTCATGCTAATTAGAGGTCCTTTCTCTTTTTGTGCAACAAATGAAATAGTTTTCATTCCAAAGGTTTTTGTTGCACTAGAATTAAATCCAAGGCCCTCTTTTCTGAAGTTGACCTTTGACCCTAACAAAGCATTTAGGTTATCTGTACCTTGGGTCATTTTCTCAATAGTCTTAAGCTTGTCCTCATTATCCTTTTGAATATCTTCAATGGATTTTTTAAGTTCTGTATTCACACTTAGGACAGCTTGATATTTTTCATTCACTATTTTTATCTCTCTCACATTTCTGAATTTTCAATTTCAGTTCATCCGTTTCTTTTTCTAACCTCTCATTTTCTTCTTTAGAGGCTTTTGACTCATTCTTGATTTCTTCTAATTTAGAACATGTGAGTTTCAATTTTTCATTCTCAGATTCTAGACATACAATTTTATCAGTTAGAGTTGTATCATTTTGCATGGAGTTAATTGTTCTTCTTAGATGCCTGTTTTCCTTTCTAATATCATCAGCTCTATCAGCTATGTCATGGTAGGCATCTACCCAATCAGCAATAGTGAAATTTTCGAATCTAGTGATTACCTCATCTGAGTCCTCTTCTCTGTCTTCAGAGCTTGTTGCCATAAGGCAAATGGGCTTTTCAGATTCGGCTTCACTGTCTGAGGTATTGCTCAAGGAGCCTTCATCTTCATCACTCCAGGTACTCACCATTGCTTTCCCTTTCGTGTTCCTTCTCTTTGACTTGTCCTTGTATTTCTGATTCTCTAGACAGTCAGCTTTCATATGGCATGTTTCCTGCATTGATAACAAGTATTACTTTCAATTTTCTTAGCAGGGTTATGTTTATACCTTTTATCCCTTCGGCCGCCACTGTACTTCTTTTGGCTGAATCGTCCTGCTCCTTTCCTGAGGAACCGCCTGAACTCTCTGGTCATCATTGCCATCTCAGTACGAGTTATATCTTCTTCATTCAGGCTCTCCTCGGATGATGAACTGCTAGAGCTGGATTTGCTGGCACCAGCTTTCAGAGCGATTGGCTTCTTCTTCCTCTCAGCTTCTTCTATCTTTGGCATATTAATCTCATATGCCATCAGCGAGCCAATTAGCTCATCAGCCCTTGTGGTTCGCAAATCCCTTGACTCCTCCATCACTGTAGCTTTAGTATGCCAAGCATGAGTCAGGGAGCGCAATATCTTCCTCAGTACATCGTATTCTGTCTGAGGTTTCCCGAGCCCTCTAAGACCATTTGTGATGATAGTTAATCGAGAGTACATCTCCTTGATGGTCTTGTTTGGCTTCATCTTGAATACTTCATATTCAGACACAAGGAGATTAGCCTTCGTTTCTCTAACCTGAGAAGTCCCTTCATGAATAACTTCCAGTGCATCCCCCATCTCTTTAGCTGAATTGTAAGCTGATACCCGAGAAAATTCTGTGGGGTGCAGAGAGCACTGAATGGCGTTTATGGCACTCCAATTTAGTGTAGACCTCCTGATCTCCTCCTTGGTCCAGACTTCCTCATTGGGGGACAGCTCATAAGGTCCCTTGCTTACTACCTTCCAGATCTCGTAATCCTTCGCCCTCAGAAATACTTGCATACGGTTCTTCCAGTATGCATAGTTAGATCCATCGAAGAATGGAAGCTTTGTGGTTGAGTGTCCTTCAGCTATCATCCCCCGAGCATCCATCGTTGCCTTTCCTCTTCGGGCGGTAAGTCCCTGTAGAAGAGTATGGCTCTGATACCAACTGTTATGTTAGATGGACGCAGTCTATCTCCACGAAGTGTGAATCTATGGGGGGGTGAATAGATCTAATGTCTAATTTTAAAACACAGTTGAGTTCTAATGTAGAATTTAAACAGACAACTATTGAACGAAAGAAAGAACACTATGAAGAGTGTCGACACATGCAGTCACACATCAAATCACAAGCAATCTCACAAACACAAGACACCCACGATTTTTAGGTGGTTCGGTCACAGACCTACGTCCACCCCACACTCCAACTAGAGTGTGGATTCTGCTGACTCACAGCTTGAACAGCTGGGCTTCACAGCTTGCCAACAACCGCTGATACACAGCTTCGCTGGGCTTTACAGCTTGCCGACCAGAGGAACAGATCCTCTGCAACCGTTGGGCAATACAGCTTAGTCGTCCGAGACCAAGTCTCGCCTGCTGAGGATTACAGCTTCACCTATCCAGTGGAAACATCCACTACAATTGCTGCCTCACAGCTTGATAACAAAAGGTATCGAAAGCAAGAAAAATAGAAACAAACGAAATGTAAAAACAAGATGAATGTAGCTCAAGTATGAGCAGAATCAGCTCTGGTATCTGAACCAAGAGTCTGATTTACAAGACCTCTCGAAAGCTCTCTCAACTCAACTCTCTCAATCGAACTCTCTCAACACATCTCTCTTTTCTCTCTTTCTTCTCTTCTCTGCTTTTCTTCTCTGTGGATCTCGGTGGCTCTCTGCTGCTTCAGACTTTCAGTCTCACTGTATATACTTTGCCACTTGTTCGATCAGTCTCCTTCCGAAGAAGAAAGCTCATATATATACTAGCAGCATATTGGATAAGGGCGCGTGGCTTCCACATTTCCCGCCCAATGCTTTTGCCAGATTCTAGGAACTTCGACCACCTGGCAGCATCCTGACTGAGCTACTTTCACGTGTCACCATCTGGGCACCTCGTCCTCCTTGGATCATGAGCCATGTCATCAATCTCAGCCAGGAGTCCCGGTCAGACATAGAATCGAATTATCAGTTTAAGTATAGAATCCTGTACAGACTTTGTAGGATGCAGTACATTGTATAGACTTTGCACTATACAGACTTTGTGAATGCGAATGCAATGTACAGACTCTACGTATGCAGAGCCATGGCGTTGTACAGACTTAGTGAATGTAGTGCTGTGGCATTATACAGACTTCAGGTATGCAATGCTAAGAACATAGCAGATGGTTGTATAGACATGCCATATGAATATGCAGACTCATCGTGCTATGTTGTCTAGACTTTGTATATGCAGAGCTATGCGATGTACAGACTTCCTATATGAAGGCAACCGCTGTACAGACTTGCTGAAGTGTAATGCAATGTGCAGACTTTGAAGAACATTCAGCAGCCAATGTATAGACTTACGTAATGTAAAGACATGGACAGACAACTGAAGGATTGTGGACGTCGAAAAATGTCGATGATGATCATACGGCATGCACGTCTCGACACTCGAGAGCAAGCCGAAGATGAAAAGGCCAAATAAACCTCATGCCTCGCCCGATCAGGATGAGGACTCGCTTGGTGGTCCACTAGCCGATGAGGGAGCCCCTCGGGCGGAAGATACGGCCACAACTCTATAGCCGGCCGTGTCGAGAGCCGAATCAAAGAAGAGTCGGGGACTCCGACACAGCCCGACGTGCACCGAAAGTCACGCAGAGTCTGGGACCGGGCCCCAAAGGCTGCGAATGGAACATTGTAGAGGTCATACATAGCAACCGGAACCTTCCGAGAATGTCGACATTCACGTAAAATGGCTGCGACTTCGAGAAGAATCCGTTTAGTGCTTAAAACGGCACGAGGGGGCTTTAAAACGGCGCGCCTTAAAACGGCGTGCCCCTTTTTCTTTCTTTGGCTACACGGCACGCTAGAAGGGCCTTCATCTTTGCTTAAAACGGCGCCCCTTTGAATATGGCGCCGTTTTAACCCCTAAACCTATTCTCTGAAGGGCTTCTCAGGCGTGCAGTGAAGCCATCCCGTCATCAATGCGGTCCCCTGTTTCCTGCGAACAGCACGTCGACGAACTGCTTAAAATGGCTAAATGTCTGCTTCGATCCGTTGGGTATCCAAGCATGTTCTTCAAATGGAAACTCTCGAGCCCTCCATCGTCGAACGCCCACTTCGTCCGTCGGTCGCCCATTCTCCTGCAAATGATGAAAGCAGCGTGTCTCGCGGTGGATATGCCAGTAGAGGAGGAGGCCATGCCTCTGCCCCCCCTCCTGGTCACACTGCAGCCTCGGCGGAGGTGACGTCCACGACAATGGCACTCGACAAGGTGACACGGCAGAGGCGTTGTAGGCGAAGCAAGATGGAAAGATAAAGAAATAAAGAGAAATAAGGGGGGGGGGGGGGCTCTCCCTTCGACAAGGCCACTGGCCCCTATAAAAAGCCCACCACGGGGAACTTTGATCGGTTGGAGAGAAGGGACAAACTCTTGGAAGCTTGAAAGGTAGAAGCTTTTCTTCTGAGAGAAACCCCTTGAAGCCCGAAGCCTGTGTGAAGAAGAAGAGAGAAAGAGTGGGAGAGAAAGGGGAGGAAGGGTGAGAGCCAGCCGTGTGAGGGTGGGTCGTTGTCTTTCTCCTCTTCCCTTGTATTCTGCTCGGCGACGTCCAGCCTCTATGTGGCTCTTCCGTTTAAATGGAAATGAAGCATGGGGCCTTCAACCCCGATCCTCACTTATCTCCCTCATGAAACCCGATTTTGATGCTCGCTCATCCCTTCCCTTTTGCAAGTCCATATGTTTCTGTCAGATCATATATGAATAGATATGTCCATATGTATCTATAGATAGATATATACATATGCATGCATTCACTTCTCTTTACTGCTATCCCCTGGATCTCCCCTCCGCCATGTTCATGTGTCGGCTTCGGTCCTCACGCTATGTTCGGCCACGATCGGATGACTCCTGGGTCACCGGAATCCCTTGTAGGCTTGCCCTCGGGACCTCCGGCCCCATACGGGAGAAGTCTACATGATCGCAATAACCCATGGGTCACCGATTTCCCTTGTAGGCTAGCCATCGGGATCTCCGGCCCCAAATGGGGTAATTTTACTGGTGTCGTTGCTTATGCACACATCGGGATGTTTCGGGGCCGTCGGAGTTCTCTCCGCATGGCGCGCCCCATCTTTTCCTCCAAACCCTTCCGATCTAGGGGAGGTGCTGCCCGATTTTCGTCGGGGCCAAGAACAAGTGAACAAATAGAACACTCAAGAACGAACTGAGTTTTTAATCCAATACACAGTAAGCTCTGTGAATCAAACCCCCCGAATAAAACACTTAAACCTCCTGCTCACTCACCTTAACAAACCATCAACGATGCTTAAACCTTCATCCTATTGATCTAGGGTGTTAATTGAACAATTAATCTAACTATTGATCCTTCTGTAGGCCATAGAATCAAGAACAGAAAGTAAAACAAGTCCACAGAACGAATAAGAAAACTCAAGAGATGATGTCCTGGCGTGGCCTAATCCGGCGCGGTCACTATTCCACCGTGCCGGTTTAACATCACTCTCAGAATCCCATCTCCTTTGAACGCTAAAACGGCGCGCCCCCCGTGGGAGCCTCTCTATCCGGCGCGCCCTTCTGCCTTGCTTAGCCATTAAAACGGCACCCCGCCTATTGGGCCTATTCCGGCGCGCCCCTTGGCCTCCCTTAAACCGGCGCACCCTTCAGCCCCTTGGCCTCCCTTAAACCGGCGCGCCCTTTAGCCCCTTGTAGTATCCTTAAACCGGCGCGCCCTTCCCCTTGTGGCATCCTTAACCGGCGCGCCCCCCCTTCAATATCACCTAATCCGGCGTGCTTGAAAGAAAAGAAAATGCTTAATCAAAAAAAAAAGGGAATTGAAGTTAATGAATAAAACTTTAAGTTTTCCCTCCACTATAATCCAAATTTTGTTCCGGGGGCGCTGCAGGTCGATCCGCGTGCGAGGGTGCACGTTGCCGAGTTCGGGCTTTACACTTAACAACCCGCTCCCCCGGACTGTGTAATGATGCCCCGTGGTGTTGGGCGTGGACCTCGGGATCCCCGACATGGTCATGATCCATGCACCTCTTGGGCCGATAGTCCATCAGGTTGACCCACTTCTTCCGGGATCCGATCCCGCACCCACATGAAACGTGCCGTACCTACGTCAGATATCCGAATGTCTTTGTTGTCACCTTCGATGCTTTGAATATGGACTCTCGACCAAATACTGGATGGTCCGTCAGTGACTGATATATATATATACCGGGATCTAATCCCGCATTTGCATTAAATTTGCCGCACTCGCAGCAAGTATTCGTATGGTTTTGAACGTCATTTTGCATATCGATGCGGAGGGTTTAAACCATGTCAACCCAACTCGCATGCTTTAATGAAAAATTGATGTTTAGGCCATGAGGCCCCCCTTTTCTTGGCGATTAATCAGAGGTCTTCCCCTCTCCGAGGGGATGTAATTAACGTCGCGGCCTTTATGGCGCGGCGGGTCTCCAGTCCCGACCCGATATCCACAATCGTCTGATTAGTCAGATGGAGCGCACCCGGGGCTTCGGACCACTCCAGTCTTGAAGCCCGAACACATTGTCACCTAGGTGACTGGCACGCCCTCGCACTAGATAAACCGATAAACTGATAAAAAGAACACCCCGATATCTCTACACCTCGAAATCCAGTGCGTCCCACAAGCCGGCACGCCTGGTGGGACAGATGATCTCGAATCGATATAACCATCGATACCACGATATTTTCATCCCAACGAAATCTAGTGCGTTCCACAAGCTAGCACGCCCGGTGGGACTGGACTACCTCTCATCTTTTCACCGAGATTAGGGGCCCAATGGCCTTTTTCCGAAGTCTTAACTTCCGCATTTTTGAAATTGCAGGAGGGATTCATTTCTGAAGAACCAATGGCTGTCACTTTCGGTCCATTGGTTGTGGCGAGCCATGCGGAGCTTGGCTACTTGGCAGTGCCGATCCAGTTCGGTGACTTTCCCCCGGTCGTTGGCTTCCCCAACTTCCTCGGGGTTATGTTTGTGGACCTCTTGGATGTCAAGGAGGTCGAGCCCGTGGCCCCCGTGGAGGCGACACCCGAAGCTGTGAAGATGGTTGATGCGGGACGGGACCACGGACACGATAAGCTAGCGGTCGTCCCTTAGCGAGGGAAGCGTCGGATGTGCGCGGTTGAACAACCGGCAGTGAGCTAGGGTGGTCGGCTCTCAATTGTGCCCGGATCGGGTCACGGGACGGTCACTCTCTCACTCGCAGCAGTGATATGATAAATTAAAAGCGAGCTAGGTAACCCTACACAAGCTCTCTAGCAGCGGCATAAACAAGCATATATAGAAATAAGCGGAATGCCAAGCAAGGAGCGAATACGATACCTCCACGCGCTCGGCGTGGCGAAGATGGCACCCGGCCGAAACTCGTACTCCCGGGAACTTAATACATTAAGATTACAGCAATACAAGTAAGCCCACTCCACGCAGGGAGGTAACGGGCGACACAAGGGGGCCCGGGAGGACCAATTCCGGGTTGACGGGCGGTTTCCGGGCACGGCTTCGGCTTCGCGCGTACTCGTGCTAGTGGGGCCCACGTGTGGACCGGAGGGGTCGTGTGGGACCTGATGCCTCCTCTGGTGTGGGTACACTTGGGAAGCGCTCCCCTAGGATGGCGAGTTGCTGGAACGACCGCCGGACGCCGGGCGGCCCTCGGACGACGCTCGCGGGAAACCGGCCACAAGTCTGCACTTGCTGTCTTCTCGCGCGCTGTCCGGCGAGATCGGCTGCTGTGATCAACCCCGTCGTCGGAATGCAACGAGCTCGGCGCCGTTGGAAAGAGGACTCCAAATACTTCGACATAGGGGCCTTCAGAAAAAATAATCAGATACGTATATCTGACTTATGGAATTTACACCCTTGCTGTAAACAGGCCAGAACTGCAGGGGCAGGTTCTGACTTCTCTGAAAATCACCGTTGACCGGTGGGAGGACCTTGGAATATGGAGATGAGTTCTTCAGAAAAGTTGAAGATCTCTGAGATAGAAAACCGGGACTATTTTTGGTTTTTGATTTGGATAGGAAATGGATTTTATGGGGTTTTGTGAGTGGACCTGGGTCGGATCTGGGACACTGTGGAAAAATTGCTCACAGGAATTGGTACGAAATTTGAAAAATACCTAGAGACCTTATCAAAAATTAAGAAAATTCATGGTGGTAGACATATGTGGACAGAAGTCTCAGTAATTTTTAGAGCCCCAACAAAATTCAAAACATGGGTCGAACAAGGTAGACTCAGAACTGTTGAACAGTAGACAGAACCTGGACAGAACTGAAATTTGAACTTGGACGAAAATCTAAAAATATCTAAAGGACGAATTTTTGCCTGAAATTTTTTGTGGAGGTAAGGGTTCAAGAGGGGAACCAACCCTGAAAATTGGAGCTTCAGAAGATGAGGGAAGAGAGAGAGACAATTCGGAGAAGAGTAGTCTGTCCAGAGTGGACAGAAAACCGAATTCGTTGGTGAAGACGCGTCGGCGGCGAGACGGCGGCGGCGGCGATGACCGGAGCTGCTTCAGAAGTTGGAGAGGATCAAGGGGGAGGGGATTACACTCTAGAAAGGGGCTGGAGGTGGAAGAACACCAGGGAGAGAGGGGAGAGGGGCGCAAGATCCAAGGAGGCAAATGCTCATTTCTTCTTCATTTCTTCATTCAAAATGAAAATTACAACCTTATATAGGATGCCAACCAAACTCAATCTCAACCCTTGGATCTAGGGGTTTGGATTGGATGGCTGGGATACAATGAGAATCCTACATTGAATACATTAGTTTAATCAAATTGACCACACGTGTTCAAACTTGGTGTAATTCCATTCAAACACAACCTAACTACAACTACCAAGCCTAATAAGGCCAAAAGAGCATGCGCCCCCCTTCTTGGGCCAAGCCCATTCTTGGGCCAAGAGCCACTCCATATGGCATGCTAGGCATGGGCCATTCCCACTTTGATGGCCCATGAGAGGATGGAATCCCATTTGGGCTTTAAGAGCCTTAATGACCCACTTTGAAACCAAATGGCCCAATATGAAGGAGCCATCTTAAATGGACCTTAAACATGCTACCTAGTTATGGACTCTTCCTAGAAAGAGGCCCATTGGCTTAATTAAGCCTTACAAGGATGGCCCAAAAGAAGGAAATCAAAAATTACACACTTTCAAGCTAATACAACCCATAAAACACACCTATACAAGCTAATACACACTAATACAATCCATAAGCTCATGATGTCCTCATCAATTCTCCCCGGGTGGGAGAAACTCGACCCCGTCGAGTAGGGGTATGGCTGCTCGAGTACTCTGGCGGATCCGTCACCGTGCCAAGTAGCGCGGGTATGCTCCGCTCCAAGTGATCGGCACCTGCTCGTTCCACATATACTCGATATGCGCACTGCTATGGCCAAAGGTGGTCACTCCGAAGGGGCACTCTCAACGGAAGGAAACAGTTTAAAGACTCACTAGGAATCACTGCTGAGTCCCTATAGGTGACTGATCCGGGTATAGAAGTAAACCGATCCCATACTCGTCAAGTGAGTCGACTCGCTTCACACTCATAAGAGAACGACACGAGCTTGCAGAAGACACATGCAGACTCACCATGCACTGACACATGAATGAAAATCACACAAACAATCGACTCAAAATCACCACACAAACAAACCACACAAAGAAAACACACCGACTCATATATGACCCTAGACACACCTAATGTTAGTCCGACCCGTACATGGGTGACGGCGGACCAGGACACCCGAATATGTGCCATGCATACACTAGATGTACTCGATGCTTGACGGAATGGATGACTCCTAGACACCCTAAGATGTACCAATCATGCATTGGCGACCTATGAGATTTGAGTGAAGAAGGGGTAGGAGATCCAAAACTACCCTCGTCATCATCCCTAGATGTAGAGACGGCTTGCCGAATAGACCGAGGGGTATGGGTGGAATAGTGAACTCCTTGGAAGAGGTGGAGGGAATGTGATAGCTCGGGAGCTTCACTAGTGGAGGGGTCAAAAGGGTCAAAGAAGGTATGACCCCATGAGGTGGGTTCCAACATGACATGGTCCCAATCGTGAAATTCTCGAAGGTGCGGGTGGTCACCTTCCTCCGTCATGGTAGATGGGACCGTGTATAGGAAATATGACTCCTCCCTCGGAAGACAAGTAATGAAGTCGGGCTCATCCGGTAGCGGGAGAAGTAGAAGAACCTCCGTGGTAACACAACCCGTGGTACATACGGAGGTAATGGACCCTATGGCCGGATGGGTGAAGCTAAGACTATCGGGTTGGTCGAAGCCTCGGGCCAATAAATGTGTAAAGGTCAACTGCCGGTCTAACCCTTTAAGCAGGTCGTCTAATGTGTTCACATAGTGACGAGACCGGAAGGTGGTATGAAATGAGTTGCTTGACACTAGTGATAATGTGGGGTCCATTGATGGGAAGGGAGGTGGGACCAAGCCATCCTTGAGCCAACTAAGAAGCGGCTCGGCTATGAAAAGCGTACCCGTTAGAAATACGGGTGGCTCGGACCTTGGTGGTTCCAAATGAGAGGATTCCGAATCAAATTCGAAAAAAGAGATGGATGACATTGGAACTCTCTCGCGTGGTGAAGGCCATGGTGTAGGCGGCTGGGAGGTAGATGCTTGTCTAAAGCCACCATACCGAGAAAAGTGTGTCTCAAATGGTTCGACCACTAGAGCGACCGTATAGGATTCCGCTAGAGAGAATGCATTGCGGATAAGACATTCTAACTGGAAGTGAAAGCGCAAACCTCTCCGAAACTGAAATGCGGCCGTGTTGCTCTCCTCTCCCAAGCCATGTTCCAACCAATACTTATGATATGCCCGAATGTACTCGGACACGGACCTATCACCTTGGACGGGTCGACATGGGTTGGCCATAGTTGCCTAAATACGGGAATGGATCCCTAGGAATGGATATGCAAGGCCATTTGGGCAAGACACTAGACACGACCCTAAGTAATGCAAAGTTGGAATGCACTAACTAATGCACACTAAGGACCCTAGATGTAAACCAAGACTCGGTACGCGGCGGAGACAATCGACCCGAAGGTCACTCGCACAAGTGTGCGGCCTTCCCGATAGGCGTAACCTAACGGTCGGACAACACCTTTTTATATACCGAGTAAAGGGATGTATGCGACCCAAAAATGACTCTTTTGTTGTTTTAAAAATATGATGATCCTAAACACAACTTAGACCGACTAATGACTACATGACACTCTTTTTTTTTTTTAATGCAAACACCCTAGACTCAACCTGGCTCTGATACCAAATTGATGCGGGACGGGACCACGGACACGATAAGCTAGCGGTCGTCCCTTAGCGAGGGAAGCGTCGGATGTGCGCGGTTGAACAACCGGCAGTGAGCTAGGGTGGTCGGCTCTCAATTGTGCCCGGATCGGGTCACGGGACGGTCACTCTCTCACTCGCAGCAGTGATATGATAAATTAAAAGCGAGCTAGGTAACCCTACACAAGCTCTCTAGCAGCGGCATAAACAAGCATATATAGAAATAAGCGGAATGCCAAGCAAGGAGCGAATACGATACCTCCACGCGCTCGGCGTGGCGAAGATGGCACCCGGCCGAAACTCGTACTCCCGGGAACTTAATACATTAAGATTACAGCAATACAAGTAAGCCCACTCCACGCAGGGAGGTAACGGGCGACACAAGGGGGCCCGGGAGGACCAATTCCGGGTTGACGGGCGGTTTCCGGGCACGGCTTCGGCTTCGCGCGTACTCGTGCTAGTGGGGCCCACGTGTGGACCGGAGGGGTCGTGTGGGACCTGATGCCTCCTCTGGTGTGGGTACACTTGGGAAGCGCTCCCCTAGGATGGCGAGTTGCTGGAACGACCGCCGGACGCCGGGCGGCCCTCGGACGACGCTCGCGGGAAACCGGCCACAAGTCTGCACTTGCTGTCTTCTCGCGCGCTGTCCGGCGAGATCGGCTGCTGTGATCAACCCCGTCGTCGGAATGCAACGAGCTCGGCGCCGTTGGAAAGAGGACTCCAAATACTTCGACGTAGGGGCCTTCAGAAAAAATAATCAGATACGTATATCTGACTTATGGAATTTACACCCTTGCTGTAAACAGGCCAGAACTGCAGGGGCAGGTTCTGACTTCTCTGAAAATCACCGTTGACCGGTGGGAGGACCTTGGAATATGGAGATGAGTTCTTCAGAAAAGTTGAAGATCTCTGAGATAGCAAACCGGGACTATTTTTGGTTTTTGATTTGGATAGGAAATGGATTTTATGGGGTTTTTTGAGTGGACCTGGGTCGGATCTGGGACACTGTGGAAAAATTGCTCACAGGAATTGGTACGAAATTTGAAAAATACCTAGAGACCTTATCAAAAATTAAGAAAATTCATGGTGGTAGACATATGTAGACAGAAGTCTCAGTAATTTTTAGAGCCCCAACAAAATTCAAAACATGGGTCGAACAAGGTAGACTCAGAACTGTTGAACAGTAGACAGAACCTGGACAGAACTGAAATTTGAACTTGGACGAAAATCTAAAAATATCTAAAGGACGAATTTTTGCCTGAAATTTTTTGTGGAGGTAAGGGTTCAAGAGGGGAACCAACCCTGAAAATTGGAGCTTCAGAAGATGAGGGAAGAGAGAGAGACAATTCGGAGAAGAGTAGTCTATCCAGAGTGGACAGAAAACCGAATTCGTTGGTGAAGACGCGTCGGCGGCGAGACGGCGGCGGCGGAGATCACCGGAGCTGCTTCAGAAGTTGGAGAGGATCAAGGGGGAGGGGATTACACTCTAGAAAGGGGCTGGAGGTGGAAGAACACCAGGGAGAGAGGGGAGAGGGGCGCAAGATCCAAGGAGGCAAATGCTCATTTCTTCTTCATTTCTTCATTCAAAATGAAAATTACAACCTTATATAGGATGCCAACCAAACTCAATCTCAACCCTTGGATCTAGGGGTTTGGATTGGATGGCTGGGATACAATGAGAATCCCACATTGAATACATTAGTTTAATCAAATTGACCACATGTGTTCAAACTTGGTGTAATTCCATTCAAACACAACCTAACTACAACTACCAAGCCTAATAAGGCCAAAAGAGCATGCGCCCCCCTTCTTGGGCCAAGCACATTCTTGGGCCAAGAGCCACTCCATATGGCATGCTAGGCATGGGCCATTCCCACTTTGATGGCCCATGAGAGGATGGAATCCCATTTGGGCTTTAAGAGCCTTAATGACCCACTTTGAAACCAAATGGCCCAATATGAAGGAGCCATCTTAAATGGACCTTAAACATGCTACCTAGTTATGGACTCTTCCTAGAAAGAGGCCCATTGGCTTAATTAAGCCTTACAAGGATGGCCCAAAAGAAGGAAATCAAAAATTACACACTTTCAAGCTAATACAACCCATAAAACACACCTATACAAGCTAATACACACTAATACAATCCATAAGCTCATGATGTCCTCATCAATGGTGGGCTATTACGTCCACCACATTGAAGCGAAGAAGAAGCGCACCTCGGCTGCCAGGAGGGCGGCAAGGAGAATCACTAGCATGCCGCAAGGCCGGCTTTCCCTCTCGGGCAAATTCGTAATGATCGTAGGAGTCCGAGTGTACCTGAATGGCCGTCAGGCCACGATCTCACCAGATAGGGTAATCCCAATGGTGCCGGTGCACAACCAATTCCAAGCACTGGCCCGAGAGCGAGAAGACCGCATCAAGTCCATGCCAAAGCAAGAGTCGGCCCAGACGCCGACTAAATTCAAGCAAGCATGGGTCCCCATCAGGCGGGCCCCAGCCTCAACCCAACTGGAGCTCGTCAGGACTGACCGGCTCAAGAAAAAGATGAAGGGAGATGAAGAAGAGAAGATTGAGGCATCAGCTCAAGCATCTCGGAGACCTGCCTTCCGTGCTCACGGTCGGCAGGCGAACATCTATTTGAAGGAAGGAAGATACAGCATGATGCACGAGCGGAGGCGTCTCGCCTATAGATCGCCAGTGCAAGCATCACCACCAACTGTCTGCCCCAGCCAGGGAGAAGACGACATCACTCAAGCCGTGAGGGGATATCTCCGCGGCCTTGGAAACACCCTCTTGGGAACTCAGTGGCTCCTAGAAGCCATGAATGATGCTGAAAGAAACCGGAAGCAACAAGTTAACCCGGAAGATATCGAAGATGCGGAGTCAGGGTGCTATGGGCCGCCCCTCTGTAAAGAAGCTTCACCAAGAGTCTCGGTGTTTGATAGGCTAACCTTTCCTAGACAGACAACCAGGGAGGTGGTCCGAAGAAACAAAAAGATGCGGGTTTATGCCTGCAATATGGCCGGGGTGGCCAACCAATATGGAGCCCTACCTGAAGACCAAGAAGAGATGGCCAGGCTGGCTGGCAGGTCGGGTCCCCTCACCAGAAGAGGAGCAGCTGCAGCTGAGATAATACAAGCCCTCGCCGGTGAAACAAGTTCAGATGCGGTTGCCATGGCAGCGAACGTGATTACCGCTGGGGATGAAGGAGAAAGGGTAGCACCTTCTATAGATACTCTGACAGAAGGGGGAGGCCAAGCTCCTAGCCCTTCTACCCCTGACCCGGCGATGCTGATGCTGCTTCAAGCCTATCGACAGGAGATCGAAGCTCTGAAGCGACAGGTGGGCGAACTGACCATGCATGCTTCCACCTCGAAGCAGGTCGAACCGCCTCCAGAAACATCCAGGCAAGGTGCTGGAGAATTTGAGGGTTCACCCCAGGTGACGGCCTCTCAACCAATCCCCAACTATGCTGGGGGCATGTGGACGCCAAAAAAATGACGATGATGATCATGGCGACATTCGCGTCTACACATTAGAGCGCGAGTCGAAGACAGAAATGCCTAATAAACCTCATGCCTCGCCCGATCAGGACGAGAACTCGCTTGGTGGTCCGCTACCCGCTTAGGAAGCCCCCTAAGCAGAAGATACAGCTACAACACTCTGACCGGCCATGCCGAGAGCTGAATCAGAGAAAAGTCGGGAACTCCGGCACAGTCTCGGCACACATCGAGAGTCACGCAAAGTCTGGGACCGAGTCCCAGAGGTTGCGAACAGAATATTACGGAGGCCATACATTGCAACCAGAACATGCCGGGAATGCCAACATTCATACAAACGGCCTCAACCTTGAAAAGAATCTGTTCGACGCTTAAACCGGCGCGATATGCACTTAAAACGGCACCACTAAGATCGGCGCGCCCCTTTCCTCTATTCCTTGCATTTTGGGTTAAACCGGAATGGCCTTCATCTAAACCGGCGCGCCCCTTTTCCCCTTCAATACCTTAAAACGGCGCCACCCTTTATATGCAATTATGGCATGGCCATTTTGAAGGCCAAAAACTTAATACGGCATGCCAATTACACTTGGGTTTAAACCGGCGTGGTCACTATTCCCCAGCGTCGTTTTAACCCCTCATTCTGTTCTCTGAAGCATTTCTGCGGCGCGCTACTTTTGGACAAGCCATCACCATATGCTCTTCTTAAAACAGCGCGTCGAATGAAAATGAGTTTAACCTCATCCTGTCCCATCTGCCGACCGATACTCTGTTCTGCATAAATGAGATGCACAGAGAACATTCAATGCCCCTGGTTCTGTCTCAGCCTCCGTTCGACAGCACATAAGCAGCAGCAGCAAGGCAAGCTCCGACAAATCTCTGAGCGTCCCATCCTCGGACGAGCAGTAGTGTACGAGACGAATCAACGGTGTCTAGCACAGCCAGTCAGCTCTGAGCTTCGTCGCGGACGAGGTGGAGGTGGCAGGAACCTCCCCAGGCTGGCCAATATATAAAATGGGGGCTACATTGCAAGAAAGAGGAGGAACGAGAGAAGAGGGAGGGTCAATAGAAGGGAACAGAAGAAAAGAGAAGAGGAAGGTTGAAGAAGGAGAGGAGAGAGGTCTTCTCGAGAGCTCTCCAGCCTCCGAAGAGAAGAAGCTACAGCCATCCGTTCACGCCTGCAAGGTGAAGAAAGAGAGGGAGAGGGTGAGAGCAAGAGAGGGGAGAGAGGGGGGGGAGAGCTTGTGCTCTGTTCTTTCTTCTCCCCCGCCGATGTATCTTCTTCCCCCACCTCAACGTTTAGCTTTTCTTTTATCTTCTCCGTTGTATTCTTCCTTCCCTTTCCCTTGAGGATGAATAAAAGAATGACTTTGTGAGCATGCGCAGTATTCTATGGCTCTGATCCTTTCCCCCCTTTTTCTTCCGTTTTATTTCTCTGGTTCTCTGAATCACCTGGGGTCCTCGGGAGCTTGCCCTTCTGTGGCATGAACTCTGAGGGAACCCGTTCGAAGGGTGAACAGTCATGGCCACCTGCGGCCTACATCTGTGCCGTTCCACGAAGTCATCGCCCGTGAGTTGTGAGAGCTCTTGAAGGCTAGTCCTCGAGCTCTCCAGCACTCACATCTGGGTTATTGGACCGCCATGAGGTCTAGATTCGAGGTGCACCCCGGAGTTATCCATTTGGTGTTCCTTATTATTCTCTGGCAACCCCCAGTCCAGGGGAGGTGCTGACCAAATCTCGCCAGGATGAGAACACTCAAGAGTAGATGAACAGGATGAGTTCTCTAAGCATAAGAATAGCTGAACAAGCCAAGGCCTCTGGGAGTAAGAACAGCATATGTCTGAAGCCGTCTCTGAATCAAACTGAACAAGTTCCTGCATAATCCCTCTTAATAAGATATTCAATCCGCATGCTCGTTCATCTTAACAAACGATCAGAAAGCTTTAGCCACCTTCTCTATCAACTTAATCCATCAACTAAGTGAATAAACCAACTAAAATATCAATCTGTAAGTTGAAGAAACAAGAACAGAGCAAAAAGAATCAAACAGAGCAAAATAAAATCTCGAAGATGCTTAATCCGGCGCCCCCCTAATCCGGCGTGGGTTAATCCGGCGCACTACCCCCCCTCGCCGGTTTAACCCCACACTCAAAACCCATTTCATTTCCTTTGCCACTAACCGGCGTGCTATACTGTTCATTGCCCTATTCCGGCGTGCCCGTGGAACCTTTTCCTTCTTGCCATTAACCGGCGCGCTCCCCCTTGGCATCCATATTCCGGCGCGCCCCAACTTGCCACCTTAGCCGGCACGCTCCCCCCTTGTGCTCCCTTATCCGGTGCCCTCCTTCGAAGCTCTTATCCGACGTGCCTCCCCTCTTGCCCACTTCGAAGCTCTTAAAATTTTGTTCCGGGGGCAAAGAAGAATGCAAAGATCAATAACAAAAAAATGAAAGGAACTCTATTACCTCGCGACCTGACCGCGCAGGTCGATCCGCATGTGAGGGCGCACGTTATTGAGCTCGGGCTACGCATTTAACAATTCACTCTCTCGGACTGGGAGCAAAGAGAAAATCAACGACGCCTTATGGTATCGGACGTGGTTTACGGAACTTCCGACATGGCCATAATCCGAAATCATCTCCGGCCAACAGTCTATCAACTTGACCCATCCCTACCGGGATCCAATCCCGCATTCTCATTAAACTTGCCTTGTTCATGGCAAACATTCACGCGGTTTTGCTACCGTCTTTTATACTACAAACACGGACCTTCATCCGAACATGAAGTGGCCCATGAGTGGCCGACATAGTCTTAGCGTTCACGTCCCGATACGGGTTTCTAGCATAGTTCGTCCTTCACTATCCTCCTGCATTATTAATATTCTCTGTAGGCCGTAGGGCCCTTATTCCCGGCAATCAATCAAGGGTGTTCCCCCGTATGGGGGATGTAAATAACGTCGTGGCCTTTACGGCACGGCGGGTTTCGGTCCCGACACGAACTACACAATCGTCTGATTAGTCAGATCGAGCGCGCCATGGGCTTCCATGAAGCCCGAATAAATCGTCACTTTGTGACTGGCACGCCCTCGCACTAAATAGAAGAATTAACCCCGACCAACAAATGAACGGATCCCCCCTCCGAATTTTAGTGCGTCCACAAGTCTGGGCCCCAATGACCCCTTCGGCTCCTCAACACCAAGGTACCGCCACTATACCCCAGGCGACGGTGTTGACGACGCCACAGATGCAGTCGGCTCATTTCTACCCAGAAGCAGTGGATCCGGCAACGGCTAACAAGCTCATGATCGAGCAGATAGTCGAGATGAAGCTGGCCGATCGAGGAAGTGAAGAATATGCCTCATATGATGTGTACAAGGTACCCTACCCTGTCCATCATGCGGGGATGAGATTGCCTCCTGGCGTCAGCAAGCCGCCAAAGTTTGACAAATTTAATGGCCAGGGGTCGCCGAAGGAACACATAGCCTATTACGTCAATGTGATGGGCGATCTGGCGACTGATGAATCGTACCTACTGAAGTTCTTCGGGTCCTCTCTCACAGGGCTCACCTTCAAATGGTACTCAAACTTGTCGGCGGGGTCTGTTAACGACTGGCCAGATTTGCAAAGAAAATTTCGGGAGCGGTTCCACGTCACCGAAACAGAGGTCACAGTGGCCGAGCTCTATGCAACCAGGCAGAAGAATGATGAAACTACCCTAGAATTCATCAAGAGATGGCGGAACCTCAGTATGAGGTGTAGACGCCCGCCACACCAAGAAGATGCGGTTCAGATCTGCAAGCAGAATTTGAAGCGTGAAGTTTTCAAGAAGATGATCGGAATGGAGATCAAGTCATTTGATCGATTAAATAATGTGGTGGTGAAATTGAGTCCTACCTCTCCAAATACTCTTCCACACCGGCCACCTCAGCCCAAAAGGGAAAATCAATTGAGAATCGGTCCGTGCCCAAAGAAGTCAACACTGTCGACTTCAAGGATTTCGAGAAGCAGAAGGACACTGATAAAGGAGTCACCAGTGCTCCTCCGGCCAAGCAGGCTGAACAACAAGAGGCCGCCTCCTTGCGGTCAAGAATGAAGAAACTTTACTCCTTCCCGAAGGAGAAGACCCGGGTCATCTTCGAGTGGGCCACCAAATATAACAAAATTACTCTCCCGGAGCCGAAGAGACCTAGTGACATCAAGAGGAAAGATGATCCTCGATTTTGTCCGTACCATCAGATGCTCGGGCACACCCTCGAAGACTGTTACGTCTTCAAAGACATCATTGAAGGCATGATCAGGAAGGGAGAGCTCCAGATGGGCGAACATAAGGTGGACCCGCCCCGCCCGCATGAGTTGCCAGTGCTGGGGGCAACTGTAAATATGATATCCTTATACCAACAACTGCCCGAAGAAGTGTCAGATACTTGTAGAAAGCACACCTACGAGGCATTTGTTCTCGCTCCCGCAGAGAACCAGGGAGATTGGCAGATGGTGCCAAAGAAGACAAGAAGAAAGTCGACATCCCGCCCTACCCCGGGAGTCTGAATTCATGGCGTCACGCCTCAGCCACCACCACCAGCTGTAACCCCGGTTTGGTATGAAACTGCTCCTCAGTTGGTTCTCCGAAGAATGACTGACAACAGGAAAAAGCCACTCTTGTTGCGGATGCACACGCAAGTCAGCCCGGCAGTTAAACGGCTGCAGGCGGTCATTGACGGGTTAGAAGAATATGAACAACACAAGATCCAGCCAGTGCAGCTGAAGGAATATGTCCCTTGGGAACATTTTGAATCCATAAAATTGGCTGAAGAAGCTGAAGCCGAAACACAAGAACCTTGCATATGGGATGAACTCCCCGAGAACAGCTTCCAGCTGTAAAAGAAGAGAAGAAGAAGAAGAAGAAGAAGAAGCTGAGAAATAAAAGAAAATGCAACATTTTGTCTTGCAATACCTTGTCGGCCTTATTCAATATGGCCGAAGAGGAGGGAGAGGAAGAAATATGCTTCGCGCCTGTCGAGGCAAACCAAGCCGAGGCCTCTACTTCCCAATATGTCACCAGGTCTGGGAGAAGGTAGGGACATCTGCCCCCAGTCAATCATAATATTATATTCAGGGGCGAGCGGCCATACCAAATCCCCGAACCTGAAGTGAAGGGCGCAGCAATCCCACCTCCATCGGGCCTCTACCCTGAAGATGCAGCAGGCGAAGTGGTACCCTCGTTCGCCGAATTTTTGCTCGCAAAGAAGAGCAAACAACCATACCAACAGCCCGGGTCCAAGGCCAAGAGCACTCTTGCCTCCACCTCGGGAACGCCCCCTCTGGCGAATAAAGATGATGAGGGCGCCGCCCCTGTGGCCCAGCCCATGCAAATGAAAGAACCAGTCGACCAAACAAGCCGGAGCCGGGCGGCCTCCGAAGAAGATAAACTATCTTCCGTGCCGACTCCTCCGGCACCAGAACATGGCAAGCATAGCAAAGCCGAAGAAGCAAAGTTAGCTAACGTCCGAGCCGGCACTCGGATATTGAAACAATTGAAAAGAATCCCAGCAAGATTTAGTGTCTGGGAGATACTCTCCCTGGATGAGGAAACCAGGCAGGCTGTCATTGCGGCTCTGCAAACCCCGGCGCATTATGAAAGCTGTTTTGCTGAGATGCAGTTGGGAACAACCATCACCTTCACCGAAGAAGACATGCTCTTTCCTTCGGTCAGCCACAATAGACCCTTGTACATGAGGGGGCAGTTGAATGGCCAGCCTATAAACAGGATCTTGGTCGATACAGGGGCAGCAGTAAACATACTCTCCTACCAGGTTTACCAGAAACATCACTTCAATGTGCACCTGATCAAGGTCAGGGATATGAAGATAACTGGGTTCAACCATAAGTCTGAAGTCCCCATGGGTGTAGCAGAGTTCGAGCTGTCACTAGGAGACTTCACCACCAAAGTGCAGTTCCACGTCATCAACTCCGATACCACATATAAAGCATTGCTTGGCCGACCGTGGCTGCATCAGAATCGGGTAGTGTCTTCAACCCTGCACCAGTGCATTAAGTACTTCCGGAATGGAAAAGAAGAAAGAATATTCGCAGACTTACACCCCTTTGAGGTGTTTGAATGCCACCTGCTCGACGCTGCACTTTACATGGAGGAGCCGAAGCAGAATCCCCAGCCGACTCAATGCAAAGGGAAGGAGATAGCAGAGGACGACGACTGGTTCCCTCCACCACCGCCCGACTATGTGGCACCGCAAGAAGTGTCACACATTTCTAAAGTTGAAGGCGTGGTTCGAGCCATCCCCTCCAATATTTACCTCGAGACAGGAGTGCCAAAGCTCGAGGATTTACCCGGGTATGTGAAGGTCCCTCCAGGGATCACGAAGCCACCCACAGATTTAGACTGTCAAACAGTCGAATTCTTGAAGATCTGGGAGGTGCCCAACCCAGAGGGCCCACCTACGATGTTCTATGTGGCTGATGAACATCCAGTGAAAGGGGATGATGATTGTAAATTCCCCGAAGAAATCCGTGACTCGGTCGGCCCAATCATGGGACTTCCGGATATATCCAGCAGAGTGGTGAAAATGGCTAGAGGGCAACATCTGCCCTTCTTTCAGACTGAAAGTCGGAATCAAATGTTCAAGAAGCTGTGGTATCCACCGAACCTGGATAGGGAACTCCTGAAGATTACCCAGCACCCTGGGTTGGGTTTCTCAGCAGAAGAATTCTATGAAGCAAACATGATAGCCATCTCAGCTCTAGTTGGCGACGGTCCCCCAGAAGACACAGATGCACTAGAAACCAAGAGCAAAGAGCAGAATATGCCTTCAGCCGACAAAGCTCAAGATGAAGAAGTGTTCCTCCAGAACCCACCTCTAAGCAGGGATATAGAGGGGGTGCCATCCACTTCCGAGGCACCACTCCCAGATAGTCACGGTGGCGGGGCGCTGCTACCTCCACTCTATGTCAGAACAGAAGATAGCAGTCCAAGATACACTCCAGACTTCTCCCTTTGTGACCCTGTTATGCTCGCAATATGTTATGAGCAGCAGCAGGAGATCGAGATGTTGAAGGCGCAGTTGGCCAAAATAATCGAACTACTGTCCGGTCTTACCGAGGGTATCCACCTCCGGCAGGGCACATCCATGAACCTAGGGGGCCCTTATGCCACCACGGAAAGATGGGAGAATCAGTCCCCGACCACCAACTTTAGTGCTTTTATGCACTCAAGGAGGAAGGCGAAAGAAATAGCTGGTCCTTCAACTAGCCGGCCGGTGGAACGAGTCCTCACGTTGCAGGAGAAGATGAAGAAGCCTTATTCCTTCCCGAGGGATAAAACTCAGGAGATCTTTAAATGGGCTTGCCACTATAGCAGGGTTACCTTGCCAAAGCCCAAAAGGCCAGAGGATGCGACAAGGAGTGATGACCCTAAATTCTGCCTCTACCATCGAATCCTTGGCCACCCTATAGAAGATTGTTATGTCTTCAAGGATATCACCCAGAACCTGATCAACAGAGGAGAATTGAAGATGGAGGATTATGAGGTGAAGCCCCCACAACCCCATGAAGCAGCTGTCTGTGAAAAGGGAGTCCATGTGGTTTCCTTCCTCGCAGAGGTCGCAAGCCCGGCCGGTGAAAGATGTCCTGAAGCAGATTTCCCTCAGCCTGACTCCACCTTGCCCTCACTGCTCGGCGGGTTACATCAGGAGATTGAAAGGCTAGAGGAGCACCTAGCCGAAATAAGTATGCGCTGGTTTGACCCAGCAGGGGGCATCCTCCCTCAGCGATACAGTCACTCAAGCCCGGAGCACTTCCTCGTGACCAGGGCAGAACTCTACAGCCACAGGCAAGAAGATGATGAGCCCGTCCTGGACTACATCAGAAAGTGGAGAAGCCTATATGTGAGATGCATCTCCCCGTTAAGCCACGAGGTTGCCACTTGGGCTTGCGGGGAAAGTCTAAAGAAGGATATTCAGCAGCGGATGGTCGGCCTTAACGTCCACTCCCTTGATCAGTTGGCCATGATAGCGGCTGATATTGAAGCCTTCCTGGAAAAATACCATCCTGCCATCACCCTGGCAAGACAAGAAGACAAACCCGGAGGTGTCAACTTCAACACTTCTGGGCATTCGAAGGAGAAGACAAAGGAGGTAGCCAATCCTTCAACCAATCAACCGGCCTCATTGCGAGAGAAAATGAGGAGGCCTTATTCCTTCCCAAGACACAAAACTCGGAGTATTTTTGAATGGGCTTGTCGTTACGGCAAGATTACCTTGCCAGAATCCAAAAGGCCAGAGGATGTCGAACGAAGCGACGACCCCGAATTTTGTCCTTATCATTGGGTGTTGGGGCATCCTATTTAATATTGTTATGTATTCAAAAATATCGCTCAAGGCCTAATCAGGAAGGGCGAACTAAGGCTGGGAAAATATGAAGTGTACCCACCGCGTAGGCATGACGTGGTCACTTATAGAAGCGGGGTCCACATGATCTCTTTGCTCACGGAGGTCGCAAGCCCAGCCGATGGAAGATGTCTGGAAGCCAGTGAAGCACCCCTTTCAACCCCTCTGGATGAAGGCCCCACGAAGCCGGTCTATGATAATTATCAAGAAGACCATGAAGAGAGCATGCGCCCCTTTGTGCCAGGAGGCACCTCGAAGCCCTATACAATGATGCAGGAAGAGCCGAAAGCTGATGCCCCCTACAGATGTTGGGAGTCCATCACCAACGAGGTTGCCATGACCTCCAATGATAGTCCACGGGAGCAGAAAGCTGAAAAGCCCCCTACTCCTCTTGAGGGTGTTTCGCCCACGGACCAATCTTTAAGTTGCCCAGAAGCCATAACGCCAACATCGGCACCAGTTCCCGAGCCAGGGAAAGAAGATGATGAAGCCCTACCACTGAGCAAGGTGGTACAAGAAGACATTTATGATGCCCTTGAGGCTGAAGAAGACGATGAAGGCTTCATCGATTTGCAACCGGCTCCCCCAGAGATAGAAGATGGTGGCCAAGCCACTGTTGATGAGCTGATCGAAGTGGATTTGGGTACAAAAGATGACCCTAGACCAACATTCCTCAGCGCCCTCCTTCTCCCAGAAGAAAGAGAGCGATACATCAAGCTCCTACAAGAGTTCCGAGACTGTTTTGCTTGGAACTACAAAGAAATGTCGGGCCTCAACCCGGCGATTACCCAGCATATGTTGGCCATTGACCCCAAGGCCGAACCAGTGAAGCAGTCACCCCGGCGAATGAGGCCAGAACTGATCAGCCAAGTTTGCAAGGAAGTCGACAAGCTCATAGACGTCGACTTCGTAGCAGAAAACCAATATACTACCTGGCTGGCCAATATTGTGCCCATCAAGAAGAAGAACGGCCAGATCCGGATATGTCTGGACTTCCGAGACCTGAACAAGGCTTGTCCGAAAGATGACTTCCCGGTGCCCATCACTGAAGTCATGATCGATGCCACCACTGGCCATGAAGCCTTATCTTTCATGGACGGGTCGTCCGGATACAACCAGATATGGATAGCCGAGCATGACAGAATTCATACGGCTTTCTGATCACCCAAGGGGATATTCCACTATAAAAGGATGCCTTTTGGCCTCAAGAATGCTGGCGCCACTTATCAAAGGGCGATGACCAAGATATTTGATGAATTGCTCTATGACAAGGTCGAATGCTACATCGACGACTTGGTTGTCAAGACCCAAAAGAAAGAAGATCACCTGAGTGACCTCAGGGTTATATTTCAAAGGCTCCGACAATACGAGTTGAAGATGAACCCGCTGAAGTGCGCCTTCGGCGTTTCCAGTGGGAGGTTTCTGGGCTTCATTGTTCGATATAGGGGGATTGAAATAGACCCCTCCAAGATAAAGGCCATTCAGGAGCTGTCGCCTCCGAAGAACCTGACGGAACTGCGATCACTGCAGGGTCGATTGGCCTATATCCGCAGGTTCATCTCCAACCTGTCCGGCCGATGTCAACCATTTTATAAGTTGATGATGAAAGATGCGCCATTCGACTGGAATCAAGAATGCCAGAAGGCTTTTGATAAGCTAAAGGAATACTTGAAGACCCCACCAGTGCTGGGGGCACCTGTCAAAGGGCGGCCGCTAATTCTCTACATAGCCGCCACCGAATGTTCACTCGGGGCAATGTTGGCTCAAAACAACGACGAGGGAAAGGAGCAGGCACTTCATTACCTCAGTCGAAGACTAGTCGGGGCAGAAGCAAAGTATACCCCGATCGAGAAAGTTTTTCTTACCTTGGTCTTTGCGGCCAAGAAAATGAGGCATTACATGCTCTCGCATGAAATACAGCTGATATCAAGGGCCGATCCAGCCAAACATCTCTTGTCCCAGCCGGCGCTGAAAGGGCGACTGGGGAAGTGGGTCGTCATTTTGATGGAATTTGATATTACATATGTGCCGCAAAAGGCTATTAAAGGCCAGGCGATAGCAGATTTCTTTGCAGCACACCCTGTGCCTGAGAATTCCCCGCTTGTCACGGAACTTCCGGAAGATGAAACACTGGAAGTGGACCAAGTCCGTCAAGCCATATGGCAGTTATACTTCGACGGAGCATCTAGAACTGAAACATCTCAATCAGGGCATGCGAGGATAAGGGCTGGAGCAGGCATCGTCCTCAAATCCCCAGAAGGAGAAGTGTTGCATACATCGTGTTCGATCAACAAACCGTGCACGAACAATGAAGCAGAATATGAGGCCTTGATTATCGGTCTTCAGATAGCCCTCCACATGGAGATTCGAATGCTGCAGGTGTTTGGTGATTCTATGCTGATTGTCAAGCAGATACAAGGAGAGTTCGACGTCCGGAAGCCCGGGTTACTTCCGTATTGCGCCAAGGCGAAGAAGCTCATGGGGCGGTTCTACTTCATTGAAGTAGGCCATGTCGTCCGAAGCCAGAATGCCCAGGCTGATGCACTAGCAAAATTAGCAAGCTCACTGGCGGCCCTGCTAGGCGAATCCCTCAACATAACAGTCATAAACAGGCGCCAGGTCCCCAGCATGATAGAGGAGCTAGGTGACGAAGAAGAATATGAAGCTGCGACAGCAGAAACAACTAACTCTCCTGATTGGAGGGAACCCCTAATGAAATGGTTTGAACACCAAGAATTGCCCAAGCAGAGGGAAGAAAGGATCAGATTGATCAGAACAAAAGATTCTTATGAAGTCAGAAATGGAACTCTGTTCCGAACCGTGGTTGATGCCGGAAGAAAGGTGCTCCTCCGATGTATATCCATGGAGGAGGCTTGGATGGTTATGAAGGAAGTTCACGCCGGGTCGGCCGGTGCTCATCAAGCTGGGCCGAAAATGAAGATTGAAGTCAAGAAGCTGGGATATTACTGGCCGACTATGTTCGATGACTGCTGCAAGTATGCCAAGTCATGTCATAAATGCCAGCAGCATGCTGCGATCCCAAGAACACCTCCAGCTCATTTGCACCCAACAGTGCCCAGTTGGCCTTTTGCTCAATGGGGTACTGATGTTGTGGGCCCGCTCCCCGCGTCTTCAGCGGGATGCAAATACATTCTAGCAGCAACAGATTACTTCTCCCGCTGGGCGGAAGCTGTGGCTCTAAGAGAAGTGACGGGAGAAATCGTAGCCAGATTCGTCCGTCGAAATATCATATTCCGATTCGGCGTGCCCGATCGAATTGTCTCCGACAACGGAAGCCACTTCTGAAACCAAAAGGTCTACAGATTGGCCGACAAATTCAAGATTGATTGGAGGACATCCACTCCGTATAATCCACAGGCAAACGGGTTAGCGGAAGCCTTCAACAAGACACTATGCACACTTCTTGCCAAGACGGTCAGCTCTAGCAAGAAGGATTGGGAAGACAGGATGTATGAAGCACTATGGGCGTACCGCACCATGTACAAGACCCCCACGGGTTGCTCACCATTCTCCTTGGTGTATGGCTCAAAAGCGGTCGTCCCGATAGAGCTGGAGATACCCTCACTACGGGTGGCGATCCAGCACGAATTAGTCAAAGATGGCCAAGCCAATATAGAAAGAAGACTGGAGGAGCTCTCCGATCTAGAAGGACGACGGCTCAGAGCCCAGCAGAACATACAAGTCTACCAGGCCCGTATGACCCGCGCCTTTGACAAACTCGTCAAAGAACGTGAATTCAAGAAGGGAGACCTAGTCATGGTCAAGCGAAGAGAAGTCATGGCGGCCAACCCCAAAGGCAAACTGAATGAAAATTGGACAGGACCTTATGTGGTCCAAAAAGTCTATGAAGGCGGTGCTTATGTCATCGTCAACCACCGGGGGGAAATTCAATTCCCACCACTCAATGGGAAACACTTGAAACTCTACCATGCGCCGCTTCCCCAGCTCGGCGATCAACTGAAACCAATACCCCACAATGAGGAGGATTCCGTCATGGAGCTTTTTACATAAAGCACCCGAAAACTCAACTCGGCACCCGTGGCCCTCCGAGGCCTCAACCGAGTAACATGGCTTAGACCTTCCGCCTAAGCCAGTTAAACCTGATTCCATTGCGTTGATATGAACCCAATGTCGACGATACTATCATACCTTTGTGATCCGGTCCCACCGTGATCATCAAAAAAAAGAAAAGAAAGAAAGAAAGAAAAAAAGAAAGAGAAAAAGAGAAAAAGAAAGAGAAGAAAAAAAAAGGAAAAAAAGAAGAAGGAAAAGAAAAAGAATAAGAAAGAAGTTGTTCCTTAGTGTTCCCTCCGCGGCACCCTCGCCGAAAGCTCCGATTTAGACCTTTCGTCTGGGTCAAAAGAAAACTAAAATCCTTGCGTTAATGCAATCCCAGTATTGACGAATCCACTTTATGCGGCACCCTCGCCAAAAGCTCCAATTTAGACCTTTCGTCTGGGTTGGAAGAAAACTGAAATCCTTGCGTTAATGCAATCCCAGCATTGACGAATCCACCTTACGCGGCACCCTCGCCGAAAGCTCCGATTTAGACCTTTCGTTTGGGTCGGAAGATAACTGAAATCCTTGCGTTAATGTAATCCCAGCATTGATGAATCCACCTTACTCGGCACCCTCGCCGAATGCTCCGGTTTAGACCTTTCGTCTGGGTCGGAAGAAAACTAAAATCCTTGTGTTAATGCAATCCCAGCATTGACGAATCCACTTTACTCGTCATCCTCGCCGAAAGCTCCGATTTAGACCTTTCGTCTGGGTCGGAAGAAAACTGAAATTCTTGCGTTGATGTAATCCTAGCATTGACGAATCCACTTTACTCGGCATCCTCGCCGAAAGCTCCGATTTAGACCTTTCGTCTGGGTCGGAAGAAAACCGAAATCCTTGCGTTAATGCAATCTCAGCATTGATGAATCCACCTTATGCGGCACCCTCGCCGAAAGCTCCGATTTAGACCTTTCGTCTGGGTCGGAAGAAAACTAAAATCCTTGCGTTGATGCAATCCCAGCATTGACGAATCCACTTTATGCGGCACCCTCGCCGAAAGCTCCAATTTAGACCTTTCGTCTGGGTTGGAAGAAAACTGAAATCCTTGCGTTGATGCAATCCCCGCATTGACGAATCCACTCTATGCGGTACCCCTGTCGAAAGCTCCGATTTAGACCTTTCGTTTGGGTCGGAAGAAAACTGAAATCCTTGCGTTGATGTAATCCCAGCATTGACGAATCCACTTTATGCGGCACCCTCGCCAAAAGCTCCGATTTAGACCTTTCGTCTGGGTCGGAATAAGATTGAAATTCTTGCATTGATGTAATCCCAGTGTCAACGAACCACCTTTGACGGCGCCTAAGGCCTTTCTGGGGCCTCAGCCGTGCGATCCGATCTTGACTTTTCGTCCAAGTCAGAGAAACTTGAACCCCTCCTTCTTGCTTCGGCACTCTGCCATGCCGACGACCAAACCTCCACTCAGATATGCCAGTCCGTGTGCATGTGCGGTGAAGCGATCCCCTCATCCCTTCACTGAAGGAGTGAGCGCTTTCCCGTGAATTCGCATAGGACTAGCATCCCACTGGCTCGGAAGAATAGACGTCCTGTCAAAGAACTCTACACTCGCGATCCCCGCGCACTCATCCCTCGCTTGCACCACCCGCGAGTGGGGGGCATTTGTGGACGTCGAAAAATGTCGATGATGATCATACGGCATGCACGTCTCGACACTCGAGAGCAAGCCGAAGATGAAAAGGCCAAATAAACCTCATGCCTCACCCGATCAGGATGAGGACTCGCTTGGTGGTCCGCTAGCCGATGAGGGAGCCCCTCAGGCGGAAGATATGGCCACAACTCTATAGCCGGCCGTGCCGAGAGCCGAATCGAAGAAGAGTCGGGGACTCCGACATAGCCCGACGTGCACTGAAAGTCACGCAGAGTCTGGGACCGGGCCCCAAAGGCTGCGAATGGAACATTGTAGAGGTCATACATAGCAACCGGAACCTTCCGGGAATGTCGACATTCACGTAAAATGGCCGCGACTTCGAGAAGAATCCATTTAGTGCTTAAAACGGCACGAGGGGGCTTTAAAACGGCGCGCCCCCCCTTTAAAATGGTGCGCCCCTTTTTCTTTCTTTGGCTACACGGCGCGCTAGAAGGGCCTTCATCTTTGCTTAAAACGGCGCCCCTTTGAATATGGCGCCATTTTAACCCCTAAACCTATTCTCTGAAGCGCTTCTCAGGCGTGCAGTGAAGCCATCCCGTCATCAATGCGGTGCCCTGTTTCCTGCGAACAGCACGTTGACGAACTGCTTAAAATGGCTAAATGTCTGCTTCGATCCGTTGGGCATCCAAGCATGTTCTTCAAATGGAAACTCTCGAGCCCTCCACCGTCGAACGCCCACTTCGTCCGTCGGCCGCCCATTCTCCTGCAAATGATGAAAGCGGCATGTCTCGCGGTGGATATGCCAGTAGAGGAGGAGGCCATGCCTCTGCCCCCCCTCCCGGTCACACTGTAGCCTCGGCGGAGGTGACGTCCACGACAACGGCACTCGACACGGTGACACGGCAGAGGCGTTGCAGGCGAAGCAAGATGGAAAGAAGAAGAAATAAAGAGAAATAAGGGGGGGGCCTCTCCCTTCGACAGGGCCACTGGCCCCTATAAAAAGCCCACCACGGGGAACTTTGATCAGTTGGAGAGAAGGGACAAACTCTTGGAAGCTTGAAAGGCAGAAGCTTTTCTTATGAGAGAAACCCCTTGAAGCCCGAAGCCTGTGTGAAGAAGAAGAGAGAAAGAGTGGGAGAGAAAGGGGAGGAAGGGTGAGAGCCAGCCGTATGAGGGTGGGTCGTTGTCTTTCTCCTCTTCCCTTGTATTCTACTCGGTGACGTCCAACCTCGATGTGGCTCTTCTGTTTAAATGGAAATGAAGCATGAGGCCTTCAACCCCGATCCTCACTTATCTCCCTCATGAAACCCGATTTTGAAGCTCGCTCATCCCTTCCCTTTTGCAAGTCCATATGTTTTCGTCAGATCATATATGAATAGATATGTACATATGTATCTATAGATAGATATATACGTATGCATACATTCACTTCTCTTTACTGCTATCCCCTGGATCTCCCCTCCGCCATGTTCATGTGTCGGCTTCGGTCCTCACGCTGTGTTCGGCCACGATCGGATGACTCCTGGGTCACCGGAATCCCTTGTAGGCTTGCCCTCAGGACCTCCGGCCCCATACGGGAGAAGTCTACATGATCGTAATAACCCATGGGTCACCGGTTTCCCTTGTAGGCTAGCCCTCGGGATCTCCGGCCCCAAATGGGGTAATTTTACTGGTGTCGTTGCTTATGCACACACCGGGATGTTTCGGGGCCGTCGGAGTTCTCTCCGCATGGCGCGCCCCATCTTTTCCCCCAGACCCTTCCGATCTAGGGGAGGTGCTGCCCGATTTTCATTGGGCCAAGAACAAGTGAACAAATAGAACACTCAAGAACGAACTGAGTTTTTAATCCAATACAGAGTAAGCTCTGTGAATCAAACCCCCCGAATAAAACACTTAAACCTCCTGCTCACTCACCTTAACAAACCATCAACGATGCTTAAACCTTCATCCTATTGATCTAGGGTGTCAATTGAACAATTAATCTAACTATTGATCCTTCTGTAGGCCATAGAATCAAGAACAGAAAGCAAAACAAGTCCACAGAACGAATAAGAAAACTCAAGAGATGATGTCCTGGCGTGGCCTAATCCGGCGCGGTCACTATTCCACCGTGCCGGTTTAACATCACTCTCAGAATCCCATCTCCTTTGAACGCTAAAACGGCGCGCCCCCCGTGGGAGCCTCTCTATCCGGCGCGCCCTTCTGCCTTGCTTAGCCATTAAAACGGCACCCTCCCTATTGGGCCTATTCCGGCGTGCCCCTTGGCCTCCCTTAAACCGGTGCGCCCTTCAGCCCCTTGGCCTCCCTTAAACCGGCGAGCCCTTCAGCCCTTGTAGTATCCTTAAACCGGCGCGCCCTTCCCCTTGTGGCATCCTTAACCGGCGCGCCCCCCCTTCAATATCACCTAATCCGGCGTGCTTGAAAGAAAAGAAAAGGCTTAATAAAAAAAAAGGGAATTTAAGTTAATGAATAAAACTTTAAGTTTTCCCTCCACTATAATCCAAATTTTGTTCCGAGGGCGCTGCCCTCGGAAACCCCCGCAAGGGGCGCTGCCCCCTTGACCCCCGCGACCTGACCGGGTAGGTCGAACCCCACGACCTGACCGCGCAGGTCGATCCGCGTGCGAGGGCGCACGTTGCCGAGTTCGGGCTTTACACTTAACAACCCGCTCCCCCGGACTGTGTAATGATGCCCCGTGGTGTTGGACGTGGACCTCGGGATCCCCGACATGGTCATGATCCGTGCACCTCTTGGGCCGATAGTCCATCAGCTTGACCCACTTCTTCCGGGATCCGATCCCGCACCCACATGAAACGTGCCGTACCTACGTCAGATATCCGAATGTCTTTGTTGTCACCGTCGATGCTTCGAATATGGACTCTCGACCGAATACTAGATGGTCCGTCAGTGACTGATATATATATATATATATTGGGATCTAATCCCGCACTTGCATTAAATTTGCCGCACTCGCAGCAAGTATTCGTATGGTTTTGAACGTCGTTTTGCATACCGATGCGGAGGGTTTAAACCATGTCAACCCAACTCGCATGCTTTAATGAAAAAATGATGTTTAGGCCATGAGGCCCCCCTTTTCTTGGCGATTAATCAGAGGTCTTCCCCTCTCCGAGGGGATGTAATTAACGTCGCGGCCTTTATGGCGCGGCGGGTCTCCAGTCCCGACCCGATATCCACAATCGTTTGATTAGTCAGATGGAGCACACCCGGGGCTTCGGACCACTCCAGTCTTGAAGCCCGAACACATTGTCACCTAGGTGACTGGCACGCCCTCGCACTAGATAAACCGATAAACTGATAAAAAGAACACCCCGATATCTCTACACCTCGAAATCCAGTGCATCCCACAAGCTGGCACGCCTGGTGGGACAGATGATCTCGAATCGATATAACCACCGATACCACGATATTTCCGTCCCAACGAAATCCAGTGCGTCCCACAAGGATGTATGGACTTCAACTCAAAAGATGCACAATGTACGGACTTGAATGCTATGTGATGTACAGACTTCATGATATGCATGAGACTCTAAGAAAGACGGACGATGTATAGACTTAGCCAGCCTTCAGCTCGATGTACAGACTTCATGAATGATGCATGCAATGTACTGGACAATGTATGGACTTAGCCGATGCAGACTAGTCCGATGTACAGACTTCCTCGTTGTTCAGACTTCATGAATGATGTATAGACTTTATCTGAAAGCCCAATGTACAGACTTACAAAACTGAACGTAGGTAAAGATCCCAATGTATAGACTTCGAAGTTCAACTGGTGAATGTACAGACTTTGAAGGTTCAACTGGTGAATGTACAGACTTAACCAATGTATATACTTGGAAGTGCACTGATGGATGTACAGACTTCACCTCGAGCAAGCTACAGTGCAGTGTATGGACTTTGAAGAATGATACATGACGCTGTACAGACTTCACTAATGTATGGACTTAGCTTCGTGCATGCTACAGCCCAATGTATGGACTTTGAATGACAGTGCAAGCACTGTATAGACTTTGAGCACAAACACCACAATGCAATGTATAGACTTGCTAGTTATGTGAGCTGCAGTGTATGGACTTTGTCCAATGCATAAGACGCTAAGTGAGACGGACAGTGTACAGACTTAGCTAATGTAATGTACAGACTTACTAAGCTGACGCTGCATGAGACACCAAGTAAGACGGATAATGTATAGACTTCACAGCTCAAGTGAGACGGTGGATGTATAGACTTAGCCGGTGCGAACAATGCAGCAATGTATAGATATTATCGTGCAGACAGTACCTCACATGCATTAGTGTATAGACTGTATGCCTAATGGATGCACTGATGCAGTATATGCACAGAGGAAGCAATGAACCGATGCAATGCATGCACATAGCAGGTATTGAACTGAAGCAATGGATGTATAGACTTGTTATGCACTGATGCAGTATATGCACAGAGGAAGCAATGAACCGATGCAATGCATGCACATAGCAGGTATTGAACTGAAGCAATGGATGTTTAGACTTGTGTTTTTCAACGATGCATAAACACAACACAAACACAACACGATGTATAGACTATGCTGAGTGTGAAGACTTGTGTGTATGTGCAGTGTGTAGACTTGTGAAATGCATAGAACACACAGACAATCTGATAAAAGCAATTTCATCAAAACATAAACAGTTGCCAATCAATCAAAATAAGGTGTTGCCAATGAAGTAAAGCATATTATCAACATCATCAACACAGAGGAGTCACAACACAACCCTCCCTACGTGGAGGTACATTTTGGTTGTAAAACCTAATTCCCACCCTCTAGTCCAACCCCCTTGCAAGGGGCGTAGTGCATGTAAACTAAAATTTCAGGTTGAAGCTTCTCCGGCGCGGCGTGCGGGTAAGCCCACGCTTCCTCGCTCGCCCTCGTCTCCGACCAGGATCGGTGTCTTCACACCGATCATGTGAGCCCCTGGACACTTCCTCTACTAGTTTTACTTCTGCTTGTCTTAGTATCGTTTCTAGTTGCCTGTCAGCCGGCGAGTTGAGTGCCCGATCTCAAATTGCTACTATGTGAGTGTCCACCGCGGGTGAGTTATGAGCGAGACCAATTTACCCACGCCCTCGGCATGCTCACCACCCATGAATTTGGGCAAACCCAGGCCCTTAGAGGTTCTCCTCAAGCCAGCCATACCCTTGGAAACCTCCGGGTCCATCCTCGGACCCTCACCCCATCGCCGGTCAACCTACGGACCCGAGTGTGCCAAATGCGAGTGAGTCCGCTTGTGTGACATTGTCGTGTCCGTTGCATTGCTTGCAATATAGGTCTTAGGTTGTGTCACATCACATGGGAAGAGGAATGTATGGCTCATCGGGTCTCACAGGTCGTGTAAGGCGTAGAGGAGGGCAGTGTCAAGGCGAGCGACCTCCATGTCGAGGAGTTCCCCGAATCCCATGGCTGCCAGCCGCTCCCGCTGGAAGTCCGACAGTGCGAGGAACACTGCACCGACCTGGAGCCATGAAATCTGGGTCCGGCGCTTTCCCTGCATACATTTAAACTATTTGCATCAGTCATTTAGTTCATCACAAGTCATGCATTGTAATAAAAAAGCAATATTAAATAAATAAAAAGAAAAAAATGCAGTCTGTCAAGCTAGCGGTCCCCTCAGGACGGTTTTGAATCCCTTTAACAATCGTTAATCGACCGTTTGAATACCCAGTGGTCTCCACTGGACCCTTTTTCATTCCCCATAAACCCTCTCGTTGATCTTAACCCATGCGGTCCTCCTTTGACCGTTTGACATAATGAACGGTCTTGGAGAGGGGAAATCTAACTGCCCATACGGAGAGGCCAAACGAGGTCCGACCCGACCCAATGAGGCCAAGCTCCTTGAAGTGGCAGCCCCCGGGCCCACTAAAGATAATCCTAATAACTCACTCAGAACAAGCACTTACTAGGCGGCATTCGGGTTGGGAAGTCTGAGCATCAATTCGATCGGGAGAGCTCCATCGGAGCCCCGTATTCTTTGCCCAGACCACGCACTCATCGCTCAGGAAGACATCTCCTGAGCTAGTGCCTCATGCTCGGGCCAACTGATGGAAGCTTATCTGTACGGCCGTTATGTGTGCCTTAAAAGCTGGAAGCTCAATGGGAGAGGGGAGATCAGGAGTCTGCGTGCTATAAAGAGCCCGCAAGGAGGACATAACCCCCCCCCCAAAAAAAAAACTCCTCAGCTTACTGGGATCATTCACTCAACGATCCATTATTTAAATTGGAAGAACCCTCCTGTGAGAAGGTAAGCCAAGAACCCTGAGCAAGAACCACTTCACCTTTTGGTGGAGTGGGATCTCGCGCTCCCATCTTCCTCCTAACTCCTCCCTTCGCACCAGTGCTCTACTACAATCGCTGACTTAAGCATCGGTGGGTCTTCCCCGGGGATTCATCCCTGGGCACCTCTGACTTATTTCCCTTCTTGCAGTTCATACTTCAAGGATACGTGGTTATCTTCCTCCCCGCTCAGGAGTAGCGCGAGATCTCCCCTCTTCATCTGGCGCCGTCTGTGGGAAACGAACAAAGAGCCATCATGGTGCAAAGGAGTTCTGGCAGGAGGACTGCCGGCGACAAGGGAAAAGTCCTGGCGACGGAAGAAGGCGCACCTTCCCTCCCCACGAAGAATTCCCCGTCAGGCAACCATGCCAATGAAATACCTTCGTCACTCGCGGGGGAACAACTTCCCGGTAGGAGTACCGACGCCCTCCAAACCCTCAACGTAAAATTGGATGTCCTCGTGGATCTCATGAGGGCCCAGGCGGCCAGGGAGGAGAAGTCGCATCTCCCCCGGAAGAGCCCTCCCCGCGGAGATGGCACCCAAAAAACCGCTGGAGGCTGTTATACCCTCCGGGGGCGGCGGCTCATCCGCAACCTGTCAGGAGGACCATCGCATGCCCCTCACACGGAGCATGAAGCCTCCTCTACCCCGAGGAGGGAGAAGTCTGGGGCACACTGACAGTTCCCAGACACCGAGGTTCCTGAGGAGCGCCGGGACAGCATGCAAGTGCGCCTCCCAGCCCTTCGGGCCAGCGACAACCGGAACTATCCCTCTGGCTGCGAGACTTTGAGAGGCGTTTCGTAGAGCAAGAGCACACCCTCCGCGCCTTGCAGAAGACCTCTCCTGCCGAGGACGAGGAGTGATCCCTGTTCTCTGACTATATCATGAAGGCCGAGATCTCCCCCAGGATCTCACTTCCGACCTTCAAGTCGTATGATGGCCAGGGAGACCCGGCCGATCATTACGACAGCTTCGACGGCTTGATGACCTTCCATGGGGCGTCAGACGTGATCAAGTGTCGAGCGTTCGTGACCACTCTGGTCCAGGGTGCTCAGGCATGGTTCATGGCCTTCACCCCCGAGAACATTCACAACTTCAAGTAGTCCGGGTGAGTGTTCAAGGAAAGCTTTGCTAGCAGCGGTCCACCCCGGTTAGTAGCGGGATTACTGGCCCTCAAGCAGGAACATGGGGAGAAGTTACGAGCTTATATCAACTGATTTAAATCGAAAGCCCTGCGCATCCCCTGCCTGGATGTTGCCTCAGCCATCACCGCATTGACTGGGGGTACCCATGACAAGAACCTGGGGCGCGAGCTAGTGCTTCATCCTCCCACCTCCCTCGCCGAGCTAGTGACCCTAGCACTGCGCCATGCAAAGTGCGAGGAAGTCCTCAGCGCCTGCCGAGGCACGACAGGCTCGGGTCGGCAGGGGGACAAGAAGCGACCGTCCGAATAAGGGACGGGCCAAGGAAAAAGGTGGAACCAGGATGAAGAACGCAAAGAGCCATCCCGAAAGTATGAGCGGTATACCCCCCTTGCCGCTCCCATCTATGAAATCTACGAAGGCATCAATGGCTCGGGTCTCCTCCACCAGCCTGAGCTTGTGAAGGCCAAGCACCGCTATCGCCGCAAGCATTGCCTGTTCCACAGCGATCACGGGCATCACACCAGCGATTGCCATCAACTTCAAGATGAGATCGAGCGCCTCGTCTGCCAGGGACACCTACCCCGATACGTCGCCGGGTAGAAAGAAGACCGAGGGGCCCCTGAAGAAATTGGCAATGCTCCCCGCAGAGTCCACATCCACGTCATCGCGGGCGGCGCGGCATCAGGCGGAGATAGCAACCGAGGAAGAAAGCGTCATGCTGAGCGGGCAAGCCGAGCCTCTGTAAAGCACCCTACGGCCGCGCAGGCGAGCGAACCGTAGGTCCTCGTATTCTTTGACCAGGACCTAGAAGGGTTAACCACCCCGCATGACGACGCTCTCATTGTATCGGCTACAATAAACCATTGTAACGTAGATAGGATCTTAGTCTACAATGGTAGTGCCCCTGATGTATTATCCTATGAATGTTTCCTCAAGATGGGAGAGAATCCATCTAAACTCCGCCCAATCCGAACCCCCTCTGTGGGTTCAACAACCCGGCAACTTATCCTGAGGGAGCCCTGATCCTGCCAGTTACTATCAGCACCCTGCCCAAAATCGTTACGGTTATAGTGGACTTCATCGTAATTAAGGGGATGACGGCATATAACGCCATCTTCGGCCGAGGTGTCCTCAGCCGAATGAAAGCGGTGCCCTCTACCTTTCACCAAAAAATGAAGTTCCCTACCAAGTATGGCGTGGGAGAGGTCCGGGGAAACCAGGCATTGGCTAGACGGTGCTATATAATCTTGATTGAAGCCACTAGGCCTAAAGGGAAAAACAAAAGAAGTAAAGGGAGTCGAGGAGGGACTAGCAACATCTGAGCCTGGCGGTGAGTTGCTAACAGTCTTCCTCAACGGTGACCCGACTCTAGGAGTCAGGATCGGAGCCAATCTACCACTTGAGGAACAAAAAAAATATAAAGATTTCCTTGCCCAGTACATCCAAGTCTTTGCATGGTCTGACGAGCACCTTCCCGGGATCCCGGGAGAAGTGGTGACACACAAGCTCAACCTCGACCCAACGGTGAAGCCTGTCCAGCAACGCAGAAGAAAGCGTGCCCCAGAGAAGCAAGCGATCATCAAAGAGCAAGTCATCAAGAGATAGAAGACTGGCCTCTTTCGTCCGGTCATGTACCCTACATGGCTCGCCAACGTCGTCCTAGTGCCGAAGGCTTCGGGGAATTGGCGAATGTGCGTGGACTTCACTGACCTTAACCAGGCTACCCCGAAAGATTGCTACCCGCTACCGAGCATCGATCAACTGTTCGATTCAACCTCTGGAAATGAGTTGCTCAGCTTCCTGGACGCCTACTACGGTTACCACTAGATCAGAATGGACCCGGAGGACATCGAGAAGACCGCCTTCATCACTGACTTCAGCGTAAACTGCTACACCCGAATGTTGTTCAGGTTGAAGAACACTAGAGCAACATATCAGAGACTGATCAACCACATCTTCGCGGGACAGCTCGATCAGAACGTCGAGGCCTACATTGATGACATGCTCGTCAAAACGCCGAAGGCCGAAGACCATCTTGCCGACTTAGCCGAGACCTTCGACACCCTCCAAAGGTGCAACATGAAGCTCAACCTTACTAAATGCGCCTTTGGAGTCAGATCCGAGAAGTTCCTAGGCTTCTTGGTAAGTCAGCGTGGGATCGAGGCCAACACTGACAAGGATCAGGCCATCTTGGACATGCGGTCGCCCACCTACATCAAGGACGTTCAACGGCTTACGGGGCGCATTGCTGTGCTCAACCGCTTCTTGTCTCGGGTGGCCGAACGATGCCTACCCTTCTTCAAATTGTTGAGGGGACCCAAAATGGCATCTGCTACGTTCACCTGGGATGAGGAATGTTAGAAGGCGTTCGCCGAACTCAAGGAATTCTTGGCCTCGCCCCCGGTGCTGTCCAAGCCAACCCCGGGCGAAGCTCTGCACCTTTATCTCTCGGTGACCCCTTCCACAGTGAGCTCGGTCATAGTCAGGAACGACACAGGGATCGAGAGACCGGTTTACTATACCAGCAAAGTGCCTAATGAGGTTGAAAGAAGGTACCCCGCAACCGAGAAACTCCTGCTAGCGTTGGTTACCTCAGCCAAGCGCCTTCGACCCTACTTTCAAGGGCACTCCATCATCGTATTGACCGACGAACCCCTGAAGAAGATTATCTTTCACACTGAAGCCGTGGGACGCCTCGTCAAATGGGTCATCATGCGCGAGGCCTATGACATCTCGTATCGCTCCCGCTCAGCCATCAAGGGACAGGCCCTCACGGACTTCATCACCGAAAGCACCATCCCGATTGAGGAAGCACTTCCACCTGCACATGGTCCCACCTGGGACCTGTTCATCGACGGGTCCCCCAACTCAGCTGGAAGCGATGCCGATATCCTTCTCAACTCCCCCGAAGGAGCGGAGCTGCGGTATGCCTTGAAATTCAACTTCCAGCCGTCCAACAACGCCTCCGAGTATGAAGCCCTTATCCTAGGGGCCAGGATGGCTCGATGACTGGGAGCCGAGTGAGTCAGGATCCACACCGACTCCCAACTGGTCGCTAGCCAGGTTAACGGTGATTACGAAGCTCGAGAAGGACAAATAATCAAGTACCTCCAGGTGGTCAAGAGGATGGCCCAACTCTTTGAGAGCTTTGAGGTAGTCCGGATAGTCCGGGAGGAAAACTCCCGAGCGGACACCCTCTCTCGCCTGGCTTCCTCCCTCAACCCTGAAGGTACACAATCGGTCTTCCTCGAAGAGCTCGAGTGACTGAGCATCGAATCCGAGCTTATGACCGTTGACCCGACGCCCCCAAGTGACTGGCAGACCCCCTATATATTATGGCTTCGGGATTCTCAAGAGCCCCCCGACCCTCGGGAGGCTCGGAAACTCAATTACCAAGCTCGGTGTTTCATCATGCTGGATGATGACTTGTACCGCAGATCTTTCTCCGGTCCCCTCCTCAAGTGCATCAGCGCCGACAAAGCCAGCCGAGCGGTTCAATAAGTACAGGAACACATCTACGGTGCGCACCAAGGAAGAAGATTGCTCGCCAGGATCTTGCTTCGGCAGGGTTACTGGTGGCCCACCCTCCAGCGCGACTGCACGACCTATGTGCAGAAGTGCTACCGATGTCTGCGCTTCGACCATCTGATCCACCAGCCCGCCACGGAGCTCATCACCCTTGCCGAGCCATACCCCTTGGCTCGGTGGGGAATAGATATTCTTGGGCCGTTTCCCACGGCTCAAGCTCAAAAGAAGTTCATCATCGTCGCCATCGACTACTTCACCAAATGGATCAAAGCTGAGGCCACCACCAAGATCACCGAGTCAGTCGTGTGGAGTTTTCTTTGGAAGTCGATCATTTGTCATTACGGTGTCCCCCGAGTGATAGTGAGCGATAATGGTCAGCAATTTTATTCTCATTATTTCAGAGACAAATGTGCCGACCTAAACATTCGCAACCACTTCACTTCGGTAGCCCACCCTCAGGCCAAAGGACTGGTCGAGAATGCCAACAAAACTATCTTAAAAGGCATCAAAACTAGGCTCGGCAAGGCCAAGGGAAGCTGGCTTGAGGAACTACCGAGCATACTATGGTCGCACCGAACTACTCCGAGAACGGCCACCGGTGAAACACCTTTTCAGCGGATGTATGGCACGGAAGCCGTGGTTCCAATGGAGGTCGGTAATCCCTCTCTCTGAGTCGTCCACTTCGAACACGAGGTGAACGAGTAGAAACTGCTAGAAAACCTCGAATTAGCGGACGAGATCCGAGAGATTGCAAAGATCCAAGCAATGGAATACCAATGGCGCATCACTCGATACTACAACTCCAGAGTCTGAGATAGACACTTCTAACCAGGGGACTTCATCCTGAGAAAGGCCGAAGCCTCTCGACCACTAGAGGCGGCGGGGAAGCTAGCCCCTACCGAGTGGTCGAGACGCTCAGGAAAGGGGCGTATCGACTGTCCACCATGAAAGGAACACCCATCCCTCGGACATGGAACGCGACTACACTTTACAAATTCTACTTTTGATCATCTGGCAAGCATACACATGTTAGCAAAGTGGAAAAAACATTCTTCTCTTTTCATTAAACTCTGGTGTACATCAAGTAGGCCACACCCAATACAATATGCTTGTACAATAAAAAATTACATCCATAGGTACTATGACGTAAATGAAATGCTCGGCCAACCCGATAGGCACTCCTACGTCTAGCCACTGACTCTGCCTCGTGCGGAAACTAGCTCGGATAAGGGATAGCCGGCCCCGTTGACTCAAGAAGCTCAGAGGAAAGGTGCCAGAGGGATTGGAAGGACAACAAAAACAAAAAGAGGGAAGTCAACCCACGAAAAATGAAGAGGAAGCCTGAGAGATTTCCCCTTCTTAGCAATGGGGTCGACGACGGAAAGAAAGGAGGGGCTAGGTGACCAGAAAGGAAGAAGCTTAAAGAGCTTCCCCTCCCCCTAAGGATGGCGTCGGCGGGTCAGGGATAGGAAGGCGACATGCTCCTGCATGTCGAACCGTCTCCCAAACTGACCCCCGGCTGTCGAACCCTCTTCCAAACTGGAATAGCAGGAGCTCCCCTCCTACTGCCGTCTGCATCATCATCTTCTGAAGCGCTCTCCATGCTCCTCTGAGATCGACATCACAACGCTTCATGGAAAGGGAAGAAGGAGAAAATGTCAGGGATGGCCTTAAGCAATGGAAGAAGGAGGAGACGCCCCTCGAACCTTTTATAGGCCGAAGGGGGAGATGATTGCCTTAAATGACTCTCCCCTTAAAAACACACTAAAAGGAGCCTTCCCTGAGATGGTTACCTCATTTCCAAACATTCCCCCCCAGCGGGACGCGCGATGCGACAAGTCATTTACGGCGGCATGGAAAAGTGAAAAGGTGCCAGTGCCATGTCAGCTATCTGACAGATCGTCACGCGTGATATCTGCAGAGAAAATTGGCGACTACGGATACGGTAGTCGAATCACACCCAAAGCGGTAAGAAACAATCAATTCAGCACTTAATATTGCCGCTACTATACTTTCAAAAAAACAAAAAGGTCTTACACGGCTACAAAAGGGATAGAAAGGAAAAGCTTGTACATCAGGCCTCGGGCACATCTCCAGGCTCGGTAGACAAGGCCCCCTCAGCACCAGACGATCTGCCCCCAGTATTCTCGGTGACGGCCGACCCAAGCACTGACCCTACCTGCGTGGTAACTGTCTCGGTCGCATGCTCTCCCGAGGCTGCTGGAGTTGGTGATCGCTCGGACGAGCTCGAGGACACCCAACCCCCCTCTTCGCTCGACATATAATGGGAAGAGTCGGTGGAACCCCAGTCCGAGTCATAGCGTTGCCCAGAAGGAAAAATGAGCCCATTCGCTTGGGCCTCATCCTCTATGATGGCCCGATTGAAGCCCTGGGAGAAGCCCTTCCGAAGGCCCCGATGGTAGCCCGACTCATAGTAAGTTAAGGTAGCCTGAAGAAGAGCAGCGTGGTAAGCCTCTGAGCATCTATGTTGCTCGAGAGCTTCTACCCCCGCCAGCTCCGCCTTCCTCTCAAGCTCGGCTATTCTCTGTTCTGACTCGGATAGCCTCCTTTCGACCTCGGCCCGTGCATCCTCGGCCCCCCGGACTCAGTCCGCGAGCCCCTCTCGCTCGACCTTCCGTTGCTCACAGCGCTCGACCTGAATCTTGCGCTCCGCATCCAGGAGCTCATTCTTCCGATCGACCATATGACGGGCCTGGGCCAGCTGCTCCGCCAACGGCCGAGCCTCCTCCTGGATCGACTGTGTAGCAACCCTGGTAAAATAAAAGGAAGATTTCTAGAAAGATTAAGTAAGTAAATGATAAGAACCAAAATGAATAAATAATAAGTCAAATGTAAATAACGCCTCTCAACAAGGCGCGATTTAAATAAGAAACGCCCTCACCTGAGGCGTTAATTCAAAAAGTGATGCCTATACCAAAGGGCGTCAAATTTCAAAACGTCCAAAACGAATAAAAGGAAAGGGAAAGAAACGCCCTCTTCTTGGGCGCGAATTACAAAAGAAATGGTATAGGTCAAGACATCAATTAGAATTAACGCCCTAACCTAAGGCGTTAATTTCATTTGTGTTTCGTTCGAACTAGGAGACTATCCAGGGTAAGTTTTAGGATTGCTACGTGTTTGATTGATTATGGTAAGGACTCTATCAAGGAAACTATAGTTCTAATCAAATTCAACCCTAAAGGATTCCTGGAACCCTATAAATACCCCTTCCAATCGAACCCTAATAGCTATTTTGTCGAAGGAAGGCCTGCTGCTGTCTCGTGCGTGAAGAACAGGTTTGTTCTTCTTCCTCTGCCTTCGGTTATGGATATGGAGAATATTAATGTTCTTCATCTACTTCTTCTGTAGTTGCCTGCAGCAAGTAGTAACTCTCTTGTCTAGCTGAAGAACGTGGGTTCTTCATCAACGTCGTTTTCCTAGAAGACTCTGTTTAGAACAGAGTATCGTTTTCTCTTTACAACCTTCACGTATCATCACTCAGATCATCATCAGGTAGGTTTTCTCAAGAACTGTAGCCCAAACTAGCATAAGATGTATGATAATATCATCTGTTAATTCATGCATATAGTTTTCTCTACGTTTTCGTAGTTTTCTGAGAAATTTTGAAAGTAGCGACCCTCTCTAGGGCGCTAATTAAAATTCTGACGACTGATCAAAGAGTCATCAATTTCAAGAAATTAATAAATACCCATGTTTAAAATTGAATATCTATGAAACCTATAATCTAATTTAATGTAAGATCATATATCTCGAATCCTGATATTTTTCTTGTCCTGACCATGTACTTTGTTTCCTGAAAATTATTATCTTGGAAATTACCACTGTTCATGATAAATCTTAGAAAAGAGAATTAACGACCTCCAGTAGGTCATCTTTTCTGAAAGTGACGCCCCTGGATAAGGCGCGTTTTATTAAAAATACAGAATTAAGAAAATATCAGAAAATAGAAAATTATAATGACGATTGCTCCTGAAGTCGTCAAACTGAAAAGAAACGACCCAGTGAAGGGCGTTAATTTAATAAGTAGTGACTTATGTTAAGGTGCTAATTTCCTGTGTAATTATTTTATACTGTTTGCTGTTAACCGAGGGTTTTATATAAATATATATGTATATATTGGCACTATATTTCTATTCCGTGAATATAGTCCTATGTTTTCACGATGATTTATCACATTACCCACTAACTCTCGGTGACATACAAGCCCTCCATTGGACATTCCGTTCCTTTGGACTGACAAGTTAGTCATTGGGACCTCCGTAAGTCTCCTCGTAGCCTTGGATTCCCTCAAGGCCGACTGAGCGGGTTGTACCATAAAAACCCTTTACACTATTTTGCCATGTCACTCTATAGAAATATGGTATACCGGCCCTCAAGATATGCTATGTGGATATCATGAGAATATTCTTAATGGGATGAGGACATCATGCCATTAACTTGCTGTTCTTGTGGACCTCAATTCTATATTAAGTGGGTGACCATCTATATATGGACACTTAATGGTCATGGTACCCAATTAGGGAACCAATTCCACCCAGTTTTATCGATACTCGTGTTTATATCGTCATTATTGTCCTTATACATCAAGTTCAATTTTGAACTCTACTCTATCTTGAATATCCATAAGCTTTTTCTTGAAATTCCATATTGGCAATACATAAAGTGGATGTCAAAATACATGATCAATGCCTACGCATATAGGGCCCGATCTGGTCCTAGGAGGAGCACCGGAAAGTACTAGTGCCCATGGGAGTTATAATGATCACGGTATGGCATTGTACCGAAGTGCATAACTAGCTTGATTGGACATTCCACAATTCTTGTACTTGACTCGTACTTGACATGACATGACTTGCGTGACCCGAAAAAGGGTATTTATATACTTGCTTACTTGAAACGTGATAGCCAAACTTTCAACATGACATGATAAATATACTTGCTTGAACGTCTTGACATCTATTTGATACAAATTCTTGGAAGTTCATGAATAGTTCAATTTATACTCTCTATCTTGTCATTTTATGCAGGCATGCATAACCATAGTGCATTCATGAAAAATGTAATTACTTAAACCCATTGCTAGTTCTTGAGATATAATTTCCTACTGAGCGTTCGCACACCTAGTGTTCTCCCTACTTTTCAGGTAAGTCCGACGACGAGACTCAATCGGATGGGGAAGGTCAAGAGTGAAGAGAGTAGAGCTCTCCGTCTATTCAAGCGCCTACTAGTCTTATCTTTCAAATTTCTTAAGTCAACCATTGTACTTTTCCTTTTATCGGGTCATAGCACTTTCATTAAGTGAATTGTAATAGAAGTACTTTGAGGTTATGATTGAATAAAGGATTGGGTTATGATGGGGACATCGAGGCAAGACCGTACGCATTTTGTTTGCATTTATGTCTTTTCATTTTTGTATGTATACCCTTGTGTTATATGGGTACGCATCTATAGGTCTTAGTGGGTTTATATGTAAAATTCCAGTAGGACCAAGCAATGGGTCCCTCAGCCCTTTTCCATTGATCCATGTCACTCATGTGGGACTGGTCAACCATCCTAGGTGGCCATCTAGAAGGGTTGAATGCCAATTGACCACATGGTAGACAAGTGGTTAACATTTTCAAAGGTAGGCCACCTACCTTTCAACCCATTCACCCTAGTCAAGGGGGCGCCCCTCTCCCCTCATTATTTTATCATTTTTGGTGTGTTAATCACACTTAATCCCAGCCATCCAATCCCCTCCCCTAGATCTAATGGTGTAGATTAGGTTTGATGTAAGGCATATAAAAGGTTGTATTTTCCATTTGTTGGCATTAATGAAGAGAAAATTGTTGGAAAATCAAGAGTGTTCTTGAGCCCCTCCTCTCTCCCTCTGGTTTCTCTCCTCCAACCTCCAGTTCTAGAGTGATTTCTATCTTCTATCCCCTCCCCTCTATCTCCGGTGATCATCTGTGCCGCCGCCGCCGCCGTTCGTGCCGCCATCGAGCCGCCGTCGAAGTTCTGTCCTTGGCAGATAGCAGCCTCTTCCCAAAATTCCTCCTATCCGCCACGGCCGCTTCGTGGTCTGAAATTTTTATGGTGTGTTCTTCCCTTCTATCCCAAGCTCCACCTAAATTTTCAAGCCCAAATTCCATCTTTTAGTATTTTCCCATTTTCGTGCATCTTTCATTCCTAGTTCTGTTTTGTCTCTATCTACAGTGATAGCAGCCCAGTGTTTCCCACCTCCGGCCATCGTTTTGATTTGTTCAAACCCTCCCAATTTTACTGGGAGTTCTGTCCGTCACCCCCTACATCCAAATTTTTTTTTAATTATTTATCAGCCTTATATCTATTTTTAGAAATTCATGTTCTTCCTCAGCTACAGTGTTGTCAGTCAGATCCCAGATTCGATCACCCTCCACTTCCAAAATCCGAACAAATCATCACCACCTCCAAATCCAGATCCAAAAATAGTCCTGGTTTCATAGCTTGATTTTCCACAACTTTTCTGAAGATCACAACCCCAGATTCGGACGTCTACCTCACGGTCAAAGGCAATCCACAGGAAAGTTCTCTGCTGACCTGAGATTTCAGGAACTGTACAACAGAAAACTTCAAAATTCGCCAATCAGAAGTACAGGCTTGTTTATTTTTCTATAATCACCTTGCGTTGAAGCCCTTTGAAGCATCTTTCCAACGGCGCCAGTTTCGTTACATTCCGACGTCGGGGCTGATCGCAGCGTCCGTTCTCGCCGGAGCGCACGCCGGAAAATAAAACCGGCAGGTCCGTGGCCGGTCATTCCGACCGGTGCCGAACGGAGCCGCCCGGCCTCCGGCCGGCGAACCAGCGTGCCGCCAGCCCAGGGAACACTTCCACAAGTGTCCCCACCACAGTGGTGACACCGAGCCCCACTCGACCCCTCCGGACAGCACGTGGGCCCCACCGTCACTAGTTTGGGTGCTGCCGAAGAGACGCGAGAAGCCGCCCGTCAACCCGAATTCGTTCCTCCCGGGCCCGTTTGTGTAGCCCTTTACCTCCCTGCGTGGAGTGGGAAGTAATTCATTTTCTGTAATATGGTGTATTAATTGTCCCGGGAGTACGAGTTTCGGCCGGGTCCGTCTTCCCCACGCCGAGCGCGTGGAGGTATCGCATTCGCTCCATTCTCGGCATTTTGCTTGCTTCATATATATTTGTTTATGCCGCTACTAGAGAGCATGTGTAGGGATATCTAGCTCACTTTATATGTTCATTACCGCTCCTGTGAGAGAGTACGTGACCATCCCATGACCCGATCCGGGCACAAAAGAGAGCCGATCACCCTAGCTCATTGCCGGTTTCTCAACCGCGCACATCCGACGCTTCCCTCGTTAAGGGGGAATCACGAGCTTGTCGTGTCCGTGGTCTCGTCCCGCATCAATTTGGTATCAGAGCGAGGTTGAGTCTAGGGTGTCAAAAAAAAAAGAGTGTCATTTAAGTCTAAGTGTCTAAGTCGGTCTTAGGAGTTGCATTTGCATCCCTTTACTCGGTATATCAAAAGGTGTTGTCCGAACGTTAGGCTACGCCTATCGGGAAGGCCGCACACTTGTGCGAGTGATCTTCGGATCGGTTAGCTCCGCCACGTACCGAGTCTTGGTCGTCATGTCGAGGGTTGTAGTCCATTGTCTAGTTGGTTTATCTACTAGTGTCGACATGTCCACCCACTAGTCCCCAATCACCCATGGACTCCCAAACGCCCGGATGGTGGCGATACTATCTCAAATGGAAGGACCACCCAAACCACCCCACGAGGCCCGATACCCGGGACTTCTACGGGTCCGATGACCCGAGTGTCTACCTAGAATGGGAAGCCATTATGGACGATTACTTCGAGGTGTACATTATGTACGGGCCCATGCAAGTCGATGTTGCCAAAAGGTGACTTTTTGGTGAAGCCGCCGCAACTTGGAGGAACATCAAATATTGGAGGGAGGATAGGAATCTAAGGCCCATCGAGTCATGGTGAGAAATGAAGAGAGCGCTTAGGGGGGCCTACGTTCCCCGCCCACCTACCTCCAGCCACGGAGGTCATACCACTCACCAACCCCACCAACTCACCCACAATCAAGTGGGCCACACCTCTACCCAATCCCACCCCTTCACCGCCATCCAAGCCCACCAAGGCGACCCCAATCTAGTGGCCCGCCCAGTCACCTCCAACCAACCTCCCCTTGGCACCCCTATCCCAACCCACTCAAGTACCTCCAACCGAGTGGAAGCCCCGCTTATAGCCGAGCCTAGGACCACACCTAGGCCGAGGGACGAGGAGCGAGTCCGCCCCAAGGTCTCTACTCAAACCCGCTCCTTGGAGGAATTCAATAAAATGATTTCGGATTTGCTGGATAGTATAAGTGCTTCTTCACCTCTCGTAGGCGCTCCATCACCACCCTCTCCTTCCGAGCTCTATTGGAAACCTTCTTCTTTGGAGCTACCAAAGCCTGAGCCACCCGTGTTTCTTACGGGAACACTTTACATAGCCGAGCCACTTCTTAGTTGGCTCAAGGATGGCTTGGTCCCACCTCCCTTTCCATCCATGGACCCCATCCTACCTATAGTGCCGATCAACTCATTCCATACCACATTTCGATCTCGTCACCATGTTGATACGTTGGACGATCTTGTCATGGGATTAGATTCACAATGGGAGTTGACGCATCTTTTGGCCCGAGGCTTTGACCAACCCGCTAGTCTTAGCTTCACCCATCCGGCCTTCGGGTCCATTACCTCTGAGTGCACCGTGGGTTGTGTCACCACGAAGGTTCTTCTACTTCTCCCGCTACCGGATGAGCCCAACTTCATGACTTTGCTTCCGAGGGAGGAGTCCTATTTCTTATACACGGTCCCATCTACCATGAAGGAGGAAGGTGACCACCCGCACCTTCAAGAATTTCATGATTGGGACCATGTCATGTTGGAACCCACTTCATGGGGTCACACCTTCTTCGACCCTTTTGACCCCCTCACTAGTGAATCTCCCGTGCCCCCATCTTCACTCCACTTCCTCCGCGGAGTTCAATATCACACCTTTTCCACTCGGGCCAAGCAACCTCACATAGCCATAGGTCTGAATTTTCATATGGGGGTAATGAAAACTTTGGTTTCTCCGATCCATCCAAACCACCCGCACCTCCCGAACTTCCCACATCCAAGCCCAATGTCCATGATTGGTGCATCGTAGGGTGTCTAGGAGTTCCCCATGACGTCAACCTCCGGTTACGTCAAATGCATGCATGGCACACGTTCGGGTGTCCTGGTCCGCCGTCATCCATGTACGGGTCGGACTAACATTAGGTGTGTCTAGGGTCATAGATGAGTCCGTGTGTTTTCCTTGTGTAATTTGTTTGCATGGTTTGTGTGTAGTTTGAGAGTCTGCATGTGTCTTGTGTAAGCTCGTTGTCGTTCTCTTATGAGTAAGAGGTGATTGGACTCCTTCGAAGAGTATGTGATCTGTTCTACATCTATACACGGATCAGTCACCTACAGGGACTCAGCGGTGATTCTTAGTGAGTCTTCGAGCTGCTTCCTTCCCTTTGAGAGTTCCCCACCCGGAGTGTCCACCTCTAGCCCATGGCAACTTGTGCATATCGAGTATATATGGAATGAGCTGGTGCTGGTCACTTGGAGTGGAGTGTACCCACGTTACTTGGCACGGTGACGGATCCGCCGGAGTATTCGAGCATCTATACCCCTACTCGACGGGGTCGAGTTCCTCCCACCCGGGGAGAATTGATGGGGACATCGAGGCAAGACCGTACGCATTTTGTTTGCATTTGTCTTTTCATATTTGTATGTATACCCTTGTGTTATATGGGTACGCAATTGTAGGTCTTAGTGGGTTTATATGTAAAATTTCAGTAGGACCAAGCAAGGGGGCCCTCAGCCCTTTCCCATTGGTCCATGTCACTCATGTGGGGCTGGTCAACCATCCTAGGTGGCCATCTAGAAGGGTTGAATGCCAATTGACCACATGGTAGACAAGTGGTTAACATTTTCAAAGGTAGGCCACCTACCTTTCAACCCATTCACCCTAGTCAAGGGGGCGCCCCTCTCCCCTCATTATTTTATCATTTTTGGTGTGTTAATCACACTTAATCCCAGCCATCCAATCCCCTCCCCTAGATCTAATGGTGTAGATTAGGTTTGATGTAAGGCATATAAAAGGTTGTATTTTCCATTTGTTGGCATTAATGAAGAGAAAATTGTTGGAAAATCAAGAGTGTTCTTGAGCCCCTCCTCTCTCACTCTGGTTTCTCTCCTCCAACCTCCAGTTCTAGAGTGATTTCTATCTTCTATCCCCTCCCCTCTATCTCCGGTGATCATCTGTGCCGCCGCCGCCGCCGTTCGTGCCGCCATCGAGCCGCCGTTGAAGTTCTATCCTTGGCAGACAGCAGCCTCTTCCCGAAATTCCTGCTATCAGCCACGACCTCTTCGTGGTCTGTAATTTTTATGGTGTGTTCTTACCTTGTATCCCAAGCTCCACCTAAACTTTCACACCCAAATTCTATCGTTTAATATTTTCCCATTTTCGTGCATCTTTCATTCCTAGTTCTGTTTTGTCTCTATCTACAGTGACAGCAGCCCAGTGTGTCCCACCTCCGGCCATCGTTTTGATTTGTCCATACCCTCCCAATTTTACTGGGAGTTCCTTCCATCACCCCCTACATCCACAAATTTTTTTAATTCTTTATCAGCCTTCTATCTATTTTTAGAAATTTGTGTTCTTCCTCAGCTACAGTGTTGTCAGTCAGATCCCAGATCCGACCACCCTCCACTTCCAAAATCATAAAAAATCACCACCACCTCCAAATCCAGATCCAAAAATATTCCTGATTTCGTAGCTTGATGTCCCACAACTGTTATGAAGAACACAACCCCAGATTCGGACGTCTACCTCACGGTCAAAGCAATCCACAGGAAAGTTCTCTGCTGACCTGAGATTTCAGGAACTGTACAACAGAAACCTTCAAAATTCTCCAATCAGAAGTAAAGGCTTGATTATTTTTCTTTAATCACCTTGGGTTGAATCCCTTCGAAGCATCTTTCCAACGGCGCCAGTTTCGTCACATTCCGACGTCGGGGATGATCGCAGCGTCCGTTCTTATCGGAGCGCACGCCGGAAAACAGAACCGGCAGGTCCGTGGCCAGTCATTCCGACCGGTGCCGAACGGAGCCGCCCGGCCTCCGACCGGCGAACCAGCGTGTCGCCAGCCCAGGGAACACTTCCACAAGTGTCCCCACCATAGTGGAGACACCGGGCCCCACTCGACCCCTCCGGACAGCACGTGGGCCCCACCGTCACTAGTTCGGGTGCTGCCGAAGAGACGCGAGAAGCCGCCCGTCAACCCGAATTTGGTCCTCCCGGGCCCGTTTGTGTAGCCCTTTACCTCCCTGCGTGGAGTGGGCAATAATTCATTTGCTGTAATATGGTGTATTAATTGTCCCGGGAGTACGAGTTTCGGCCGAGTCCATCTTCCCCACCCCGAGCGTGTGGAGGTGTCGCATTCGCTCCCTTCTCGGCATTTTGCTTACTTCATATATATTTGTTTATGCCACTGCTAGAGAGCATGTGTAGGGATATCTAGCTCGCTTTATATGTTCATTACCGCTCCTGCGAGAGAGTACGTGACCGTCCCGTGACCCGATCCGGGCACAAAAGAGAGCCGATCACCCTAGCTCATTGCCGGTTTCTCAACCGCGCACATCCGACGCTTCCCTCGTTAAGGGGCAATCACGAGCTTGTCGTGTCCGTGGTCTCGTCCCGCATCAGTTATCTTTATTCTTGCGCATCTCTGATTTGGTGTCGAATACACTAATACTCTGATTGACATGATCGATATAAACTCGTCACGCGTCTCCGGGTATCTTCCGCGCTCGGGACGTGACAGTTTTTGTGGTATCAGAGCCTAGGGTATTCAATTCCTAGGAAACCCAAGTCCAAGGATAAGTCTGAACCTCTAACAAGTGAGATTGGGTAGAACCAAGGGTTAAAGTCAACATAGAATTAAAAGCCTTTTAATGTAATCACATACTAATATAGCTATTGTAATTATAGAACAATGGCTGGCGAACGTGCTCAATGGCGCAACATGCAACGCACTCTTCAAGGCATGACCCAGGCACTTCAACAAGTGGCACAAGGAGGTGCACATCGTGGAGCAAGAAATCTCCACCAAAGCTTCAAGAACATGAACCCCCCTAAGTTCATGGGATCCACTGATCTAGATGATGCCGAGCACTGGATCCGAGAGACGGAACGTGTTTTTAGAGTCATGCAATGTTCGGACCAAGAGAAGGTCCTGTTAGCCACATTTCAACTAGAAAGAGACTCCCGATGCTGGTGGGAGTCGATAGAAGCCACATTAGATCAAGGACAAGTTACTTGGGAGGAGTTTGTTGAACATTTCAACAATAAATAATTCTCAGATCGAGTTCAAGAGAAGAAAGCCGCTGAATTCGCCGCACTTAAGCAACCATCTTTGTAGGTGGCTGAATATGAAGCGCAGTTCTCAAGGCTGTCTCGGTACGCTAAACACTTAGTTAGTACTGAGAAGATGAAAGCTCGAAGATTCCTTAATGGGCTCAGGCCCCAATATATCACACAACTGGCACCGATGGACATACAAGTCTATTCGGAGATGGTTCGACGAGCCCAATTACTAGAAGATGCCACGGAACTATCTGATAGGATCCGTGGGAAGGACAAGAAGGAGAATGTCACTAGCTCCGGCACCTTCAAACCCAATTTCAAGAAGAGGCCAAGTAATAGAGGTACTCCCTCCCAGGAGCAAAAATTCAAGAAGACCAAACCTTTCTCCCTCACCACTACACCTTCTAAGGTGGTATGTAAGCACTGTGATAAGGTCGGGCACAAGGCCGAAGAATGTTGGAGGAAACTTGGAGCGTGTCTCCATTGTGGGAGCCGTGATCATCGGATTCCCGACTGTCCCCTACTCAATGATCAAGCCGGCGACGGAAAGCGCCCGGTGACAAAGAATGCTCCTCTCCAAGCTATTAAGGAGGCGGAACAAGACGAAGGCGGACTAGTAGAAGGTACACTGAAAGTTTGTTCCAAGTCTGCACATGTCTTATTTGATACGGGTGCATCACATTCTTTTATTTCAAAGAAGTTTGCTGACCCACTACCTATGGAACTGGAATGGATGAAAATATTTTTATCTACTCCTCTCGGAAACGAAACCGATATTACTCACCATTATCAAAACTGTGAAGTCTTGGTAAAAGGAAGAAATCTTCCTATCAACCTCATATGTTTAGACCTAAAGGAATATGATGTCATATTGGGAGCAGACTGGTTATATAGGTATCAGGCAACTGTGGATTGCCGTAACAGCAAGGTTACTTTTAAGGACTTTCCAGAACTAGTCTATTCTAGCCCTAAGAGTCGGAGCAAGTCACCTCTTATTTCGGCTCTCCGAGCTAGCAAGCTAATAAGGAAAGGATGTGTATCTTTCCTTGCATTTGTCACCATTAAGGAGACTAAGGAGACTAAGCTAGAAGACATCCCAGTTGTGTAAGAATTCCTGGACGTATTTCCAGAAAATTTGCCTGGATTACCCCCACAAAGAGAAGTGGCCTTCACTATCGACTTGGTCCCTGGTGCTGGACCAGTTTCTCAGGTACCATATAGGATGTCTCCTGCCGAACTCAAGGAGCTGAAGGAGCAATTGATGGAACTTCTCAAGAAGACATTTATTAGACCAAGCACTTCCCCGTGGGGAGCACCTGTGCTATTTGTAAATAAGAAAGATGGATCCATGAGGTTATGCATCGACTATCGACAGTTGAATCATCTCACTATCATGAACAAGTATCCACTGCTGAGAATCGATGAGTTATTTGATCAAATATCTGGATCCATGTATTTTTCGAAGATTGATCTAAGGACGGGATATCACCAACTAAGGATCAAAGATGAGGACATTTATAAGACAGCGTTCAGAAGCAGGTATGGGCACTATGAATTTGTTGTTATGCCTTTTAGACTAACAAATGCCCCTGCTACCTTTATGCAGTTGATGAATAGTATATTCATGCCTCATCTAGATCAATTCATAGTGGTTTTCATTGATGATATACTGATCTATTCAAAGACCAAGGAAGAGCACGAGGAGCATTTGAGAATAGCATTACAAATATTGAGGATGAATCAGTTATATGCAAAGCTCAGCAAATGTGAATTTTGGTTAAGAGAAGTAGCTTTCTTGGGGCATGTTATATCGAAAGACGGTTTATCCGTAGATCCATCAAAGGTTGAAGCTATAAGGAATTGGGAAAGACCGACCAATGCTAGCGAGATCCGTAGTTTCTTGGGTCTTGCGGGCTACTATCGGCGATTTATGAAGGATTTCTCCAAGATAGCCGTACCACTCACTAGGCTAACTCGCAAGGAGATACGTTATGAATGGAGTGAGGAATGTGAAAAAGCTTCCAAGCTCTCAAAGATCATCTAACTACTGCCCCGGTTTTAGCTTTACCAATTGAAGGCAAGAGATTCGAAATATACACAGATGCATCTGGCATTGGCCTCGGATGTGTTTTAATGCAACAAGGGAAGGTTATAGCCTACTCTTCTTGCCAATTGAAAAAGCACGAGGAGAACTACCCAGTTCATGATTTAGAATTGGCTGCGATAGTATTTGCACTGAAGATATGGAGACATTATCTGTACGGAGTGTAATTTATTGTATACTCTGACCATAAAAGTCTTAAGTATCTCTTCTCTCAGAATGAATTGAATATGAGGTAAAGACGTTGGCTAGAATATCTTAAGAACTTCGACTTCACTATACAATATCATCCTGGAAAGTGTAATCCTGTAGCCGATGCCCTCAGTCGAAAGACGAGAGCACTATTAGCCAATTGTATGATTCAGGAGTGGAAGTTGCTAGAACAATTCTCTAAACTTAATATAAGCATGGACAAGGACAGTAGGTGTGTCACCTTATCCCATATGAGCATACAGCCAGACTTGCTATCCGAAATTCAAGGACTTCAAGGTAGTGACCCCGTACTAGTGGAAATCAAGGGCAAAATAGAAGAACAACCTGATTTCAAAATAGCACCTGATGGAAGATTGATGTTCAGAAATAAAACATGTATACCGAATTGCCTAGAGCTAAAGAAGAAAATCTTAGATGAAGCTCACAGATCAAGGTACACGATTCATCCAGGATCAACTAAGATGTACCAAGATTTGAAAAGGACCTTTTGGTGGCCCAATATGAAAAGAGAAATAGCGGATTTTGTGTCTCGCTGTCTCACATGTCAACAAGTCAAGGTAGAGCACCAAAAGCCTGACGGTAAGCTACATCCTCTAGATATTCCCAAATGGAAGTGGGAGGATATCGGTATGGACTTCATTATGGGACTGTCCAAATCAAAGGGAGGATATGACGGAATATGGGTTATCATCGACCGATTGACCAAATCGGCACACTTCTTGCCAATCAAGAGTCGATGGTCAGTTGATGTTCTTGCTGCATTATACCTTAAAGAGATAGTCAGGTTACATGGAGTACCTGTCTCAATCGTGTCTGATAGGGACCCCCGTTTTACTTCTCACTTTTGGAATGGTTTACAACATTCACTGGGGACGAGACTTAACTTTAGTACAGCTTTTCATCCTCAAACTGATGGTCACACCGAGAGAACTAATCAGGTGGTTGAAGATATGCTCAGAGCTTGCATCATTGATTTTGGTGGAAACTGGCATGATCACTTGCCGTTGGTTAAATTTGCATACAACAACAGCTACTAGGCAAGTATACAAATGGCACCTTCCGAAGCTTTATACGGAAGGAGTTGCCGATCACCCTTATGTTGGGACGAAGTTGGCGAAAGACAACTATTAGGTCCGGACATGGTAAGGGATACCACTGAAAAGATTCAGTTGATTAGAGAAAGACTTCAAGTTGCTCAGTCTATACAGAAGGCTTATGCTGATACACGAAGAAGATATCTCGACTTCCAAGTCGGAGATCACGTTTTTCTTAAGATATCACATGGATGTGGAATAAGGAGATTTTGTGTTAAGGGCAAGCTTACACCAAGGTTTATCGGACCTTTTGAGATACTAGAAAGAGTTGGCGAGGTTGCTTACCGCGTCGCTTTACCTCCTCAATTGTCTGAAGTTCATAATGTATTCCACATATCAATGTTGAAGAAATATGTGCATGATCCGTCACATCTCATTGATCATGGAGACCTGGTGATTCAAAGGGATCTCACTTATGAACAAAGGCCTATGAAGATCCTCGATCGCGAGGTACGAACCCTAAGGAATAAAGTTATTCCCATGGTTAAGGTGCAATGGAGTAAATGTTCAGAACACGAAGCCACATGGGAGACCGAGGAATCCATGAGGAAGCGATTTCCAGAATTATATTAGGAAGTATATACTCTACACTCTCCACATATATATATGCGATTGAATTTGGGGACCAAATTCTTTTAAGTGGGGGAGGGTGTAGCAACCCTGGTAAAATAAAAGGAAGATTTTTAGAAAGATTAAGTAAGTAAATGATAAGAACCAAAATGAATAAATAATAAGTAAAATGTAAATAACGCCTCTCAACAAGGCGCGATTTAAATAAGAAACGCTCTCACCTGAGGCGTTAATTCAAAAAGTGACGCCTATACCAAAGGGCGTCAAATTTCAAAATGTCCAAAACGAATAAAAGGAAAGGGAAAGAAACGCCCTCTTCTTGGGCGCGAATTACAAAAGAAACGGTACAGGTCAAGACGTCAATTAGAATTAACGCCCTAACCTAAGGTGTTAATTTCATTTGTGTTTCGTTCGAACCAAGAGACTATCTAGGGTAAGTTTTAGGATTGCTACGTGTTCGATTGATTATGGTAAGGACTCTATCAAGGAAACTAGAGTTCTAATCAAATTCCAACCCTAAAGGATTCCTGGAACCCTATAAGTACCCCTTCCAATCGAACCCTAATAGCTATTTTGTCGAAGGAAGGCCTGCTGCTATCTCGTGCGTGAAGAACAAGTTTGTTCTTCTTCCTCTGCCTTCGGTTATGGATATGGAGAATATTAATGTTCTTCATCTTCTTCTTCTGTAGGTTGCCTGCAGCAAGTAGTAACTCTCTTGTCTAGCTGAAGAACGTGGGTTCTTCATCAACGTCATTTTCCCAGAAGACTTTGTTTAGAACAGAGTATCGTTTTCTCTTCACAACCTTCACGTATCATCACTCAGATCATCATCAGGTAGGTTTTCTCAAGAACTGTAGCCCAAACTAGCATAAGATGTATGATAATATCATCTGTTAATTCATGCATATAGTTTTCTCTACGTTTTCGTAGTTTTCTGAGAAATTTTGAAAGTAGCGACCCTCTCTAGGGCGTTAATTAAAATTCTGACGACTGATCGAAGAGTCGTCAATTTCAAGAAATTAATAAATACCCATGTTTAAAATTTAATATCTATGAAACCTATATTCTAATTTAATGCAAGATCATATATCTCGAATCCTGATATTTTTCTTGTCCTGACCATGTACTTTGTTTCCTGAAAACTATTATCTTGGAAATTACCACTGTTCATGATAAATATTGGAAAAGAGAATTAACGACCTCCAGTAGGTCATCTTTTCTGAAAGTGACGCCCCTGGATAAGGCGTGTTTTATCAAAAATACAGAATTAAGAAAATATCAGAAAATAGAAAATTATAATGGACGACTGCTCCTGATGTCGTCAAACTGAAAAGAAACGACCTAGTGAAGGGCGTTAATTTAATAAGTAGTGACTTATGTTAAGGCGCTAATTTCCTGTGTAATTATTTTATACTGTTTGCTGTTAACCGAGGGTTTTATATAAATATATATGTATATATCGGCACTATATTTCCATTCCGTGAATATAGTCCCATGTTTTCACGATGATTTATCGCATTACCCACTAACTCTCGGTGACATACAAGCCCTCCATTGGACATTCCGTTCCTTTGGACTGGCAAGTTAGTCATTGGGACCTCCGTAAGTCTCCTCGTAGCCTTGGATTCCCTCAAGGCCGACTGAGCGGGTTGTACCATAAAAACCCTTTACGCTATTTTGCCATGTCACTCTATAGAAACATAGTATACCGGCCCTCATGATATGCTATGTGGATATCATGAGAATATTCTTAATGGGATGAGGACATCATTCCATTAACCTACTATTCTTGTGGACCTCAATTCTATATTAAGTGGGTGACCATCTATATATGGACACTTAATGGTCATGGTACCCAATTAGGGAACCAATTCCACCCAGTTTTATCGATACTCGTGTTTATATCGTCATTATCGTCTTTATACATCAAGTTCAATTTCGAACTCTACTCTATCTTGAATATCCACAAGCTTTTTCTTGAAATTCCATATTGGCTATACATAAAGTGGATGTCAAAATACATGATCAATGCCTGCGCATATAGGTGTAGACACGCCAAAATTGACGCTTTGTTGATTAAATCTCATGTCACTATGATAATGCCCCAAAGTGAACTTCAATATTTCTATAATATAAAGTTTTTCTATTTTTGTGTGGTTTTGTGATTTATTCTTGCATTTTGGTGATTCATGAATTGAAGAAGGGCGTGTTTTAAATAGCGACCTAATCTGGGACGTGTTCTTAAGAAATGACGACCACAGATACGAGCGTCAATTCCTGGTATTTTACGAGTCCCACCCTGATTGAAATCAATGATTAACGTCCTTCCTCAGGGCGTGTTTTTAATAAACGCCTTTTCTTCAGGCGTCTTTTTGCAATTTTCAAATAAAGAAGGTTTTATTACCAAAATTGAATCCAGGAAGTGACGCCCTGATCCTGGTCGTGTTTTGATTTAACGTCCTTGGGTAGGTCGTCAATTGTTGAATTGACGCCCTTCGGTAGTTCGTGTCTCACCTTTTCGTGTCCTTCTTAAACTCGTCTTTCCTGAAGAGTTCCCTGCCTTTCTTGGTCACCTTGCTTGATCTGGGAACTAGCGTCCTTGCCATTAACAACCACTGCCTATTCTTATCTTCCCAAATCTGTGTCTATCTGTGATCGAAACCTTATAAAAGAGTTCCCTAGTCGATCTCACGCGAGGTTAGAAGAAGAGAGAAAAGAGAGAGCTGTTGTTATTATTACAGAGGTTATTGTGCGAGGTAAGGAAGCAGAGCTGTTGTTATTATTACAGAGGTTATTGTGCGAGGTAAAGAAGCAGGGCTGTTGTGACGGTGTTAGCAAGGTTGCTGGAGTCATTAGTCGTTAGAAAGAAGAGAAAAGAGTGAGCTGTTGTTATTGTCACAGAAGTTTTTGCACAGAGAAGAGTCTCTCTTCATCCGTGTGATTTCTTCATCGTCTTCCTCTGTTTCCTGCTGCTCCGGTGGTTCTCCCCTTTATTGTTTACAGGAACAGCAGGGGTTCTCTCCTTTGTTTGTGTTTGTCTTCATCGTATCACATCCATTGTTTTCTTCTTTTGCATTAGTATTGCATCTCCTCTCTTCTCCCTATTTCTCTAGGGGTTTTAAAACCAAACAAAAAAAGGTGTGCATGCTATATTCTTATTTCACCATCATATTGTTTATTTGGATTGATACTACACTCACTCTCGGCTGATCCACTTTTCTTTTATTTGTTTGTTCTTTGTTTCAAGGTAATCAATAAGGAAAAACCCCTTCATCGGCCTGCCGATAGAAGGTGGAGGAAGGAATTCACATCCATCCCGCATCCTATTATCACCAGGTATTTGCGATCATCTTTCTTCTTATTCAAGTAACCCCTCTGGCGATCACTCTCCTTATTAGCACCACGTGCTCTTTTACTCCCTTTTTCATTATTCTTCTTATTATTCTTCATATTCTTATTATCACTCTTATTCTCCTTTAAGAGTGAATTTTCCATGATCCACAAATTGGCGATCACGGTGGGACTTCCACTGTTTTTCTTTTGATTACCATCTCCTTTTGGCACCCACGTGTGCCCTTTCCCCTTTGGCACCCACGCGTGCCCCTTCCCTTTGGTACCCACAGTACCCCTCCTTTGTGCCCCACGGGCACCCTCCACTGTGCACACTGCACACTCCCCGGGATCAGCCAGCTTGTGATTAATCTTTTGAATTAACGCCTTTCACAAAGGCGCATTTCTATTTAACGCCTTCATCCAGGCGTCTTTTTTCTGTTTAACGCCTCACATCAAGGCATCTTTTATCATATCTGTTGTTTCTGTGAATTTGCGCCCTCCTCTCGGGCGTCTTTTTATTTGGCAGCGCCTTGCACCAAGGCGCGTTTTTCTTTGACCTTGCGCACCACTTATATTTTGACGCCCTCTGTCAAAGGCGTCTTTATCATATTTAGCGCCCCACATCAAGGCGCATTTTTGCATTGTCTGTGAGCCCCTCGCAGCGTTTCACGACAGCCACGCTGTCATCTCTTTTGTTAGTAGCGACTGCCTCCAGGTCGCCTCTTTCCTGTGTGTTTACAGAACCTTATTGTTTCTATCTATTCATGCTGGATTCATACTTACATTGAGTATTTGATTATATTGCTGTGATTGGCTTATCTTATACTACATTTTGTGGCATTTGGTTGAGAGACTTCGTCTCTCTACACTAGGATTCCACACACCTTTCTTGGAATCGGGACAACCCTCCATTGAGCATTCCGTCTCTTTGGATCGGAAATCCCTTTTCCAAGATGATGTGACACGACCTAGGGGGTTCTTCACATGATCAAATGACCCTTGGACCTAGCAAGCAACCAACGCACGAACCGGTGACTTTACTCGGGCGGACTCACCCGCTAAGCGCACTCTTGTGCCCGTAGGCAAACCGGTGATAGTGGTGAGGGTCCGGGACGGGCCCTTGCTGCTCCGAGGGTTGGCTAGCTTAGGATTGGACCTCTCAAGGGTCCTAGGATGTCCACTCTCATAGACGGCCAGCACGCCGAGGGCATGGGTATTAACGGTTCACTCACAACTCACCCGCGGTAATTATTCATTCACAAGCAAATTTGAGTTCGGGCACTCCACTTACCACCGACTGCACTAAGATACAATACTACTCAAGCAAGGAAATTTCAGCAAAGAGGAGTGTGCAGTGGCTCACCTAGTCGGTGTGAAGACACCGATCCCGGTCGGAGACGAGGGCGAGCGAGGAAGCGTGGGCTTACCCGCACGCCGCGCCGGAGAAGCTTCAACCTGAAATTGTAAATTACATGCACTACACCCCATGCAAGGGGAGGGGTTCTTGGGGTGGGGATTAAGGTGTTACAATCAAAACTACCACCACGCAGGGTGGGGCCTTCAGCCGGCCAAGCGGGGTGGGGAAAATAAGGTAAAGAATGTCGGTTGAGTGTGGATGCCGAATCTGCCGGTTATCTGCGAACAGGGACAGTGGGGCGGTGTAATGACCGTAGATCCTTCTCACGAATTTTTCCGATAGCGAGACTGGCGGAAAAAGCTTCGTAACAGGTACAGGAACGCTTCAGATTTTTGTGAATTTCTTCTGAGACCGTGGCTGACTGGAACAGAGGTTGGAACAGGACATGAGGTTTTCTGATCCACAGTTGCAGACTTCTGGCAGCAGGTTGCAGAGGACGCCACGCACACTCCCGAACTCCGATCAGCACGAAACCAGCGGTGACGTCTTCGTGGTCAAAGTAGCTTTCAGCCGAAGGTAACGGGGCTGCAATCAGAGGTCGAGGACGGTCGGTGTACCCTGAAGAGTTGGCACTGGTCGGAGTAGACGGCAGGAGATAGAACTGGAGAGCTCGGGGGAGAAAATTCGTAACTCCTTCCTCCGGCAGCCGAATGAGGTTCTGTTTCTTGATCTTGGAAGAAGACTAGCAGAGGAAGAACTTTGATGAAGGGGCTTCAGTCTGAATCCGCTAGGGTTCGTCGTGGCAGAGTGATCTCTCAGGTTCTGATGCTTGGCAGGGAGGGTTCCGCGCAGTCGTGGGAGAACGGAGTTCCTGGACAGCCCCGAGCTCCGATGAAGACGAAATCACTTTGGTGTCGAAGAGGACAGGCAGACGCTTCCACGGATGTATCTTTGGTCTTCAGAATCGCCCGGAGGAAGCCGTGGTCACCTCTGAAAGTCAGTACTCTTCTTCTGATCTGCAACTGAAACTATAGGTTGAAGATGACGGGGGGGGAATGGGGTATGTGGGAGGGGAAATGGGGGTGGATGAGTGTAGGAGTGACCCCTGGTTGTAAGGGGGTCTTGGAGGGGGTGTTCCAAGGTGTGTATGAGGGAGAATGGGGTCTAGAAGGTGGTGTTTGCAGTGGGTGAGAGGGGAGCTACGAATTTGGGATGGGTGGGGAAGAGAGAAGGAGAGATCTTTCTCCAAAATTTGAAAATGGACTAATGTGGTTAGTGGGGGCTTTGGGAATGGGAAGAGTTGTGTTGGGGAAGGGAATGGGTGCTTGGGGTAGTGGGAAGGGTGCTTGGGGAAGTGGGTGGGGTAGTTGGGGGTTGGGAGGTGGAGCTAGGATTGGTGGAAGCTCCCTTGGGACTAGGGGGTGGAGTAATGGTGGCTTGGGGAAGTGGAGGGTCTTAAATGAGGTGGGTAGCTAGTGGAGGTGGTTGGGGAAGGGAGGAGAGAGAAGCAAATTCGGAATTGGGTGTTGAGGAGAGAGAAAGTGGAGTGAAAAAGAGAGATTAAGAGAGGGAAGGGTGGGGAATCTCTCCCCTAGGGCATCTCACCCAAGAAATGTTGGAATCACTCCACTAAACTAAGCTTTGGACTCTCAAATGGCATTTTTCATTGATTGATTCATTGATTGATTAAGTTCAAATGGAGGAAATGGGGTCCTATATATAGGAAACCCACATTTCTACAAAAGACCCTGACAAAAGCCTCATTGACAAATAACCGAAGGGGTAGGAGAGCTCATTGGGCCAAGCCCAAAGAAATGGGCCCAATTAGCACATTACACAATCTAATGACACTCAAACATAGGAAAATAAATGCTAGACCTAGGGAAATGACTCAAATAAAATGAAAATTACATCAATGACTCAAAAAAAATAAAAATTACATAGGACTCAAAATTAAATGACTAGACCATGCCTGATGAAATAGGAGGTGATGTTCTCATCATACTCCTGGGGTGCAAAGAACTCGACTCCGTCGAGTATGAGTCCACCGGGGGGAGAAGAGGTCCTCCGACGCAACTCCGAGCAAGCTTCAACCTCCAAACTCAACCTCACGTTCGCAACCAGGGGACGACGCTTCAACTCCTCAAGGTGGCTTGGACACACCCTCTTGCCGATGATAGTACCTTGCTTGCTCAGTATTGCCTCCGTGTGCACACGTCGGGCTCTCAAGTTGTTATGTGGAAGCTCTCTGAGGGTGTCGCTCACAAAGATGGGGGTAGGCTCAAGGTGCTCACTAGGATCTACCGCGGTGCCCTTAGAGGGTGCTAGATCCGTTACATGAAAAGTGAGGTATATCCCAAAATCCCATGAGTAAATCCAACCCATAAGCCAGGTTGCCAAAGCCACTTGGAACATGGAAGGTCCAAGTCCTCGTGCCCTCGATTTGGAGGTGGCCCTAAGGTAGAGCCATTCCAAAACCACCATCGTGAGGTTGCCTTCTTGGAATTCGAAGTGCCACTCGTGAGTTTTTGCCCGCTTATTACGACCCTCACCGCCCATTGCTAGATGCTTGCTTGAATGAGTATGCCTTGAGCTACGGTGCGGTGTGGGTGGGAAGTGTGTGGTATGCAAAGGGGGACCGGGGCAACCAAAAGTAGACCTATCATGTAATGATGCAGTGTAGACTTCGGTCAACCTAGGTGGGCCGGGGCATCCGTAGGTGGCCCTATCATGCAAAGTGGTGATAAATATCGGGGGACCCGGACATCCGTAGATGCCTTTGACATGTGTATGACTAATGTGAAGTGAGGGAGGGCCGGGGCATCCATATGTGTCCCTTTCATGTATGGGTGTGATGAGTGCCGGGGGACCCGGACATCCGTGAATGCTCCTATCATGTTTAAGACTTATGATGAATGACGGTGGCCCATTACATCCGAATATGGAACTCTCATGCTTAAGACTCATGATGAATGGAGGTGGACCATTACATTCAAAAATGGTCCATTCATGCTTCCTACTTGACATGTGGGTGTTGTGAATGAATGGACCCGTCTTATGAATCATGCCAAGTGATGTATTATGCCAAGACTTATGCATTCCTTTCCCAAAGATGACTTCCATGTGTATGGGTGTGGGATGGCCTTTGAACTTCCATGTGAAAGGGTCAAAAGGATCTAGGAAGGTGGGCATTATGGAGAGGGGGTCTTCTTTGCTTCCTAGGCATATGTTGTCTATGGTGATGGTTCCCTTTGTGTGGCCCAAGTCTTGGAAGAGGTGTTCTTGGTCCAACATGGTTGGTTGGGGTAGGGAAAGGGGAGTTGTGGGTAAGGTGGGTGTATTACATGGGTATCTAGACTCCCATTGGAAGGGATCAAAGGGGTCATGGACTGGGCTTCCTAGAGGAAGGAACTCTATGTCCACATGGTCCACGCATGGTGGGTCATCCTTTCCCAAGGTAACTGGACCAAGATCTTTAGTGGGCCAGTCGGTCAAGGTACTTGGGATCTTAATGGTAGTGGAGTGGACCATGATGGGTTCTTCATCCATGGGGAGAATGAGAAGGAGGTCACTAGTGTAGCAACCAATAGTGTAGACTGAGGTGATAGAACCAACACATGGGTGGATGAGACTAAGTCTTCTTGGGTGGGCCTCTCCTATGGTCAATAAGCAAGTCAACTTTAGTTGCCATTCTAAACCCTTGATGAGATCATCCCAACTATTTACCTCATAGTAGGATTGGAATGTGGTGTGATAGGAGTTAATGGGTGCTAATTGGAAAGGATGCTCCATGGTTGGGTTTTGAAAGTACAAGGTATGAGGGATGGGATTTTGCTTGAGCCATTTGATGATGAGTTCTCCTAGGGTCACCACCTTTTGCATGAGATTGAGTGGTTTGGGGAGGTATGTGTTTGTTTGGACGGGGTGAGTTGATGTCCTTCTTACTTATTGATAGGAGTATGAATTTCCTTGAATGTGGGGAAGGGATTTGGATTGGTGTCCAATCTCGGGGATTTGGTCTTGTGGGCCGGGTTTTCCTCATGTTCACTCATGACCTTGTTCATTCTTCGAAGTGGGTTGAGAGGGCATGGTGGCCGGGTATGGGGCCCCGGTGGGTGAGGGAACAAAAGGTTGTTGAAACCATAGGCTCCCGGGAGATGTGGGGGATGAAGTAGGCAAGACCAACGCAATGGGTGGAAGGTGGTATTCCGTTCATCAAGCCATTGTTTCCCTAGGATTATGCAAGGGCCTTCCAAAGTTCCAATTTGACACCAAGCTCCATCAAAGTATTTGGTCTCTCCAAACCTTTTATGGAATTCAATGAAGACTAGGTCTCCATTGTGCACAATTTGTCCGGTCGTAGAGAGGGTGGCTACAATGTCGGGGGATACCCAATTATCTTCTACCATGTAGATGAAGTCAATTTCTGTGGGGCTCCCATTAGGTAGGTATGCTTGGGATATGATGGGAATTGGGGCTTTTTGGTCTGTAGACTCAATGACAATGGGAGGTGGATAATGCATGGAACGATCCGATGAGAACTCTAATGCAAGCGTGCCCATGGACTTGACTTGATAGAGACAAGTCAATGACTTGCTCTGATACCACTTGATGTGACACGACCTAGGGGGTTCTTCACATGATCAAATGACCCTTGGACCTAGCAAGCAACCAACGCACGAACCGGTGACTTTACTCGGGCGGACTCACCCGCTAAGCGCACTCTTGTGCCCGTAGGCAAACCGGTGATAGTGGTGAGGATCCGGGACGGGCCCTTGCTGCTCCGAGGGTTGGCTAGCTTAGGATTGGACCTCTCAAGGGTCCTAGGATGTCCACTCTCATAGACGGCCAGCACGCCGAGGGCATGGGTATTAACGGTTCACTCACAACTCACCCGCGGTAATCATTCATTCACAAGCAAATTTGAGTTCGGGCACTCCACTTACCACCGACTGCACTAAGATACAATACTACTCAAGCAAGGAAATTTCAGCAAAGAGGAGTGTGCAGTGGCTCACCTAGTCGGTGTGAAGACACCGATCCCGGTCGGAGACGAGGGCGAGCGAGGAAGCGTGGGCTTACCCGCACGCCGCGCCGGAGAAGCTTCAACCTGAAATTGTAAATTACATGCACTACACCCCATGCAAAGGGGGGGGGGGTTCTTGGGGTGGGGATTAAGGTGTTACAATCAAAACTACCACCACGCAGGGTGGGGCCTTCAGCCGGCCAAGCGGGGTGGGGAAAATAAGGTAAAGAATGTCGGTTGAGTGTGGATGCCGAATCTGCCGGTTATCTGCGAACAGGGACAGTGGGGCGGTGTAATGACCGTAGATCCTTCTCACGAATTTTTCCAATAGCGAGACTGGCGGAAAAAGCTTCGTAACAGGTACAGGAACGCTTCAGATTTTTGTGAATTTCTTCTGAGACCGTGGCTGACCGGAGCAGAGGTTGGAACAGGACATGAGGTTTTCTGATCCACAGTTGCAGACTTATGGCAGCAGGTTGCAGAGGACGCCACGCACACTCCCGAACTCCGATCAGCACGAAACCAGCGGTGACGTCTTCGTGGTCAAAGTAGCTTTCAGCCGAAGGTAACGGGGCTGCAATCAGAGGTCGAGGGCGGTCGGTGTACCCTGAAGAGTTGGCACTGGTCGGAGTAGACAGCAGGAGATAGAACTGGAGAGCTCGGGGGAGAAAATTCGTAACTCCTTCCTCCGGCAGCCGAATGAGGTTCTGTTTCTTGATCTTGGAAGAAGACTAGCAGAGGAAGAACTTTGATGAAGGGGCTTCAGCCTGAATCCGCTAGGGTTCGTCGTGGCAGAGTGATCTCTCAGGTTCTGATGCTTGGCAGGGAGGGTTCCGCGCAGTCGTGGGAGAACGGAGTTCCTGGACAGCCCCGAGCTCCGATGAAGACAAAACCACTTTGGTGTCGAAGAGGACAGGCAGACGCTTCCACGGATGTATCTTGGGTCTTCAGAATCGCCCGGAGGAAGCCGTGGTCACCTCTGCAAGTCGGTACTCTTCTTCTGATCTGCAACTGAAACTGTAGGTTGAAGATGACGGGGGGGAATGGGGTATGTGGGAGGGGAAATGGGGGTGGATGAGTGTAGGAGTGACCCCTGGTTGTAAGGGGGTCTTGGAGGGGGTGTTCCAAGGTGTGTATGAGGGAGAATGGGGTCTAGAAGGTGGTGTTTGCAGTGGGTGAGAGGGGAGCTACGAATTTGGGATGGGTGGGGAAGAGAGAAGGAGAGATCTTTCTCCAAAATTTGAAAATGGACTAATGTGGTTAGTGGGGCTTTGGGAATGGGAAGAGTTGTGTTGGGGAAGGGAATGGGTGCTTGGGGTAGTGGGAAGGGTGCTTGGGGAAGTGGGTGGGGTAGTTGGGGGTTGGGAGGTGGAGCTAGGATTGGTGGAAGCTCCCTTGGGACTAGGGGGTGGAGTAATGGTGGCTTGGGGAAGTGGAGGGTCTTAAATGAGGTGGGTAGCTAGTGGAGGTGGTTGGGGAAGGGAGGAGAGAGAAGCAAATTCGGAATTGGGTGTTGAGGAGAGAGAAAGTGGAGTGAAAAAGAGAGATTAAGAGAGGGAAGGGTGGGGAATCTCTCCCCTAGGGCATCTCACCCAAGAAATGTTGGAATCACTCCACTAAACTAAGCTTTGGACTCTCAAATGGCATTTTTCATTGATTGATTCATTGATTGATTAAGTTCAAATGGAGGAAATGGGGTCCTATATATAGGAAACCCACATTTCTACAAAAGACCCTGACAAAAGCCTCATTGACAAATAACCGAAGGGGTAGGAGAGCTCATTGGGCCAAGCCCAAAGAAATGGGCCCAATTAGCACATTACACAATCTAATGACACTCAAACATAGGAAAATAAATGCTAGACCTAGGGAAATGACTCAAATAAAATGAAAATTACATCAATGACTCAAAAAAAAATAAAAATTACATAGGACTCAAAATTAAATGACTAGACCATGCCTGATGAAATAGGAGGTGATGTTCTCATCACAAGACCTCCGTAAGTCCCCGCACCCGTGGATTCCCTCACGGACGCTGGGCCGGTTGTACCCTTGAAGTACCCGGAGTTTAGAGAACCTATCGTTGGTGAGAAAAGAGAAAGAACCTAGTTGACCCAGAGATATCACTTGGATTGAAACTAGGTTTCACACTGTAAAGGAGTGAATTATTCTGCAAATAAATCCACCTTAATCTCAAACCTAACACTAAAATCTTACGTCCATCTCAACTTGTTTGCATAACTTGATTGAGTTGAATTGTTTAAACTTGTTTGAGTTGAGGGATTGTTGTGTGATAATTCCATCATAAAGCTTTCTCTCTTTTTAAGCATGCAACTCCGTTGAGGTAAGATTATCAACATGGCAAGCTACGGATATTCCTATGATGATGTGGAGGAGAACGTTTTCGGTCAATCATATGAGGTTCCCCAAGATTCTATCTATCATGAAGGGAATTACCCTCCTCCTCATTCTCATTATCCTCAAGTTCATGTGATTGATACCACTACTCAAGAGGTTGTGCCCTCTTCTCAGGCTTTACCCTCCAACACTCCGGGGAACCCCTCCTCATCCTTCAATGTTACCGATTTGATTAATGCCCTATCTCAATTAGATGACTCCCAGCGGCAGGCAGTTCAGGCCGCTTTGAAAGGGAAGTACGTTCCCTCTTCATCCTCCAATCCCCCTCCGGCCGAGAGTGGCCATCACCTCATTAATGACCAAGCGGTCTTGCACAAACCCCCCTCTTGTCCACCGACACCTGGTGCGGCCATGCCGGCCCAACAGGCGAGCTACTCAGCGGCTAGGTCCCAATTCTTTCAACCTCTCCAAATTCTAAGGACGCCTATGCCAAACACCTTCATTCCAAATTCGGCCCCAGTTGAGTCAGACACTAATGCTTTGCTCCTTCAGAAATTGGCTATCATGGAAGAAAAACTCAACAATGTTACTGCTGCCAAGAATGCCCCAGAAATCTCCCTTCCTACATTGCCAGTTTTTCATTTACCACCTTCTGAGATGCCGAACTTTCGACGATACAATGGAACTGGTAATCCTTTTATCCATCTGAAGGATTTTATGTATGAAACGTCCTTTTGGCAGGGCAACAAAGCCTCATTGGCTTACTTGTTTAGAAGATCTTTAGAGGGGCCAGCCCTCGAATGGTTCTACTCCTTGGATCCGGTAGATGCTAGTGATTTCGATGTGGTTTAGAAGAAATTCTTGCAGAAGTATAGGGACCGGGTTGGACCCTCCCTTTCAGTTACATATTTGGTTGCAGAGAAAATGAAGCCCAAGGAGGACTTCATCATATTTGCTGATAGATGGCGGTCAATGGCCGAGAAGTTGAAAGACACCTTATCAGAACCGGAACAGGTTAAGATGATTATATCCAATGCAACCCCTCAGTTCCGGCATATACTGGCTATGAATAGATTGACCACCATGGAGGAGCTTTATGAAAGAGCTCGTTATATTCAGACCCAAATGAAAGATTCGCCCATCATGGGCATGTTTGAGCCAAAACCAAGGTTGGTTAAAAAGAATACAAATGTCAACAATAGCGGGCCCACGACTGAGGGCACCGTCATCAATGAGCAGGTTGGCGCGGTCGGCAACCCCACACCTTTTCACCAATCCAACCCACGACCCCCGCCACCTCCATCACAAGGCACCCTCTTTACTTCACCCCCACAACACTAATTTACTCCTCAACCTTCTTTTGCTCCACCACAAAACCAAGCGCCCCGCGCTGACCCTCCAGCTCCGCAACAATACCACCAAGTACCGCCACCCACTAATTATGGACCGCAATAACAATAGTAAAGGAGACCACTTGGCCCCAAAAGGGCCCATTATCCGCCATTGCCAGAAAGTCTCCTGGATATTTTCAATGCCTTAATGGCTGCCAACTTGCTCATGCTACCAAAGGAAAGGGCAGTGTGGCCCGCTAATGTTGACACGTCCCGCTACTGTGTCTTCCACCGCTCTCCTGGTCACAACATTGATCGTTGCTTCCACTTCAAGGACTATATTTATGACTTAAATGATCAGGGCGATATCAACTGGGATGAGATGAGGCAGTTTATCGCCACTATGAAAGAAAGAAGGCCTCCTCAACAACAGCAGGCTCAGCAGCCACAGCAACCGGCTCCACAAGTACAATAGCAAGCTCCTGCACCTCAGCAAGATATGGGGATTGTCCACAACCCACTGCCGGAGCACCCACCAAATCAGCACGTGAACCCTGTCACATCTCTCCATGAGGTGGAGAGAGGACAGGGATGGCATGAAGAAAACGCCTCTGTCGGGGCATTTAATCATAATCCAAATCAACCTCCGCGCCTTTTACGCACGCTTCCTTCTTCTTCTACTCCCCAATTGAGCCGGGCTCTTCTACGCCCCGTTAATCCACCTGCTCCCACCAATTCTCCATCCTTGCCAGCCCGATCTCTCCTTACCCGTTTACCGCCTCCGCCACCTACCACGCAGCAAACTCCGCCATCCACCACCAACCCTTCACCTTCGCCGTCTAGACTACTCCTTATCCGCCCATCGCCAACGCCCGCTGCACCCACCACCACTACTCCTCCATCGGCAAGGAACCACCCACCCCCGGTTCCTCAGCCTTTTGTACCCAGATCTATCCTCATTCCACCCCCCAACTCTCCTCGCATTCGGGTATCCCTTTCTCCTACGCCTCCTGCGGGGGCATCTTTGTCAAACTCTTCATCAATGCCCCCTACAGGGACTCCCTCTGCAAACACCCCTCCACCACTTATCAACGCCAATACACCCTCTTCCTCTTCCAACCCTCCTCCTTTACTTGCCCCGACAGAGGCACGACAAAACGTGGCATCGCTCTGCAGTGGACGGATGTTCCAGCACATCTTTCCTCAGAGAGAGCAAGAGCCCGCGCAGGGGCTGAATGAACAAGAACAGGAGCAAGAGTCTGTACCCAGCACTCAGTATGATTTGCTAAAGCATCTTGACCGAACTCCAGCAAGAATTTCATTTTAGAACTGATCAAAAGGTCCACCACTCACCAGCTAGCTCTGAAAGAGTATCTACAAAAAGCTATGGTCAATGAAGACATCCCTGTTGAGCAGATAACCACAGTATTAACGCCCGCTAGCAGTCAGCCGGCTATCATTTTTCATGAGCATGAACTCGCACCACTCCCAGCAAGGAGATATGCTCTGTGCATCACGGTTGATATCAATAAGGTGGCGGTGAAACAATGTCTAGTGGACACTGGGGCATCTATCAATGTATTGCCACCGAGCACTTTGAAGATGTGTGGCATTCTTGAGAATCTGATTCGGCCATCTACTATAACAGTCACAGCATACGACAATACCAAGAAGCCTCCTCTAGGCATGATCACACTGAAAGTCAGTTTGGGTCCGGCCACAATCACGGTCGATTTCGACATTTTGGACATGGATCCAACATTCAATGGCATTCTGGGCCGCCCCTACATTCAACAGCTCGATGCAGTGCCCTCTACAAATCATCAGTGCCTTAAGTTTCCACACAAGGGCCGCATCATCAAAGTTACCAGTATGCCAATTCTGCCAGAGGAAGATATACACTTGGCTTCATCAGTTCCTTCTATTTGGCCTGCCAATAAGCCGTTGCTATCAATACTAGACCTCCCTTACCCACAGCCGATGTCGCCCGAGCCAGTCGTGACAGTTGCTATGACACCCTTGCCTTCCAAGGGGAAGAAGAAGAAAAGCATGATAAACACCCCTGGCTGGAAAATTCTAATGAAAATGGGGTATCAAGACGGCAAAGGTCTGGGTGTCAGTTGTCAAGGCAGGACTAGGCCTGTAAATCCTCAGAAATTGATTGCAAGAGGCGGCCTGGGCTACAAAGGGCCGGGCAAAAATGAAGATGAATCATGGGCAGTTATGACATCCACTTTGAAGACAGATCGTCAGCCGCTTACTTGGACATTGAAGACACATTTTGTCACGGGTGGCGTTCAGAATAATGAGCAGACTACAATAATCACCTCCATTCTAGACTGTCATGATGTTCATGCAAGACAGTTTGCTCGCCATATTGCACCATTGGCCACTTATAAAGCCCTGGAATCTCTAAGACCTGATAAAAGAAGGAAAATGGATGATCCAGAGTGTGATTGGTACAGATGGTTAGATATGTATGATATTACTATCGCCTTGAGCCGTCTCTTTATGCCGACTGATCCGGAATGGCCGCCACTAATACATGAATTGATTGAAAAGCCGGCTGTGATTACAGATAAGAGGCAGTTGCTGAGTGATTATACTGACACTGGAGAGCCAGATGTTCCATATGAAGAAGGATTTACAATAGATAGGCTGTGGGCCGGCATCTTTTCCTCACTTCTATGCATCCATCTCTTCTTGTTTCCCTACATTCTCAATTGTTCTCTCGCGTGCCGAGACCGCCGCCAATCATGATCAGCTTTTCTCCAGATTCACTGCAGATTTCTCTCCCGATTCCTCTCTTGCTCCTCGAGCAATTCTCCAAATTCTCCATCACACCCCCGCGCGGGTCATCTCTGATTCAATCTTTCTCCAAACTTTCAATCTCCACTCCTCCTATTATTCTCCCTTCACATTGCTTTCTTCTAGAAAAAGAAAATAAAAATAAAGATAAAGATAAAAATAAAAAAAATGTCAAAATTCCAACTCTTCAATCCTCCATCTCTGTGGAGGAAACTTCTTATCTCTTTTCCGAGTGTGTCCCAAGCCAGTGGCCACTCTTCCCTGATTCATTGATAAATCCTTTCTTCCCCTCTGGTGAGGGGTCTCCATCTGTATCACCTCCTGTATCCACTTCTTCACCTCCTTCCTCTTTTTTAGCTTATTCTAATCAAGCTAGTTGTTCTTCTTCTTCTAATAAAATTCATGGGGTAGATTTTCATAAGAAATCCAAGGGTAAGCAGATTCCGCGAAGATTTTTGTTGGAGCTAGCCAAAAGGTGCCAGGCTTGTTTAGCCCTTCCTGAATTCGTGGAGAATCCGGTTATCCTGCCAGAGTTGGAATATGAGGATGCTAATGCTTCTTATGAGGGTTTGGGTGTCTATGAAATCATGAATGATGAAGACCCTGTTGAAGAGGGGGATGAAAGTTATAAGGAATATGAGGACGAGGCTGATGCCTTTGCCAGTGGTATGAGAAGATTTGATGAACCATCAGCCTCTGTAGAAGAGCCTACCAAAGAAGTTAATTTGGGTACCGAGGAAGACCCTAGGATTGTCCTCATCAGCAAGAATTTGCCGCCCTCCGAAGAGGAGGCACTTATTTTGGTACTTCAAGAATACAAGGACACGTTTGCGTGGAGTTATGAGGATATGCCTGGATTAGACCCTGCGCTCGTTGAACATCGACTTACACTTAAGCCAGGGTCTGTCCCGATCGAACAACGGTTGAGACGTTTCCACCCTAACATGGCTTTAAAGATGAAAGAAGAGGTCGACAAGCTTCATAAGGCTAGGTTTGTTAGAGTTGTCCTCTATCCCAACTGGGTGGCTAATATTGTCCCTGTCATGAAGAAAGATGGAAAGGTATGGATTTGTATAGACTTTTGGGACCTCAACCGTGCGTGTCCTAAAGATGACTTCCCCCTCCCTCATATCGATGTTTTGATTGATAATACAGCAGGATTTGAGACTCTCTCTTTCATGGATGGGTTTTCAGGTTACAATCAAATTCGTTTGGCTGAGGAAGATCAAGAGAAAACATCATTCACTACACCATGGGGTACATATTGTTATGTGGTCATGCCTTTTGGACTCAAGAATGCTGGAGCTACCTATCAGAGGGCTATGATGGCGATTTTTTATGACATGATTCATATTTATATTGAAGTGTATGTGGATGACCTGGTTGTGAAATCAAGGACAAGGATTGAGCATCCTTGGGTTCTAGCTAAAGTCTTGCAAAGATCACGAGAATATCAATTGAAGATGAACCCCAAGAAGTGCGTACTTGGCGTTTCTTTAGGGAAGTTGCTGGGATTCATTATCAGCAAAAGGGGAATTGAAGTTGATCCCAACAAGGCGAAGGCCATCAGAGACATGCCTCCTCCCAAGAATTTGAAAAAAGTTCGAGGATTAATCGGGAGGTTGCAATTTATCCGTCGCTTCGTCTCCCAGCACTCACAACGATGCATGCCGTTTTACGAGCTTACTAAGCCGGGGGTCAAGTTTAATTGGGATGACAAGTGTCAGGCAGCTTTTGACGGATTGAAGGATTATTTGGCCAATCCTCCTGTCCTGAGGCCGCCGATTCCAGGCAAACCGCTTATCCTCTATGTTTCTGTCCCGGATGACTCTGTAGGTGCTGTCTTAGCTCAAGTGGATGAAGAAGGTAAAGAGAGGGCAGCATACTACTTGTCTAAACTACTAAACCCTTGTGAGCAGAGGTACTCAGCCATGGAGAAGACTTGCGCTGCTTTGGTCTGGGTAGTTCAAAAATTAAAACACTATTTCTTAGCTCACGAGGTTCACCTCATTGCACGCATGAATCCGATTAAATTCCTTCTTGAAAAATCTGTCCTCACTGATCAATTAGCACGTTGGTAAAGTTTCCTTTCTCAATTCGACATCACTTACATTCAACAGAAAGCAATCAAAGGTTACGCCGTTGCCGAACATCTTGCTCACCACCCTCTCCCCCGATTTGATCCTGTCAATTCGGAGTTTCCAGACGAAGAACTAATGTCCATTAATCAACCCCATGATTCTATGTGGACGTTACATTTTGATGGAGCTCTAAATTCCCAAGGAAGAGGGATCGGCATGGTTCTTTTAACGCCAGAAGGGGTCACCATCCCATTTGCTGCTCGGCTCACCTTCCTTGTCACGAACAATATAGCTGAGTATGAGGCTCTTTTGGCTGGCCTTCAAACCGCCCATAGATATGGTGTTACTCACTTGCAAATTGTTGGTGACAGTCAGCTTATTCTGCGCCAGGTGCTTGTCAAATGCCGCACTATCAATCCTAAGCTCAAACCCTACCAGGAGCTTGCTTCAGCTTATGCCAAACTCTTTACCAAATTGGTCTTCGTTCATGTTCCTCGAAGCTAGAACATCCTAGCCGACGCTCTTCCCTCTTTGGCCTCTGCTCTAGTCTTCCCTCCTGAGCGTGATTTCCATGTTCCTCTCATTCATCAGCGTGACACTCCAGCTATCAAGGATCGTGCATTCCTCGATATTAGGGATAAGGTGCTCGAGAAGGCCAGACGGAGTGAAGCTCTTAAAGGCAAAGAGGTCATGTTGTTAGATTGGGAAGAAGAGTTGGCTGACGAAGAGAAACCTTGGTATTATGAGATTGCCAGGTACTGCAATGATCAATCCTATCTCAAGGAAGCCACAGTGGAAGAGAAGAAAGCAATTAGAAGAGTGGCTCAACGTCATGTTTTGGTTGGAGGTGTGCTCTATAGAAGAGGGCTCACAGGTGTTTTATTAAGATGCCTCGACGATGATGAATCTTGGAAAGTTGTGGAAGAGGCACATTCTGGAGTGTGTGGTGGTCATGTGAACAGCCAGATGTTAGCTAAGAAGATCCTTAGGCTAGGCTTCTATTGGCCAACTCTAGAAGAGGATTGCTCCATCTATGTTTGAAGGTGTGTTAAGTGCCAACTGCACGCCGACAAGATTCATTCTCCTGCTTCTTCACTCCATCCTATGTCCTCCCCATGGCCTTTCTCCATGTGGGCTTTTGATATCATTGGACCTCTTGGTGATTCGAACCTCCTGACCAAGCAAAAATCGTTCATCCTAACGGCAACGGAATACTTCACCAAGTGGGCGGAAGTGGAAGCATACGTGGAGATTAAAGCGTCAACAGTCTGCAAATTCATAATGAAGAACATCATCGCGAGGTTCGGCATCCCGAGTACCATCGTCACCGACAATGGACCTCAATTTATCTCCCAAGAGCTCAAGGATCTCTGCAACAGGTATAACATTGCATTGCATCATTCTTCTCCCTATTATCCGCAGGGCAATGGCCAAGTAGAGGCAACTAATAAAGCTTTGATCAAAATTGTTAAGAAGACGTGTGAGGCTAATAAATTCTCGGATTGGCCAGACAAGCTAGTTGAAGCTCTCTGGGCCTATCGCACTTCTATTCGTACCCCTACTGGGCAAACCCCTTTCGCCCTTACTTATGGAATGGAGGCGGTAGTCCCTTATGAGATTCTCATTCCATCTTTGCGAGTACAATTGGACAAGGAACTCCCTATTGATGAGCGTCGCGATTTGCTCCTTGCTCAATTGGAACTCCTGATGAGAAGCGTCTGGTCGCCGCTGAGCATGCGCGTGTTTATCAAAATAGACTCTCACGTTTTTATCAAAAGAAAGTAATTGAGAGAAAATTCAAAGTCGGTGAGATGGTAAACAAGAGAATCTTTGTAAAACCTGGTGGACCTCGCTCAAAACTCCAACCAAACTGGGAAGGACCGTTTGTTATAAAAGAGGTTTATCCTGGCAATGCTTATAAACTGATAATGCTGAAGGACAAGAGCAAACTCATCCTTGGAATGGTCTGTACCTTAAGAAATATTACCCCTAATCCAAAAACCAAAAAAAAAATAGAATTTTCCAAAAACCAAAAAATATATATATAGAATTTTCCAAAACCCAAAGAAATATATATATTGAAAAGGGTTGCCATGGCACATAAGGGCTCAAGGTCTGAAAGGTCAAAATTCGAATTCATTCATCAGTCTTGTTAACTCAAAAGGGGGTTGACACCCGCACACATTACACACTTAAACCGTGAACTCAAGTGGTGCAAAATCCGATGGGAAGTCAAAAACCTGACTAAAGGTGAAGACGATGCCCATTCTTTTTCTCTTCGGCCCATAAGGGAGGAAAGGAAGTCTCGGGGTAGATCCACCAAGCCTATCCGCCGCCCTAGTAGGTGGAAGTCAGGGCCCAAAAGGGAACAAATGCCACAAAAGCCCAAGTACAATTAGGTTTATTTTTCATCAATGTAAATCAATTCCAAAGTGAAAGTCAAATCATGAAAAGAAAAGCATGTCAAGAGGGCAAAGTCCCTGCAAGGAAAACCTTGGGCGTATGCATGCAATAAATGAGGCAAAAGGCAACAAAGTTTCCCTACGCCAAAGACCGAACCCCAACAGGCATAGGGTAAGGGGAAGTGATTTTATCTAGACCTTCTCAGAATCTCTTATGGGCTTCCTTATATCTTCGTTTTCTTTGTGGTAAGTCATAAACCAGTAGAATGGTCAAGGCTAACCTAGGAGATTGCGCCATGCGAAATCTCAGGTATAAGTTAACTATTATCACGTCGCCCCCCTTTTGATTAATCAAGAAAGACCAACGAATTTTAAATGGTGACCGTGTAGGATTAAGAGCCCGGGTGGCTTTGTCAACCCAAAGAAAAAGAATTAACGCCTTTGATTAAGGCACTTTTTATTGAATTCACGCCTTCCTTAAGGTCGTCTCTTTTAAAATAACGCCCACATATATGGTCATCTTTTCAACAACATTCAAAAAACATTTTCAAATTCACGCCGTCACCTAGGGCGTCTTTTATTTGAATAACGACTTAATCTAGGGAGCGTCTTTTGAAAAATAAAAGAAAAAAATAATAAATAAAAGAAAAGAAAAGAAAAGAGGAAATGGGGTTTATTCTTCATGTGTGTGCTTGCATTATTGCATAGGGCATCTTGATTATTGTTTGCATACGTATGTTTGCGTGTTGCATCTCCCTTTTTTTGGTTATTTCATTTGCCTTATTTGATTAAAGGCTTGGCCCCTTGACCCGTTATCAAGGTCAAAAGAAAAGGCACCCCTTGCTTATTGAGCAAGGGGCCAAGTCGAACAGATGAATTAACCTGTTCATTTAAGTGTGAACCACAGCTACAAGTATAGGGTAAAGTAAAGCGAACACGAAGAACAGGAAAAGAAGCGAAGTACACAACCACAAGTACACAACTACACAAGTGCTCAGGTAACAAAAATGTCAATCTCATATATCTATACATCATGAATATCTGCGTACAGGTGTGAGGGTGGAGGAGTACAAGTAAGTCTCTCAGCTCTCGCCTCCACCCTCCTCTCTCCTACTCTCTACCTCGTCCTCGCCGTCCCGAGGAGGCACTGGTGGAGGAGGCATGGGCCCCCGAGAAGAAGCTGGAACTCGAGCCTGGCCCCCTGCCTCGCTCCTCTCTCGAAGAGAAGAACCCGCCACGAAGGTGGAGCTAGTGAAGGAGTACCCCGCAGCACGAGCTCGCTCACGCCCTCGCTGGAGACGCTCCTCAGCAACTCGTAGCCGCTCCTGAAAAAGGACCAGCTAGGTCCTCGAGTCTGCCAGCTCACGCTCGTGTGCTACCACCAGCTCCTGGTACCGGGCACGCTCTGACTGCTGTAGCTCGTGGTGACGGGCACGGTCCGCCAGGTGCTCCTCCCGCTCTCGAGCACGCTCTCGTCGCTCCAGCTCGAGGGCAACCCACAGCTCTGCCACGTCCTGAGGCAGCTCCTCCCATCGCCTCAAGGACCGCTCCAGCTCTGTAATCCACTGCTCGTGGATCACCAACTCTGTCCCGGCCAGGGCAGCCTGGGTACGTGCTGCCTGTAACTGTCTGGTCTGCAAACAGGTAAACAAATCATCAGTTCCACAGTTCAATAATTCATGAAATAAGCAATACATGACGAAAAGTAAACCACTCACCTGGGCAGTCATCGCCTGCTGTCCCTCGCAGACGCAAGCAAGAGCGGCTCGAAGCTCCTCAGTCTGAAAAATGAATTTTATCAGTGCATAATTATATAATCAATAATTGAATGAGGTTTGAGTTCTGGAATTTACCCGTGAGGCGAGGTCGCGCTCTGCAGCCTTGGCCCACGTGACCGCTCCCGCTAGCTGCTCTGCTAGTGCGGTCACCTCTGCATTGGGTCCCCTCGAGCTGGAGGCTTCCCCTGTATCTCTCCCTACGGCTCCCTGCTGGGCACGCTGCATTCATTGAAATCGTCAGTGGCTAATCATCAATAATTCAATAAAAATTCATTTGCATATAGAAATAATTTAAACACTCACCAGGGTCTCGAGGTCGGCCCGTGTGGCGGCCAGCTGGTCCTCCAGGCTATGTAGATAGGCCTGGGCATCCATCGCCGCTATGTCTCGTGCATCCTGCATTCATTACATATCAGTCACATGATAGAAACATAAGCATTTGCATTTTATTTTAGAAGCAATTGCATTCATACGTACCCCTAGGACCCTCATCTGGGGTCGGCCGGCGTATACTTCCCAGTAGCGCCGGAGGTACTCGAAGCTGTCGGTCGCCTGGGAGGTGACTCGGGTCCCGCCTCGCCGCCAGTCGGCGTACTGCTCCTCGAAGCGCACTCTCCAGTCGATCGCCTTCATGCGACCGTGCGTCTTCTTCCCAATCCCTCGTGGTTCCCCGACCTCTATCCACTCCTGGTGTAGGCCCAGGGTCCTCATCACCAACCTAAGCCGTAAAGGCTCGATCTCGCTCAGGCAATGAACCCAAAGCTCATGCCCAAAACGAGGTCGGCCCGCTACGACCCACGGCTGGCCCTCGTCAGTCATACCCTCGTAAGGCCTCCATTGCACCTGCATCCATAAACATCCATGTCATCATCATTTCATCATAATCATAATAAAATCAAATAAACAAAAAAGGGCATTCATTCATGCATACCAGCGATGGAGGGAAGTCATGGAACTCTCTCCGTAGCACCCACAACTCGTAGCCGAGTGGGGCCCCGAAAACCACTGGCAGCCAGCGCCGTGCTAGAGGGAAAGCACCCTCACCTCCTGGCCGTGGGTCAGCACGCCCCATGGGCATGTATAGGTGGCTCCAAACCTGCGTCCATACATTGCATTAGTAAGGCATTCACATGACTAATAAAAAGAAAAGAAAGAAAAAAATGCATACCTGAAGAAAAGGTGAGAAGCCACTGACGGTCGTCTCTCGACCTGTTCCCGTGGACAAGTCCGCTAGTAGGTGCGCCAGTAGTGCCGCTCCCCAGGCGTATCTGCCGACTCCCTCTAAATCCTCGAGGATCCCTAGGAATTGGCAGTTGATGAGGTCGCCCTTCGTGCCGAGCAATAGCCTCCCGAGCAGCAGCAGTAGGAACCTCCTCAGATCTCGGTCTGCTCTCTCCCTATCGGCTGGGTCCTGGCAATAGACTGCCCTAGCCCCATCGATCAATCTCTGTGAGAATCGCTCTAAGGACTCCCCTGACCTATGCCTAGCATCCCCTAAGCCCATCACTGTAGTCAGGTCGGTGCGGAAGATAGTCCTACACTGGCTAGGTGTCTCGTAGACCATCTCTGGCCCTAGCAGTCTCTGGGTGAGCTCGGTGTAGTCTGGTAAGGTGATCCCGCTCACTGCCTCCCCGTCTACCCTAAGTCCAGTGATCCTAGCTACATCCTCTAGGGTAGGGACCATATGCCCCCAAGGCATCAGGAATCCCCGGCTAGTCCTATCCCATCTCTCCCTCAGAACCTGGATAAGTGGTAGGTCGGGTCTGACTGGCTCTATGCTAAGGAAGGCCCCGAACCCCATAGCATCTACCCTGGCTCTCTGGAACTCAGGGAGGCCGTAATATGCTGCTCGGACCATGACCCAGGAGATCCGTGTCCTCATCAACCCCTGCACGCATAAAGAAAGAAATTTTGGTTTAATTATTCAATTATTCTTGTTGAAATTCACTTAATTGCCTTGGTTTAAGATGTTGATGTTTGATTTAATTGACGACCATCCCCAAGTCGTGATTCGTTTAATTAGCGCCCTTGAGGAGGGCGTGGTTTCTAAGTGAGCTCTGAATTAACGACCTACCCTAGGTCATTGTTTATCTAAGAGACGCCCCGGTGGGAGGCGTGGTTCTGAGGTTAATTTCTAATTTCCTAAAGGTTTTTCAATTCACGCCCGTCCAAGGGTCGTCATTTGTCTAAGTAACGCCTCTGAGTGAGACGTTTTTCTTAAATGGGTTTTGGGTTTTAATAATTTATTCTGGAATCGTTTGAATGGACGACCATCCCTATGGTCGTTATCTATTGAATTGACACCCCGATGGGGGGCGTTGTTTTCCAGGGTTTTGAAAATAAAAAAAAAGCATGCGATATAAATCATGGGAAAAATATATAATTGAACAAAGGCATGGGAATTAACAGCATGATTGATACGAAAGAAATGATAATTTAAATGGATGACATACTCTAGGGCGTGTTTTCATGAGGTTAATTATTTTTCAGGAAATAAAATAAATTCACGACCCAAGATCGGGCGTCTTCTTTTTAATCCGCGACACCCCTGGGGGCGTCTTCTTTCTGGGTTGCAGGTTCTCTAGCCCGAGGGCTATGGAAATTGAAATAAAAATAAAATAAATTTCAAAAAAATGGAAAGTGGGTTGGAGGCTTACCTTCTGGCATTTGGGTCCTGTCAACTCTCCCCGGAGTTCGTGCCATGGCTGTCGTGGCCGCCGGAGTTGTCCACGGCGAGGCACGGCCACCGTCGTCGTTTCTTCTTCATCTCCCTCCTCTTCGTCTTCTCCTTCTTCATCCTCACCGCCTTCACCTTCTTCTTCTTCCTCATTTCCTCTTCCTTCACCTTCGTCTTCTTCATTTCCCACGGCCTCGTCGCCGTGTTCTTCTTCATCACCGGCCATCGCCGCCGGACCTTCCTCGGCCACCGCCGGCGGAGCCTCCACGGCGTGATCTTCCTCGTGGGCGTCTTCGCCCAAGTCCACCATCTCCGGGGCCGAAACCCTCTGCCGCTTGAGTCCACCGGCCATGGCTAGGGCTAGGGGATGAGAGATAGATGAGAGAGATAGAAGGATGGGGGAGGGTTTCGGTTAGGGTTCACAGAGGGTTTGCAGAAGAAAGGAGAGAAAGAGGGAAAGTGGATGGAGGAAGAAGAAGAAAGGAGGGAAAGCTAAGTCGAACGGTTAAAAAGAATTAACGACTTAAAGAAGGCCGTGTCTTGTGGAATTAACGACTAAAACAAGGGCATTTTTTAATAATTGATGACATTTCTTAAGGCGTTATTTTTATTTGCATGGGGAATGATAACCGTCGTCAGACGCATTCAATGGGGATTGATTGATTTGATGGTAATAATCATTACTATTTTTGAGTAACGACTATGATTGAGGCGTTATTTAAATGTAACGTGGCTTTGCTGAAGGCGTTATTTTTAGAATTTCAACGAATACCTTTTGGAATATAAATCGAATTAACGCCTTGTCTTAAGACGTCATTCATTTAACACCCATATCTGAAGGCGTCAATTATGAGAGATTAATCATTGAAGACGACCTGTCCTGAGGCGTCATTTATAGAATTAAAGACATTGACTGAGTCGTTATTTGCAACAGAACTACAGGTTATTAGAAGAATTGATCAGAAACACTGTGTTATTGGCTCAATCAGAAAATTATCATTGATTTATTGAAAGAGAGATTACATTGCATTCAATGAGCCATTTTGGGCCTCAAGCTTCTTAAAGCTATTACATAAGACTTCCACTATTCTCTGTCTTCTTCTAAGTTTTCCACAGGTTGATGAGCCTTGTTGATTTTCCATAGAGCTTGGATAGTGGTGCATTCTTCTCCATCCTCATTGCTGCCGAGATCCCGTGTCTTGATCGGGGGGAGATGAGATGGATCTTCGAATACTTGCCGTGGAAGCCCGAGTTGAGGAAGGCACCGATGTGAGTTATACAAGATAAATTCTGAAGCACCTATGAGTCGAAGGTCCGTCCTGGGAGAAAATCTTGCACGGAGTTCTTGAGTCTTGAGTATTCCCGGGGCGCAAGTGAAGAGGTTCTTTGGCATTACTTTAAGGTGTTTTCTCCATCCCGCTGTTTACGATGGGATTTTATCCGACCGTCTTGTTGTTTTTATTTCGTGTATATATATGTGTATATGTACATATATACATGTCTTATTTCACGTATCGATCAACCATTTGACTAACTGGTAGTCAACTGACCGATTGACGACGCGGGCGTGCCAGTCACATGAGTGACGATCTTATTATGCGCTCATGCTAACCCCTACTGGGCGAGTGTGAGGTTCGGTCGGGACCAGCAGTCCGCCATACCATAAAGGCTATGGCGTTAATTACATCCCCCACGAGGAGGGAACACCTTTGATTAGTTGCCGAGATAGCGGGCTGTCAAAAGCCAGAATGAAAAGAGCTACATGGTGACCATGACGGAGGCATGCAAGATGTATTTATTTATCATATAGGGGATGCATAATTCATCGAATTATGGACCTTTGGTACGTGGTGGAGGACGTAGGTCTGAAGACCACCATCGCGCATAGCGGAGACTTCCGGTTGGGCATAACCTGACCTTCTGTCAACACCATTTAATATACCTGAGGGTCGATGCAGACATACACGAGGAACCGTGATATGCGAGGTGTAATAACGATGTTATAGCACAAATTTGGTAGCATGTCCCCTCCATTTAGACTATGCCAAATGGGGATATAGGAAATCCATCCACAGAGAGCCGGAATGGAAACCAAAAGAGAGTCGGGCGTAGCCCTGGATCCGAGAAGGATCCAAATATGACGGGACGGTGTGCACCATTGCGCCATTCATTAATATTCCCCTCGAAGAACCATTGGAGGACATGCGGTGGCAGAACTCCGAGGGTCAGCGGGGTGATATAAGAAACGTCGTATTCGGTGTGATGTAAGGGTGAAACCCTCCTCATTAATGTATCTCCCATGGACCTGGGTGAAGAACCCTAGTCCCCTCGCGAGGTACCGGGGGTTGTCATGGCAGCTGATCGTGACAAAATATTGAATTCAGGCTACGTTTGGGTTTGGTGAAGTGGGGAAGACATCGGGTATTCAGATGACAACCAATGCCGAGGTGAGACGGCACAGCGATGGGGTCGGCGCGAAGGCCAAACAGCACGGCATGCTCCCGGCGTCATGGGAGGATTGGGAGTAATCGGCATGGAAGGAGTTCGGCGCGCCAAGGCAGGGGCATTCGGCACCCCCCCCACCCGGCGTGGGTTTGGCGCCGGGAGGCAGTGGTCGACGCGCCAAGGCTGGGGCATTCGGTGCCCCCTCCACCCGGCGTGGGTTTGGCGCCGGGAGGCAGTGGCGCCGGGAGTAGATGGCGCCAGGGAATAGTGGCGCCGGGAGGCAGTGTTTTGTTGATTTTGCCAAAGGTATTGTGAGATTTTCCTCGCCCAGTGGGAATTTCAGGGTGATGAACGGATAGGAACGGAGGGTGAGGGTGACTCCACTCACGAGGGGGGTTCCAAGGAGATCACCAGTTACGGGATATATTCCCTGTGATGTCGAGATGCCATGAGATTACACAGCTCAGGCCCTCGCCATATCGGGGGATTAAATACGTGATTTTGATGAAACATCGTGCCATATTATGGAGTAAAGCTTCGGGCAAATTTTGGCAGCATCTCCCCTTATTTTGGGAGTATGCCAAGAGAATATTATGGGCTATCCACTCACGAGTGCCGGAGTAGAAACCTTAAACGAGAGCCGGGCATAGCCCGTGATTCGAGGGTCTGAATCATATAAGACCTCACCCCCTGTGTTGCAATATCCCCAATGCAATCCATCGGAAAGCCTGCAATGGCAGGACTCCGTGGTTTAATGGGCTACAGAATGTAGGGGGAGAATTAACCCCTTTGATATAGCTCCCGTAAGGCCAAAGGGAAGGGCAATGCACGCCCACGAGGGGAGGATATAATGCACGAGGTCTATATGGCTCGCCGTGGTGACGAAGGCATCAGGATGGCCAGATGACGTAAGGGGATCGATGCAAAGAAGAGGGGTGGTTTCGGCACGGAAGCTAGGTAGGCTCGGCACGATAGGGAGGTCCAACCGGCGTGGGGAGCTCTCGGCGCGAAACTCACGCCGGGAGACACCGGCGCCGGGAGGCTTTCAGCAAGGGTTTTAAGGAGGTCTTCGAACAGGGTTTCGAGAGTTGTTCAGAGAGAGGTTTAATCCCGACTGTTTTGGATGATCGGAGGGGGAAGACTTTGGGGGAACACCTTTTCTCTGGGCCTCATCGGGAGCAGAACCACGGACGTAAATCCCTGAATCACGTCCCCCTTTATTTCACATACGAGGAGCCATGAGATAGACTGTCTCAGGCCCTCGAAATGTGACTGGAGGGGGGGTGATAAATAATGGTAGCGAAGATGCTTCAGCAGAATTAGAAAACCAAACGATAGAACACGCCTAGTTATCAGTATCCTTAGCATATAGCGAACTTCAGATGCAGAGACAGAAAGAAGAAGGTAATGAAAGGGCGGAATTCAACCCATTCTCTCATTCTTTAATCCATCCAAATGACTTACACGCATGCTACTCAAGAGAAAGAAATCTGACTCCACAGAGAAAGAAATCTAGGCTTAATCCCTGAAAGCGGGGTTACATTGGCATTCGATGCTATTGAAGCAAAGATGCTAGAAATTAAAAGTACAAAGAGAAATATTCAGACAAATAGGGAGGGGAAAGAGAAGGAGCTGCAGCTGCCCGGCACTCCCACCTGGATCCCTCTTCGAGCCTCTGCCTCTCTCCCTTTTTTCCTTTCTTCAGCTTCTTTCAATGGCTCTCGAGCTCCCTCCTTCTCTTCGGTGGCTAGGCACTCCCTTTTCACTCTTCTTTTTTTTCTTCTTTTCTCTCCGACCCACTGCTCTGCTTTTCTTCTTTTCTTCTTCGTTCGAAGGGCCGCCTCTCTCCTCCTGTTCTCTTTTTTTGTTCGAAGGGCAGGCCTCTTATAGAGGCCAGACCCTCATCCTTTCGGCATGAACTTCCCGACGCGTCGGGATCATCCTCCCGGCGCGGCCGTCATCGGCGCGTCCCATCTCATATTTGGGCTTGGCCCATTTTCTTGTCATTCGGCCCATTCGGCCCAGGATCCATTTGGTGGACTCCTTTCGACAATGGGATTCTTGATATATATATATATATTAAGACTCCATGGGACTGTTTACACCTTGCATTCACAAACGTGTGCGAGGCACTGTACATCCCGCTTCAGGAGTATCAAAGATGTCTGAACATCTGTTTCAGTAGGCAGATGGTTGCCTGAATGTTGGTATAGTTTTATCAGCCTGACTATCTAAATGACAGCAGTACTGGACAGCGACCTAGCCAAAGACGGCTTTAGTCGAATAACATGATAGGGCTAGTGGATTTCTTCTATTCGGACTCTCAGATCTCCCAGGGAGGGTACGTGAGCTGTGCCCTCGACTGATCTTTAGAACTGTGAATCTGCTATGATCTCTTCTGACATATTTTAGGTGTCAACAAATGCCCCCCACCCGTAGGTGGCGTGAGCGAAGCATGAGTGACACGGGACATGCGGGTGCACATCACGTTCACACACTGCGCTTCGTGGTCTCTTCAGGTCTGCTCCTGTGCATTGGCTATTCTTTTGACTCTGAGTCTTCATTCTGCTTTGCATGACTTCCATGCTCTACAAGCAAATTTGGACGAACACCAGCATTTTTGGCTTGATCTGTTGGTTACATCACCCCTGGTGGGCTAAACGGCTCCATGGACGCTCCCGGCACTATCTTCTCGGCGCGGAGGTAGGCTCGGCATGGAATTCCTGGCGCGACGCTCCTCTCGGCGCGGTGATCTTCTCGGCGCGATGGTGGCGCTTTTGCTTTTCGGCGCGGAGGCCGTCTCGGCGCGCCTTTTGGCGCTTCCGGTCGTCGGCGCGACCTCCCTCTCGGCGCGCCTTTTGGCGGGGCCGATATAGGCGCCGAGAGGGGGAGGGAGAAGCTCATTTCTCCTTGAGCTTTCTCCCTCTTCCTCCCCTTTCTCCTTCTGTCGCCTCAGAGCAGCCGGCGTGGAATCCTTCCCTTCGGGGAATTTTTGTTCGGGACTCCGTCCCTTTTCATTTCGGAGTCACCCCCTCCTGGTGGGTGTTCTCCCATTTGACTTCTGGGCATACCCCGGATAAGGGGAGATGCTGTCAAAATTTTTCTTGAAATTCTCCTTTCTATTTTTATCTTCATATCATCTTATTATTTCTTTTTCTTGGTTTTGTGTCTGCAGCTCGCTGGAAATGGCTTCATCTTCTAGCCGCGTTGCCTCCGGCAGTGCTGATGTTGACTCTTCTCCTCAAGGTAGGGCTTCTGGTCCCGTTGTGACTTGGAGGAATGTTGGACAGCTGGACCGGGGACTTGGGAGGATTGCCATAGTCGATGAATCCTCTGGCTCCGAAACAGATACAGTATCCGCCTCTCGCATTATGACTGTCGAGGGAGGACTGGACTTCAATCGCGATGATGACTACCGTCCGGACTTCCCGAAGGATCGTCACCTCACGCCCTTTATTTGTACCTTCAACGTCTCTGGGAAGAGGGACGTCATGCTGGCTCAGATGGTGGAGCGGGCCATGTTGCTAGACCGGGACAGCTTAAAAGGTTCTGTGTATCGTGGCGATACCATCTACCTTCCGGGGGAGCGGCGCAAGTGGGACGCCGTCTTAGGGGTAACAGAGTTGGAGGCAGAGCTGAAGATGCTAACACGGGCCCAGGAGTTCACACCAGCCTGGTGGGACAACACCATAGGTCGGGTTAACAGGGAGAAACCCGGTTACGGTTTATTCTTGGCGCCCATCAAGTGGGGCCACAGAGAGGAACCGTTTGTGCTGAACTGCTTGACTGTTCAGTTCAAATTTCAATTGGCAGCTGGGTGGTTTGTAGACACGAAGGTGACAGATGCTCATCTCTTTCGTGTAGGGGCAGTGGAATTCACAGAATATGTTCTGAAAGAGTATGCACCGCTGCTGGTCAGGGCCGGGGTGTACCACAGTGTGTATGCATCCCGCTTCAGGTATCCCATTTCAAAGGGGCTGTGCTGCGGCATGTTCGAAGTATTTTGCCCGCAGTTCAACACTTTTTATACAATAGAAGGTGAGACCTCTCTGGATCTTTGGAGCCTATCACAGTTATCGGGCCTGCCGATTAACGGAGAGCCCTATGAGGAGGTCTACATTCATGACTTCATCAAGGACGAAACAGACGGCGAAGGTGAATATTACTTCGGCTATTCATACCGGTACTTGATGAAGGCATACCGCTCCCTCTGCCTGACGCTGAATAGGGGATCCTCAAAGGGATACTAGCCCCGGGAGAAGAGTAGTAAACTGAGAGTCCGAGCAGGACATTGGATTCAGTATTTCTTCGGGGGCCCTTTGAAGTACAGCGAGTTCCCTCACGTAGCTCCTGTTGCGGGTAAACCCAGCAGGCCACCTAAGTTCAAGTCAGAGCTACCTGCTTCTCTTCGGGGGATAAGCCGCGGGGGGCCGAATCCGATGGGGGTGGATCCCCTTACCCATTGTGCTGCCTACCTTACCTTCTCGCTGTGTACTTTTACCCTCCCGCAGGGGGATGAGACAGTTATTCGGCCGGAGGCAATATACCCGGCTTGTCAGATGGCTTGGGGCATACGGCTTGCAATATGTCCAGCCGCACTATGCCTGATTTACAAATCCATTGGAGATATTCATAGGCATCGGATCCCCCGCTCTTTTCGAAGGGTGGGGCCGTTTCATTTTTTTAATGCCTGGGTGTGCAACTTATTTCTGGAGCTAGCTCCCCGGACTTTGCAGACAATGACATTGTATCCCAGAATGCTGGAGTTTGCAAGTGCTGAACCGGGTCCAGTGTCCCAGCAACTCTTCTCCATCCGTGGCCGACTGACAAGGGTTCCGATGGATTTAGCGGGGACTATTCACTTTTGGAATCTGGCTGCACATTCCTCTCCATTAGTGAACCGTCAGCGTGAGTGTAAGCTCGTGGCAGTGGAGACTTTCACACACTTCATTTCGGGCAACACCGTGACCCGACCAGTCTTGGAGCCTGAACTCATTGACTGGGTTTTATCAATTCGCCCCAGTGTTTTAGTATTCAGAAAGTGGGGCGCAGTTTATTTAGAACCCTACTATCCCTTCAGGTTCGGTCGGAATTTCGGCTACGATCAGCATATTCCGCCTTCGGTCGCACTGTTCCCTTTAGACAGCAGGTCAAAGCATGGCTCGACCGTTGTGGCCGAAGGTCGCTCCTGGTGGGACTATTTTCACCGCCGGGACGCCAATACTTTCAGAGTGCCGATGCAGAATCGAGTCCCCCGGGTCACTCCAGAGTATGTAAAATGGTGGAATGCTCGCACGAGCTTCTACCGCAATGCCCGGATGACATGCTGGGATGTGGCTGAGCGCACATTTCTGAGTCAGCAGTCTGGGCCCGTTTTTGACATTGACGAAGCCCATCTGAAGAGGTCATTTTCCCACCACCCGAAGGAGGCAGAGACATACATAGCGAGCAGAAAAGCCATCAAGGAGGGAGCGGCTGAACCACTGATACCCGTGCTTGCTGACATAAGTGAAGATGCTTTTACGCAGAATTTAGAACACCTGTGCCAGATTGGTGGTTCCCGCCTGGAGCTTTAGCAGTATCCGTTCCCTATCGAGGAGCCGCTCTCCAAAATAGTTTCATGGAAGTGCGAGGTGGATCGCTTTTGCCCGTGTTGGGCATTTGTTAATAGAGAGGACAGAACCCCGACATACTATCAGCATACATCTTGGCTGTTCGTCCTGATGAGCATCCACGGATTGACCCTTGAGAGTCCCGCAGCCAGTGTTCTGAACAAGCCTCTATTCGTATCTTTTCATTATGCCGATGTCTGGGGCTTTGACCACCTCGGCTTGTATCATTGTATAGCTTCCCACGGACATGCGGACCTGGCTGACCTAGTCGACAAGTGTAAGAAGATTGGCGACGTCTGCTGGCTCGTTCGGGAGGCTGCATCCCGAAGCAAGGAGGTGGCTTATCAGTATTGGCCACTCTCATCTTTTTACAATGGCCTGGCAGGTAAGTGCTCCTCCGTTGACACGTAGATTAGTTTGTTGCTTCGCTCCTTCATAACGGCATGTGCTTCACTCGACGGACCGTCCGGATATCAAGCAACAGGGGCTTTATAGAAAAATCATCTCCCAGGCACAGAAGCCGAAATATTTTGAGGTCCCTGTACCAGCGCCGACTACTACTCCACTTCCGCCTGGCAAAAAGAGAGCGGCTTCTGCAATGAAAGTTGCAATAGGCCGAGCGAGGAAAGCTCGGAAAACTTTTTCCAAGCAGCCTTCGACTAACGCGGCTGAGACTCCCCTGCCCGAGGTGCCATCATTTGAACAGTTTGCCGCTCGGAAAGAAGATACTCAACAAGCAGCTGAAGGTGACATCGTTTTCCCTGTACGGTATAAAGGAATGCTCTTTTCACGGCATTTTCATTCTTCTGACGTCTTCTTTGTATAGCTTCAGCTCAAGGAGCTGCTAACACCACATGTGCTGAGGAAGCCGTCCTAGAGGCCGGAGAGATAGGGCCCTCCATCATAGCTCCGGTAGGGGTGACTGAGACAGCTGGAGCTGCAGGAGAGAGTCTCCCCACTGTTGAGGAGGATGTCAGACTTCCCTCTCCTACGCCTGCCAGTGAGGCTGAGGGTGAGCTACACAATTGTGGTTCTTTAGGTTCCCCTTTTTATTGAGCTTTCCATCCTGCCTTACGCACTTGTTTTATTGTGATGGCAGGAGCGGTCAGCACGGCGGTTAAGGCACATGTTGTGGAAGCTCCTTCACAGCCCACGGGACATAAGACTGTGCTGAAGAAGGGTGCTATCCCATTGCGGCGTGTGCTCACCCGCTCAGCGTCCCGTCAGGCGACGGAGGAGGCGGGCCAACCCGAGATCAGCATAGACATTTCTTCGAGTAGCTCTGCCACCCCTTCTGACAAAGAGACTGACCATCATTCTTCAGAAGGTGATGAACAAGTGTCTACAGCAGACAGCAAAGGGGCAACGGCTCCCTTCATACTGTCAAGCGATGCTTTGATTTTCAGCCCTCCGAGGCTGCCGAGGGCACCATCCGAGGGAGTGTTACAGGAGGAATTTGCTGGATTGGACGTGAAGGTGGAGATAACCCCTCCTTTTGCTACTTCGTCTGTAGGGTTGGAATCTTCTATTCAGGGGCTTGAAGGGATGGATGCCGTCATCATAGTAAACTCTATTCGCCCCTTTACAGAGCCGCATATCCCCCTCTCTTTTTTTCCACCTTGGTGTTTACATGAATTTTCATTCCAGGAACCCGAAGCCGCTATTCATTCCCCGGCATCGACTGCTGGTACTACTGTGGTCTCATCAGAGGCCTCGGATCTGCTACCGCTGGCCACCGCATCTCCTTTAGGGACAATCACCCTACTCCACCCCGTGCCGGTGAGGATACATGCGGCTGCTGGGGGATTACCCTCGGAGCCGAGCCAGTCGGGGGAGAGTTTCGCCCTGGCGTCGACGACAAAGTTGAGGGCTGAGGCTGACCCGCAGAGGGGGTCTACTTTTGTACCGGCGGCCATAATGACGATCGTGCCTGATTCTGTAATTCCATTTGTGCCGGAGCCAGAGTCAGAACCTCCGTCCCTCCTAGGCTTCGTTGAAGGAAGCCCTAACAGGAGTCTGACAGAGCAGGAACATGTTGCCATGGTATATGCTTCTTCGGCTTTGACGGCCGTTCCATCTTCCTCTTCCGAGCCGGACACTGGTTTATGGGCCTCCATAGACAGGGAAGTGACCTTCGAGGTGTCTCCGGCGGCTTCCCTGGGCATTACCTCATCGGAGGAGTTTGTCTGGCAGCATCTAGAGATGCTGCGTTAGGTTGTGGAATCTCAGCCAGCGCTGTCTTACTCCTAGTTGAAGGAAGTGGCTGCGCGACTGACGATCGGGCTGCAGGCACTGGGCTGCCCTCTAGATATCTGGACCCAGCGGGTGCTTTTCTTGTTGAAGTTTGTGAATCGCCGGGACTTTCTCGAGAAGATGATGGGCGACCGGCTGGCGGCCCTCAAACTACAGAGAGTTGACTGTCAGGCGGAGCTGACATCTCTGATCTCTGATCTTCAGGAGAGCAGGGCTCAGCTTGAATCTTCCGTAACCCAGGCGCACATTCTACGTAGCCAACGGGATGAACTCCGCGCTGAATTGGCTACTATAGAAGCCGAGATACCGCGGCTAGAGGCTATGAAAGTCCAAGGCATCGAAAGAACTTCTTTGCTGGAGGGCCGAGTCGCGTCTCTGGAGACTGAGGTGACTCGGGTTCAGGAAGAGGAAGCGTAGCTCCATGAACTGGGGGCGGCTCCTCATGTCGGGCTTATTGACTTTGCTGATATCTTCAGGCGGCCTTAGCTGATCCGCCTTTGTAATCTGTCCCCTCAGAAGGGCTCCTTTTGTATTCACTTCCCCTTTTTGTAATGAAGATAGAAGTTTCCTTCACTATTTTTTTTGTGTTCACATCCACACTCGCATTTTGTTGTGTCTTGTGGCAATTCTGGCGACCTGCTTAGAAGTACCTCCATGTCCGTGTCGCAGGAGAGCATCCACCCTCTCAAGGAAAGGATGGGGGCCTCGCTCCACCGTGGGACGGGGTTCCAGAGGTTGCCAGGTTGGCGCAGACGTAGGTCTTGCTGACAAGAGGCATCGAAACCGTGACTGCTGGCTGCTCATGGTAATTCCATTATTGACCCTGATTGGGGGAGATGTTGACCGACCTTGTCGATGGCGACACGGGTCGAAAAAGGTAGACGGTCTTGCCGATGGTGACAAGAACCGGGAGGGTAGCGACCGATCTTGTCGATGGTGACAAGGGTCGAAAAGGTAGACGGTCTTGCCGATGATGACAAAAACCGGAAGGGGTAGCGACCGATCTTGCCGATGGTGACAAGGGTCGAAAGGGTAGACGGTCTTGCCGATGGTGACAAGAACCGGAAGGGTAGCGACCGATCTTGCCGATGGTGACAAGGGTCGAAAAGGGTAGACGGTCTTACCGATGATGATAAAAACTGGGTAAGGGTAGCGACCGATCTTGTCGATGGTGACAAGGGTCAAAAAGGTAGACGGTCTTGCCGATGATGACAAAAATCGGAAGGGGTAGCGACCGATCTTGCCGATGGTGACAAGGGTCGAAAAGGGTAGACGGTCTTGCCGATGGTGACAAGAACCGGAAGGGTAGCGACCGATCTTACAGATGGTGACAAGGGTCGAAAAGGTAGACGGTCTTGCCGATGATGACAAAAACCGAGAGGGTAGCGACCGACTTGCCGATGGTGACAAGGGTCGGAAGGGTAGACGGTCTTGCCGATGATGACAAAAACTGGGAGGGTGGCGACCAATCTTGCCGATGGTGACATGGGTCGAAAGGGTAGACGGTCTTGCCGATGATGACAAAAACCGGGTAAGGATATATGTATGTAAGTGGGATATCGGATGAAGACTCCGCCTCGACCCTGTAAATGGCCTTCTGGACGAAGGATGGTTCATCACTATTCATCATTCATGATCATTTTTTTTAATTCATATTACCGACCCAAGCGCCCTTTCAAGTTTTCGCCGAAGTCAGCCCCCTCTTGCTTTTGCCCGCGCGGCCTTTCGGGTTTTCACGCGGCGGGGTACCCGATTTTGCTTGCGACGCCCTTTCGGGTTTTCACCACAGCTGGGTTATAGCCATTTTTGCACTTGTCCTGATCATAGGAGCAAGTCTGGCGGGATATCTCTATTTTTAACCCCATTTTTCTTTCTTTCTTTTTTTTTGATTCGGGATGCGGAAGAACTGGACCGCGAAAATATTGACTGGCCTTGTCAATGATGACAAGGATCGAATCCTGTTTCGATTCGTCGACATTGGTTAGACGTCGAAGCAAAGGACATGGTCTATTAAGAAGGATGTAAGATCCGTGTCAAGGGTAAAGATCGACCAATCTCGCCGACGATGACCAGGATCGAAAATGGGTTTATTAATCTGCATAGGTTACTACCGAAACAAAGGCGGGTTTATCAGCAAGGATGGAAGGTCCAAGTTTAGGGGCAGGGATCGAACGATCTCGCCGATGATGACGAGGGTCGAAAAGGGTTTGTTTGTCGGCACAGTTATTGCCGCAACAAGGATGAGATTGTCAACAGGGACGTAAGGTCCAAGTTGAGGGTAGAGATCGACCGATCACGCCGATGATGACGAGGGTCGAAAAAGGTTTGTTAAAGGATTTTTGGTGAGACTTTGATGATTGTCCCTTCCGGAGTTTCATTAGGAGGAGAATAGGAGAGGCATTTGGAAATTACCACTTTACTGACTCAAGCGCCCTTTCGGGTTTTCGACGAAGCCAGCCCCCTCTTACTTTTGCCCGCGCGCCCTTTCGGGTTTTCACGCGGCGGGGTACCCGATTTTGCCTGCGACGCCCTTTCGGGTTTTCGCCACAGCTGGGTTACGGCCATTTTTGCACTTGTCCCCATATGGGAGCAAGTCTGGCGGGGTATCTCTATTTTCAACCCCATTTTCCTTTCTTTTTTTCGTATTTGTGTAGGGTGGCAGGTCGAAGTGCGACGTTCGACCCTTGGTTGACAGTAGATGGCTGTCGGCCGGAGCATCAGACCTTGCGCTGGGCAGAACAGTTCATTCGTTAGCAAGGGCTGAAGGCTAACGCAAAGGAGTGATCTCTCGCCGATTCGAGCGTAAGGCCGGTAATGGCAACATCGTGGTGTATTCTTTCGGGAGCTTGGTCAGGGCGGAGTGCCACTAGACCGAGGAAAGGGTAGTTCGGTTAAGGCAGGATGCCATTAACAAAGGGGAGGTAGCTTGGTCAGGGCGGAATGCCATTAACCAAGGCAAGGTAGCTTGGTCAGGGCGGAATGCCATTAACCAAGGCAAAGTAGCTCGATCAGGGCGGAATGCCACCGGACCAAGGGAAGGTAGCTTGGTTAGGGCGGAATGCCACTAAACCAAGGAAAAGGTAGCTCGGTTAGGGCGGAATGCCATTAACCAAGGAAAGGGTACCTCGGTTAGGGCGGAATGCCATTAACCAAGGAAATGGTAGCTCGGTTAGGGCAGAGTGCTACTAAACCAAGGGAAAGGTAGCTCGGTTAGGGCGGAGTGTCACTAGACCAAGGGAAGGTAGCTTGGTTAGGGCGGAATACCATTAACCAAGGAAAGGGTAGCTTGGTTAGGACGGAATACCATTAACCAAGGAAATGGTAGCTCGGTTAAGGTGGAATGCCATTAGACCGAGGAAAGGGTAGTTCGGTTAAGGCAGGATGCCATTAACAAAGGGGAGGTAGCTTGGTCAGGGCGGAATGCCATTAACCAAGGCAAGGTAGCTTGGTCAGGGCGGAATGCCATTAACCAAGGTAAGGTAGCTTGGTCAGGGCGGAATGCCATTAACCAAGGCAAGGTAGCTCGATCAGTGCGGAATGCCACCGGACCAAGGGAAGGTAGCTTGGTTAGGGCGAAATGCCACTAAACCAAGGAAAAGGTAGCTCGGTTAGGGCGGAATGCCATTAACCAAGGAAAGGGTAGCTCGGTTAGGGCGGAATGCCATTAACCAAGGCAAGTGTATTCCGACCGATCACTCGGGGAATGCTGGTTGTGCTGCATGATACAGCTTAATATGCTTTCCGTTGAGGGGAGAGAACTGGATAGCCCCTTTGTGGTCTACCAGGACGTAGGCGCCTCCTTCATATACTCGGCGGACGATATATGGCCCGACCCAGTTTTCGACCAGCTTCCCTTTGGGGTTAGAGGCCATTACTTCTCTTCTTTTGACCATTCCCAGGTCTCCTTTCTTGAATTCTCGACCCTTGACCAGCTTGTCAATAGCACGGACCATGCGAGCTTGGTAGAGTTGGATGTTTTACTGCGCCCGGAGGCGTTTTCCTTCGAGCTCAGCGAGCTCTTCCAATCTTCTTTCTGCATTGGTCTGCTCACCACTGACTAGTCCGTGCTGGATGGTAACTCGCAATGAAGGAACTTCAAGTTCAATTGGCACCACAGCTTCTGACCCGTAGACAAGGGAGAAAGGTGAACAGCCGGTTGGGGTCTTGTAGACTGTACGATAGGCCCAAAGTGCTTCGTACATCCTTTCTTGCCAATCTTTTTTATTAGACCTAACAGTCTTTGCCAGCAGCGTGCACAGTGTCTTGTTAAAGGCTTCTACGAGTCCATTGGCTTGAGGGTTGTAGGGGGACGATGTCCTCCAGTCTATTTTATATTTGTCGGCCAGCCGATAAACCTTCTGGTTCCTAAAATGACTGCTATTATCATAGATGATTCGACTGGGGATCCCGAACCGAAATATTACATTCTGCCGGAAGAATCTTGCAACTTGTTCTCCCGCCACATCTCTTAGTGCTACTGCCTCCGCCCATCTGGAGAAGTAGTCTGTAGCTGCTAAGATATATCGACACCCTGATGAAGATGCTGGTAGCAGCCCTACTACGTCCGTGCCCCACTGAGAAAACGTCCAGCTTGGTAGGGTGGGATGCAGTGGCACTGGAGGTCTCCTTGCCACATTAGCATGTTCTTGACACTTCTGACAAGCCTTGGCAAACCTGCAGCAATCGTCAAATATAGTGGGCCAATAATAACCCAATTTCTTTATCTCAATTTTCATCTTCAGGCCAGCCTGGTGCGCTCCAGCTGATCCGGCTTGGACCTCCTGCATCACCTGTCCTGCTTCTGCTGAAGACAAGCAACGGAGTAGGACTTTCCTTCGGGCATCTGCCATAATTCGGAACAAGGTCCCGCTTCTCATCTCGTAAGAATCCTTGATCCTCAGGAGCTTCATTCTCTGTTCCTTTTCTTTTGGAAGTTGTTGGTGTTGAAACCAGCGTAGGAGATGCTCTCGCCAATCGGGCTGCTGAACCCCTTCGATGACTGCTACTTCCATCTCCTGTTCAGCGGTCAGGACCTCTGTGACGCTGGGGACCTGTCGGCAGTTGATCACTATTATATTCAGGCTTGTGTCTGGCGGGACCGCCAATGAACTGGCCAGCTTAGCGAGGGCGTCTGCCTGAGCATTCCGGCCTCGATTGATGTGCTTGATGCTGATGAAGTAAAATCTTGACATCAGGCGAGTTGCCAACTGGTGATAAGGGAGGAGCTCTTACTTTCGTACATCGAACTCTCCTTCCAACTGTTTTATAACTAGCATGGAGTCTCCGAATGCTTCTAGCATCTGAATTCCCATGGACAGAGCAATTTGCAACCCGATTATCAGGGCTTCATATTCCGCTTCATTGTTTGTGCATTGCTTGTTTATGGAACAGGATGTATGCACCACTTCTCCTTCTGGGGATTTCAGGACTATGCCCGCTCCTGCTCTGACCCTGGCTGACCCGGTGGCAGAGGTGTTAATTCTGGAAGCGCCATCAAAGTATAGTTGCCATAAGGAGGGCTGTACTTGCACGGCTTCTAAAGTTTCATCTTCAGGAAGCTCTGGCTCCAACGGGCAATCCCCGGGCACTGGGTGCTCAGCGAAGAAGTTTGCAATAGCTTGGCCCTTGACGGCCTTATGCGACACGTAGGAGATATCAAACTCCATAAGGATTACCGCCCATTTGCCCAGGCGGCCTTTGAGTGCCGGTTGAGACATAATGTACTTCAGGGGATCCTCCTTGGATACCAAGCTGATTTCATGCGACAACATATAGTGTCAGAGCTTTTTAACTGTGAAGACCAGCGCCAGACAGATCTTCTCAATATAAGTATATTTCTCTTCAGTTCTGACCAGTCTCCGACTGAGGTAATAGAGGGCTTGTTCTTTCCCTTCTTCATTATTCTGGGCCAGCATTGCCCCCAGAGAATTATGTGTAGCTGCTATATACAGTATCAATGGTCATCCTTTCACCGGTGCGCCCAACACTGGAGGAGTTTTCAGGTAGTCTTTTAGCTTGTCGAAGGCTGCCTGGCAATCTTCACCCCAATAAAAGGGGACATCTTTCATCATCAACTTGTGAAAAGGCTGGCATCGCCCTGAAAAATTGGAAATGAAACGCCGGATATAAGCCAGATGGCCCTGTAGTGATCTCAGCTCGGAGATGTTCCTTGGCGGAGGTAACCCCTGAATCACCTTGATCTTTGCGGGGTCTATCTCGATTCCCCGATATCCGACGATGAAGCCCAAGAATTTTCCGCTCGACACTCCGAACGCACATTTCATAGGGTTCATTTTTAGCTCATGCTGCCTCAGCCTCTGAAAAACAATCCGGAGGTCTTGCAGATGATCTTCTTTTCTTCTGGTTTTGACCACCAGATCATCTATGTAGCACTCGACCTTGTGGTAGAGCAGTTCATCAAAGATTTTGGTCATTGCGCACTGATAGGTTGTGCCAACATTCTTTAATCCGAACGGCATTCTCTTGTAATGATAAATGCCCTTAGGAGTCCGGAAAGCAGTATGGACTCGGTCATGCACCGCAATCCAAATCTGATTGTAGCCGGAAGACCCGTCCATGAATGATAGGGCCTCATGGCCGGTTGTAGCATCAATCATGACCTCGGTTATCGGCACCGGGAAGTCATCTTTGGGGAAGGCTTTATTTAGATCTCTGAAGTCGACACATATCCGGATATGTCCATTCTTCTTTTTCACGGGGACGATATTCGCCAGCCATGTGGTGTACTGGTTTTCTTCAACGAATCCCACGTCAATGAGCTTGTCGACTTCAGCACAAATTTGGGTGATGAGCTCTGGCCTCATGCGCCGCGGTGGTTGCTTCACCGGCTCGGCTTCAGGGTTGATTGCCAGCTCATGTTGTGAGACAGCGGGGCTTAGACCTGGCATCTCTTTGTAAGTCCAAGCGAAGCAATCCCGGTATTCTAGCAGTAGTTGAGTGTACAGCTCCCGTTGTTCTGGGGATAGTTGGGCACTGAGGAAGGTAGGCCTAGGGTCCTTCTCATTTCCCAGGTTGACTTCTATAAGTTCATCGACTGTGGCTTGGCCTCCGTCCTCTATCTCCGGAGGTGTCGGTTGGAGGTCAACGAAGTCTGGAATGCCATCTTGAGGGTCGAGCACTTCGACTTCCTCGTCAGACACCGCCAGAGCTTCCTGAGGTTTCTTGATCTCTTGTGCCAGCGACTGAGTGGATTGTTCTATTAGCAGATCCATTGCCGTCGTAGCTTCCAAGGATGAGAGAGCAGCCTTGGTGTTTGCAGATGAGATTGCAGCCATGACGGGCTGGCAACTGTTCACTGCCAGGCCCGGACAGCATGCTGATTTTGCAGCAGAAGTTGAGGATGTTTTGCCTTCTGGGACAGTTGTATCTTCCGCAGAAGTGGCTTTTTCTTTCCTGGTAGTTGGCTCCCCTTGATTGGAGTTGACCAAGGCTTCCCTGATGGGCAGAAAGGGTGTTGAAGTTGTCATCAGTAGGACCTCTATGGGGGGAGAGACTCCTACTCCTTGACTGTCTTCGGCTTCGCTGCTGCTAGCCGTGTCAAATTCGGCTTGAAGGGCCGCTTCTTCAGGATGAACCTGCTCCCAGCATCGGCAAGGGGCAAAGGTTTCTACTTCTTGATTCCCAGACCGAGCCAGTTCAGAATATTCGACTTCCACCGGATACTCATCAAAGGTTGCCCTAAAAGGGCCATCTTCAGTAGCATAGAAGGCGGAGATAGTATCCACCTCGTATCGCCCACTGTAATAATATTCTTCCAGGGTGAAGCCCAGCCCCGGATGTTGAGAGACACATCTCATTTCCTTATCCAGGTTTGCAGGATGCCACATCTTCTGAAAAGCTTCTTTGCGCCTTTGAGACTGATCGGGAGGGATGTGTTGCTTCTGAAACATCTTAGCCATCTGATCAGTTGTAAATGCCAGACCTTGGACAGGAACCTGCGGGTTGCCTAGATCTTCAGGGAGGCTGCAATCTGTATCTTCCCGAGTGGGATGCTCCTCAGCTGTATAGAACAAGCTGCTAGGCCCATCTTCCTGTGTCACCTCCCAAGCTTTGAAGGGTTCGACAGTGGGATCATTGAGGACGGGGACTGGCTTGGTGAGGCCGGCCGGGACTCCGATGCAGTCGTGCTGTCGATCGACCTGCACTTCCTTAGCTTTGGGGTATAATGCTGGGGGTGTTACCCTGCCGACATCTCCAGAAGCTGTGATGTGGGAGACCATGATGTGACACAATCTTGGACTTAAGCAAGCAAGCACATTCGCTTTCTAAATGGGCCAATTTGGGCCGCCGCTCTCTCGTCGCTCACCCAAGCCCGGGGTAACTTGGCAATGCCAAGGTGAAGATGTGGGGTTGGGCCCTTGCTGGTAGAGGGCCAGCAAGGCCAAGGCTTGATTCCCAAAAGGATGTGGAACCCAATTCAATGGGGCCGACAAAGTGCCAAGGGCACCGGTTTCACTCTTCTCACGGTGATCACTCAAGGCAACGGGGCTTGAGGATCGGGCTCTCTCTCGCACAACCAGCGGAGCTATGAAACAAACATTGAAAGACAAGCACAATGAGCAAGGGTTTAGAGTACTTACTCGACCGGTTTGAAGAAACCGGTCCCGCTCGGAGACGAGGGCGAGCGGGGAGGCGGTGGATCCCCACACGCCGCGGCGGTGTAGCTTGACCTGAAATTACAAACGGTACAGCACTACTCCTCACGCAGGAGGGGTGATCTTGGGGTGGGGGTTATGCTTAATACATTCAAAACTACCTCCACACAGGGAGGGGCCTTCAGCCGGCCAAGCGGGGTGGGGAGAGATGCAAAGGAAACCGAGTTTCCGAGCTTCGCCGATTCTGTCTAGCTTCTGTAATTCTGGACAGGGAGTCGATGTTGATGCAGCCAATAAATCCACTGAGCTCAGAATCTCATGAGACTTGCGCCAAAAGATTGCTAGCCGGAGAGGGGTGCAGCCTGAATTTTTGGACGACGTTCTGATCTGGGGGCTGACTGCTCCGGCGACTGGAAGATGGATGCAGCTCTGGTCTCTGGCCGAGCTCAGTCTGAAACAGCATGTTGCAGAAGCGGTCACGGTTGCTCCTGAGCTCCAAATCTGGCACTGCTGCACTCTTTGGAATCGTTGACGAGTCTAATTTGCAGCAAAACAAACGGGGAAGTCTTCTGATGTCGGAGATGAGCTGGGTGTCCAGAGAAGTGGACGGTGGTCGGGGCAGACTGTGAGGAGGCAGACCGGCGTGGTTGTGGTAGAAAATTAATATCTCTGATTGTCGGATGCCGAACAGAGTTCTACCTTCTGTTCCTGGACGCTGACAGGGGGAGGAAGATCTTTGTAGAAGACCCTGAAGGCTGATTCCTTCAAGGTTCGTCGTGGGAGAGTCTTCTCTGCCGCTCTAGCTTTTGGTCTGAGAGGTTCTGCGCAGTTGGGGAAGAACAGCCTTCACGGACGGCCACGAACTCAGAATGGAGTGATTCCACCTCGCCTGCGAAGAGCACAGGGAGGCCTTTCCAGAAAGTTAGGCCACGCCACCAGCAGAACCAGGATGCAGTCGTGGACGTCGCTGCAACAGAGTGCTAATCTGCAGGTCGGCCTGCACACAAAGTTGGAGTGGAGAAGAGAGGAGGGGGGTGAACTTGGCTTGAGGGGAGAGGAGGGGTGCGACCTAGGGAGCAAGGAGGGATGGGGAGATTCGAATTTGGGCTTTGGAATGAGTTAATTCAGCCTTGGGAAGGTGGAGATATGCTTAGGGAAGTGAAAGGGGTAGGTGGTGGTTGGAGGGTGGGGTTTTGAGTGGTGGAACTTCCTTGGGACTAGGTGAGGATTAAAGAGGGGTTGTGGGAAGTTGTGGGGAGTTAATGGAGGTAGGTGGGGGTTGGAAGTGGTTGAGAGGGGGAGGAGAGAGAAGAAAATTCGAATTTGGGTGTTGAAGAGAGAGAAAGTGGAGTGAAAAAGAGAGATTAAGAGAGGGAAGGGTGGGGAATCTCTCCCCTAGGGTTTCTCACCTAAAAAATGGAATCTCTCCACTAGATAAGGAGTGTAAACTCTCAAAATGGCAAGTTTTTTCATTCATTGATTCATTACCTCCAAATGAAGGAAATGGGGCCCTATATATAGGAAACCCACATTTTACAATAAGTCCCTTACAAAAGACTCAATAACAAATAACCGAAGGGGTAGGGGGGGCTCATGGGCCAAGCCCGAAGAATTGGGCCCAATAGCACATTACACAATTTAATGACACTCAAACTTAGGAAAATAAATGCAAGACCTAGGAACATGACTCAAATAAAAGGGAAAATACATCAAATGACTCAAATAAAATTACATAGGACTTAAAATTAAATGACTAAACCATGCCGGATGCAACCGGGGCGAGGAGACGAGCTGTGAACGTGGGCATGGGAGGTGATGTCCCCATCATACCCCCGGGGTGCGGAGAACTCGACTCCGTCGAGTAAGTGTCATTCCCTCCTTGGAGGGTGTAGAAGTGGTACTGCCCTCAAGTCTTCCGAACGAGTCCGATCCATCCACCTTTCGAGATAGCGCTCGTATACCTTGCTCCGAGTGGTAGTGACTTGTTCATCCAATATTTGTTCAATTTGTTCACGCTGGGCTCTCTTGGCTGGTGATCTCTCTTCACGGCTGGGTGCTCTCTCAAGGGAAGAAGTGGGCTCAATCTCCTCACTAGGTACCACCGTGGGTCCCTTATATGACACTAGGTCGGCCACATTGAATGTGGGACTTATTGCATACTCCTCAGGGAGATCTAACTCGTAGGCATTTGCACCGATGCGCCTCAAGACCTGGAAGGGACCAGCCCCACGTGGCCTCAGTTTAGAGTTGGCTCCCGGGGAGAGCCTCTCCGTCCTTACCATCACAAAGTCACCCTCATGGAAGTCTCGGTGACGCCGATGAGAGTCGGCCCGCCTCTTATAGGCCTCATTCTTTTTGCTTATGTGCTTGCAAAGGCTTTCATGCAATTTCGTGAATGTTGACATTCTAGGGGTGATGGGTGGACCTGGGCAACTGAAAGTAGACCGATCATGCTTTGATGCCAAGAAGCCTTTGATGGATTTTGGAGGGCCGGGGCAACCATATGTGGACTTATCATGCAATGTTGTCATGTAGACTTTGGTGGGCCTAGGTGGGCCGGGGCACTCGTAGGTGAACCTATCATGTAAAGTGGTGATGAATGTGGGGGGACCCGGACATCCGTAGATACTTTTGACATGCTTAAGATCCATGATGAATGAAGGAGGACCATGACATCCGAATGTGGACCACTCATACTTTCTACTTGATATGTGGGTGATATGAATGAATGGACCCAACATAGTGTTCATGCCAAGGGGTATGGTAAGCCTAGACACATGCATGCTTTTCCCAAAGGTGACTTCCATGTGTATAGGTGTGAGACAACCTTTGAACTCCCATTGGAAAGGATCGAATGGATCTAAGAAGGTAGTCATCATGGGGTGGGGTACAACCTGATTACCTAGGGATATATGGCCCAAGGTCATGGCTCCCAAGGTATAACCCGAGTCATGGATGAGGTGGGTTTGGCCCAATATGGTGGGTGAGGGTAGGAAAGGGTGGGTGGTTGGTAAGATGGTTGGGTCATATGAGTCCCTTGACTCCCATTGGAATGGATCATATGGATCATAAAATGGGTCATCTAGGGGGAGGAACTCCATGTCCTCAAGATCCTTAAAAGGTGCTAAGTCATCCTTCTCCATGATAGTTGGGCCAATGTTCTTGAGAAGTGGGTCGGCCATGAGTGGAGGGCTTGGCTTTCTACCCGAGATAAGAAGCTCTAAATCGAGGAGAAGGTTGGGCTCATCGGGTGTAGGGAGGAATAGAAGGAGGTCGCTAGTGTAGCAACCAATGGTGCAAACTGAGGTGATAGACCCTATGCATAGGTGTAGGAGGCTAAGGCTCCTAGGTTGTTCTACCATAGGGGTCAACATGCTAGTCATCTCTAATTGCCATGCTATGCCCTTGAGAAGGTCTTCTAAGGTCTCCACTTGATAGGATGCTTGGATTGTGGTGTGATAGGAGAAGAAGGGCACTAAGGGAAGGTCTTGTTCTATGGGAGGGAAAATATGGGCCTGGGTCTCTCCAATTGGGCTCTCCTTTAGCCAACTAACAATGGGTTCTCCTAAGATGAGCTTGGTCCCAACTAGAGAGGGTGATGTAAGGTGAAGACCCTCATGTGTTGTTTCTTCTTCAATTTGGGCTTGGGTTTCCTCCAAGGTGGAGAGTGGGTTTGGAGTATTCACCACTATGGGGTGGGGTATGGGTTCTTCTTCCAAGGAGGTGAGAGGGGCTTTTGAGGGTGTGGTGATGATTGGGGCATGGTGTATCCGGGGTGGTAGGTAGTGGGAAACTTGGGTTAGGATAGGTGAGGGTAGTAGTGGAGGCTTTGGTGGGAGTTGGATTGGGGTAGAGAGAGGAAGATGGGTGGGTTGAAGGGGTTTGGGTTGATTTGTTTTGGGAGGAGTGTCTCTTTTTGGGGGTGATGGAGAGGTAGTGGTGGGGGTTACCATGGGCCTAGGTGGAGAGTTGGCCATGGGGCCCAATTGGGTATGGGGGCCTATGGTTGTGGTGTGGACTTGGAGGTGGGGTGTAAATGTAGTGGTTGGGGTGGGAGAGATGGGAAGTGGTAGGGAATGGGTGATTGGGGTCTTGGATTGACCGGGTGGGGATGAAGGAGTTGAAGTACTCCTTGGGCTTTTGTGATTTGAGTAGGAGGGAGAGGGTTGGAGAGTGTAGGTTTTCCTAAGCTCGACCTTCATCTCATCCCAAGTGCTAATGGGGGCCTCCCTGCGGATCCTTCTTAAACCTTCCACAACTAACCAATGAGTTTTAGCTTGTTTGGAGAGGTGTGCCTTGGCTAGCCTCATTCTCCTTTCATCGTTCAAGGGGCAACTTTTAAAGAATTGGTCTAGGGAAATCTCCCAATCTATGTAAAGGCTTGGGCTGTTGGATCCATCAAAGGCGGGGGTTTTGATTTTCAAGTGTTCTAAAAATATGGTTTCTAGATTTCCCCAAAGGTCACTCTCATTCACTCTTGGTGCACGGCTATTTCCTTCAAGTCGGTCGAGTCGAGACATGATATCTTCAAGCCGATTAAGGACATTAGGTAGGGCTTCTATGATAGAGGTGTTGCTACCCACTTTGTTGGCAATGGAGCTTCCACGAGGATTTGGGCTTCTTGGGAAAGTTGATGGGGATGAATATGACGGGTATGAAGTGGCCATTCTAGTGGACATGGGAGATGCAACCGAGGACTCTAAATGCATAAACATGCCCTAGGACCAACTTGTGGAGAGACAAGTTGTGAACTTGCTCTGATACCACTTGATGTGACACAATCTTGGACTTAAGCAAGCAAGCACATTCGCTTTCTAAATGGGCCAATTTGGGCCGCCGCTCTCTCGTCGCTCACCCAAGCTCGGGGTAACTTGGCAATGCCAAGGTGAAGATGTGGGGTTGGGCCCTTGCTGGTAGAGGGCCAGCAAGGCCAAGGCTTGATTCCCAAAAGGATGTGGAACCCAATTCAATGGGGCCGACAAAGTGCCAAGGGCACCGGTTTCACTCTTCTCACGGTGATCACTCAAGGCAACGGGGCTTGAGGATCGGGCTCTCTCTCGCACAACCAGCGGAGCTATGAAACAAACATTGAAAGACAAGCACAATGAGCAAGGGTTTAGAGTACTTACTCGACCGGTTTGAAGAAACCGGTCCCGCTCGGAGACGAGGGCGAGCGGGGAGGCGGTGGATCCCCACACGCCGCGGCGGTGTAGCTTGACCTGAAATTACAAACGGTACAGCACTACTCCTCACGCAGGAGGGGTGATCTTGGGGTGGGGGTTATGCTTAATACATTCAAAACTACCTCCACACAGGGAGGGGCCTTCAGCCGGCCAAGCGGGGTGGGGAGAGATGCAAAGGAAACCGAGTTTCCGAGCTTCGCCGATTCTGTCTAGCTTCTGTAATTCTGGACAGGGAGTCGATGTTGATGCAGCCAATAAATTCACCGAGCTCAGAATCTGATGAGACTTGCGCCAAAAGATTGCTAACCGGAGAGGGGTGCAGGCTGAATTTTTGGACGACGTTCTGATCTGGGGGCTGACTGCTCCGGCGACTGGAAGATGGATGCAGCTCTGGTCTCTGGCCGAGCTCAGTCTGAAACAGCAGGTTGCAGAAGCGGTCACGGTTGCTCCTGAGCTCCAAATCTGGCACCGCTGAACTCGTTGGAATCGTTGACGAGTCTACTTTTCAGAAAAACAAACGGGGAAGTCTTCTGATGTCGGAGATGAGCTGGGTGTCCAGAGAAGTGGACGGTGGTCGGGGCAGACTGTGAGGAGGCAGACCGGCGTGGTTGTGGTAGAAAATTAATATCTCTGATTGTCGGATGCCGAACGGAGTTCCGCCTTCTGTTCCTGGATGCTGACAGGGGGAGGAAGATCTTTGTAGAAGACCCTGAAGGCTGATTACTTCAAGGTTCGTCGTGGGAGAGTCTTCTCTGCCTCTCTGGCTTTTGGTCTGAGAGGTTCTGCGCAGTCGGGGAAGAACAGCCTTCACGGACGGCCACGAACTCAGAATGGAGTGATTCCACCTCGCCTGCGAAGAGCACAGGGAGGCCTTTCCAGAAAGTTAGGCCACGCCACTAGCAGAACCAGGATGCAGTCGTGGACGTCACTGCAACAGAGTGCTAATCTGCAGGTCGGCCTGCACACAAAGTTGGAGTGGAGAAGAGAGGAGGGGGGTGAACTTGGCTTGAGGGGAGAGGAGGGGTGCGACCTAGGGAGCAAGGAGGGATGGGGAGATTCGAATTTGGGCTTTGGAATGAGTTAATTCAGCCTTGGGAAGGTGGAGATATGCTTAGGGAAGTGAAAGGGGTAGGTGGTGGTTGGAGGGTGGGGTTTTGAGTGGTGGAACTTCCTTGGGACTAGGTGAGGATTAAAGAGGGGTTGTGGGAAGTTGTGGGGAGTTAATGGAGGTAGGTGGGGGTTGGAAGTGGTTGAGAGGGGGAGGAGAGAGAAGAAAATTCGAATTTGGGTGTTGAGGAGAGAGAAAGTGGAGTGAAAAAGAGAGATTAAGAGAGGGAAGGGTGGGGAATCTCTCCCCTAGGGTTTCTCACCTAAAAAATGGAATCTCTCCACTAGATAAGGAGTGTAAACTCTCAAAATGGCAAGTTTTTTCATTCATTGATTCATTACCTCCAAATGAAGGAAATGGGGCCCTATATATAGGAAACCCACATTTTACAATAAGTCCCTTACAAAAGACTCAATAACAAATAACCGAAGGGGTAGGGGGGGCTCATGGGCCAAGCCCGAAGAATTGGGCCCAATAGCACATTACACAATTTAATGACACTCAAACTTAGGAAAATAAATGCAAGACCTAGGAACATGACTCAAATAAAAGGGAAAATACATCAAATGACTCAAATAAAATTACATAGGACTTAAAATTAAATGACTAAACCATGCCGGATGCAACCGGGGCGAGGAGACGAGCTGTGAACGTGGGCATGGGAGGTGATGTCCCCATCAGACCACCTTCGGCTAGACATATCTGCGCGGCGGTGGTGGATACCAACCGTCACCCGATTTATTCTTCGAGGCCCCTACGGGGGCCTCAGCTTCAGAAACCTTCCGGGGAGGCCCCGTATATAGGTTGGCATCCGCCAAATGACATTCAAACACCTCGAATGGGTGGATATCAGCAAATATCCTCTCCTCCTTCCCCTGGAGGCTGTATTTGATGCATTGGTGGAGCCCGGAGGGCACCACCATATTTTCATGCAGCCATGGGCGGCCGAGCAGTGCCTTGTAAGAGGTGCGAGAGTCAATGACATGAAACTGCACCGTTGTAGTGAAATCTGCCAAGGTCAGCGTGAACTCCGCCACTCCCATAGATACTTCACATTTTTGGTTGAAGCCAGCGATACGCATATCCCCGACTTTCTCGAGATGCACATTGAAGTGGTATCTCTCGTATATTCTGTATGGCAGGATGTTCACTGCTGCACCAGGATCGACCAGAATCCGGTTCAGTTCTCTTCCATTCAGATGCCCTTTCATATATAGCGGCCTGTTGTGGCTGGCAGTAGGCAGTAGCATGTCTTCTGGAGAGAAGGTCATACTGGCTTCTGGTATAGCCTCAGCTATGCATGCTTCAAAATGAGCAGGCGTCTGCAGAGCAGTGATGATCGCCTGTCGAGTTTCTTCACTCAAAGAGAGAATTTCCCAGATCGTAAATCGAGCGGGGAGCTTTTTGAGCAGCTTCATTATTCGACTCCCAGCCCGGACACTAGAGAGCTTCATTTCTTCAGCCCATCTGGGCTTGGGGAGGTTTTGATTTGTGGGTCCAGACGGACCTGCTTTATCTTCCTCGGACTCGACATCCTCTTGGCTGGCACCGGCTGTCGGGTCTTCTTTATTAGTTGCCGTAGGGCAAGCTCCAGCTGCATTCGCATCCTCAGTAGATTGCGCTGGCTGCGGGTGAATGGCCCCAGGTGTAGGGTTGGGTTAGCCTCTTGACAGGGCTGCTTCCCTTTTGACATCTTCATAAATTCAAGGAATGAAGGGGCTGTCTTGCCCCGACTCTTGTTGTATAGGCCTGACGGTGGAGGGATATGGACTCCCTTAACTTCCGGCGGAGGTGTCTTGTAGGGTTGCTCCCCTCTGAACATGATGTTGTGATCGGGTGGTGGCTGGCGCCCCCATTTTCGGCCCGACCGAGTGGCATGTGCAGCAGTTGCGGCCTCGGCCTTGCCTCCCCCAGCATGGGGTGCGAAGCAAATTTCTTCTTCTTCCTCTTCTCCGGGTAGGTTGAAGAGTGCTGATAGGGTATTGCAGGAGACAACTTGTGCTTTATTGGCCCCAGCGGCCTTTCTTTTCTTCTTCTTTTGCTTTTTCTTCTTTTTGGTCTCTGCGGGTGCCTGCCCCCAGAACAGGCTGCCCTCTTCAGGGGGTGCTGCTTGTGCTTCCTCCACATGTTTGAGTGAGAGTTGTTCCAGTTCTTGCCATGGGACGTGGTCCCGTACCAGCAAAGGTTTCAATTCGGGCTGCACATATTCATCTAGCCCTTCAATCAGGTGCTGCAGTCGAAGGACTCCAGGATTGGTTTCCTTGATTACTGGCAGCGGAGTTTGTCTCCTCCTGTTAGGTGTATGTATTCTGACAGCTGTAGGTGGAGCGACCCATACGGGTGCTACCACTGGCGGAGCAGGCCGGGGTATAATGCCACGGATATGTGCCCCCTCTTTCGGGCGGGGTGCCCTCTTCTTCTTGTGCTTCACAGGGATCTGCTGCCACCCCTGTTGTTCATTCACGGGCTCCAGGAAATGGATTTCGTAGGCGCTCCGTGTGCTTGCTTCAGAGATCTCCTCAGGTAATGCCTGGTAGAGGGAGATCATGCTGACTGCTGCCTTCCTGAAAGGGGCTTCATGTGGCTGAGGAGGGTCTACTTTGTACTCTCCCAGCTCTATTTCATTCTTCTTTACCATTCCTTCGATGACGTCTTTGAAAACATAACAGTCTTCGATTGGATGTCCCAACATCTGGTGGTAGGGACAGAATCTTGGACTGTCTTTTCATTTCAGGTCCTCCGGCCTCCTTGGCTCGGGCAGAGTGACCATGATGTATTTTGTTACCCAGTCGAACAGGACTCGGGTCTTGTCTTTTGGAAAGGAATAGGCTTTCTTCATTTTATCCCTCAGCGAAGGACCTTCTTTATCATCTGGAGCTTTCGCAGGTTGCGGGGGAGCTGCTTTCTTGCCTTTCTCCTTCTGTTGTTCGAACGCCTTGATATCAAGCGCATTTGCTTCTTTAGGTGTGGGGCGCCGTTCCGCAGCCTTGCCTTTCTGGGATGTGCTGGCAGTTGACGCCGGGACAGGCTTGACTAGAAAAGCCTCCACCTCGGCCACTACATTATTCAGCCGATCGAACGACCGTATTTCCATACCAATCATCTTTTCCAGGACCTCCCTCCTGAGATTTTGTTTGCATATTTGCACAGCGTCCTTCTGATGCGGGGGCCGCTTGCACCTCATTCTGAGGTTCCTCCACCTTTTGATGTAATCAAGGGCTGTCTCATCTACCCTTTATTTAGTTGAGTAGAGTTCGGCCACTGTGACCTCCCTCTCTGTGACATAGAATCTTTCTCTGAATTTTCTCTACATATCCGACCAATCACTGATTGACCCGGCCGAGAGGCTAGAGTACCATTCAAATACGAGCCCCGTCAGCGAGGACCCGAAGAACTTCAGCAGATATGACTCGTCGGTGGCCAGATCACCCATAACAGTCATATAATATGTAATATGCTCTTTAGGGGACCCCTTCCTGTTGAATTTGTCGAATTTGGGTGGCTTGTTGACCCCCGGGGGAAGTCGTTTAGCCGCATGGTGTTGCGGGTAGGGCACCCGATAGGCATCGAATGCGACGTAGTCGCCTTCACTTTTCTCTACGAGCTTTAGCTCGATCAACCTTTCCACCATCATCCGGTTCACGACCGTGGGGTCGACCGGCTCCGGATAGAAGTGCGCTGGCTGAAGGTATGGGGTGACCAGGGTGGTCGCCTGTGGAGGACGCAGCAGCGGGGGTGTCGGATGCACCTGGTGGGGCACCGGAGGTAGCAGCGGCTGAGGCTTTGGCGGCCGCTATTGTGCTGTCGCCATGCTTGGCTCTGACGTCTGGGACAGTGTATAGAGCGGTGGAGGGTCGTCACGACGAACCGCTCCCCCGGATGATTCACCCTGGACTTCGGGTGGTTTAGAAGCCGACGAATGCTCAGTCTTTTCCATCAGCTATTTCTTCAGAGAGTCTATCTCTTGTTGATATTTTTGCAGCAGCATCAGAACTGATGGATCAATAGTGGTGGGGATACCCTCTGTCATTTCCCCGGACGTACCCTCAGGCAGGATGTCGAGGAGGACGTCGTCTTCTTCTTCCGTCGTCACCACATTAGCGGTCAAGACGCGGGCCTTATCATCCCAGCGGGGATAGACCTGGGGTTGTTTCCCTCTCATGATCATCAGAAGCTCTCTTGCTACTTCTGTTCTGCAGGTAGTTGGCCCGGGCCGTACGGCCAATTGAGGTAGTTCTTGGGGATCTTCAGGAAGCTCCCCATATCGGCTGGATATACCAGCCATGTTGCAAGTAAAGACCTGCATCCTTCTTCTCTGTCGATGGACCCTTCGTCTGGCTTGTTGCAGAAAGGTCAGCCTCTCGAACACAGAAAATCTTCTTTTTTCTTCCTGCTCGGGGAAGGCTTCATCGGCTTCAATCTCGAAACCGTCGTTGTATCCGTTGCCGTCGACTGACGACACCATCATTCTATCTTCCATATCTTCTTCATCCGCTGCTGATGGGAAGTAGTCTTCGTCAGTGGCGACTGTCTGCATTAGTCACTGCTGACCCAGCGAGGGGTTGCCCAACCCTCGAAAGTAGTTCCTGATCAGACAGGTTACCTCCTCTTGACCCCGCTCTTGGTAGAGTACGGGGGATAGTTGTCGACCTCCAGCAGGAGGGATATAGGCCAGCCGAGCTCTGTCGGCCGGCTGTTGGAATCTTCGTCCCGTGACTGGGACGTTGGCTTGGCGGGCAGCAGCCCGAAAACTTCTGCGGGGCGGAGGATCCGTAACCACTTCTTCTTCATTCTTCGGGGGAAAGCCCCTTTCTCTTCTCACCTCCGTCTCATCGTTCATAGGACGGCGGAGGATGGGTGTTAGATGGTGGGCAGGTCGGGTCCGCTTGGGAACCCACACCTGTTTGAACTTCTTCGGCCTGAGTGCCGAGCTTCCCTGGCCATAGGGGCCGGTTTCTTCTCTTTCTGCCCTCCTTCCAGCGAGAGCTTGATAGGTATTGTGGACAGGAATGTTGGGGATGACTCGGTCTGGGGTCACCCGGGCCGTGCGTCCGTCGAGGAAGACACGCATGCCTCCAACTAGCATAGACTTCCCAGACTGAGATAGGGTTCCGGTAACCACAGCAGCATTCTTGCGGACCTGGCGACGCTGGCGTCCTCCAGGGTGTTTGTTGATGACGTTGGGGTGGGTCCCACGTATGACGTGGTGCACCAAACAGCTAGCGGCCGGGGCTAGACTTTCAAGCAAGTCTTCGCAGTAGGGAACCTTCAGAGGCTCCATTTTCTCTGCGACTTCCTTGGCAGGCACTGGGGCTTCGACCTCCAGGATATCGACGAAGGCTAACCCCAAAAAGTTGGGGAAGCCCACAGCGGCAGGGAAGTTGCCGAATTCCATGGGTACCGTCAGGTACCCTTGCGCGTGTTTAGCAATGATCGAATGATCGAAGTCGACGCCAGTTATCCCGTTGATCGTCATTGTCTGCCTGCAAAGACAAACAGGGAAATAATCAGTAGCCTTTGAGAGGGCTTCGAAGCCCGAATATCTCGGTAAAGAGATGAAAGGTGACACCTGTCCCACCGGGCGTGCCAGACTATTTGCGACGGGATTTTATCCGACCGTCTTGTTGTTTTTATTTCGTGTATATATATGTGTATATGTACATATATACATGTCTTATTTCACGTATCGATCAACCATTTGACTAACTGGTAGTCAACTGACCGATTGACGACGCGGGCGTGCCAGTCACATGAGTGACGATCTTATTATGCGCTCATGCTAACCCCTACTGGGCGAGTGTGAGGTTCGGTCGGGACCAGTAGTCCGCCATACCATAAAGGCTATGGCGTTAATTACATCCCCCACGAGGAGGGAACACCTTTGATTAGTTGCCGAGATAGCGGGCTGTCAAAAGCCAGAATGAAAAGAGCTACATGGTGACTATGACGGAGGCATGCAGGATGCATTTATTTATCATACAGGGGATGCATAGTTCATCGAATTATGGACCCTTGGTACATGGCGGAGGACGTAGGTCTGAAGACCACCATCGCGCATAGCGGAGAATTCCGGTTGGGCATAACCCGACCTTCTGTCAACACCATTTAATATACCCGAGGGTCGATGCAGACATACACGAGGAACCGTGATATGCGAGGTGTAATAACGATGTTATAGCACAAATTCGGCAGCATGTCCCCTCCATTTAGACTATGCCAAATGGGGATATAGGACATCCATCCACGGAGAGCCGGAATGGAAACCAAAAGAGAGTCGGGCGTAGCCCTGGATCCGAGAAGGATCCAAATATGACGGGACAGTGTGCACCATTGCGCCGTTCATTAATATTCCCCCCGAAGAACCATTGGAGGACATGCGGTGGCAGAACTCCGAGGGTCAGCGGGGTGATATAAGAAACGTCGTATTCGGTGTGATGTAAGGGTGAAACCCTCCTCATTAATGTATCTCCCATGGACCTGGGTGAAGCACCCTAGTCCCCTCGCGAGGTACCGGGGGTTGTCATGGCAGCTGATCGTGACAAAATATTGAATTCAGGCTACGTTTAGGTTTGGTGAAGTGGGGAAGACATCGGATATTCAGATGACAACCAATGCCGAGGTGAGACGGCACAACGATGGGGTCGGCGCGAAGGCCAAACGGCACGGCATGCTCCCGGCGCGATGGGAGGATTGGGAGTAATCGGCATGGAAGGAGTTCGGCGCGCCAAGGCAGGGGCATTCGGCGCCCCCCCCACCCGGCGTGGGTTTGGCGCCGGGAGGCAGTGGTCGGCGTGCCAAGGCTGGGGCATTTGGCGCCCCCTCCACCCGGCGTGGGTTTGGCGCCGGGAGGCAGTGGCGCCGGGGAATAGTGGCGCCGGGAGGCAGTGTTTTGTTGATTTTGCCAAAGGTATTGTGAGATTTTCCTCGCCCAGTGGGAATTTCAGGGTGATGAACGGATAGGAACGGATGGTGAGGGTGACTCCACTCATGAGGGGGGTTCCAAGGAGATCACCAGTTACGGGATATATTCCCTGTGATGTCGAGATGCCATGAGATTACACAGCTCAGGCCCTCGCCATATCGGGGGATTAAATACGTGATTTCAATGAAACATCGTGCCATATTATGGAGTAAAGCTTCGGGCAAATTTTGGCAGCATCTCCCCTTATTTTGGGAGTATGCCAAGAGAATATTATGGGCTATCCACTCACGAGTGTCGAAGTAGAAACCTTAAACGAGAGCAGGGCATAGCCCGTGATTCGAGGGTCTGAATCATTTAAGACCTCACCCCCTGTGTTGCAATATCCCCAAAGCAATCCATCGAAAAGCCTGCAATGGTCGGACTCCGTGGTTTAATGGGCTACAGAATGTAGGGGGAGAATTAACCCCTTTGATATAGCTCCCGTAAGGCCAAAGGGAAGGGCAATGCACGCCCACGAGGGGAGGATATAATGGACGAGGTCTGTATGGCTCGCCATGGTGACGAAGGCATCAGGATGGCCAGACGACGTAAGGGTATCGATGCAGAGAAGAGGGGTGGTTTCGGCATGGAAGCTAGGTAGGCTCGGCACGATAGGGAGGTCCAACCGGCGTGGGGAGCTCTCGGCGCGAAACTCACGCCGGGAGACACCGGCGTAGGGAGGCTTTCAGCAGGGGTTTTAAGGAGGTCTTCGAACAGCGTTTCGAGAGTTGTTCAGAGAGAGGTTTAATCCCAACTATTTTGGATGATCGGAGGGGGAAGACTTTGGGGGAACACCTTTCCTCTGGGCCTCATCGGGAGCAGAACCACGGACGGAAATCCCTGAACCATGTCCCCCTTTATTTCACATACGAGGAGCCATGAGACAGACTATCTCAGGCCCTCGAAATGTGACTGGAGGGGGGGTGATAAATAATGGTAGTGAAGATGCTTCAGCAGAATTAGAAAACCAAACGATAAAACACGCCTAGTTATCAGTATCCTTAGCATATAGCGAACTTCAGATGCCGAGACAGAAAGAAGAAGGTAATGAAAGGGCGGAATTCAACCCATTCTCTCATTCTTTATTCCATCCAAATGACATACACGCATGCTACTCAAGAGAAAGAAATCTGACTCCACAGAGAAAGAAATCTAGGCTTAATCCCTGAAAGCGGGGTTACATTGGCATTTGATGCTATTGAAGCAAAGATGCTAGAAATTAAAAGTACAGAGAGAAATATTCAGACAGATAGGGAGGGGAAAGAGAAGGAGCTGCAGCTGCCCGGCACTCCCACCTGGATCCCTCTTTGAGCCTCTGCCTCTCTCCCTTTTTTCCTTTCTTCAGCTTCTTTCAAGGGCTCTCTAGCTCCCTCCTTCTCTTCGGTGGCTAGGCACTCCCTTTTCACTCTTCTTTTTTTTTTCTTTTCTCTCCGACCCCCCGCTCTACTTTTCTTCTTCGTTCGAAGGGCCGCCTCTCTCCTCCTGTTCTCTTTTTTTTGTTCGAAGGGCAGGCCTCTTATAGAGGCCAGACCCTCATCCTTTCAGCATGAACTTCCCGGCGCGCCGGGATCGTCCTCCCGGCGCGGCCGTCATCGGCGCGTCCCATCTCATATTTGGGCTTGGCCCATTTTCTTGTCATTCGGCCCATTCAGCCCAGGATCCATTTGGTGGACTCCTTTCGACAATGGGATTCTTGATATATATATATATTAAGACTCCATGGGACTGTTTACACCTTGCATTCACAAACATGTGCGAGGCACTGTACATCCCGCTTCAGGAGTATCAGAGATGTCTGAACATCTGTTTCAGCAGGCAGATGGTTGCCTGAATGTTGGTATAGTTTTATCAGCCTGACTATCTGAATGACAGCAGTACTGGACAGCGACCTAGCTAAAGACGGCTTTAGTCGAATAACATGATAGGGGTAGTGGGTTTCTTCTATTCAGACTCTCAGATCTCCCAGGGAAGGTACGTGAGGTGTGCCCTCGACTGATCTTCAGAACTGTGAATCTGCTATGATCTCTTCTGACATATTTTAGGTGTCAACACCCGCTCTCTTCTTGATCTAGGGAATCCGGTTCGTCACCCTATTGCCTATTCCTAATGAGCCGTTCATGTAAGAGAGTGGGCTTTTTGAGAAGATTCTTGAGGATTGTTGGGCCTCATCACATGGATCGAACTTGAAGTGGAGGTCTACCCAACTAGAGAGAGCTAGCATGCATCCGTAGATGGGCCTTCCCATCGCCGCCGAGGTAAGCCCACTATAGAGATAGGTTAGAATTGCCGGTCCCGCTCTCTTTCCTTCCCATAGGCTTGCCACGACGCTTAATTGGGCCTCCTCTAGGAAATCCTCCGTGGATGGGAATAAGAGTGCTCCCGCCAAGCACACCACGAAGGCCTTTGTCACCCGCTCCATCTCTTCTTCTTCTTTAGCTTGATCCGCTCTCTTGTACACCCATGAGGCAAGCTTTAGAAGATTAATTCCTTTAGTGACCTTGATTTGGTTCACTAAGTTTGGGCTAGGTATCAATGTGGTTAATAGTTCATGTGAGGAGATTGGTTTTGGCATGATGGCCATCTTCTCTTCATCCCCTTGCATCATCCTCTTCAAGCCCAAGATCAACTCTAATTCTGCCAATAGGATGGTGGCTTCAAAAGTTGAGAAAAGAAAAGTGTGAGTGGAAGGGTGCCATATTTCAATTAGAGCTCCTATGGCAGCCCAATCAAGGTGGATATGATCATGATGTTTGGCATGGGTAATTAGACCAAGAAGGTTCCATCTTGCTAAGTACACCCTCATATCTGAAGAAAATTTGGAGAGAATAAGAGGCAGCCACTTAATCATTGTGAATCTCCTTGCACCTGGGACATTTGGGTAGTCCTGAGGAAGAAGGAAAAGAAAAAAAATATAGAGACAGACATGAGCATACAGAAGAAATATGAAGAAGCAGTTTGAAAGAGTAGTAGTTCGGGGAAGATATAAAAGAAGGAACAGAGAATCAATCTTTACCTGATTTAGTGCAATGCGGTTGCTGATGTGCCCATTGATTTCAGTAAGCCTGGGAATAGAAGTCTTGGATCTTTTAATGGCTCTCTCCATCTTTGGTATGCAGGAAGAGTTGAGCGATTGCAGTGCCTGCAGAAGAACACGAGCAGTAGCAGAAGCAGAAGAAGCAGGATTCGATGAATTTGTTTTGATTGATCTAGAGAGGTTCCTTCCTTTTTATAGAGGTCTGAGGGGTTTAAGGCTGTTCGGAGTTGGAAGGTTGATTGCCATTAGGACTGGGTTTTGCTTTCGATTTGGAATCGGAAGCGGGTGGTTAATTAACGTCTTTTGTTGGGGCGTCAATTGTTGAAATTGACGACCTGACAGAGGTCGTGTTTTATTTAGCGCCCCTGGATGGGTCGTCTTCTTCTTGAACGCTCGATGCATTTAACGCCTCTGTGAAAGACGTGTTTTATATTTTGACGCCCTGATGTCAGGCGCCTTTCATGCTTTTGACGCCATTCCCTCTAGTCGTGATTTTATTTGCTCACATGTTTAACTCCTCTATATGCTTTAATGAACTTAAGTGCTATTCTTTGGTTGGAATTGCTTTTTAATTAAGCACTTATGGTCATATTTTGCTTTGCTTTATGAGGGCTAATAAAATTTTGAGTGCAAAAGATTGCAGGTTTCGGGATGCTTGGATCGCTCATGGGAGAAACATCATTCTTTTCTTGTATTTCTTTCCTGTAAGCATTGTTACTATATGGTATCTATGCTATATAGCATATCAAGGACCTTGTGGTTCTGGTGAACTTGGAATTTGAGTTTCCCTTCATCAAAAATAGTGATAATTCCAGGAGAGTCCTGATCACACGGATAGGCCGTTGAGTCATTCAAGGTCTGGGACGATGGTTCCACTTTCTGGGTTGCTGTGCGGACAAACGGGCCTCGGCTTAGTGTCAGCTCAGAGATCTGGATTCTTGACCAAATCTAGATGGCTTAGCAATATTATCCTTGATTATTTTCTATTTTTAAGTTTGTTTTATCTTTTTCTTTTAGCCCAGCATGCATCATATAGGACTTTGAGTTTCATGATGAAAATCTTCATATTATGGTAATAATGAAGGTCACTCGCTCTCGATTGAGTTGACATGGGTTATTCCATTCCAAATCAAGTACTTTATTCTCTTTGAAGCCGCTCAGGCTATTTCCTTGAAACTATTCCTTTGCTGGATCTTTATCTCAATTCCCTTTATTTTTCTGCAAATCCACATTGGTTGTAGCACGTCCACATTGGCTGGTAACCGCTCTCCAATGGTGTCTCCCTATCGTGCCCACGTGCATATTTTATTTACTTAGTTTAGTCTCCTTTATCCAGCAAATCGATGCTTCCTTGGAATTATTCAGAGTTGTTTCACTCAGAATCTTGGAAAGATTTTCCAATGCTTAGTGTCTGAGGCATGTCACATCACACCTTGGCATCTACTTATCAGTTCGCTCCACTTCAGTTCGTTCCACTTCATTCCGTCTCACTCCCTTCCAAAGCAGACGCCAAGGCGGGGCAGCTGTAGACACGCCAAAATTGACGCTCTGTTGATTAAATCTCATGTCACTATGATAATGCCCCAAAGTGAACTTTAATATTTCTATAATATAAAGTTTTTCTATTTTTGTGTGGTTTTGTGATTTATTCTTGCATTTTGGTGATTCACGACTTGAAGAAGGGCGTGTTTTAAATAGCGACCTAATCTGGGGCGTGTTCTTAAGAAAGGACGACCACAGATACGGGCGTCAATTCCTGGTATTTTATGAGTCCCACCCTGATTGAAATCAATGATTAACGTCCTTCCTCAGGGCGTATTTTTAATAAATGCCTTTTCTTCAGGCGTCTTTTCGCAATTTTCAAATAAAGAAGGTTTTATTACCAAAATTGAATCCAGGAAGTGACGCCCTGATCCTGGTCGTGTTTTGATTTAACGTCCTTGGGTAGGTCGTCAATTGTTGAATTGATGCCCTTCGGTAGGTCGTGTCTCACCTTTTCGTGTCCTTCTTAAACTCGTCTTTCCTGAAGAGTTCCCTGCCGTTCTTGGTCACCTTGCTCGATCTGGGAACTAGAGTCCTTGCCGTTAACAACCATTGCCTATTCTTATCTTCCCAAATCTGTGTCTATCTGTGATCGAAACCTTATAAAAGAGTTCCCTAGTCGATCTCACGCGAGGTTAGAAGAAGAGAGAAAAGAGAGAGCTGTTGTTATTATTACAGAGGTTATTGTGCGAGGTAAGGAAGCAGAGCTGTTGTTATTCTTACAGAGGTTATTGTGCGAGGTAAAGAAGCAGGGCTGTTGTGACGGTGTTAGCAAGGTTGCTGGAGTCATTAGTCGTTAGAAAGAAGAGAAAAGAGAGAGCTGTTGTTATTGTCACAGAAGTTTTTGCGCAGAGAAGAGTCTCTCTTCATCCGTGTGATTTCTTCATCGTCTTCCTCTGTTTCCTGCTGCTCCGGTGGTTCTCCCCTTTACTGTTTACAGGAACAGCAGGGGTTCTCTCCTTTGTTTGTGTTTGTCTTCATCGTATCACGTCCATTGTTTTCTTCTTTTACATTAGTATTGCATCTCCTCTCTTCTCCCTATTTCTCTAGGGGTTTTAAAACCAAACAAAAAAAGGTGAGCATGCTATATTCTTATTTCACCATCATATTGTTTATTTGGATTGATACTACACTCACTCTCGGCTGATCCACTTTTCTTTTATTTGTTTGTTCTTTGTTTCAAGATAATCAATAAGGAAAAACCCCTTCATCGGCCGGCCGATAGAAGGTGGAGGAAGGAATTCACATCCATCCCGCATCCTATTATCACCAGGTATTCACGATCATCTTTCTTCTTATTGAGGTAACCCCTCTAGCGATCACTCTCCTTATTAGCACCACGTGCTCTTTTACTCCCTTTTTCATTATTCTTCTTATTATTCTTCATATTCTTATTATCACTCTTATTCTCCTTTAAGAGTGGATTTTCCATGATCCACAATAGGGCCCGATCTGGTCCTGGGAGGAGCACCCGAAAGTACTAGTGTCCATGGGAGTTCTAATGATCACGGTATGGCATTGTACCGAAGTGCATGACTAGCTTGATTGGACATTCCACAATTCTTGTACTTGACTCATACTTGACATGACATGACTTGCGTGACCCGAAAAAGGGTATTTATATACTTGCTTACTTGAAACGTGATAGCCAAACTTTCAACATGACATGATAAATATACTTGCTTGAACGTCTTGACATCTATTTGATATAAATTCTTGGAAGTTCATGAATAGTTCATTTTATACTCTCTATCTTGTCATTTTACGCAAGCATGCATAACCATAGTCCATTCATGGAAAATGTAATTACTTAAACCCATTGCTAGTTCTTGAGATATAATTTCCGACTGAGCGTTCGCTCACCTAGTGTTCTCCCTACTTTTCAGGTAAGTGCGACGACGAGACTCAATCGGATGGGGAAGGTCAAGAGTGAAGAGAGTAGAGCTCTCCGTCTATTCAAGCGTCTACTAGTCTTATCTTTCAAATTTCTTAAGTCAACCATTGTACTTTTCCTTTTATCGGGTCATAGCACTTTCATTGAGTGAATTGTAATAGAAGTACTTTGAGGTTGTGATTGAATAAAGGATTGGGTTATCTTTATTCTTGCGCATCTCTGATTTGGTGTCGAATACACTAATACTCTGATTGACATGATCGATATAAACTCGTCACGCGTCTCCGGGTATCTTCTGCGCTCGGGGCGTGACAGACTGCACATGTGCCCGGAGCGGGGCCACCTCTTGAGGAAGGTCCTGAAGATCGAGGGTCAAACGCTCAACTTTCCGATCGAGCGCACCACGGGCCCATGAAGGAGTCTCCCACTCCGACTCCACCGGAGGGTACGCATCCACTGCCTCCGCTCCAAGCTGGGCCAAGACCAGCCCACCTTCCATAAGTTGCTCGAAAAGCGTGGAGGTGGGACCCTTCCTGAGTTTTTCTCGCAAGGCTCCTGAAGCTATGGAATGGCACGTCCGGTACAGAGAGGCCCGCATACTGAAGGCACTGGCCGAGGGAGGAGAAACCCTCTCTGGAGGGGCCGAGATTGGGGCACCTCCCCCGAGCAACCCCATCTCGAGAGCCCCACCGATTGGCTCAGGATGAGCGGCCTGCTACGAACCTCCCTGGCCTCGGTCGGCTGTGATTGAGTCGCTTCAACCTGCGACCCTCCAGCCTTGACCGGCTTGGACCGGGATCCACCATCTGGCACCCCCTCTGCTTCACTCGGTGCCCCGAAATCGGCCGTGACCCCTTTGTTGTCGGTCCCTTCCTGCTCTGTAGAAGGGAGAGCCGGCAGGGAAGCCTCTTCGGCCGGGCGGGCGACCTCCGCCTTCCTCGCCCGCTTCTTCTCGGAAGACAGAGCCTGCAATGAAGCCCCCAGCAGCTTAACCATGGGATCCTTACGCTTGACCCCCCGACGTTCGGAAGCGTCATCCCGGGTGACCTGCTTGCCCTTGTCTCAGGCACGGGAAGAACCCTCCGATGCTTGGAGATCGCTCGGAGCTGGCGTATCATCCCCGTTAATGATCTCCAACTCGGTCGGCAGTGCTTCATCCTCAACCGCTCGCCTCTGGTCTGAACAAAGAAGAGCTAATTGAAAGAAGGAAGGTACTTACTCTACAAGAAAGAGAACAAGTCCCTGAGATCCGCACCTGTCGGCAACAGTGCTCGAGAAAGATGCTCCTCGGTGTTGGACGAGGTCACCAACTCAGCAGTCGGCCGGCGATTCTGCAGAAGGATAGTAGCATCCCTGTCCACCTCCAGGGGGACCTCCATTTACTTCGGAGGAATGTTCAGGTGAAAGTTGGGTGCCATCGGGAAATTCTAGACTACACCAACCACCGACGCACCCACCCAGAAATATTGGGTCTTCCACCTCTTGTGAGAGGAGTCCTTCACGGAAAGGGACACGCAACTCCTGTTCCATTTTTCCTAGACGAAGAAGAAGCCCTTCCCCGCATGAAGATTCTCCTTTAGCTCGAAAAAATAATGGAAGAGGTCCAGTGAGGTGATCACCCCACACTGGCCATAAAGGAAAATGAAGGAGAAGATGAGGGTGTAAGAATTGGAGACTAGCTGGATAGGAGCCAGCCGGTAGAACCGAAGCAACTCGGCGACGAAGGAATGGAGGGGCAAGCGAAAGCCACACTTCCAGGCCAAGAGGATGGAACAAAAGAGGCCAGAATGAGTGGCGAGACTAGACTCATAAGGCTCAGGCACAAGGAACTGAAATATCCAAGGATGCCCATACTGGTTCTCCAGTCGCCTCACCTCAGCCCCCCCCCCCAACTCACTGCGGAGAGGCTTCGACTATACCAAGAAAACCCTTGGGGTTTGTTCTTTCTGCCGCCCCTCGGGCTCAAGATTTTGGTCTGCCATTGAACAGATGGAGTAACTGGAAGAAGAAGGGGAAAGCTATGGATCAGAGGACTCTGGAGAAGAAGGAAGTTGACGGATCACAGCCACGGTAATCTCTTCTAGCGCCGTGAAAGCCGCTGCGATTCTTCGCTCCTCCGAACTGCTCTCACGGCGCATGAGCCCCCTTATATAAATGAAAAGGATGGCAAAACCCTAAACCCTGGAGATAAAGGGACGCAAATAACGCACCATGCTTATAACCCTTAGCCGGAGGCAGCGCGGCATTCCGATCTCCCGAGGAGGGGCCTTCTTTTACTCATCGTGACGGGCATATTCTCAGGACAAGCCGTATCATGTGGCCCTTGCAAGAGAGAGATCTCCACCCAACTAGAGCCACGAAAAGTCTAGTCAACCGAGCCTAATTTTGGCTCGGAAGTAGGAGGGGGACAAGTGGAGAGGGGAAATCTAACTGCCCATACGGAGAGGCCAAACGAGGTCTGGCCCGACCCAACGAGGCCCAGCTCCTTGAAGTGATAGCCCCCGGGACCACTAAAAATAAGCCTAATAACTCACTCGGAACAAGCACTTCCTAGGCAGCCTTCGAGTTGGGAAGTCTGAGCATCAGTTCCATCGGGAGAGCTCCATCGAAGCCCCGTACTCTCTGCCCAGACCACGCACTCATCCCTCGGGAAGACATCTCTTGAGCCAGTGCCTCATGCTCGGGCCAACTGATGGAAGCTTATCTGTACGGTTGTTACGTGTCCCTTAAAAGCTGGGAGCTCAAAGGGATAGGGGAGATCAGGAGTCCGCGTGCTATAAAGAGCCCGCAAGGAGAACATAACCCCCCCCGAAACTCCTCAGCTTACTAGGATCATTCACTCAACGAGCCATTATTTAAACTGGAAGAACCCTCCTGTGAGAAGGTAAGCCAAGAACCCTGAGCAGGAACCACTTCACCTTTTGGTGGAGAGGGATCTCGCGCTCCCATCTTCCTCCTAACTCCACCCTTCGCACCAGTGCTCTATTACAGTCGCTGACTTAAGCATCGGAGGGTCTTCCCCGGGGATTCATCCCTGGGCACCTCTGACTTGTTTCCCTTCTTGCAGTTCATACTTCAAGGATACGTGGTTATCTTCCTCCCCGCTCAGGAGTAGCGCGAGATTGCCCCTCTTTAGGTCTGTTGGAGACCGTTTCATGCTCTGTGCTTCAATTTCTGAACGGTCCCAGGGGAACCGTCTGAGCTTTTAAACGGTCTGTCTTAGACCGCTTTCATCCCCTAGGCCCTCTCACCAGATCTGGATTTAAACGGTCCACCTTTGACCGTTTGGCCTAATAGACGGTCTGTTGAAGACCATTTTGTTCCCCACAGTTTAGTTTCGAACGTCCTCAGGAGGACCATCTAGGTTCCATATCGGTCTAATTTAGACCGCATTTACCCCACCGGTTCATATCCTATTGAGTGGTCACTTGTGGACTGTTCTAACCTTTGGGGCGGTTTGGTTTGGGCCATTTACCCTCCCAAACGGTCCTATGTGGACCGTTTCTTTCCTAGGCGGTCTCTGTTAAGATCATTTTCTACTCGATGTGCCCACCGGCACCCGAGCTCTCCCCACCATGGGTAATGGCCCTAGAGGCCCTACAATCATCCCCAAGGGGTCGTATGCCCCATTCCCTTCACCTAAGCTAGAATTCATTCATTAAAACAATCAAATGGGCGGGGGTTTGGTTGTGGCCTACCTCGGAGGAACGTGGTCCCTTGGTCGGGGCTTCGGCCGTCGTCGCCTCCGTTTCGTCCCCCGGTGGTACTCCTCCTTCCCCCAGCCTCTCAACGATCGCGGTAGGGTCTCCTCCCACCTCAGTCGAGGGTGGCACCGTTTCCTCCACGGCCGCCGCAAACGGCGGTGCTATCTCCTCTACGGGGATCATCGGCAGCGGTGGTGCGGCGTCCTCTCCGGCCATCTGACGACTCAGGGCTTGCCTCTTGAAGTGCATAAATGGGTACAGAAGACTGAGAAATGGGGGAGAAGGCTTGAGGGTGTAAGAATGAGAAGATGAAGGGGGGTGGAGTGAGCTACGGTGGTGGGAGGAATGAAGGGTGGATGGAGAAAGAAGACGTTGGGGCATCGGTTTTCTTTTTTTTGAAACCGATGATAAGATTGTGGTCTATTGCTGGACCATTTTTAATATAGACGGTCTAGATAGAACCATTTTTGGAGTGACAAATTGTCTATCTTTGAATGGTCCGTCAATGACCGTTTATCTGTTTGGGCGGTCTATCTCAGGTCCGTTTTACGCACGTTTAAAATTCAAAGTTCCACTTGTTTGAACGGTCCTGATGGGGCATCAAAGGCTAATGAGTTATATTAGTGTGTATTGGCTTGTATTAGTGTATATGGGTTTGTATTAGTGTGTTTGTTTGGGTTTTTTTTTGAGTTTGGCTCCTTTGTAAGGCTTTTAACAAGTCAATGGGCCACATTCCATATAGAATACATCAATGGGTTGCATTTAGAAGAGTCCATTAAGGGGTTAGTTCATATTGGGTCATTAGACTTCATATTGGGTCTTTAACTCACTTAAGGCCCAAGTGGGCTTTTCCTTCTCATGGGCCATCTAGGTGGGAGAGTCCATAGACCAAGCATGGGTTAATGGGCTTTATTGGATGGCCTTGGACCAGCTAGGCCCAAGAGGAGGCCCATGAAGGGGGCGTCCCCTTCCTTGTCTTATTAGGCAAGGTAGGTGAAGTTTGAATGGAATTATATTAGTTTGATTAGAATTTGTTTAATGTGTTTTGACCACATGGGAGAAATATTTTCTTTTATCCCCTTAATACCCCTTTCAACCCTAGATCTAAGGTCATTTTGAATCTTTTCACATTTTGTATAAATGCTTGTATTTCCACATTTAATGAGAATTAATGAGAAGAATATTGTTGAATGAGCATTGGAGTCTGGTGTGCCCCTCCCCTCGCCCCTCTAGTTCTTCCTCCTCCCCTCTATATTTTAGGGTTTAGAAATCTTCTACCTGAGCCCCTCTATCTCTAATTTCATCTCTAGTGCCGTCGCCGCCGCTCGTGCCGCCATCGAGTCGCCGCGAAGCCGTCTCTGAAGTTCTATCCAAGGTTCTGTTTGGCTAGATAGAGTCCCACTCTGGGATTTTTAACTCCCAACTCCGACATCATATGGCATTGAGCTTTTCAGGGTTCGTTCCTCTCATGATTCCCAACCTTCAGTAAAAACATCACGACCTTTAGACTTCATTTTACATTTTTCTATTTTTGTGTCTTTCTGTCTTCCAGATCTGTCCCTTTTCAGATCTGTGTAGTAGAAGCTTAGTTCTTCCACCTTTCGACTCTCTTTTTAATTTTTGTTGGACCCCAAAAATTATTAGACGTTCTGTCCATCATCCTCACCCTCCAAAAATTTTCGTCGAATTTCTAAATCCCTCTACCTATTTTTAGAAATTGTGCCCTTTCCCCAAATTCAGACCTGTTTCTGTTGTCTAGATCCGACCCCAAGTCAGTCCAAAATCCCCAAAAAGTCGCCACTTCCATTAAATCTTGCCTAAGATATATCCACGTTTTCCTCTTTTCGGCCTCTACAACTTTCATGAAGAACTCATCTTTTGATTCAGAGGTCTATATCCCGGTTAACGCCAACTCTCAGGAAAACTGGGTTCTGCCCTGAGTTTTCAGATCCTGTGAGTCAGCAGCTTGAAAATTCGACAAAGGCCATCAAAGGGAAACTCAAATTTCTTTCTCCAGAAATAGATCGAAGGATTTCAAGTCAGCTTTCCATCGGTACCTCTTGTGCGTCGATCCGACGTCGGGAGTGACCGCAGCAGCAAATCTCACCGGGTCGCGCGCTGTAAAACAGAACTGCAGATCCGTGGCCAGCAACTCCAGCGAGTGGAGATCGGAGCCGCCCGGCCTCCGGCCGACGAACCAGCACACCGCCGTCCCAGGGAGCGCCCTTCCAAGCGTCCTCACCACAGTTGTGCCACCGCGGTCCCACACGGCCCCTCGGACCAGCACGTGGGTCCCACGGTCGTGAGTACGTGTGCCGCCGAAGCAACACAAGAAGTAGCCCGTCAACCCGAAACCGCTACTCCCGGGTCCCATTGTGTCGCCCTTTACCTCCCTGCGTGGAGTGGGCAGTAATTTGTCTTGCTGTAATTATTATGTATTTACTGTTCCGGGAGTACGAGATCGGCCGGGAAGTCGTCCCCACGCCAGGCGTGTGGAGGTATCGTGTTCACTCCTTACTCGGTACTTTGCTTAGTTCGTATATGCTTTATATGCCGCTGCTAGAGAGCATGATGGGGTAACTTAGCTCGCTATTTATTGATATTCACTGCTGCTGCGAGAGAGAGCGAGACCGTCCCGTGACCCGATCCGGGCACGAATTTGTGAGTTGACCACCCTAGCTCTTTGCCGGTTTCTCAACCGCGCACGTCCGACGCTTCCCTCGTTAGGGACGATCGCGAGCTTGCTTAGAGTCCGAGGATCGCATATCCATTTGGAGTCGAGTCGCGTGTCCATCCCGCATCAGGTCCTAGTTGGACCATTTTATTACTTGTGGCGGTCTGAAGTAGACCGTTTATATGGCTAGAGTGATGAATGGACTTTTAGTCGTGATTTTGCTGCATTATGTGCTTAAATTAACAACTTTTTGGCTCAATTCATCTGTTTCATGATATATATGATTGTGAAACCTTGCTCATGATCATTTGCAGCATGGCTACATTACTCCAATCGGACAGGTAAGTTAGGTAAGTATCACGTACCCTATGTCCCTTAATGCATTACTATATGGTATCTATGTTATATTATCTCGAGAACCAGTTGGTCATTCACGTGTTCCAGGATCTGATGTTCCCCTTTAACAAAAATGATGATGATCTAGGTGCACGTGTTTAATCATTGGATAGGCCGTTAGGTTGTAAAAATTAGGGGATGATGGTTCTATATCGCACGCCGTGGTTGCAGATAGTGTCTTGACCTTAGTTATTCCAGTCTAGCAATATTATTCTCGAGTACTTTCTATTTTATGGCTTTCTTTGCATTCCTTTTGATGATTTCTTTTATTTTAGCCCAGCATACATCATGCGCATCTTTTGAGCATTCACAACCCATGGTCTGTCTGAAAGTGTCCCACTTGTGATGGGTGATTGTGCGTTAATGGCTTTGGGGTAAGAGAAATTATTCCACACAGAGTTGGAAGGTTTTCTCTGGTCTGTTCACTTGGGTGGCTGACTAAGGGTCCCCATCTGAAGGTTTTAGTCTGTTTCTTTACCTTTACTGCATATTTTGGTTCCCTCATTAGTTGTGGATTGTGTCCCCTGATGAGGTTGCTCGTTTCTTCTTTCGTTCATTTAGTTAGTTTCTCAAGACTTGTGTCATTTTGGTTTGATCATTCCTCGTGTTTGGTTTGGAGTTTTCCGGAAGATTCCTATCGCTTGTTGGCGAGGATACGGGTGTCATTTACCTTAACCCCCGCTTTTCAATCTGCTCCGCTTCGTTTTCGCTTCATCTCTATGTTCCATTTTCGCGTTCGCTTCACCTCCGCTCGCTCCCCGGTGAAGAGGACGTTAAGGAGGGGCATCTGTTGACACTCATTTTTTTGCCTTTGAGTTGAGTCATTTTCTTACCCTTATTTTTAATGCCTCGAGTTGTCCATTACTGATTGGGCCATTTTCAGGCATGGCTTTGGGCTTAATTTTTTGGTATTTTCCTCCCTGGCTGGGCTTGCTCTCCAATTTCTCAGGTTTGGGCTTAATGGGCTTTGATTTCACTTGGTCTTTGGGGTAAGTAGGCTTATTTATCCCATTTTATAATTTTCCACCGTCCAGCATAAAAGTGGTCTAGCGATAGACCGTTTAGGAGGATCGACGGTCTATAGTAAGACTGTTTGTTTTGCCTTTGGATTAATTGGCTATTTTATTAATTTCCATCGATAACCTAATAAACGGTCCTGCATTGGGGCGTTTATTTAAGTTGGGCGGTCCTTCGAACGACCGTTGATGGGCCAGAGTCCTAAATGGGTCAGTTTATGGATAAATATCTATTTTATTGATTTACCACCGACACTGTTTTAACGGTCTTGCAATGGGCTGTTTGACTCGTTGGGCAGTCTATCGATAGGCCGTTTTATTCTTGAGTGTCCTACGCCGGTTAAGTCGGTCTGTTCTTAGGATAAAATGTTATATTTATCTATTTATTTATTTCCACCGACACCATGTAGGCGGTCTAGCAATGGACCGTTTATGTGTGTAGGCGGCCCATCGTTCGACCGCATATAAGGCCGAAGTCCTTGTTTTAACATAATTTTCTCCCTCCATCCGTGGTTAAGTTAGCTGCTTCATCCTCGAATTTCTCCGTAGATTCTTAACCAAACTTTGTTCCATTTGATCTTGGTGAAAATTGGTGGTATTATCTACAATTTATCCAAAGGTATCTCGGCCCAATTCTCGCTGGAAAATCCTTAATTCGGGGCTGACTTTCAAGGGTCTATAAATAGCACCCTTAGTCCAAGCTCGCGAAGGGGGAAGATCCAGCATTTGCGTCGAAGTGCTGCCAAGTTATTGGGCGGATCTCAGCCAGAGAGGAAGGCTTTCTACGTCCCAATAAGCCTTCGGTTCAGGGAGTAGTCGTTATTTAGTGTTTTGGTCTAGGCATTTGCACCATTTAGTCATTATTGCATGGTCATTCTTTTCCACTTTCAACCACGTTTTTCACTGGCATTTCACATTCTTTCACCCTTCCTACTGTTTTCACGCCCATAGGGGTTAAAAACCCATCCCGTGGGTATTCCCCATTCCATTTATGTGTTTAGTTTCCGTTCATTTGCATAGATATTACACTTCATAAACTTACTTGGGTTGTGCTTTCTGGTAATTTGCTTTGTTTTGCAGGTCAATAGAAGCTTGAGCACAAGGCCCATCCCCTCTGGCCGGTTGGAAGGGGTGGAAGATCAAGTCCCACGGCTTGGGATCTAGAGTTTCTACGCAATTCATCTCTGACCATAGAGATGAGTTAGCGGTCTTCATCAGACCGTTCAGCACCCTCCTGCGGCCTGATTCAGACCGTTTAGTCCCCAGCCAGGCCTTCTTCCCGTGTCACTCTTCAGCGTTGGTGGCAGTCTATCGTTCAGCCGTCTACATCCTTCAGCGGTCTTCCCAAGACCGTCTTCATCCTCTACTAGCGCTGCATCATTGGGCGAGTGTCCTCATCCGTCTCCCCTTTCCAAAATAGGTGGTGCCCTCTCCTTGCACTTAATACCTTGGTGGCGATCACAACTTGTCCATGCTTGTGAGTGATTCATTATTTGCATTGTTGTCTTTTCCATGATATTCACTCACACACACACATTTACTCTTTCCCCCTTTTAGTGCATTTTCACATTTTTTGTGTTAGGGAGGGAAAGAACATATCTACAATCCCGAGATGACATGAGACCGACTATGTGACTCCTAATATGCTCGACACATGTATGTATAGACTCTTGACAAACTGGACAAATAAAGAAAAACACGGACTCACACATGACGCTAAACAAACCTATTGTTATACCGACCCATACATATGCAATGGTGGACTAGGACATTCGAATGTGTGCCATGCATACACAAGACGCAATCAAATGTCAGTAGAATCATGGACTCCTAGACATCCCAAAATGCACCATGCATGCAAGGACTTCCTATTGGACTGGGGAGGTTTGGGAGGTTTCTGTGGGCCTGGAGAGTTGAATGCACCTTTCTCATCACCCCTATATGTATGTATATCTCACCAGTGAACGGGCTTGATGGTTGTAGATGGCCCGGCCCATGGGGAAGGGGTGTAATAGTGGACTCCCTCGAAGAAGTGGAGTAGATGTGGTGGGTGAAGGGGTTCACTAGGGAAGGGGTCGAAGGGATCAAAGAAATTGTGACCCCTTGAGATGGGTTCCCTCATGACACAATCCCATGTGTGGAATACTTGAAGGTGTAAATGGTCACCTTCATTCATTGTGATCGGTGGGACGGCGGTCAAATGTAGAAGATAAGGTTCCTCCCTCGGGAAAAGTGGAATGAAATCCGGCTCGTCCGACATGGGGAGGAATAAAAGAACCTCCGTGGTGACATGACTCAAGGTGCACACGGAGGTAATGGACCCTAAGGATGGATGTGTGAAGCTACGACGATTGGGTTGGTCGAAGCCTCGGGCCAACATACACGTCAACGTCAATTGCCAGTCTAATCCCTTAATGAGGTCTTCCAATGTATCAACATAGTGAGAAGATCGAAAAGTGTTGTGGAATGAGTTGACGGGCACTAGTTGTAGTGCGGGGTCCATGGATGGGTAGCAAGGCGGTCTAGGGACCAAGCCTATCTTGAGCCAACTAAGTAGTGGCTAGGCGATGAATAGCTTTCCCGTTAGAAACACGGGTGGCTCTGGCTGAGATGGCTCCGTATAAAGATTTGAAAGTGAGGGTGGTGGCAGTGGAGCTCTCATGGGTGGGGAAGGAATGTCCTCCCTAAGGGGAAGAGGTCCTTGGGGTGGCCCTCCTCGGCGTGAAACATCTCCCTCGGATGGGGAGAGGACGCCCTCTATGATGGGGAGAGGACCTGGGGACTCCATAGTTGGCACCAAGTTCAGACTACCGGCTACGACCTCCTTATGCTCGGGCAAGAGTCGTGCCCACATCTTATCCCTCCTATCCATCGGGTCCATAAACATTTGCAAGAGGTCATCTAAGGTGTGGTTTGGACTAGGAGCATCGTGGTGGGCTTGCTCATGTTCAATTGGCCTAGTCTTGGGTCTAGGCTCATCTACGTACGAGGCACTTTACCTCCGACTATGACCCACTTGGTTGGAGGTGACGGCGTGGGGTCAGTTGGAGGTGACTGGGCCGGGTAGGTATACCTTTCTAAGCTCGCCCTTCATCTCACGCCATGACTTTATAGGCCATTGCCTCCTAATTTCTCTCAAGATTTCAATGTCTCTCCATTTTTCGGTGGCCTCATGAAAAATCCGCTTTGTAGCAAAATCAACTTCCATAGCATCGAACATAATGTAACACTTAAAGTAGTTATCCATAGCGGCTTCCCACTTTAGGTAGTTGCTCGGGACTTTGGAGCCATTGAAGTACAGGGCTTTGGGCCTACGGAGGTGGAAGGGTTGGGTTCCCATCCTTGGGTGTGGGAAAAATAGTAAACGAAGGCGGATTGACACGAAATTTAAACTGGAGATGGGGGATGATAGGGGGGACAAACCATCAAAATTTGAGGTCGAACAGATCTATGGGTTGGAAGATAAAATTCCGGCCTCAGCTTATTGTCTAGTAGAGAATAGACCGGAGACGGGTTGGCGGTGGTGGTGCGACGGCGGCTCGATGGCGGCGGCGGCGGTGGTGCTGAGCTTCTCACTCAGAGAGGGGATGATAAGGAGGCCTCACAGCTCTGAAGATCTGAGCTTTCACAGCTACAAGGGGGGAGAGAGGAGAGAGAGGGGCTGCGCCCGTGGCTTCTTCACCAAAAAAAATTGATTTTTCTTTATTTTTCAGAGCAAGTTGGAGTATAGGGTAGTCATCCAAGGTGTCTCATTGCATCCTTTACCCGATATATTTAAAGGTCTCCCCGAAATGATAGGTTACGCATATTGGGAAGGTAACACACTTGCGTGAGTGTGATCTTCGGATCAAACCTCCGCCACATACCAAATATTGGTTAAGTCTAGGTTCATCATCTTTGCTTTAGTCCGTGTATCCCAATCACTGTGTCATTTGCATGCCCACCCGTAGAGGTACCCAATTCTCGCCACCACCACCTATGGCGAATCCCCGAGTCCGTAGTTCCGATGAGCCTTCGGTGGCCGAGATGTTCCGATTCTCATGGATCGATTCGATACGCGTATGGATGGGCTTAGTACGCGTGTAGATGGCGTAGGTACGCATATGGAAGGTAGGATGAAAGCCTTAGAGGATCAGGTCAAAGTATCGGACAAGTCTATCTAGGGTATGGTGGGGAGAATTGATGTCCTAGAGAGGGCCCCGATTGAGGCGTAACCTGCGCCGATGAATGGCCAACAGGGACCGGTTCAGCAACCTGCTGCTCCAAGGGCTCAAAGGGTAGATGATAGGAGGCAATGAGTGCCTTAGGTGGATGACTATGCATCCGATAATGAACATGGGGGTTATGGTCATGACCGTCGAGCCCAACGATAGAATCGTGATTACGATGATGACTACCACGTTCTTAAGAACGTGCATGCAGACCCTCCCCTTTTTGACGGGTCCTTGGACCCAAAGGTCTATTTAGATTGGGAGGCCGGCATGGATCGGTACTTCGAGTGGTTTGAGATGACGGACCACCGAAGAGTTTGCTACGCAAAGATGAAATTGCAAGGGCAGGCGCAAACCTATTGGACTAATGTGGAGAGCCTGTTGATCCAGCGACATCAACCCCAGATCGGTACTTGGGATGACATGAAAACCAAATTGAGCCAGAAGAACCTTCCTGCCACATATCGCCAGCGTCTCATAGACAAATGGCAGAGTCTCACCCAATGGAACCGGTCTGTGACTGAGTACACCGCCGAGTTTGATGAGTACTATTTACGGTGTGAAGTCAAGGAAGTGAGTTTGACCACCCTTGACTCTGCCGGTTTCTCAACCGTGCTGATCCGCGTTTCCCTCGCTTGGGATGACGAGTGGGCTCGCATTTCTGTTTAAGACATATACCGTAGGAGCTCTTAGTGTCGAGCTGAGGTAGCTCTAATGATCATGTGGTCGCTGGTCACGTCATCCAATTTGTCGCATCGTCACATAGAGTCCAAGGTCGCATCATTTAGCATCGAGTCCCTCATTCGTCCCGCATCACAGACGTAATGCAGAAGAGTGCACTGACCAGATGTGAAGAGAATGTAAATGTGCATCGACCTTATCTAATTACGACCTGAACATGCATCGACCATAATGACTAAATGCCTATATGTGTATCAACCTGAGTTTTGACACTTAGACAAATGAATCGTTTATTCAATGTGAAGATTCTTATGCAATTCAATCCCAACATGATTCATAGAGTGTCATCATCAAAACTAGGGTTCCAACAATCTCCCCCTTTTTGATGATGACAACTATGAGTCATGTATGTGTTTGAACAAAGTTAGATTAACACAATTATCCACAAATTCAATTATTGATCCATCAAGAAGTCATTCATTCAATTAAGAGTGTGCATGATTGTTTCCATACATAAAACAAACATTGTTTTCATTCATCAAGTCAACACACAAATAGGACTGACATGCAGACATAATCACAGAAAAAACAAACATGCAATCTACATGCAGTCTAGCTACAGTGCTCAAAACTAACACTCTGTGTACAATAACAAAAATTGATAGTTGTCTGAAACATTTCTCTTCAAGACTTCTCTTCTCAGCATTCATGAATACATGACTCTCCTTCTTCTCTCCCCCTATGTCATTATCAAAAAAAATAGCAAGGGGTAAATAGTTAGACTGATGATATGTTCTTCATAGGGCATCAAACATCTACTAAACAGGTTCTGCTAGAGCTGCCACTTCTCTGTCTGGGTCTTCTGGTGGGTGTTCTGCTTGAACTACCCTTTTTTGTCAAAGGTACTGCCATAGGAAAAGTATTTGGAATTCTATCTACCTTTGTACCCAGAGTAGTAAACTTGGCCATAACTTTTTGATCATTCTGTTGACCCTGTGCTCGCAGCATCCACAAACCAAATCTACAACATGCCGCACATGTTTTCTATCTGGGATGTTTGTTGATGGTGGATTTCTGCCATGGAAGTAGAGGAACTTGTAGCCTGTGAAGTAACAACACATCTAAAACTACCAGCCAAGTTTTGCACTTGTTCTTGGACAAAATGAAGTTTACCATATATATTTATAAATTGAATGATACTTCCCGGAACTTCATCTGATATGGTATTTATTCTTTGTGACATAGCTTGTTGATCTTGATGGATGATGTTCAACTGTTCTCTAATTCTTTGTTGTTCTTTCTTGATGTCAATGGCATGGATTAAATTTTGTGTGATCTTCTCATGAGTTTCTTCCGGATTTGCTCTTAGAATGTTCATTATAGCACCAGCTGTTTCAGAGACATGTATCAAAGAATCTAAAAATCCATGCAATCTTTCATCAGATTTATACTTATCTCTCATAAATTTCTTTCATTGGCTGTTAACAGTCTGTTCAACATGTAACATCTTGGTATCTAACCTTTCTACAGCTGAATTTAAATGCATGAAGGAAGCATTCATCATTTTGAACTGGTTCATCAAGAGATTTACCAATGAGGGATGTACATCAGCAGCATGTTGACCTGAACTTGGTCCAGCTGAACATGAGGCCTGAAACTCTGGTGGGACATAGGGTTCTTCAGGAGATAAGGGTGGTTGAATACCCAAAACAATCACAGGCCCATGATAAGGTCCATGATATGTGGCAGGACCTAGATAATTTTCTTGAGGTATTTCAGCCTCAACATGTGGTTCTTGAGATTCTTCTTGCTGTACCTCTTCCATCCTTTGCTACTCTTGATGTTGCTCTAGATGTAGTTCAAACTACTGCTGCTGCTGCTCTATTTGCTCTATCAAATGATCAACATGTTGATCAAGCTGCTGCATCATTTTCTCATCAGAACTAAATTGTTGATATATCTCATGAAGTTCTTGTTCTAGCTGAACTTCTTTTTTTGTCTCTCCCCTTTCTTCTTCTTGCTCTAGCTGCTCTTCCTGTAACTCTGGATGAGTTTCTTCCTAAAGCTGTTCTGTTATCTTCTCTGGCTGCCCTTGCAGATACTCAATATGCACATTGTCATCAGTAACTTACTGCTCTATATTGTTGATTTGTTTTAATTAGATTCCTATCCCGCCCCCTTTAAATTAATACATGCATAAACATGTGAATCGAAGACAAGGGGGATGAAAGGATGAGAAATACTAACCGTGATCGCCACCAAGGTTCCAACAACGCCAAGGGATGAAGAAAGGAGAAGAACGTGGCCGTGTACCTTGGAACTTAAAGACCTGTTCGCGCTTGAAACGGGGTGCGGGGAACTTTGTGGGATCAAACCTCCTCGTCTTCCAGTCGGCTAGAAGAAGAGGGCCTCACGTCCATATCATGCTCTCCTGTAAAACAAAGATCAAAACACAAAAGCAAAAACCCATTAGAACATGAAGTGTAGCATCAATCCCAAAATGATAAAATAGCATGAATAAAAGGGGGAGAACGCACTGGGGGAGAGTTTTTAACCCCTATGGAAGGGTGGAAAAGATAGGTGTGTGTGTGTTGTGCATGCATGAGAGTTGAAATCACGGAATTTGGTTGAGAGAATAGAGAGAAAAAGTTGATGCAAAACATTGAGAAATGCATGTGTAGCAGAAAATGTTGAAAACTGTGATGATTTATGATTTTGAGGAAGAGAACTAAGAGTATAGATCATGGAATCAAGCCCAGAAGGATGTGATGGAAAGCTAATACTTCTCTCTTCAAGCCAAGGTCGAAGTTGTGAGTTAGAATTGCAGCATGACTTTGCCCCGAACCAAGAAAAGCCCCCCCCCCCCCCCGTCGCGACTGTGAACTGGGCAGTTTTTATAGAGTTTTGAAAGAAAGCCCAATCTTCTTATCACGATTCCAGGAGATATAGTCCAAGATAAATCAAGTTCTCTGGATCAAACTCGAGATAATACTAAGGACAAGACATACGAATAAACAGGGATCAATTAGGAGGAGGATTCTAGAAGATATGGCTCTTGGAAGGTAGCCCAGTCGCACTAGAAAATAGAGTTTTAGTTGTACCAGGATGCTTAAATCTTGATCTTGCGACCCAGATCTAGAGAGATATAGCCAATGAAAATTTGATTTCTATGAACCAAATTCAAGATAATACAAAGGGCTAGAAGTAGGAAAAACGAGGATCAATTTGGATAAGAATTGAAGAAGTTATGGGCTCTGCAAGATAGGCTCGCCGTGTAATTTTCGGGGCAGAGTCCAGCATAAATTGGAATCCCTGCTGTGTGTAACGGTCTATCGTAGGACCGCCACATTGCTCTGACGGTCTAGGGTAGGACGGCCATGCTCTAGGGGTCGAACGGGGTGATTTCAGGCGAGTTTGGGTGTGACGGTCTACTATAGGACCGTCACATGTGCTCTAATGATCTTACGATAGATCGTTAAATGGGCTGTGACGCACCTATACTTGACCTTCACATCGCTGTCACGCACCTACACTAGACCTTCACATCGATGAAGGAAAATTCTGGGCAGACTGCGCGTGACTTTGAAAATTGAAACGTATCTCTCAAACGGGGCAGAACTAGTGAAACTGGTAGAAGAAGAAATTGTAGATAAATGAGCGAGGAACAACTTTCATGAAAAAAGCAAGATGAGAAAATGATCAGAAGAGAGAGAAAATTGTGCTAGAAGAGAGAAAACGAATTCTGAACAGCACAGCACGCCGGAAAAATGCAAATAGCTCACAAACGGGATAGAATTGGCCAACGGCGTAGAATATAAAATTGTAGATCGTTAAAAGAGGAACAACTATGGTGAAGATAACTTTTTGAATAGAGGGACAGAAGGAGATGAAAAAGGACCACTTTCTAGACTACGCAGCAAGAGAGAGCCGATTACTTGAGGGAAGCCGGCCTAAATGGGCCGAAAGTCGACTTAGAAATCAGAAGTTGATAAAATAAGCTCCAGGGCTCTAGGAAATCATGAGCTCTAGGGCTCAAAGGGAATGGAACAATGAAAATTGGCTCGAAATCCATCCAAGGAAGGCTCAAAATAATGGGTAATTCGGGACATCAAAATTGATGAAATAAGAGAAATGACTCAACTTGTGGGCTAAAAACAGGGTGTCAACATATATGCGCTGCCACTTCTTGTTCAACTATTTTTGACTGGTCCTCCCCCTGACCTTGAGCATCTGGCTGAATTTGTTCCATCTATTCCATATCTTGTTGCTGTTGTTCTATCTATTCAGATTCTGGCTGTTCTTCACTTGGCTGCTGCTACTATTCTGGCTTAGATTGTACTTCATGTTCTTCTTCTGCCTGTTGTGGCTTTTGTTCTTCTTCCACTTGTTACTGCTCCTCTTCTACTGGTTGGACATTCTGTTCTTCCACTTGTAGTTCAGACTGAGCCACTGGTTCCTATTCTTAAATTCTTGCCTCAGATGACAAAGCTTCAAAAACTTTGTAATGAAATCCATATTGTATACATTTACCTTAAGGATTTTCTAAAGTGTCTCATCCTCTAAGGAAATGTTCATTTTCCTAAAAATAGTTGTCAAATGGGCTGCATAGGGTAAGTGCCTTCTGGATTCTTTGCAGGTTCCCATAATCTGAATCATTAATTCTGGCATATAGATTCTAACTTTCTTGAGCATGCAATAGAAGATAAAACGTTCTGACTCTGTAAGTCTCCCTCTACCTTCATCTTGTGGAGTTATGATTGTGGTGAAAATATGATGTAATAATCTCTTCAGAGGAAAAAAATTGTTTGCATTGAACTGAGTCAATTTGATTTACTTTTTGTCCTTGGGGTTACTAGGCTTGTCCGTGAGAATGGAGTATGCTTCATGTTTATCATATTCAAAATCACCTTCAACCACTCCATCTTTAGGAATTCTAAAGACCTTGTGGAGAAAATGCCTAGTAATCTCAATCTTAACTCCTTTAACATGAGATGATATCCTAGAATGGTCTGAATCAAACTTCAAGTTTTTGTAAAACTCCGCCAATCTTGGGTAGTAGAATCTGTTTTTACCCATAAATTTCTTCCACTCTTGAAATCTTATCAAATCCAAGAACTCCGGATACTCAGTAAGCATACTCTAATCATAAAAATTCACATATCGTGGGAAGATAATTTTAGAGGTTTCATGAACAGACTCTGCTTGCCTTGAAGAAGTATCAGACTCGTTTTAGTCTTCAGATTCTTTGCGAGTTGTCTTTGCATCAAATGTCTGACGCCGCTTGGTTGGTGCTTCAGACTCCTTTTCCTTTCCCTTGACAGATTTTTTTCACGTAACCCAGAAGCGATGTCCTGATCATGTTCAAGCTTTGATCTTCCTTCCTTGTGAGGAACTCTAATCGCTTTATCAGATAGGGCGTCCGTCGGTTGCTGCTCCTCTGGAGCCTTCCGCTTTCCCTTACTCTTGGTGGCTGGAAAAGACATATTGGATACGAGAAGGAGACAGAGATAAAATGCACTAGTTTGAGAAGACTGGAGGACAAGAATGGAGTGAGTGAGTGTCGCACATGGTGAGAGAGCAAGGATGACTAGGATGTTTCGATGTGAAGGGTTTGGAACGGGATGAAAGCTCACCGGTGAGGTAGACGTTGATATAGGGTAGAGTTTAGACAAGAATTTCTGCTGACTTTACCAAATTCTAGGCTAGTTACCAGATTACCCTTCACTTTAAGTTAAAATGCCTTTCTTTAAATTTACATGATTTTCTACTTATGAAGATTATATCTTCATGCATTAATCTTCTGAAATAAATCCTTTGATGCAAAATCAATGGAAATGAAACAGTCTAATCAAAGTACTATGCCCAGTCAGAAAACTATCAATCTTACTTGTCATTTTCATTAGACAAAACTGATTTAAATATGTCTTATATTGAAATTAAAACAGTTTTACGTTTCTGAAAAAGCACTCACGGTCAACCACATTTTTTTTCTTTTTATTTACTTGACTAAGTACTCTAGTATGACTACACCTTTTTACTCAAGGAGACATGTTGGCAAAACACCAGAATCCCTGGTTACTCAGTGCAGTCTACCTATTTGCTTCAAGATGTGAACAAAGATAACACCTTTCATCATGACATGACCTCCAAATTTCATTGATATAGATGGTCAGTTTCTCAAAAATATGCCATTGCTCTACCTTTTTCTCATTTTTATTTAATGGCGTATTCCCTGGTCTTATATCAAATTTTAATTAAAAGTAGTTTAAGAACAATATAAGTACATGATTCTTTACCATATTGTCTGATTACTTATAATTTTTAGATTTCTGGAGATCTACTGGACAATTCCAATTTTTTAGATGTTTTAAGACCATTGAAGATACATTCAAGGATAATCTTGAACAATTAAGATAAGATTTAATCTTTATATACAGAAAGTCACATTTTTGTAAAGTCCAGTAACTTCCTTTTAGATCTGGGTGATCTTAGAAACTGCATCTCTTGGTTGGTAAAAGTGACAGATTTCAAGACTTACTCCCCCTAAGTGACAGAATCTAAAGACAAACTCCCCCTGAGAGAATGCATAGATATTTGGGAAAGATTTATCATAGATAAAATAGATGAGACAGTAGGGATGGAGAAATCAACAAAGCAAAGATAAGTGAGAGTAGTAAGGTAGAAGGCCACATCGAGGTAAGGGTAAGACTTGGGACAGATTTGCAGACAACCAGCCTTACTTGCTTCTAATTAGACAACATCCTTCTATGTAGAGCAAAGCAGCATACAACAATCGGCTTGTACTAAGTGTAGTAAGGTCAGTGTTCCTTTATGTTCTTTTCTCAAACTTTGACCTACTAGCTTACCCATAAGATGCACTATACCCAAAATAATCTCAGCAACAACTCTGTACATTTCATAAGACCAACCTCAATGATAAGCATCTAATCATCTGCAATATGGTTGAGGTTATTCTCATGTGCTACCACCAGCCAATGAACATAAGGTCGATGTACCAAACATATGCTTCGACCAGCTAGCATGGCAAGGTCGGTGCATCTTTCATATCCATCAACTAGATAGCTTATTCATACATGATGTCCAGCCAATTATTAAACCAGCATTATAACACTTCACCCAGCAGCAAAATCAAAACACATATTTTGATAGCAATCACTTTATGCATACCAATAATTCTTACACAATTTACTCGGCTCCCCATCACTATGTGTAGAAACTCAAACAAACAACAATCCATTTGTTATTATGCACAGATATGCAACTATTAAACGTAAAATGCATGTTTATCAGTACATGCAGATTTGACCCTTGGTACTTGGTGGAAGACTTGGTCTAAAGACCACTTCTCACATTGTTAGAACTTTCAGACAGACTTCATCTGCCCTTTAGCACTATACCATTTGATATACCAATAGGGTCATGCACGAGTATGCATCTATTGTTAACATGAATGACTAACATGAATGACTGTTTAACATGTAAAATCTCATATGGAATTGCATGTAGCAGACTATCAACATACATCAAACATGACAAGATAACATCAAACAACATTAATGAATTTAGTCTAAGCAAACATGCAATATTCCACAAAGAACATTATTCAAGCAAAAGAAAAATGAGAATGGGGTTTAACTGACCTTCATGTGCCTTCATATTTATTTAACCCCTTTTTATTGTTTTCCACCAAAGCACACCTGCAAACAAAAGTTATTTTGCATATCTAGGAACCCAAGAGTTCTTGGGTCCTGTCAGATAAGTAACACCTCTGACAAGTGTACTCCAAGCATTCCATGCATTCAACTGGTCAGATTTCATCCAATAGCATTCAAACATTTTATGTCCAGGTTTTCTACAGTAGTTACATGTTGGATGTTTATGAATTGGAGCAAAATTATTTCTAAAATGAGTATTTATAAATGTAAGAAAATGAGCATGTGTGAAATGAAAATTCTTCTTAGCACACCAGCATTGTGATGCAACATGCCCAAGTTTTTCACAGTTAAAACACTCAACATTCTGAACTGCATGTTTCCTAGCATGATAATTATTTGCATGATTATTTTTAGCACGAGGTTTGCTAAACATTTGATCATCTTTCTGTTGTGCCCATGTGGTTTTGATGATTGGCCTTTGAAGTGAGTTATTCACTGTGAGTCATCTTGCTATGTGTGTCATCATACTATTATTCAGTCATTCTCTGATCATAATGCTGTTTTATCATGTAAGTGAATGGAGTTCATAAGGCTGTCAGATAACATGCTCTATTTAATTCTATCTTCACTCTGTCTGCACAGGCTCCACAGCAGTGCGTCAACTCATTGTGCTGTTGCGTCGACCCTTCAGTCATATTTGTCTATGTCCACACGGTAGTGTGTCAACTCCTTGAGCTGATGCGTCGACTCTTCAGTTCAGTTTCTTCAAGTCTATACATTAGACTGTGGCAAAAGTCTATTCATTCGTTTGGAAAACAAGCCTGTACAGCCGTGTCATATCCTCCTGAAGTTCATATCATCAAGTCTATACATTGGCCGCTGTCTCCAAAGTCTATACAATGGTCTTCACACTTGAAGTCTATACATTCGATGTGCAGAGTTGATGTCTATACTTTGGCCTCCATGATTCTAAGTCTACATTCGTCTTAAGGCAAAGTCTGTACATTGCCTTTGTGCTTCAAAGTCTGTACACTGCATTCTCATTCAGCGAAGTCTCTACATTGCATACAAGCATCACAGGTCTGTACAGTGGGCAAGGGTGTACATCCACCAGTGAACACATCAAGTCTATACACCGCCTGTGTTCATCTGAGTCTTATGATGTCTTTATATTCATTAAGTCTATACATTACGTTGTGCATACTTTACATTGCTTTCGCCTTCACAGCAAAGTCTATACAATGCAATGCATATACTTAGAACTAATGACTTCGTTTCATCTGTCTGACAGGGACTGAAGAGGCTAATGAACCCCTTAACGCAAGAGGGCTGAAGACATCCAATTTCAGCTGCTGGAACACACCAATGCGTCAACGCCTTGATCCAGTGGCGTGGACGCAGTAGTTCAAATAATCAAGAAAGAAGCTTACTGGATTATTCTGGTGCGTCAACGCATTCATCAAGTGGCGTCGACGCAGCAGGTTGATGGATCGACAAGGTGACCAGTGGGTGGACGCAGTTGTACAATGCGTCAACGCACTCCACACGAAACGTGAGAGGGCTGAAGCCGTCTAAGTTCAGATGCTGGAACACCAATGCGTCAACACAGCATGCTGAGAGCGTCGACGCATCATGTCTATATGGTGAGGCCTTGATCACTGGATCACCGATGCGTCAACGCAGCAGGCTGATGGAGTCAACGCAGCAGACTTGAGCTTTGCTGGTCGAATGTCCTTGAAGGCTGCGTCAACCCTTTGGAGCAAGTGTGTTGACGCCACCTCAACTCCAGTTGCTGAGCGTACTGATGAAGGGCACGTGATCCGAGGTGCCTGGCTCGTGAACCAGATGCTGCCACGTGGTCCGAATTTTTAGGGCGAGAGCTATGGAAGCCACACTCGCGCTAGCTGCTGCTGCTGCTATATATATATACGAGTCTTCATCCTCTGTAGAAGACTGATCGAAGAAGAAGCCTAGAGAGCAGAAAGCCCTTCGATCCAGAAAAAGAGAAGAGGAAGAAAAAGAGAAGAAGAAGAAATAGAAGAAGAGTGAGCCGACAGAAGAAAAAAGGGTTGCATAGAAGAAGGAGAGAATAGCGTAAGAGAAAAGGAGAGCAGGGGAGAAAGAAGGAGAGATAGAGAGAGAGAGAGTTCGTGGAGAAGAAGGAAGAAGCTATTGAAGATCTGTCCTCTGGTGTCTGGATTAAATCCAAGCCAGATCTGCTCCTTTGAGAGCTACATTCTTGTCCTTCATTTACAGCCTTCCGATTGCTGTGTATTTTCCGTTTCTTATTTTTTCTTTTTCATTTGGTTATTCTTGTTCTTCCGATTGCCCTGCTAAGGATCGGGTTCCTTCTGTGGATTCAGGAGAAGGGAGACTTATCTCCGGTTCTGGGCTTGTGGTTTGCAAGTCCAGGGGTCCCTCCGGTTGGAGGAAGAGAGGTCTGCGACCTCTGGTTGCTGGTGACTGGAAGTCACTAGCGGGTTCCCTCCTGGTCTGGAGGAAGAGAGACTTCGGTCTCTGGTTTCCAAGTGGCTGGGTGTCACTTGGGGTGTCCCTCCGGTTGGGAGGAAGAGGGGAGTTTGTTCCCCTGGTCAAGTTGTGGGTCAGCAACTATTCGCAGACTGAGTCTGCTTGGTTCTAGCATTGGCTAGTGAAGCCTCACCCCGGTTGGGAGTGAGGGGTGGATGTAGGTCTGGAGGACCGAACCACCTAAAAATCTATTGAGCAGTGGTTTGATTGCTTGATTTTCTTTCGCTAGATGCTTGGATAGGCACGCTCCTACTGCTTGTTATTATGTTCAATCGAATTAGCCTAATTCTGGAACTTGCCTAGCATCTGAGCTTTTATTTTGGGCTACATTTTCTAAAAGGATACATTCACCCCCCTCTGTATCCGGGCCTAGCACCCTAACAGTTGGTATCAGAGCGGTGTCTGCATACAAGGTCCAGTGACCTGCAGATCCGATCTTGTAGTCTTCGGTGCTTATTTGTTTTTAGTGCGTCAATATTCCTGTTGCATTTTATCTGATCTGTTTTCATGGGTGAACCACCAGTTTTCAACGGTTCCAATTTTAGTGTATGGTTTGCTAGTCTGAAAAATTATGCTAAATCTGTTGATCCAGACCTGTGGAAAGTGATTTCACACGGTCCTCATGAACTACCAATGAAAAAGTCCAAATGGACTGACAGTCACAGATCAATGCATGAAGAGAATCAAATAGCTATAAATCTAATGAAGGCAGCTACTGATAGAGCTTTTCATTCATGTTTCTTTGATTGCAGATCTGCAAGGGATATGTTGGAGATGATGAAGAGAGCCGGGAAAGGAAATCAAACGAGCTGCATGATGGCTCGAGGAAGTGGACAAGGCAGCCAAAATGAAGAAGATGATGATAATGAGGTGAATCCCTTTGAGAACTATACTTTGGATGACTGGGAGAATTCATATGCTAAATTATTAGAGTCTCATGAACAGTTAAGAAAACAATACAAAAAATTGAAGAAGAATAGTAGGTCAGACAGTTTCAATTCTCCATGTGAAAACTGTGCTGAACTAAAAAAATGTTCATGATACTTGTATGTCTGATATTCAAATGCTGAAGAAACAGATTTCATTGCTGAAAATTGAGAATCAAGAGCATGTAAAAGAAAACTCTGAACTTGAGAAGAAGCTTAGCCAAACTTGTCATCAGTCTGTTCAGAGTAAGGATTTACTGAAAGAAGTTGAATGTGTTAAATCTGATCTAAACAAGCTGAAAAGTGAGAATGATTCTCTCAAAAATCTCTCCAAAGAAAATGAAAAAAGTTTAGAGAAACTTAAAAAGGAGAACACATTGCTGATTGAAAAATTGAATGCCATAAAATCTGTAAACTTACAATTACAGAAAGACTTTGAAAAACAACAAAAAGAATTGAAGCAATTTGAGGCTGGAAGAAAACATGAAGCCAATTCAGAAGATCAGCTTCTAATAAATGAATTGGTTCAAAATGATAAGCTTAAAGAAGAAGTTGAAAAATTAAAATTGTTAAACAGTGCCATGTCTGAAAGACTTCTCACATTGGAGAAAGGAAAAGTCATCTATACAAATGAAACTGATGAAGTAGATGAGCTGAGAAAGGAAATTGAAAAATACAAAACAACTAACAAAGTTTTGAATGAAGTTGTCAACTGCAGTGAACAAGAGATTGCAAGCTATGAAATAAACATTGTATCTCTCGAAAATGAGATTCAAGACTTGAGGAAATCCTTGTCTAAATTTGTTGATGGGCAAGAAAACCTAGACAAGCTGCTAGGTGTAAAAGTCAATGTCAAAAAGGAAGGGTTGGGCTACAATAATCTAAATAAAAAGGCTTTGTAGAACAAAGTAATGACATCCTTTGTAAATGCTTCAAATGTAGCCACAACATCAAAAGATAAACAGCCCATTGTTCAGAAAATACTGGGAACAAAGATTAATTTTAAGAAAGAAGGACTGGGTTACAGTCCAGTCATGAGGAAGGCTGATGGAGCCAACCTGAAAACTGTTTTTGTTAAATCCTCTGAACAGGAGAAGCCTTCTACTTCATCTCCACCTCAGTACAAGGCTAAGAAAATAGAAAAATAAAATAAAAATCATAAAACATCAAAAATTCAAAGGAACAATCTGCATGCTAAAAACTCATCAGATAAATGCCATGTTTTAAAGAAATCAAATGGCTCATGTCATTATTGTGGTAAGTATGGACATCTTATGAGTAACTGTTTTGTGATGAAAAAAGATGACAAAAAGCATGCTAGAAAATCTGTGTCTGGTCAGAAAAAGAATGTCACATGTTCTAATTGTGATAAAGTAGGACACACTACTGCTCATTGCTGGTTTGCAAGTAGTAAGGAAAAATCATGTTCATATCATACAAAACACTTTGCAAATCAGCATGTCTTTAACAAGAACAAATCTGTTTCAAAGAACCAGCACATCATATGTTTTAATTGCAACAAAATTGGTCACAAGGCCTCTGAATGCTGGTCAGGTTCTTTTAGAAGAAATTCTCTCAATTGCTCTCACTGTAGAAAGCATGGCCATACAGTCAAGGACTGTTGGCATATTCAGGGTAGAAATGTGAATCTCAAACATGCTAAATTCTTTGTAAAATAGTTTACAAAACTTTCATGTTATAACTGTGGGAAGCTAGGTCACAGAGCTGGAGATTGTTGGCATGTTCAGAATAACACTGCTAAACTCCATGTTGCGAAATTTACATGTCATCATTGTGGGAAGCCAGGTCACAGGGCTGCAGCCTGTTGGCTGGCAGGATATCAAAACCAAACTGGTTTTGGTAAACAGAATTTTTATTCTGTTAACAGAAAATCTCATGTACATGCACATAGAATTCATGCTAATAAGAATGTGCATAAATTAGATCTGAAAATTACTGCTCCTTGCTATCAAGTTAAAAATGTGCTGAGAAAACATGCTAGAAGTGATAATGTCATGTCAGGACCCAAGACTTCTTGGGTACCTGTTTATGCAAAATAAACTTTGTTTTGCAGGTGTGCCTTGGGACTAGAATAAAAGGGGTAATGATCCAAGGCACTCAAGAATGAAAACCCTTCTGAATATTTCAGGTAATTTCTCTGCATTTCTCATTTTGAAATTAATTGCATATCTGATTTGATGTATTCTTGCATATCTGCCATTTGTAGTTGTTTGGTAATTATTGAAATGTATAAACTCTGAAAACAAATTACATTCTGAAAAATCTAAATTGCATGTCATTGCATAGCATTCAGTGTTGAGTCTTTGCAAGCATATAGTTAATTGCATTGCATTTCATGAAAAATGCCAAAAAAGATTGTCTGAATGCATAGTGTTAGGGGGAGTCAATGCATCGCATATAGGTTGTCAAATGCATACTCTTGTGAGAACTCATTGCATACCCTTCATCATTGATCTTAGTTGACAAACCTTGATAATATCAGAAATCATTGAGCCTCGAAATCTCTCCTATCAATTGGTATCATTTGGCTTCAGAATTCCATCAGTCTTTCATGAAGTTTTCAATGGACTATCTCGATCATAAATCTGAAAATTCTTGAACTAGAAATATTCTATTATACATTTTTGTGAATGACTGAAATAACTCATGTGGTTTAAGTTTAATGTATTCAATGAGTTTGGCTTTAAAATCTCTTAAAAATATCTGAAGCATGTTTAATAAACCTTAACCATCTGTTTCATACTGTGTCTTGTAAAATCTTCTGAAATCTGCATTATTGAATACATGACTTTATTTGGTTAAGTACATGAAATTGTTATTGATTTGAAGCAAATGAATTTTTCTGAAATGTCTAAAGGGTATTTTCTGTCAGAGCAATGACCTTGGTCACTGAGAAACACATGTCTAAAGGACTGTGTCATGAGGTACCATAATTAACTCTGATTAAGAATAATTAAAATTCAGGCAGAGCAATGGCATGTACACTGAGAAATACAACTCACTCATCAAGAAATGATTTGCAGTGTGTCATGATGTGTAAATGCTATCTCTGTTCATATAAAGCATGACAGTTAGTCACACTAAGTGCTTAGGGATATTGACCTCTGATCAAGGTATATCCTCTAGTTACAAGGTGTGCACTGAACTAGAGTGCTCGTAAAATTTGTAGCATGAAAAATTGTTGAACGAATTAAAATATCTGAATATTGATGCTAAAATCAAATTGCTACAACCCTAGACAAAATAATATGACTTCATAATTGCTTAATCTCAATACTAGTGCATGTAATTCTGAAAGAAGTCAATAGATTTGATTGTGTAAGACAAAGGGAGGATAATCAAGATAAATATGAGGGCTTGGTACATTTTTATTAAAACATGGTTTTAGATATCAATATAGAATTTTATTGATAAACTCTGCATACATCATGTTTAAACCATGCTGATCAATAAAATTCATTCATAAGCCCTTATAATGGAAGACTTTGAAATATTCTGATTTGGATTTATGAGAATGACATTTCCTTGAAAATCTGATTGAATTCCTTCTGTTTGAAGCTTATCTGAAATTCCTTTGCTCATTGTCATTGGCTCATTGACCTGAACTTATCCTTGTATGCCCCTATGGTTTTCTTCTCTTTTCATCTCATAAGATTCCATTTATTGAGGGGGAGCCTTCTTGTCGTATGCATCATGCTGCATAGAAGGGGGAAAATTGTGAGATCTTGCATTCTGGTATCTGTTTATGTTGACTGTTTGCCAAAAGGGAAAATTTCATTCAATCTTTGCATGCAAGTTCCTTTTGATCATCTCTAACTCATACTTTTGCTGAAACTCTTAAAGGGGGAGAATCATGTTCTTTCAAGGGGGAGAAATTGACTGAATTTTTATACATGCTTTAATTTCTCAAACTATTTTCTTTTTGATGAAGTCAAAAGGGGAGAATAGTTTGAGTCATCAGACTGACTCACTGTGTAGTGTTGCCATCATCAAAAAGGGGGAGATTGTTGTGCCCATGTGATTTTGATGATGGTTTTAATGGTGGTTTTGATGATTAGCTTTTGAAGTGAGTTATTCACTGTGAGTCATCTTGGTATGTGTGTCATCATGCTATTATTCAGTCATTCTCTGATCATAATGCTGTTTTATCATGTAAGTGAATGGAGTTCATAAGGCTGTCAGATAACATGCTCTATTTAATTCTGTCTTCACTCTGTCTGCACAGTCTCCACAGTAGTGCGTCAACTCATTGTGCTATTGCGTCGACCCTTCAGTCATATTTGTCTCTGTCCACACGGTAGTGCGTCAACTCCTTGAGCTGATGCGTCGACTCTTCAGTTCAGTTTCTTCAAGTCTATACATTAGACTGTGGCAAAAGTCTATTCATTCGTTTGGAAAACAAGTCTGTACATCCGTGTCATATCCTCCTGAAGTTCATATCATCAAGTCTATACATTGGCCGATGTCTCCAAAGTCTATACAATGGTCTTCACACTTGAAGTCTATACATTCGATGTGTAGAGTTGATGTCTATACTTTGGCCTCCATGATTCTAAGTCTACATTCATCTTAAGGCAACGTCTGTACATTGCTTTTGTGCTTCAAAGTCTGTACACTGCATTCTCATTCAGCGAAGTCTCTACATTGCATACAAGCATCACAAGTCTGTACAGTGGGCAAGGGTGTACATCCACCAGTGAACACATCAAGTCTATACACCGCCTGTGTTCATCTGAGTCTTATGATGTCTTTATATTCATTAAGTCTATACATTGCGTTGTGCATACTTTACATTGCTTTCGCCTTCACAGCAAAGTCTATACAATGCAATGCATATACTTAGAACTAATGACTTCATTTCATATGTCTGACAGGGACTGAAGAGGCTAATGAACCCCTTAACGCAAGAGGGCTGAAGACATCCAATTTCAGCTGCTGGAACACACCAATGCGTCAACGCCTTGATCAAGTGGCGTGGACGCAGTAGTTCAAACAATCAAGAAAGAAGCTTACTGGATTATTCTGGTGAGTCAATGCATTCATCAAGTGGCGTCGACGCAGCAGGTTGATGGATCGACAAGGTGACCAGTGGGTGGACGCAGTTGCACAATGCGTCAACGCACTCCACACGAAACGTGAGAGGGCTAAAGCCATCTAAGTTCAGATGCTGGAACACCAATGCGTCAACGCAGCATGCTGAGAGCATCGACGCAGCATGTCTATCTGTTGAAGCCTTGATCACTGGATCACCGATGCGTCAACGCAGCAGGCTGATGGAGTCAACGCAGCAGACTTGAGCTTTGCTGGTCGAATGTCCTTGAAGGCTGCGTCAACCCTTTGGAGCAAGTGTGTTGACGCCACCTCAACTCCAGTTACTGAGCGTACTGATGAAGGGCACGTGATCCGAGGGGCCTGGCTCGTGAACCAGGATGCTGCCACGTGGTCCAAATTTTTAGGGTGAGAGCTGTGGAAGCCACACTCGCGCTAGCTGCTGCTGCTGCTATATTTATATACGAGTCTTCATCCTCTGTAGAAGACTGATCGAAGAAGAAGCCTAGAGAGCAGAAAGCCCTTCGATCCAGAAAAAGAGAAGAGGAAGAAAAAGAGAAGAAGAAGAAATAGAAGAAGAGTGAGCTGACAGAAGAAAAAAGGGTTGCAGAGAAGAAGGAGAGAATAGCGTAAGAGAAAAGGAGAGCAGAGGAGAAAGAAGGAGAGATAGAGAGAGAGAGAGAGTTCGTGGAGAAGAAGGAAGAAGCTATTGAAGATCTGTCCTCTGGTGTCTGGATTAAATCCAAGCCAGATCTGCTCCTTTGAGAGCTACATTCTTGTCCTTCATTTACAGCCTTCCGATTGCTGTGTATTTTTCATTTCTTATTTTTTCTTTTTCATTTGGTTATTCTTGTTCTTCCGATTGCCCTGCTGGGGATCGGGTTCCTCCTGTGGATTCAGGAGAAGGGAGACTTGTCTCCGGTTCTGGGCTTGTGGTTTGCAAGTCCAGGGGTCCCTCCGGTTGGAGGAAGAGAGGCTTGCGACCTCTAGTTGCTGGTGACTGGAAGTCACTAGCGGGTTCCCTCCTGGTCTGGAGGAAGAGAGACTTCGGTCTCTAGTTTCCAAGTGGCTGGGAGTCACTTGGGGTGTCCCTCCAGTTGGGAGGAAGAGGGGAGTTTGTTCCCCTGGTCAAGCTGTGGGTCAGCAACTGTTCGCAGACTGAGTCTGCTTGGTTCTAGCATTGGCTAGTGAAGCCTCACCCCGGTTGGGAGTGAGGGGTGGATGTAGGTCTGGAGGACCGAACCACCTAAAAATCTATTGAGCAGTGGTTTGATTGCTTGATTTGCTTTCGCTAGATACTTGGATAGGCACGCTCCTACTGCTTGTTATTATGTTCAATCGAATTAGCCTAATTCTGGAACTTGCCTAGCATCTGAGCTTTTATTTTGGGCTACATTTTCTAAAAGGATACATTCACCCCCCTCTATATCCGGGCCTAGCCCCCTAACACTTTCGTCATTAAGTTACAATCATGCATGTGGTGACCATTTCTTCCACAATAGAAACATGAAGTTCCATTTTTATTTCGGTTTGCATGTTTATGTAGAACGACATTGGGCTTAACATGCAAATTGGCATAGCTAAATATTTTCTGCAAATTCTTAGTTCCATTCTGAAAGACATTCATTTTCTTAAGTGACTCAATGTCATCAGCTTTCATAACCTGGCAGTCATCCATAACATGCCCTGCCCTAACATAGTAATGACATGAAGTATTCTTTTTGTGTGCATGTTAATGAATGGGGGACTTTTGACCTACATGCACTGAACTATCAGACTTCACAAGATTCACAGGATTAACAGAATTCATAGCAGTAACAGCAACATTTTTGGACTTATTCAGATGGACAGTCTTTTTCTATTTTTCAACCTTTTTCAGATTTTTAGTTTGTTTTTCAGATTTTTGAGTAGTAAACTAAAAAATAGATGAAGAGGACGGTTTGGATGTTCCAGAACAGCTCATAGAAGGAGTAGACATTTTATTTTCAGACTGCTTCTCATGGACTGGATTGTAACCAAGTCCTTCTCTTTGGAAGCTCACTTTAATTCCAAGAATCTTATAGAAGTTATCCTTTCCCTTAACAAATTTAGACATAGAATTCTTTAGATCTTGGGTTTCAGAATTTAGAGACACAATGTTAACTTCATAACAAGCAATGTCAGATTCATAGAGAATTACTTGTTGATGTAAAATATCATTCAAACCTTTGAGTGTGTTAATTTCCTGTTTCAACTTCTGTTCATTGTCAATTTCAACACACTTTCCTTTTTTACAGGTTAACAATCTCTCTGACATGACAATATTTAGAACCATCAGTTTCTTATTCTTTTCTTTCAGATTTTGATTTCTTCAAGCAAATCAGTCTTATTCATGGAATTCAAACAGACTTAAGAATGCAGATAATGTGAAAGCCCTAAAAATGATAAAGATGGCAATAAATTCTGATGAATTTCCTAGTTTGTCCATGTGCAGGAGTGCAAGGGAGATTCTGGACAAATTGACAGAGATCTACGCTTAAGAACGGAACAAATGCTTTATGGCCAAGGATCACAGCGGTGAACAACAGGAAGAATCTTCTTCTCAGGTAAGTTCTTAATCTGATGAACTTACGTTTAATGACTTGATGAAACTATATGATGGTCTGCTTGATAAGTATAAAAAGTCAAGTCTGAAAGTAGGAAATTGAAAAAGTCTATGTCATCTGAGATAAGTTCACTACAGACTGAGAATGAAAAACTTAAAGTTGAAATGAAGAAAATTGAAAAACCATGTGATAAATGTCTGTAAGTGAGTAAACTGAATTCCAGTCTTCAGTCTGACCTGAAATGGCAAGAAGAGTTAATTGATTCATTGAAAGAAGAAAATGAAGAACTGCTTAACAAGAAAAAGGAACTTGAAAAGAATGAGAAGGAGTTAAATGAAAAACTGAATTCCATGAAAATATAGAACAGTGAACCTCTGTATGCAATTAGAACCTAGAGATTTGAATCAATGGAGTTCACATAATCCCTAATCTTTCCTAGCCAAATATAAAAGCTGGAGCCATCAAACATCAGAGGATTAGCCATGAAAATAGATTTAAATCAGAGATAAGTAAACAGTGGATACACCAAAGATGTAGTATCAGATCTTTAGATCGTTGGATCTAAAATCACAGAAACCTTGCTCTGATACCAATTGATGGGATATTGGTGATCCTCTCTGATTGCCCAAATGAGATCCAGAGGGGGGCTGATTGGATCCCAGTGAAATTTTTGTGAAATTTAAAAAATTGAATCTACTCTGACAGATCTAGATTACTAGTAAAGCTCTTCTAAATGAATGCACACCAGTAATTCCCACTCGAATGAGGAAAGTGTCCAAACAACCAAATGTCTTACTAGGCGGAGGTTTGATCTAAGATCTCCTCACGCAATAATTGACATTCTAGATAGGCCTGACCTATCCTTTCTGCCAATCCTTTTGATATATTGATTGGTTGATGAAGCACTCAGATCATTAGACTGTAATTGCATTCAAAAATGTAAACTTACAAACAGCGGTCCTAATTATGCATCTATCAGATCAATACGCAGACAAACAATCACATAAGAGCCAAGAGATTTTTAGGTGATTTAGTCTCCACCTTGAGACCTACATCCACCCCACACTCAAACCTGAGTGTGGCTTCTACTGACGCACAGCTTGACTGTTGATCCACAGCTTTGGGGACGAATCCCTACAACCGCTGACTAACAGCTTGATCCGCTTAGCCTCACAGCTTGCTAACAGCTGAGCACCACAGCTTGCTGTCCGAGGAACAAATCCTCACCGCTGAGCATCACAGCTTGCTCCGCTGACTTACAGCTTGAAAGATAATGATATGAAAACAAAACAAATGACTGGGAACGGAAATCAGATGCAACAATAGAAACACTGTAGCTCAAAGATGAGCATACGATTCTAGATCTGATCTAGAAATCGTGACTGCAACAACTCTCACTTTTTCTCAACTTCTCCTCTACGATACTCTATTTTTGAAGCTTCTCCTTCTATCTGCAACTAGCTCTCACACTCTTCACTTTTCTGTCAGATGTTTCTCTACTCTTGAATCTCTTCTTCTTCAATTGCCTCAGCCTTCTCTACTTTTCTTCTTCTACAATTCACTTCGCCTCTTCTCTCCTTCTATCTCTCTTAATTTTTCTATCAGTTCTCTTCCTCCTATGTATTTGTCTGTCTCTGTTTTCTTATCCATGATTTTTCCTTTTATATAGCAGGGAACATATAATGTGGACCCCGCATAGTTTCACTCCAGTGCGTGGAGGGAAGACTCCCGCCAATGGCACTTTCTCAGACATGTGGCTTTAGTGATTCCACGTGTCAGATCTGGTAGTTGGGATGAGGCCGCGTGGCTGAGTATTCGTGGAGAGGAAGCCACCTTGGATCACGTGTTTCATTAACTTGAATCTTGGATCACGTGCCCACATGAGTCTCTGCTACTCTCAGTCCACTTAATATTTGACTGAATCTTGTCAATAAGGATAAAGACATTTTGTCAAACACTTGTTTCATTAAAATGTATACTTAGACAATATTTATAGAAATCAGGTATTCAGACCAAAAAAATGTGTGATTATGCAAATGCTGTAAGTGTGGACTTGATGCACAGACTTGGTGACCTGAATCTACATATTCATCGACCCTAGTTTCTACTTGTGCATCAACCTAGATGCTTCATGTCACACCTCGAGCCTTTATTACAGTGGAAGACTAGCTCGAGGAAACGTGAACATCCGGCATGGTAAGCCTCTTGTAAGTAAGAACGATCAGAGCGCAAGACAATTACACATAAAAATGTAATTTACACAGTAATTTACTCAACTCCAACTTTATTTCATTAATAATCAAAATATTCCAATACAATAACTTTTCAACCTCCTTCAATCCATGAGACTCAAGAAAAAAGAAAATTACAAAGACTCGATCTAAACAAGATTGACTTTCCTAAGTCTTCACTCTCATTTTGATACGACTTTCATTCGCTCTCAGACCCGCTACTTGTATAACTCGAATCCGAATTTGAATCACTTCCATCTCCTGAAAAGATTGGAAAATAGGTAATGAGCACACTTGCCCAGTAGGTATCTTCGCATCAACATGAAGGCATTATTTAAGTATCTAAAGAATAAGGTAAAATCATGCGAATGCGATCAATCATGCGATTAAACCAAAGTAACAAAGATGATCATGTAAGATAGAACGAGCAAGTATGAATTAGCAAGAATGTAATAAGAACATGATATGGCCTTTCATGAACAAGAATGTACTAGAAAGTCATGTAACAAGCAAGTAAGTACTCTTTGCTTAATAGCAAGTACTTCGTGAATTTTTGTGGAATATCATGTAACAAGCAAGATAGTCATGTCGTGCCGTGGATTTTCACTTATTTATCGAGAAAGTACTCCCACTGCAATGCGACGCCAGTAGCATCATACCCCATGGTTTATAATAGTATGTTTCTGACAATCAGCCGAGGGGACTAGCATGGAGCCCTTGAACACAATCAGTGCTCGATCGCATCTTCAAGTATAAATCAAGCTACTTCCACGTATCAAGCAGTAAAATATGGCCAATAAGGTAACAAGTTCAACAAGTTCATGGTAACAATAATTCAATGAATTAATGCTTCAATTAAGAGTGCGGGGGATCAAGAATGACTTAAACAATGTTATACTCATGGAAATAATTCGACAGCATAACCGTACATTCCTTATCTTCCATACCTTAAAATTAAGTATCTAGATCAATATGACAAGTCCTAGACCATCAAAAATCCATCTAGGAACTTTGGAATATCAACCCTTGGGTCAAACCTCAGGTTAAGTACTTAGGAATTGTGACGGTCAATAAATGGGCCATTACATGAACGTGACGATAAAGCATAGGACCGTTAGAATGGGCTGAATCCAGAAATAAATAAATTGGACTCAGTAATGTGACGGTTATATACTGGACCGTTATATGTGCCTAACGATCGAGTAATAGGCCGTTACATTGACAGAATTCAAAACTTAAGTAGTACTTTTCTAGAGATTTTGGGCTTTAATGGTACAACCAACTCGGCATCCTAGTGGGAATCCCAGGCTCACGGAGAATTATGGAGGTCTTGAAAGTAAGATTTCCTAGTCCATTGGAAGGAATATCTAATAGAGAGGTCCTCAAGTTCAAAAATATGTTCCTATAGTGTAAAAAGTGTAACTAGTGGATACATACTGGAGTATACGCCACGTAGTTAAAGAAATGACTCTACAGATGAGAAAGAATGTGTAATGATGTGAAACCATGATAAACTCCGTCAATACAACATTTTAAAATCATGGTTTAAATACAAAACTATAGAGTTTAGCAAGTGAAATTAACATATGCTTAAAATAACTCAAGGTGCTTTAGACATGCACTTTCTATCATGAATCAATAAATAAACTTGAAGTCATGAAAACAGGTCGAAACTTAGATAACTAGACTTATTTATAAGTAAATTTGATTGTTCTCAATTCTGTCTCGAATTGACAGAACACAGTATTATGACGGTCTAATATGGGGGCATCATAGTGTTGTGACGATTTATCGTGGGGCCGTCACAGTGTTGTAACACTCCACTTCTGGTCCATAAGAGATTACAGAGAAACTTAAGTATTACAGAGCATGTGACGGCTTATCGTAAGATCGTTATATTCTTTGACGGTCGAACTATAGACTGTTAGAGCCCTGTTGACAGTAAATAGAATAGAAGACTATGAAAAATATGTCATGCCTGGAAATCAAAGATACTTAAACTATTCCAGTCATGAAAAACGAAATGCATGGGTTGAAGTGAATTAACCAGAGAATATCTTTTATCTTTAATTTAGGTTAAAGATATGCATGTATGCATAGACCTACTAAAACATGAAATTCTCGACCTATACTGCATGAAATCAAAGAAAAGCAGAGGGCTCTTATCCCTAACATGTTATTCCTGCCGTTCATGAGATGACCTACCTCTTTACAATCTTCTATACTTCAAATTTGGGACTGCAAGACATGCCCTAGTTCTTTCCTTCCTGTGAGTTTTCAGCAACTTCACGTCGCTCTAACTCCGTAATCTCTTGACCTAAAGATGTGCAATTTGGAGGGTAAGAAGATGAAACTAAGGGGAACAGAAAGTTCTAAAGACATTTAGACTAATTACCTCGATTTGGTGTTCTAATCTCCTGATCTTCAGCAGACTTTCGCTCAGATTCCTGGGTTTCTATGGTCGAACCAGTAACTTTGCAAGGTTCTAGCTCCTTGTGTAGTTGATCTCCTACTACAAAATTTTGAGGAAGATTAGTCCTATGTATAAGGAATAAAAACCTCTAAAGAACCTATCTAAAATAATGGCGTCTTACCTTGATTTCACGCGAGCCAATGTAGGGGTCGCGTAGGTCAAAACTAGGTCCTATTTATAGGGTTTTGCTAGGGTTTGAGGATTAGATCGATTCTAGAGTCCTTGTTAAAGCTTAGATCCACTTCTGAGAGTCCCTAACACGTTTACTAGTCCTCCCATCTCGATCCTTAAAGGATAGACTAGCAAAATTTCAATCTTTTTGCTCTTTCTTCACTTCACGGAACTGACAGAGCGTAACGGTCGACTCTTGGTGCGTTACATGCCTGTGGCGGTCGCACGATAGACCGCTATAGCCACTGTGCACAGAGTTCAAACTCGATAAAACTCCTTTATCATTTTATCCATATTATTATCTATAAAAAGGGTATTTATTCTTAAAATTTGTGAATAGGCTAAATAACCTTCTAGAATATGGGCCAAACTTAATGGGCTTGGTCCTTAAACCTTTTGGGCTTCATTTACCAAAGCTGGATTAATATTGTAACATAATTGGCCTTATAATCAATTCCAGAAAATTCTTAAGATAATCCAAAAATTATTCATGTAAATTTTGGGGCACTACACCCTCTCCCACTTAGAAGAATTTGGTCCCCAAATTCAATACAGGGATTATATGGAGAGTGTACTTACATTCAAATAATTCTGGAAGTCTTTTCCGCATAACTTCTTCGGTTTCCCATGTCTCTCCTAACTTTGTCCACTGGATTTTAACCACGGGAATAGTCTTATTCCGAAGTTGACGTACTTCCCGTTCAAGTATTCTGATTGGTTTTTGTTCGTATGTCAAATCCTTCTTAATTTCCAGATTGTCGTAAGTGATGACATGGAAAGGATCGAGAACATACTTCTTGAGCATCGAGACGTGAAATACATCATGAACCTCAGATAATTATGGAGGTAAAGCAATCTAATAAGCCACTTCACCAATTCTTTCCAAAATTTCAAAAGGACCAATAAATCTTGGAGTAAGCTTTCCCTTAATACCTGTTGAACTCCCTCCTTGTGGGTATACTAAATAGATTTTGATGATGACCAAACACTATATATTTGTGTGAATTGAAATTGAGTTGTTCTAACATGAAAAGCTTTGGAAATGCACATCATTGATGTAGACTTGGAGCTTTTGGAGGTACAAGAGTAACTTCGTCTGGTAAGGCGTTTGAACTTAAATTGCAATGCTAAATCTAATTCAGAATGTATGTCTTTACAGGGCAAGGAACGTGCCTAAGTGCTTAAGGAACTCGAGGACGGTTGGTGAGATCGACTTCAACTTATTGGCCTTTGACTGTGTGGTTTGAAGTTCATTATTTTGATCTCAAGGGTTAAATTGGTTTAGGGCTTATCTAAGCTTAAATGTTTGGGTTTCATTCCCTCTCATATTTTAAAAACCATCTTGAAACCTCCTCACTTGTTCTTGGACTTAGATGGTTTTTTAATCTACCATTTGGATGTTCTGGAACAAGGGTTGACCCATTGGGTCGACCCCTAGCCGCAAGGGTCGACCCCAAGGGTCGACCCTTGTTAACATGGATTTTCCTTCACCACACCTACAAGGGTCGACCCCAAGGGTAGACCCCTGATCATGTTATTTAAAACCCGCACGGATTAGCCCGGAGGGTCGACCCCAAGGGTCGACCCATTGGCCCAGAAACCCTTAAACCCTCACGCGGGTCGACCCCAAGGGTCGACCCTTTCAGTCTCGAACCCGAGCCGTGAATTTTGACTTCCGTGGCATCGCACCAAAAGTCATCCCAGCATCCCTAAAACACTCCTAAAATTATGGATCTGGTCTCTAGGCCGTCCCTGACCATCCTATACCAATAAATACATATCATTTGGGTGAAAACCCTAAGAGAGTCTTGGTGAGATCTGAAATTGGGTTTTCTCTCTAAACCTTGTGTGTGTAGGGTCGCAACAGCAGCTCCAAGCTCCACTTCCACCTTGTTCTGAACCTAAAATCGAAGGGAAGAAGCTTGAATCAAGCCTCAAGACCATCTACAACTTAAAGCTGCGTCGGATATCAAGCTGCAACCTTTGTTTGTGTGGCACTACTTCATTCTTCCTCCAAGATCGTTCTTCCACTTGCAAAAGTGTTGAACTACATCCGGAGAAGCGAAAGGGGGAGCTTCAACCATGATAAACATTTCTTTACACTCCATTTTCTGAATCTTTTTGCTTAAGCTTGTGCATCTGTTGTAAATCTTAAATCAAATTCTTGTGTGTGGTGGTCGTGTTTGGAAACACGAACGTGTGTGTGTGTGTGTGTACGTTTGGCAGTCCAAATCGGGTGCCGTGTGTGTGGGTGTTTGCTGTTCTACACAGCGTGTGTGTGTGGCTCACTTCATAGTGAAGTCTTAATCCTCACGTGTGAGGGGTGGATGTAGGGGACACGGCAGTGTACCCGAACCACCTAAAAAACTCCGTGTGTTACTTGTGGTTTATTTTTCTAGCTTCATTGTCGAGTGGGCTTCACGGTGAGTTGAGCATACACCAAGTCCTTAATCAAACACCTACTCTTATATACATGCATTCACAAGTGAGATCATGATCGAGTGAGGCCTAATGCTTGTATGTTTACTTATCATTATTTTACTCGGAAAGAATTTTAATTGGCCAATCAATTCACCCCTGTCCTCTTGATTGCCACCGTTTGGGACTCAACAATCCCAAATCTTCGAATGCCTAGACCTAGAGAAACTTTAAGAAATACATGATCTCCCACTTGAACCTCCAAGTCACGCCTTCGATTGTCTGCGTAAGATTTCTGTCTGTCTTGGGGCATTTGAAGTCTTTCCCGAATGAGTTTTATATTTTCCGTAGTATCCCTATTAATATCTGGACCGAGAAATTGCCTTTCTCCTACTTCTTTCCAACAGATAGGGGAACGACAATTCCCTCCATAAAGAGCTTCAAACGGTGCCATCTGTATGCTGGCCTGCTAACTATTGTTATATACAAATTCTACCAGAGGCAAGTGATCATGCCAACTTCTTCCAAAATCAATAGCACAAGCCCTGAGTATATCTTCTACCACTTGATTTGTTCTTTCTGTCTGACCATCAGTTTGTGGATGAAATGATGTGCTAAAATTCAATCTAGTCCCTAGTGAATGTTGTAGACCCTTCCAGAACTGTGATGTGAATCGAGGATCTCTATCAGATATGATAGTGACAGGAACACCATGTAATTTGACAATTTTCTTCATGTATAATGCTGCTAGAATATCCATAGACCATCGACTTTTGATCAGTATAAAATGTGCAGATTTAGTCAATCAGTCTATGATCACCCAGATACCGTCATGTCCTCCTTTGGTCTTAGGTAAACCCATGATGAAATCCATCCCTATACTCTCCCATTTCCATTCGGGAATATTCAAGGGGTGTAATTTACCTGCGGGTCTAAAATGTTCTGCCTTTACTTGTTGACAAGTGAGACAGTGGGACACGAAATCAGCTATTTCTCTCTTCATATTGGGCCACCAGAAATTTCTTTTGAGATCTTGATACATTTTGGTACTACCAGGGTGAATGGTGTACTTGGACTTATGTGCTTCTTCTAGGATCAGTTTCTTCGTACCTTCATGATCTGGTACACACACTCGGCCCTTAAATAGCAATCTTTCGTCAATGAAAATAGAAAAATCTGGCCTCTATTCTATGTTGGCTTTAATCTCTAGTAATACGGGGTCATTGTCTTGTAGCCTGACTAGATCTTCCATTAATGTAGGTTGAGCTCAGATATTGGCTATAAAACAATCTTCTTCCTTCATGTCAATATCTAAGTTCAACTGAGCAAATAAAGGAATAAGATTAGTCATACTAATCATAAGACTTGATAGTTTTTCCATTGGTTTTCTACTGAGTGCATCGGCTACAGCATTAGCCTTGCCAGGATGATATTGAATAGCAAAATCAAAGTCCTTGAGATATTCTAACCATCTCCTCTGCCTCATATTTAGCTCCTTTTGAGAGAATAAGTATTTCAAGCTTTTGTGGTCCGAGTAGACCGTGAACTTCTCTCCATAGAGATAATGACGCCAATTCTTTATGGCGAAGATAACAGCTGCCAATTCTAAGTCATGCACATGATAATTTTCTTCGTGGTGTTTCAATTGTCTTGAAAAATAACAGATCACTTTTCCATTTTGCATGAGGACGCACCCTAAGCCAATGCCAGACGCATCCGTATCTACTTCGAATCCACCACCTTCCACTAGTAGTGATAGAATAGGAGCTGTAGTAAGATGGTTCTTGAGAGTTTGAAAACTCCTTTCACATTCCTCTGACCAGACAAAAGAATTTTCTTTTCTTGTGAGTCTAGTTAAAGGAACAACAATTTTTGAGAAGTCTTTAATGAACCTCCTATAATAACCAGCTAGACCCAGAAAGCTCCTTACTTATGATACAGTCGTTGGCCGGCTCCAGTTTCTGACAGCTTCTATTTTAGAAGGATCCACAGCGATGTCTTCTTTTGAAATAATGTGGCCTAGGAATGAAACTTCCTTGAGCCAAAATTCACACTTGTTAAGCTTGGCATAAAGTTTATGTTCTCTAAGTGTTTGCAAAGCTATCCTCAGATGTTCTTCATGTTCCTCTTTTATCTTGGAATATACCAAGATGTCATCAATGAATACAACGATGAACTAGTCCAGATATGGCTGAAAAATATTCTTCATAAGTTGCATAAATGCTGTTGGGGAATTTATTAACTCGAACGGCATTATCACGAATTCATAGTGGCCATAACGACTTTGAAAAGCTGATTTATAAATGTCCTCTTCTTTAATTCTAAGCTGATGATAACCTGATCTGAGGTCAATCTTGGAGAAGTGTTATGCTTCTTAAAGCTGATCAAAGAGCTCACCAATACGCGGCAACGGATACTTGTTTTTGATTGTAAGTTGATTCAGTCGCAAGTAGTCTATGCATAACCTGAGAGAGCCATCCTTCTTCTTGACAAAAAGAACCGGCGCACCCCAAGGGGATGTGCTAGGTCTGATGAAACCCTTGTCTAATAGTTCTTGCAACTGTCTTTTTAGTTCCTTAAGTTCCGTGGGGGACATCCTGTAAGGGGCTATAGAAACAGGTGCTGCTCCTGGAATGAGTTCAATAGTGATGTTTACTTCCCTCTCGGGTGGTAAACTAGGTAATTCAGATGGAAACACATCTGGGAACTCATTTACAGTAGGGATGTCTGCTATGATGATTTCCTTAGACTCGGTAACAATGACAGAAGTAAGAAAAGCTTCACATCCTTGTGAAATAAGTTTGCAAGCGTGAAGAGAGGATATGATAGTGGGATGTTTCCTATACTTGATGCCAAAGAAAGAAAATCTTGGAAGACCGGGTTTTCGAAAGGATATAATCATATTTCGGCAGTTAATATCAGCATCATGATCTATAAGCCAATCTACCCCTAAAATGACATCATAACCCTTCATGTCAAGGCATACTAAGTTTGCCGGGAGATTGTGACCTTCTACTATTACTTCGCTATCAGGATAATACTCGGTAAGTTTTGTTCCAGAACCTAAGGGTGTAGTAATAGCAAGATCTAAAGGTAAGGGAACTGATGCAATTGGTAATATTTTTGTAAAAGTAGTGGAGATAAAAGAATAAGAGGCACCAGTTGTTGATATTTATTTGTCTATCTTCTATCTTTCTTTTGAGGTTTGGAGAGCGATATGGTAAGATAACAAACAAACAATCAAAGATCTACTCAAACCTATGAACATGTGATCATGAACCTAGGCAATCATAGCTAGCTCTAGCATGGGCATGCTATCTCAATCCAACTACGCTAAGGAAAAGGAAAACACACGCCGGGGCGTGGAACAAGGAATAAATAAAACACACCGTGAAGGTGGAACAAGCAAGGAAAATAGAAAGATATGATGAAGAAGACAGCTAATGCCCAATACCAAGGAAAGATGTGATCGCCACCAAAGTAAAACAAGTCAAAAGAACCTGAATATACCTTGGAAATAGGTGGATGAAACACCCGCCCACGGGAGAGAAAACCAGAGAAAGCCTGCAGATCAACTTGGAAGTAACGGCCAGAACCCCGTGCGTCGCTTGGAAGTGACGGCCACACGATAGACCGCCGGAGGAGAATGACGCGCCTACACAAGGCCGTCAGATAACCTGCAGTAACAAAGCTTGAATTCTTTTAACTCCAACTCTTCCAGCCGGCTAGAAGACCTGGGCCTCGTGTCAATGAACCTGTAAACCTGCCAAAGATGTAGAAAGACCAAACACAATAACCTCAATTAGTCCTTTTCATAAGCATAGCATCAATTCTCAAAGGACTCAACATCATCAAAAGGAGAGGGAATTACCAGGGAGTTTTGGTTTTTTTAACCCCTCTGGGTGTTTTAAAAGTTTGGGAAGATGTTTATATGCTTAGAGGACAGTGAAAAACGTGGAGAAGGAGGAGGGACAATGCTTTGATTGAGGAAAAACCAGGGAAGAACTCAAGCATGCAATGATGAACTTGAAAGACCAAAACCAAAGTACACCCTTGATTATGAGATGGATGGACGTGGGAAGCAGTTCCTCTTGGATGAAGATGGCTCCTGAGTTTGGCAGCACTTCGTCGTGAATTCAAAATCTCCCCCCCTCTTGGCCATGAAGTCAAGGGCTCTATTTATAGACCCTCAAACTCTTAGGTCGAGCAGAGGATAATTCAAACAAGATAAAGAGATAACTCTTAGCAAATCCTCGAAGATAATATCACCAAGAGTCCATAGAATCGAACGGAAGGTACTGAGGATCAGATTTGAAAGAGATATTGTCAATCCAAACCCTTATCTCGACCACGGAGTAGCAGAGAAAAGGCCTGAACTGCCAGGACTCTCGGAAGGAAGTAACGGCTGCACGACAGACCGCCACTTGGAAGCAACGCATCAAGGAATGACCGCCATTTTCAACCCTATCCCAAAGGATAAGATCAACGGGAAGAAGACCCAAACAATAAGACTCTGCAAGGAAGCGACGGCCAAGGCATAGGGCGTCATAGTGAAACAACGGCTGCACGACAGACCGTTATTATCAACGTAGAATCAAAAGGATAAACTTTACAACGAGGCCTTAAGCCTTAGGACTCTTCAATGAGTAACGATCCAGGACCCATCCGTCAGAATGAAACAACGCGCCTAGAACATACCGTTATTATCATTGAGGTTCAAGAATGAAATGAGGGGCTTGCTAAGATTCATCCAATGAAACGCCACTAGGAGCCATATCCGATCAAAGAGTTCAGACCCAAGAAATAGGCTTCAACTAATCTAGAGACTCAATGAAGGGTGAACAACTCGGAGCATCGTATAGAATGAAACAAGGAGATGACCCAACTTATTGGGTATAAAACGGGTGTCAACAGATGCCCCTCCTTAACGTCCTCTTTGCAGGGGAGCGAGCGGAGGTGAAGCGAAAGTGAAATGGAACATGAAGATGAAGCTGAAATGAAGCGGAGTGTATCAAAAAGAGGGCGTTAAGGTAAACGACACCTGTTCTTTACCAACAAGCGATAGGAATTTTCTGGAAAACTTCAAACTGATCACAAGGAAATAGCCAGCCAAAGGGATGCGAGTCTGGAGTAACTAACAACTAAGGAAAGGAAACACGGCTAGTCGCCGGAGGCAACGGAAAAGAAAGAGACTAAACTCCAGACATGAATCTTCAGCGAACCAGATCAAGCGAGCAGATCGAAGGAAACCTTCTAATTCAGAATGGAATAATTCTCCTCATCTAGAATCAAAAACATACCTATTCACCATCATCGAGATACCTTGAACAGATGAAGCTTTCATGAATGCTCAAAGAATGCGCATGATGCATGCTGGGCTAAAGGAAAAGAAATCTTCAAAACAAATGCAAAGAAAGATAAAATATCAAATACTCAAGAATAATATTGCTAGATTGGAGAAATCAGAGTCAGGACACTATCTGCAACCACGGCGTGCAAGATAGAACCATCGTCCCCCAAATTTTCCAATCTAACGGCCTATCCAACGATTAAACATGTGAACTTAGATCATCATCATGTTTGTTTAAGGGGAATATCAGATCCCAGGACACATGAATGACCAGCCGGTTCTCGAGGTAATATATCATAAGTAACATATAGTAATGCATCAAGGGAGTGAGGGAACGAGATACAATACCTGACTTACCTACCTGACGGACAGTAAAGCATGATTTTGCTCATAATTCCTTCATGAAAGATAGGTTAGCCAATAATAAATATGATCATGAATCAAGGCATAACCATTTGTACATGCGAGAGGCATCAATAAGGAACAACATGGAAGAAAATGGAACCATTTTGACATTAATTAAACCATTTAATTCATCAAGAAACTTGCAAGTTTGTAACGGTCTCATGTACGTGCGTCACATCAAGTAACGGACCACCCCTAGTCTGTCATAAACCAGGCGGTTCACATTCTTCAATAAAATAGGGCCAACACATGTAACGGTCAGATCCAGACGCGTCAGAATGTTGTGACGGTCGGTCAATAGACTGCCGCATTTCCTGAGCGTTCAAAAAATAAAACCGAACGGTCACGGCCTTCATTCAATCCACATTCATCACCCAAAAAACCCCAACCGAGAAGAGTTCCGGCGACTCCAACCTCCACTGCTTCAATGGCCGGCGACGAGGCTCCCCAGCCGTCACCAAAGAAGAGAGAGAGAGAGGGAAGAGGATGGCAATACGGCGGTTCCACCGCCAGCTTGAACGGGAGGCGATCCCGCCGGTGGAAGAAGAACAACCGGCGAGGAGAAGTCCAAGGGAGGAAGAAGAAGCTCCCACGGCCACGGAGGACGAAGGGGAAGCTCCCTTGGGTGCAGAGGAGCCCAAGGAACCCGAGAAGAAGCGGAAAAGGGGCATGGACCACGAGGTAGGCCCCCGCCCTAATTTTCCAATTTTTGATTTTTTCGTGTTTATTTATGGATGCATGTGGGGAAAAGGGGTAGAAATGGGTCTACGAACCCACTAGGAACAATTGTAGGCCATTTGGCCATAGTGGGAGACCACGGGGATGCAAGGGAAAAAATTCCCAAATGCAGACAATGTGACGGTCCTGCCAGCGACCGTCACTCGTCTGACGCACCATGATGAGTCCGTCAGAGTCAAACGACGCCCTAGCACAGGGCCGTCACTCATGCCAGGGACTTAAACTATTTTTTAGGGTTTTCAATTTTCAAATTTTTGTTTTCTTTTTAATCATGAATGTTTATGCAATGATTATATGATGCCAATTGGACTAATTAATGATCTAATATGCAAATACAGGGGAAGAGAAGATCGCGGATCTCCTGGCTACAGATCCGGGCAGTGTACCAGGCATTGCCCGACTACTAGAGAGAGAGATTAGCCGGCATGGGATTCGCCGAGGTGCTCAGCATCGAGGTGATCCGGATGGACACGCCGCTACTGTACGCCTTGCACGAGAGATGAGACCTGATCAGCCGAGCTTTCATCTTCCCGTGGGGCCACATGATCCCCACGCTAGAAGACATAGCGAGGATTACCGGATTGAGAGTCCACGGAGCCGCGATGACAGGGTGGACATACGGCGACTACCGAGAGATGGCGCAGCAGCTGCTCGGGCTAGATTTGATCAGGCCGGGACAGTCCTCATCTCAGCTTTCGAGATCAGTGCTGCAGGAGAGCTTAGGCTTGAGAGGAGCGGCGATCACCGTGGGAGAGCTACCCGAGGAGCATCTGGGCAAAGTGATAGACCAGGTGTGCCCTCGTGTGGTGGCGGAGGCAGGACCAGAGGGAGATAGAGTGCTCAGACGCTTCCTGATGCTGCTATTCGGGAAGCTCCTCTTCGCGACTCGGGCACATGTCATTAGCTGCAGACTGCTGCCGATGATAGAGGATTTGGGCAGAGTCAGGAGATATGCCTGGGGAGCGGCAGTGCTCGCATTCCTGTTCGAGTCCCTCAGCACTACGGACAGGCAGACGATGCTGGGCGGCTTCTCGCCTTTCCTACAGGTAAATGCACTTCTCATGTTTTCTATTATGCCATTAATATTGATGCTATGATTTATGCAAATGATTTATGCAATGATTTATGCAATGATGCGACTGACTCGATTTCTAAATGCAGGTCTGGAGCTATATGTACCTCCCGGGCATCGGGAGAGGCGCATTACTCTATCCCGGCCGCATACCGATCACGAGGCTTTGGTCGGAGGCGAGGGACACAGGGTCGATCATTAGACTGACCCGAACGATCCAGGACGACTTGGACTCCTTCCCGCATACATCGGTAAGTCCAGAACTCAAAATGATTTCTATATGCTTCTAAAAGCTTCTAAATGCTTTCTAAATATCTCTAATATCTTTAATGCTTTTATATGCTAATGAATGAACTAAATGCTCTCAGGTGAGATGGACCCCATACCGCGACGAGGGTTATACGGGACAGCCATGGGTGGAGGCAGCCTTATCGTACCGGGGGCGAGACATATGGTTGCATTGCATCCATATCATCGAGCCTCTGCACTACAGGCTGGTCCTGCGGACCCGGGGACTACACCAGCCCGAGGTGACCTTTCCACGCCACAGCGATGACTACCCCGGAAAGTCAGCAAGGGGCATCAGCGGCAATGTGGATTGGTGTGCCCGGAAGGTGAAGTACGTCCACGATTGGAATAGGCGGGGCCGAGCGGTGAAGGAGCGAGACGAGAGCGACGAGGCATATCTGAAGGCCTTCGCTCGACTCTACGGCGACCGGGTGTACCGAGGTACCCGACGGCCGGTATGCAAACTAAAACTCTAAACTTTTCTATTATGCAATGTGCAATGTGATATATGCTGACTCATGCTTTCTAAAATGCAGCTAGACCCTGAGGGACGGATAGCCCAGCTGGAAGGGCTACTCCACTCCACCATCCAACAGCGGGACGGGTACCGGTCTGCCCTGGAGCTCCTGGTGAGACTAAAAACTTAAATGCTCATGATTTATGCAATGATGTTCATGATGCAAATGCCAATGTCAACTAACCATGACTTCTAAATGCAGCGGGCCGAGGGAGCCCAATGCGCTGGACCGGATGCCCCATCGTCTTCCTCGCAGCCTACGGGAGGCAGGGCTGAGCAGGAGGCCGACTTTGCTCAGGCGGTTGCTCGGGCCGAGGAGGCGGAGGCCACCCTCGCGGAGCGGGTAAGAGACTAAAAATGCTTATGATTATGCCTAATTAAATGCTTCATGACTAATGATATGAAATGCAATCTACAGGCGAGGGATCTAGCAGCAGCAGTGGCCGAGGCTAGCCAGGCGAGAGCTGAGGTAGAGAGAAGCCGGGCCGAGACCGATCGAGCCCGAGCAGAGACAGAGCTGGTACGGGCAGAGATGGCCCGGCTGAGAGCGGAGACCTCGCGACGCCCAGATGATGCAGAGATGGAACAACTCCGGAAGGAGTTAGCGCGGGCACGAGCTGAGGTGGAGGAGCTTCGGATCGGGACGGCCGACTTGGATCGCTACCGGACCGAGGCACGGGAGACGCGGCGTCAGATCTTTACACTGAAGATCGAGCTACGGACACTGGAGCGGACGGTCCGGATGATGGGCCAGGGACCGGAGCGGAGTGCCTCCCAGAGTGGGGTACATAGGAGTGCTGCCCCCAGCGGCTCAGTAGGGGATTTCCTTGTCAGCTCCTCCACCCAGCGGAGGAATGAGAGGGCAGAGAGGGGACAGCAGGAGGAGAGTGCTTCCATAGCAGCGCCACCCGTGAGGAGTCCTGAGGATGGGGAGGATGATGGTGTCCCGGCTGATAGACCGGCCGAATGATGCCTTTTTTATGTTTTCTTTATCACTTGTATAGAACCTTTGGCAAAATGGAATGAGATCCCTTCTTTTTAGTTTTCTGTTTTGTTTTAATTTTATGCGAGCGTGAATGAATGAATGTGAAAAATGCAGGATGGACGAAATGTGAATGAATGAATGAGATGTATGCAGGAATGCATGTATGAAAATGGGAAGAAAACGAGGTGTACAATGTGAAAGACTGCCAGGTCTAGGCAAGGGCAGAAGGAATAGCCTGAACTCAGCAGCAGAGAAAGTGACGGTCTAAGATCTGACCGTCATAATCAAACGATGCTCTGGTGAGAGACCGTTAATCATCAGAGGCCCACTCTGGCAGTGGGGCATCAGGATAAACGACGGCCAACCGAGGGTGCGTCAAAGACAAATAACGGCCAAGGGTCAGACCGTTGATCATGGCAGAACGATAGTTGGTCAGGGCAACTAGCAGGAAATGCGACGGTCTGAAGGAGACGCGTCAGAATCAAGAGACGGTCATAAGCAAGACCGTCAGGAAGTGTTTAGCCCAGAAGAGAAGGAACTGAGTGGCTGCGAATGCGACGGCTCAGGGTTTGCGCGTTACAGAAAGCGACGGTAGACCCATAGACCGTTATTCTCCACAGAACATGATTCGGGGAATTGAAACCCACAGAAAATGCGACGGCCAAGGGCTGGCGCGTCGGAATGAAGTAACGGCCGCACGATGGACCGTTAGAATCTGGGTTGTAATCCGAAACGGTTTCAGCAAAGCACGATGAAGTGGTTTAGCCACTTAGTCCATCACTATAACTTATCCTGATTGAAGATAAAGCCTTCTAGCCCGAGTCTTATCCTTCCAAAGTTAAATATAAGCCTTAGCAACATGGAACCTTAATCAAAATCGCAGCTTTGCTGAAACCTCTATTCTAGGGTTTGAAGAGCTCTTCCAAAGAGCAGAAAGCATGATGAAGAGGAGCTTCGAGGTGATGGCTATGGAGGAGAAAGCTTACACCAGCCCCAAAGCTGCAAGAAAAGAGTATGGAGAACTCCAGCGGCTGACATCAATTCCCAAGCACTTAAGCTCCAATGCCCAAAGAGTGGTAAGTTCTCACAACTCATCCAAAGTTCAGAATTTTGCTGCACTTATTCTTTTCATGACTTCCTTCTTTCTTTTCTCAAGCCCCTTCCTGGTCCAAGGTGCTATTCCAATCTGAAGTGGGTGGCTCCCATGGTAAAGGTACTTCCCATAGAGATCACCTCAATCCTTAAAGCATGGCACCTTCAACCCCTCTTGGTTTTAGGCAAGAATTTCCAGAAATTATCCTTCGATTGGCCAAGCCTTTCAGCACTTATGGAACTATGGCATCCACAAACTCATACTTTCATCTTCCCTTCCTTTGAAGCAACTGTCCTTTTAGAAGAGGTAGAGACCTACCTAGCCCTTCCTAAGACTAAGGTGGGGGATGAAGACCGGGTTTGCTACACAATAGAGCCTATCGACCCGTCCTTGATCTTGAGTGATTTCATTCACAATCCAAAGGACGTGAGAACCATGATCAGCCCACACCACATTCACTTGATACCCTTGGCACAGTGGATAGTGTCTCATTGTAAAAAAAAGTGGGAGAGACATGAAGCAATAGCCAAGGCGGTGGTGGTTTGCTTGTGTGGAGTCTCTCTTTTTACCACTACCGACCACCTCTTAGACATCCAAAATCTTGGCATTATTAGCGGGCTGTGGCGGGGAATGTCTATCTCTCAAGCGGTCCTCTCATACCTTTATGAAGGACTAAGCTCAGCTTGCATAGGAGACCCCTTGTTTGGTTCCATGATACTCCTTGAGTGCTGGATGGGAATAAGAATCAAATGCCTTCCTAAGGAAGACATAATTTCAGCAAGCCGGATCTTCGGGAGCCACCCTCTCTTCCCTTATTGGAGGGGCATTTGGATATTCTCCTCAGGTTGAATGCAAGACGGCGGATAAGAAAACTCGGGATGAATGGCGCCTCTTCCTTAACATTCTTCCAATGGACAAGTTCATCATGCGACCGAGAGTCCTCCGAAGCACTCTTCTCAAAATACCGCGGCATCAAGGCCTGGACCTCCAGCTAGTAGGGAACACTACTATGACGATCTACAACCCGCACCGATGCCATCTTCAGATCGGATTACCTCGAATCAGTGTTTCTGCACTATCACACTACCCTCCCCTTCTACCTAGGAAGATGGGGACCGAGGAAGATGAACGAGCAGTCCGGAACGCGCTGACCATGTGGGAGATCAGCAAGGTGCGTCCGTGGCAAGCAGAAGTTGAAGAGAACGACGAAACACGCCGAGATTACATGAAAGAGTTGAGAAGAATCCGCCCTCTTGCGGATAAGAAATTGAATGTATCTTGATTTTCCTTTTTGTTCATGAGAGATATCATGTAATTGACAATCGAGTTGAATTTATCAAGAATTATATTTCATTAATCTTTGCTTGAATGAGATGAGATTGCCATAGTTGAATGATCTTGAGTTCCATAGTTTGAAAGGCTAGAATGATGTGAACAGACAGGGCTTCTGGAGTAAGAGACGGATATGCACTGGGCCGCCATAAGGAAATAACGGTCCTGCGACAGGCCGTCATAGTGAGAATAACAAGAGCCCTGTCTCTGAAGGATATGACGGATGGGTCTTGAGCCGTTATATTCAAGTAACGGTAGATCCCAGACCGTTATAGTGATGGTTCAATGAAAAGGAAGAAGGCCCATGCCTGAAGGGAAATAACGGTCAAAGATGGGCCCGTTATATGACTGTAACGGTCTGATGCTGGCGCGTTACACACTTTGAACCTGCATAGTTGTGAGCTTTTGCTTTTGGACTTGTCCCTGTATTCTGCACACACTCAAACATGAAACAAGTTAGATCTGTTCTTAGACTCAACCCCTTGCCTTGAAGCAAGTTAGATAATGACCGTTTCTTGATATTTGGTCAAGGGGTGGAGCCTTATTAAATAGGCAAAAACATAATGAAAATGCGATGCATGCTATGCATATGATGGTATTTTTGGGAGTTTTGGAAAATATTTAATGTTTTTGGATTTTTGAAAATATTTGTTTTGTTTTGGATTTTTGAAAATATTTGTTGTTTTGGATTTTTGAAAATATTTGATGTTTTCTTGGATTTTGAAAGATATTTGATGTTTTTGGATTTTGAGAATATTTGATGTTTTTGGATTTTGAAAATATTTGATGTTTTTTGGATTTTGAAAATATTTGATGTTTTTGGATTTTGAAAAACCAGTGCCTCTCTAGCAACACGAGACCTTCCTTGTTTTAGGTTGAGTCTCGAGATTGGCGTGCAATAGTGTGACAACCCCTGGCCAAGACCTAATCATTGTGACGGTGTTTTTACCAATGCCATACCTAGGGTACTCATCTCAGTCCTAAAAGGAAAAAAGATCATGGGGGTAAGCTTAGGCCAGATATGGGAGTTTTAGAACTTGATTCCCTCACCGTACAACCCTATTAGAGATTTGGTCTGTTGTGCCGGGCTTTTATGTCCGTCATCGAACCTTTGTCCACTTAGGCATGCATGCGACCGGGCTCATAACGTCCCGCGGGGAACTGTACTGCCACTCTTGTCATGCCTAGTTTTCTTTTTCTTTGGAGCTTTTGAAAATTCATTCACAGACTTTGAGATGATGCTTTTGATTTTGTTGTAAAGAGCACTCCTTTTCTTTTCTTTTCCTTTCTTTCTTGTGGCGTCAGGTCATAACGGACTTGCCCCTATTTGAGACTTCTTCTCGTTAGGGAGTTTGGATTGGTTGTCTCCTCCTTATTTACTCCTTGCCCCTGGATTCAGCCGAAGAATGAAGCGGACAGGGACTTCGACTTTCCCCTAAAGCATGGTCGAGGAAAACGGTGTCTTATAAGCAAGGAGCCCGACCAAGGATGCCGTGTAGTGTGTGATTGCCTTACTCGGGACCCTCTTTTTGAAGATAGGGAGGAAGTTCTTATTGCCGAAGAAGCACATGGTTTAGATTTTAAGGAAAGAAACGCTTAAGATACAACCCATTCCACGGGTGAGAGAGCTCCTCACCTTCCGCGTTTACTAAACGATAAGCATTTCCAGGATAAGCCTCCTTTACTACAAACGACCCTTCCTAGTTAGGTTGCAACTTGGACCTAGGACCTGCAGACCGAATGAATTTACATTTCAAAACAATATCACCCGTCATGAATTTACGTTCAATTACATTCTTTTGAAAATAACGCGAAACCCTCTTTTGATAAACAGAAACGTGATCAGCCGCATTCATCCTCTTCTCATCCAAGAGTTCCAACTGGACCAGCAACGCCTCCCGACGTTCATCGAGATTAAGTTCCTTATCGAGCTGCACTCTAAGGGAAGGGATTAAGATCTCATATGGGAGCACCGCCTCCATCCCATAGGTCAGGGAATAGGGAGTTTGCCCCGTAGGGGTACGGACGGAGGTGCGGTAAGCCCACAGAGCTTCCACCAATCTTTCAGGCCAATCAGAAAATTTATGTGCTTCGCATGTTTTCTTGATGATTTTAAGAAGGGTTTTATTAGTGGCCTCGGCTTGACCGTTGCCTTGAGGGTAATATGGAGATGAATGATGCAGTGCAATATTGAACTTCTTACATAGGTCCTTAAGCTCTTGGGAGACGAACTGGGGTCCGTTGTCGGTGATGATGCTGCTTGGCACTCCGAACCGCGAGATGATATTCTTCATGATAAAGCGGCACACCGTTGTAGCTTTGATTTCTGCGTACGCCTCGGCTTCGGCCCATTTGGTGAAGTACTCAGTAGCGGTGAGGATGAAGGATTTTTGCTTGATCTGAGAATTAGGATCACCGAGCGGGCCGACAACGTCGAAAGCCCACATAGAGAATGGCCAAGGAGCAGTCATAGGATGGAGGGACGAAGCTGGAGAGTGAATTTTATCAGCATGGAGTTGGCATTTAAGACACCTCCGGACATAGAGGGAGCAATCTTCCTCTAGAGTGGGCCAATAGTAGCCCTGCCTAAGGATCTTCTTCGCTAGAGCCTGGCCATTGACATGACCTCCACACTCACTAGAATGGGCCGCTTCAGCCACTTTCCAAGCTTCTACATCATCCAAGCATCTCATGAGCATTCCATTAGTAGCGCGCCTATACAGTTCTCCTGCAATGATAGTGTACCTTGCGGCGGCTCTTCTTATTGCTTTACGCTGCTCGGCCTTTGCCCTTCTGGGAATGACCCTTCTTTGCAAAACAATTCGATTTCATGATACCAAGGCAATTCTTCTTCGTCCAGAATCTCCTCTAGTTCTGTTAATGAAACTTCCTTGAGATCTTCCTTCTCAACTCTCGCCTCTACAGATTTCCTGAGGTTGATGAACCAAGGATCTTGAAGAGAAGGTGCGTCCAATCTCTGGATGACGATGGTCTCAGTACTACGACTGAGAGGGAAAGATAAGGAGGAAGCAAGAGATGCCAAAGCATCAGCTAGAATGTTCAGAGAACGGGGAGTATGGATATAGATCAGCTTACGGAATCGCTTAGCAATGAGCGTGACCAAATCTTGATAAGGTTTGAGCTTGGGGTCACGAGTACGGTAAGTGGACAGAACTTGCCGTAGAACGAGCTGAGAGTCTCCTATGATGTTTAAATAGCGCGCGCCTAGGAGATAGGCGTGCTTCAAGCCGGCTAGGAGAGCCTCATACTCAGTGATGTTGTTGGTAGCAGGAAATCAAAGTTGATAAGCGAAGGGGATGGTTACTCCCTCAGGAGTAAGCAAGACAGCACCGATCCCTTGGCCTTGGGAGTTGAGCGCACCATCGAAGTGCAGAGACCAAACGGGATGATGAGAAAGGACAGAGAGATGCTCATCAGGGAAATCATCCTGAATAGAATCGGTATGAGGAATAGGGAGATGTGCAAGATGCTCAGCAATGGCATATCCTTTGACTGCCTTCTGAACGACAAAGATGATGTCGAACTGAGAGAGGAAGCTCTGCCAGCGAGCTAACCTACTAGAAAGGACGGGTTTTTCTAAGAGATAACGGACCGGGTCCATTCTAGAGATCAACCTAACTGGGTGGGCGAGAAAGTAATGTTTAAGCTTCTGAGCTACCCACACTAAGGCGGCACAAGTCTTCTCCATAGCGGTGTACTTGGATTCAGCTGGATTAAACAGTCGAGAGAGGTAGTACGCAGCCCGCTCTTTCCCTTCATCATCTACTTGTGCTAAGACCGCCCCTAGGGAGTCCTCAATAACCGAGATGTATAGGATTAGGGGTTTCCCAGGGACAGGAGGTTGCAAAATCGGGGGATTGGACAGATACTCTTTGAGGTCCTCATAGGCCTTCTGACAATCTTGATTCCATTCGAACTTGACACCCGCCTTAAGCAACTCATAAAACGGACGACACCTCTGAGAATGCTGAGATATAAATCTTCTAATGAATTGCAGTCTACCAATCAATCCTCGAAGTTCCGTAATGTTCTTTGGCGGAGGCATGTCCATGACGGCCTGTGCTTTATTAGGATCAATCTGGATCCCCCGTTTGCTCACTATGAACCCTAACAACTTCCCTGAGGAGACTCCGAATACACACTTCTTCGGATTCATCTTAAGCTTATACTCCCTGGCTCTCTGCAGCACTTAGCCAGGATAGAGGGGTGCTCTTCTTTTGTTCTTGACTTCACCAAGATGTCATCCACGTAAGCTTCCATGTATATGTGCATCATGTCGTGGAAAATGGCCATCATCGCCCTTTGATAGGTGGCACCTGCATTTTTCAAACCAAATGGCATAACTACATAACAATACGTGCCCCAGGGCGTGGTGAAGGAAGTTTTCTCTTGGTCTTCTGGAGCGAGACGGATCTGATTGTAGCCCGAGTACCCATCCATAAATGACAGAGCTTCATACCCGGCAGTGTTATCCACTAGGACGTCTATATGAGGTAGCGGGAAATCATCTTTGGGACATGCTTTGTTTAGATCCCTGAAATCAATGCATATGCGCACTTTTCCATCCTTCTTGAGAACAGGGACTATGTTCGCCACCCACTGAGGATATAAAACCACTCTGACGAACCTGGCCTTATATAGCTTGTCGACCTCTTCTTTGATCCTTAAGGCCATGTGGGGGTGAAATCTTCTTGACCGTTGTTTCACAGGTGTTGCCCCTGGTTTAAGCACGAGCCGATGTTCCACTAAGGAGGGGTCAAGACCTGGCATGTCCTCATAAGACCAGGCGAAAGAATCGCTATACTCCCTTAATACCTTAATTAGATCTTCTTCTACCTGTGAAGGGAGATCAGCAGAAATAATGACGGGCCTTGGGTCTTCTACTGTTCCCAAGTTGATTTCCTTTGTAGGTTCATCCACTGCCGTCGACGGCTGGTCGAATCTTTTTAGTCCTTGTGCATATAAGTCGACAGTGTCATCTACATTGCTGTCTTCATCTATTGGATCCTTCTCATCCAAAACCTCATAGACGCCTAATCCGTCGTCGCTCCATTCCCCTTCTATTTCCTCTTCATCCTCAATCACGATTGCTGTAGCGATGAATTCCGGACACTTCAAAAGAGCATGACACCGATGAGCTAGATCCTGCAAGAACCTATCAGGAACAGATCGGGACGGATGCGCAAGCGAGCGCGGTTCAGAATGGGAAGGGTTGGATGACCCAGAACAAGACCCTACTTCTCTAGACCTAACGGACTCTACTCCTCTAGACTCGACGGACCCTAAGCCTAACCTAGGGGACAGAAGACCTAGTGGAAGGGAAGGCGCAGGGGACTCGTGCCCCTGGGAGGAAGATGGCGGCAAGATAGCGTAATCTTCCACTGAAATCTCTGTTTCAAATTTGACATTTTTTTTTGGAGGTCAGCGGAGACTATACAGCAAGATGGAGGAGGTGGGAGCTGCATAGGGAACAGCTCGGGGAAGATGCAATCAAAGAAGGGATCAGAAGAAGAGAACCACATCTCGTGGAGCTGAGCATTGGGAGGAGGAGGAGTGAAGAGAGTGGATAGATCGAGGGGTGGACACTTCCCGCAAGCACAAGGAACAAATAGAATCTCGGGCGAATCAATGAAAGACGGATTTATTATGATGGGAGGAAGGCGGGGTATGAAGTCCCTTTGTTGAAAGATAGATTGGAGGCATGAGAGAGAGACCAAGAACAGACAACTGGAGAGCTCTCCTCCTTCTGTAGATCAACAATAAGCTGCTTCTTCGGCCTCCACTGCATAAGCCGAACTTCTTGTTGCTTCCTCTGAGATTCTTCCTCATAAAAGAGCCCCTGCAAGGCCTGACTATAGTCGAGCATGTCATCATCTGACCCTCTTGGCAAGGGAGGCGGACTGGCAATTGGGCAAACTGTATTCCTTTCTTGTTGAACCGGCTTTGGAGCTAATGTGCCAGGCTGGAGAGGCCCTTTGACAAAATGCTGACGATAATCCCAGGTGAGCGGCCCAGAATCACTTATCATAGATAATGTTGTCTCCTTGTAGCCGAGACCTCTCCTACCCATTTTTCTTCCCTTAGGTATATGCTTATTCATTCCTTGCAGTTGCGCACCGAGGCCTCTCCCCGGTTGATATCCCAGTTTCAATATAATGTTCCACCCCTTTGAATCTCGAATCTGCGGCTTTACTTTGACATTAACTGGAGTAGTGACGGGCTTAGGAGATGTGTAAGCCCAAGGAAAGTTCAAATCCAACACTGACAGAACGGGCCGGCTGCTTGGCCAAAGTGTGGGAAGAACTTGCTCTGAAATAGCCTTTACTGACTGTACTGTGGATAAGCTCTTAACTTTGACGACCCTCCCTTGGAAGGGGAACTTAATGCACTGATGTGCGGTGGAGGGCACGGTGCCGAGTGTGTTAATCCAGGGATGACCCAAGATAGCCTTGAACATAGGGTCGATATCAAGAACATAGAATTCCACGGCCATAGTAAGGGGCCCGAGCTCTGCCTGAATGGTGACTACCCCGTGACATGCTCGCCTTGAGTTGTCATATGCTGCTATAGTGGTGGGGGTCGGCCGTAGTAACTCTTCAGATATGTTGCATGCCCGGAGGGTGCTGAGTGGGCAAACATTAATTGAGGCCCCTGTGTCAACCAGCGCTGCTTCAATGTCGACTTTGTTCAGGGTAATTGTTATGCAGAGCGGCATTTGCCGAGCCCCCGGGGGTGCAAGCTCGATTTCAGAGAACGTGATTGCCGGCCCTTTGGAGATGGTTGCCAGTGCCGTTGATAGGCTATCAACTGCCATGTCTTCGCTAACCATTACCTTCTGTAGGAAATCCCTCAGTGCATCCTGATGAAGGGTGGACCTTTTGATCAGCTCCAGCACAGATATTTTGGCGGGTACTCGATTCAGATGATGCAGCAAGTCATATTGAGTACCCGGCAAAGGTTCAGTTTCTTCTTGCTCGGTTACCGACTGAGAGGATTGGGGATTAGAAGTAGTAGCATAATTCCGATGGAACATCTTCCCGCTCCTCAAAGCACAGCTTGCCGTGGCATCTGAAGATAGTATGATGGGCCCTACGGGATGGGTGAATGGAACAGGTGGTGCCGGGGAGGCGGTTTGGTGGAGCGTAGGGTTGGTGAGTTTAATGGGCAGTGCGCGGATGATGGATGAAGGATTGGTGGAAGGCAGGGTGGTGATGGATGTAGATGCGGGTGGAGGGAAGGCTAGCGGTTGGGAAAGAATGGGTGAAGGATTGGGCGGCGGTGTGATGGTGGTGATGGGAGTAAATGAGGGAGAGTATGATGGAATGGAGAGTGGTAAGAGGATTTGCGGGAGCGGGTGTGAATGGGAGGATGAGTTGAGAGGACGTCGGCTGTGCAGGGATGATGAAGGGAGGATTGCGGTGGTTATGGTGGAGGGCCATGACCTGCGGTGTGGCGCCATCATCGTCGAAAGACCATCCGGCGTTGGGGGCCGGTGGCTGGACCATGTTTACTTGCGCTGGTGCTGGCGGCTGCTGCTGAGGAGCGGGTGGATGATTCGGCATCGGGTTCTGATGGATGCCCAGGTCTTGTACTTGCTGTGGCTGCTGCTGTTGTGGTGGCTATTGCGGCGGCGGTGCTTGATGCTGCTGCACTTGCTGCCCCTGCGGCTGCCTTCTCTTTTCTTTAATCTCAACAATGGCCCTATGCATTTCGGTCCAGTCGATTCTCTGCCCCTCATGTAGGTCATACACAAGATCTCGGAACTGAAAACATCCTTCTATGGTATGGCCTGGCTGCCGGTGGAACATACAATACTTAGTCTGAACGACTGCCGGTGTAGCGACCCGGATTCCGGATACCCGGTGCACCCGGTATAAATACCGAATACACGTGATACCACATGGGACCCGCGAGGCCTCCCAAGCGCGGGAAAGCGCCGAAGGGAAAAAGGAGTGTGTGGAATACATTGAAGCCAGCAGATATAACAGTAAGCAATTAAATTTCATTAGATTGGATTGCTAAAGTAGCAGGAAATAAAATTACTTTTTCATTAATAATTTAACAATTACAATTATAGCCCAGAGTCCAGTCCAAAGGAAAGACAACAAGTCTAACACAGTACAGTCGACAGAAAGAAACGTACACAGAGGTCGGGGGAAGCCCGACGCAGGTACAGCTGGCAGCTACGACGGCAAGCGAGCACTCTACCAGGAACAGCAGAGGCAGACGGCGAAACCCACCTGAAAAGCAGCAGGGGTGAGTTTCAACAGAAACTCAGTAGGGGTCACGCGGATCCCCACTGGAAAACGCACAAAGCGGCGGAAGCAACAACAAAACAGCAGGAACAGCAGGTGTAGCAAAGCGGGAAAGCTACACTACAAAGCTGTAAAACTACTGCTAAAAACACCAAGGAACAGATGGGAAGTAAGAGTAGGGAACACGCAAGAGAGGGGTAGAAACCCGCACCAAACAAGCGGCTGCCGAACTAACCTCGACACCCAAACTACTCCAAACAAAAGGCAACAGACGGCTGACCCTAAACTCACACATAAGGGTGCACCAGCCTGCTAACCAGCCCAAACAAACAAGTACACGACCTGAGACGTCGTGCACACAGCCCCACGCATGACTAGAACGTCATGCGAACAACAGGACACTGACCTCGAGTACAGCCACGAACGGGCAACTCGCAAAGGTCACAACGCGCAAGAAAACGCAAGAGTCACGGCACACAAGAACCGCGATAGCTACGCGTCATGTGACGGAAGTACCTCCTTTCAAAGCCAGCTGCGTCCACTGACGTCTTATGCCGCACCTCAAGTGTCTCACCTACAGTACTGCTGAAACAACAGCAGAGACGTAGACACGAGCTGAACCACACAGGAACAACACAACAAGTAACTAGTCAGGGTCACGCCCGTCGACGTAAGTCCTAACCCCTGACCACGTGTGCACACACTGGCTATAGCCTAAGCCAGGTCCTCAAGCTAGAATTCTCCCTTGGTAGGACGCTACCGTTGGCTAGGAGCCCGCGGAACCAGCTACAACCGCTCAATGGGAAACACTCCTCTGCTTTCCGTAAGCAGGACGACACTCAATAGACCTTAGAGCAACAACAAGTGGAGACTTCACACGACACAGAAACTCAAAACAAAGGCGCTACAGCACAGACAGCTAAGAAAAGCCCTGTCTCGTGCACACAAAGAACCCAGGCAGTCGAACAACCGCCAACAGACTCAGGACTAGGCAACTAGACCTACCACGTAACGATCCTTGAGTCAGATGACTCGGAGGCAAGATCGTCACAAACAGCGGGACAAGCCGCCAATCGGTCTAAACCTAAGCCAAAACCACGCTCCGTAGAAAACAACGCACGGAGACCAGAGGGAAGCACCAAGAACCCTCAGACAAACCTGGATACGCAAACTGAGGTAGAACAGCACATCGAGGCATCCAGAAACAATGTCTCGGATAGGACAGAACCGCCAAGACACACCGACAAGGTCACACATCAACCACTGGGTCACACCGGGTTGACCGAAACCCAAACAAGCACATGCAAAGGTAGGATAGGAAATCCTACCACAAGCAAGAAGATTCCTGGCCACCTTACAACGTAGTCTTAACCTTCATAGGACGTCAAGAGACATCCACGGGACAACAGGCAGACCACAAGGCAAACCAAGACACACAGACAATCAACGGAACGGAAACCAAGGCACAAGGGAAGTAACGCACGGGCCTTAGACCGCTACTAGCAAGTGACGGTCTACGCCAGGCCGTTATTTCCCAAACGACGGACGGACGCCAGGCTGTCGCTCAACACCCTAACAACCTACAAAACCACACAAAAGCCAAGTAACGCACGGCACCAGGCGCGTTACAAGCAAACGACGCACGGGGGATGGCGCGTTACTCACAACGTGCACAGCCACCCAAACCAAAGCGAAGTAACGCACAACGCCGGGCGCGTTACAGCAAAACGACGCGGCAGGAGAGGGCCGTCGCATTCCAAACGACACGCAGGGGCCCATCCGTTACTTCAACGGCATGGCCACCCTCAACCCAGCACAAACAGCAAACGACGGATAGAGGCATGCGCGTTACTCACTAACGACGCACAGGGTCCCCATCGTCACATCCAACGGTGCAGCAAACCCAGCTCTGCCAAAACAGAAAGTAACGGCCAGGGGCTCCACCGTTACTCTCAAACCACGGATGAGGCTCCGACCGTTGAAGGCACCGCCTCAACGAGTCAACGTCGGTCAACTGGCAAGTAACGGCCTGGGCAAGGCACGCCGCTTCCATCTAACGCACTGGGTCAAGTGCGTTAGATCAACCGACTTAACCTCAACACAAAACGACAAGAAGGAAAGTAACGGCCAGGCACTGGGGCGTTACATGGAAATAACGCTCCATCCTGGGGCCGTCGCTTACCCAGAAGCAAAAGAGCTAAAAACAACGCAGACCAAACGACGGTCAGTCGTAGGGCCGTTAAAATCAAGTAACGGTCGCTGGCATGACCGCTACTTCGGTCACGGCGGGAAAACATAGGATTGGCCGAATCGGCCCGATCCACGCCCCATTCATGCCGAAACGCAGAGGAACAAACCACAACGGCAAAAGACAACACCAGGGCATCAAAAACCCCACATGCAACATCAAAAACGCAAGATCCGGGCGATTTAGACAAATCCACCCGAAGTGGGTCACCGAAGTTCCCGGGCTTCTACCGGCCTCGAATGAACACCAAATCGCACGAAATCAACGTGGATGGGATTCTAACATCCCTGCGATCAGTTAGAAACTAACTACGCCGCAAACAGTCGTCATTTACCGGTCGACCCTAAAAACCACGAAAATCACGGTTTAGGCAAAACAAGTCCAAACACGCTCGTTTCCTAGCCGAACGACGTGCAATGGCAGGGAAAATGAAGATGGAGAAGTAAGGATCCGTCACCCTACCTCCACCGAAGAAACCGAGCCCCGAAAGGACTAAACCACGCCGAAAACGACTCGCGAACCAATTTCACCGGCTTTGAATCCACAGTTCGGGATCGCGCCAGAATCGATCCGATCCTCGCTCCATCGCGCATCTCGACAGCTCCACGGCTTCACCGCCTCGCCCACCTACGCCTCCGTCTGCAGCCGGAGCCGAAAAGGGGAGAGAACGAGAGAGAACGGGAGAGAGAGAGACGATCGCACGAATGAGGGAAGAGAGAGGAAAGAAAAAGAAAAAGGAAAGAAATTAGGAAATTTTCCTAATTTCTGAAAATTCCGAAAATACGCCGAAAATGCACTAATTCAAAAAAATACGCAAAAATAGGCGAAACGACCGGCTCGAAGAGTACAACGTCGCTGTAGCATCCACGAGTTCGAGAATTGACAAATAAACTCACCGTAGGGTTCCGTAACTAGTACGTGAGAAAAACCCACACGGCTCGTCAAACTCAACTCGGAAGCCACGAAAGCGAACTGAAACTCAACGAAACCAATCCGAAACAGACCCGAAAGATCCAGCAGAGATCCAACACGATCCGCAAGAGATCCATCAAGATCCAGGGCATTACAGTCGGGTTCCAAACAGGCCGTTCCGGAGGAAGTTGGATTGCATTCACTGACATGAGTGCCGAGAAGATATCCGTAAGTGTCTCGGGCAATGGAGGATACTGGGCTCTCCTGGGAGCCGGGCGCTTGCTATTTGGATTGTTGTTGTTGTAGCCGTTGGGTGGAGGGACATTATGGTATTGTGGTGGCGGTGATGGTTGTTGTGGCGCGGCGAAGGTGTTTTGTGGAATGGTGAAGGCGGGGGGAGGGTTTTGTGGAGTGGCTTGGAAGTTTTGCGGAGCGGCGTTTTACGAATTGCGGGGGTTTTGGTTGTAGCGGAAAGGTGCAGCCTGATATGGAAAAGCAATGGCTTGTACTTGCTCATTTGTTTGGACTCCCTCAGTAACCGGCCCTTGTGGTTTCTTGTGGTACTTGGGCTTTTGGTTTTCGAAGAGGGAATGGATAGGGGAGTCCTTGAATTGAGTCTAGATGAAGCGCGCCCGACTATAGAGTTGATGCATGTTGGCTATGTCATTCATCGCCAGGATGTTGCGGAAGGTCGGGGTGGCATTAGAAATCAGCAGTTTGACCTTCTCTTCCTCCGGAATGTGGCCCGGTACCCTGGCGGCCATTTGTCTCCACCTGTCTGCATAGGTGGCGAACTCCTCATCCGACTTCATCTTCTCGGCCACTAGACCTATAAATGAATATTCAGGGCCGACCCTGTCTTGAAACCGCTGGATGAATTTGTCTTTTACTACCTTGAAACTCTCGGCCTCTTCCAGTGGTAGAGAATAGAACCATTCTAGAGCAAGACTGTCCAAAGATCGGCGGAATAAGTACGCCATGAGGCGATCATCATATTGGAACTGCGCCGATTCATAAAGAAAATCCCTCACATGGATGAAGGGATTGTTGTTCCCGTCGTACTTGCGATAGTTGGGGAGCTCTGACTTCGGAGGGAACCGGATGTTCTGGAAGCTCGGAATAGGAATGTCGGCCAAGGATTGTGGGCCAACCGTTTTCTGGAGAAAGTCGAGTTGTTGCTGCATGGTGGCCCACTTGTCAAGCAAGTCATGCTCTCGGGAAGGAGCAGGGGTAGTGAAGGATGCTGATTGTATTTGAGGGGCAGATGGAATGGCTGTAGCAATAGGCGGGAGCCCGTAAGAAGGAGTGGAAGGATAGATAGTGGAAATAGGTGGCCCGTAACAAGGATATTGGGCCTGAGATAGGCTCGGATTAGCATGATTTTGGGCCACTCCTTGCTGAGGGCGTAAGAAATCGGAAGGGTTCGTAAGGAGCTGCGGAACTACCGAACCAGAGTTGTGATGATCCAACTGGACAAAGGAAGAGATGGGTGACTTCCCTTTATCGAAAGATTGATGGGCTGGATTAGAAGACTGGACCATCTCCATGCCAGTGAAAGTGATGGTCCGGGGTTGGACCGGAGTGAGATCAATCGGAGTGGGCTGAACGGGTGGCCCAATAATGGAAGGGTTAGATTGACCTTGGATAGTGGCAGAGGGAGAAGTATTGGACCCTTGCATAGCTTGATATAAAACTTGGAGTTGGGTCGGATCCAATTGGGCCATCATATGAAGGACGGAGCCCGCGGAAGGAGTAGAGAGAGAAGGGGTAACTTGACTACCTTCCATAGAAGTGAAGGATGGGAGGGGGGTAGTCCCCTCTCCAGAGGAAAATGTAATAACCCTAGGGGGGTTTTCAAGGAGCCCTTGAGGAAGAGAGTCCTCTTGGTAGCGAGGGGGATTGAAGGATGCCATGGTGGACTCGAAAAGGGGATTAGAATAGAACGTGAAGAAGGAACTGACTCGAGAAGATGATTCAGACAGACGAAAACAACCCCACATGCAACGGGCAACCTTGACAATGCGAAAACAACCAACAAACAACACTCAATAAGCAACCAAACTTAGGTGATTCTAACAAGATGTAAGTGATAAAAGATGAAGACACTCAAATATCAACCAAATTGTTTTAAGATGATGCAACAAGGTTCTTATGATTTCTCCTTTGGAACTTTAGTGAATTGATTGATATGTGCTCTCAACAATGGGTTCCTAGTAGGAGATGAATATGTGACTTGGTTTGACTCTAAGTGTAACCACTCCTTCACCTATGCAACCCTAGACACGGGGTGGGAAAGGTACAACCAGCCCGGCGTCCGTGTGGGAATCCACGGCTCGCGAGGACTTACGGAGGTCCCTGTTATGATTTCCTGGTCGGCTCCAAGGAATATGGAGACGAGAGGTCCTCACAACAAGGTAGGAAAATGCAAGCTAAGATATGACAAGATGAATGACCCTATGTGCACCGGAGTGCATGCAAAGTCTAACCTAAAATCTAGCAATCAATGATGCACACAATGATATGGAGATATGAGCAAAGCAAGGAGGAGGTCAAGTATCACCCAAGCAATAAATCACAGCAAAAACTGCGGAAATAAATGCACCTCGGATGTGTTCCTGCCAGGAGAATAACGGTCGAAGGACCCTACGTCAGAGCACAATAACGGTCAAAGGCCAGACCACTAGATAATATATAACGCAGGGGGATGAGACCGTCAGATGAGCCAGGGAACCAAAACCAGACAGAAGTAACCGGAAAGCCCGTAGAAGCTCACACAGCAGAACCAAAGTGGCGGTCTAATGCCCCTGCGTCAGAGAGCTATGACGCGGGGACACCTGGCCGTCAGAGAACTTAGAAAACCAGAATGAGCAGTAATCAAAGGGGAAACAAAAGGCAACTCCACAAGCTGATGATGGCAGGTTTAAACAAGAATCAAAAGCACGATTGGCACAAGCCGTCCCACCGTGATCGCTAAAAAATTATCTGTTGATATTTATTTGTCTATCTTCTATCTTTCTTTTGAGGTTTGGAGAGCGATATGGTAAGATAACAAACAAACAATCAAAGATCTACTCAAACCTATGAACATGTGATCATGAACCTTGGCAATCATAGCTAGCTCTAGCATGGGCATGCTATCTCAATCCAACTACGCTAAGGAAAAGGAAAACACACGTCGGGGCGTGGAACAAGGAATAAATAAAACACACCGTGAAGGTGGAACAAGCAAGGAAAATAGGAAAATATGATGAAGAAGACAGCTAATGCCCAATACCAAGGAAAGATGTGATCGCCACCAAAGTAAAACAAGTCAAAAGAACCTGAATATACCTTAGAAAAAGGTGGATGAAACACCCGCCCACGGGAGAGAAAACTAGAGAAAGCCTGCAGATCAACTTGGAAGTAACGGCCAGAACCCCGTGCGTCGCTTGGAAGTGACGGCCACACGATAGACCGCCAGAGGAGAATGACGCGCCTGCACAAGGCTGTCAGATAACCTGTAGTAACAAAGCTTGAATTCTTTTAACTCCAACTCTTCCAGCCAGCTAGAAGACCTGGGCCTCGTGTCAATGAACCTGTAAACCTGCCAAAGATGTAGAAAGACCAAACACAATAACCTCAATTAGTCCTTTTCACAAGCATAGCATCAATTCTCAAAGACTCAACATCATCAAAAGGAGAGGGAATTACCGGGGAGTTTTGGTTTTTTTAACCCCTCTGGGTGTTTTAAAAGTTTGGGAAGATGTTTATTTGCTTAGAGGACAGTGAAAAACGTGGAGAAGGAGGAGGGACAATGCTTTGATTGAGGAAAAACTAGGGAAGAACTCAAGCATGCAATGATGAACTTGAAAGACCAAAATCAAAGTACACCCTTGATTATGAGATGGATGGACGTGGGAAGCAGTTTCTCTTGGATGAAGATGGCTCCTGAGTTTGGCAGCACTTCGTCGTGAATTCAAAATCTCCCCCCTCTTGGCCATGAAGTCAAGGGCTCTATTTATAGACCCTCAAACTCTTAGGTCGAGTAGAGGATAATTCAAACAAGATAAAGAGATAACTCTTAGCAAATCCTCGAAGATAATATCACCAAGAGTCCATAGAATCGAACGGAAGGTCCTGAGGATTAGATTTGAAAGAGATATCGTCAATCCAAACCTTTATCTCGACCACGGAGTAGCAGAGAAAAGGCCTGAACTGCCAGGACTCTCGGAAGGAAGTAACGGCTGCACGACAGACCGCCACTTGGAAGCAACGCATCAAGGAACGACAACCATTTTCAACCCTATCCCAAAGGATAAGATCAACGGGAAGAAGACCCAAACAATAGGACTCTGCAAGGAAGCGACGGCCAAGGCATAGGGCGTCATAGTGAAACAACGGCTGCACGACAGACCGTTATTATCAACGTGGAATCAAAAGGATAAACTTTACAACGAGGCCTTAAGCCTTAGGACTCTTCAAAGAGTAACGGTCCAGGACCCATCCGTCAGAATGAAACAACGCGCCTAGAACCGACCGTTATTTATCATTGTGGTTCAAGAATGAAATGAGGGGCTTGCTAAGATTCATCCAATGAAACGCCACTAGGAGCCATATCCGATCAAAGAGTTCAGACCCAAGAAATAGGCTTCAACTAATCAAGAGACTCAATGAAGGGTGAACAACTCGGAGCATCGTATAGAATGAAACAAGGAGATGACCCGACTTATTGGGTATAAAACGGGTGTCAACACCAGTATCAAATAGCACAAATGTAGGATGGGAACAAATTTGAAGGGTACCTTCCATAAGTCCACCATCCCTGGGCGCTTCTTCTCCTTCTAGAACAGCATTGGGGCGAGCCTGCCTCTTACGTCCTCCACCAGACGATTGATCCTTCATAAGGGGGCAATCTGGCATACGATGCTCCCTGCTTCCACAACGTAGACAAGCACCAAGGTGCTTCCAACATTCTTCAGCCGAATGGCTGAACTTCTCGCAAAATGTGCAAGCCGCCATGACTTGCTTCTTCTCCTCTTTGACTTTCTTGTTCTTCTCTGAACTTCCACCGTTCCCGCTCCTTGATCTTTTCTTACTATCACGGCTTTTGTAAGGTTCCGTGATGCTGAATTTTTCCTTCTTATAACGCCGATCAGATCATCGACTAGACTCTTCTCCTTTTCTTTTCAATTCCTCGACCTTCTCTAAGGTCCTCTCACATAAATATGCCCGCTGGACCATTTCTACATAGGTACGGATGTTTTTGGTTCCAAGCTGCTAAATAAAACTGGGTCGTAACCCGTCCATAAACCGATTAGCCTTCAATAAATTGGTAGTGATTAAATGCGGTGCATAGGGTGCTAGCCTGGAGAATTGAAGTTCATACTCCGTGATTGTCATCATTCCCTGACGAAGAGAGGCGAACTCCATAGCCTTTCTTTCTTTAACATGCTCAGAAAATTACTTAGCACGGAATAGGGTGAGAAAACCGTCCCATGTATGAGGTGCATCGACCGGAGGTGTAGGTACTGATTTCCACCATGTGCGTGCATCTTTATTGAGTTGGAAGGTTGCGAGACACACCTTTTCTTGGTCCGTGCATTGGATAACATCGAAGATACGATTCATCTCATCTATCCAGTTTTCTGCCTCATCTAGATTTGAAGATGTTGCATCCCTATGGTTTTGATGATGTCTCACACTATAAATCAATCTTCTATCTCTAGATTAATGTTGTTTCATCATGTGAGTGAGTACAGTTCATTTGGTTGTCAGATAAGCATGCTATCTTGATTCTATCTACACTGTTTGGTTAATATGAACAGTAGTGGGTCGACTCATCAGCAAGGGTGGGTCGACACATCAGAGCATTGATAGGCTGGGCACAAAGTCTATACACCAGCTTGATCCATTTAGTCTGTACATTGGCATATCCTCTTCTAGTCTGTACATCGGGCACTTTCTAACTGAAGTCCATACACTGGTCTCAATACTCAAAGTCAGTTCACCTCAACCCTATACATCCTTCCAAGCTTCAACTCTATACATTGGATTGTCAAACTTCATGTCTATACACTGGCTGCTGCATTGTCATGAAGTCTACACTTCCGATAGTGTAAGTCTATACATCGCCCAGAGTCTTGTTTGCAAAGTCTAAACATTGCTTCAGAGATAGCTTCAGCAAAGTCTATACATTCGGTTCCTTGGGCAAAGTCTATACATCGCTTAGTCTGCACATTGCCTTCAGCCCAAGTGTTCAAAGCCAAGTCTATACAACGCCAACCCAACACATTAAACAGTTATCCAAGTCTATACACTAGACTTCATTTCTCTAAGTCTATACACTGGTCTGTGATTCACCAACTCTGTACATTCGATATCTTTTCCTACGCATTGGCCAAGTCCATACACTCAACATTTCCCTACGCTTTCCTGGCCAAGTCTGTACATCACTAAGTGTGTACATTGCATGCTGCTCAAACGTTCAATGTCTTCAAAATCTGTACAGCGTCCGTCTCAGCCAGCGTCTCATGCTGCGTCTTAGGCAAGTCTGTACATCGGCCTCATTCGTTCAAGTCTATACATTGAACTGCTCTTCAAAGTCTGTACAGCGTCCGTCTCAGCCAGCGTCTCATGCTGTGTCTTAGGCAAGTTTGTACATCGGGCTCAGTCGTTCAAGTCTATACATTGAAGTGCGTCTTAGGAAAGTCTGTACAGAGGCTTCGATTTACCAAGTCTGCACATCGGCTTCATTCGCTCAAGTCCACACATCCACAGTGGTTCATCAAGTCTATACATCCTCTTGAGCTTCACCAAGTCTGTACAACGCTGAAGTCTTCATAAGTCTGTACAGTGCTTGAGCTTCACAAAGTCTATACATCGCTTCAAGCAATTCAAGTCTATACAGACTGCCTTTACATTCAGAGTCTGTACATCGGCTCATCAGCCGATCGTTTCATTCAGAAATCTCCAAGTCTGTACAGCCGAGTGTCTAATGCATCGTCTCACCTGGCAGAGTCTATACACTGGCTAAGGCTGTCGAAGTCTATACATCACCGATGGGGTTCAAGTCTACACATGGCTCACAGTCTTATTGAGAGTCTCACACAGGTTCCAAGTCTGTACACTGATTAGGCTTCGTGAAGTCTATACAGTGGCAGAAGCTTTGTTAAGTGTACACATTAGTAAGGCTTGTTTGCTTTGTTCTTCTTAAGTCTATACAATGCCTTCACATGCGCTTGTTCATAGTCTATACACTGCCATTCATTTGCATTGTTCATAGTCTATACACTGACATTCGTCTGCATTGTTCATAGTCTATACACTGCCATTCATGCGCATTGCTCATATGTCTATACATTGCCTTCACACATGCGCTTCTTTCATTAAGTCTGTACACTCTCTCACGTTGTACACACTTAATCAGTTGAAGGTTCTGAAGTATATACATTCATGTTAATAGCCTAAACTAACTAAGTCTATACATTCCATTTGTCTGTCTGCAGGCGATTCAGGCTGATGATTGGGCACGTGAACCGAGGTTGGCACCTGGCACGTGATCCAAGACAACAGGCGCATGACACGTGGATGGCAACCTTGTCAGGATGCTGCCATGTGGTAGAAATTCAAATGATCTGGCCAAAAAGTGCATGGGCGGGAATCTGGCAGCCACACGCCAACATCTGCTATAAATATAGAGCTTCATCCTTCAGTAGAAGCATGATCGTGAATAGAGAAAGTAGAAGCCATTGGTGAGAGTTTGCACGATCCAGAAAAGAAAAAGAGTAGAGAGTTCCAGATCCGAGAGGAGTTTGTTCGAGAGAGAGAGCAGTAGTTGTGGATTGATGAATTGCTTCATTTGAAGCTACATTTGTATTGGGTTTTCAGAACCGATTTCTTCTTCATTGGTTTGTGTTTCTACTTTGCTTTCGTTTCATTTTGTTCATCCTTCTGATTTGAATTGTTTTCCCTCCGGTGTGTGGAGGAAGGGAGTATCACTCCAGTTTCCCTCTGTATTGCAGAGGAAGAGAGATCGGTGATCTCTGGTGGTGTTAGTGACTGATTGTAATTAACAATTTCCCTCCGGTGTGTGGAGGAAGGGAGAGGATTCTCCGGTTGTGTTCTAGCTGGGAGCTAGAACAGGTTTCAAGTTCTGTGGGTAGCAGAACTTGGTTGAGGGATTTGTTTCCCTTGGTGTCCAAGCTGTGTGACAGCATGTTGTTCGCAGACTGAGTCTGCATTCATCTAGCATCGTCTAGTGGAATCCTCACTCTAGTTGGAGTGAGGGGTAGATGTAGATTGCGGACTGCAATCGAACCACCTAAAAACTGAGTGCCTCCTTTGTGGTTTGCTATTATTATCTGCGCTCTTCATCTGCTTGTCTCTTTGCTTCCGTGTGATCAGCTCTTTATTCTCATTTACATTTCTCTGTGTACGGGTTAAGGAGGTGCGTTAGCTGTAGAATTTATTTTCCGCTTAAGTTTCTACGAATTGGGAGTGATCTATTCATCCCCCCCTTCTATATCACTCTTGCTGCGCTAACAATTGGTATTAGAGCAGGTTTACGCCATGTGGACGAACGGTCAAGGAAATGCTAGTGGTCCTAGAACCTTCATGGCCGAAGGTCAATCCATTAGTCGCCCTCCTTATTTCAATGGTAGTAACTATCTGTTTTGGAAGAACAGGATGGAAGTGTTCATTAGGGCTCAAAGTCATAAACTGTGGAGAGTAATCACGGTGGGGCCATATGATCTGCCACCAAAAGAGGATGCTTGGACAAATGACCATGTCAAGCTCTCTTCACTCAACTGGACGGCGCTGAACATCATCCATTGTGCTGTTCATCCAGAGGAATATGCTCGTATATATACATACAGAACTGCCAAGCAAATGTGGGATGAGCTGCAATTGATCTATGAAGGTACAGCTCAAGTGAAAGCCTCGAAGGTAAATCTCAACACTTCTAAGTATGAAATGTTTAAGATGAATGCAGACGAGAATATAACTGAGATGTATGCCAGGTTGTCTTTAATCACAAATACTCTTAAAGGACTAGGGAAGGATCTTGCTGAGGCAGATATAGTCAAGAAAATCCTTAGATCTTTATCCCCGGCATGGCACACTAAGGCCATTGTGATTGAGGAGTCAAAAGATTTGACTATCTTGACTGTGAATGAACTCATAGGATCTCTTATGACCTATGAGATGAATTTCAAAGGAGGTGGAGAAGGAAGTGAAAGGAAGGGTAAGAATGTGGCTCTAAGGGCATCCCGCAACAAGGGTAGCAACAGTGGGAGCAGCAGCAGTAGCCCCGAGTCTGAGTCCGAGCTTGAAGGTTTGTCAAATCTCGACCAGGAGGAGCAGGCAATGCTCACTAGACAGTTCAGAAAATTTCTGAAGAAAAAGGGAAAGACCTTTAGGAAGAAGAAGCCACACCCTTTCAACAAGAATGCTGAATTTACTAGTTACAGGGATAAAAATCCTAAGAGACTAACTTGTTTTAATTGTAACAAACAGGGACATATGAAAGGCGAATGCCCAGACCTCCAGAAGAAGGGTCCCTATCTTCAGAAGAAAAACATAAAAGTGCAGAAGAAGAAGAAGCCACAGGCGATGGTCTGCACATGGAGCGAGGAAGAAGAAGACCCAGAAGAAGCTTCCTTAGAAGAATATGAAGATGGAATTTGCCTTATGGCAAACAGTGAAGAGGAGGTAATAAACATTTTTGAAAATTTCTCAATTGATGACTGGGAGGATGCTTATGGTGACTTGCTAGATAAATTTAATTCTCTTAGTAAAGAGCACAGAGTTCTGAAAAGAACATTTAACACAAATGTTGAAGAACAAACTCTGGTCTGTGAGGAAAATGAGAAGCTAAAAGAACAACTAGAAGAAATGACCTCACTAAGGAAAGAAAATGATAAGCTCAAGGAAGAAACTCAAGAAAGTCAAAAACAGCTCAATGAATTCAAAACTAAAATTGAAGAAAGCATGAATGAAATTAGAGTGAATTCAGAGAAATATGAAGCTGTGAAGAAAGTAAATGTTGAACTCCTAAAAAATTCTGAGTCCCTTCAAAAGGAGCTGGAAGACAAACAGAAAGTCTTAGAAAAGTTTGTCCAAAGAAAGACTAGCTTAGATGTTATACTAGGGACTAGGGTCAATTTCAATAAGGAAGGTCTAGGCTACGACCCAACCAACAAGAGACCCTTGCAATTCAAGACCATCACCTTCTGCCCAGAGAAGGGAAAAGAAAAGCTGGACACACCACCCAGCTCAAACAGCTCTAAGGAAATTTAAAGTCCTAAAGAAAACACAAAAACCAGCACTGGACAACCATTTAAGATGGGAATGAATTTTATGAAGAATAACACTAAGCCCACTTACCAGAACACAAATGGTAGATGGACCAAGAAAGTGAATCAGAATGAGAGCTGGAATTACAACAATCAGATGGGTCCAAACAGGACCTACTGGAGAAATAACTTTCATGGTCAAAGATATGCTAATCAACAAGCCTACAGGAAATTTCTTAGGAATAGGAAGACTAATGAATGGAATAGAACTCACTTCTCCAGTTCAGCTGGATTCAACTTTAATAAATCAGAAAGGAAGGTGCCAGAGAAAACCATGCTGAAGCAAATCTGGATACCTAAACTCTTGATCAGAGATTTGAACAATGTCCTTGGACCCAACTCATCTTGGGTTCCAAATCACTCTGCTTGATGTATCTGTGTAGGTCGGCCTGGCAACTGAACACAACAAGTGGTACCTCGATAGTGGCTGCTCCAGACATATGATAGGAGACCGATCCAAGTTTAGCAAGATAGAGATGAAGCCAGGGGGTCTGGTCAAGTTTGGAGGAAAGAACAAAGGTAAAATAATTGGAGTTGGAACAATAGGTAAGTCTTCCACAAACTCCATTGAAAAAGTCTTACTTGTGGAAGGGCTTCAACACAACCTGATTAGCATTAGTCAATTATGTGACAGGGGTCACAAGGTTGTATTTGATGATAGTTCATGCAAAATCCTTGAAATAAATTCTGACATGGTTAAATTTGTAGCCAACAGGATTAATAATGTCTACATTGTAGACTTAGATGAGAAATCTGAATCTACTATTTGCTTATCTGCCAATTCTGAAAATGATGCCTTTGAATGGCATAGACGTCTAGGTCATGCTAGCTTTTCAACTTTAAATAAATTGGTCAAGCATGATTTAGTTAGAGGCATGCCTAGAATTAAATTCAACTCAATATCAAAAGCATGTGATGCATGTGCTCTAGGCAAACAGACCAGAAATTCTTTTAAATTAAGATCTGAGCCATTGTCTTCTAGACCAATGGAACTTCTTCATATGGACCTTTTCGGTCCAACTAGAACTCAGAGTCTTAATGGAAACAGGTTTGGCTATGTCATCATAGATGACTTCTCTAGATATTCATGGATATTTTTCTTAGCAAATAAGAGTGATGCATTTCAAAAGTTTAATCTGTTTTTCAATAAGGTCAAACAAGAAGGGAAGTACAAGGTTAGTTCTATTCAATCTGACCATGGAGGTGAGTTTGAAAACTCCATGTTTACTGATCTTTGTGACAAAGAAGGACTAACTCACAGGTTTTCTTCTCCCAGGACACCTGAACAAAATGGGATTGTGGAGAGAAGAAATAGAATAGTGGTGGAGATGGCCCGAACCATGTTGATTGAAAGCAAATTACCTAGAAGGTTTTGGGCAGAAGCGGCCAATACAGCAACCTACATAATCAACAGGGGCATGGTAAGACCCATACACAAGAAAACACCCTATGAGCTTCTAAAAGGTGAGAAACCAAACTTGTTTCATTTCAGAATTTTTGGAGCAAAATGTTTTATTCATAACAATGATAAGAAAGATTTAGACAAGTTTGAAGCCAAGAGTTAACCTAGAATATTCTTGGGTTACTCTGAAGTGTCAAGGGCATATAGGGTATTTAACATATCAGATCAGAAAGTGGAAGAGTCTCCACACATCCTTTTTAGTGAAAAGAAAGATGTTTCTAATGTTGAAAATCTTAATAGGGATTCCAATCAGGGTGGAGATTTTCTAGAAGACCAACAAGAAGAAGAGAAGACTCAGCAGAGTGGAGAAACAAATTCCCCAAATCAGGAAGGTCCAAGAGAAACAGGTGAGTCTTCAACAAATATTAGATTTCTTAAAGACCATCCTTTAGATAAAGTCATAGGCAATCCTGAAGATCCTCTTCGGACTAGGTCTCATTTTAGAAATGTGAATAATGATGACTTAATTGCATTAGTCTCACAAATTGAACCCAAAACAGTAGAAGAGGCCTTAGCTGATCAAGCTTGGGTCAATGCTATGTGTAAGGAATTAGGTCAATTTGAAAGGAATAATGTCTGGGAGCTTGTCCCAAGACCTGATGGTATAAGTATCATAGGAACCAAGTGGGTGTTCAAAAATAAGATGAATGAAGATGGAATTATCTCGAGGAATAAGGCCAGACTAGTAGCCAAAGGCTACTGTCAGGAATTCGGTGTAGACTTTGATGAATCCTATGCACCTGTTGCTAGGATGGAAGATATAAGATTGTTGCTTGCCTTTGCATGCTCAAAGAATATAAAACTCCAACAAATGGATGTTAAAAGTGCCTTCTTAAATGGAGTCATTAAAGAAGAAGTTTTTGTTGAACAACCTCCTGGATTTCAATATTCTCCTCAACCTAACCAAGTTTTCAGGTTAAACAAAGCCTTGTATGGTCTAAAGCAGGCTCCAAGAGCTTGGTATGAAAGATTGTCTGAATTTCTGATCAGCAAGGGCTACAAAAGAGGTAAAGTTGATCAAACTTTATTTACCAAGGGCATGAATAAAGATCTCATCATAGTTCAGGTATATGTAGATGACATTGTATTTGGATCAACTAAGCATGAACTATGTGATGAATTTTCTACCATGATGTCTGCTGAATTTGAAATGAGCTTAGTTGGTGAACTAAAATACTTTCTTGGATTGCAGGTACAGCAGCTAGAAGATGGGTGCTTCATCAACCAAACCAAATACACATTGGAACTGTTCAAAAGGTTTGGCATGGAAAACTTAAAGCACATTACTACACCCATGGGAACCAATACTTCATTGGATGCAGATGAGACAGGTAAAGAAGTAAATGCCAAACTTTATCGAGGTATGATTGGATCACTTCTTTACTTGACAGCCTCTAGACCTGATATACAATTCAGTGTAGGAATGTGTGCAAGGTATCAGTCTAGACCTACTGAATTACACTTAGCTGCAGTTAAAAGAATCTTCAGATATTTGTCAGCTAGTAACTCTCTTGGTTTATGGTTTCCTGCATCTCACACACTTAACTTAGTAGCATACACAGATGCTGATTATGCAGGCTGTAAACTGGACAGGAAAAGCACTAGTGGCCATTGTGAATTCTTGGGTGGGTGTTTAGTGTCTTGGGGCTCCAAGAAACAACATTCTGTGGCCCTCTCCACTGCAGAAGCTGAATATGTGGCTGCAGGGAGCTGTGGAACACAAGTAATATGGATTAAACACCAGCTTCAGGACTACCAAGTAGACCTAGGGTGCACACCAATTTACTGTGACAATACTAGTGCCATCAATCTTGCTAAAAATCCTATTTTTCATTCACGAACCAAACACATAGAGATAAGACATCATTTTATAAGAGATGAGGTGTCTAAGAATAATTTTGAACTGATCCATGTAGGCACAGATAATCAGATTGCTGACATATTCACAAAACCTCTGGATAATGAAAAATTCACCACATTGAGAGGAGAATTAGGCTTATACAAATTGTCTTAATTATGAAGCTTATTCTTGTTGTGAGGGGGAGTTGTGTTTGTCTGTTGTTTAGCCTTCTTCCATGATGGTTTAAGGGGGAGTTCAGAATGCTTACTGGTTAGCTTTCAGAAATACTTTGAGTAAGGAGAAGCATTGAGATTATGCTGAAATGTTTTATTAAGGAATGCTATGTCTTAGGGGGAGCTGAGTTGTGATGTGAGAAGAGAAGTTCTTTGACAGATTCAAAAGGGCTGTCCAAATGTGTAACTTTGCTGGTCTTGCATGACTGATCTAGAGTGGTTCTCTCAGACAGTAGAGTGTCACTTATCTCTTAAGTCTATAAGTCAGTGACTCTAATCTCCAGATTAGAATCTTTACTTTAGTACTTCTTCAGAGATTTGGACTAATTGCATAAAGTATATCTTCCTACATTGTCATTGATTCTGGTTCAGGCAAAAAACTTGTGTGTCTTGTTATCTGACCCAATCAACTTCAAATCTAGACTTCAAGACTCAATTCAAGAAATAGTCCTTTTTGGTATTATTTTCAATCATTCTATCTCTTTAACTCAAGGGCTTAACTGAACAAAAATGTTCTGTTCTGATCACTGAGAAACTGGGAGCTTCATCAATGAAATGAATTTTTCTCCCATGTCATGAGGTGTCAAATGCTTAAAATGAATGAAAAGACATGACAGAGCAATGGTGGCTTGCTGGTGAGTAACTGGGGACTCTGGCCTCTAATCAAGGTGTTTCCTCATGTCAAAAGCCATAGTTACTATCTCTGTTCCCTAATAATAAAAAAAAGGAGAAGTAATGAGGTACTCACTCTAAGTAACTGGAGATTCAGGCCTCTAATCAAGGTGTCTCTCTAGTGTCAAAGGAGTGAACTACCAACTTACTCATTAATCTTCTTGAAAATCATCTCCAACAAAAAAAAAAATTCATTGTTGTTATGCAACTAATGGATTGCTTGTCCTCAATACCTTGAGAACACCTCTCTGATTTCGTTTCTTGCTGTCTTGTGGGATAGTTGAATGATCAGCTATATCTGGCCATACTTGTGAATTCCTGCTCTAAATCATCCACTATGTATGCTGATAAACTTGTATATCATTCTACTTCTCTATTGTGTACTGGAGCTTAAAGAATCTTCTCTTGAGATTAGAACCTCACTTTTTATCTTAAGACCTACTAGTGACTTTCTGCACTAAGAAGTTACTGCCCTTAGTCCTCATGTTTCCAGCACTGTCATACATTCTGGAGTTCTTTTTTTTTGCTGATGTCAAAGGGGGAGAGAAGTTTGCAATGTCTGCAATTTCAGTGAGAAGTACTACAATATCAGTAAGTCTTGGATTTGCCTTGAGCTTTGGGGGAGTCATGTTGCTTCGTGGAAGTTATGGTTATGAGTTGTGGGGGAGATGAGAGTGTGTTGTAGGGATTGTATAATTCATCTGCATGTGCATGCCTTGAATTTACTTTGTTTGTTGCAGCTGATATAAATCTCTTGTTGAAACTTGATATTGCTTGATTAATAGTGTTGTCATCATCAAAAAGGGGGAGATTATTGCATCCCTATGGTTTTGATGATGTCTCACACTATAAATCAATCTTCTATCTCTAGATTAATGCTGTTTCATCATGTGAGTGAGTATAGTTCATTTGGTTGTCAGATAAGCATGCTATCTTGATTCTATCTACACTGTTTGGTTAATATGAACAGTAGTGGGTCGACTCATCAGCAAGGGTGGGTCGACGCATCAGAGCATTGATAGGCTGGGCACAAAGTCTATACACCAGCTTGATCCATTTAGTCTGTACATTGGCATATCCTCTTCTAGTTTGTACATCGGGCACTTTCTAACTGAAGTCCATACACTGGTCTCAATACTCAAAGTCAGTTCACCTCAACCCTATACATCCTTCCAAGCTTCAACTCTATACATTGGATTGTCAAACTTCATTTCTATACACTGGCTGCTGCATTGTCATGAAGTCTACACATCCGATAGGGTAAGTCTATACATCGCCCAGAGTCTTGTTTGCAAAGTCTAAACATTGCTTCAGAGATAGCTTCAGCAAAGTCTATACATTCGGTTCCTTGGGCAAAGTCTATACATCGCTTAGTCTGCACATTGCCTTCAGCCCAAGTGTTCAAAGCCAAGTCTATACAACGCCAACCCAACACATTGAACAATTATCCAAGTCTATACACTAGACTTCATTTCTCTAAGTCTATACACTGGTCTGTGATTCACCAACTCTGTACATTCGATATCTTTTCCTACGCATTGGCCAAGTCCATACACTCAACATTTCCCTACGCTTTCCTGGCCAAGTCTGTACATCACTAAGTGTGTACATTGCATGCTGCTCAAACGTTCAATGTCTTCAAAATCTGTACAGCGTCCGTCTCAGCCAGCGTCTCATGCTGCGTCTTAGGCAAGTCTGTACATCGGCCTCATTTGTTCAAGTCTATACATTGAACTGCTCTTCAAAGTCTATACAGCGTCCGTCTCAGCCAGCGTCTCATGCTGTGTCTTAGGCAAGTCTGTACATCGGCCTCAGTCGTTCAAGTCTATACATTGAACTGCGTCTTAGGAAAGTCTGTACAGAGGCTTCAATTTACCAAGTCTGCACATCGGCTTCATTCGCTCAAGTCCACACATCCACAGTGGTTCATCAAGTCTATACATCCTCTTGAGCTTCACCAAGTCTGTACAACGCTGAAGTCTTCATAAGTCTGTACAGTGCTTGAGCTTCACAAAGTCTATACATCGCTTCAAGCGATTCAAGTCTATACAGACTGCCTTTACATTCAGAGTCTGTACATCGGCTCATCAGCCGATCGTTTCATTCAGAAATCTCCAAGTCTGTACAGCCGAGTGTCTAACGCATCGTCTTACCCTGGCAGAGTCTATACACTGGCTAAGGCTGTCGAAGTCTATACATCACCGATGGGGTTCAAGTCTACACACTGCTCACAGTCTTATTAAGAGTCTCACACAGGTTCCAAGTCTGTACACTGGTTAGGCTTCGTGAAGTCTATACAGTGGCAGAAGCTTTGTTAAGTGTACACATTAGTAAGGCTTGTTTGCTTTGTTCTTCTTAAGTCTATACAATGCCTTCACATGTGCTTGTTCATAGTCTATGCATTGCCATTCATTTGCATTGTTCATAGTCTATACACTGACATTCGTCTGCATTGTTCATAGTCTATACACTGCCATTCATGCACATTGCTCATATGTCTATACATTGCCTTCACACATGCGCTTCTTTCATTAAGTCTGTACACTCTCTCACGTTGTACACACTTAATCAGTTGAAGGTTCTGAAGTATATACATTCATGTTAATAGCCTAAACTAACTAAGTCTATACATTCCATTTGTCTGTTTGCAGGCGATTCAGGCTGATGATTGGGCACGTGAACCGAGGTTGGCACCTGGCACGTGATCCAAGACAACAGGCGCATGACACGTGGATGGCAACCTTGTCAGGATGCTGCCATGTGGTAGAAATTCAAATGATCTGGCCAAAAAGTGCATGGGCGGGAATCTGGTAGCCACACGCCAACATCTGCTATAAATATAGAGCTTCATCCTTCAGTAGAAGCATGATCGTGAATAGAGAAAGCAGAAGCCATTGGTGAGAGTTTGCACGATCCAGAAAAGAAAAAGAGTAGAGAGTTCCAGATCCGAGAGGAGTTTGTTCGAGAGAGAGAGCAGTAGTTGTGGATTGATGAATTGCTTCATTTGAAGCTACATTTGTATTGGGTTTTCAGAACCGATTTCTTCTTCATTGGTTTTTGTTTCTACTTTGCTTTCGTTTCATTTTGTTCATCCTTCTGATTTGAATTGTTTTCCCTCCGGTGTGTGGAGGAAGGGAGTATCACTCCAGTTTCCCTCTGTATTGCAGAGGAAGAGAGATCGGTGATCTCTGGTGGTATTAGTGACTGATTGTCATTAACAGTTTCCCTCCGGTGTGTGGAGGAAGGGAGAGGATTCTCCAGTTGTGTTCTAGCTGGGAGCTAGAACAGGTTTCAAGTTCTGTGGGTAGCAGAACTTGGTTGAGGGATTTGTTTCCCTTGGTGTCCAAGCTGTGTGGCAGCATGTTGTTCACAGACTGAGTCTGCATTGATCTAGCATCGTCTAGTGGAATCCTCACTCTAGTTGGAGTGAGGGGTGGATGTAGATTGCAGACTGCAATCGAACCACCTAAAAACCAAGTGCCTCCTCTGTGGTTTGCTATTATTATCTGCGCTCTTCATCTGCTTGTCTCTTTGCTTCCGTGTGATCAGCTCTTTATTCTCATTTACATTTCTCTGTGTACGGGTTAAGGAGGTGCGTTAGCTGTAGAATTTATTTTCCGCTTAAGTTTCTACAAATTGGGAGTGATCTATTCATCCCCCCTTCTATATCACTCTTGCTGCGCTAACAGAAGAACCATAGAAACGCAGATGGTTTAAGCTCCAAAGATTGTGATGCAAATCACCAGCCCTTGCCCCTGCGCCTGCCTGGGCCATAGTTTGTAATGCCTGAGTAATACCAGCAACCGTTTGTTGCATGCCACCCCAATCTACACGATGAGCCATTGTAATAATGAGGTACCTGAGAGAAATAACAAATTGTTAATTCTCATGGAATTAGAAAAGAGATTAATCTTAAAACTAATTAACTATCTTATCCCGGGATCTACCCAGTTCTCGCATAGGTGAGGAAATTTCTTCCTTAGTTTCATAGGCAGGGGTCCTTAAGCCTTGGACTTATCCTATAACATGACTCTTTTTCTTAAGTCCTGAGACTTAGGCTCTGATACCAACTTAACTGTCACGCCCCAGCCTTTATTACAGCAGAAGACTAGCTCGAGGAAACGTGAACATTCGGCATGGTAAGCCTCTTGTAAGCAAGAACGATCAGAGCGCAAGATAATTACACATAAAAATGCAATTTGCACAGTAATTTACTCAACTCAAACTTTATTTCATTAATAATCAAAATATTCCAATACAATAACTTTTCAACCTCCTTCAATCCATCAGACTCAAGAAAAAGGAAAATTACAAAGACTCGATCTAAACAAGATTGACTTTCCTAAGTCTTCACTCTCATTTTGATACGACTTTCATTCGCTCTCGGACCAGCTACTTGTATAACTCGAATCCGAATTTGATTCACTTCCATCTCCTGAAAAGATTAAAAAATAGGTAATGAGCACACTTGCCCAGTAGGTATCTTCGCATCAACGTGAAGGTATTATTTAAGTAATTAGCATTTTAGCTCTAAAGAATAAGGTAAAATCATGTGAATGCGATCAATCATGTGATTAAACCAAAGTAACAAAGATGATCATGTAAGATAGAACGTGCAAGTATGAATTAGCAAGAATGTAACAAGAACATGATATGGCCTTTCATGAACAAGAATGTACTAGAAAGTCATGTAACAAGCAAGTAAGTACTCTTTACTTAATAGCAAGTACTTCGTGAATTTCTGTGGAATATCATGCAACAAGCAAGATAGTCATGTCATGCCGTGGATTTTCACTTATTTATCGAGAAAGTACTCCCAGCGTAATGCGATGCCAGTATCATCATACCCCATGGTTTATAATAGTATGTTTCCGACAATCAGCCGAGGGGACTAGCATAGAGCCCTTGAACACAATCAGTGCTCGATCGCATCTTCAAGTATAAATCAAGCTACTTCCACATTTCAAGCAATAAAATATGGCCAATAAGGTAACAAGTTCAATAAGTTCATGGTAACAATAATTCAATGAATGAATGCTTCGATTAAGAGTGCGGGGGATCAAGAATGACTTAAACAGTGTTATGCTCATGGAAATAATTCGACAGCATAACAGTACATTCCTTATCTTCCATAATTTAAAATTAAGTATCTTGATCAATATGACAAGTCCTACACCATCAATAATCCATCTAGGAACTTTGAAATATCAACCATTGGGTCAAAGCTCAGGTTAAGTACTAAGGAATTGTAACGGTCAATAAATGGGTCGTTACATGAATGTGACGGTCTAGCATAGGACCGTTAGAATGGGCTGAATCCAGAAATAAATAAATTGGACTCAGTAATGTGATGGTTATATAATGGACTATTATATGTGCCTAACAGTCGAGTAATAGGCCGTTACATTGACAGAATTCAAAACTTCGGTTGTGCTTTTCTAGACAATTTGGGCTTTAATGGTACAACCAACTCGGCGTCCTAGTGGGAATCCCAGGCTCGCAGAGAATTACGGAGGCCTTGAAAATAAGATTTCCTAGTCCATTGAAAGGAATATCCAATAGAGAGATCCTGAAGTTCAAGAATATGTTCCTATAGTGCAAAAAGTGTAACTAGTGGATACAAACCGGAGTATACGCCATGTACTTAAAGAAATGACTCTGCAGATGAGAAAGAATGTGTAATGATGTGAAACCATGATAAACTCCGTCAATACAACATTATAAAATCATGGTTTAAATACAAAACTATATAGTTTAGCAAGTGAAATTAACATATGCTTAAAATAACTCAAGGTGCTTTAGACATGCACTTTCTATCATGAATCAATAAATAAACTTGAAGTCATGAAAACAGGTCAAAACATAGATAACTAGGCTTATTTATAAGTAAATTTGACTATTCTAAATTCTATCTCGAATTGACAGAACACAGTATTATGACGGTCTAATATGGGGGCATCATAGTGTTGTGACGGTTTATCTTAGGGCCGTCAGAGATTACAGAGAAACTTAAGTATTACAGAGCATGTGACGTCTTATCGTAAGACCGTTATATTCTGTGACGGTCGAAATATAGACAGTTAGAGCCCTATTGATAGTAAATAGAATAGAAGACTATGAAAAATATGTCATGCCGGAAAATCAAAAATACTTAAACTCTTCCAGTCATGAAAAATGAAGTATAGTCCAGCTACATGCATGGGTTGAAGTGAATTAACCAGAGAATATCTTTTATTTTTAATTTATGTTAAAGATATGCATGTATGCATAGACCTACTAAAACATGAAATTCTCGACCTATACTGCATGAAATCAAACAAAAGCAGAGGGCCTTTATTTCTAACATGTTATTCTTGTCGTTCATGAGATGACCTACCTCTTTACAAGCTTCTATACTTCAAATTTGGGACTGCAAGACACGCCCTAGTTCTTCCCTTCCTATGAGTTTTCAGCAACTTCATGTCGCGCTAACTCCGTAATCTCTTGACCTAAAGATGTGAAATTTGGAGGGTAAGAAGGTGAAACTAAGGGGAACAGAAAGTTCTAAAGACATTTAGGCTAATTACCTCGATTTAGTGTTCTAATCTCTTGATCTTCAACAGACTTTTGCTCAGATTCCTGGGTTACTATGGTCGAACTAGCAACTTTGCAAGGTTCTAACTCCTTGTGTAGTTGATCTCCTAGTACGAAATTTTGAGGAAGATTAGTCCTATGTATAAGAAACAAAAACCTTTAAAGGACGCACCTGAAATAATGTCATCTTACCTTGATTTCACGCGAGCCAATGTAGGGGTCGCACAGGTCAAAACTAGGTCCTATTTATAGGGTTTTGCTAGGGTTGGAGGATTAGATCGATTCTAGAGTCCTTGTTAAAGCATAGATCGACTTCTGAGAGTCCCTAACACGTTTACTAGTCCTCCCATCTCGATCCTTAAAGGATAGACTAGCAAAAATTTAATATTTTTGCTCTTTCTTCACTTCACGGAAGTGACAGAGCGTAACGGTTGACTCTTGGTGCGTTACATGCCTGTGGCGGTCGCACGATAGACCGCTACAGCCACTATGCGCAGAGTTCAAACTCGATAAAACTCCTTTATCATTTTATCCATATTATTATATATTAAAAGGGTATTTATTCTTAAAATTCGTGAATAGGCTAAATAACCTTCTATAATATGGGCCAAACTTAATGGGCTTGGTCCTTAAACCTTTTGGGCTTCATTTACCAAAGCTTGATTAATATTTTAACATAATTGGCCTTATAATCAATTCCAGAAAATTCTTAAGATAATCCAGAAATTATTCATGTAAATTTTGGGGCACTACACCCTCCCCCACTTAGAAGAATTTGGTCCCCAAATTCAATACAGGGATTATATGGAGAGTGTACTTACATTCAAATAATTCTGGAAATCTTTTTCACATAACTTCTTTAGTTTCCCATGTCTCTCTTGACTTTGTCCACTGGATTTTAACCACGGGAATAGTCTTGTTCCGAAGTTGACGTACTTCCCGTTCAAGTATTCTGATTGGTTTTTGGTCGTATGTCAAATCCTTCTTAATTTCCAGATTGTCGTAAGTGATGACATGGAAAGGATCAGGTACATACTTCTTGAGCATCGAGATGTGAAATACATCATGAACCTCAGATAATTGTGGGGGTAAAGCAATCCGATAAGCTACTTCACCAATTCTTTCTAGAATTTCAAAAGGACCAATAAATCTTGGAGTAAGCTTTCCCTTAATACCAAATCTTCGAATGCCTAGTACTGCATGTGCACGGACCTTAGATATCCACAGACCTATGTATGCTCAGACTCTAAGTGTTGCATGTGCACTGACCTTAGATATGCACAGACCTATATGTGTGCTCAGACTCTAAGTGATGCATGTGCGGGGACCTTAGATATGCACAGACCTATATGTGCTCAGACTCTAAGTGTTGCATGTGCACAAACCTTAGAAATGCACAGACCTATGTGTGCTAATGCGAAAACATGCCTCGACCTTATGTGGATTAAGACATGTATATGCACCGACGTAACATATGTAGAATGAGAATTTACACTGACCTGTTGGACTTAAACCTAAAACGTGCATGGACCTTACAGACATAATGCAGAAGAGTGCACTTACCAGATGTGAAGAGAATGTAAATGTGCATCGACCTTATCTAATTATGACCTGAACATGCATCGACCTTAATGACTAAATGCCTATATGTGCATCAACCTGACTTTTGACACTTAGACAAATGAATGGTTTGTTCAATGTGAAGATTCTTATGCAGTTTAGTCCCAACATGATTCATAGAGTGTCATCATCAAAACCAGAGTTCCAACAGATAGAGGGTCAAGGGGCCACGCCTTTGATCAACTAAGGCAAAATAAATAACGTAAGAAAATGCAACATACAAGCAAGCAAATGCGGACTAGAATTGAAAGATGACCATACATAATGCAAGCAGGCAAATGATGTTATTTTTATTTTTTTATTTTTTCTTTGAGATAGAGAAGAACTTTTTTTTCATCATTTTTTTTGAACAAGAGAACAACTCTTTTTATGTTTTTTTATTTTTTTTGTGAGACTTAGTATGGTACATTGGTAATAAAACCTTACTCATTTACTATCTTAAATTCATTAGTGTTCTTAAATAAGTAAAAAAAGCGTCAACGTGCTTGAAGTTTGTGCTTTTACTCAAGATCTCGCGCAGTGCATCCTCTTAAGTCCATCTTTACCATCCCTCAAGCTTATGACATACCGCGGGGGGAGAAGAGAAGAGGATGTTTGGGAAAGTTCACGAGGGGGTTCGAGAGACCAGGAGACTTCCCTCCCCTACCCTAATGCATGTTGGGGTTTGGTCTTTGGCTTAGGGAAATTTCTTTGCCCCTTGCCCTTAGGGATGCATGCTTACGACCACGGTTTTCCCTGCGGGGACTTTGCCCTCTTGACATGCCTTTTTTTTGAGACTTTGATAGGAATTGACCTTACTTGGGCTTTTTGGCATATTGTTCCCTTTTGGGCCCTGACTTCCACCTATTAGGGCGGCGGGTAGGTTTGATGGTCTAACCCAAAGCCTCACTCCCCCTCATGAACAGAAGAGAAGAGAACGGGTAAATGCCTTACACTCTTAGTTCAGCTTTGACTTTCCTCAAATTTTGCACCGCTTTAGTTTAAGAGCTAAGCGTGTTATGTGTGTGGGTGTTGAGCCAAGGTTAAATTACCAAGAGTGAAGAATGAATTAGAGATTTTACTTTTTTAAGTTTCGTGGCCCACGTACGATGTAGCGACCTGGATTCCGGATACCCCGTGTACCCGGTATAAATACCGAATACGCGTGATACCACATGGGACCCGCGAGGCCTCCCAAGCGCGGGAAAGCGCCGAAGGGAAAAAGGAGTGTGTGTGGAATACATTGAAGCTAGCAGATATAACAGTAAGCAATTAAATTTCATTACAAAGGATTGCTAAAGTAGCAGAAAAAAATTACCTTTTCATTAATAATTTCAACAATTACAATTATACACCGAGTCCAGCCCAAAGGAAAGACCACAAATCTATCACAGTACAGTCTGACAGAAAGAAACGTACACTGAAGTCGGGGGAAACCCGACGCAGGCACAGCTGGCAGCTACAGCGAACACACTCCACCAAGAACAGTAGAGGCAGACGGCGAAACCCACCTGAAAAGCAGCAGGGGTGAGTCTCAACAGAAACTCAGTAGGGGTCACGCGGATCCCCACTGGAAAACGCACAGAGCAACGGAAGCAACAACAAAAACAGCAGGTGCAGCAAAGCAGGAAAAGCTACACTACAAAGCTGCAAACAGAACAGGTACAGCAGGAGTAGGGAACAGGTAGGAGAGGGGAGCTCAACAACAAAGAAGAGCGAGGCCGTAAACCACAGAACAACGGCCACCGAGGAGAACTCGACACCCTAAACTACTCCAAACGGCAACAGACGGTCGACCCCAAACTCACGCAGTAGGGTAACCTAATCCGTCAGCCAAAACAAAGGCGAAGGCAGACACCGACGCCGGAAACATAGACAAAACACGACAGGAGACGTCGTGCAAGCAGCCCCACGCATGACGAGGACGTCATGCAAACGACAAGACACCGACCTCGAGTACAGCCACAAGAGGGCAACTCGCAAAGGTCACAGCGCACAAGAAAACGCGAGAGTCACAGCACCAAGCGACAGGAGCACCCTCCTCCCAGAAGAACAGCCAGATGCGTCCACTGACGACTTACACTGCGCCACAAGTGTCGTGTAACTCAAGGACAAGACACACGAGAACCAAGTCCAAGGAACAGAAGTCCCAAGGAACGGCACCAACTGTGAGTGACTAGTCAGGGCCACGCCCGTCGGCGCAAGTCCCCAGTCCCTGACCACGTGTGCACACACCGACCTCTACCTAGGTCAGGCCTCTAGCTAGTATTCCCCTCGGTAGGACCCTACCGTTGGCCGGGGCCTACGGAACTAGCTTAAAAACCATACGTACCAAACGCCATAGGAAAAAGAACCCCTCCACCACTCCCGGTGGGTCGGCAGACAGCCTCGGGCCACAACAACTAGGTGAGGCTCACAAGGTACGATCTCTGAAACACAGGTGCTAAAGCACATACAGCTAAGGAAAGCCCGTCACGTGCAAAACGAAGCACCAAGGCAGCTAAACAACTGCCAACAGACTCAGGACCAGGCAACTAGACCTACCACGTAACGATCCCGAGTCGAACGACTCAAAGGCAAGATTGTCACAAACAGCGGAACAGGCCGCCAATCGGTCTAATCCTAAGCCAGAAGAAACCACGCTCCGCAGAAAACAACACACGGAGACTTGAGGGAAACACCAATGACCCTCAACACACCTGGACATGCAAACCGAGGTAGAACAACACCTCGAAGCATCCAGAAGCAGTGTCTCGGACAGGACAGAACCGCCAAGACACGCACAGATAAGGTCACACGTCAACCACTGGGTTACACCGGGTTGACCTGAACCAAAGAACAAAAGCATACAAGAGTAGGATCAAGAGTCCTACCACAAGTAAGAAGACTCCTGGCTACCTTACAACGTAGTCTTAGCCCTCATAGGACGTCGGGAGGCATCCACGGGACAACGGGCAAACCACAAGGCCAAGCCAAGACACACAAAAATCAACGGGCAGAAAACCAAGGCACAAGGAAAGTAACGCACGAGCCCTAGACCGTTACTAGCCAATGACGGTCTAGCCAGGGCCGTTATTTCCCAAACGACGGACGGACACAGGCCGTCACTATCACCACCCTGATAACCTACAAACCACGCAAAAGCCAAGTAACGCATGGCACCAGGCGCGTTACAAGCAAACGACGCACGGAGGCTCCACCGTTGCTTCCAACTGCATAGCCACCAAAACCAAAACGGAGTAACGCGCTACACCAGGCGCGTTACAAGCAAAACGACGCGGCAGGAGAGAGCCGTCAGAGACAAACGACGCACAAGGGCCTATCCCTTACATTCAACGGCATAGCCACCCTCATCACAGAACAACAGCAAACGATGGTCAGAGGTGAGCGCGTTGCATCACAACGACGCACGGGGGCACATCCGTTACTTCCAACAGGACAGCCACCCAACCTCGGCTAAAACAGAATGTAACGGCCAGGGGTAGGCGCGTTACACTCAAACAATGCACAGGGGCACGACCGCTGGAGGCACCGCCTCAACAGGTCAAACGTCGGTCAACAGCAAGTAACGGCCAAGACCAGGCGCGTCACTTTCATCTAACGCGCTGGGTCAAGCGCGTTAGACCAACCGACTCAACCCCAAAGCAAAACGACAAAATGAAAGTAACGGCCAAGCACTGGCGCGTTACACGGGAATGACGCACCACCCTTGGGCCGTCACTTACCCAGAAGCTAAAGAGCTAAAACGACTCAGACCAAACGACGGTCAGTCGTAGGGCCATCAAAGACAAGTAACGGTCGCTGGGTAGACCGCTACTTCGGTTACGGCGGGAAAACATAGGAATGGCCAGATCGGCCCGTTCCACGCCCCATTCACGCCGAAACGCAGGGGAAACACACCACAACGACAAAAGACAACATCCAAGGGCCAAAACTCCCACATGCAAACTCAAAAACACTAAATCCGGGCGATTTCATCAAATCCACCCAACGTGGGTCACCGAGGTTCCCGGGCTTCTACCGGCCTCGAATGAACACCAAATCGCACGAAATCAACGTGGATGGGATTCTAACATCCCAGCGGTCAGTTAGAAACTAACTACGCCGCAAATGGTCACCGTTTACCGGCCGACCCTAAAAACCACGAAAATCACGGTTTAGGCAAAACAAGCCCAAACACGCTCGTTTCCTAGTCGAACGCCGTGCAATGGCAGGGAAAACGAAGATGGAGAAGCAAGGATCAGTCACCCTACCTCCACCGAAGAAATCGTACCCCAAAGGGACTAAACCATGCCGAAAACCACTCGCGAACCGATTTCACCGGCTTTGAATCCACCGTTCGGGATCGCGTCAGAATCGATCCGATCCTCGCCCCATCGCGCACCTCGACAGCTCCACGGCCTCGCCAAGTTGCCCACGCACGCCTCCGTCTGCAGCCGGAGCCGAAAAGGGGAGAGAACGAGAGAGAACGGGAGAGAGACGGCGGCGGTGAGAAATGAGGAGAGAGAGAGGGAAAAGGAAAATAAAAAGAAAAGAGATTAGGAAATTTTCTTAATTTCTGAAAATTCCAAAAAAGTGCCAAAAATGCACAAATTCAAAAAAATACGCAAAAATAGTTGAAACGACCGACTCGAAGAGTACATCGTTGTTGTAGCATCCACGAGTTTGAGAATTGCCAAATAAACTCACCGTAGGGTTCCGTAACTAGTACGTGAGAAAAACCCACACGGCTCTTCAAACTCAACTCGGAAGCCACAAGAGCGAACCGAAACTCAACGAAACCAATCCGAAACAGATCCAAAAGATCCATCAAGATCCAGGGCGTTACATCCTCCCCTCCTTTAAGAAATTTCGCCCTCGAAATTAAGGACTAGCAAAGGAGAAGCAGGGAAGAACAACCCAATAATACAAACCCGGAAACACTGCTCAGAGGAACACCGTCAGACCACAATTACAAGTACACGCTCAACTTCCAAGACAGCAAGTCCACAGCACGAGTATGGCACCAAAGTGAACACATCTGACACCTCCGAAGCAAGGGCAACGTCGTTTACGTCTCACCAAAAATAGAGACACGACAGCCACGACAACAGACAACCGAGAAACACAACGACAACACGGCAAGCGGCAGCTCACACAAGGAGACACAGTCCTCTCAACTGACAGCTCGACCACATCATCGGCTCCAGTGCCAAAGGTAACAGGGAACACCTGGCACACAGAACGCCAACGACAACAACACCACTGGACCAAAAACACCATCAAGTCAGCACTCACTCAGATATCACATCTGATCGAGTCGCAAGCTAACTCCACCGGAGGAAAAGGGAGCACAGCAAAGCCAACTGACAAGACAAGGGTCCAAGATAAGAACACAAAATCATAAAGAAACAGCGCCAAAACAACACAACGGCAACACCTGCAGGATTCCGGCTCCACACAACACACAGAGCCAAGAAACACCACTGCAAGCAAGGTCACAACAAGGCACAAGAACAGCTGAACACACAACCACAAGAAACAGGTCACGCATCAGACTGCTCACCAAGAGAAGACCCACAACAATGAAAAAATGACAACAATCTCGGGGAAAGCAACTCAAGGACTAGCAACACGCCTCAAGAGCACAACACCCCAGAAAAAAAATGCAGAGCAAAGGGTACTTAATCAGCAAGGAATGCTGACAAATTCCCCAACACTCACACAATGCCGATGCCAACACAAGAAAATCACGAACAAAGGCACGGTAACGACCAAAGTCAAGGCACAGGAAGCCAAGATGAAGCCACATCGAGGAGGAATAAAACCTCTCGACAAATGGGTAGCCAACCCACACACTTCCACTGCACTCTCAGCAACGTGCACAGGCAACAGAACAACATCGAAAATCGCATCTCAGCACACACCAGGCATCATCGCAATCAACAAGATCACAATTAACACGCCACGAGCACCGATCACGCGAACAACCGATCACAAGGAGCCTAAGTGCAACAAAGGAAGAGCACCAGCTTCAGCACAAAGCACAAGGAAAGCACTAATCTCAGTTTACCATCACGTCCTGACACAATAAATGAGCCTTCATAACACATCGGCCGTTAGACACAGCACGACAAATACGGTACACAACAGCTCTTAACACCATTACGGAGTCCAAAGCTAAGCAACCGTACAACGAGAAGCAGATCAGGCTCAAAACAAAGCTGTCCACGCTTAAGCAGACACAGGACAAGGCAACACTAAGACAGCAATTCCAAGGCAAACCTCGAAAAAGCTTCACCAAGAAGGACGAGAAGCAACAAGCTCAACAACAACAGCTTACCAGGAAGGGAAAATCCTAGGCTCGCTCGAGCAACTTCTCAATCGAGGCAACATGATAATCGAAACAACCGAAACAACGATGCATCAGGAGCTACACGAACTCAAGCTGGGACAACCAAAGCAACGTAAGAACGTGCATGGCCATCACACCAACGCTGAAAGTCACAAGCTACCTGAGCAAAATATAGAAAACAGCTCGAACAATGCACAGCAGGTTCACGCCAACCGACAAACACTGCCAAGTGCAACACGATCGAGACAACATTAAAATGAAACAAAGCACATCGTCACATCCAGACGAGAGCAAAAACCATCTCGCACAGTGCCAACAAAGCACGTACAAGACCACACATAGAAAACACTGCGATAAACCATCGCAACACCTACGCCAGCAAGAGACTGTACTGGGCCTTAAGGATTCTGAAAACTGTATATCTCGGATTCCCATGTACTTCACACAACAACACTCTGATAGCTCAGAAAAGAACTCCGAACATCTCAGAACATAGCTCTGATACCAGCTGTAGCGACCCGGATTCCGGATACCCCGTGTACCCGATATAAATATCGAATACACGTGATACCACATGGGACCCGCGAGGCCTCCCAAGCGCGGGAAAGCGCCGAAGGGAAAAAGGATTGTGTGGGAAATTTAATTGCTTACTGCTATATCTGCTGGCTTCAATGTATTTCCCACACAATCCTTTTTCCCTTCGGCGCTTTCCCGCGCTTGGGAGGCCTCGCGGGTCCCATGTGGTATCACGTGTATTCGGTATTTATATCGGGTACACGGGGTATCCGGAATCCGGGTCGCTACATACGATGCCAGCCTACGATTTTTCTTTTGAGACTTAAGGGTATTACTTTTTCAGATATAGTCCATTCCATGGGTGAGCTAGTTATTCCCCTTCAGCATTATACAGTTTATAAGCATTGTCAGGATAAACTTCTTGTATTACATAGGGCCCTTCCTAGTTTGGTTGGAGTTTTGAGCGGGATCCACTCGGTTTTACAAAAATTCTTTTGATTACCATTTCACCAACTTTCAATTTTCTCTCAATTACTTTCTTCTGATAAAAATGTGAGAGCCTGTTTTGATAAATTCTTACATGTTTTTTTAAATCAAGCCAATACTTGCAAGGTGAGACGAGGGGGACCATACTCCCCTTCGAAGAAGGAAAGGCACGCCCGACCCCGGCTGCCCGGCAAGTAGATTTTATATATAGCAAGAAGAGGGGTTACAAGGATAACAAGAACCGGAGGGGGGCACCCTGTTGTAGACACGCCAAATTTGACATCATTTTGAGTACATCTCATATTGCATTGTAATGCCCCATTTGACCCTCAAATCGACCTATTTGATCGATTTTTCTCATTTTTCTCAAAAATCTAGCTTTCTCACTTTTTGTCCCATTTTTCCTGGTCTTTTCTATAATTTTTCGAGGCTTTTCTGAATTAGCGACTAGGTCAGTGGGCGCCCATTCCTTGCTTCACAATTCAGCGCCTGTTCGGACGGACGCCATTTCATTCGCATCGACTCATATCTTGGGAGAGTCGACTCTTTTCTAAAACGCGTCCAGGGACTAGGACGCATATTCATTTTCCTATTAATCGCCTCATTAAATTATTTGAATTAACGACTTTTTCAAAAGTTGCACATTGTGAAAGATTTCTGGCATATTTTACCGGGATTTACCGATGGACTGCTTTGCTGGCCTGTTCTCTGACCTGAACTGTGCACATCCAGAAAAAGATTTCTTGTGCCCAGATCCGATGTCGGATCGAGGCAAATTTGGTACCGATGGATAGAGGACTCAAAGGGCTACACCATATAATTATTTTAGATCCATTAAGTGAATGGATTGAAAATGAAAATGACTGTGGGTTGTAGTTATCTCTAGCTCGGAATCACAGACACACAGGACAGAATAAGATCTATCTGAAAATGGATTTTGATTGAGCAGGAGGTAGAAGATTTGGGAGCTGGGAATTTTATGTGGCATGGAAAAGGATGTGAGGGACGTGCAGGAATTTTTAGGGATTTTTATGATGAGGGTTGAAGGGTGGGAAAAATATAGAAACATGTACCTATCTCGCATATCTATTGAATGATAGATTGCGCAGGGTGGAGATTAAAAGTCGGGAAAAATATCAAACATGATCTGAATGGGGAAAAATCTATATTTCTTGAAAGCTAACTCAGAGAGGAACAATCTCTCAATATCTCAGCTCGATCAGAGCTAGGAGCTAGGAGGACCGACCTTTTCTTTAACTTGTTGTTCTAGAACTCGGAGTTCAGGACATCAGGGGGGATGGCGGCTTGTGGCGGCTTGTTGGCGGCTCCGATGGCGGCACGAACGGCGGTGGTGGAGCTTCACACTCCAGAGGGAAGATAGAAATTGGATTCACTCTAATATTGAGGGCTTCACACCCTGGATCCAGAGGAAGAAGATGAAAAACAAGTAAGAACAAGGAAAGCTAGAGAGAGAGGGGGCGCCCTTGGCAAAATTTCATGTAATTTTCTTCATTAATTCTTGTGACAAGGGGAAATACATGGGTTTTATACTAAAAGGAAAAAGACATAAACTCTCCCGAGATCTAGGGTTAGGGAGGGGCAAATGGGGGATGGGAAAATTATTCTCCTATGCAGTCAAATGGCATTACATAAAAAAATTACACATGAATAAACAACATTAAAGGGGGGGGGCTTTGACAAATGGAAAGAGAATTTTGAATTCTCCCTCCTCTTCTTGGTCCAAGTCCAAGGTGGACTTTGAACCAGCCCCACATGGGCCCTAGATGCCACTTGGACTAATGAGGAAGAGGGTGGAGGGTCCTGTAGGGCTACATGGCCTTTTGCAAAGAAACCCAAAGACTTCTAGGACTAACACATTGGCTTATAATGCCATATAGTTGTACAACTAATTACTCAAGGACATAATTACAAATAAAATGACACAAATGAAAAAATAAAATGTTAGTGCTCGGTGTTGATTCTCATCAGTATCGTTTCGTTTGCATTTATATCCTTGGGTTAATGGGGTTGCAAATGTATGGCAAGTATAAGCCAATGGGTTACTTAGGCTAAGTCAATGGGTTTCTTTGCAAAATGGGCCGCATAAGCCCAGCGGGACCCCCACATCCTTTCCCATTGGTCCACCTAGGCTATAGGGCCCATGTGGGGCTGGTCCATGGTCCACCTTGGACTTGGACCAAGGAGAAGAGGGAAGAATTCAAAATATCTCCCCATTATCAAAGGGTCGCCCCCTCCCTTGTCCCCTAGTGGGATTAAACTAATCACCCTTGTCCCCCATTTCCCCATTATACCCCCTTGACCAAGGGTAACCTAGGTCATTTGGATAGGTCTAGGGTTTGAATATATAATATCTCTTGTGTCATTTGATCAATTTTTAATGAGAATTATTGCGAAAACAAGGCCATGGGTGCACCTCCCCTCTCTCTCTCTTGTTCTTGGTGTTCTTCCCAGTCTTCCTCCCTCTCTTCTTCAGATCTAGATCCAAATCCTCCAGATTTCTCAAATTTCTTCCTCTTCCCCTCTTTCTCTACTTGCTATGATCGATCACCGCCGCCGCCGCGCCGCCGTTCGTTCCGCCGTCAAGCCACCACAAGCCGGCTTCCTCCTACTGCCCCGGAATTCAGAGTTGCTGGATAGCAGCTCGGTAAAAGGGCTGGTACAGGAGCTCCAACCGTTGGATCGTGATGATATTTTGAGGGTAGGTACCACCCATCGTCAGTCAATCCCAGTTTAATTTTCACGCCGATCTGAGCTCGTTTGCCACCCTTCCCAGTATTTTCTTTTTCCCCCTCACAGTCTACCTGTGTGCAGATCTGCGAGATAGATCTTGGTAGCTGAATTTTCCACCCCCTCAAACGTTGCCATAAAAATATCCAAAAATTATTTCCGTAACCACCACCCACCCCTCTATCCACCCTAAAAATCCCAGGTCCTAAATATTTCATTTGATCTTCGGTCAAAGCCCTTGAATAGGCAGATCTAGTTCTGCCCTGCATGTTCTGAGTTTTGGGTCAGAGAAATCAGTCAAATAGCAGTCATTTTCATTTCCAATTCAGCCGTTGGATGGATCTGAAATTCCATTGTGTAGTAGGATTTTTAGTCCTATTTCCAACGGTACCCACTGCGTCTCGATCTGACGTCGGATCTGGGCGTATCGGCCATTTTCGTGGAGGCACGCGATTCTGCTCCGAGCCTTGCCAGAAATAGGGGTTGCCGGAGAAATCCCAATGAAATACGCCGGGGCAACCTCAGCGAACGCCGCTCCCGGGGATCGACCCGGGGCCCTCTTCCAGCGTTCCGGTGAACCGCCGCCTTCAGGAGACTCCCGGAGATCAACGTCCCTTTGGATGCCCTGCCAGATAGAAATTGCAGCTTCGTAGTCGCAGTCCACAACCGCTTGGCACGCCGCCAACACGCTGCCCGTCAGCCCCAGAACGGCGCTCCCGGACCGCTGTTGTGGCCTTTTACCTCCCTGCGTGGAGTGGGCCTTAGTTATCTTTCTGTAATTAGTTTGCCATTTGTACCGGGAGTGACGGTTCTCGGCCGGGAAGTCTTCCCCACGCCCCGAGCGTGGAGGTACACTCGCCACCCACCTTGTCTTATTTGCTTAGCTAGTATAGATTCTACTGCCGCTGCATGTGAGTTAGTTATTTCCTAGCTAGTTAAATATTAATAACTTATGTGAGTTGTGAGAGCGAAACCCGTCCCGTGACTCATTTCGAGCACGAGAGTGAGCTGACCACCCGAGACTCAAAGCCGATTTTCCAACCGTGCAGATCGTCACGTTTCCCTTACCGGGTACGACAGTGAGTTAGCGCTTCTTGTTTGGGGCATGATCGCCTCTTCTGGAGCTCGTTCGGTGCCGCGTTGTTGTGTTGTTACTGGTCGTGTCGTCCTATTAGTCGTGTCGTCCTATAGAGTCCAAGGTCGCAACCAGTCCGAGTCGAGTCCCGTAGTCATCCCGCATCACAGAAGATGCGTCTTCTTCAATTCTCCCATTCGTGAACCTTGTATTGCTCAGGAATGAATGACTTCTCACAAAGGCGCTACTTCTTTAATTAGAGACCTGGTCGTTGTCATTAATTCTCTTCTCTATTTTTGGCCTAATTACCAAAAATTCATAATTTCTTGAATCGCGTCCGACCCAGTGGACGTGATTTCCATTTTGATTTTTTGGTAATATTCAACATTTCTAAATAATTTATGAAAAGGCGTCCGATTGACTCATCGCCTATTCATGAACGCGTCCAGGAGCCTAGACGTGTATTTCCTTGCCATTTTCAGATTTTCTTAATCCAACCAAAACTCATATAAATTGCTAATTCACGTCTGGGACCCCCGACGCGATTTCTTTATTAATTTTAGAAATTTCTAATCTTCCAAAAAATTGCTTGGGATGGGCGACGCTTTGATTAATTTAATGGGCGACCACTGCGTCGGTCACCATTTCTGACAGAATTCTGAACTTCCTAGCAGCCCATTCTTTCTCCGATTTGGCCCCCTTTTCTACTTGGGGAATGGTCCCTATGGCTTTCAAATTTTGGGAGGGCACTTGCTAATGTAATATCTCCTTCCAAATTCAATTAAAATTGATTTTTCTATTTTTCATGGAATTAAACTGTGAATTTCTGCCCTATAAATAAGACCCCTCTCTCCTTTGGCTAAAGGGGGACGAATTCATCAATAAGGGGAGGTGATGCCGGATCAGAGGCTCAAGGAGAAGACTCCCATGAACCACAAAGCTACATCCTTGGAGATCTTCTTCCCTTGAAGCTCCCAATTGGAGAAAAAAACCAATAAGCTTCCCCCTTCTCTTTTCTCTTTATTCTTTATTAGCATTGCATCCATTCATATTCCCTTCCTCTTTCATTTATCTTCTTCATCTCAACCACGTTGAGATCTCCCTTAGTGTAACACTTGCACCCTCCATATCATTCATCATTTTTATCCACCATTTGCATAGGGGTTTAAAGCTAAAACACCAACAAGGTGTGTTCTCATCGATGCTTTCATGTTTATTTTACATTAAGAAGTTGATGCTACATACACTTGGTTTCTAATTCCATATATTTTGTTAGTTTGTTATTTTTGCAAGGGTAATCAAGTCAAAGGAAAACTTTCGTCAACGGCTGGCCGATAGGAAGAGAAGGTGCACTCACATCTCCCCGCTTTTAAGGTATTTATCTCGATCCCTCCTTTTATTTATTGTTATATTCATTTGAGGCCCACAGTCTCAGGCGATCACCCTCCTCTAGCATCCACACATGCTCACTTCTTCCCCCCTTTTCCCATTCTTTTCTTTTACATATTAATGATTATTTTTTTATTCTTCTTAATTTTGTAAGTGGATTTCTTAGAATCTACAATTGGCGATCACGGTGGGACCATCTTCATTTTTATTTTGATTACCCTTCCCCACTCGGCACCCAGGTGTGCCACCTCCTTTTGTGCTCCACGTAGCACTCTTTATTTTCATTTTTTATCATTTGTGCACCGCGTGCACACCCCCTCCCACTTGGATTGCTAATTTGATTAGATTTGGAATTTCCTCTTTTTTTATCCATCCACCTCAAAAAAAAAAATGAGCATGCCATGCTTTGTTTCTTGTTCTATTGATTGCCATGGGTCATATTGATGTGTTGTGAGTGTTATTTATCCCCTTCTTCCATTGGTTTATATATATATATATATATATATATATATATATATATTCCTCTTTATGGCCGTTGGGAGTTTCTATGAGCAGAGGAATATGCGCCCATCACAGTGGGCGCTAATTCCTAGATTAGCATCCACTGTAACAGACGTTGTTTGCTTAAAAAAAAAGATAACCACGTCTGGGGTTCTAGACGCATTCTTGTTTTCTGTAAAAAGATTTTTTTTTGAGCTACCAGGGATGTAGGCGTGATTTTCTGATTTAGCGCACATTGTCCATGTCGTCCTTTCCCTGTTTTTCCACAGATTCACAGTGTTTATTGTTTGTTTTGTATACTTCTTGCATATCCTTGTTCATATACATATTGTCTCTTCATTGTTACATTAGTTCTGCATTCATAGTGCATTTGGCTTGGGAGACCTCCTCTCTCCACACCTTTTAGGAGACTATACCCCTCTCTTGGTTAAGGAAGGACCCTCCATTGAGCACTACATCTCTTTAGACTGGAATCTCCTAAACCAAGGCCTCTGTAAGCCCCCGCACCCATGGATTCTCTCACGGAAGCTGGGCTGGTTGTACCTTTCAAGTCCCCGGGTTAGTTGGCCTACACATGGTGAGAGAATCAACCTAGTTGGCATTGAAGCAAACCCACATTGAAATTAAAGTCCTACATTGTCATGCCCAGAGCCTTTATTACAGCGAAACACTAACTCGGGGAGCGCGAACAGCCGGCATGGTAAGCCTCTTGTGAGCAAGAACAATCAGAGCGTAAGACAATCAGACATAAAGATGCAATTGCACAATATATATATATTCAAACTCCCACTTTATTTCATTGATAATCAAATATTCAAATACATCCACTAATTCAATTTCCATTATGCACGAGACTCAAGAAAATAGGAAAATTACATAGACTCAATCTAAACAATATAGACTTTCCTAAGTCTGCACTCTCATCTTGACAATTCTTTCATTCGCTCTCGGACCCGCTACTTGTATAAACCGAATCCGAATTCGAATCACTTCCATCTCCTGAAAAGATTGGAAATAGGTAATGAGCACACTTGCCCAGTAGGTATCTTCGCATCAACATGAAGGCACTATTAAAGTAATTAACAATTTAGCTCTAAAGAATAAGAAAAAAATCATGCGAATGCGATCAATCATGCGATTAAACCAAAGTAACAAGATGATCATATAAGTTAGAATGAGAACAAATACGAACTAGTAAGAATGTAACAAGAATATGATATTGGCCTTTCATGAACAATAATGTATCGAGAATGTACTAGCAAGCCACATAATCATCACTCTAGTATCTTTTGCTTATGAGCAAGTACTTCATGAATTTCTGTAGAATATCAAGCAAGAAAGTCATGTACAAGAATGTCATGTCGTGCCGTGGATTTTCACTTATTTATAAAGAAAGTACTCCTAGCGCAATGCGACGCCAGTAGCATCATACCCCATGGTTTATAAAATAGTATGTTTCCGACAATCAGCCGAGGGGACTAGCATAGAGCCCTTGAACACAATCAGTGCTCGATCGCATCTTCAAGTATAAATTAAGTTACTTCCACGCATGTTAATAATAAAATATAGCCAAGAATGTAATAAGTTCAATAAGCTTATGATAACAAGAATTCAATGAATGAATGCTTCAATAAGAATTATGAGAAATCAAGAATGACTTAAGCAAGGTTATGCTTATGGAAATAAATCAGCAGCATAACGATACGTTCTTTATCTTCCATTCATTATATTAGGTTTCTTGATCAATATGATAAATTCTAGATCATTAATAGTCCATCTAGAACCTTTAGAATATCAACCCTTGGTCCACCTTGGGTAAAAATACTCAAACAGTGTGACGGTCGTGTACTAGGCCGTTACATGATGTGACGCTCTAGTATTGGGCCGTTACATTAGTCTGAATCCAGAATTTAGAAATCGGACTCAATGGAATGTGACGGTCGTATACTGGGCCGTTACTTGTGCCTGACGGTCTAATATAGAGTCGTTACATTACTGATAACCAAAAATATCGATAGTGTAATCTAATCAATGGTCTTTGATGGTACAACCAACTCGGCGTCCTAGTGGGAATCCTAGGCTCGCGGAGAATTACGGAGGCCTTGGAACAAGATTTTCTAGTCCATTGGAAGGAATATCCAATAGAGAGTTCATCATGTCTAAGAATAATGTTCCTATAGTGCAAAGTGAACTAATGGACAACATACCGGAGTATGTGCCGTGTACTTAAAGAAAATGACTCTATAGATAGAGGATAAATGTGTAACATTGTGAAACCATGAGGAAACTCTGTCATTACAATATTTGGAAAATAATGATTTAGAATACAAAACTATAGAGTTTTGGCCAATGAAATTAACATAACTTAAAATAGTTTAGGATGCCTAGATCATGCAGATTCCAATATGAATTAGTAAGTAAACTTAAAATCATAATAACAAGTCAAAACTCAGCTAACTAGGCTTATTTATAAGTTAATTTAACTGGTTACTATTCTGTCACGGGCTGACAGAACACAGAGTCTATTGGTCTAACATGAGAGCGTCACAGTGCTTGTGACGGTCTATTGAGGGGCCGTTACAGTAATGTAACGCTCCTGTCCTGGTGCGTTAGAGACAACGGTGAAATGAAAACATAACAGAGTGTGTGACGGTCGGTCGTAAGGCCGTTATATCATGTGACGGTCTTACCCTGATTCGTTAGAGCCTCTGCTGACAGTAATAAATAACAATGACCTAAGTTTCAACTCGCATCATGTCTGAAAATCATACATATAACTTCCCACATGATAGAATGAAGGCTAAACGAATATCATGCATGGGTTCTCTGTGAATTTTACAAGGAAGTTTCTTTTGAATTTAGTTAGGGCTAAGAATATAGATATATGCATGTCTCCACTAAAACATGAAATTCATGAGCAAAAGTGCATGTAATTCAAGCAAAATCAAAGGACTTTTATCCCTAACATGTTGTTTTTACCATTCATGAGATAACCTACCTCTTCTAAAACCTTTAAACTTCGAAATTGATGCTAGATGTTACCCTTAGACCCTTGTACTTCTTGTGATAAATCAGCGACTTCAATCTGCTCTATTTCCTCAGTCTCTTGACCTAAGGACATGATATTTTGAGGGTAAGAAGATGAAACTATTGGGTACAAAAAGTTCTAAAGGATTGAATTCTAATTATCTCGTTTAGACGTCCTAATCTCTGGATCTTCAGGGGTCTTACGTTCAGATTCCTATGTTGCTAAGGTTAAATCAGCAACTTTGGAAGCGTCTATCTTCTTGGTTGCTTGATCTCCTAGCATGAAATATGGAGAACTATTAGTCTATAATATACTAGACAAAATCTTTTAAAGAACTTACCCGAAATTATGACTCCTTACCTTGATTCTTCACGGGCCAAAAGTAAGGGTCGCTCAGTTCAGAATTAGGTCATATTTATAGGGTTTTGGCTAGGGTTTGAAGATTAGATCGATTCTAGAGTCCTTAATTAGCCATAATCTAATCCCCAAGAGTCCTTAGTAATGTTATAACTCTTCCTAAGTAGATCTCTAGTGCATAAGATCCCAAAGTTTTAATCTTTTTACTCGTTCTTTCTTTCACGGAACTAACAGGGTGTAACGCATCTAGCATGGTGCGTTACAAGCATGTGACGGTCGCACGATGGACCGTTACATTCAACGTGTATAGAGTTTCAATTTAATAAAACTCTTTTATTCGTTTATCCTATATAATTATCTATATAATTAGTATTTATCCTTAAAATACGTGAATAGGCTAAATAACCTTCTAGAATATGGGCCAAACTTAATGGGCTTGGTTCTTAAACCTTTTAGATTTTGTGTAAATAAGCTTGGTTAATTATTTAACCTAATTGGGCCTTGTAATGACTTATTAATCTAATAATCCATTCCATAATATATTTAGGCCTTTAAAAATTTTAGAAAATTATTTAAAAATTTAAAACTATTTATATAAATTCTGGGGCACTACATCCTCCCCCACTTGGAAGAATTTGGTCCCCAAATTCAATATATGGATTGTGGAGACTGTACTTACAGTTAAATAATTCTGGAAATCTTTTTCGCATGGCTGCTTCGGTTTCTCATGTTGCTTCATATGGCCATATTTTCTTCCATTGAATCTTGACCATAGGAATAACTTTATTTCGTAGTTGACGCTCTTCTCCTTCCAGAATCTTTATTGGTGTTTGCTCGAACGTCATATCCTTTTGAATCTCCAGATTGTCATAAGTAATGATATGCTTAGGATCATATACATATTTCTTCAGCATAGAGATGTGAAATACGTCATGAACTCCTGCTAATTGTGGAGGTAAAGCCAGTTTGTAAGCAACTTCACCAATCCGTTCAAGAATTTTAAACGGGCCAATGAATCTTGGAGTTAGCTTTCCTTTAATGCCAAATCTTCGAATTCCTCGACCTGGAGAAATCTTTAAATATACACGATCTCCTACCTGAAACTCCAAGTCACATTCTTCGATTGTCAGCATAAGACTTGTGCCTATCTTGTGCCATTTTCATTCTTTCTTGGATAAGCTTGATCTTTTCGGTAGAATCCCTTATAAGGTCGAGGCCTAGAAATTGCTTTTCCCCTATTTCATTTCGGCATATTGGTGATCGACAACTTATTCCATATAAGGCTTCAAAAAGTGTCATTCGTATGCTAGCCTGATAGCTATTGTTATATGCATACTCTACTAGAGGCAAGTGATCATGCCAACTACTTGCAAAGTTGATAGCACAAGCCCTGAACATATCTTCTACTACCTGATTCGTTCTTTCCGTTTGACCATCTGTTTGTGGATGAAAAGTTGTGCTAAAATTCAATCTAGTCCCTAGTGAATGTTATAGACCCTTCCAGAATTGTGATGTGAATCGAGGATCTCTATCAGATATAATAGTGACTGGAACACCATGTAGTTTGACAATCTCTTTTATGTACAATGCTGTCAGGATATCCACAAACCATCGACTCTTTATTGGTATGAAGTGTGCGAATTTAGTCAATCGGTCTATGATTACCCATATTTCATCGTGTCCTCCTCTAGTCTTTGGTAAACCCATAATAAAGTCCATCTCTATACTCTCCCACTTCCATTCAGGAATATTCAAGGGGTGTAGTTTACCTGCGAGTCTAAAATGCTCTGCCTTTACTTGTTGGAAAGTGAGACAGCGAGACACGAAATTAGCTATTTCTCTCTTCATATTGGGCCACCAGAAATTTCTTTTGAGATCTTGAAACATCTTTGTTCCTCCTAGATGAATTGTGTATTTGGAATTATGCGCTTCATCTAGGATTAGTTTCTTCGTAGCCTCATGATCTGGTACACATATTCGGCCCTTAAATAATAATCTTCCGTCATTGAAAATAGAAAAATCTGGCCTTTGTTCTATATTGGCTTTAATTTCCTGTAATATATGATCATCATTTTGCAACTTGACCAGATCTTCTATCAATGTAGGTTCAGCTCGGATATTAGCTATGAAACAATCTTCTTCCTTTATGTCAATATCTAAGTTCAACTGAGCAAATTGAGGAACAAGGTTAGTTACGTTTATCATAAGACTTGATAGCATACCTATTGGTTTTCTGCTGAGTGCATCTGCTATAGCATTAGCCTTGCCAGGATGATATTGAATAGCAAAATCAAAGTCTTTGAGATATTCTAACCACTTCCTCTGCCTCATGTTAAGCTCCTTTTGAGAGAATAAATATTTAAGGCTTTTGTGGTCCGAGTAGATCGTGAACTTTTCTCCATAAAGATAATGACGCCAAATTGTCAAGGTGAAAATAACCGCTACTAATCCCAGATCATGTACGGGATAGTTTTCCTCATGACATTTTAATTGTCTTGAAGAATAACAGATTACTTTTCCATTCTGCATGAGAACGCATCCTAAGCTTATGCCAGACGCATCTGTATACACTTCGAATCCACCACCCTCCATTGGTAGTGACAAAACAGGGGCTGTCGTAAGATGATTCTTAAGAGTTTGGAAACTCTTCTCACATTCCTCTGACCAGACAAAAGGATTTTCTTTTCTTGTGAGTTTAGTTAAAGGAACTACTATCTTTGAGAAGTCCTTAATGAATCTTCTATAATAACCAGCTAGACCCAGAAAGCTCCTTACTTCAGACACAATCGTAGGCCGACTCCAATTCTTGACAGCTTCTACCTTAGAAGGATCCACAACAATACCTTCCTTTGAAATAATGTGGCCTAGGAATGAGACTTCCTCGAGTCAGAATTCACACTTATTGAGTTTGGCACAAAGCTTGTGCTCTCTAAGTGTTTGTAAATCTATTTTCAAATGTTGTTCATGTTCCTCTTTTGTCTTGGAATACATCAAGATACCGTCAATGAAGACGACAATGAACTGGTCCAGATGTGGCTGGAAGACATTGTTCATAAGTTGCATGAATGATGCTGGGGCATTAGTTAATCCAAACGGCATTACCACGAATTCATAGTGGCCATAACGACTTCGAAAAGCCGATTTATAAATGTCCTCTTCTTTAATTCTAAGCTGATGATAACCCGATCTGAGGTCAATCTTAGAGAAATATTCTGCTCCTGAAAGCTGATCGAATAGCTCATCAATACGCGGCAACGGATACTTATTTTTAATTGTAAGCTGATTCAGTCACTGGTAATCGATGCATAGCCTGAGAGAACCATCCTTCTTCTTGACAAATAGAACCAGCGCACAAGGGGATGTGCTAGGTCTGATGAAGCCCTTGTCTAGTAGTTCCTGCAACTGTCTTTTCAATTCTTTAAGCTCCGTGGGGGACATCCTGTAAGGGGCTATAAAAACAGGTGCTGCTCCTGGAATGAGTTCAATGGTGAAGTTTACTTCCCTCTCGGGTGGTAAACTGGGTAGTTCCGATGGAAACACATCTGGGAACTCATTTACAATAGGGATGTCTGCTATGCTAATTTCTTTGGATTCGGTGATAATGACAGAAGTAAGAAAAACTTCACATCCTTGTGAGATAAGTTTGCAAGCGTGAAGTGAGGATATGATAGTGGGGTGTTTCTTGTACTTGATGTCAAGAAAAGAGAATCTTGGAAGACTGGGCTTTTGAAATGATATAATCCTATTTCGGCAATTGATATAAGCATCATGATCTACAAGCCAATCTACCCCTCAAATGGCATCATAACCTTTCATGTCAAGGCATACTAGGTTTGCGGGAAGATTATGACCTTTTAATATCACTTCGCTATCAGGATAATAGTCGGTAAGCTTTGTTCCAGATCCTAAGGGTGTGGAAATAGCGAGATCTGAAGGTAAGGGAACCGATGCGATTGGTAATGTTTTAGCAAAAGTAGTGGAGAGAAAATAATGAGAGACACCCGTATCAAATAGCACAAATGCAGGATGAGAACAAATTTGAAGAGTACCTTCCATAAGCCAATCATCCCTGGGCGCTTCCTCTTCTTCTAGAATAGCATTGAGGCGAGCCTGCCTCCTGCATACTCCACCAGATGACTGGTCCTTCATAAGGGGGCATTCCGGCATGCGATGCTCCCTGCTTCTACAACGTAAACAAGCGCCGAGACGCTTCCAACACTCCTCAGCCGAATGGCCGAATTTTTCACAAAATCTGCAAGCCGTGGCGACCTGCTCCTTCTCCTCCTTGACTTTCTTTTACTTATGGGAACTTCCACCATTCCCATTCCTAGATCTCTTCTTACTATCACGGCTTTTATAAGGCTCCGTGATGCTGATCTTTTCTTTCTTATAACTCCGATCTGAGCGTCGGCTTGATTCTTCTCCTTTCCCTTTCAATTTTTTGACCTTCTCTAAGGTCCTTTCGCATAGGTATGCCCGCTGAACCATCTCCGAATAAGTACGAATGTTTTGGGTCCCGAGCTGCTGGATGAAACCGAGTCGTAACTCGTCCATAAACCGATTTGCCTTTAATAAATTGGTGCTGATAAGATGTGGTGCGTAAGGTGCAAGCTTTGAGATTTGTAGTTCATATTCGGCAACTGTCATCATTCCTTGTTGAAGAGCGGCGAACTCCATAGCCTTTCATTCCTTTACGTGCTCAGAAAAGTACTTGGCACGGAATAGGGTAAGAAAATTGTCCCATGTATGATGTGCATTGGCTGGAGGTGCCGGAACTGGCTTCCACAATGTGAGAGCATCTTTGTTGAGTTGAAAGGTTGCGAGACGCACCTTCTCCTGATCGGTGCATTGGATGACATCAAATATACGATTCATTTCGTCTATCTAGTTCTCCACCTCATCGGGATTAGACGAACCATAGAATCCCGAAGGATTTAAACTCTGGAAATTACGATGTAGGTCACCAGCCCTTGCCCCTGCGCCACCTTGCACTATAGTTTGCAATGCCTGAGTAAGGCCGGCAACTATTTGTTGCATACCATCCCAATCTATACGATGAGCCATTCGTAAGATAAGGTATCTGAGAGAAAATAACAACTTGTTATTTCTCATGAAACTGGAATGAACAAAATAAATCTTAAAGCTAATTAACTATCTTATCCCGGCTCTACCCAATTCTCACATGGGTATGGAACTTCTTCCTTAGTTCATAGGTAGGGTTCCTAAAACCTTGGACTTATCCTATGACATGACTCTTCTTCTTAAGTCCTGGGACTTAAGCTCTGATACCAACTTAACTATCACGTCCCGAGCCTTTATTACAGTAGAAGACTAACTTGGGGAGCGCGAACAGCCGGCATGGTAAGCCTCTTGGGAGCAAGAACAATCAGAGCGCAAGACAATCACACATAAAGATGCAATTGCACAATATATATATTCAAACTCCCACTTTATTTCATTGATAATCAAATATTTAAATACATCCACTAATTCAGTTTCCATTATGCACTAGACTCAAGAAAATAGGAAAATTACATAGACTCAATCTAAACAATATAGACTTTCCTAAGTCTGCACTCTCATCTTGACAATACTTTCATTCGCTCTCAGACCCGCTACTTGTATAACCCGAATCTGAATTCGAATCACTTCCATCTCCTGAAAAGATTAGAAATAGGTAATGAGCACACTTGCCCAGTAGGTATCTTCGCATCAACATGAAGGCACTATTAAGGTAATTAACAATTTAGCTCTAAAGAATAAGGTAAAAATCATATGAATGTGATCAATCATGCGATTAAACTAAAGTAACAAGATGATCATGTAAGTTAGAATGAGAACAAATACGAACTGGTAAGAATGTAACAAGAACATGATATTGGCCTTTCATGAACAAGAATGTATCAAAAATGTACTAGCAAGCCACATAATCATCACTCCATTATCTTTTGCTTATGAGCAAGAACTTCGTGAATTTCTGTGGAATGTCAAGCAAGAAAGTTATGTACAAGAATGTCATGTCGTGCCGTGGATTTTCACTTATTTATAAAGAAAGTACTCCCAGCGCAATGCGACGCCAGTAGCATCATACCCCATGGTTTATAAAATAGTATGTTTCCGATAATCAGCCGAGGGGACTAGCATAGAGCCCTTGAACACAATCAGTGCTCGATCGCATCTTCAAGTATAAATCAAGTTACTTCCACGCATGTTAACAATAAAATATGGCCAAGAATATAATAAGTTCAATAAGCTTATGATAACAAGAATTCAATGAATGAATGCTTCAATAAGAATTATGAGAAATCAAGAATGACTTAAGCAAGGTTATGTTTATGGAAATAAATAGGCAGCATAACGATACATTCTTTATCTTCCATTCATTATATTAGGTTTCTTGATCAATATGATAAATTCTAGATCATTAATAGTCCTTCCAGAACCCTTGGAATATCAACCCTTGGTCCATCTTGGGTTAAAATACTCAAACAGTGTGACGGTCGTGTACTGGGCCGTTACATGATGTGACGCTCCAGTTTTGGGCCATTACATTAGCCTGAATCCAGAATTTAGAAATCGAACTCAGTGGAATGTGATGGTCGTATATTGGGCCGTTACTTGTGCCTGACGGTCCAATATAGAGCCGTTACATTACTGATAACCAAAAACATCGATAGTGTAATCTAATCAATGGGCTTTGATGGTACAACCAACTCGGTGTCCTAGTGGGAATCCCAGGCTCGCGGAGAATTACGGAGGCCTTGAAACAAGATTTCCTAGTCCATTGGAAGGAATATCCAATAGAGAGGTCCTCATGTCCAAGAATAATGTTCCTATAGTGCAAAGTGATCTAATGGATAACATACCGGAGTATGTGTCATGTACTTAAAGAAAATGACTCTATAGATAGAGGAAGAATGTGTAACATTGTGAAACCATGAGGAAACTCCGTCATTACAATATTTGGAAAATCATGATTTAGAATACAAAACTATAGAGTTTTGGCCAATGAAATTAACATAACATAAAATAGTTCAAGATGCCTAGATCATGCAGATTCCAATATGAATTAGTAAGTAAACTTAAAATCATAATAACAGGTCAAAACTCAGCTAACTAGGCTTATTTATAAGTTAACTTAACTGGTTACTATTCTGTCATGGGCTGACAGAACACAGAGTCTAACGGTCTAACAGGAGAGCGTCACAGTGCTTGTGACGGTCTATCGAGGGGCCGTTACAGTAATGTAACGCTCCTGTCCTGGTGCGTTAGAGACAACAGTGAAATGAAAACATAACAGAGTGTGTGACGGTCGGTCGTAAGGCCGTTATATCATGTGATGGTCTTACCCTGATCCGTTAGAGCCTCTGCTGACAGCAATAAATAACAATGACCTAAGTTTCAACTCGCATCATGTCTGAAAATCATACATATAACTTCCCACATGATAGAATGAAGGCTAAACGAATATCATGCATGGGTTCTCTATGAATTTCACAAGGAAGTTTCTTTTTAATTTAGTTAGGGCTAAGAATATAGATATATGCATGTCTCCACTAAAACATAAAATTCATGAGCTAAAGTGCATGTAATTCAAGCAAAATCAAAGGAATTTTATCCCTAACATGTTATTTTTTCTGTTCACGAGATAACCTACCTCTTCTAAAACCTTTAAACTTCGAAATTGATGCTAGATGTTACCCTTAGACCCTTGTACTTCTTGTGATAAATCAGCTACATCAATCTACTCTATTTCCTCAGCCGCTTGACCTAAGGACGTGAAATTTTGAGGGTAAGAAGATGAAACTATTGGGTATAAAAAGTTCTAAAGGATCGAATTCTAATTACCTCGTTTAGACGTCCTAATCTCTGGATCTTCAGGGGTCTTGCGTTCAGATTCCTGGGTTGCTAAGGTTAAATCAGCAACTTTGGAAGCTTCTATCTTCTTGGTTGCTTGATCTCCTAGCATGAAATTTGGAGAACTATTAGTCTATAATATACTAGGCAAAATCTTATAAAGAACTTACCCGAAATTATGACTCCTTACCTTGATTCTTCACGGGCCAAAAGTAATGGTCGCTCAGTTCAGAATTAGGTCCTATTTATAGGGTTTTGGCTAGGGTTTGAAGATTAGATCGATTCTAGAGTCCTTAATTAGCCATAATCTAATCCCCAAGAGTCCTTAGTAATGTTATAACGCTTCCTAAGTAGATCTCTAGTGCATAAGATCCCAAAGTTTTAATCTTTTTACTCGTTCTTTCTTTCACGGAACTAACAGGGTGTAACGCGTCTAGCCTGGTGCGTTACAAGCATGTGACGGTCGCACGATGGACCGTTACATTCAACGTGTATAGAGTTTGAATTTAATAAAACTCTTTTATTCGTTTATCTTATATAATTATCTATATAATTAGTATTTATCCTGAAAATACGTGAATAGGCTAAATAACCTTCTAGAATATGGGCCAAACATAATGGGCTTGGTCCTTAAACCTTTTAGATTTTGTGTAAATAAGCTTGGTTAATTATTTAACCTAATTGGGCCTTGTAATGACTTATTAATCTAATAATCCATTCCGTAATATATTTAGGCCTTCAAAATTTCTAGAAAATTAATTAAAATTTAAAAATTATTTATATAAATTCTGAGGCACTACATACATTGTGTGGATCATATCAATTTTTGTCAAAATCATCTAATTAACTAAGATTCAACTAAAAATCAAGTGTAAACATCAATTTATTTGATACCTTTGCAACATTATCTTGTTTGAACACTGTTTGTTTGCATAATGTTTCGCTTTGACAATAAAACCAACATGTTAAATCAATCATATGTTCATGAGGATGATAAACCTAGCACATCATATGATCCTCAATTTTATAATTCTAACCACAATTTTTCCAAGGGACCACGTCCTCATTCCTATGGTCTTGCCCGATCCATGGGCAATTCTCACTCTTATGGTCCCGTGCACCCATCGCGAATCGATATTCCCCCGGAATCGTCTCCTCCCGATGATGAGAAGGTTTCCCAAGTCTTGCATGCATTAGATCATCTCACCCCTCAACAAATCCAAGCCCTTAAGGCTATTGTTGAGGGTGCATATTCTTCTCATTCTCCTTCCATTCCCCCAAGGGTGGCCCATCACCCGCCTTCATCCATTCATCCTCCTACTCACGTGGTCTATCACCCGCCTCCTTCTTTTTACCTGCCTTCTACACATATTCCTCCTCGGGTAATCCATCACCTACCTCCTTCTATTCCTCCTCATTCACGGCCCCAAGGCCCACGCATTCCTTGCAACCCGGCCCGTCCGGGTCATTTTATGGGCCGGCCCATCAACCCCCCTCAACGGCCTTCACATCAAGCTGCCCCTTCTAGGCCGCCATGCCAACCCTCCGTTATTCATGTTACACCCCTCCAACAAGCTCTCCTTGATAAAGTCACTTCAATGGAGGAATAATTGAAGAGGGTCGCGAGCTTGCGGCCCGCTCCTCCTCCCCCTTCTTCAGTCAATCTTCTTCACGCTTTCATGAAAAACATCACCAAGATGGAGAAAGATTGGAAGGAATGGAGAGATGACAATGACATCGATAACGAATGTGAGCAAGAAAATTTCACATGCTTTGATGATCAAGTGGATGCCGTCTGCCCTCCACTCATCCATCCCACTCATTCATATGGACCGCCACCTCCACATTCACCTCCACAACATTATACCCCTTACACTATTCCATCACCCATCATTACGCCTCCACCACGGCATCTACTTGATTTGGTTGATTGTGAAGAATTGGAGACGGCACATGAAGATGACGGTGTTCAAGAGGCATACACTCCGAGTTTCCTTCGCTTTCCTCTCCCTCGATTGTCGCCTGATAAACATCCTGCTCAGGACGAAGCCACCATCGCAAACCCTGTCTACGAGCCCAATTGGTGTTACGAGGATGGGTCGATTATCTAATCGCCCACGCCGGCACATCATGAGACTCCAACTACCCCTAACACTTCTCGCCCCAAAATTTGATGCTTCTTGCGTACCAAGTCTCCCTCTTCTACACCTCCAATTACCACATCATCAACTTCCACTCCATGGGCCTCCGCCGAGTTTCTATTAACCTCCACTCCACTGGCCTCTGCCAAACCTCCCGCTATACCTTGTTTCAAACCAAGTAACTGTTGGGACTGGTGCGATGGATTCAGAGGGGGTGAATGAATCCCTCTTTTAAAATTTCGCTAACTTGACACTTTTACGCAATCAGAGTTAAGCCTTTTGAAGCAGTGTTTCGAGTAACTTGACAGCACTTCACACTAAACAGACGTTGGACAAACAAACTGAAATACACACCTCAGCAGAACAACTAGGTGACAGAACGTGTGATCACGTAGCTCTCACGAGGCTGAGATCAAACAATCGATGTGCACAGCAACCACAAGCCAGAAATAAATAAAAAATGATCGGCCTACGCATTCATCTAACCGAGATAGATAAAAAACATGCAAACCACAGAACACAAGAAATTTTAGGTGGTTATGTCCTCCAGACCTACATTCACCCAACCTGAGTGTGGAATCCTGCTGATACATAGCTTAAACCACTGGGCCTCACAGCTTGCCTACAACCGCTGAGCAACACAGCTTGCTGTCCGAGATATCCACCTCGCCCACTGAGCAACACAGCTTGCTGACCAGAGGAATCCTCCTCTACAACGCGGAGCAATATAGCTTAGCTATGCTGACTAATAGCTTGAAATAGAGTCAAATGAAAACAAAAGATGATAAAACACAGCGACTGAAAGCTGTAAAAGATAGCAATAGAAATGTGGCTCCCATAGGAGCAAGTTGGTCTGGATTTGATCCAAGAGCCAATAGATAACAGATCTTCAATGAAGTCTTCTCTCTTCTTCTTCACGAACTCTCTATCTCTCTTTTCACCCTCCTTTCTCTTCTTCTGCTACTTTCTCTCTTTTTTTCTCTCTCTTTCTCTTCTTCTCTCTTTCTCTTCTCTCTGGATCGTGCAGGCTCTTTCTGCTTCTGCTCTTTCAAGTAAGTTCTCTATTTCAATCACAGTGCTCCTCAGGAAGAAGCTTCTTATTTATAGAGCAGTGAACAGATAGGGCGTGTGGTCATCATGATTCCCATCCAAATATCTAGGTCACGTGTCAGCATCACAGCCTCGTTGTATTCCACGTGTCACGATCTTGGCGCTTTCTTTCATTCTCGAGTTATGTGCCCTTCTTAGATTCCTCGAACAGAGATCCTGTCAAGTCAAACTTATTATCAGTTTGAATCAATCTGAAGGAAAAGAAAAGGATGCATCGAGTTAGTTCAAGATTTGAACTAAGCATGTACAGACTTGATGGTGTGTAATGCAGTATGCATATAGGAAAGTATGCACATTGAAGAGGAATGCTCAGGCATGCCACTGAGATGTGTACAGACTTTTGTGTGCATGCGACAAGACAATGTACAGACTTGCTGTGCCTAGAGTTTGAGCATGAATGCATAATGCACAGGCCTAATGAAACTATGCATGAACTTAACTGCTCGTATCAACAAAGGTTGTATAGACTTGTGTCCTTGCAGCACCAATAGTTGCACCGACTTTGTGTATATGTGTATGCGCGAGGCAATGCGATGCACTGACTATGTGTATGCGTGAAGCACAACGATGCAAAAAGATGCACTGAGTTGGTTCGAGAATGTATAGACTTGCTAAGTCATCAAGGCAACTGTGTGCAGACTTAGTATTTAAATGCACGATCTTTACGTATGTATGGAACAAAAGTTGCACAGACATGCCACCAAAGAATGTACAGACTTTGTGTGCAATGTACAAACGATGCATAGATATGCCACCGAAGAATATACAGACTTTGAGTGCATGGTACAAAAGATGCACAGACATGCCGTCGAAGAATGTACATACTTTGAAGTGAAATATGCACATATGCATATAGTTAGTCGCGTGCAGCAACAAATGTTGTACAGACTTGAGTTGATGCTGCAACAGGAGTTGCATGGACTTAGTGACTAGGTATGCACTAAGAAGACATGCAGTCTAGGCAAAACTCTGTACAGACTTAACCTGTGCATGGGCATTTAATCAGAACAAAGCACTCAAAACATCATTTCATCATCAATGCACAAGGGGCTGGACCTAACACACTCCCCATAACACTCCCTATAGCAGTTAGCATAGATCATCATCATTCTTATGTGGTGACTCATTGAGTTGCTATCATCAAAACAACAACACCCTATCATCAAAGCACAAGGGGCATAACAATCTCCCCCTTTTTGATCATGTCAACACAATGAGTCACACAGACTCAGCAAACAATTCTCCCCCTTCGACATAATCAAAAAGGAAATGGTTTGCGAGTGGAATGAAAGACATGTATGAAATCTGATACCAATTCCCCCCCATAGAAACATGCAAAATGAGCACTGAAGAATAAAATATAAGAACTCCCCCTATCAACATGAATGTTTGACTACTCTCCCCTTAAATGCAGATGACCCAGAACTCCCCCTGAAGTGCAGGAATGAACTCTGGTTAACCAATGAAGCAATCTAAAATCTGCCATCACAAGGAATCCAAAACAATAATGGTTGTGGCACCTCACATATGCATGGACAGAATAAAGCAGGTGGAAAGTCCACAGAACCAGAACTAGTTACAGAAATAAGATGGAAGATTCCAACAGTGTGGACAAGAGTAGGGGTGAGAAATAGTCAAAGCACAGTACATCTCAAGGAATAATCAATCAACCGATAAGAGAGAATTGTCAACAAAGTTCCTGTTGATTAAGTTGTCAGGGGTGAATCAGATCATGAGGGATTGTAAGGCATGCATGCAACTGATTGAGAAACTAGACTCTCCCCCTGAGGAAATTCAGTGCAGACAAACATGCTTCTCCCCCTTTGCCATCAGCAAATAAGGAGGACAGAAAGGAACAACGTTCTATGTAGCAGTTCAGAATGTGAGCAACTTATGACGCAACCCTTAAATGATATGAATCAAGCAATGGGCTTGCATGATTTCAGTCAAGTTTAACAGTTATAGAAGGGAAAGAGAATGCACTGACTTTTCTGAAATAGGGTTATATACTCCATTTATAGCAATGAACCTGAGTCACATAACCATAAGAGTCTAGGTCGAGACAATGCCCTAGTTACTTCAGACAGAGTGAAGGGCAAGGAAGGGTACCTGAATTTGTATTGAGGTTAAACAATGGACACTCAATTTGACATTTGATTTCTAAGGGTAACATCAATTTTCATTCACTAGCTTCTGAAAATTGAACCGATGAATAGACAAGTATCATTTATGCTATTGACATTAGGTGTATACCTTGATTAGAGGCTAATACCCACAATTACTAAGCATAAACTACTATGTCTATTTCTGATCAAAAGCTACAGGGACAGTTTGCACCTTTTGATGTTAAGGGTACATCTTGATTAGAGGCCAGTACCCCTAGTTACTCAGTGAAACCTCCATTGTAGATTCGACCAAATGAACAGAGCTAACCTGAGTCACTTCATGACTTAAGGAATTCTCCATTTCCTTGATGGAGACCTTAGTTTCTCAGTGAAACCCAGTCATTGCTCTGCCACTTTGTTCATTTCTTTTTCTTTTATGATTTTATTTTTGCTGCCCTTTTGATTTATGGAGTGACTTGTTTAAGAACAATACATAGTTTTTAGTTTTCAATCCTTAACCATCATTAAGTCTGTCATGTTCAGGTACTGAAAAGACATGTTCTAGTATGATCATGAGATAGAGGTTAAGAGCTATAAGTATCCTATGTCACCTTATTTTTAGAGGACAGTCTTTTGATCTTTACATCCTATTAAAGTTAAACCTTCCGTTCAAACAATAAGCACATGTGATTCTTTTAACAGAAGGGTTGTAATAATTGCAGCTCATGACAATGAACCAATCACTAGACTGTTATCCATTCTAAGAAGGGGTTGAACTTAGTTCAGATGATGCTACCCTCCCCCTGACAACAATATGTATTATCAGAGATATGCAACATGTAAATTCTGCATCGACCTTATCATGTAGTTTGGATAAAGGATGCACAAACTTATATGTGGCTGGGATGAGCTATGCACCGACCAACATGTTCCTATGTGTGACTTAAGCTTCATGCGAAGTATGCATGATACACAAGAGATGTTCTGACTTACTCTCCCTGACTATGTGCATTATGAAACTATCATTTAAGTGCTATAAACACACAAAATATTGTGTGAGGAAATTCATGAAATATGCTCATGAAACAAATATGCAATTCCAACTGAGACAAGCTACGATCATCTTGATGATCAATTTAGATTTTCAAAGAAGATCAGTTAGAAGACGCACAGATGAATTAACATGTTATGCAAGAGATATGCAATGCATAAAATGCTGAATCAAATTTAACATGCTATGCAATCATCAAAGACAGAAAGGCTTCAATGATAGACATTGAGTAGAGTTAACATAACCAACCTGGAAGATGCATGCATGGGGTTTTCATGCTTGAATGCCTTGGTTTATTACCCCAATTTATTCTTCAACCCAAGGCACACCTACAAGACATCAATTTATTTTGCACACACAGGTGCCCAATATGTCTTGGGTCCGGAGTTAACAGTGACACCTTTAGCAGGTGTTCTAAACCGTTTTTGTGCATGAAGGTCATCAATTCTCATCAAGTAGCAATCATTTATTGAATGACCTATCTGACTACAGTAATGGTTTGACGTAGCAGATTTCAAATTATTTTCATGTAAATTACTATTGTCATGAAATTTATTAGCAAAGTGAAAATTCTGTTTACTAAAACCAGCCAGCCAACAATCAGCAGCTCTATGGCCTGGCTTCCCACATTCAAAGCATGAAGAGTTTTTCTTTTTATCAATTAAGTTATTTCTAGCAGAATCATAGAAAGTAGGGAATTTTAGAGATTTAGAATTCAATCTACTTCCCTGAGCATGCCAGCAGTTCTTGACTGTATGGCCATGCTTTCCACATTCGAAGCACCCAATGTGCTTTCTCTTAGAACTAAAATTATTTCTTTCAAAAACATTTTTGTTATTATGGAAATTAACAAATTCAGAATGAAATTTCTTCCCCTGAATGTGCCAACATTGAGCAGCAATGTGGCCCAGTTTGCCGCAATGAAAACATTGAATGTTCTTCTTATGATTTGCATGATTTTTAGCATGAACATTCCTATCATGCAATTTTATAGCATTGAGATCATCCTGTTTCTTTAGTCTACAATTATGCATAAGATGACCAATTCTGTGACAGTAAAAACACTGAATCCTTTTATTCTGAGCTAAAGAAGATTTCTTAACCTGAGAATTCCTAGTATTAATTCTGTTAAGTTTCAGATCATCATTCTTCATCACAAGACAATCAACCATCTCATGACCAAATTTCCCATAGTAGAAGCAATTAACATACTTAGCATGAGATTTATTGTTAACCTGAACTTTCTCAGTATGTTGATTGTTCTTTTTATTTTTCAGTGGTTTTTGATTCTCAATCGCAGTAGATTATTTTGGAGATTATCTTGAAGCTCCTTCTACTTCAGAGCTTCGAATAAAAGTGGTATACAACTGGTTTCTCTTGGCTTGTTTAATTTCAGAAATGTTGCCTGTCTCTTTTCTTTGACCACTTACATTATCTTTCAGAGGTATTTTCATTTTGCCTTTATCCTTCACAGATTCAGACATGAAATTTTTTAGATTATGGATTTCAGACTTTAGAGAAATTACGTCAACCTCATAATAAGCAATGTCAGATTCACAGCTGATAACCTGTTGATGTAAGACATCATTCAGACTTTTGAGTGTATTAATTTCCTGTTTCAATCTTTATTTAGAGTCATTCTAAACACACTTTCCATTTTCAATAGTTAACCATTTTTCTCCCATAAAAATATTTAAGACCATGAGCTTTTTGTTTTGATCCTTCAAAATTTTCATTTCTTCCATCATTCTTTCATTTTCTTTTATTAGTTCTTCATTCTGAACTCGCTCATTTAGTAAGATTTGATCACCATTAATTAAGCTCAGTTTTTCTTCCAGTTCAGAGATCTTATCTATGAGTTTCTAATTTTTATTTCTAAATAAAGAAATTTGTTCCTTACTCATATTAACATCAGCTAAGCATATATCATGAGATTTTCTCAGTTTTTGATAATTTTCACAAGTAACATTCGAATTAATCTAATCACATTTCTTTTTCAACTTTTTATTTTCAGATTTTAATTTCCTACATCTATTACTAAGTTCTTCATTTATATTCCATAAATCATCAAACGAAATCTCTTCGGATCCAGAGCTTACCTTGGATGAAGTTTCCTCCTGTTGATCAGAGTTGTAATCCCCCCGGTTGGCCATCAAGCATTGATCCTCTTGCTCCCCATTTGTAGCCGTTATTCTATCCAATATTTCCTTTCCAGAAGCGCACTTGAGAACAAAAGGAAATCTGTCAGTATTAACTGCAGCTTTCAAAATATTGAGAACTATGACGTTATCACGGTTCCTTACTTTGTCCTCTCTAGACCACTTGGTCTCATCATGAGGTAATTGGTGTGGGCCTTTTGAAACCAAACTCCATAGATTAGGGTCAATGGAATTTATATAAACACATAGGCCGCCTAACCAATTACTAAAATTAGAACCATCAAACGCAAACGGATGAGCCATTAAGATAGATAGCAAATAGATTCAATGCACAAATCAATCGATAAGAGATGCACCAAAAGCGAAATAGCACCGAAGATAGCAAGATCCTCTGCAGATCGTTGGATCTGAAAAGTCAGAGACCGCTCTGATACCAATTATTGGGACTGGTGCGATGGATTCAGAGGGGGGTGAATGAATCTCTCTTTTAAAATTTCACTCACTTGACACTTTTAAGTAATCAGAGTTAAGCCTTTTGAAGCAGTGTTTCTAGTAACTTGACATCACTTCACACTAAACAGACCTTGGACAAACAAACTGAAATATGTTGTGCCCCTGTGATTTTGATGATAGCAAACACTATGAATTATCTGAACATCTGTGACATGATTTTGAACACTATGATTTTGATGATTCTGAATGATATTTCTGCTTTGGGCATATGAATGTGCTATCTTGCATTAATGCAGATTTTGATGATTCTGAATGATTGTTCTGCTTTGGGCATATGAACTATACAGGGTAGTTCATGCATACAGCAAGTCCATACACTCTCTGTTGTTATCTTCATGCTTATGCCAAGTCTGCACATTGCAGTCTAGTCTGTACATTGTCTTTGCATAAGGCCACACAAAGTCTGTACATGCAATAGTCATGCATTTCTTCAAGTCTGTGCAGCCTTTGCAGCACATCCAAGTCTATACATTCATGCACCACTTAATGTCTATACAGAGTTCTGCATAGTTTGCATTGGCCAAGTCTGTACAGAGTCTTATTGCATTGTTCATCAAGTCTATACATCGTTGTAGCTTGTGCATGTCTCATGCCATCAAGTCTATACATTCCTTCCGCATGCATCATTCAACTAAAGTCTGCACATCGCCGTGTTCGTCTCACTTAGTTTATATGCATATTTGAGTTGAAGTCGGTACAGCCCAAGTCTGTACATCCATTTGTCTGCCCTGCACACACAAGTCTATACACTGTCCTGTAGCAGACACATGAAGTCTGTACAGCCCAAGTCTGTACATCCATTTGTCTGCCCTGCACACACAAGTCTATACACTATCCTGTAGCACACACATGAAGTCTGTACAGCCCAAGTCGGTACATCCATTTTTCTGCCCTACACACACAAGTCTATACACTGTCCTGTAGCACACACTCGAAGTCTGTACAGCCTGCATCATCTCACTCAGCGTCTTTGTGCATGGAGCATTCAAGTCTGTACATTGGCCAAGTCTACACATCGTCTCCTTGCATTCAAGTCTGTACATTGGCCAAGTCTACACATCGTCCCCTTGCTTCAAGTCTGCACATTGGCCAAGTCTACACATCATCCCCTTGCTTCAAGACTACACATTGGCCAAGTCTACACATCGTCTCCTTGCTTCAAGTCTGTACATTGGCCAAGTCTACACATCGTCTCCTTGCTTCAAGTGTGCACATTGGCCAAGTCTGTACATCGCCACTTGTTCATGCATATGTGCAAGTCTATACATTGTCTGGTCATCCACACTTGAAGTCTATACATTTCTTACCTTTACCTACGTTCAGAACACTAAGTCTGTACATCGGTAAAGTCTGCACATGGTTGCTTTGAAGCTGCATCAAAGTTTATACATTGCAGCCTGTTGGTGTTCAAGTTTTCCAAGTCTATACATTGCATATGTTTGTGCTTCACTCTAAGTCTGTACATTGCTTCATTACATGCTACAAAGTCTGCACATTCCGTTTGCACTAAGTCTGTACACTGGTGTCGTCGTCTGCATGATCAAGTCTATACAGACTTAGCGAAAGCTTAGCAAGTATGTACACTGGTGTCGTCTGCTGCAGGCACAGCAAGTCTATACATTGGTTTCTCATGCACGTAAACATCAAGTCTATACACTCCATTGTTTCATGTCCATACACTCCTTATGTTTGCATCGCATTCACTTCAAGTCTATACACTCTTGTGTCTGCATTACATTCACTTCAAGTCTACACACTCGTTGCCTGCATCTCATGCATTTGAAGTATGTACACTCGTGAATGTAATGTCTATACATTCATTCTCGTTGTACATACCTTCTCATATGTGCACACTTCAATTGATGCATCAAGTATGTACAAGCTCAGCTCATTCATCAAAGTGACTCGATGCATTCAGTCTTTCCTGTCAGATAAATTAACTTACATTGATAGTAAATTTGTTCTAACAGGACTGCTGATTCGAGGAGGTTAATGATGCACGTGATCCAAGAATAGGAGATGGCCCTGATCGTGACACATGGAACCACTGTGCTGAAATGCTGCCACGTGGACTAAACCTTCTGGGCGGGAATCGTCGAGAGCACACGCCCTATCTGGTTGTTGCTGCTATAAAAGGAAGTCTTCTTCCTAAGAAGAAGGCTGATCGTGAAAACAGAAGCAGAGAGAGTAGCAGAAGAAAGAAAAGAAGAAGAAGAGCCAGCAGAAGAAGAAAAAGAGAGAATAGCAGAGAAGAAGAGAGGTCGAGAAGGAAAGAGGAAGAGAGATCCAGAGATTGAGAAGTGGAGAGGAGAGAGTTTTTCTTGAAGAATTGTTTAGTCCGTTCGTGGATCAAATCCAGAACGACTGTGCTCATTGGAGCTAACTGGTTTTTGTTTTTCCCTTTGTTGTTTTGGTTTTCCCTTTTCTGCCTTTACCATCCTTGTTCTTCCAATCCTCTGGTTTGAGGTCGGGGTCCCTCCTGGTCTGGAGGAAGAGAGATATGTGATCTCTGGTTTGCCAGTGACGGGCTGTCACTAGCAGTTCCCCTCCGGTTTGGAGGAAGGGAGGTTTTCCCCTCCGGTTGGCAAGTGACTCGGTGTCACTTGTGTTTTCCCTCTGGTTTAGAGGAAGGGAGGCTCGCCCTCCGGTTCTGGTCTTGTGGGTAGCAAGTCCAGGTGTCAAGCTTCTGTGGGTTGCAGAGCTTGGTTTAAGGGATTTGTTTCCCTTAGTTTGTCAAGCTGTTTGGCAGCGTTTGTTTGCAGACTGAGTCTGCTGTTCTAGCTATTGCTAATGGAAGCCTCACTCCGGTTTGGAGTGAGGGGTGGATGTAGGTCTGTGGACCGAACCACCTAAAAAATCCATTGTCCATCATGGTTTGATTGCTTTGTCTGGTTGATTGATCTCGCTAGATGCATGCTAGGAACGTGATCTTATTGGTTGTCCATGTTCTAGTGATTGATGGGGCATGCATCTTTGATATTTGAGTATTTGTCCATCGAATCTGTGATCATCATCTCATACGGTTTTTAAATTGGCTAAAAATCATTAGAAGATCCATTCACCCCCCCTCTGGATCTGCGTTTGTCTCATTATCCGCACCTAACAGTTGGTATCAGAGCGGGTTGCTGTGCATTGGATCCAACGATCCGCAGCAGATCCTGCATCTTTTGTGGTGTATTTAGAGTGGGTTTCTTGTGCTCGGTGTTTTGTTTCACTAGTTTAGTAGCTTGATTTGCTCATCTGCTTACTGTGCATTTATCATCTCTCGATGGCTAATCCCCCAATGTTCAGAGGTGATGACTTTGATCTATGGTTGGAAAAATTGCATCTGTATGTAAGGACAATTGATCCTGACCTTTGTAAGGTGATAACTCACGGTCCTCATAAATTATCAAGGGATATATCTAAATGGACTGATAGGGATAGATTGAAGGATTCTGTCAACTCTAGAGCATTAGACTTAATGAAATCATCACTTGACAGAGCTCTAATCTCATGTGTTTCTTCTTGTAGGTCCGCCAAGGAGATTCTAGAGAAATTGAAGCGTACCAGGAATCACAACACATGTATGATGGTGGACGTTGATGGGCAGCAAGAAGAAAACGAAGAAAAAGATGAAGATGAGGTATCTTCTAAATTTGAAAATTATGATATGGATGATTGGATTGAAGCATACAATGATTTGCTTGATTCTTACGAAAAAGTGAGAAAATGAAATAAATCTCTGAAAAAGAAGTTGAATAAACATGTGAATGTTAATTCTGGAGGTAAGGACATGGTAATTCGGAAGACAGAAAATGACATATCCAGAAGACAATTAAAAGATTTTGATTCTGTTAGTTCAGACTTTTAGATCATTTCAAATCTGAAAAATAAACTCTTATGAAACAAATTGGATTACACAAAAAGGAGAATCAAGAGCTTGTTTGTGAAATTGCTGAACTAAAAGAAAAACTTAACTCGATTGATGATCAAGCTCATAACAATAATGTTGTTCAGAATGAAAAGTTGATAAAAGATTTAGAGTGTGTTAACTCTGAATTGGAAAACATGAAATCTGAAAATGAAATACTCAAAAACCAGCTCAAGGAATTTGAACACAAATCTATGAGTCTTGAAAAAGAAAATAGATTGATTTCTGAGAAACTGGAGGCTGATAGAGTAATAAATCTAGAGATTCAGAAAAATCTCGACCAGCTTCAATCTGAAAAACAACAAGAAATGTTTTATGAATGTCAGTTTTTCTCAGATGTTCGACCTTGACTTGTTGACACGTGAGACATCGAGACACAAAGTCTGCTACTTCTCTTTTCATATTGGACCACCAGAAGGTCCTTTTCAAATCTTGGTACATTTTGGTAGACCCTGGATGAATCGTGTACCTCGATCTGTGAGCTTCATCTAAGATTTTCTTCTTTAACTCTGGACAATTTGGTATACATGTCCTATTCCGGAACATCAATCTTCCATCCGAGGCTATCTTGAAATCAGTTTGTTCTTCCATTTTGTCTTTGATTTCTACTAGTACGGGATCACTATCTTGAAGTCCTTGTATCTCGGATAGTAAGTCTGGCAGTATGCTCATATGGGATAATGTGACGCACCTACTATCCTCGTCTATGCTTATATCAAGTTTAGAGAATTGTTCTAGCAACTTCCACTCCTGAATCATACAATTGGCTAATAGTGCTCTCGACTTTCGACTGAGGGCATCGGCTACAGGATTACCCTTTCTAGGATGATATTGTATAGTGAAGTCGAAGTCCTTGAGATATTCTAGCCAACGTCTTTGCCTCATATTTAATTCCTTCTGAGAGAAGAGATACTTAAGACTTTTATGGTCAGAGTATACAAAAAACTGCACTCCGTATAGATAATGTCTCCATATCTTCAGTGCAAACACTACCGCAGCCAATTCTAAGTCATGGACTGGGTAGTTCTCGTCGTGCTTCTTCAATTGCGAGAAGAGTAGGCTATAACTTTCCCTTGTTGCATTAAAACACATCCGAGGCCAATGCCAGATGCATCAGTGTATACTTCAATTTTTTCTCCATCAACCGGTAGAGCTAAGACCGGGGTAGTAGTTAGGTTATCTTTGAGAGCTTGGAAGCTTCTTTCACATTCCTCACTCCATTCATAACGGATCTCCTTGCGAGTAAGCCTAGTGAGTGGTACGGCTATCTTGGAGAAATCCTTAATAAATCGTCGATAATAACCTGCAAGACCTAAGAAACTTCGGATCTCGCTAACATTGGTCGGTCTTTCCCAATTCCTGACAGCTTCAACCTTTGATAGATCTACGGATAAACCGTCCTTTGATATAACATGCCCCAAGAAAGATACTTCTTCTAACCAGAATTCACATTTACTAAGCTTTGCATATAACTGATTCATCCTTAATATCTGTAATGCAATCCTCAAATGCCCCTCGTGTTCATCCTTGGTCTTTGAATAGATCAGTATATCATCAATGAAAACCACTATGAATTGATCTAGATGAGGCCTGAATATACTATTCATCAACTGCATAAAGGCAGCAAGGGCATTTGTTAGTCCAAAAGGCATAACAACAAATTCATAGTGCCCATACCTGCTTCTGAACGCGGTCTTATAAATGTCCTCGTCCTTGATCCTTAGTTGGTGATATCCCGACCTGAGATCAATCTTCGAAAAATACTTGGATCCAGATATTTGATCAAATAACTCATCGATTCTCGGCAGTGGATACTTGTTCTTGATAGTGAGATGATTCAACTGTCGATAGTCGATGCATAACCTCATGGATCCATCTTTCTTCTTTAAAAATAGCACAGGTGCACCCCACGGGGAAGTGCTTGGTCTGATAAATCCTTTCTTAAGAAGTTCCATCAATTGCTCCTTCAGTTCCTTGAGTTCGGCAGGTGACATCCTATATGGTGCATTAGAAACTGGACCAGCACCAGGGACCAAATCGATGGTGAAGGCCACTTCTCTTTGTGGGGGTAATCCAGGCAAATCTTCCGGAAACACGTTCGGAAATTCTTGCACAACTGGGATGTCTTCTAGCTTAGTCTCCTTAGTCTCCTTAATGGTGACAAACGCAAGGAAAGATACACATCATTTCCTTATTAGCTTGCTAGCTCGGAGAGCCGAAATGAGAGGTGGCTTGTTCCGACTCTTTGGACCAGTATATGCTAGTTCCGGGAATTCCTTGAAAGTAACCTTGCTATTACGGCAATCCACCGTTGCCTGATACATGGATAACCAATCTGCTCCTAATATGACATCATATTCCTTTAAATCTAGGCATATTATGTTGATAGGAAAATTTCTACCCTTTACCAAGACTTCACAATTCTGATAATGATGAGTAATATCGGTTTCGTTTCCGAGAGGAGTAGATAAAACTATTTTTATCCATTCCGGTTCCATAGGTAATGGATCAGCAAACCTCTTGGAAATAAAAGGATGTGATGCACCCGTATCAAACAAGACATGTGCAGACTTGGAACAAACTTTCAGTGTACCTTCTACCAGTCCACCTTCGTCTTGATCCGCCTCCTTAATAGCCTGGAGACGTGCATTCTTGGTCACCGGGCGCTTCCCATCACCGGCTTGATCATTAAGTAGGAGACAGTCGGGAATCCGATGATCACGGCTCCCACAACGGAGACACGCTCCAAGTTTCCTCCAACATTCTTCGGCTTTATGTCCGGCCTTGTCACAGTGTCTACATACCACCTAAGAAGGTGTAGTGGTGATGCAGAAAGGTTTGGTCTTCTTGAACTTTTACTCTTGGGAGGGAGTACCTCCATTACTCGGCCTCTTCTTGAAATTGGCTTTGAAGGCGCCAGAGCTAGTAACATTCTCCTACTTGTCTCTCCCACGGATCCTATCAGATAGTTCCGTGGCATCCTCCAGTAACTGAGCTCGGCGTACCATCTCCGAATAGACCTGTATGTCCATCGGGGCTAGTTGTGTGATAAACTGGGGCCTGAGCCCATTTAGAAACCTTCTAGCTTTCATCTTCTCGGTACTAATTAGATGTTTTGCATATCGGGATAACCTTTAGAATTGTGCCTCATACTCGGCCACCGATAATGATCGTTGCTTCAGTGCGGCGAACTCGGTGGCCTTCTTCTCCTGGACTCGGTCCGAAAAATATTTATTGTTGAAATGTTCAACAAACTCCTCCCAAGTAACTTGTCCTTGATCAAACGTGGCTTCTACCGACTCCCACCAACAGTGGGCGTCCCTTCCCAATTGAAATGTTGCTAACAGGACCTTCTCTTGGTCCGTGCATTGCATAACCCGAAAGATACGTTCGGTCTCCCGGATCCAGTGCTCGGCGTCATCCGGATCAGTGGATCCCATGAACTTAGGAGGGTTCATGTTCTTGAAGCTTTGGTGGAGATATCCTGCCCCACGATGTGCACCTCCTTGTGCCACTTGTTGAAGGGCCTGGGTCATGCCTTGCAGAGTGCGTTGCATGTTGCACCACTGGGCACGTTCGGCAGCCATTGTCCTACAATTATGATAACTATATTAATACGTGATTAGGTTAAAAAGGTCTTGATTCTAAGTTAACTTTACCCTTGGTTCTACCCAATCTCACCCGTTAAAGGTTTATACCTATCCTTGGACTTGGGTTTCCTAGGAAGTGAATATCCTAGGCTCTGATACCACAAAAATTGTCACGCCCCGAGCGCGGAAGGAACCCGGAGATGCGTGACAAGTTTATATCGATCATGTCAATCAGAGCGTTAGTGTATTCAACACAAAGACAGAGTGCGTAAAAGTAAAGATAACCCAATACTTTATTCAGTCACAACCTCAAAAGTATACTTCTATTACAAACCACTTAATGAAAATGCTAAGACTCAATAAAAGAGAAAAGTACAATGATTGACTCAAAGATATAGAAAGATAAGACTATTAGACGCTTGGATAGACGGAGTAGCTCTAGTCTCTTCACTCTTGACCTTCCCCATCCGATTGAGTCTCATCATCGGACTTACCTGAAAAATAAGGAAAAACACTAGATGAGCGAATGCTCAGTAGGAATTATATCTCAAGAGCTAGTTTGCTTTAAGTAAATTACGTATTATATGAATGCAATAAAGCTATGCATGTTTACGTAAAATGACAAGAGAGAGAGAGTATAACAAGATATAATAGCATGTCTTTCAAGAACTTATATCAATGAATGTCAAGATATTCAAGCAAGTATCATGTCATGTCGGAATTTGGCTATCACATTTCAAGCAAGTATATAAATACCCGTTCCGGGTCACGCAATTCATGTCATGTCAAGTCGAGTATGAGATGGTGGAATGTCTAATCAAGCTAGTCATGCACTTCGGTACAATGCCATACCGTGATCATTACAACTCCCATGGGCACTAGTATTTTTGGGTGCTCCTCCTAGGACCAGATCGGGCCCTATATGCGCAGGCATTGATCATGTATTTTTCGACATCCACTGTAGTTATAGCCAATATGGAATTTCAAGGAACAAGCTTGTATGAACTTTTAAGGTAGATCTTGTGGAATAACATTTCAAGGATTGGAACATGTGGTATAATGATGATAATAACGGTATAATCACGATTATCGATAAAACTAGGTGGAATTGGCTCCCTAACTCGGGTGCCATGACGATAGGAATAAGCGCCCACATGAACATGGTCGCTCATTCTTGTACATGATAAGGTAGATAAAATTTGTGTACATAAGTAAGGCACACTATTCTTTAAAGGATATGAATGGTATGGATGACCCATCCCATTATTTCAAGAATATTCTCATGACATACAAACAGCATGTCGTGAGGGCCGGTATACCATGTTTCTTTAGAGTGACATGGCGAAAGTAGTGTCATGGGTTTTAAGGGTACTACCAGCTCGGCTGCTTTGAGGGAATCCAAAGCTCGCGGAGTCTTATGGAGGTCTCTATGATAAAGTCACTAGTCCAAAGGAACGGAATGTCCCATGGAGAGTTCATCTATCACCGAGAAATAAGGGGTAATCGATAAATCATCGTGAAACGTGGGACTATATTCACGGAATGGAACATAGTGTCTATGTATATATATATATATAACCCACTGTTATGGGTTATAGAAAACCATGAAAAACATGACTATCAGAAAATTGACGTCTGGTACTGTGTTCTCATTTTTCTGAATTGACGCCCTTGTCAGGGTCGTCAATTTAATAAATATTATATTTCGGTGGTTTATCAAAATGACGCCTTGCATAAAGGCTTCAATTCTGTAAATGGCGCCTTAGTCAGGGGCGTCATATATTAAATTAATGGGCTGGGGATGAGTCGTCATTTCAAGAACAATATATATCTATTTTCAAAAATTCTGGATTTAACACTAAATTGACGCCCATGTATAGGGTCGTCCATTCAATTTGACGACCTGATCTGGGTCGCTAATTCTTTATCTTATGATTTGCACCGGACAGGTACAATCACAGACACCAGGTTAATGAAGTAGCTCTGATCAAGAAACAAATGACATGTACAGGTAGAGAAAAATATCAGGAATTTATGGACACGATCATGCATTAGTTTACATATAAAGGTTCACAGTTATTAAATTTTGAACATGGTGTATTTATTAAATAACTATCAATTGACGACTGTTACACGGTCGTTGGTTTAAAATGACGCCCTGATGTGGGTCGTCAATTCCATTTATGCAGTAAACGAACAAACTTCATTCTGGAAACGAAATCTGTAACTACTGAACTCATATGCAGACCTATATGCATGACATAACTTGTTAACTATTGAATTTTGCTAAATCTTGAGAAAACCTACCTTGTGGATTGGTTTGGTTGACAGACGTGAAGAGTTTGAAGAAATGTTTCTAACAGAGTAACTAGAAGCCAATATAACAAGAGCAGTTGTTCGTCGGGAGAAACTGCAAGATGATAATAAGAGTAGCAGCTCTTGATTTCCAATGAAGAGGCAGCAACTGCAGCAGCCGAAGAGTTCTCCCACGTTCTTCTTGTATCACGACAGGAGCAGCCTTAGGAGGATGAAGCAATCAGCAGTACTACTTCGTTGCAGACAACCTGGAGAAGAAAGATGAAGAACCATTAATGTTCTTCACGTTCTCTACAATCAGGTTGAAGAGAAAGAAGATGAAATTCCTACTATTGGATGGAGGGGAAGAAGAACTTCCTTAGGTTCTTCACGTCCGGAACAGCAGCAATAGAGTTTTGATGAAGAAAAGAGCCTTCAGGGTGGCTCGATGGGAGGGGTATTTATAGGTTTTCAGGAACCCAATAAGGTTAAATTCGATTAGAACTAAAATTTCCTTGATATAGTCCTTACTAAACTTGATTATACACATAGTAAAATCTTAAAACTTACCCCAGATCATATCCTCGTTCGAACATAACATAAACGGAAAGTTTGAAATTGACGTCTCAGGTTGAGGCGTTATTTTTAAATTGACGCCCACACATGAAGTCTTTAATTCTTTCCCTTTAATTCTTTCTGGATTTTTATCTTTTTTTCTGGATGTGATCTAGGTGAGAAATTTTAAGGGTATTAATTTTCCATATTTCTCTATTTTTTTATATAATTATTTTTCTAAAATTCTTTAATGAAAAAATCGACACTATTCATTTTAGAATAAAATAACGACTTATATCAAGTCGTTTCTTTTTGAATTCACGACATTGTCATAGGTGTTTCTTACATTTTGGCATTTTTTCGTGCCCCTGGAAGAAGCAAAATTGTGTTTATACCCTCGAAATCTCTATCTATATATCTTTTCTTATGCTATTTATACTTTAACTAATTAACGACATACCCTATGTCGTCTTTTTAAAATAACGCCTGCAGTAAGAGGCGTCAATTGCGTTTGGAAATTTTTTCTTAACCTCTAAAGGACCGATATTGTATATATGCCCATTCTTTTACCCTTTTATATATCTTTAATGTATTTAAATCTTATATATATATACTTCTTCCTTCTAATAAGATTATAATATAGTAAATGTGGAATTAAATTAATAATAAAATATATATTGACATTTTCTTCAAGATTTAATGATTCTTAATTTAATTAAAATTATTTTGTGCATCTAATGGCTACTTAAAATAACATGTTATTCTTAAATGTATTATAATATAATGGTAAGGTCTATGAGTCCATTTTGTAAGACTTTTCAGAATGTAAGGGGGTTATGTACAAGGTCTAAGCCTCGTTTAATTATTATATATTTATATATTTTAATTTTATTTGGACTTTCTAGTCCTTTAATTTACTAGGGTTGGTACAATGTTTCTATTAATGGACTTGGGTCTAAAGGTCCTGGAATTGGGTCTTTGGGCCCATTTGAGTTGGGCTTAACCCTTTGGTTGAAATATGGCTTTTAAATGCATTTAATACATTGTTAATTCTTCTAATTAGCTCGTTTACATTCTTAATTCTTTTTAATAGCCCGTTAAGCCTTTTTTAAAATTGATTAATAATTATATTTAAATCCAGAAAACTCCTAGAAAATTCCTGGGTAAGACACCCTCCCCCACTTAAAAGAATTTGGTCCCCAAATTCATCGTAATAAGATTTGCTAAGAAGAGTGTACTTACATTCAAAATATCTCCAAAAATCTTTTGCGCATGGCTTCTTCTGTTTCCCATGTCGCTTCGTGTGGCCAAGATTTACTCCATTGGAGTTTGACCATGGGAATAGTTTTATTCCGAAGTTGACGTACTTCTCGTTCAATTATTTGGATTGGCTTTTGCTCATACGTCAAATCCTTTTTAATCTCCAGGTTGTCATAAGTTATGACATGGAATGGATCGGGGACATACCTTTTGAGCATTGAGACGTGAAATACATCATGGACTCCAGCTAATTGAGGTGGCAAAGCTATTCGATACGCAACTTCACCAACCCTTTTGAGAATTTCAAAGGGGCCAATGAATCTCGGAGTGAGCTTGTCTTTGATGTCGAATCTTTGAATACCTCAACCAATAGAAATTTGAAGGAATACGTGGTCTCCTGCTTGGAATTCCAGGTCACATCTTATGTTATCAGCATATGATTTTTGCCTATCTTGAGCCATCTGAAGTCTCTCCCGAATAATCTTTATCTTCTTGGTAGTATCCCTGATGATATCAGGGCCAATAAATTACCTTTCTCCTACTTTATTCCAACATATAGGTGAGCGACAGCTTCTTCCATACAGTGCCTCGAACGGTGCCATTTGTATACTAGCTTGGTAGCTATTGTTGTAGGCGAATTCCACTAGAGGCAAGTGGTTGTGCCAACTCCCTCCAAAATCAATAGCACATGCCTTGAGCATACCTTCTACTACTTGATTGGTTCTTTCAGTCTGACCATCAATTTGTGGATGGAATGCTATGCTAAAGTTAAGTCGGGTTCCTAATGAATGCTATAGACCCTTCCAGAATTGTGCAGTGTGTTGTGTCCATGTGGTTTTGATGATGACAAACACCATAAGTCAAATGTCAGACATCATAAAAAGTCAAACACCTTAAATCAAACAGAATTTGTCTGAAGCATTCATGAGTTTGTGCATTGGAGTTTATGCACTTGAAGTCTTTGTATGCTGCTATCAAGTCTAAGCACAAGGCCCGAGCACATTTTCAGCTTGCAAGACAAGGTCTGTGCACATCACTGTAGCATTCATGTGAAGTCTGTGCACGTTTTGCATTTCAATACATATGAAGTCTGTGCACACACTGTAACATGTATACAAGTCGATGTTAGCAAAATGTGTAGTGCATACAAGGTCGGTGCTAGTTGGGCTTTCACATGGCAAAGGTCGATGCTAGTTTCACTCTCCAGCATCAAGTCCGTGCACATACTGTTCAAGTCTGTGCACATGCTATTTGAGGTCCGTGCACATTTTCAAGGACAAGTCTGAGCACACTTTCAGCCTGCATAGCCAAAGTCCGTGCATGTTTGCATGCGAGCATATAAAGGTCGGTGCTAGTTTGTAGGGTCGTGCATCTAAAGTCCGTGCATGTTTTCATGCAAGCATATAAAGGTCGGTGTTAGTTTGTAGGGTCGTGCATCTAAATTCCGTGCATGTTTGCATGCGAGCATATAAAGGTCGGTGCTAGTTCATGTTTCATGCGCATGAGGTCCGAGCATGTTTTCATACATGCGTAATAAGGTCTGTGCACATTATGTTGCATAGCGGATGAGGTCTGTGCATGTTTTTCACAGAAGGACCAAGGTCCATGCACATCTACTTCTAACGTCGAAGTTAGTCCTTGTCTTTGTGCATTAAGGTCAGTGCTATTATCAAATGGCTAACACTTACGAATCTCTTTGCCAGGTGAGTTATATAGTTCAGTATCTGCTGAGCAAACTGCACGTGTTAGTTAAAGTACCAGGATGATGGCTTGTGATTCAAGGCTAGGACCTGAACTGTTGAACCTGCCACGTGGACTACGATAGCACCATGAGTCTGACACGTGGAATCAAAAGGATCAGATCTGGATGAAAGAATTAGGCGGGAATCTTGGTATCCATGCGCCCATCATCTGCCTATAAAAAGGGATCGAAGGCTTGAGAGAAGAGCGTAGAAGATAGAAAAAGGGAGAGCATCTGAAGCCAGAGTCTGTACTAAAAAAAACTTCCCCATTCGAGAAGAGAGCTAATTTAGAAAGAGGAGTGTCTGAGTGATCTTAAGGATTAGTGTCTGAAAGTTGCTACTTCGGAAGCTACATTATTACTGTCTTTGAGTGATTGTTTCTCTGATTATTTTCATCTTCTTCGATCTTTTTATTTTGCTTTTCTCTATTCCCTTCTGTTACTCTCCAAGTTCAGTTGGAGGAAGGGAGACTGTGTCTCCGGTTGAGAGTAGTGGTGTGCTACTCGTAGTTTCCTTCCATTGTGTTTGGAGGAAGAGAGGATTGTTCCTCTGGTTCGTGAGTTGCTGGGAGTAATTCACAGGTTCCCCTTTGTGGTGTGCAAAGGAAGAGAGGTTGATCCTCCAGTGTTTCTTGGTTATCAGAAGATCGAGGAGAGTGTTCCTCGGCGCAAGGTGTAAGGCAGCAGATGTTGCAGACTGAGTCTGCGGTTCTTTTTGCTTAGTGCAAGGAAGCCTTAGTCCGGAGGTGTAAGGGGTGGACGTAGATTGCCGATTGCAATCGAACCACCTTCAAAATTCTCTGTCCCATTGGTGTGGTTTGCATATCTGTCCATCATTTTGGTTTCAGCTCGCCAGCTGTTCGATCGTTGCTCATTGTAGCTCTCGATTTCGTTAAACGTCCGTCTATATGTCTGCTACGTGGCTTGTCTAGAGAAGGTTCCCTACGGCATTTCTGATCTTCATAAGTCGGTCTTCGAATTATTTTGAATTGGGGGTGACCTATTCATCCCCCCTTCTAGCTTACCCTTTGTGTGAACTATCAATTGGTATCAGAGCAGGTTACCCAACATGTGCTCCAACGACCAGGGTAAATTTGGTTCTAGTAATCCTCGCAGTTTCATGGGTGAGGGACAGTCCATTAGTCGCCCTCCGTTTTTCGATGGTAATAACTATTTTTACTGGAAAAACATGATGGAGGTATTCCTGAGAGCGTAGAGCCATGAACTCTGGAGGGTGATCACCACATGACCATACGATCTCGCACCAAATGAAGAAGCGTGGACCAAGGATCACATCAGGCTTTCAACAGTTAACTTGTCGGCTCTGAACATAATCCAATGTGCAGTACATCCAGAAGAGTACACCAGGATCTCATTCTGCCAGACTGCCAAGAAGATGTGGGATGAACTAGAGCTAATCTATGAAGGTACATCCCAAGTCAAGGCCACCAATGTAAATATGCTCACCTCTGAGTATGAATTATTTAAGATGAAATCCGATGAGAGTATTATGGAAATGTATGCTAGGCTGTCGCTGATCACTAACAATCATAAAAGGCTGGGGAAACAAGTTTCAGAAGGGGATCTAGTCAGGAAAATCCTTAGGTCATTAACCCCCGCATGGCACACCAAGGCCATTGTGATAGAGGAGTCTAGGGATATGTCAAAACTGACAGTCACTAAGCTGATAGGATCCCTAATGACTTACAAAATGAATTTCAAGAGAAATTATGAAGGAAGTGACAAGAAGGGCAATAACATTTCCCTCAAGGTGTTTCGCAGTAGTAGTAGCAGTAGTGGGAGTAGCAGTAACAGTAGTAGTGGGGAGTCTAACGGGTTCTCAGATCTTGATCAAGAGGAGCAAGCTATGCTGACTAGACAGTTTCGTAAGTTCCTGAGAACTAAGGGAAAAACATTTATAAGAAAAAGGTTGTATCATTCGGGTAAGCATTTTGATTCTAACAATGATAAATATAGGAATGCTAAGAAGGTTACATGCTTTCATTGTAGGAGGCCTTGACACATGAAGGGGGACTGCCCCGATCTTCAGAAGAAAAGCTCCAAGGTGTAAAATAAGAAACCCCGGGCTATGGTCTGCACGTGGAGTGACGAGGATGAAGACCCTGAGGCCAACTCTGCAGAAGAAGACGACCAAGGAATCTGCCTCATGGCTAACAATGACTAAGAGGTAACAAATATTTTTGAAAATTTCTCTATTGATGACTGGGAAGATGCCTATGCTGAACTGCTAGAAAATTTTAACGCTCTGAGTAAAGATCATAGGGTGTTAAAGAGAAAACTGAATGCTGCTAATGAAGAAAAAATTCAAATAGACAAAGAAAATCAGAAAGTCAAGGAAGAATTAGAAGAGATGAACTCTATCAGAAAGGAAAATGAAAACCTTAAATCAGAAAACCAGGAAGCTCATGTGTATATCTCCCAGAAGAAGAACTTTCACAAGTCAGGACACATGACCCAGAACAGAAACTCATTCTTCTATAAAAACATGGGTCAATATAAGAAAAAATGGGGAAATCATGTTCCACAGAAAGTCTTTAATGAGTATGTCTATCCTAGACAGAATGGATACAAAAGATATCAGAAGAATGAACAGTCCAATAATAGGAATAAATTCGACACCTTTAGACAAAATGGACAGAACTCTAGTTATAATTTCAACAAAACTGTCAACATCATGGAAAAGAAAAATACTGTGAAATAGTTTTGGATTCCTAAATTTCTTCTTAGAGATTTGAACAATGTCGTTGGACCCAATCTATCTTAGGTGCCAAACTACTCTGCTTGATCTGTCCTCTACATGTTAGCCTTGCAGCCGAGCACAATAGGTGGTACCTAGATAGCGGCTGCTCCAGGCACATGACGAGCGATCGATCCAAATTCAACAAATTGGAAATGAAGGTAGGAGGTCAAATTTGGAGGAAAGAACAGAGGTAAGATTGTTGGAATAGGAACAGTTGGTAAGTCCTCCACAAACTCAATTGAAAAAGTTCTGCTTGTAGAGGGTCATCAACAAAACTTGCTAAGTATTAGTCAGTTATGTGACAAGGGTCACCGAGTTGTGTTCGATGATAATGCATGCAAAATACTTGAAATAAATTCTGACAAGGTCAAGTTTGAAGCACATAGAGTCAATAATGTTTACATTATTGATTTAAATGAAAAATCTGAATCAAATCTTTGTTTGGCTGCTGATTTTGAAAATAATACATTTAATTGGCATAGACGTTTAGGTCATGCTAGCTTCTCTACATTGAATAAATTGGTCAAGCATGATTTAGTTAGAGGCATGTCTAAGATCAAATTCAGTTCTATTTCAAAAGTCTGTGATGCCTGTGCTCTAGGCAAACAAACCCGTAAATTATTTAAGCTCAGATATGAGCCTTTGTCTTCCAAGCCAATGGAGCTTTTGCATATGGATCTCTTTGGCCCAACCAGGACTCAAAGTCTGAATGGGAAGAGATTTGGGTTTGTGATTGTAGATGATTTTACTAGATATTCATGGTTATTTTTCTTAGAAAATAAAAGTGAAGCTTTTCAGAAGTTTGAACATCTTTATAATAAAGTCAAACAAGAAGGAACTCATAGTATTTCCATGATTCAATCTGATCATGGAGGAGAATTTGAGAACTCTGTATTTTCTGAATTCTATAATAATGAAGTACTAACTCACATATTTTCATCTCCTAGGACTCCGGAGCATAATGGCATAGTGGAGAGAAGAAACCATACAATCATTAAGATGGGAAGAACTATGCTGATGGAGAGTCAGCTTCCCAGAAAGTTTTGGGCAGAGGCAGATAATACCGCTTGCTACATCATCAACAGAGCGTTGGTAAGACCCGTCCCTAAGAAAACCCCATATGAACTCTTGAAAGGTAAGAAGCCAAATGTCTCATATTTTAAGATTTTTGGTTCAAAATGCTTCATTCATAACAATAATAAAAAGGACCTATATAAATTTGATGCAAGGAGTAGCCCTGGAATTCTTCTAGGATACTCTAAAACAACTAGGGCATATAGGGTTTTTAATGTTTCAAACCAAACAGTAGAAGAATCTCCTGATGTTATATTCGATTAAACAAACACTGTCACTGATTTGGATGATGATGACATGTGCTAAAGGCATGATGGAAACTTTCTAGAGGAGATGGTGGAGGAAGAACCAGAACAACCTGAAGCTTCAACTGCTCCAAATCAAGTAAGCCCAGCTGAAACAGGTGAGTCCTCAACTAATGTTAAATTCTTGAAAGATCATCCTATGAATAATATCATAGGCAACCTAGGAGATCCCCCTAGGACTAGGTCTTATCTCAAAAATGTAAATCATCAAGATCTAGTTGCTTTAGTGTCACAGATTGAGCCCAAATTCGTTGATGAGGCTTTGAAAGATGAATCATGGGTTAATGCTCTGAGTGAGGAACTAGGTCAATTTGAAAGAAATAATGTCCGGGAACTAGTTCTCAGACCTGAAAATACAAATGTAATAGGAACCAAATGGGCTTTCAACAATAAAATGAATGAGGATAGAATAATTTCATGAAATAAAGCCAGACTAGTAGCCAAAGGTTACTGTCAGGAATTTGGGGTTGATTTTGACGAATCCTATGCTCCTGTTGCTAGGATGGAGGCAATATGTAGCACCCCGTATATAAATATATATATATATATATATTAATAATATTTCCCAAAAAAAATATATTAGATAAACTCTAGAGGAAGCTTAAGTAAGAAGTTGGAACACGAAGTTATCATATGTAAAGATTATTCATTTAACAAGTGGCTTGCTAGAGTAGTTGGTTAAGTAGCTTACCTTTCAACCCAATGCCCGGGGTTCAAATCCTAGCATCCATCATTTACCTTTTGTGCCAATTAATTATACATTATAGGCTAGCAACGTACAGGCTTGGTTAATAGGCTAGCAATAGCAATGTATAGACTTTGAGAGGATATGGAAGCCAGTGTATAGACTTTGAGAGGGAGAGGATGTACAGACTTGTGAAGCCAATGTATAGACTTCATAAATGGCCAATGTATAGACTTGAGCTGCAATGTATAGACCTTGAGAGGAAGCCAGTGTATAGACTTTGAGAGGGAGAGGATGTACAGACTTGTGAAGCCAATGTATAGACTTCACAAATGGCCAATGTATAGACTTGAGCTTCACAAATGGCCAATGTATAGACTTGTGCTGCAACATATAGACCTTGAGAGGAAGCCAGTGTATAGACTTTGAGAGGGAGAGGATGTACAGACTTGAGTAGCCAATGTATAGACTTCACAAATGGCCAATGTATAGACTTGAGCTGCAATGTATAGACTTTGAGGAAGCCAATGTATAGACTTCACAAATGGCCAATGTATAGACTTGAGCTGTAATGTATAGACTTGGAGTTGCAGCAATGTATAGACTTTGCACAAATGGCCAATGTATAGACTTGAGGTGCAATGTATAGACTTTGTGATGGAAGCCAATGTATAGACTTTGAGAGGATATGGAAGCCAACGTATAGACCTTGAGAGGAAGTACATACTTTGAGTTGATGAATGTCATAAAATGACACCCCTTACAATGGCATCAATTGTAAAATGGACGACTGTATTGATAGGCGTCCATTTATAAATTGAAGACAAGCATTAAGACATCATTTGTTCTTTAAACATATGGGCCATAGATCGTACATAAAAAGATTCCTTAAACCACTAAAAGAATTGACGCCCCTCACTAGGACGTCAATTGTGAAATTGAAGACCGTTTTCCCGGGCCTCAATTTCAAATTAAAGACATGCATAGAGGCATCAATTTTAACAAAACAAAATCACGTGCGTGGGGCAGTAGTGTCTAACAAATGACGCCCTCTGTAAGGACGTCATTATCCTTAATAATTACCCAATAATGCACCCAACAAAATGACGCCCTCATGCAAGGCGTCATTTATTAAATGGACGCCCCTTCTCCCAGGCGTCATTTTCACACATGCTTCTAGAATGTCTAGACACGAACGACGCTTTCGAGCTGGCAGGGACAAATCCCACTCAGCCTGACCCATAAGACATTGTCTAATGTCTTGTGATTCCCTATATCAAATGGCATCCGTAGCACTGTGAGAAGGCTACTGCTGTGCTGCAGAAGCTCTGCCTCTCGTGCTGCTGAAGCTTTGCCTCCCCTACTACTAGGATCCTGCTGCAGGTCTAATCGGTATCACACGTCAAAAGTAGGTCTTCTCAAATCCCTGCCTAACTAGTAGGTAATAGGATAACTGGAGCATGTTTAGAGATTGATAAGTTGGTAAACCATGCAATCTATATATATATATATACATATACCATGTCTGTGTTACATATGTTAGGTAAGATCATCATAATACCATGTTTCACATCTATCAATATCAGTTATCATGATTTTTTTATATCAGTTATCATGATTTTATGCCTATTACATTCGTTATTTTATCATATAGTTATCTTAGTAATTCTGCTAATCAAAAACAAATGACGTCCCTTCACAGGGCATCAATTGTAAATCACGCCCCTGACAAGGGCGTCAATTGAAAATCTGAAGACTGTATTCACAGTCGTCAATTTAAACCTGAAATGAAATCTGCATTAATTATAATCTTGCTGGAATTAGCGCCCCGGACAAGGGCGCCAATTCAACAAATGAACACTGTTTTGACAGACGTCGATTACATTATTATATAACAGTAATTATAATTCAATTAAAATCAAATTGAAATTAATGTCCTAGACAGGGGTGTCAATTTTAAAATTGAAGGCTGTTTCCACAGTCGTCAATTACATGATTATAACAGAAATTAGTTCAATTTAAAAATCAGTCTGAAATTAATGTCCCAGAGATGGGCATCAATTCAATAATTGAAGACTATTTTCCAGTTGTCAAATGAAGATCTGATTGTAATTAGCGCCCTAGACCGGGGCTTCAATTCATAAATTAAAGGGTAATCCGACAGTCGTCAATTCTATTCCTGAAATTTCCAGCTTCGCAGCAAAATCCGAATCACTGTAATTAGCGTCCCTGACCAGGGCGTCAATTACAGAATTAAAGACTGTATTCACAGTCGTCAATTGAATTCTGGAAAGTTTGATAATTGTTAATCCTGAACAATCTTGTAATTAAAAATAGCGCCTCTGACCAGGGCGCCAATTTAAGAATTGAAGGCTTCCTGAGGGACGTAAATTCTATTTTCGAATTTTAATCAAATAAATAGCCCCTATGATTAACGCCCCAAGACAGGGCGCCAATTTATGAATTGACGATGTCCAGGACACCGTTAATTAAATAATGACATGCTAGGGGGCGCCAATTTCAAAAAGCTTATACAAATAAAAAAAAATCAGATTTTTTGAAAGAATTGCAAACCATAAGATGATAACTCAGTGATTTCAATTTATGACCCTGATCTGTCTCGAGAATTGAGAAGAATGATAAATCTTAACCCCTTCGTTGATAAAATTCGGGAATTCCATCAAACGAAAAGTCTACTCGTGTGGTCAATCCTTGAATCTCTTAAACTACCATTTGGGAGTGTAGGAACTAAGTGCTATGCGGGGCAAAGTGCTACGTTGTGGGAGCAACCTCTTGAGGTCGTACGGCGTAAAGTGCTACACGACGGGAGCCACCTCTTGCACCTGTAGGGGCCACCTCTAGAATCCTCCATAACCAAATGACTAGTTAATCTCGTCTGTAATACTACGTTTATAGATTCTTGAAATTCCATATTGGCTATAAATGAGAGTGGATGTCAAAGGTAATACATGAAATGCTGTGCATATAGGGCCCGGTCTGGTCCTGGGGGGAGCACCCGAAGGTACTTGTGCCCGTGGGAGTTTATTGACCACGGTGTTTAGCATTGCACTGGAGTACTTGCTTGACTTGAGACACTCCGCCACTACTCTCTCTCTCTTTACTTGTTTGACTTGCGTGGCCCGGAACGGGCGATACTTGACTTGTGGCCCGAGAAAAGGGCAAAATAATTACATGATAATAGTCAATTCTTCTGATGCGTATTTGACAAGACTTGCTTGAATTGAATCTATACTTGATATACTTGTACATGAGTTCTTTCTTGTACCTGCGTTCATACTTGTACACGAATCCCTGCTTATCTGAAGTGGCATTTACATCTGTGAATTCTTGAAATACAGTTTGTGAATACTTGAAATTCTTGTTATACTCTCTTTATACAGTTCTTATTCATCATGTCTAGATTTACCTATATACCTGATTTTGCTATACGTATCCCATGCATAGCCATACTGAATTTACATGTAAAATTGTAATTAACGTAAAGATTGCTCGTATTTGAGATGTAATTCCTACTGAGCGATTCGCTCATCAAGTTACTTCCTGAAATTTTCAGGTGATTCGGATAGCGACCAGAATAGGGTGGACATCGAGTGAAGAGTGCTAGAACGCTAGTCACCGTCATTAGCTAGTCACATCTTTTGAATTTAATTGAGTCTTAAATTGTAACTTAGTATGTCATTTAATTGTCTAAACTGTATTGAGGCACTTAGCCTAGAATTGTCATGGACTATCTTTATTTCATTTGATTAATCAAATAAACGTCACTTGGACTATTGGAATGTATTAGATTTTAGTTAATTGCGGACTCAGAAAACTTTGTATATCAAAAATTACATCGCTCTAATGACACGATCTATATAGACGCGTCACGCATCCGAGTATCTTCCGCGCTCGGGGCGTGACACAATAAGAATTTTAATAGCTTTTGCATGTTCTAAAAACATAAAACTTCATCAGATGGTTGTCAAAAGTGCTTTTTTAAACGATTTTTTTAAAGAAGAAGTCTTTATAAAACAACCCCCAGGATTTCAATTGTCTTTACATCCTTACAAGGTTTTCAAGTTAAATAAAGCTCTATATGGTCTAAAGCAGGCTCCACGGGCCTTGTATGAGAGGCTGACATAATTCCTGATCAGCAAGGGCTACAATAGAGGTAAGGTGGATCAAACCCTGTTCACCAAAATCTTGAATAAAGATCTCATCATAGTTCAGGTATATGTAGATGACATAGTCTGTGGTTCAACATGTTCTGAACTATGTAATGAATTTGCTCAATTGATGTCTGCTGAATTTGAAATGAGTTTGGTAGGAGAATTGAAATACTTCCTTGGCTTGTAGGTACAACAGCTGGATGATGGATGCTTTATCAACCAGACCAAGTACACCTTGGACATCCTCAAGTGGTTTGGAATGACTAATCTGAAGAACATCTCAACTCCAATGGGTACCAACAAATCATTAGATGCAGAAGAATTAGGTAAAGAAGTTGATGCAAAGTTATATCGAGGTATGATTGGATCCCTACTTTATTTAACTGCCTCGAGACATGATATGCAATTCAGTGTTGGTATGTGTGCTAGGTATCAATCTAGGCCTACTGAATTGCATCTAGCTGCTGTGAAAATGATTTTTAGATACATATCTGCTACACACACTCTATGTTTATGGTTTTCTGCATCACATACATTAGATCTGATTGCATATACGGATGCAGACTATGCTGGGTGTAAGCTAGATAGGAAGAGCACTAGTGGTCAATGTCAATTTCTAGGTGGGTGTTTAGTTTCTTGGGCTTTCAAGAAACAACATTCTGTGGCCCTCTCCACTACAGAAGCTGAGTATGTAGCTACAGGGAGCTATGGTACACAAGTGATCTGGATTAAACACCAGCTTCAGGACTACCAAGTAGAACTAGGTTGCACACCCATATACTGTGATAATACTAGTGCCATAAATCTTGTAAAAAATCCTTTTTACATTCTAGCACCAAACATATTGAAATCAAAAATCATTTTACCAGAGATGAGGTTTCTAAAAACACTTTTCAACAGATTCATGTAGATACCTCACATCAGATAGCTGACATTTTTACTAAGCCTCTAGACAATGACAAATTATCATACTGAGAACTGGGAATCTTTAAAAACCTCTAAATTTTGGAATTTTGGAATAAAATGCTTCCATGATGTCCTCACTTGCATGAATTTTGGAATAAAATGATTCATCCTGTGTTTGTCATATTGTTTTGGCATGAATAACTTGTTGGTATAAAAAATGATAAGCTGGGAGAAGGTCAGATGTCTTCTGACTAGAAACCCACATCATGTGTGAGGAGGTCTTATGACCTATGTTCTCCACTAGGTACCACAGGCTCATTTCCATATAGATCAGGTTCACGTCCATAAACTTTCATTTCGGCATTTCCATACTTTTGCATCTCACCTGCATGCTCATATAATTCATTTTGTAAGGGAGAGGTATTTTCAGTATGCATTCTATAGAAGGCACTTGCATCTGTCAAGCTGAGAGGGTAGAGTCCATCAGTCAGTCTAAGTGTAAGGGGGAGCTTCATGTCTATCAGTTTTGAGGTTTTAGGTGACTGACTCAAAGGATTCTTTGAGATATCTTGTTACTGCACCAAGCCCATCGAGAACCTAAAGCAATCTTGTTTCAAAAAAAGCTGGAAGCTCTCAACTCTCTTAAACTTTCAAATTTGATTAACTGAAATTTAGCTACAAAGCTTCTCTCTAATACTCTTGCAAAGACCTAAATAGAGAATCTGAAGATTGTCTTCCTACATCATTATTGAACATGGATCATTGTCGACACTATTATGTCATGAAATCTCATAAATGTTTGAAACTTAAATTTCTGGAAGCAAACTCTATGTGGATCAGTACATCTGGTATTGTCTTAAAACATCATATAACAAATAACATCAATTTTTTCAAGAGAATTTCAACAGTTTAGAGCAATGTTCTGGTTTTTGAGAAACTAGATACTTCATCAAAGAAATGAATCATATTCTATGTCATGAAGTGCCAAAATATCTCTATTTAAAAAGTTTCTGAAAAATTTAAGAATTTATGGCAGAGCAATGGCATTAAAGTGTTGAGTAACTGGCGATTTAGGCCTCTGATTAAGGTGTCTCCTCATGTCAAAAGATACTTATATTGCTAACTCTGTTCTCTAAAGAGAAGTAATACGGTTCTCACACTGAGAATATGGGAATTCTGGCCTCTGATCAAGGTGTCTTCTCACATATCAATGTGTGATTTATCAAAATTACTCAATGTACTACTCAACAATGAAAAAATCTTTCACCGCCCCAAAAATCTTTGTAGAATGTTTGACCTCAATACCTCTGGACCATCCACTTGTAGATGAGCCTCCATTTACTTGATTAGTAAAGCATTTAGACAGCTTTCTCCTGGCATACATGTTTCACATTGGTCCTCATTCTTACTTCTGTACGATGAAAATCTTCACTTTTATTCTATGCATTCCTGCTTATTAGCTATGAGGTATTTCAGCTCTATTCAGTTACCGTACTTGGATCTTTAAGAGTTGCTTCTTAGAGGTCTTTCTACTAAGTGAATTAATTGTCTCTGGTTTATCAACCTTCGTAGTACCTTGATTCTCCCTACATTCCTTTTGATGATGTCAAAGGGGGAGAAGATGTATAAGATGTCTGAGGGTTAAGGGGGAGAATGGCTTATGCTTATGAGAATAACTTTGAGAATGTCCTTGAGCATGGAGTATTTTTCTGGTTGAAAGTTAAAGTGTCAGGGGGACTCAGTCAGTGCACATTGCTTGCATGGTTGATTGATTGCATGTTTGACTATTTACATGTTTAAACACCCTTATTCTCTAATGAGAGCACTAAAATTGTTTGGCTCATGGTGTTGCCATCATCAAAAAGAAGGAGACTGTTGTGTCCCTGTGGTTTTGATGATGACAAACACCATAAGTCAAATGTCAGACATCATAAAAAGTCAAACATCTTAAATCAAACAGAATTTGTCTGAAGCATTCATGAGTTTGTGCATTGGAGCTTGTGCACTTGAATCATTGGAATTTGTGAGTCTGCATGAAGTCTTTGTATGATGCACATCAAGTCTAAGCACAAGGTCTGAGCACATTTTTAGCTTGCAAGACAAGGTCCGTGCACATCATTGTAGAATTCATGTGAAGTCTGTGCACGTTTTGCTTTCAATACATATGAAGTCTGTGCACACACTTTAGCATGCATACAAGTCGATGCTAGCACAATGTGTAGTGCATACAAGGTCGGTGCTAGTTGGGCTTTCACATGGCAAAGGTCGATGATAGTTTCGCTCTCTAGCATCAAGGTCCGTGCACATACTGTTCAAGTCTGTGCACATGCTATTTGAGGTCCGTGCACATTTGCAAGGACAAGTTTGAGCACACTTTCAACCTGCATATCCAAAGTCCGTGCATGTTTGCATGCGAGCATATAAAGGTCGGTGCTAGTTTGTAGGGTCATGCATCTAAAGCCCGCGCATGTTTGCATGCGAGCACATAAAGGTTGGTGCTAGTTTGTAGGGTCGTGCATCTAAAGTCCGTGCTTGTTTGCATGCGAGCATATAAAGGTCGGTGCTAGTTCATGTTTCATGTGCATGAGGTCCGAGCATGTTTTCATACATGCGTAATAAGGTCCGTGCACATTATGTTGCATAGCGGATGAGGTCTGTGCATGTTTTTAACACAAGGACCAAGGTCCGTGCACATCTGCTTCTAATGTCAAAGTTAGTCCTTGTCTTTGTGCATTAAGGTCAGTGCTATTATCAAATGGCTAACACTTATGAATCTCTTTGCCAGGTGAGTTATATAGTTCAATATCTGCCGAGCAAACTGCACGTGTTAGTTAAAGTACTAGGATGATGGCTCGTGATCTAAGGCTAGGACCTAAACCGTTTAACCTGCCACGTGGACTACTATAGCGCCATGAGTCTGACATGTGGAATCAAAAGGATCAGATCTGGATGAAAGAATTGGGCGGGAATCGTGGTATCCACACGCCCATCATCTGCCTATAAAAAGGGATCGAAGGATGGAGAGAAGAGTGTAGAAGACAAAAAAAGGGAGAGCATCTGAAGCTAGAGTCTATACTAAAAAAAAACTTCCCCATTCGAGAAGAGAGCCAGTTCAGAAAGAGGAGAGTTTCAGTGATCTCAAGAATTAGAGTCTGAAAACTGCTTCTTCAGAAGCTTCATTATTACTATCTTCGAGCGATTGTTTCTCTGATTGTTTTCATCTTCTTTGATATTTTTGTTTTGCTTTTCTCTATTCCCTTCCGTTACCCTCCAAGTTCAGTTGGAGGAAGGGAGACTGTTGTTGACACCCATTTTTTGCCTATGAGTTGGGCCTTTCCTCTTATCACCATTTGTTGATGTCTCGAGTTGTCCATTATTCAATGGGCCATTTCCAAGCTCGTCTTTGGGCTTATTCTATGTGTATCTCCCTCCCTGGCTAGGTCTGTTCTCAAATTAGGGCTTATAGGGCCTTGATCTCGCTTGGTTTCTAGGTTAAATGGGCTCGTTTAGCCTAATTTATCAATTTCAACCGCCCAGCAATTGCACGGTCTATCGCTAGGCAGTGTATGTATTAAACGGTTAGATTCGAAACCATGTGAAATTTACGGTGATTTATCTCTGGCTTTTCTACATTTCCACTCACACGGCCTGTCGCTCGACAGTTCAATGTGTTGGACGGACCATTACACGTCGACCCCATTGGCACTAGCGTCGACGCCAGCCTTTTTAGCGTCGACCTCAGTTGTTTTAAATGCACGGTCGTAGGATTGGCCGTTTACTATTGGGCAGTCTCTTTTAAATCGTTTATATGCTCGGAATGATTTATTGGATATATATTTGATTTTCTAAATTTCCACCCACAAGCCTTTACACGGTCTGAGTTCAGCCGTTTACTCCCACTGAACGGCCTGTCTTTAGACTGTCCAGCTCCCAAAGTCCTAAGCCGGTGGATTTTATAGATAATTATCTATTTATCCTATTTTTAGATTTATCACTGACACGGTTTACACGGCCTAGCATTGGACCGTGCCATTCATTAGTGGTCAATCATTAAATTGTCTTATCCTAAAGAGTCCAACGCCGGGTTAGCAGGTCAGTTCGGTGGATAATTAGATAATTTGTTGTTTTATTTATTTATCACTGACAGAGGTAAGCGGTCTAGCAATGGACCGCGTATTAGTCTTGGCGGCCTATCGAACGACCACGTACATGCCCGAGATCTGTGGAATATTTGGTTTTTCTCTCTCCATCTGTGGTTAAACCTCCACCTTCCTCTGCCATTTTCTCCGTAGTTTCTCCACCAAATGAGGTGCTGTTTGATCTTGGTGGGAGATAGAAGTATTATCTACGGAGTTTATTTTATTATCATGCCCTAATTTTTAGTGGAAAATCAAATTTCGGGGGTGGACTTTCAGGCGTCTATGTATAGCACCCCTAGTCCAAACTTGAAAGGCGGGAGAGATCCAACATCGACATCGAAGCTCTGCCGAAATCTTGAGCAAGCTATAGCCAGAGAGGGAGGCTCTCTACGTCCGCTTGAGCCTCCGGTCAAGGGAGTAGTCACTTTCTTTGTGTTTGGTTTAGGCTTTTAGTTGTCTTTTCATCATTTGCATGCTTCTTTTCATCACCTTTTCATCCACATTTTGCATTTGCCATCTTCATTTTACACCCTTCCTACGGTTTTCACGCCCATAGGGGTTTAAAAACCATCCCAGGGATCCCCCACTCTATGTTATCATGTTGGTTTTCCATTTTATTTTATAGTTGCTACACCTTCCAGGTTTAATTTGGGTTTTGTTCTCTTGTTCTCTATGTTGTTTTGCAGGTCAGCATCAACACAGCACGAGGCCTATCCCCGCTGGCCTGTTGGAAGGGGTGGAGGATCAAGTCCTACAACTTGGAGTCTGGCGGCTTTGAACGGTCTTCTTCCGTCCGTCTGCAGAGAAGGGCGGTTCTCCATGAACCGTTCAGATCTTGTGCGCGGCCGTCTGAGTACCGTTTTGGAGCCAGAACAGTTCTCGTCCCGTTTCTCTTTCCAGCACTGTGAGCGGCCTATCGAGCGGCCGTGCCATCCATTGAGCGGTTCTTTCTGGACCGTGTACAACTACCAGCGCCGCACTTTGGGCGAGTGTCTTCTCCCTTTCCAAGGTACGAGTGCATTTCCTTTGCATTCTGCTTCTTGGTGGCGATCACGATCACACACACCACTCCACCCTCCGAGCCCCATTTTTGCTTGTCTTTATATCCTGATATAGAAAGTTAAGGGAAAGGGAGGGGGAAAAACATGTCAACATCCCATTTTTTGGCGATCACGGTGGGACACCTAGTGCCCATAGTGCTATTGTTTTGCTGACCTCTGTTCTTGTGCTTGGTAAGGGTTTTCTAAGTTGTTTAAGGTTGTCATCTCGCCAACGGTGCGTTTCTATTTTCGGAGTGGTGCACGGTCTCACCAGGGCCGCTCAAGCATTCCCGCGGTTGGACGATAGATTGTGCCGTCCCAGTCTCAAGTGCGTTCTTGTTTTAATTTCTGTCACGTTGCTAGTGACTGTGCGGTCTGATTCTGGCCGCTCCTGTGTTTTCGCGATCGCACGATAGACTGTCCATTACCTTCTCACGAGTGTCTGTCTTTCTATGAGCCTGATAGCTTCAGCGGTCTCCCTCGAACCGTGCACTTATTTCCACAGTCTGTCAAAAGGCTGTTCACGTCTGCTGGCTCAGGTACGTTATTGGTCTTCATACGCGTGTGGCTTCACTGACTCTCTGCGGTCTATCCAGGGCCGTTCAACACTTTGCACGGTCATTCGATAGACCGTCAAGTTAGGTACGCTTTTGTCCCTGAAGTCTCAGTTCATTTTAGCCTCTGTGTTTTAGTTCTTTTTACTACTCCCTGCCATTACACGGCCCTGCCCTGGCAGTTTACCTCCCTGAGCAGTCTCTCATAAGACCGTTTATATGTGCTACAGTGCACCCCAAAACTGATAGTTGTGTGTTATTTCATATCATTTCATATTCATTTTGGGTGCCTCTTATCTCTCCCTAGCTACCATGTATCATTGTACTATACTTGCCATATTGATTTCATCATTGTTTGTTAGTTTTAGGCTAGAGTTTGCATGCACTCCGGTCCGCATAGGTTCAAGCATCTTTATCATTTGTAGTTGCATTCCTACCTTGGTAGGGGATCCTCTCGTCTCCATATTCCTTGGAGCCGACTAGGTGACCTTATCCGGGACCTCCGTAAGTCCCCGTGAGCTGTGGATTCCCACACGGACGCCGGGCCGGTTGTACCTTTCCACCCCTTAGGCTCACATTTTGCATGCGTTGGGAGGAATTAACCTTAGTCAAACCCAAAGATCAGACCTTATTTCCTATAGGTTTTCTATCTTGAGGGAGTTAATCATAATTCAAATCACTAAAAGGCCCAAAACATTGACAATAAAATACTTCCCATCACATCAAACTTGTTTGACTTGGGTGACCTCTTCATATTGTTTGTATTGTTTGGGGCCTATCTAGGTCCATTTGTGGTGTTTGTGTTGCATCCCCCATCATTCATATAATTTTTTTTATTAGGCCCATTTAGGCTAGCTCATTATGTGTTGGTATTTGTCCAGTCTCGTTGTCCTAGGTTTCTATTTTCCTCTTCTCTTCCCTCACACCATTGGGTCAGCTCCCTATTGGGTCATTAGACCCTTACTCCCCCCATATATTACCTGGATTTTCCTTGTATTTAGTCTCCATTTCTCCCATGGAGCATCGCATCAACCCTCTGTATCGTTCCTATTTACCTTCCTATTCCCGCGTGGACTCCTCTTCCCATGCAGGACCATCTTCTCGCGGCCCTTTCGAGACACAAGCGAGTCTCTCGGCCCATTTATCACTTCTTGACCCTGTCTAGGCCCAGAAGCTCGTTTCCAACCATCTGAATGGGCCCCACTCTTATAATGGGTCTTCTTATTCCCTTAATGGGACCGCTTCTCTTATTAGGCACACTCCCTCTTTCGCTTATGCTGCTGGCCCAGTGGGTCTTTCTCCTCATTCTTATGATTCTTCCAGGCCCGGGTATCCTTCCACTCCTGGGATGGGCTTTTCTTCTTCTCCGGATGGATCCCCTTATCCGGCCCAATACCATAGTCCTGGTCTAAATTCACACTCTCTTGCGCAGGCTGGCTCGCATTCCTCTCGATCTCTCCCCATTGAGGAGATGATTGCTCAAGCCCAACGCCAACTTGATGAGCTTCAACACCAGATCGATCCCGAATCTTCTTTGAGCGTCCCATTTGCATTCCAAGGTCTTCAGCTTCCACCGCGTTCATAAATCCTTACTTACCGCCGCTATGGTGGAGTCGGTGACCCCTACGTGCACTTAAAGGAGTTCATGTATGAGTCGGCCAAATTCCAATATGACCAACCTTTGATGGCTTATCTGTTTGGTCTGTCTTTAGAAGGCCCGGCTGGGGATTGGTTCTTTACATTGCCGCAAGACCAAGTGGTGAATTTTCAAGTTGTGCAAGAGAAATTTCTTCAGCAGTTTCGAGACCAGGTTGGGCCCAAGTATTCCATGGTTGATCTGGCCCATGAGAAGATGAAGCCCAATGAGGAATTCTCGGCATTCGCCGACCGCTGGCGTCATCTGGCCGCGCAAGTCCCGGGGCATATTTCAGAGGAAGAGCAGATCAAAATGCTCATTTCTAATGCTACGCCCGAGTATCGGTACATCTTAGCCTTGAACAATATCGTATCCTGGCAATAGCTCTATAATCGAGCCCGCTTCATCTGCCAACAATTTCTAAGTTCCCTTGACCCCGACTCTCTTTCACCTTCCGCACCCACGTACGCCTCCTCTCCATCATCGTCCATGAGTCAACCCTCCTCCATGCATCACCCATCCACTACATATTCTTCCATGGGTCAGCCCTCCGCTCCCTTATACCCCTATACTTCCACATATTCCTCCATGAGTCAACCCTCCGCTTCTTCATACCCGCATGAACCACCACCTTCGGCCAAGGGAATTCCACATCCCGAGGGTGTAGATGCCATCCACTACATTCCCACCCCACATGTGCCTTCACTAAGTCTATCCACTAGCCCTGCGCCTTTACCTATACAATCACCATTACCGACGCAACCCCTACAACCATCTCCATTACCTTCTCATACCCCTCGGCATCCACCGTGCTTGAAGTAGGCTCCTCGCTCTCCGTTGCCAGAATCGTTTACCGATATTTTCAAGGCTTTGATGGCCACTTACGTGTTGCAGCTCCCTCCAGTTGTGCATTGTCGACCCGCAGTTAGAGATTTGCTCCAATTTTGTGATTTTCATAGTCAGCAGGGGCATTTGGTCGAGGATTGTCCCAAGTTTCAGGAACTGGTTTATGGTTTGAAAGGCAAGAAGATGATCGATTGGGCCGCCATGCATGAAATTATTTTAGATCTCCGCAGCAAGCAGCAGCAGCAGCAAGTGCCGCCTAGGCAGCCATCTCCACTACAAGATCAGGGGCACCCCTGTGATTCTTTATCTAGCATTGCACCCGCTCCATCACCTACTCCATGAGATGTTCCCTCACCTGTGTTTTTGCCTACCTCGTTGCCTACTGATAGGTCCAGAGGGGGGTGAATGGACCTTTACCAGTAAAACATTGAGGATTAAAAAATAAGTTCTCAATTAGGAGTTTCCGAAAAAGATCTTAACGGTCAAACACTAACCGCGCAGAACGATCAGCTAGGAATATAGAGATGGATCGGCCTAGACAAGCATCTACCGAATAGATCCAAAGCCAGAATAGAAACCAAACACACTGCGCCAGGGATTTTTAAGGTGGTTCGGTCAGACCTCCAGTCTGCCTACGTCCACCCCTCACTTCAAATCGAAGTGATGCTTCCACTAGCACCGGCTAGCCAAGCAGACTCAGTCTGCGACAACGGCTGATTCACAGCTTCACCAAGGGAACACCCTCCCCTCTTCCTCCACACCCGGAGGGAACCCTAAGGACACCAAGTCCCTAGAAACTAGGAAACAAGTTCCTCTTCCTCCAACCGGAGGGAACACTAGTGATCTGCAGTCACTAGAACCAAAGACCAAGGTCTCTCTTCCTCTGAAGCCCAGAGGGAACCCACAAGGAGCACACGGCCACTTGCAACTGGAGACAGCGTCTCCCTTCTCCTGAACCAATAGAACAGGAGGACCACCGATCTCAACCTGAGAATCTGAGAAAAAACTAGAACAGTAAAGAAAGATCAAAAACAAGAAACTAAAAAGATACAGCAGACTGAATGCTGGAACGATAAAACACAGAATATAGCTCACAATAGAGCAAACTGGTTCGGATTTGATCCTGAAACCAGAATCCTTCTTCTTCTTCTTCTTTCTGAACTCTTAGCTTCGAGCTCTCTCTCTCTCTCACTCTCTGCTATTCTCTCTTCTTCCTCTTCTTCAGTTTCTGCCCTCTATTTTCTTCTCTTCTTTTGCTGGATCGAACTCTCTGCACTTCTGCTTTTTCTTTTTCCCTTTCGATCAACCTTCATCTGTGGACGAAGGTTTCAATATATAGCAGCAGCAGGTGGATAAGGTACAGAATGCGTGTGCCTCCCACATTCGATCCAGAACCTTCTTTCCACGTGCCCTTATAGTATTGGTTCCTTTAGTATTGGATCACGTGCAACCCAGTCACTGGGGAATATTCTTCCTCGGACCACCTTCTTCTTTTTATTTTTCTTCTTCTCCTGCAAAGAGATTAAAACCATTAATACTCAGGGTTCTCTCTCTCTCTATATATATACCTGAAATAAGTCGGTTGACACTCAAGCTAAAGCTGCACGAGGTGTGTAGGAACAACAAAAGGTGCACTATACTGAGAACGACACGAGGTACATAACATGACTACAGCACAAGATAAAGAGAGAACGACACGAGGTACCACAGTAACAAAGCTAACACTACAAAGAGAACGACACGAAGTTAGATGAGAACAGCACGAGGTGAGAAGGAAATAACACGGAGTAAAACGGTAGTAAAACACGCGATCAGAGGAAACCTGTACGAAGATAGAAAGAAGCAACACGAAGACATAAAAATAACACTAAGACACAAACACAGAAATAACATGAAGACTCAAACACAGAAATAACACGAAGACATAAACACAGAAACAACACGAAGAACGACCAATCAAAACGACTAAGTTGACTCGAGGTCATCGGTGAATCAATACGAGAATCAACACGAAATATCAAATAGCAAAGGGAACGGCACAAAGTGAAATGACACTTTACACTAAAATGACTTGAAGACACAGGAAAATGACTCGAAAACGAGGACGACACGGGCTGAAAATAACTCGAAGATGAAAACAGAAACCGACACAAAGTGTGGTCACAAAGCAAGAAAGACACGGGGTCTTGAAAAAAAAACAACACGAATATAGAAGACTCGAAGTAAAATGGCCGAAAATAAGACTCGAAGACATAGGGGTGACACAGATGGAGCGACACGAGATGGCACAGAAAGCAGCACGAGGTGCTGCAGTGTTCAGCACGCGATGGAACAAATAACGACACAAAGACAACCCCTGAAAATAACTGAAGTGACTCGAAAGTTTATTTTCCACAGAGAAGTATTTTTTGTTCTCCACTAAGGCTCATAGTGTTGTCATCCTCAAAACATCTAAAGACTCAACAATCTCCCCCTTTTTGATGGATGGCAACACTATGAGTCTTGAGTCTTTGCAGGAATAATTTTCAACCTGTTCAAAGCTAAACATCATCAGCACCATCATTAATCATCATTAAAGAATATTAAAGATTCATTAACAACAACAAATCATTCTCAATCGTAGTAGTAGCAAAGACTTGAGTTCTCCCCCTTTGTCAACATCAAAAAGAAAGAAACAAAAGGAGGCAGAAATGCAAATGATATGAGATGTAATTAACAAGTCCAAGAGTGTGAGAGAGCCTCAAAATGGGCAAAAAAATACAGAACACTATTTTTTAAGGAGAAAAGAATCTGGCATGTCTGCTGGAAGGGCCACGCGGCCTGTCTTGTGGTGGTCTACCCCTAGGAGCAGCAGAGGAGAAATCTTGAGTTGGACCTCTGCTGGAGGATGCCTGACCAGGGGCTGAACCCAAGGCAGAGTGAAGATCCTTCAAGTCATTGGACAATTCAGCTAGCCAATACACAACGGAGCTTCTGACATGTGCCACTTCTGAAATGATGTCTTCTTGGCGAATATTAACAGATTCATATCTGTTAGTCAGAGTTCTCACTTCTGCTAAGAAAGCGATCAATTTGTCATAGATCTTCTGGACATCTGGACCTAGGGCACTAGATGACCCCTTCAAAACTTCTAAGGATGTCCTGATCTCAAAACAATGATCTATAATGCTGGCAGATGACTTAAAGGAGGAAATATGAGCATCTTGTAATTCATGAAGTGCTGTTGCTATCTTTGAACATTCCTCCTGCAAGCTTTCCATCGAGGACCTGGTGGCATCATCTGAAGCTTTCTTATTTAGCAGGAACTTTTTCCATTCAGTCAGGAGAGAAATTTCAAGCTTCAGTAGCCTGGAATGAACTTGATTAATATTTAGAGTGACATACTTGAGCAGATCATCCATTTTCTTATCCTGTCTCTGCATCTGCTGAGTCAAATTTATAAGGAGTTCTTCAATGTTGGGTGCTCGAGCAGATAGAAGTCGAGGTTGACCTAGGGGTGTACCATAAGATTCACAGCCAGGTGCTGTTCTCTCATCTGCTTCTTCTTGTACTGGCGTTTGGTTGTCTCCTGCTGGAACCCGATCTTCATCTTCAGCTTGGATTTCTTTTTCAGGAAATACATTTTCAGGTGCTTCTTCTTCACTTGATGATTCTGCTTCTTGTTCTATGTCAGTAACTTTCTCCTGACACTCATCCACTCTTTCTGTCATGAGATCATCATCTGCAGAGTTTTCAACAGGTGCCTGTTCTATAATTTCAGCTGTAACCACGTTGTCAGCCTCTTCCAAGCTTTTCTCCACAGTCTCTCTAAGAATGAAATTAACAAACTCAGCAAGGTCTTTCTCATTACTTTCTTGCTCTTGAGCAGGCTGTTCCACGGGCAGCCTCACTTCTTCTGATGTCTTCCCAAAGGAATCAAACAAACCACCAATATTTGTATCTAGTTCAGTTTGAATGCTGTTTTCAGACATCCTAACTTCTTGAGATGCAATCTCAACAAGCCTCTGAAAAGATAGAGATGCTTCAGTAGGTGCAGCAGAAGTAGCAGACAGTGGTTGTTCAGATGGTGTCTCCTGTAAAGCAACCTCAGAAGCTAATTCTAAAACTGTTTGGGCAGATTCTTGAGGGTGTTCCAGAAGCTCTCTCTGAGCTTGTGATTCTTTGACTTTCTGGGCCTTAACTTGCCCCATGAGAGAAGAACCCTCCAAGCCCAAAAATACTGAAACAAAATTCATGTTAAATATGTTTCGACCCCTAACTTCAGACATGGCCTCTCCATCCAAGGAAATCTTTGAATACTTGAAGATGTCTGTCAGATGGCGGCGTAGGACAGGTGTCTTTTGGACCCAATACACCCCTTCATGACAGAAAAAATAATTTCAGGCAGACAGATCTTTACATGCTGAATCAGACAGAACAAAAGAAATTTCTGAGTGTCTGTGATTCTTCCTCTAGCTCCAGTCTGTGGCGTGACTATAGAGGCAATGATGTTCTGAAGAAGCTTGTGAAGAGGGGGAAATGATAAGGTTTGGTAAGCTTCAGCTTCAATTGCCCCTTGTCATGAATGTTACTGGGTTTACCAGTAATGACCGAAAAGACTTCATGCAGACTATATCTAAACCCTCTCTCCACCTCTCCTTTTTCTGGAATACTGAGAGCTTTGTGGAGAGAGCCACACGTTACTGCTATCTCAATCCCCTTAACAGACGAGATCAGAGCAGACCTATCTCGGCTCAAAGACAAAGTATTCTAAAATTCCATTACCAGGCTAGGGTAGTAGACACGGTGATTTTCTAGGAATTTCCTCCAATCCTGAAACTCAAAAATCTCCAAAACTTCTGGAAACTTCAAAACCATGGATTCATCGCCGAAATCTATTATCCTTGGAGGAATAATTTTCCCACTCTCTAAAAACACGATAGACTAAGAAGGCATGGTACCTTGTGCAGAAGAAATTTCCACAGCTATTTCTGGTTCTAGACATCTTTGCTGCTTGGACGAAGGCTCCTCAACTGTTTCTTTTCCCTTCCTCTTCCTTTCAACAGGAGCGACGGATTCTAGCTGATCCATTTGCCGTAACTCCCAAAGTATCAACTCTTTCTTGCTGGTTGCTGCTGGAGATGAAGCTAGAACCAAGAACGAAAGAGAACTCTGTGGGGGAGATGAGATTTTCGTGAAGAGAAATGAGCGGGAGAGAAGGGTTTGAAGGAGCATACGAGACGTATCGGCACGAGGAGGAACAGGAAGCGGCAAGGGCACACGAGGGTTTTTGGATGTAACCTTGAGGAACAAGAAGGGTTTGGGTCACTTTTCACTCTTATCGAACTTTTCAGGAAATACCCAGACTACCCTCATTCAATATGTAACACAGCCATTGCCCGTTAAAGTTCACTCTTCAATATATGGATTTATTATATTCTTTCGAATACCTTGGTCAGTTACCTCAAGACATTAAATCAACAAGATCACAAAACTAGCTGTTAAAGGTACTTAGCCTACAGAAGGTCATGATTAAAATACTCCTTATGTTTGTCAGGCAAAGAAATAACAAATAGATAGTCAAGCAGGGTTCATTACTTCATTTAAAGGACAAGAGAGGGCATACCGAGTCAACCAATTTGTTGAGCACTTAGGTAGAATTGTCCCTTTTTACACAAGGAGACATGTTTATAACACACCAGAATCCCTGGTTACTCAGGACAGGCTACCTTTATGCCAATGAAAACTAATGAATTTTTGTTGACTTTTCTTTCCCCTTCTTTTTTTTTATTTTAACTTTTCTATAAGAAACAGAGATAGCTAATTGTATCATGACAGAAACTCTAGACTTCTTTGATCTAGAATATCTATTTCTCCACAATTGCCATTGCTCTGCCATAAAGTATGGCGTATTCCCTGGTAACACCTCTCATGATCTTGGACAAAAGACAGAGCCCTTACTTAACACAATTTTTTTTTTATCATAGCCCTCTTCACATAAGTTTCAGTTAAAACGAAATCCTCCGCAAGGTTTTTCCATTTAACAGAAAGTTTTACAATATGTTGACCAACAATAGAGAGGATAACTTAGAAGGATTAAAGGACAAGATATAACCCCCATACATTAAAGTTCTTTATTAACAGGTGTAACTTGTTACAATAGATTTTGGGTGGTTTAAGGTATTCTGATCAAATCTGATAAGAGTAACAAAGCTATAAGAAGGAACTTTTCTTCAAGAATATTCCTGAACCAAAGGGGATAAGAAAAGGATAAGAAGGTGACAAACAGAATGGAGAGATATGAGATGAGATGAGAAGCACTCCTTACAGCAAAGCAGCAAGTGAAAGATTACTCTAGAAAGTAAAGACCAAGGAGCTCACAAATGAAATCTTCCTGAGGAAATTCAATCTCGTAACCAGAGAATGCTCTTGGGCAATAAGCTGCAACCTCATGAGATGTCTGAACTCAACACCAACTAACCACATCGGCAGACAAAGGTTCTTCAGATACCAGATGACCTGACAAGCTCCTTTTCAACCCACGCTAGGACATCTCACACACAACTCTTGGAAATATTAATTATTTATTGAATAACATACATGCTATCAGCTGAAATGCAATACGTTGAAGCAAACTTATGGTTTTTCAAATAAATGGAATGTGATGCAATGAGCACGAATCAGTAAGTTGACACAATAATTGTATGCCTCCCCCTGACTATGAGCATGAATTACAGCGTGATACCAAGTATCCATCCAAGAGAGATTTTAGCAAAGCAGTCAGAGGAGGACACTCGTGATCATGGAATACTTAGTTGCACACAGACTACATCATAGAACCAAATTTAAATCACAATAAAATAGAATTAAAGCAGGTATTGGGAACTGACCTGAATATTAAGATCCTGTGGTTTTTTCTTTTCGAGTGCCTTGGCTTATTACTCCTCTTTATTCTTCAGCTTCCAAGGCACACCTGCAGGTTAGCAAACTATTTTGCACGAATAGGCACCAAAGAAGTCTTGGGTCCTGAGTTAGCAATGACATTCTTAGCAGGTTTTCTAACCAATCTCCTAGCAGCATGGTCATCAGATTTCATCAGATAGTAATTATTCATTGAATGACCAATTGTACCATAATAATAGTAAGATGTAGCAGGTTTCAGATTGGATTTATGCACTTTCTTATTAACATGATTTTTATGCACATATGTATGAAAATTTTTGTTAACAGAATTGAAATTCTGTTTACCAAAACCAGCATTGCTTTGGTATCCTACCAGCCAACAGGTTGCAGCCCTGTGACCTGGCTTTCCACAGTTAAAATAATGAGAAGAGTGCATTCTCTTAAAATTCTCTTTTCTACCCTGACCATGCCAGCATTCAATGGCCCTGTGGCCTATCTTTCCACAGTTGACACATGCAGAGTATTTTCTATTTGCAACAACTTTATTCCCATCAACATCATTATGGTTTGCAGGAAATTTAGCATGATGTGAAGAATATATTTTCTTACCATTTGCAAACCAGCATTGTGCGATGCTATGTCCTAGTTTGCCACAGTGCAAACATTCAATTTTTTTTTCTGGAATGAATAATTTTTATCATGAAGTTTCTTAGCATTCATTATCCCGGCCTCATATCATCTTTCTCCATCAATTTACACTCATGCATTAAATGTCCAAGTCTATGACAGTAGTGGCATGACATTTTCCTTTTAGATGAGTGTGTGTGCGGACTGTGATCAACATGCACAGATGAGCCCTTTTTATTCATTTTCTATTTTTTATCCTGTTCTTGTGTTTTCTTAGCCTTATAGTGAGGTGAAGAAGAAGTAGAAGGTTTTTCCTGTTCAGATGATTTAACAAAAACAGTTTCCAAATTTGATCGATAGACCTTACTCATGACTGGACTGTAGCCCAGTCCCTTTTTCTTAAAAGTAGAGCTAGAAACAGAATATGTCTGAATTTTATTTTCAAAGGTCTTTTTATTTACAGGGTTATAACCTAACCCCTCCTTCTGAAAATTGACTTTTACTCCCAGCAGTTTGTTCAGATTTTCTTGCCCATCAACAAATTTAGACAAAGAACTCCTTAAGTCTTGGATTTCTTCTTCTAAAGAGGCAATGTGTAACTCATAACTTGCAGTCTCTTGTTCACTGCAATTGACAGCCTCATTCAAGACTTTGTTGGCAATTATGTATTTCTCAAATTCCATTCTCAACTCATCAATTTCTTCTGAATTATTGGACACCACATGTTTACCCTTTTCAAATGTCAGCAATCTCTCTGACAAGATGGTGTTCAACTGTTTTACTTTCTCAATTTATTCCTTTAGTCTGTCATTCTGAATTAATTCGTTTATCAAAATCTGATCATCAGAGTCAGTTTCAGATTTTCTTCCATCCTTAAAAGTTTTCAAGTCTTTTTGCAGTTTCTCAATGTTTTTCTGTAATTCAAAGTTGACAGACTTAATGGCTTCAGATTTTTCAGCAAGTACTTTATTTTCAATCCAGAGCTTCTCTAAACTTTCCTTGCTTTCAGCTGAGGATTTTCTCAGGGAATCAATCTCACTCACATGATTCTTATTTCCATTGATTAGCACATCATTTTGTTTTTTCAACATTTGTAGATTAGACACACAGGCATCATGAGAACTCTTCAATTCAGCACATTTTTTACAGTCAGACCTTGAATTATCTAATCCCTGATTCCTTTTCAATTTTTTATATCGTTTTTGCAATTTTTCACATGACTCAGATAAATCGCTGTAAGCATTTTCCCAATCTTCTATAGAAAAGTTCTCGAAGAGGTTTACCTCTTCTTCATTCTCCTCCACCTCTTGGCTGGTACTGTGGTCACTTCTGCTAACCATCATGCATGTGCTTTCATTTCTCCTGTGGGCTAGCTTCAGCTGGTCCATAATATCCTTGGCGGATCTGTAATCATGGAAACAAGAATGCAAGGCTTTATCAGTCGCTGTTAACATTAGGTTTAAGGCCTTTTGATTCTCTCGGAACATTTGATTCTCACTGTCCGTCCACTTGGACCTTTTCTTGGGCAGTTCATACGGACCTTGTGAAATCAACTTCCACAAGTCCTTATCAGCTTGTTTAACAAACATGCGAAAAACACTGAACCATATGTCAAAATCAGGTCCCTTAAAAATCGGTGGATTAGCCATTGCCATCAGTTCAAACGAACAGATATCAAACACTAACTCACAAGCAAAACAATGCACACAGGAAACACGTAGCGGATCCTCTGAGAATCGTTGGATTCTGAACCAGAGAGCGCTCTGAAACCAATTGATAGGTCCAGAGGGGGGTGAATGGACCTTTACCAGTAAAACATTGAGGATTAAAAAATAAGTTCTCAATGAGGAGTTTCCGAAAAAGATCTTAACGGTCAAACACTAACCGCGCAGAACGATCAGCTAGGAATATAGAGATGGATTGGCCTAGACAAGCATCTACCGAATAGATCCAAAGCCAGAATAGAAACCAAACACACTGCGCCAGGGATTTTTAAGGTGGTTCGGTCAGACCTCCAGTCTGCCTACGTCCACCCCTCACTTCAAACCGAAGTGAGGCTTCCACTAGCACCGGCTAGCCAAGCAGACTCAGTCTGCGACAACGGCTGATTCACAGCTTCACCAGGGGAACACCCTCCCCTCTTCCTCCACACCCGGAGGGAACCCTAAGGACGACAAGTCCCTAGAAACTAGGAAACAAGTTCTTCTTCCTCCAACCGGAGGGAACACTAGTGATCTGCAGTCACTAGAACCAGAGACCAAGGTCTCTCTTCCTCTGAAGCCCAGAGGGAACCCACAAGGAGCACACGGCCACTTGCAACTGGAGACAACGTCTCCCTTCTTCTGAACCAACAGAACAGGAGGACCACCGATCTCAACCTGAGAATCGGCGACAAAACTAGAACAGTAAAGAAAGATCAAAAATAAGAAACTAAAAAGATACAACAGACTGAATGTTGGAACGATAAAACACGGAATATAGCTCACAATAGAGCAAACTGGTTCGGATTTGATCCTGAAACCAGAATCCTTCTTCTTCTTCTTCTTTCTGAACTCTCAGCTTCGAGCTCTCTCTCTCTCACTCTCTCTGCTATTCTCTCTTCTTCCACTTCTTCAGTTTCTACCCTCTATTTTCTTCTCTTATTCTTCTGGATCGAACTCTCTGCACTTCTGCCTTTTCTTTTTCCCTTTCGATCAACCTTCATCTGTGGACGAAGGTTTCAATATATAGCAGCAGCAGGTGGATAAGGTACAGAATGCGTGTGCCTCCCACACTCGATCCAGAACCTTCTTTCCACGTGCCCTTATAGCATTGGTTCCTTTAGTATTGGATCACGTGCAGCCCAGTCACTGGGGATTATTCTTCCTCGGACCACCTTCTTCTTTTTGTTTTTCTTCTTCTCCTGCAAAGAGATTAAAACCATTAATACTCAGGGTTCTCTCTCTCTCTATATATATATATACCTGAAATAAGTCGGTTGACACTCAAGCTAAAGCTGCACGAGGTGTGTAGGAACAACAAAAGGTGCACTATACTGAGAATGACACGAGGTACATAAGATGACTACAGCACGAGATAAAGAGAGAACGACACGAGGTACCACAGTAACAAAGCTAACACTACAAAGAGAACGACACGAAGTCAGATGAGAACAGCACGAGGTGAGAAGGAAATAACACGGAGTAAAACGGTAGTAAAACACGCGATCTGAGGAAACCTGGACGAAGATAGAAAGAAGCAACACGAAGACATAAAAACAACACTAAGACACAAACACAGAAATAACATGAAGACTCAAACACAAAAATAACACGAAGACACAAACACAGAAACAACACGAAGAATGACCAATCAAAACGACTAAGTTGACTCGAGGTCATCGGTGAATCAATACAAGAATCAACACGAAATATCAAACAGCAAAGGGAACGGCACAAAGTGAAACGACACTTTACACTAAAATGACTTGAAGACACAGGAAGACGACTCGAAAACGAGGATGACACGGGCTGAAAATAACTCGAAGATGAAAACAGAAACCGACACGAAGTGTGGTCACAAAGCAAGAAAGACACGAGGTCTTGAAAAAAAAACAACATGAATACAGAAGACTCGAAGTAAAATGGCCGAAAATAAGACTCGAAGACATAGGGGTGACACAGACGGAGCGACACAAGATGGCACAGAAAGCAGCACGAGGTGCTGTAGTGTTCAGCACACGATGGAACAAATAACGACACGAAGACAACCCCTGAAAATAACTGAAGTGACTCAAAAGTTTATTTTCCACAGAGAAGTATTTTTTGTTCTCCACTAAGGCTCATAGTGTTGTCATCCTCAAAACATGTAAAGACTCAACACCTACCTCACCACCCTCTTCATCTCCACCTACCCCCTCACCTTCACCGTCTCCTACCCCGTCCCCATCTCCTCCATCTACCCAAGCCTCTGCTCAGGCAAGTGTCTCTACTTCTTCTACTCCTATTTCCACCCCCGCTTCTACTCTTGACGCCGCCCGACGTGTTGTGTCGATAAGCCGACGGTGGGCACCGTGACCCTCCTCTTCACCCTCTTCTTCATCATCTCCAACCTACATTGACCACATCACCCTCTCCACCATCTCCACTACCCCTATCGTCATCACCATCGCCTTCACCGCCTCCTCTCCGAAAGACCCCTATCTCATCACCTCCACCATCTCCACCGCCTTCACCATCCCCTTCGCCATCGTTGCCCGAGCATGAGCAGGCTATACCTACACCTCTACCTTTGCCTTCACCCCCTCCTACGCCTCCACCTTTGCTATTAACTCTACCCGTCGCTATCCCTCCACCGCTCGAGGCCTCTCCACCTTCTAAACCTTCACCAACGCCCTCTAAACCTCTTTCCTCTACCACATTCCACCCCATAGAGCGGGTGTTTATTACCTTTGGTGCCCCTCAGGTCTAGTCCCCAGGGAGATGATAAGCTGAGCCAGGCTTTGATTGTGCATTCCAAGATTCAGAATTTCATTTGCCGCGTGACGGTCCGAGTTCTGGTCCCTGGCTGTTTTAGGGATAAGGAGCCTACACTTTTGAAGACGGTTGCCAAGACAAGCTCATTAGCATTAGTGCCAGTTTCTTCTCGAGTGAGGCCAGTAGCAGTCTCACTGTTTGCCGGAGGATCGACTACTGACGCAATTATCTCCTCCCACTCGGTTGCTATTCAATTCACTGGCCAAGCGGGATTCCCCACTCAGATTATGCTAACCCATGCGGCCGCTAAGAGCCTGCTAAGTTCCATGTTCAAGGCACAATTGGCCATAATTTCAATGTTGGCTAGGGCATTCTGCACTCGTTATGTAATCTCCCTTGGTTTGTCTGTGAGACGGCCACTCCAACGCCACACATTAATCTCCCTCAATATCGTCCTACATTTTTGGTAAGGGAGTTATGCTTCATGCCCAACTGCCAAGTGGAGATGCCAAATCCCATGCTTCTGGTGCCAAGCAACAAAACTCCACTACTTTCTGGTGTTCATCTCAAGGAGTTGGTTATTCAGGAATGCCCGCCCATGGTTAGCATTGCGTACCTAGGGGTAACCGCCCCAATGAAACTGCACATTCATAATCGGGCCAGGCTATCTACCAGGTGGGCCCGTTATCTGAGAAGACATGGCAGGTCAAGAAGCTTGAAGGCCCGGGTCCGCGCCAGGCGGATTTGTTTCAAGGAGATTTCCACTAAGAAGAGGCGACGGCGTAAGTTCAAGGGCCGTCAACCGTGCACTCGGGGGTCCACTCCACCTGATGCTGATCCCTCTCATTCATCATTTCTCTTGCTCAGTTCCAACGCTTGGGTGGTGTACCTTCCATCACCCGATCACCTTTCTACTATCTTCTCCTATCCTCACCATTCTAGGTCTCGGCCTATGTCCTCCTTTTCTCCAAATCTAAGGACTTCTTCCAATTTCCCTCCCCAGGTATGTCCGGATTCCACTTCCCATTCATTTTCCCAATTTTTCATGCTTATTCTCGGACCTTGTCGGGTGATTTTCCTGATCCTTCCCCGACTGTGTCGGGTGATTCCCCTTTTCCTTCTCTGACCCTGCTGGGTGATCTTCATTCCTTTTCCCCGACTTTGTTGGGTGATCACGCTACTTCTTTCCCGCCTTTGGCGGGTGACTCTCATTCTCCTTCCCCGACTACGTCGGGTGATTCTTCTTCCTCTCTCTCAGTTCTTTCTTCCTCCCCTTTTCGGGGACCTCACCCTTTTTCTTGCTGTTCTCGAGACTTTAGCCCACCTTGATCCCAGTTAATCACTGGTTCTTCTGTATTTGATTCCTTGTTATCAAGGTCTCTGTACCTTAATGAGGGAGTTCTAGCCCCCGTCTCTCTCTTTCTTTTCATCCCTCTTCGTCCAGTATGGTGCCTACCACTCCTTCGTGTTGCAGAAGCTTTCAAGCTTGCTATGCTCTCCATTTTTGTCCTATCAAGCAAGGAAAAACAAAGCTCGTGCTGCTCAAAGCCCAATGGTCAAAATTACTTCAGTATACTACTTTTATGATATGGATTGGCAAGGTATCTTCATTTTGTGCAAGAATATGCTATTATTGCTATCATTTCTAGTTCTCATACGCATGAGTATATTGCTGGTTCCTTCACATGAATGAGTGGTCTTACGTATGTTAAGATTGGTTAGATGAGTCGCTTCTGTAGCATCCTTAGGCTGGTGATAGCTCTACACTGGGAGTCTAGTCTCTTTCCCCGATTGTTGAGGGTGACCTTGGAGTCTGTGTTTTCACACACTTCACGGCAAGCCATAGTCGATTCCTCTAAGGCACACCGTTGCTGCTTTGTCCATACTTTGGGTATGCAAAAAGTCTTCTCCCTTCTCTATTTCGGCCGAGTGTAGGGGCAAGGGATTGATGGATTAGATGAACAACCTAGGCGCTCTCTAATATGAGAGAGGTCTCAAATAGGGGCAGTCTTGACCCTTAAAAGTGAGCTTTCATGAGAAATCTAGCCAGTAATGGCTCTCAAAATTAAAATGATTCAATGCAAAATTATGAATCAAAGGCATGGCAACAGTGACAATACAGTTCCCCGCGGGACGTCATGAGCTCAGTCGCATGCATGCCCAATAACATGGGTCTCAAAGTTGATGACACAAAGTCCTAATGCAACAGACTGTATCTTTGAGGGGTAGTGCCCTAGAAGGAATTCGAATCCTGATGTTTCCCATCCTGCATAAAGCTTATCTCCAATTTTTCTTCCGCTTCTGCCTCTTAGGCTGGGTTGTATCCCGAGTATGGCCTTAGTAGGGACACCATTCTTTAGATGCAGTTGGTTGTGGTAAGCCACCCTCATATGCACACCCTGCTTAAGGGAAGTATTTAATGAGAGGGGTAGGAGCAACGATCCCTAGCCAGTAGTTTGAGCCCGTCTTGGGTACTGCAGATTGCTATTTCAAAATTTTCAAAAAATGAGATATGTCAAAATCCAAAAAAATGAAATATTTTCAAAAAATGAGATATTGTCAAAAATCTCAGAAAATTAGATATTATCAAAAACCAAAAAAAAATCAAAAAATCAAAAAATATATGTCTTTTATTTCTCATGCATTTTGTCTTGAGGATAGGTATGTAATCTGTTTGCTCGGTGTGCAGGATGCCGGTATTGAAGTTTCCTCGCTCTTCATCTTTCGCACTGTCTCCTGTTTATACTCATTTTTTGATCGGTTCTCTTCTTCAATCTGGTTTCTTGATTTGTTCTGGAGCTTATGTCCTTTTAAGCTTGTGCTTACCTTTTACCTAATTCTCCTCATATCTCCATGAGAGGGTTTTTACCTTACGATTGTGAACCTGGCAGTTCTCCTTCATCAGACCTTGGGCTTGATTGAAGAACATATTTTGTCATGTCTCGTGTTGTCCCCCTGTGGTCGTCGTCCAGGTGTCCTTGTCCCATCTATGGTCATCTCATGCATGTTCTAGTTCCACGTGTTATCTCGTTCTGCCATGTGTTGAATGTGTCCTTGTCCCATGTGGTTGTTTCACATGTGTTATGCCATCTCCCCTGTGGTTGTCTTAGATGTCATTATCCTACGTATCTCTGTCCCGCTGCATGTGGTTTTGTTCTGCATGGTGTGTTGTCCCACCATGATCTGGTCCCAACTATGTGTGTCGTCCCGCCGTGTTTTGTCATGCCCACAAATTTCTCCGTTCTCATGCTTGTTGTTTATTTATGTGGTGTTTTACATGTGTTGCTTGCTCGTTCACTCTTTGTTATGTTATCTATTTTTTCTTTCATTTGGTCATTATATTTTCATTCTGTTCATGACTGCTTATTCATGTTGTCGGTTGTCTTATGATAAAAATCCATAAAAATCATAAATGAAAATCCAAAAAATGTCGTTTCACCTGCACAGGTAAGTCAAGTAAGTATTTCGATCCCTAGGTCCCTTATTTCATTACTATATGATATTATGTTATATTATCTCGAGAACCAGCTGATCATTCACGTGTTCCAGATCTGACGTTCCCCTATAACAAAAATGATGATGATCTAGATTCGCGTGTTTAATCATCGGATAGGCCGTTAGGTTAGGGAAATTGGGGGACGACGGTTCTATCTTGCACGCCATGGTTGTGGATAGTGTCCTAACCCTGATTGTTCCAGTCTAGTAATATTATTCTCGAGTACTTTCTATTTTATGGCTTTATTTACATTCGTTTTAAAGATTCCTTTTATTTTAGCCCAGCATGCATCATGCGCATCTTTTGAGCATTCACGACCCATGGTTTGTCTAGAAATGTCTCGTTAGTGATGGATGATTGTGCGTTCAGTTTTGAGTAAGAGGAACAATTCCATTCAGAGTTGGAAGGTTCTCTATGGTCTATTCACCTAGTTTGGTTGACTTGGAGTCCCCGTCTGGTGTTTTAGTCTGTTTCTTTACTATTCATTACTGTTGATTTCCCTTATTGGTTGTGGATTGTGTCCCCTGATGAGGTTGCTTACTTTTTACCCTGCTTTTATTTAGTTAGTTCCTCCAGATTGAGGTCATTTTAGTCTGATCATTCCTTGTGTTTGGCTCGAAGTTTTTCGAAGATTCCTATTGCTCATCAGTGAGAAAACGGGTGGCTTTTACCTTAACGCCCGCTTTTCAGTCTGCTCCGCGTCATTTCCGCTTCATCTCCATGATCCATTTTGCTTTCGCTTCACCTCCACTCACTCCCCTGCAAAGAGGACGTTAAGGAGGGACATCTGTTGACACCCATTTTTTACCTATGAGTTGGGTCTTTCCTCTTATCACCATTTGTTGATGTCTCGAGTTGTCCATTATTCATTGGGCCATTTCCAGGCTCATCTTTGGGCTTATTCTATGGGTATCTCCCTCCCTGGCTAGGTCTGTTCTCGAATTTAGGCTTATAGGGCCTTCATCTCGCTTGGTTTCTAGGTTAAATGGGATCATTTACCCTAATTTATCAATTTCAACCGCCCAGCAATTGCACGGTCTATCGCTAGGCCGTTTATGTATTAAACGGTTAGATTTGAAACCGTGTGAAATTTACGGTGATTTATCTCTAGCTTTTCTGCATTTCCACCTACACGGCCTGTCGCTCAACTGGTTAGTGTGTTGGACGGACCATTACACGACCGTGTTGTTTTCATGGGCAGTGCACTAACGTCGACCCCATTGGCACTAGCGTTGACGCCAACCTTTTAAGCGTCGACCTCAGTTGTTTTAAATGCACGGTCGCAGGATTGGCCGTTTACTGTTGGGCGATCTCTTTTGAACCGTTTATATGCTCGGAACGATTTATTGGATATATATTTGATTTTCTAAATTTCCGCCGACAAGCCTTTACACGGTCTGAGTTCAGCCATTTACTCCCATTGAACGGCTTGTCTTTAGACCGTCCAGCTCCTAGAGTCCTAAGCCGGTGGATTTTTCCAGATAATTATCTACTTATCCTATTTTTGGATTTATCACCAACAAGGTTTACACGGCCTAGCATTGGACCGTGCCATTCATTGAGTGGTCTATCATTAAACCGTCTTATCCTAAAGAGTCCAACGCCGGGTTAGCCGGTCAGTTAGGTGGATAATTGGATAATTTGTTGTTTTATTTACTTATCACCGACAGAGGTAAGCGGTCTAGCAATGGACCGCATATTAGTCTGGGCAGCCTATCAAATGACCGCGTACAGGCCCGTGATTTGTGGAATATTTGGTTTTTCTCTCTCCATCCGTGGTTAAACCTCCACCTTCCTTCTCCATTTTCTCTGCGGTTTCTCCACCAAATGGGGTGCCGTTTGATCCTGGTGGGAGATAGAAGTAGTATCTATAGATTTTGTTATATTATCACGCCCTAATTTTTAGTGAAAAATCTAATTTTGGGGCTGGACTTTAAGGGGTCCATAAATAGCACCCCTAGTCCAAGCTTGAAAGGGGGGAGAGATCCAACATCGACGTCGAAGCTCTGCCAAATTCTTGAGCGAGCTATAGCCAGAGAGGGAGGCTCTTTATGTCCGATTGAGCCTCCGATCAAGGGAGTAGTCACTTTCTTTGTGTTTGGTTTAGGCTTTTAGTTGTCTTTTCATCCTTTGGATTTTTCTTTTCATCACCTTTTCATCCACGTTTTGCATTTGCCATCTTCATTTTACACCCTTCCTACTGTTTTCAGGCCCATAGAGGTTTAAAAACCATCCCAGGTATCCCCCACTCCATGTTATCATGTTGGTTTTCCATTTTATTTTATAGTTGCTACACCTTCCAGGTCTAATTTGGGTTTTGTTCTCTTGTTCTCTATGTTGTTTTGCAGGTCAGCATCAGCACAGCATGAGGCCTATCCCCTCTGGCCGGCCGAAAGGGGTGGAGGATCAAGTCCTACAACTTGAAGTCTGGCAGCTTTGAACGGTCTTCTTCCGTCCATCTACAGAAAAGGGCAGTCCTCCATGAACCGTTCAGATCCTGTGTGCGGCCGTCTGAGTACCGTTTTGGAGCCAGACCAGTCCTCATCCCGTTTCTCTTTCCAGCACTGTGAGCGGCCTATCGAGCGGCCGTGCCATCCATTGAGCGGTTCTTCCTGGACCGTGTACAACTGCCAGCGCTGCACTTTGGGCGAGTGTCTTCTCCCTTTCCAAGGTATGAGTGCATTTCCTTTGCATTCTGCATCTTGGTGGCGATCATGATCACACACACCTCTCCACCCTCCGAGCCCCATTTTTGCTTGTCTTTATATCCTGATATAGAAAGGTAAGGGAAAGGGAGGGGAAAAACATGTCAACAACTGTGTCTCCGGTTGAGAGTAGTGGTGTGCTACTCGCAGTTTCCCTCCATTGTGTTTGGAGGAAGAGAGGATTGTTCCTCTGGTTTGTGAGTTGCTGGGAGCAATTAACGGGGTTCCCCTTTGCAGTGTGTAAAGGAAGGGAGGTTGGTCCTCTAGTGTTTCTTCTGGTTATCAGAAGATCGAGGAGAGTGTTCCTCGGGGCAAGCTGTAAGGCAACAGATGTTGCAGATTGAGTCTGCGGTTCTTTTTGCTTAGTGCAAGGAAGCCTTACTCCGGAGGAGTAAGGGGTAGACATAGATTGCAGATTGCAATCGAACCACATTAAAAATTCTCTGTCCCATTGGTGTGATTTGCATATCTGTCCATCATTCTGGTTTTAGCTCGCCAGCTATTCGATCGTTGCTCATTGTAGCTCTCGATTTCGTTAAACGTCCGTCTATCTGTCTGCTACGTGGCTTGTCTAGAGAAGCTTCCCTATGGCGTTTCTGATCTTCATAAGTCGGTCTTTGAATTATTTTGAATTGGGGGTGACCTATTCATCCCCCCCTTCTAGCTCACCCTTTGTGTGAACTATCAATGTGAACCGAGTGTCTCGGTCAGATATAATAGTGATAGGGACACCATGTAGTTTGACAATTTCCTTCATATATAGTGCTGCTAATACATCCACAGGCCATCGACTTTTGATTGGTAGAAAATGTGCAGATTTAGTCAATCGGTCTATAATCACCCAAATACTATCATGTCCACCTCTCATCTTAGGTAAACCCATGATGAAATCTATCCCTATACTTTCCCATTTCCACTCGGGAATATCCAAGGGATGTAGTTTCCCGGGGGGTTTAAATGTTCCACCTTTACTTGCTGACAAGTGAGGCAGTGAGATATAAAGTTCGCTACTTCCCTTTTCATATTGGGCCACCAGAAATTTCTTTTTAAATCTTGATACATCTTGGTAGCACTAGGGTGAATAGCATACCTTGATTTATGAGCTTCTTTCATGATCAATTTCTTAGTGTCGGTATGATCCGGCATACATATTCGATTTTTGAACAATAATCTTCCATCAGTTGAAATGGAGAATTCTGACCTTTAATCAATATTTGCCTTGATCTCCATCAATGTGGGGTCATTTTCTTGTAATTTGACTAGATCTTCAATCAATGTAGGTTGTGACTTTATATTAGCAATCATACACCCGTCCTCTTCTTTATCAACATCGAGATTTAAACGAGCAAAATCCTCGATAAGATAAGTCGTACCTTTCTTGAGGCTTGCTAGTGTTGCCATTGGTCTTCTGCTAAGAGCATCAGCTACAACATTTGCTTTGCCTGGATGATATTGGATAGTAAAGTCTAAGTCTTTAAGATGTTCCAACCATCTGCATTGCCTCATGTTCAATTCCTTTTGGGTGAAGAGGTATTTCAGACTTTTGTGATCTAAAAATATAGTGAACTTCTCCCGATAGAGGTAGTGTTGTCATATTTTCAAGGCGAATATAACTGCAGCTAGTTCTAGATCATGCACGAGATAGTTTTCTTCATGACGCTTTAATTGCCTTGAAGAATAGCAAATTACCTTGCCATTTCGCATAAGAACGAATCCTAGGCCAATGCCAGATGCATGGATATAGACTTCAAAGCCATCACCCTCAATGGGCAGGGCCAATATAGGGGCCATAGTGAGATGATCTTTAAGAGTTAGGAAACTTTCTTCGCAATCCTTTGACCATATAAAAGGGTTCACCTTTCTTGTAAGTCTATTCAAAGGGATGGCGATTTTTGAGAAATCCTTAATGAATCACCTATAATAATCAGTCAGACCCAGAAAACTTCAAACTTTGGACACGGTCGTCGGGCGGCTCCAATTCTTAACAGCTTCTACCTTAGAAGGATCGACAGCGATTCCTTCCCTTGAAATAATATTGGCGAGGAAATAGACATCCTTTAGCCAGAACTCGCACTTGCTAAGCTTTGCGTAGAGTTGATGCTCTCTTAGGATTTGTAAGGCAATTCTTAAGTGTTCTTCATGTTCCTCCTTAGTCTTGGAGTATATAAGAATATCATCAATGAAGACGACCACAAATCGGTCGAGATAAGGCCTGAAGACATTATTCATAAGTTACAAAAATGTTGTCGGGGCATTAGTTAACCCGAACGGCATTACCACGAATTCGTAGTGCCCATATCTGCTTTGGAAGGCAGTCTTGTATATGTCTTCGTCTTTGATCTTGAGTTGATCATAACCTGACCTGAGGTCTATCTCGGAGAAATATTCGGCTCCCGAGATTTGATCAAAGAGCTCATCGATACGCGGTAACGGATATTTATTCTTGATAGTGAAATGATTTAGTCGTCGATAGTCGATACATAGCTTGAGAGATCTATCCTTCTTCTTGACAAATAAAACTTGTAACGCTCGAGAATTTTCTAAGAATTTTTCAAATTTAAAATATAATTATATCAAATTATTAAACATTTAATGGGCTATTAATCGAATTATAATGAATCAGATTTAAGGCCCAATATTAATCCAAGAGGATTAGGCCCATATAATAAACCCAATAGGCCCAAGAGATTGTTTTGGACTATTAGCCCATGTTCTAGAAGCTAGGAATGGGTATGATCACGGAATTTAAGGATAATTACTCTTTAAGAGATTAATAAATAGATAATAAGTAGGATAATACTAAAAAGAGTTTGAACCAATTCAAATTCGGAGCCCACAATTGCTAGCGGTCTATCACGAGACCGCTAAGAGATGGGTAGCGGTCTAGCATTCGACCGCTAGTATCTGTCAGTTTCGAGAGAGAAAGAAAACATGAAAAGGTTGGGTTTTTAACATCCAAATCATCTTGGATCAACTCTATCAGCTAAATAGATAGGTCTAGAAGGATTTTAGATCGAATGGAAAGTCTAATTGGGACTCTAGAAGCATTCTAATCCTCAAAATCCTACCTAAACCCTATAAATAGGTCCCAGATTTGACATGCGCGACCCCTACTTTGGCTCACGTGGAACTTAGGTAAGGAGGCAGAATTAGTGGTAAGTTATTTCTAGAAATTTGTTCATTTTAGTTAGAACTAACTACCCTCCAAATTTCATTCTAGGAGATCAATTCTCCAAGGAGATAGAGTCTTCCAAAGGTGTTGTTTCTACAACAAAAACTCAGGAAATAGTGCGGCCGACCCAAGAAGATAGGGAAATAAAAGCCCCAAACGAGGTAATTAGATAGAGATTCTTTAGAACTTTATGTTTCCCTTCATATCCTCTTCTTACCCTCAAAATTTCACGTCCATAAGTCAAAGGAATCAGGAGATAGAGGGACGTGAAGTTGCTGATCTAGTACAAGAATGGGAAGAATTAGGGTTGACTTCCAGTCCAAAATTGACTATCTAAGAAGGATTAATTGAGGTAGGTTATCTCATGAAAGGCTCAAATCTGAAGTCAGGAATAAAAGCCCTCTTGGTTCAGTCATTTTCATGCATTATACCTTGAGAATCTCATGTTTTACTTAGGACTATGCATCTAGTATATTTCTCATGCATGAACTACCCCTAATGAAGTAAAAAGGAATTTTTCTTATTAATTACATGAGCCTATGCATATTGTTGGCCTATAACAGTTCTATCATGGTTATGGTAGTTTCCAAATGTTGATTTCCATGCATGATATGGATTAATTTAGTACTTGGCTTTATTATCTTTTGAACTCGGATTCACACAGGAAGAGACAGTCTTCCTGTAGACCGCCAGTGATTCTAGCGGTCATACGGTAGACCGCTAGCCTGGGATTGATGGTCGTGTATTAGACTGTTTTATATTTCTGATTTTTGTAATATTGGTAACCTGAACCATATTGTAGAATTAACCATAGTTAATATATATTAAGCCTAGTTAACTAAGTTTATTCCTATTTGAACTGCTGGTTTCATATACTTAGTTATTTTTACTGTTCATCATGATAGATTTCATGTTTTATGCACATTTGGTATTATTTTAACTTATGTTAATTTATGACCCAAAATCATATATTCTTGTAATAAAGATATGTGTAACTGTTTGATGATTCATGATTTTAACTTGATCACGGTCTCACATGATTCTCTCTCTCTTCTAAGTGTCATTTTCATAAGTACATGGCACATATCCCGGTATGTTGTCATTAGTTACACTTTTGCACATTAGGAACATAATCTTGGACATGATGGCCTCTCCTTTGGATATTCCTTCCAACGGACTAGAAAATCTTGTTTCAAGACCTCCGTAAGACTCCGTGAGCCTGGGATTCCCTCCAAGATGTCGAGCTGGTTGTACCATTAAAAGCCCAATTGTCTAGAAGGCACTTATACCAAAGTTTTATATTCTGGGCCTTAGCGGCGATCTGGTTGACCACCAAAGTCTGCTAGCGGCCATTCACTAGACCGCTAACGGATCCTAAACAGTTCTCCACTAGACCGCTAAAGACTCCAGGTGTTCGGGTTTCAAAATATCGAACTGTCTTCATTAACGGTCCTGAACTTGACCGCCATAGTCAAGAAACGGTCCGATAAACAACCGCTATCATCCAGAGTTTGATTAACCCGGGGTTGACTCAAGGATTGATTTTCCTATGTTCCTAGATGGTCCAATTGATTATCTAGAACCTGTCATATTATTCCAAAGATATCTAAGTAATTTAGAGAGTTAAAGAATATACCGTTATGCTACCGATTTGTTTCCATGGCATAACCTAGTTATTAAATACATTTATTGAAATATATTATTTTCAATAGAAGCATTCTTATTTTTGGTTACCTTATCATGGAACTATAGTTGAAATTGTACATTCTTGGCCATATTATTGTTATAAACGTGGAAGTAGTTTGATTTATACTTGAAGATGCAGTTCGAGCACTGATTGTGTTCAAGGGCTCTATGCTAGCCCCCTCGGCTGATTGTCAGAAACATGCTGTAAACCATGGGGTATGATGCTACTGGCGTCGCATTACGCTGAGAGTACTTTCTTTATAAATAAGTGAAATATCCACGGTGATCCACATAAATTCACGAAGTACTTGTTACAAAGTGAAGAGTACATTCTTACTTGTTACATGACTTTCTTGTGCATAGCCTTCATGGTTATGAAAAGTACATTCTTGTTCATGAAAGGCCATAATTATATTCTTGCTTGATCATACTTGCTCAATCATATTATCAATCTATCTTGTTATTTTGGCTTTATTCGCATAGTTTATCTTATCTACATGATTTGTCTCATTTTCTTTAGAGCTAAAACATTAATTACTTTAACATTACCTACATGTTGATACGAAGATACCTACTGGACAAGTGTGCTCATTACCCCACTTTCCAATCTTTTTCAGGAAATACGAGTGAATCCGATTCGGATTACTCAAGTAGCAGGTCTAAGAGCGATTGAAAGTCTATGGATTCGAGTGAAGACTTCGATTGTCAAAATATGTCTAGATTGAGTCCTTACATGTAATTTAATTTTTATTGAGTCTAGGAGAGTCAAATATTCATGTACTTGGATTATGATTATTGGATATGAAACAAAGGTGGAGGTTTAATTAAATTATTATGCAATCGCCTTGTGTGATTGTTCTTGCGTTCTGATTATATTGCTTGCTCGAGGCGTACTAGTCGACTGCTCACATTTTTGATTGTTTCCGCTACATAATCTTGGGCCGTGACAGTTAAAGTGGTATCAGAGCACTAGGACTAGAAGTCCTAGGGAAAAGACATATCATAGGTTAAGTCCAAAGTTTAAGGACCCACACCTATGAAACTAGGAAAGAAATTCCCAACCTATGAGAGGAATTCGGTAGAATCCGGGATGAGATAGTCATTAGAATTAATTCTAAAATTAACCTCAATCATTCCATTAGAATTAACAAATTCATTACTCTTCCCAGGTACCTTACTCTCAAAATGGCTCATCGCGTAGATTGGAATGGTATGCAAGAGATCGTTGCGGGTCTTACTCAAGCATTACAAACCATGGCGCAAGCTAGCGCAGGGGCAAGAGCTTGAGACTTACATCGAAACTTCCAGAGTTTAAATCCTCCGCAGTTTTCGGGTTCCTCTAACCCAGATGAAGCCGAAAATTGGATAGATGTGATGAACCACATTTTTTGAAGTTATGCAATGTGCAGATCAGGAAAAAGTCTATTTGGCAACATTCCAGCTGAATAAAGATGCTCGTATGTTGTGGAAGTCTATTCCGGCACCACCAGCTGATGCACCTCATACATGGGAAGGTTTTCTTACGCCCTTCCGAGCCAAGTACTTTTCTGAGCATATTAAGGAGCGGAAGGCTATGGAGTTTGATTCTCTACACCAGGGCAAGATGTTAGTGGCGGAATATGAACATTAATTTTCCCGACTAGCACCATATGCTCCTCACTTGATTAGCACCGACTTATTGAAAGCTAATCAATTTATGGATGGTTTGAGGCCCGGTTATATCCAGCAACTTGGGACTCAAAATATCCGTACTTACACGGAGATGGTCCAACGGGCGCATCTGTGCGAAATGACCTTAGAAAAGGTTGAGAAACTAAAAGGGAAGGGAGAGGAGCCGAGTCGAAGGTATGATCAGCGTGATAAGAAGAAGTGTAGTATCACAGAACGTTACAAATCTCGTGATAACAAGAAGAGGTCCCGGAATGGGAGTGGTAGTGGCTACCACAAAAATAAGAAAGTCAAAGAAGAGGAGAAGCAGGACACCACGGCTTGCACTTTCTGTGAAAAGTTCAGTCACGCGGCCGAAGAGTGTTAGAAGCGCCTCGGCGCTTTTTTACATTGTGGCAGCCAGGAGCACTGCATGCCAGATTGCCCTCTTATGAAGGAACTATCTTTCGGGAGTGGACGTAAGCGTCAGGCTCGTTTAAATGCTATTCTGGAAGAGGAAGAAGCGCCCAAGAATGATGGGCTAATGAAAGGTACTATCCAAATCTATTACCATCACGCATTCGTACTATTTGATACTAGTGCTTCTCATTCCTTTATATCTACTTCTTTCGCAAAAACTTTACCTATTTCATCAGTTCCTTTACCTTCAAACCTTGCTATTACTACACCTTTAGATCCCGGAACCAAACTTACAACCTATTATCCCGATAGTGAAGTAGTGGTAGAAGGTTACAACCTACCAACAAATCTCGTATGCCTTGACATAGAGGGCTACGATGCTATTCTAGGTGTGGATTGGCTAGTAGACCACGACGCCTACATCAATTGCCGCAACCGAATTATCTCTTTTCGGAAACCTGGTCTTCCAAGGTTTTTCTCCCCTGGTATCAAAAAAGGAAGCATCCTACCATAATTTCATATCTACACACTTGCAAACTAATTTCGCAAGGATGTGTAGCTTTTCTTGCTTCCGTAATCCTCACCGAGTCCAAGGAAATCATCTTAGATAATACTCCTGTTGTCAATAAGTTTCCCGATGTATTTCCATCGGAGTTACCTGGTTTACCACCCGAAAGGGAAGTAAACTTCTTTATTGAACTCATTCCTGGAGCAGCACCTATTTCAATAGCTCCCTACAAGATGTCCCCTACGGAACTCAAGGAATTAAAGAAATAGCTTCAGGAGTTATTAGATAAGGGTTTCATTCGACCTACCACATCCCCCTGGGGTGCGTCAGTACTATTTGTCAAGAAGAAGGATGGATCCCTCAGGCTATATATCATCTACTGACGACTAAATCAACTCACAATTAAGAATAAATATTCGTTGCCACGTATCGATGAGCTCTTTGATCAGCTTTTAGGAGCAGAATATTTATCCAAAATAGACCTCAGGTCTGGTTACCATCAGCTCAAGATCAAAGATGAAGAAATCTACAAAACTACTTTTCGAAGCAAATATGGCCACTATGAATTTATGGTGATGTCGTTTGGGTTAACCAATGCCCCGACAGCTTTTATGCAACTTATGAATAATGTCTTCAGGCCTTATCTGGACCAGTTTATAGTCATCTTCATAGATGATATTCTTGTTTACTCCAAAACAAAGGAGGATCATTAAGAGCACTTAAGGATAGCCTTGCAAACGCTAAGAGAGCACAAACTCTATGCAAAACTTAGAAAGTACGAGTTCTGGCTTAAGGAGGTTTCTTTCCTTGGCCATATTATTTCAAGAGAAGGTATCGATGTTGATCCTTCCAAAATAGAAGCTGTTAAGAACTGGTGCCGGCCAACGACCATGTCTAAAGTCAGAAGTTTTCTAGGTCTGGCTGGTTATTACAGGAGATTTATCAAAGATTTCCCAAAGATCGCTGTTACTCTGACTAGACTTATAAGAAAGGAGAATCCTTTTATATGGTCAAAGGACTGCGAGGAGAGTTTTCAAACTCTTAAAGAACACCGTACCACTGCACCAATATTAACATTATTCACTGAAGGTGGTGAATTTGAAGTCTATACGGATGCGTCTGGCATTAGGTTAGGGTGTGTCCTTATGCAAAATGGCAAGGTGGTTTACTATTCATCAAGACAACTGAAGCGTCATGAAGAAAATTATCATGTGCATGATCTGGAGCTAGCTGTGGTTATATTCGCATTGAAGATTTGGCGACATTACCTTTATGGGGAGAAATTCACTATATTTTCAGATCATAAAAGTCTGAATTATCTCTTTACCCAGAAGGAGTTGAACATGCGACAACGCAGATGGTTGGAATATCTGAAGGACTTCAACTTTACTTTCCAATATCATCTAGGAAAAGCAAATGATGTAGCTGACGCTCTTAGTAGAAAGCCAATGGCAACTCTAGCAAGCCTTCGAAAAGGTATAACTTGTCTTATTGAAGATTTTTCTCATTTTAATTTAGATATTGAAAGAGAAGGAGAAGGAGGTATGATAGCCAATATAAGGTCTTAACCTACATTGATTGAGGACCTAGACAAATTGCAAGAAAATTACCTTACGTTGATAGAGATTAAGGGTAATATTGATCAGAGGCCAGAATTTTCTATCTCAGTTGATGGAAGACTATTGTTTAAGGGTCGAATTTGTATGCCAAATCATGATGACACTAAAAAATTGATCATGGAAGAAACTTACAAATCAAGGTATGCTATTCACTTTGGTGCTACCAAGATATATCAAAATTTGAAAAGAAACTTTTGGTGGCCCAACATGAAAAGGGAAGTGGCAGATTTTGTATCACGATGTCTCACTTGTCAACAAGTCAAAGCTAAGCATTTAAGACCTGCTGGGAAATTACACCCCTTAAATATTCCCGAATGGAAGTGGGAAAGTATAGGGATGAATTTTATCATGGGTCTACCTAGGACAAAAGGAGGACATGATGGTATAGGGGTAATCATAGACCGATAGACCAAATCTGCACATTTTCTACCAATCAAAAGTCGATGGTCTATGGATGTACTAGCAGCACTATACATGAAGGAGATTGTCAAACTATACGGTGTCCCTGTCTCCCTCATATCTGACCGAGATCCTCAGTTCACATCACAATTCTGGAAGGGTCTGTAACATTCATTAGGGACCCGATTAAATTTTAGCATTGCATTCCATCCACAAACTGATGGTCAAACTGAAAGAACAAATCAAGTGGTGGAAGATATGCTTAAGGCATGTGCTATAGACTTTGGAGGAAGCTGGCATGATCACTTGCCTCTAGTAGAATTTTCATACAACAATAGCTATCAAGCTAGTATACATATGGCACCATTTGAAGCTCTATATAGAAGAGGTTGTCGATCCTCTATTTGCTGGAATGAAGTAGGAGAAAGATAATTTCTCGGTCCCGACATCATTAGGGATACTACCGAGAAGATAAAGCTTATTCGAAAAAGACTTCATATGGCCAAAGACAGGCAAAAATCATATGATGACAATCGAAGGCGCGACTTGAAGTTTCAAGTAGGAGATCATGTATTCCTTAAAGTTTCTCCGGGTCGAGGTATTCGAAGATTCGGTATCAAAGGCAAGCTTACTCCAAGATTCATTGGCCCCTTTGAAATCCTTGAAAGGGTTAGTGAAGTTGCATATCGTATTGCTTTGCCCTATCAATTAGCAGGAGTTCATGATGTATTTCACGTCTCAATGCTCAAGAAGTATGTAGCTGATCCATTCCATGCCATTACTTTCGACAACTTGGAAATTAAAAAGGACTTGACATACGAGTAAAAGCCAATCAAGATTATTGAACGAGAAGTTCGTCAACTGCGGAATAAAACTATTCCTATGGTCAAGATCCAATGGACCAAATCATGGCCTCATGAAGCAACATGGGAAACAGAAGAAGCAATACATAAAAGATTTTTAGAATTATTTGAATGTAAGTACACTCTCCATAAATCCATGTATTAAATTTGGGGATAAATTCTTTTTGAGTGGGGGAGGGTGTAACGCCCGAGAATTTTCTAAAAAAATTTTAGATTTAAAATATAATTATATCAAATTATTAAAGCATTTAATGGGCTATTAATTGAATTATAATGAATCAGATTTAAGGCCCTATATTAATCCAAGAGGATTAGACCCATATAATAAACCCAATAGGCCCAAGAGATTGTTTTAGACTCGTAGCCCATGTTCTAGAAGCTAGGAATGTGTATGATCACGGAATTTAAGGATAGCTACTATTTAAGAGATTAATAAATGGATAATAAGTGGGATAATACCAAAAAGAGTTTGAACCAATTCAAATTCGGAGCCCACAATTGCTAGCGGTCTATCGTGAGACCGCTAAGAGATGGGTGGCGGTCTAGCATTCGACCGCTAGTATCTGTCAGTTCCGTGAGAGAAATAAAACATGAAAAGGTTGGATTTTTAGCATCCAAATCATCTTGGATCAACTCTATCAGCTAAATAGATAGGTCTAGAAGGATTGTAGATCGAATGGAAAGTCCAATTGGGACTCTAGAAGCATTCTAATCCTCAAAACCCTACCTAAACCCTATAAATAGGTCCCAGATTTGACATGTGCGACCCCTACTTTGGCTCGCATGGAACTCAGGTTAGGAGGCAGAATTAGTGGTAAGTTTTTTTTAGAATTTTTTTTATTATAGTTAGAACTAATTACACTCCAAATTTTATTCTAGGAGATCAAGTCTCCAAGGAGATAGAGTCTTCCAAAGGTGCGGATTCTACAACAAAAACTAAGGAAATAGTGCGGCCGACCCAAGAAGATCAAGAAAATAGAAGCCCCAAACGAGGTAATTAGACAGAGGTTTTTTAGAACTTTATGTTCCCCTTTATATCCTCTTCTTACCCATAAAATTTCACGTCCATAAGTCAAAGGAATCAGGAGATAGAGCGACGTGAAGTTGCTGATCTAGTACAAGAATGGGAAGAATTAGGGTTGACTTCCAGTCCAAAATTGACTATCTAAGAAGGATTAATTGAGGTAGGTTATCTCATGAAAGGCTCAAATCTGAAGTCAGGAATAAAAGCCCTCTTGGTTCAGTCATTTTCATGCATTATACCTTGAGAATTTCATGTTTTACTTAGGACTATGCATCTAGTATATTTCTCATGCATGAACTACCCCTAATGAAGTAAAAAGGAATTTTTCTTATTAATTACATGAGCCTATGCATATTGTTGGCCTATAACAGTTCTATCATGGTTATGGTAGTTTCCAAATGTTGATTTCCATGCATGATATGGATTAATTTAGTACTTGGCTTTATTATCTTTTGAACTCGGATTCACACAGGAAGAGACAGTCTTCCTGTAGACCGCCAGTGATTCTAGCGGTCATACGGTAGACCGCTAGCCTGGGATTGATGGTCGTGTATTAGACTGTTTTATATTTCTGATTTTTGTAATATTGGTAACCTGAACCATATTGTAGAATTAACCATAGTTAATATATATTAAGCCTAGTTAACTAAGTTTATTCCTATTTGAACTGCTGGTTTCATATACTTAGTTATTTTTACTGTTCATCATGATAGATTTCATGTTTTATGCACATTTGGTATTATTTTAACTTATGTTAATTTATGACCCAAAATCATATATTCTTGTAATAAAGATATGTGTAACTGTTTGATGATTCATGATTTAACTTGATCACGGTCTCACATGATTCTCTCTCTCTTCTAAGTGTCATTTTCATAAGTACATGGCACATATCCCGGTATGTTGTCATTAGTTACACTTTTGCACATTAGGAACATAATCTTGGACATGATGGCCTCTCCTTTGGATATTCCTTCCAACGGACTAGAAAATCTTATTTCAAGACCTCCGTAAGACTCCGTGAGCCTGGGATTCCCTCCAAGATGTCGAGCTGGTTGTACCATTAAAAGCCCAATTGTCTAGAAGGCACTTATACCAAAGTTTTATATTCTGGGCCTTAGCGGCGATCTGGTTGACCACCAAAGTCTGCTAGCGGCCATTCACTAGACCGCTAACGGATCCTAAACAGTTCTCCACTAGACCGCTAAAGACTCCAGGTGTTCGGGTTTCAAAATATCGAACTGTCTTCATTAACGGTCCTGAACTTGACCGCCATAGTCAAGAAACGGTCCGATAAACAACCGCTATCATCCAGAGTTTGATTAACCCGGGGTTGACTCAAGGATTGATTTTCCTATGTTCCTAGATGGTCCAATTGATTATCTAGAACCTGTCATATTATTCCAAAGATATCTAAGTAATTTAGAGAGCTAAAGAATATACCATTATGCTACCGATTTGTTTCCATGGCATAACCTAGTTATTAAATGCATTTATTGAAATCTCTTATTCTCAATAGAAGCATTTTTATTTTTGGTTACCTTATCATGGAACTATAGTTGAAATTATACATTCTTGGCCATATTATTGTTATAAACGTGGAAGTAGATTGATTTATACTTGAAGATGCAGTTCGAGCACTGATTGTCTTCAAGGACTTAATGCTAGCCCCCTCGGCTGATTGTCGGAAGCATGTTGTAAACCATGGGTATGATGCTACTGGCGTCGCATTGCACTGGGAGTACTTTCTTTATAAATAAGTGAAATATCCACGATGATCCACATAAATTCACGAAGTACTTATTACAAAGTGAAGAGTACATTCTTGCTTATTACATGACTTTTTAGTGCATAGCCTTCATGGTTATGAAAAGTACATTCTTGTTACATTCTTGTTCATGAAAGGCCATAATTACATTCTTGCTTGATCAGACATGCTCAATCATATTCTCAATCTATCTTGTTACTTTGGCTTTATTCGCATGTTTTATCATATCTACATGATTTGTCTCATTTCCTTTAGAGCTAAAACATTAATTACTTTAACATTGCCTACATGTTGATACGAAGATACCTGCTAGGTAAGTGTGCTCATTACCCTACTTTCCAATCTTTTTCAGGAAATACGAGTGAATCGGATTCGGATTGCTCAAGTAGCGGGTCCGAGAGCGATTGAAAGTCTATGGATTCGAGTGAAGACTTAGATTGTCAAAACATGTCTATATTGAGTCCTTACATGTAATTTTATTTTTATTGAGTCTAGGAGAGTCGAATATTCATGTACTTGGATTATGATTATTTGATATGAAATAAAGGTGAAGGTTTGATTAAATTATTATGCAATTGCCTTGTGTGATTGTTCTTGCGCTATGATTATATTGCTTGCTCTAGGCATACTAACCGACTGTTCACATTCCCGATTGTTTCCACTGCCTAATCTCGGGGCATGACAAGACTGGCACATCCCAAGGGGATGTGATGGGGACATCACCTCCCATGCCCACATTCACAGCTCGTCTCCTCGCCCCGGTTGCATCCGGCATGGTCTAGTCATTTAATTTTGAGTCCTATGTAATTTTTATTTGAGTCATTTGATGTATTTTTCCTTTTATTTGAGTCATGTTCCTAGGTCTTGTGTTCATTTCCCTAAGTTTGAGTGTCATTAGGTTGTCTAGTTAGCTATGGGCCCAATTCATTGGGCTTGGCCCAAGGGCTCTCCCCTACCCCCTCGGTTATTTGTCATTGAGTCAATTGTCAGGGACTTTTGTAGAAATGTGAGTTTCATATATATAGGACCCCATTCCCCCCCATTTCAACTTAATGAATCAATCAATGAAGAATTGCCATTTTGTGAGTTCTATCTTTATTTTTATGGTGGAGTGAATCCATTAGTGAGGTGAGAAGCCTTAGGGAGAGAATCCCACCCATCCCTCTCTTAATCTCTCTCTTTCACTCCCCTTTCTCTCTCCTCCACACCCTAATTCGAATTTTCTTCTCTCTCCTCCCTTCCCAACCACCTCCACTCCCCACCTACCCCATTTAAGCCTCTTCCCATTCCCCACAACCCTCATCAATACTCCACCCCTTCCCAAGACCCCCTCCACCAATCCTCTCCTCACCATCCAACCCCCAACTACCCCTCCCACTTTCCCAAACACCCTTCCCACTACCCCAAGCACCCCTTCCCTTCCCCAACACAACCCCCCCCATTCCCAAGATAGAAAAATTAACCCCACCCTTAAACCTATTTTCAAATATCCTTTCCCTCTCTCCATTCCAACCAAATTCGCAGCCCCCACTCCCACCATCTGTTGGACCCCCTTCCAGACCTTATTCTCCCCCTCCCACACCTTAGAACACCCCCTCCAAGACCCCCTTACAACCAGAGGTCACTCCCACACTCAACCACCCCCATTTCCCCTCCCATATACCCCATTTCCCCCCATCATCTTCAACCACCAGTTTTTAGTTCGCAGATTGTAGAAGAGTAGTAGTTTGTAGAGGCAACCCCGACCATATCCCAGCGAATCTGAAAGCGCAAGAGGTATCCACGGAAGCGTCTACCTGTCTTCTCCGCAACAGAAGTGGTTTCGTCCTCTTCCGAGCTCGGTGCTGCCCACGAGGCCCATTCTTCCACGACTGCGCAGATCTGTCCCTGCAGAGGTTCTGAGCCGGAGAAAAAGCTTCACCACGACGAACCCAGGAGGAACCAGGCCACGAGCCCTTCTACAAAGTTCTTCTCCCTCCTTATCATGTGTAGCTCAAGATCCATGATAGTGAAGCATGTGAATGCAGATATGTATGCATGGATATACAAATGCATGGAGAAGTAAAGTGTATGAATGCTATGCATTAACCCTCATGATAAATGAAGGTTCTCTCCCCCTTGGATTCTCCCATATCCACAATGCACTCTCCCCCTTTGACAACGCACAAAGGCAACAAAAGGCAACATCTCCCCCTTTCTCCCAAGTCCATAGCAAGGACTCACAACAAGACATTCTCCCCCTTTGCCAATAGCAAAAAGGAGGGATACGGCACAGTGGTTGACAAAGGTCCTAGAGATCAGAGTGGAATGGTAGTGGAAGAGCAAGCCATTATATGGAAATTAGAAACATGCCGGGAGCAATATATATGGTTCAAAGCTAATGAAAACCAAGATCATCAATAGAGTTTAAAAAGCATCGACATCCATGGTTTAATAGAAATGAACTAGAAGCACATATCTTGACAGTGTTTAACCTTCCCTTATCTTATACATCCATATTCAATAACCACAAAGGGAATAACACAAAAACTAGTATTGAGGCTAAACAAGCATGACTAAAGCATGGAATTTTATGAGTTTAACAAATTTGATTTTCAATATCGTTTGAATTTGAAGGCACATGACTCATATGTTACGAGCAATCAAGTCTAGTACATGCCTCCTAGCCGTAAGAATACACGTTGTTTAGACGCTAGTATCCCTAGGTATTTGGCAAGACTGACTGTTATGCTTCAGAATGAACAGAGATAGCAACATCACGTCATGACATATCCAAAATCATTTCTTTGACGAGAAGATATATTTCTCAGTAATTATGCCATTGCTCTACCTAGAGTCCAAATGAATTAAGACAATATAACAGAGGCACATCATGACATATCATCGTCACTTGATTTGATGACGGGACATATTTCTCCGTGCAACACTATCATTGCTCTGCAAATTAATTTTCAAGAATTCCAGCTCATCAAGTTATTTAGAAACAATACTAACTCTAGAGTATCACCAAAGTTGTCATGATATTTGGATTTTCAGATTTCAGAATAGTTATTCAAGGCACAACATACAATCTCTAGTTAAGGTCTATTAAAACAACAAAATATGGATGATTTTAAAAGATATATCAAAACTTCAAGGAAATCATTAAATCTGAACCATTTTCATTGAATGGACAATCATCAGTTCATATAATAGAAAGCTCTTACACTGTACTGATGTCTATCTCTTGAACTTATTATCACATTAGAGGCCATTGAGGTTCAGATGCAAAAAGGACGAATGAACCAAGAAGAACAACACGACTCCCCCTATGAATATGCAATGAAAGCATGCAAGGAGTGATGTTTGCAGTCACATAGAATGACGAATGTCAATGAGAGGTTTACTTGACCCATGCAGGGGTTGACCTGATCAAACATGAAATGCATGAACTAACATAATGCATGATTTTACACTTATGAAATGCAACATAATGAATATGAACCATATGCACGAATGCCTTAAGAAGACAACTCCCCCTAGCTATATGGCCTATATGCGATAGTGACGCATGGTACTTGGCGGAGGTGAAACCTCACGCATGTTGAGTGCTTCGAGGTAAGCATAACCTGCCCTTCCATACATCAACATTTGATATACCCTGGCCATGCACGAATGATATGATGTAAAATGATTCAAGCTAGGTTGATGTTGACTCCCCCTGAATACATGCAAGGGTTGGCAATGAACTATGCAGCCTAAGATTTATATGAATGCACAATGCAATTAAGATGCTGCAAAATGATTATGCATTATCATTTGTCTTCTAAACATGATGTGCATTAAGGCATGTGTGATTACAAGATGCTGCAAACACAAATCATTCACAATTGATTTTGAACTGAATGCAACATGATGATGCCAATTGCTAGACTCCCCCTTTGAACAATGCTAATATGAATAACGAGTTGAAAATGCAACCATGGTTTGCATCATCAAAACCAAAGTCCAAGCATTTCATGTGGCTGATAGCAAGACTTGTGCAACTCATTATCACATCAACTTCATCAGCATAACAAATTTTTCATGAATTAAATAGCTGAAATCAAGCATGGTGTGAACAAGTTATCTAGCTCAAAAGTTCATCTCACACCATGGGGGGTTTTGCATTTCAAAGAGACATTCAGTTTGCAGAATCTAATGACATTGGGCAGACATATGATGCACTATCTACATGTCAAGACTAAACATGCAAGATGACTGAACTTCAAAAAGGTTTATGTACATACCTGTGCCTTGAGCTTTTATTTACCTTATGATCCTTTGTTCATCTCCAAGGCATCCTGCACCCAAAATTCTCATTTGGAATTTTTAGGTACCCAAGATTGCTTGGGTCCTTGTGGGTTAGCAACATGTTTAGCATCTTGGTCCACCTTTTTCAGGGCAATCACATCATCCTCCTTCATTGTGAGGCAATCATATATCTCATGCCCATTTTTCCCACAATAGAAACAACACACAAAAGATTGATTTTTCTTTTTATGTTCATGTGCGTGTGCATGTGGATTATGCTTTTGTGGGTGAGCATGGGATTTACCTTTCATGGCATGAAGGTGACGCTTTCCCTTCAAATGCCAGTACTCTTGGATAGTATGGCCAGACTTACCACAATAAGAGCAGCAAAGAGCAGCATTTCTTTTAAAGGCCATGGGGAGTGTTGACCTGTCTGGATGGGAATGTCGACACTTCTGATTCTCTATGCGATTCTGTGCATAGTTCTGCTGAGCAAGCCTTCTGCCAGTGTTGACATGTTTCTTTCCTTGCTCTTTCACTTGATCTCCTGCTCTAAGCTCATCATTTCTCAAAATAAAACAATCATGCACAGTGTGACCATGTTTACAACAATAATAACAATTGACATTTATTTTGTGGAAGGCATGGTATTTAACATTGGACATGTTATGGTGCATGTTTGGATGAGCATGCTGAATTTTACTTTTCTTTCGAGCAGTGTGCCCTTTTTGGTGACCATAGGAAGTGGTGGCTTCCGGTGAGCCAGAATCTTGGATTTGGGCAAACATTGACAGGAAATCATTCAAACCTTGAATTTTATTTTCAAGTGAGGAAATGTGCTGTTTAGATTCAACAAGGCCCTCTTCGCATGCTGCCAATTGCTCATTGAGCATGGCATTTACTGCTTTAAGATTTTGATTTTGTTGTTCTAAAGCATGTAAAGTTTCAGAGTGATCATCAATGACAGATTTGCCTTTTTCATGTGCAGCTAGTTTTTCATGAAACTCTTCTTCAGCTTGTTCAAGTTCAATTTTCTTTTCCAACAACTCTCTATTCTCTTCTTTCGGAGAATCAATCAGATTTTGTTGCCATTCAAGATCATCATGAAGACCAACATTTATGTTTCTCAAGAATGAACATTTTTCACATACAAAATTAGCAGAGCATGAAACAGAATTTTTATTTTCTTCAATCAACCTCTCATCATGGATTATCCCATCGGCCATAGTTTGATCATTAGAGATTGACTTAGGTTGGTTTTGAAGTTTTATTACAATTTCTTCCAACCTAGTGATTTCATCATGAAGATTTTCATTTTCTTCCCTTAGACATGCAATGCTTTGTTTATGCGTATCTAGATCAACTCAGAGAGTATTGTTAAGCTCCTTAACAATAGAACACTTTTTACAAAACAAGCTTTCATTTTGGTTGATTTTCTTGAGATCCTTTTTCAAATTTTTATTTTCTGATTTGACCTTTTTGTATTGAGTAATCAACTCACCATAGGCTTCCATAAGCTCTTCAAAAGTGAATTCCTCAGAGTAAGAGTTTACCTGTGATGAAGATGCATTGCTAGACTGTTCTATACGGTCGGCCATGAAGCATTCTTATTCTTGTTCCTTCCCTTCATGGATTTTAACCAACTTGTCCAATACTTGCTTGGCTGTGCTACAAGAGGACACAAGATGAGTTAGTCTTAGATCAACTGCAGCTGTAATTAAGTTATATGCAAGACGATTATCATTATGTTTGGTCTCATGTTCGGCTAGCCAATCAATTGAATTTGATGACAGCTCATAAGGACCATTGTATATGAGAGTCCACAATTGTGGATCTATGGAGCTAACATAGATGAACATTCTTCCAACCCATGTAGAAAATTTTGAACCATCATAAATGGGTGGAGAAGCCATCGAAGTAAGTGTAGCATGTGAATCCATCTAAATAACAAACATCGGGATCTTTCCCTGCCGATCGTTGGATCTGGGAATGACAGAGCCTCGCTCTGATACCACTTGTTGGGTCCCGCGAGGTGTAAATGGATCTAGAAGGGGGGGTTGAATAGATCCTTTCACAAGCTTTGGCCTATTTAAAAACTATTAGCTAGCGGAAGCTTAAACCACACTTATTAAGCGAATGAATCACTTAGGCACAATGCACATCGGAATTAAGTAGAGTGGCTCAAATGAAAAGACTTGAATTACAAGCTATGAAACGTCCACACTTCTTTAAGCACATTTGTGATCTTGAAAGAAATAAGCCTTGTAGTGCAGGGATCATAAAGCATAACACTAAAACATGCAATAGCTTGCAACAACCGTGCTTGTGTGTGTGTGTGCTATGATGATCACTCAAAGTGCATATGTGTGTGAACAATCTAACCAAGTATGGAAACACACGAACCTGTGAATGGGGTTAGAAGATATAGAGCAATCATACACAATAAACAACCCACAACACAGGGATTTTTAAGGTGGTTCGGTTGCAACCCCGCAACCTACGTCCACCCCTCACCAAAACCCGGTGAGGCTTCCTTGCTGACACACAGCTTGACCCGGGGACACGCCCCAAACCACAGAATAGAGAAACCCCTCTTTCTGTCTTCCTACACACAAAGCCGGCAGGGACAACTAGATCGCAAATTGGAGAACTCCCGATTACCTTCCTACTAACCACCGGTAGGGACGATTCTCAATTCCAAATGTTTGAATGAAATGGAAAACGAACAAATATGAAATCACTCAAACAAGATATAGAATATGCTTAAGAGAAAAGATCTTATCTGAGGTTTGTTGGAGCTTGAATCTCTTGAGGATTTGATGAAGAACTTCTTCCCGGAGTACTGTTCACAGCTATAGTAACTCGAACTCCTCTTCCTTGAACACACCCTTGCAGCCTCCTTTGATTTCCCTTGTTAGCCTTGCTTTCTTCTACTCTTCCTTGGAGGTTGCTGGATTGAGATATGAGCTTGAATCACCTTGAGTTGATGGAGAGATTGTTGGCTGTAGCTTTGATCTTCTATGAATCTCCTTGAGTTGATGAAGAGGTGTATGGATGTAGCTTTGATCACCTTTGCAAGCCTTGAATGCTTCTTGCTTGATTGGAGGTTCCTTGGCTTCAGATCTCACCTTGAATCACCTTGGAAGGATGAAGAACTCCTGCCCGAAACACTGTTCACGGAGGTGCTACAGTGCTCTCGAAATGGCCTCCCTTGATTCACTTCATCAACTCCATCAACTAGGGTTTCTAACCCTCTCATGTTGGTTTTATAACCCTTGGAATGGTCCTTGGACACCCTCCAGACCAGATCCACAAATCATGGGAAGTTAGGTAAGATTTGATTAAACAAATCCATGGAAAGGGGCTGGCCACGAGGTGGATTTCGAAGTCAAACATGGCTGCATCGGGGCTGGCGGTCGACCAGAATTCATGGGCCGGTCGACCGGAACCTGCTGCAGTCAGAACTTTTCGGCTCTGGCAAAACCGGTCGACCGGAATTCATGGGGCGGTCGACCGGAATGTCAAAGACCCCAAACCTTTTGGTTCTGGGAAATTTGGTCGACCTAGCTACAGTGCCGCCGGTCGACCTAAAGTTACAGTAAATTCCAGATTAACACAATTCAGCCCCAAATGTCATTGTAACCCTTCCGAACTCTGTGGCATCAAACTCCTTTGATCTTGAGGAATATATATTGAGTGTTTTGGCCTGCAAAATCATATAAAAAGGATTAGAACTTTAGCTCAATAATCCATATAATAAATGTATGAAATACACATGAAATCTCATGAATTAGTTATATGTGAACACTTTGAATCACAAGTGTTCTGAGCTAAAGATCAAGAAATAAGAGCTCAACCACCCCAAGTAAAATATCCATGAAACACACTCATGGAATTTCAATAACAAGAAGGATAGAAAAACTCATTCCCAAATTAACCATCCATATCAAAAGAGCAAGTTCATATGACAATGAATTTAAACGAATGGATGATCATCAAGTAACCCAAAGTTTCAAGATTGATGTGAGCATTCAAGAACCACATGTTCCTTGGTATTAATGCAATGTGAGAACATATAATGCAAGTTGTGAATGGGCATCATGAAACCAAATACATGGAGAGTAATAAACAACAATGACTAATAGTGTTAAGCCATTATCAAAACCAAGAATACCACAGAACTCATATGACTATAGAATGATGTCGAATGACCCAAGAGACCACAGAATGACTCAAATGACCTCAGAGACACAACAGACACGACATCAAGGAAGGCTTCAACCTTTGAACGAACTAACTAATGGAGTAGCGAGAGGTACCCCTTAACTTTAAGCTAGTCCTATTTGATTCTATTAGAAAAATAGATTCCATTCATTACCCTTTCTAACATATTGTTGGTAATTAAGGTCATGGTGTAATAATTTTTGACTATTTTGGAAGAAAAATACCATTTGACTTTGGGGACCAAATTCTTTTAAGTGGGGGAGGGTGTAGCACCCCTGAAAATTTAAGGAATAAAAAATAAATTTCCAGAATAAATTAAAACTTTCCTAGAAATAATTAGTTATACACTTAACGGACCTTATTTAATTACAATAGTTAAAATGATAAGAAAATATTAATAATATATTATTAAAGTTGTTACTTTATAACTATTAAACTTTAGCCAAGGAAAATGACTCGTACAAATAATGGGCTTAAAACATATATTGTATATGCAGTTTTATAAAAGCCTTAAAACCCATGCACATAAGAACCAAAACCTATATAGATTTATACTTGTAAAAACGTATGGTCTCAGACTCATACAACCCATATATATACATTATTGGGCTTAAATCATGGGGTTACATATAAATATATTAACCATTTTATATTTCACCCGTATACACCTAAACCCAAAACCCACTAATACTTATGATAGGCCTCACGTTTGCATTAGCCATGCATATAACTGCCAAGGGTCAAAACCCATGCGCTAACAACAACCCAAAATGGATGAATGCCCATTCAAACCTAGCAGTAGCCCAACCCACTCACATGAACAACGTAACACGAGGTTTAGCTTTAGGGTTTTCTAAACAAAATTTGGTTAACGGCTGATAACAGGGAAGGGAATTGTCAAAAGGAGAAACGCTCGAAGGTGGCTTTAAAGCCTTACCCTTGATAGCTTCGAACCCTCTGGAAACCCCACCTCTATATAACATTCCCACCGTCGAACGTACATAGGCTATTGCTATTACGTTCAAGGGAAGATCTTGCTGCTCGTGAAGACTTCCTCCTTCCAACAAGAACCTGCAAGGCTTGGGCGCCATCCATCTTCTTCCTCTGTTTCTACCTCCTGTTGCTATGGAGGCGGCCGAGTTATGCTTCCTATTCCTCCCACGGTCTTGACTGCAACATGAAGGGCTTCTTCTTCCACTGCCTCACCTTGCTTGTGGCTGGAACAAGCGCACAAGACCAATCTCCCTCCTTCTACATCAATCTCCACTATTTGTTTCTTAGGTCTTGGAACTTCACAAACCACTTCGAAACAGGTAGGTCTTCTCTCCCAGATGAAAATCGTTAACAACATGCGTAGTTAAATAGTTAGATTCTTCATGATTTAAGCTTCCTCGATGCTTTACATAATTTATGTTAATTAATTGAATAAAGACTACATGCTAATTGAAATTTTTAACCATGCAATCTTGAGCCTAAACTTCACAAATTTTATGTTGTTAGTATCGCCGTGATTTTATCCAAATTATCATATATTTATATGATAGATTAGCTTGTTTGATATTTAACTATAAAAATAAATGAAACTCAAATGTGTAACGGCGAATCCTATTGTTACTGTTCACTTAGTTATAAGCTTTGCGCTTTTATAGACTTTTCATAGGCGTCGGAGCATCCTTTGACCATGAAAAATTATGGGCGTACTATTGGGGTAGAGACCGAGGTAGTGAGAGTGATTACACCATTTTTCGTGCCCCCTATCTCAAGATCCCCCATCTCTCAATGAAAAATTAATTTGAACGTCCGGTTAGGTAGAGTTTGTTGTGCCCCTTGTGCTTTGTTGATGATGTGGTGTTTTAATGATAGCAACATGAATGAGTCACCACATTGTCTTGAATATGTCTGACCTCTTTTGTGGGAGATTGCATAAGTGTGCCTTGTCTGAATTGTGAAGAATGCATGTGTATGCTTGAGTCATGCTATGATATATTAGCTTGTGCTTGATTTCTGTTCTGTGCATTGCTTCCCTGCTGATATGTTGATGCATAGTCTTAGGCTAAGTCTGTACAGCCTACGTCTCTTGCAGCGTCAACGCTGTGAGCATTCTCAAGTCTGTAGCGTCAACGCTGTGAGTATGCACTTTGTTTCAGGTTCTTCAGGTCTATACAGACTTTAGCGTCTCATTTAGCGTCTAAGGCAAAGTCTACACATTGGCTAAGTGTGTACATCGCTTACATTTCTTGAGACCAAGTCCATACATCGTGAAAGTCTATACACTCCTCTTGGCCTTAGCATCTGTTTTGAAGTCCATACATTGGTCTTCAGTTCAAGTCTGTACAGCGTCACGTTCTCTTTGGAAAGTCTGTATAGCTTCAAGTCTGCACATTGGGGTTTCACGAGAAGTCTACACATTGGTCTCCACCTGAAGTCTATACATTGGCTAAGGGTCTTCAAGTCCATACACAGTTGTCTGATGCATATTGTTTGAAGTCTGTACAACATACCTTGTTGTTCACAACTTTCTTGTTTGTGACTTCCCTAGTGTTTTGATGATGAGCATCACTATGTTAAGTATTCTCATTTTAATCAGATATCTTGCGTAATGTTATGCATTTGAAATGTCCATGATTAACAGGAAAACTGCTATGAGGTAGTACCTTGTATGTCCGTACTGTTCCTTTCATACTTCGTGTTGTTTGTGTTTACTACACTTCGTGTTGTCCTTTTGTACGTCGTGTTGTTCCAACTATGTTTGTTGATTGTCTTCGTGTTGTTTACTGAAACAGCTTGAATTGTTCTGATGAACTTCGAGTCATCTTCCTGTGAACCTCGTGTCATTTCCTCAGTATTTAGTTGCTCATCTCGAGTCATCCTTTATGTTTGCTCTTGTGTTTTTCGTGTCACTTACTGTTGTTCCTCGAGTCGTTTCTTTGTTATTTTTGTCTTCGTGTTGCTTTTCCTAGACCTCGTGTCTTTCTTGTTTTGTAACCACACTTCGTGTTGGTTTCTATTTTCGTCTTTGAGTTGTTGTCAGCCCGTGTCGTCCTCGTCTTCGAGTCGTTCATACGTTCGAGCAACTTAGTACTCGAGTTGTTTTTGTATGTATTCAAGTCTTTTCAGTAAAGTGTCGTTTCACCTCGTGCCGTTCTCTTTGTTGTTTGTTATGTCATGTTGTTTTTGTATTCGTATCTTTGTGTTATTCTTGTGTTTATGTCCTCGTGTTGTTTCCTTCTATCTTCATCCAAGGTTCCTTTGATCGCGTGTTTTTACCGTTTTATTCCGTGTTATTTCCTTCTCACCTCGTGCTGTTCTCTTCTGACTTCATGTCGTTTTCTTTGTAGTGTTAGCTTTATTATTGTGTATCTCGTGCCGTTCTCTTCGTAGTGTTTGTTTTGTTACAGTGATACTTCATGTCGTTCTCTTTGTAGTGTTAGCCTTGTTACTGTATGCACTTCGTGTCGTTTTCTTTTTACCTCGTGCTGTTTTAATTTGACCTCGTGTCATTCCCTCTTTATTTCGTACTGTAGTAATCTTGTGTATCTCGTGTCGTTCTCAGTACAGTGCATCTCGTATTGCTATCACATACCTCATGCAGTTTTAGTTGTTGTGGCCCTGAGTTTTAATCGTTTTAATTCTTTGCAGGAGAAGAAGAAAAAACAAAAAGAAGAAGGTGGTCCGAGGAAAAATATTCCTCAGTGAATGGGAGGCACGTGATCCGAGGCTGGAAGGGCAGACAGGATTATGACACGTGTGCTGAAGCTGGCTGAGAGACTGACACGTGGCCACAAATTCTGGGCGGGAAATGAGGAAGCCACACGCGCCCAGTGCTGCCCTCCTGCTAGCTGCTTATAAAAGGAAGCCTTCATCCTCTGTAGAAGGCTCATCGAAGAAGAAGCCTGGAGAGCAGAAAGCCCTTCGATCCAGAAAAAGAAAAGAGGAAGAAGAAGAGAGAATAGCAGAGAGCGTGAGCCGAAGAGAATAGAGAAAAAGAGATTGAGAGAGTGAAAAAGCTGAAGAAGAAAAGAGTTGTAGTAGAAAGCAGTAGAAGAAGAGAAGAGAAGAGACAGAGAGAGCCTGCGAAAGAAGAAGAAAAGAAAGAGAAGAAGAGCAGAAGGAAAAGAAGAGAAAGAGAGAGTTAGAGAGCTCGTGAGGGTTAAGAGAAAAAGAAAGTGAGAGAGAAGAGAAGAGGAAGAGAAGCTTACCTGAAGATCTGTCTACTGGACCGTGGATCAGATCCAGGCCAGTCAGCTCCGTTGAGAGCCACATTGTGCACTTCATTTTTCAGCGTTCTATTTGCTGAAGTTATTTTCATTTCGTGTTTCTATTTTTCCCCTTTTTATTTGGTTATCCTTGTTCTTCCGATTTTCAGTAGTGAGGTCGGGTTCCTCCTGTGGATCAGGAGAAGGGAGATCTGATCTCCGATTGTAAGTAGCTGGGAGTTACTTGTGGGTTCCCTCCGGTTGGAGGAAGGGAGACTTGTCTCCGGTTCTGGGCTTGCGGGTTGCAAGTCCAGGGGTCCCTCCGGTTGGAGGAAGAGAGGTCTTCGACCTCTGGTTTGCTGGTGACTGGAAGTCACTGGTTGGTTCCCTCCTAGTCTGGAGGAAGAGAGACTTCGGTCTCTGGGTTCCAAGTGGCTGGGAGTCACTTGGGGTGTCCCTCCGGTTGGGAGGAAGAGGGGAGGCTGTTCCCATGGTCAAGCTGTGTGGCAGCAACAGTTTGCAGACTGAGTCTGCTTGTCTAGCATTGGCTAGTGAAGCCTCACTCCGGTTGGGAGTGAGGGGTGGATGTAGGTCTGAAGGACCGAACCACCTTAAAACTATTTGTGCAGTGGTTTGTATTGCGTTAGCTCCATATCTTCTACCTCCCATTCACAGGTTGCGCATGCTTGGCTAGTTGCATTTTCTAGAAAGTTAATTTTTGAGCATTATATTATGCTTAGTGTGTTTGCTTTGTTTAGCTCTGCCTTCGTTTCTGGTTGATCAGGTGGCTTCATAGTTGCAGTCCAACTGTTTGTCCATGTGTTGCCTTATCATTTCATCTTGGAAAGCTCATTAGTCTTATTCCGCATATCTGAGCTTTAATGTTCTAATTTGGGCCATATTTTCTAGAGGGTTACATTCACCCCCCCTCTGTATCCGGGCCTAGCACCCTAACAGAGTTTTTCGAGCCCGTCATTGCGGTATATCATAAGCTCAATTCCGACATAGTTACGTAGAGAAACGAGAAGACTAAAAATTAGGATAATTTGTTAATGACGACATGAATAGTGTCGTCAAATCCTTTTGATGACACAATGCATTGTCGTCAAATTTTTAATATATATATATATATATATCTTGTAAGTATATCTTTGAAAATTCATATCTATTAAAATATGGGATAGAAAATTATAAAAATTATATATTTGGAATCCTTGAATTTTTCTCCTAATTATCATATATTTTATTTCACTAAATTATTTTAAATAAATAAATATGTCTTTGAATATGTGTTTTTGAAGTTAATCAATTAAGTATATAGTGAAGTTTGACACTTTTATTGAAGTGACGACCATCTAAATATCGTCAAAAGTTTTTTTGATGACACAATGCAAGGGCGTCAGATTATTGTATATACAATATATATATATATAATATATATATACATATAACTTGTAATTATGTCTTGGAAAATCCATATCTACTAGACTATGCAACAGAAAATTATAAAAAATATATTTTTGGAATCCTTGAATTTTTCTCCTAATGATCATATATTCTATTTTTCTAAATTATTTTATATAAATTAATGTCTCTTTGAATGTACATTTTTGAAATTATTCAATTAAATAGATATTGACTTGAATTCTTGATAAATAAATTAAGTTAAAAATTATAAAATTAACGTCCCTCCAAGAGGACGCTAATTAATAAATGACACCACCCACGGGCGTCAAGTAATATAAGTTTATTTAATTATAGTTAATTATAGAATTGGTTGGACGTGAATTCTTTAATTAACGCATTCATGTTCTCACCGTTTCTCTCGGTTTTGACCCATACCGCGGGTCTTTTGGCACTCTCATCTCACATCCGTAGATGGAGCTCCTTTTTCATGATTGGTTCACATTATACACCTCAACTCTCGGTGACATACGAGCCCTCCGTTGGACATTCCGTTCCTTCGGACTGGCAAGTTAGTCATTGAGACCTCCGTAAGTCTCCGCTAGCCTTGGATTCCCTCAAGGCAGCCGAGCAGGTTGTACCCTAAAAATCCCTTCACACCAATTTTCAGTCATGTCTCTCTGAAGAAACATGAAAACTAGCGCTCAATTAATGTTGTTCCTGGCATTTTTTTTAGAAAATGCCACTTTCTGGAATCTGCGTCCAGGAAAGTGAACGCCAATTTCAAATAGCGCCCTGTGTGACAGATGCTATTTACTTTCGTGCCTTTTGTCTATTTCCAGAATAAGCGCCTATCAAAATAGACACTAATTATAATCTGCGGCTCCCATAGTGGATGCCATTTACCCAACTTTTGTACTCGATGACTTGATTGTTTATTAATTTCCTGCAAACTGGGCCGCTAAATAACAACTAATAAATATTGGGCCTTCGGCCGCATGAATGCTATTGTCTGGTAGGATGGAAGTCCTAAACTAATGATGAACCCATGAGACCACTGACTCATGAGGAAACACGAACTAAAGACAAACCCATGAGACCACTGACTCATGAGGAGAAACAAACTAATGATAAACCCATGAGACCACTGACTCATGAGGAAACACGAACTAATGATGAACCCATGAGACCACTGACTCATGAGGAGAAACGAACTAATAATAAACCCCTGAGACCACTGGCTCATGAGGTTAAAGATATCCTGACGACCTACGAGCAAAAACCACTGACTCGTTAGGTAAATTCTAGACTGACTTGAGTGCTTGAAAATCTTGAACCTCTACCCAAGAAGAAGGGTATTTACTTGATGATCAATTGTCTATTATCTCGTGATATGATATGGAAACATCTTGCTCGATATATCCTGCAACTTAGTTCAATTTTTATGCCAGATATTTCATACCTTTCGCATTGCTATATTTCTATATTTTCTCGCTTTCACTCATTCATGATCATGATACATTGCATAAGATGTTAATTACTTTAAGCAAGTCTGGATCGTAGAGATATAATTCCTATTGAGCATTCACTCACCCAGTTTTATTCCAACATTTTTCAGGTAATCAGGTGGCTAGCGAGACCGAGACTCACATGGGAGGGACAAGTGTGCGAGCGAGCTTTGGAAATTAGTGAACCCGAGTCTTTCATCTTTCTTGAGTCTAGCATGATGTCTCTTATTTAGTCTAAGTCTATTAATGCGTCATCTCCTTTTCTTTCATAGTGATGTAGTTGAGTCTTCAAGTCCTTGTAAGAGATTTATATTTGAAATAAAAATTTTATTGTTGTTCCAAATTATTTGGACTTATGCGATTGCTCTTGATTATTCATGACTGTTTAACTGCCACGTTCCGAGCAAATGACACGTTCCGCTGCTATCGGTTCAGGGCGTGACACAGTTCCTCCAATTCATTGAGTTGTAGGGCTCTTTGGGCTCCAGCTTGAGTTAATTCGAAGTTGACTTGCTTAATGGCCCAATAGGCTCTATGTTCGAGCTCTACGGGCAAGTGGCAGGTTTTTTCAAAGATGAGATGATATGGAGACATGCCAATGGGAGTCTTAAAGGCAGTTCTATAGGCCCAGAGTGCATCATGTAGTCGCTCAGACTAGTCTTTCCTATCAGGCCGAGCTGTCTTATGCAAGTTGTTCTTTATCTCCCTATTGAAAACCTCCACCTGGCCGCTGGTTTGAGGATGATAGGGGATAGCGAGCTTATGAGTGATGCCATATTTGCGAAGCAAAGCTCAGAATTGGAAGTTTGTGAAATGAGATTCCTCATCACTAATCATTGCTCTAGGACACCCAAATCTAGAAAAGATGTTCTTCTTGACAAAATTTATTACCACCTTATTATCATTGGTCCTTGTGACAGCTTCAATCCATTTTGAAACATAATCGACCGCCACCAAGATGTATTCATTACCAAAAGACGGTGGAAATGGTCCCATGAAGTCTATACCCCAAACATCAAAGATTTCGACAACCAAAATGGGATTAAGCGGCATCATATCTCTCTTTGAATTATTGCCCACAGCTTGACACCTCAAACATGTTTTTGAAAATTCATAAGCATCCTTAAGTAAAGTGGGCCAATAAAATTCACTTTGCAACACCTTAGCCGCAGTTTTCTTTCCAGAGAAGTGTCCCCCACAAGCTAAATTATGACAAAAATTCAATACAGACTGTTGCTCCTCCTCGGGGATACATCTTCTTATGATCTGATCAGGACTCATATGAAACAATTCTGAATCATCCCAAAAATAATGCTTGACTTTAGAAAAGAACTGATCATTTTCTTGCTTAGTCCACCCTCCTGGAGTCTGTCCTACTGCCAAGTAGTTAACAATGTGAGCGTACCAGGGGGTTGAGGTGTGAGAGATGGATAACAATTGTACATCTGGAAAAGAATCAGACATGGGAGCACTCTCGGGTATCACTATTCTTGATAAATGATCAGCCACAACATTCTCTAACCCCTTCTTGTCTTTGATTTCCAGATCAAATTCTTACAGTAATAGAATCCATCGAATCAAATGGGGTTTAGCATCTTTCTTGTTGAGCAAGTATTTCAAAGCAGCGTGATCGGAATAGACAATGACTTTGGCCCCTAAAATATATGAGCGAAATTTCTCTAGGGCAAAAACAACGGCCAGAAGTTCTTTCTCTGTGGTGGTATAATTCAATTGAGCATCGGTGAGCGTGCGACTCGCATAATAGATCACCACAAGTTTCTTATCAATTCTCTGGCCTAAGACAGCTCCTATAGCATAATCTGAGGCATCGCACATGATTTTGAATGGCAGCGACCAATCTGGTGACTGCAGTATTGGGGCTTGAGTGAGGGCCGCTTTAAGAGAGTGAAAAGCTTCTAGACAAGATTCATCTAGGTGGAATGGAGTGTCCTTGGCTAGGAGCTTAGTGAGCGGACGAGTAATGGTAGAGAAGTTCTGAATGAATCTTCTATAAAAACCCGCATGGCCAAGAAAATAGCGGATTTGCTTGACAGACAAAGGGGGAGGAAGATTAGAAATCATATCAACCTTAGCCTTGTCTATCTCTATTCCCCTTTCAGAAATAACATGGCCTAACACAATGCCTCCTCTTACCATGAAGTGACTTTTCTCCCAGCTTAACACAAGGTTGGATTTAATGCATCGTGCCAGCACCTTCTGCAAATTCTCCAAACAGCAATCAAATGAGTCACCGAAGACTGAGAAGTCATCCATGAAAATTTCTAAAAATTCTCCCACCATTTCAGAAAAGATCACCATCATACACCGCTGAAAGGTGGCAAGGGCATTACAAAGCTCAAACGACATTCTTCTAAATGCAAACGTGCCATACGGACACGTGAATGTAGTCTTTTCTTGATCTTCCGGGTAGATAGCAACCTGATTATACTCGGAGTATCCATCCAAAAAGCAAAAATATTTTTGCCCTGCCAATTTTTACAAAATCTGATCCACAAACGGGAGAGGGAAATGACCTTTCTTTGTCATTGAGTTCAATTTCCTGTAATCAATACAGACTCTCCACCCTATTTGTAGTCTCATTGGCACCTCTTCACCCTTCTCATTTTGAATCACAGTCAGCCCGTATTTCTTTGGAAAAACTTGTGTACGGCTGACCCACTTGCTATCAGAGATAGGATATATGATCCCAGCATCCAACCACTTCATCACCTCTTGCTTAATCACTTCTTTCATGTTTGGATTTAGCCGACGTTGCATCTCTCTGCTCGGCTTAGCATTATCCTTTAAATAGATATGGTGAATACAAACATTAGGATTTATCCCCTTAAGATCCTCCACCGACCAACCTAGTGACCCCCTATACTCTTTAAGAACAGTTAAGATTTGGGCTTCCTCTCTTCACCCTTCTCATTTTGAATCATAGTAAGCCCAGATTTCTTTGGAACAGCTTGTGTAGGGCTGACCCACTTACTATCAGAGATGGGATATATGATCCCAACATCCAACCACTTCACCACCTCTTGCTTAACCACTTCTTTCATATTCGGATTTAGCCGACATTGCATCTCTCTGCTTGGCTTAGCATTGTTTTCTAAATAGATATGGTGCATACAAACATCAGGACTGATCCCCTTAAGATCCTCCACCGACCAACCTATTGCCCCCCTATACTCTTTAAGAACAGTTAAGAGTTGGGCTTCCTGTGCAGTAGTGAGGTTGGAGGCAATGATGACAGGTAGAGTATGGTTAGGTCCCAGATATGCATATTTAAGGGAGTTCGGGAGAGGCTTGAGTTCCAGAGAAGGAGGATGTTCTAGAGATGACATGATTGGTTCATATTGAAGTGCAGGAAGTGATTCTACCCTAGACCAGGGTGCAGAAGATAAGGGAAAATCTTGAAGCATGCTACCCTCTTCTAGGGTGTCCTTAATGTTATCCGGAATCACATCCTCAAATATATCAATGACATTGCATTCCTCTCCTTGATCTGGATATTGAGATGCCTTAAACACATTTAGGGAAACTTTCTCACCTCCAAAAGAAATATCCATCATTCCCGTGACACAGTTGATGTTGGCCTTAGCAGTTGCTAGGAAAGGACGTCCCAAAATAATAGGGCTATGTTTCAATTCTTGAGACGAGACCATATCCAGAATTAAGAAATTCATGAGAAACTAGCATTCATGCACCTTAACAATGACATCCTCCAACAAACCCCTTGGAGTTTTAACCGACCGATCCGCCAGTTGAAGGATTATTAAAGTGGGTTTTAACTCCCCCAGATCAAATTGCTCGTAAATGAAGGTGGGCAAAAGATTCACGCTAGCACCTAAGTCTAGCAATGCACGATCAAAAGTGACTCCACCTATATCACATGAGATTAACGGGGCTCCGGGGTCCTTCAATTTTTTTAGCAAATTATTCATCAAAACATCACTCACATCTTCAGATAGGCGGATCTTTTGAGTTATTGCCTTGGATTCCCTTTTTGGAGTGCACAGCTCTTTCAGAAATTTGGCATATGCCGACACATGCTTGATCACGTCCAAAAGTGAAATATTGATATTCACTTGTTTAAACAATTCCACTAGCTCTTCTTGGTAGACTGACTTTTTCTTTTGAGCCTTAAATTTTAGAGCATCAGGAAAAGGAATCTTAGGGACATACTCTTGAGGGCTTTCTTCATCAACCTTTACTTTTCCTTTGTCCCGCTTGTTCTCTCCACCCTCTGGCTTTTTCTTTTCTTGCACAATCACGGGCTCCTCATCCTCATTATTACTCTCCTCGTGGGTGTCTCGGCCCGAACTACTACCCACATCCTTAGCTTGATAAGGATCATTAAGAATTTTCCCGCTCCTAAGGGTAGAGATGGCTTTGGCATTCTCAAACTGAGGACCTACAGGAGGGGGCAGCTGAGGTTGATTGGGCTGATTAGGTTGAGGAAGAATGGGAGCTCATACAGGGAAGCCTGGAGGTTGTTGATTGCGGGGGTTGGCAATGGGCTGACTTAGTAATTGGCATATTTCCCTTCTCATGGTGGCTTCAGCCAATTGGCCCAATTGGGTTTCCAACTTAGAAATAGTTTGTTGGTGGGCATGGAGGGTATGTTGGAAAGATTGACTTTGGGCTTGCATGGTTTGTTGGAAGGATTAGTTTTGGGCCAGAATTAGTTGTTGTAATTGATGGAATCTATCATCAGTTTGGGAGTCCTTGTGGTGTTGCGGAGGAGGTTGATAGATTTGTTGGGAATTGAAAGATTGCCCGTAATTGGGCTGAGGAGGTTGGTATGGGGACTGACCCTAGTTGAATCGAGGAAGTGGTTGTTGGGCTTGCGGTCCTCGACCATTAGCATTTCTTTAAAATAGTGGCTGAGGTTGGAATTGGTGTTGGATGGGTGGTTTGTGAGTTTGAGATGCGGAGTGGATGGTGGGCTGATTGGAAGCTTGTTGATTTCTCCAATTGAAATTGAGGTGATTCCTCCAGCCTGAATTACAGGTGTTAGAAAATGGGTCATAGTTGGGCTTAGAGAACCCCTGGGCTGCTTGGACTTGCTCCTGTATAAAAGGTGGTAACTGGGCTACTGTTGGGTAATCAGACACATGATGGTTCGGGCTAGCACATAAAGCACACACCTTATGGTGTGTTGGGTCCGAGTATGGGTTGGACGTAGGTGAGATGGTGATTTCTTGTTTATTTTGGGCTAGGAGCTGGTCTAACTTGTGGGCCAACATATCAACTTGTTCTAGCTTTTGGGCCATGATGTCTACCTTGTCTTATTTTTTATGGATGAAATTCACATCCACACTAACTTCAGGTTCCACACGATACATCCCAGCCCGTTTAGAGGGCCCAATAGTTCTCTCACATGAGGATAAGGAAGCATGGTTGATTGAATTCTCGCTCAACATTTCAAATAAGGTATAGGCCTCATCCTCACTCTTGCTCATAAAGGCCCCACCACATGATGCATCCACAATCTGCCTAACTTGATCATCTAGGCCCTCATAGAAAGCTTACACTATTTGCCATTTGGAGAGCCCATGATGTCGGCATTTTCTGAGGAGTTCCTTTAATCTCTCCCATGATTCATGTATTTGTTCATTTGGGAGTTGCGCGAATCCTGTGATTGCACGTCTCATGGTGTTGGTTCTACCTGAAGAGGTGAAATCTCGCGCTTGTATCTTGAGCGGGTTGTGGATCACCTGAAGATGAACTGCAAGACACGGAAACGTATCAGAGGGCCCAGGGGGACTTCCCTGGGGTAAAACCCTCCGATGGCTAAGTCAGTAGAGCTGTGGTGGAAGCAATAATGGGGAGGAGAAAAGCTAGCGCGCGAGATTCCTCTCCACCAGAGGGTGAAGCGGATTGCTCAGGAGTTAGGGTATATGAGTACCTGAATGGCTCTCTTCTTCCGTCGGAGGGTAGCCCTGGTTTAAATAGTGTGCCGCCTTCAGGAGTCCTGCAAGCTGAGGGGTCTCCGGCGGGAGTTACGTCCTCAACGTGGGCTTTCATGGCCTTATCGTGGGAATGTTATCGCCTTGAAGTCCGGCGGTTTCTTGAGTCCCCTATCCGTTGGGGACTCTTGAACGGATGATATTTGGTCTGGCCGAGCTCCTGAAACGCCAGCCCTGTCCGGGCGATGAGCATAGCTCGGTGAAAGAGGGGTCGGATAGGTCGGCTAATGCCTGTCTCTCTCGGGCGGGGAAACGGCTTGGGCCGGACCTTCCTTATGACCTGACCATCACTCGGGCCCTCCGAGCCTAGAGGCCGCCGGGGAGAGTTGGTTCCTCGAGTGTTTGTTTATTGGGCTTTTCTTCCCTGAGTGGGCCCTGTGGGCTGTCACCCAGGTGGGCTTGCCTCGTTGGACCCTGTTGGGTCTAGTTGGGCTACTCTTTGGGTGGGCTACAGAAATCCCCCTCTCCACTACCGATGGGGTAAAACTTCTTAAGGAACTCATGCTGCATATCTGCCCATGTGCCAATAGGTTTCCCTAAGTTCCCTAGCCAGTATTTGGCTTTGTCCTTAAGTGAGAAAGAGAATAAGGTTAGGCGGAGAGCGTCATCTGTGAAATTTTGAATTTTCACAGTTGAACAAATTTTTAGAAATTCATCTAGATGTTTATAGGGATCTTCATTGGTCTTCCCATAAAAGGATGGGAGCATCTGAATGGTGCTCGATTTGATCTCTCAGTGTAAAGCAGGGACATTAGGTAGTTGGATACAAGTGGATGACTGATAATTCGAAGGAATAAAATATTTCTTCATCTGTTTGGGAACCCCTAATTGGTGTTGTTCAGCCATAGGTTGGGTTTAGTTTTGAGCCGGATTAAAAATGAATCGCTTAATCTCACTAATGGGCTCAACTAAGTCAAGGTGTTGAGATCTTCTCCCTTGCATAAACCAAGGTTAAAGATGAGAGATGAGATAATTATTTTATGATGATTTTTATTTATTTTCTTATTTTTTTTGTTTTGACTCAAATTAGGACGAAGAGAGATAAGAGGAGATTTTTTTGTTAGGGTGCTTGGCCCGGATACAGAGGGGGGGGGGGTGAATGAATCCTTCTACGAATAATGGCCAAATTTAAAAAACGGATGCTAGATAAAGAAACAGAATAGAGCCAATTCTATTCTACTCAAATACAAACCCATTGAGCGCACCTATTCAAGCATTTAGCGGAAGCAAACCAAACAATCAAGCCACTGCTCAAAAGATTTTTTAGGTGGTTCGGTCCTTCAGACCTACATCCACCCCTCACTCCCAACCGGAGTGAGGCTTCACTAGCACACGCTAGAACCAAGCAGACTCAGTCTGCAAACAATTGCTGCCACACAGCTTGACCAGGGGAACAGCCTCCCCTCTTCCTCCCAACCGGAGGGAACCACTAGTGACACCAGTCACTAGCAAACCAGAGACACACGGTCTCTCTTCCTCCAGACCTGGAGGGAACCCCTGGACTTGAATCCACAAGCCCAGAACCGGAGACAATTCTCCCTTCCTCCAAACTGGAGGGAACCCACAAGTAGCTCCCAACTACTTGCAACTGGAGATCAGATCTCCCTTCCTCCAAACCGGAGGGAAACCACAAGTAGCACCCAGCTACTTGCAACTGGAGATGTCAATCTCCCTTCTCCTGAACTAACAGGAGGAACCCCGACCACTCTAAAGAGTATCGGAAACCACAGCAAACCAGAAAACAAAGGAAAGAACAATAAACGAAAAATAACTTCAGCAAAACAGAAAGCTGAAAAACGAAACACATAATGTGGCTCTCAACGGAGCTGACTGGCCTGGATTTGATCCACGGTCCAATAGACGGATCTTCAAGTAAGCTTTTCTTCCTCTTCTCATCTCTTCTTCTTCTTCTTCTTCTCTTTCACTCTCTCAATCTCTGCTCTTTTCTCTCTCTTTCTTCTACTCTCCTAATCTCTCACTCTCTCTGCTGCACTTCTCCTTTTTTACTCTTTCTTCTTTCTTCACCCTTTCTTCTTCTCCTTCTGCTCTTCTATTCCTCCTTTTCTTTTTCTATCTGGATCGTGGCTCTCTGTATGAGCTTTTCTTTTTGCCAACCCGATCAATCTTCTTCAGTGGAAGAAGGCTCATATATATAGCAGCAGCAGCAGTATCAGCCACGACGTGTGACCTCCACATTTCCAGCCCTAAGAAATCGGACCACGTGGCAGTCTCTCAGCAGGCTTCATTCCAGCCTCGGATCACGTGCTGCCTGTCACTGGGGAATATTTCTTCCTCAGACCTGCAAAGAGATGAAAAGCCATTAAAACTCAGGGCCACAATAACTAGATCTGCACGAAGTATGTAGTAGCAATACTAGATGCACTGAGAACGACACGAGATACACAAGGTGAATACAGCACGAAGTAAGGAAAGAATGACACGAGATACACTGTGACAGAACTGACACAACAAAGAGAACGACACGAAGTGAGGTTATAAAACAACACAAGGTAAAAAGAAGAACGACACGAGATATATAAAACAGAAACCAACACGAAGTGGTTGCAAACAGGCACGACACGAGGTCTACGTAAAGCACCACAAAGTGTGGTCAAAGTGAGAAGGACACGAGGTCTAATGATAAAGATCAACATGAAGACGAACATAGAAGTTGACACGGGGTTGAACGAGTAGACGTAAGAGATGACACGAGATTCACTGGGAAATGATACGAGGTGGTATACAGAAAGCAACACGAGGTGCTGCACTGTTCTGCACGCAGTGGAACAACAACGACACGAAGTCATGGAGACAACAGTAACCGACACGAGGTGAGGTTACTAAAGCGACAACGACACGTGGTGTGGAAAACACGACACGTAGTGAAACTAACACGAAGTCGAAACAGTAATCGACACGGGTTGAAAACAACACGAAGTAAAAACAGTAATCGACACAGGTTGAAAACAACACGAAGTAAAAACAGTAATCGACACGGGTTGAAAACAACACGAAGATAGACAGTGATTTGACACGAAGTCAAAAAAAGACAAGAAGGAAAACGACACGAAGTTGAGAACAGAAATCAACACGAGGTGTGATTTCAACATAAGGAAGATGCGGACTGATAACGACATGAAGTCGAAACAGTAATTGACACGGGGTAACACGACACGAGGTAAAAATGACACGAAGATGAAATTGACACATACTGAAAACAACACGAAGACAGACAGATGCCACGGCTATCATGACACGTGATGAAGCAGTGGGAGCAGAAAAGAAACGACACGAGATGAACAACTAAAGAACAAAGGGAACGATACGAACAACGAAGTGAAGTGAAGGACAGAAAATTATAAACAACATGAAGTAAGAGAAGACGACACGGCGTGTTGGAAATACAAACATGACGAAGTGTCAACCAACACGAAGACAGTCCTTGTATACCTGAAGTGAAGACATATTTCTGAATACTACTAAGACTTATAGTGTTGTCATCATCAAAACATGTAAAGATTCAACAAGACTCAACAATCTCCCCCTTTTTGATGGATGGCAACACTATGAGTCTTGAGTCTTTGCAGAGAAAGGAAAAACACTAAATAGCCATTCTCAACGAGCTAGCAACGGCCTGATTTCTCCAAGGCGAAATAGCCATTCTCAATGAAAAACACAAACACATTAAACATTCTCAAGAACGAGCTAGCAAAAACCAACGAGCTCAAAAGCCTGATTTCTCCCCCTTTGACATCATCAAAAAGAATGAAACAAGAAGAATGCAACAATGCAAATGATATGAGTTAAATTAATAAGTCCAAGAATCTGAGAGAGAAGGCCTCAAAAGGGCAACAAAATACAGAGCATAGTCTTTTCAGGAAAAATATCTGGCTTGTCTGCTAGAAGGGCCACGTGGCCTGCCATGAGGTGGTCTCCCCCTTGGAGAAGCAGAAGTATGTTCTTGAGGTGGAGTTCTACTGGAAGAAGCTTGACCAGGTGCTGAACCCAAGATAGACTGAAATTCCTTTAGGTCATTTGACAGTTCAGCTAGCCAATATACCACAGAGCTTCTGACCTGTGCCACTTCAGAAATGATGTCTTCTTGGCGAACATTGATAGTTTCATATCTGTCAGTCAGAAGTGTCATTTCTGTTAAGAAGGTGACCAACTTATCATAGATTTGCTGAATGCCTGGACCTAGGGCACTTGAAGACTTCTTCAACAATTCTAAAGCTGTTCTGATCTCATAGCAATGATCTATTATGGTAGAAGACATTTTGAAGGAGGAAATATTAACATCATGTGACTCTCTCAGAGCTTTTGCAATTTTTGAACAAATCTCATGTAATCCTTCCATCAAGGATTTGTTTGCATCATCTGAAGCCCTTTTGTTTAGAAGGAATCGTCTCCATTCAGTGAGGAGAGATATCTCAAGCTTCAGTAATCTGGTATGTACCTGATTAATGTTGAGAGTGACAAATGTAAGCAGATCATCTAATTTCTTGTCTTGTTTTAGCATCTGCTGAGTCAGGTTTATGAGAAGCTCTTCAATGTTGGGCGCCCGAGCAGATTCAATGTTGGGTGCCTGTGCAGATAAGAGTCTAGGTGGACCTAGAGGTGTACCAAAAAATTCACTGCTAGGTGCAGTTCTCTCAGCTGCTTCCTCTTGTACTGGCATTTGACTGCTCTCAGCTGGGACCTGAACTTCATCTTCAGCTTGAGTTTCTTTCTGAGGGAATATATCTTCAGGTTCCTCTTCTTCACTTGAAGATTCTGTATCTAGTTCTATGACAGGAACCTTTTCTCTATCTTCCATGAGTTCCTAATCTGCAGGGCTGCCAACTAAGGCCTGCTCAAGACTTTCAGATACGACCAAGTTGGTAGCCTCTTCCAAGCTTCGCTCAACAGTTTCTCTTAAAATTTCATTAACAAAAGCAGCAAGATCTTGATCAGTACTGTCTTGCTCTTTAGCTGGCTGTTCTTCAGGCACTATTACCTCTTCAGATGTCTTCCCAAACGAATCAAATAGCCCAGCAATGGTTGCATCTAGATCTGTCTGAATGCTTTCGTCAAACAATCTGATGTCCTCAGATGCAGCCTCAACTAGCCTCTGAAATGAGAATGGTACTTCGATGGGTGCAGCTGGCAAGGTAGACACTGGTGGTTCAGCTGGTGTTTCCTGTTGAGTAGTCTCAGAAACCAATTGCTCACCAGCTTGGGCTAAGACTTGAAATTCTTCTAAATGCTCCCCCTGAGATTGTGATTCCCTGGCCTTTTGGACCTTAGCTTGTCCCACCATAGAGGAGTCCTCTAACCCCAAGAATACTGAAACAAAGTTCATATTAAAAATGTTTCTGGCCTTCACTTCTGATGCGGCCTCTCCATCCAAGCAAATCTCAGAGTGCTTGAATATCTCAGTCAGATGGGTGGCATAGGGAAGATGTCTCTTGGATCCAATGCATCCCTTCATGACCGAAAAAATAATCTCTGGCAGACAAATCTTTACATTTTGAATCAGACAAAACAGTAGAAATCTCTGTGTGTCTGTAATTCTTCCTCTAGCCCTAGTCTGTGGAGTGATAATGGAAGCGATGACATTCTGAAGGAGCTTGTGAAGAGGAGGAAATGACGATGTCTGATAAGCTTTTAGCTTTAACTGCCCCTTATCATGAATATTACTGGGTTTACCAGTAATGACTGAGAAAGCTTCATGGAGACTATATCGAAAGCTTCCCTCTACCTCCCCTTTATCTGGAACACCGAGGGCTTTATGGAGGGACTCACATGTAACAGTTAACTCGACCCCTTTAACAGATGATAATAAGGCAGACTTGTCTCGGCTCAAAGACAAGTTATTATAAAATTCCATTACCGGCCTAGGGTAATAGACACGGTGATTTTCTAAGAAATCTCTCCACTCCTGAAACTCAAAGATTCTTAACAGTTCTGGGAACTTCGAGATCAAAGTTTCATCTCCGAAATCTATTAATCTAGGAGGGATGATTTTCCCACTTTCTAAGGATACGGTTGACTCAGAAATCCTGGTACCTTGTTCTGAAGATACTGCCGCAGCAGGTTCTGGCTCAACACATCTCTGTTGTTTAGATGAAGGCTCTTCAACTATTTCTTTTCCCTTCCTCTTCCTGTCACCCGGAGCTGCTGACCTTTGCTGATCCATCTGCCGGAACTTTCAGAGTATCAACTCTCTCTTGCAGGCTGCTGTTGGACGCGATGCTAGACTGAAGAGAGGAATGGACCTCTGTGGGGGGAAGAAGGTGAGCGGGAAGAGATGGAGATAGGTTTGAAGAAGACGCTCAAGGTGGAGCGGCACGAGGATGAATAGGAATCAACAAGGGGAAATAAGGGTTTGAGGTTGAAGACGTGTGAACAAAACAAAAGGTATTGTCGAGTAGCTTTTTACTCTTATCACACTTATTTCTGTAAATACCCAAAATACCCTTAGTTCTGATGTAACGCAGCTACACCATATTAAGTTAGCCCTTCAATATGTGGACGAGTTATATTCTTCCAAAAACCAAGGTCAGTTAACTCAAGATATTAAATCAGCATAATCACAAAATTAGCTGTTAAAGTTGCTTAACCTAGAGAGAGACACGATTAAATTGCACCTTATGTTTGTCAAGCAACGAAATAACACATTAATGTCAAGCAGAAATCATTTCTTCATTTAATGGACGAGAAGACATACAGAGTCAACCAATTTGTTGAACACAAGGTAGTATAGTCCCTTTTTACACAAGGAGACATGTTTATCAGACACCAGAAACCCTGGTTACTCAGGACGAACTACCTTTATGCCAAAGATATTTTTCTTTGAGGATTTTTTTTCCTTTCCCTTTTTTTTTATTTTAACATTTCTACACAGAGATAGCTAATTGTATCATGACAGATACTCTGGACTTCATTGATCTAGAGTGTCTATTTCTCCACAAAAGCCATTGCTCTGCCACAAATAATGGCGTATTCCCTGGAAGCACTTCTCATGATTAAAAAAATTCTTACTTAACATAATTTTTATCTCAGAGCTCTCTTTACATAAGTTTCAGTTAAGTCGAGATCCTCAATAAGTTTTTCTCATTTAACAGGAAGTTTTATAATATGTTGACCAACACTTGAGAAGATAACTTAGAAGGATCAAGGACCAAATATAACCCCCAAACATTGAAATTCTTTATTAACAGGTGTGGATTGTTACACTTGATATAGGGTGGTTTAAGGTATACAGATCTTATCTGATAAGAGCAAGAAGACTGAAACCACAATTTCTTCGAGAGAGAATCTGAACCAATAGTGAGAGGTGAGAGATAATGAGGTGGCTGATTGAATAGAGAAAGATGAAATGAGATGAGCAGCACTCCTATCAGCAAGCCAACAAGTGAGAGATCACTCAAGACATTAAGCACTAAGGACATATCCAAATATAGTATTTGAAGTAGTTCTGTCTCACATCCAGAGCAACTCTTGGACAACAGACTGCAACCTCTTGAGATGACTGATCTTAAAACCACATTAACTGCATCGGCTGACAAAAATCTTCAGAAACCAAATAGCCTGACAAGCTCCTCTTCAGCCCACTCAAGGACATCTCACACACGACTCTTGGAAGTGTTAATTATTTAATGAATGCAGTGTATGCCAAGAAAGAATTATGCAACATACAGTTTTCAACCAGCATTCGCTTTCAGTTAAAGATTTCAGAAATTTCAGAGTGCATGTTTTAGAAAATAATGCAACTTGCAGATGATGAATGAATATGCAAGACCAGATTCAATATGCATGCACTAGATGAAACTAATAGCAGGATATGCAAGAATGCATCAAACCAGATATGCAGTAAGTTTCAAAATGGGACATGTAGAGAGATTACCTGAAAATTGTGAGAATGGGGTTTTCATTCTTGAGTGCCTTGGATCATTACCCCTTTTATTTCAGTCCCAAGGCACACCTGCAAAACAAGGTTTATTTTGCACAAACAGGTACCCAAGAGGTCTTAGGTCCTGACATGACATTATTATGTTTAGCAAGTTTTCTCAGCACATTTCCAGGAGTAGTTTTAAGATCTGATTTATGCACATTCTTATTAGCATGAATTGTATGTGCATTAGCATGGAAATTTCTGTTATTTGCATGACCAAACTGTTTTCCATAATCAACACATTCAAAGTTTTTCCTTTTGAAAACCACTTTGTTCTTTCTAAGAGCATTAATACTAGCAGGAGATCTATACTTTTCAGAACTGAAATTTTTTCTTTGAGCATGCCAACAATCAATGGCCCTGTGGCCATACTTTCCACATTCAAAGCATGAGATAGAATTTCTTTTAAAAGAACCTGACCAGCATTCAGAGACCTTGTGACCAATTTTGTTGCAATTAAAACATATAATGTGCTGGTTCTTGTTATAGACATGCTGATTTGCAGAGTGTTTTGTATGATATGAGCATGGTTTTTCCTTACTACTTGCAAACCAACAATGAGTAGTAGTGTGTCCTACTTTATCACAATTAGAACATTTGACATTCCTTTTCTGACCAGACACAGATTTTCTAGCATGCTTGTTGTCATCTTTTTCCATCACAAAACAGTTACTCATAAGATGTCCATACTTACCACAATAATGACATGAGCCACTTGATTTCTTTAAAACATGGCATTTATCTGATGAGTTCTTAGCATGCAGATTGTTCCTTTGAATTTTTGATGTTTTATGATTTTTATTTTATTTTTCTGTTTTCTTAGCCTTGTACTGAGGTGGAGATGAGATAGAAGGCTTTTCATGTTCAGAGGATTTGACAAAGACAGTTTTCAGGTTGGCTCCATCAACCTTCCTCATGACTGGACTGTAACCCAGTCCTTCCTTGTTAAAGTTAATCTTTGTTCCCAGTATTTTCTGAACAATGGGCTGTTTGTCTTTTGATGTAGTGACTACATTTGAAGTATTTACAAAGGATGTCATTACTTTGTTCTGCAAGGCCTTCTTATTGAGATTATTGTAGCCCAACCCTTCCTTTTTGACATTGACTTTTGCACCTAACAGCTTGTCTAGGTTTTCTGCCCATCAACAAATTTAGACAAGGAAGCTTTCAAATCCTAAATTTCATTTTCAAGAGATGCAATGTGTATTTCATAACTAGTGATCTCTTGTTCACTACAATTGACAGCTTCATTCAAAACCTTGTTAGCTGTTTTGTATTCTTCAATTTCCTTTCTTAGCTCATCTACCTCTTCAGTCTCGTTTGTACAGATAGCTTTTCCTTTTTCCAATGTGAGAAGTCTTTCAGACATGGCACTGTTTAACAGTTTTAATTTTTCAACTTCTTCTTTAAGCTTATCATTTTGAATTAACTCATTTATTAGAAGCTGATCTTCTGAGTTAACCATGGTTTCTCTCCTAGCTTCAAACTCCCTCAAATCCTTTTGTTGTTTTTCAAAATCTTTCTGTAATTTCACGTTCACAAATTTTATGGCATTAAATTTTTCAATCAGCAACTCATTCTCTCGTTTAAGTTTCTTTAGTTGTTCATTATTTTCTTTAGAGAGCTTTCTGAGGAAGTCATCTTCAGATTTTAAATTGTTCAGCTCAGAGTGAACACATTCAAGTTCCTTCTTCAGTTCTGCATTCTGGTTTTTATACATATGATTATCAGACAGACATGCATCATGAGATTTCTTCGTACTTGAACAATTTTTACATGGAGAGCTAGAACTACCTACCCGAATACTCTTTTTCAACTTTTTATACTGTTTTCTTAACAGTTCATGAGATTCAAATAATTCAGCATATGCATTCTCCCAATCTTCTAGAGAGAAATTCTCGAAGATATTTACCTCATCATCATCATCTTCTTTAGTTTGATTGCTGCCTTGATCGCTGGCACTTTGATTTCTTCTGTTGGCCATCATGCATCTGTCCACATCTATCTCCTGAGTTCGCTTCAGTGCATCTAAAATATCTTTAGCAGAACTGGATTCAAAGAAACATGAATGAAAAGCTCTATCAGTAGCTGCCTTCATTAAATTTATTGCTATCTGATTTTCTTCATGCATGGATTTGTGACTGTCAGTCCATTTGGACTTTTTCTTAGGTAGTTCATGAGGACCATGTGAAATTACTTTCCACAGGTCTGGATTCACATATTTAACATAACTCTTCAAAACAGCGAACCATGCATCAAAATGCGTACCACTGAAGATCGGTGGATGGGCCATGAGAACACACAGATTAACGCACAAGAATATTGAAGCACTAAAAAGAAATAAGCACCTAAGATTGCAAGATCGATCTGCAGGTCGCTGGACCTTGTAAGCAGACACCCGCTCTGATACCAACTGTTAGGGTGCTTGGCCCGGATACAGAGGGGGGGTGAATGAATCCTTCTACGAATAATGGCCAAATTTAAAAAACGGATGCTAGATAAAGAAACAGAATAGAGCCAATTCTATTCTACTCAAATACAAACCCATTGAGCGCACCTATTCAAGCATTTAGCGGAAGCAAACCAAACAATCAAGCCACTGCTCAAAAGATTTTTTAGGTGGTTCGGTCCTTCAGACCTACATCCACCCCTCACTCCCAACCGGAGTGAGGCTTCACTAGCACACGCTAGAACCAAACAGACTCAGTCTGCAAACAATTGCTGCCACACAGCTTGACCAGGGGAACAGCCTCCCCTCTTCCTCCCAACCGGAGGGAACCACTAGTGACACCAGTCACTAGCAAACCAGAGACACACGGTCTCTCTTCCTCCAGACCTGGAGGGAACCCCTGGACTTGAATCCACAAGCCCAGAACCGGAGACAATTCTCCCTTCCTCCAAACTGGAGGGAACCCACAAGTAGCTCCCAACTACTTGCAACTGGAGATCAGATCTCCCTTCCTCCAAACCGGAGGGAAACCACAAGTAGCACCCAGCTACTTGCAACTGGAGATGTCAATCTCCCTTCTCCTGAACTAACAGGAGGAACCCCGACCACTCTAAAGAGTATCGGAAACCACAGCAAACCAGAAAACAAAGGAAAGAATAATAAACGAAAAATAACTTCAGCAAAACAGAAAGCTGAAAAACGAAACACATAATGTGGCTCTCAACGGAGCTGACTGGCCTGGATTTGATCCACGGTCCAGTAGACGGATCTTCAAGTAAGCTTTTCTTCCTCTTCTCATCTCTTCTTCTTCTTCTTCTTCTCTTTCACTCTCTCAATCTCTGCTCTTTTCTCTCTCTTTCTTCTACTCTCCTAATCTCTCACTCTCTCTGCTGCACTTCTCCTTTTTTACTCTTTCTTCTTTCTTCACTCTTTCTTCTTCTCCTTCTGCTCTTCTATTCCTCCTTTTCTTTTTCTATCTGGATCGTGGCTCTCTGTATGAGCTTTTCTTTTTGCCAACCCGATCAATCTTCTTCAGTGGAAGAAGGCTCATATATATAGCAGCAGCAGCAGCAGCAGCAGTATCAGCCACGACGTGTGACCTCCACATTTCCAGCCCTAAGAAATCGGACCACGTGGCAGTCTCTCAGCAGGCTTCATTCCAGCCTCGGATCACGTGCTGCCTGTCACTGGTGAATATTTCTTACTCGGACCTGCAAAGAGATGAAAAGCCATTAAAACTCAGGGCCACAATAACTAGATCTGCACGAAGTATGTAGTAGCAATACTAGATGCACTGAGAACGACACGAGATACACAAGGTGAATACAGCACGAAGTAAGGAAAGAATGACACGAGATACACTGTGACAGAACTGACACAACAAAGAGAACGACACGAAGTGAGGTTATAAAACAACACAAGGTAAAAAGAAGAACGACACGAGATATATAAAACAGAAACCAACACGAAGTGGTTGCAAACAGGCACGACACGAGGTCTACGTAAAGCACCACAAAGTGTGGTCAAAGTGAGAAGGACACGAGGTCTAATGATAAAGATCAACATGAAGACGAACACAGAAGTTGACACGGGGTTGAACGAGTAGACGTAAGAGATGACACGAGATTCACTGGGAAATGATACGAGGTGGTATACAGAAAGCAACACGAGGTGCTGCACTGTTCTGCACGCAGTGGAACAACAACGACACGAAGTCATGGAGACAACAGTAACCGACACGAGGTGAGGTTACTAAAGCGACAACGACACGTGGTGTGGAAAACACGACACGTAGTGAAACTAACACGAAGTCGAAACAGTAATCGACACGGGTTGAAAACAACACGAAGTAAAAACAGTAATCGACACGGGTTGAAAACAACACGAAGTAAAAACAGTAATCGACACGGGTTGAAAACAACACGAAGACAGACAGTGATTTGACACGAAGTCAAAAAAAGACAAGAAGGAAAACGACACGAAGTTGAGAACAGAAATCAACACGAGGTGTGATTTCAACATAAGGAAGATGCGGACTGATAACGACATGAAGTCGAAACAGTAATTGACACGGGGTAACATGACACGAGGTAAAAACGACACGAAGATGAAATTGACACATACTGAAAACAACACGAAGACAGACAGATGCCACGGCTATCATGACACGTGATGAAGCAGTGGGAGCAGAAAAGAAACGACACGAGATGAACAACTAAAGAACAAAGGGAACGATACGAACAACGAAGTGAAGTGAAGGACAGAAAATTATAAACAACATGAAGTAAGAGAAGACGACACGGCGTGTTGGAAATACAAACATGACGAAGTGTCAACCAACACGAAGACAGTCCTTGTATACCTGAAGTGAAGACATATTTCTGAATACTACTAAGACTTATAGTGTTGTCATCATCAAAACATGTAATGATTCAACAAGACTCAACATTTTTTATTTTTGTTTTTATTTTTTTGTATGCAAACACAAACAAGTTGTCACACAAATTACATAATGACCTAGTTGTGACCTAGACCTACAAATTGGGTTTCACAAAATGACTAAAGTGTAACTTGAGTTCACCCTCAATATTTTCACTGGCCAGGTAAGGGGTGAGGTAGTGGGAGGTTCCCCTTGCTTTCGCAAGGTCCTAATTAAAAACCACTAACCCGCTTAAGGCGTTTGCCATCCGACCGTCTTGTCTTAGACACCGGTTTTCACAAGAGGGTAAGCCCAAATAACACAAGAACCACAGTGTGAACCTAGGGCCAATGTCTATTGAATTTTATTTAGGGTCTAGGTGATGCAAAGATGTAAGGAAATTGTGATTTGTGGGCTAAGGAAGGGTGATGAAATTCTCACCTTATCTTGCTTATGGGTGTTGCCCTTAAGATATGTTGAAATGATATGCAACAAAGTAAGTTCAAATAAGGGGTTCTATGCAAGCATGGAAATGCATGAGCATGCTTTTGGAAAAGTTAGAGTACTCACATTACCTCCCGTAATCTTCAACAATGCAATTAACAATAATTAAATAACATGAAAAAATAAAAACTATCCTAAATGATGCATGACCTAAAGCTTGAAAGTGTTATTTCTACTCTTAGAATGAGAATTTTTATTTGGTTCAAGTGAAGAGTTTTTTTTTATTTAGTGAACCTATCTAACCACAAGATATGAAATGTAGAGAAATGAAATTAAAACGAAGGAGGAAAAGTTTGGATACTTACTTGAAAAACGTTCCCCCGTTCTTTTTTTTTCTCGAAATAAATGACAAAAAGACTAAGGAAAAGGTGGAGAACTTACCTCTGATTTTTTTTTAAATTTTCAAGTTACTTTTTCTCCCTTTTTTTTCTCTATAAAAATAAGAAAAAAGAACTTTATTAGTACACTATAAATATAAAGAAAATAAAGTTCTTAAGTCAAAAATCATCATTCTTCCCTGACAATGGCGCCAAAAATTGATAACGCGAAAGTTCATCGTTTAAAACACGCGTATCAATCTTAAAAATTTCAACTCGCACTAGATGAAAGAAAGACGTAATATGATGGCAAGAAGGGTCGAATCCACAGGGAATAAGAGATTTTTTAGAGTTAAAAACTTTGGAGTCCTTTGAAAATCACTTGTAATTTTACTTTGTTTAAAGAAAATAATGAAATGATGAACGAACCAAACACTTAATTAAAAACACTTATGACTATGAGCCTAAGATTTAGAAAATAATTGCATAAAGTGGAGAAGAAGAGGTAGAAGAAGGAGGAAGAGAGGGAAGATAAACACGATCTAGATAAAATGAACACTTCTTTCATTAACATAAAGTAACAAGTACATGAAATGCAAGACAAGCTTACACTAAAGATGTGATGGGATTACAATGAAGTAAAATAAAACTAAAGCAATAACAAAAAGAGGAGTCTGAGGTTTGAAGATGGTAGTAGCAATAGTGATGACGCCGTCGTCTCCTCCTCGCCGAGTCTTAGAGAGGATCGCTCCGCCTTGAAAGAGATCACCGTGGAAAGAGGTGGGTGAAGAAGCCGTCGTCGTCCACGTCACGAGCCTTGAAACGTTGCCCGTCTTAATGTGCACGCCGCCATGAAAGGAGAGTTGTGGAGGACAAACTTTCGAGAGAAATCTAGAGAGGAATGTGGAAGGGTTTGTGTGGAGATGAAGAAGGAAGAAGATGAGAGAGTAAAACAGTGAGAAAATAAATATAACTCGTAAACAAAAAAGAATTGGAGGAAGTGATAGAAGAAGAAAATCTAGATCTACATAAGCGGAAGAACTTTGATGAAGAATTCATAGAGAAAAGGAGAGTGGAAGAGCTTCAAAACGGATGAAGAATAGAGTGTAGTGCCTCAGATGAACAGCAAAAGCACATGATAGCAAGTTGAAAAATGGGAAATAACTTATAAATCAGAACAAATTAAAGGATGATGTAGAAAAATAAGTTGTATCCAACTTAAAAACAAAGAACTTTCATGAAGATAGTAAGAGAAGCAAATGACAAGAAGGGGGCGAAATAAGAGGAAGAACAGAGAGAAACACTTGTTCACAGATGAACAGGATAGAACAGTGAAAAATACGAAATACCTTAAAAACCAGAAGGGATTAGAAGATGATGCATAAGAAGAAGTTGTAGAGGACTTACAAATAAAGAACTTTCATGAATACAACAAGAGGAGAAGAGGGACGGACGAGGGCGAACTCGGTGACCTAAGAAGTGAGAGGGAGAGGGTAAAAATTGCAAAAAGAAGAACTCTCTTTCTCCTCCTTGTCATGGGCTATTTATAGGGAAAGTTGGGTAGATGGAGGGTGGAAATTATATCAAAAGGATACGGATGGCTGGGATTTAGGTAGAATATGATACATGGGGAAGAGAAAAAGTAGGTGGACACCCCCTTTCTTGGACTTTGGGCACCCCCTTTCCCAAGGCTCATCATGTCTCTCCTTTATTTCAAACTTTGAATTCAATTTTCCCTCCAAACAAAATATGTGTTTCTTTTCCTCAATTTTAAACTTTTGAAATTTCTTTTCCCTCCAACCAAAATATGTGCTTTTGACTTGGTCAAAGTGGTGGTGACAGTTTTGTCCCCGACTTCTTTTGTAATTCGCTTCGGTGTCTTGCACACACATAATTGCACTTTAGTCCATAAAAAATACCACAATGTGCACATAAATCTCAAATGCTCATGGTTGTGCAATGGAGAATTAATGCTCATGGCCCTCAACTTTAATTTATTATTAAATAATATCACCGAATTAATCAATTTACGTGAAAGTTCCAATTTAAATGCGGAGTTGGGGTTAACTATGAAATATGCATAATTGCCTAATTATATGCACATAAAATGGTGTACATGCGATGAATTATCATAAGAAATGGACACTTATCAGCGGCGCGGTTCTCACTACCCATCTTGTACTTGAGGATAAAGGTATAGGCCTGAATGTATTCTACCCAACGGGCATGGCGGGCATTGAGCTTTTGTTGGGTGTTGAGGTACTTCAAGGCCTCGTGGTCCGAGAAGATCACAAACTCCTTGAGTAGGAGATAGTTCCTCCAATGCCGAAGGGATTGAACCACGCCGTAAAGATCTTTGTCATATGTCGAGTACCTAGTCCTAGCCTCACAAAGTTTCTCACTAAAATAGGCTACTGGGTGGCTTTCTTGGCTAAGAATGCCTCCAATCCCTACCCCGGATGCATCACAAGTGACCTCGAAGACTTTTGAGAAGTCGGGTAGGCAAAGGACCGAGGCTTGGGTCATCTTTTCCTTGAGCTCTAGGAATGCTTTGAAGGCTGCCCTAGTCCACACAAAAGTGCCCTTCTTGAGGCAATCTATGATAGGAGCGGTGATAGTGCTAAACCCACGGATGAATCTCCTATAGAAAGTGGCTAGCCCATGAAAGCTTCGGGCCACATGGAGGGTCTTGGGCTCGGGACACTCAAGAATGGCTTAGACCTTCTCGGGGTCCATGGATACCCCTTGGGATGAGATAATAAATCCTAGGAACGCTAGTTGATTGGTCAAGAAATGACACTTCCCGGGGTTGGCAAAGAGACTTTCTTTCCTAAGAACGGTGCAAACTTGTTTGAGATGATCTAGGTGGGCTTCCTTGGTTTGGCTATATATGAGAATGTCATCAAATTAGACGACAAAGAAGATGCCAATGAAGGGTCGGAGGACCTCGGTCATGTGGCGCATAAATGTGCTTGGTGCATTGGAAAGGCCGAAAGGCATGACAAGCCATTCATAGAGACCATCCTTAGTTTTAAAGGCGGTCTTCCACTCGTCCCCAGGACTAATGCGAACTTGGTGGTAGCCACTTTTGAGATCGATCTTAGAGAAGATGGTGGCTCCAGCAATCATGTCTAGCATGTCATCTAGTCGAGGGATGGGAAACCTATATTTGACCGTGATTTTGTTGATGGCCCGGCTATCCACACACATGCGCCAAGTTCCGTCTTTTTTGGGTGTGAGGAGGGCCGGGACGACACATGGGCTTTTGCTAATGCGGAGGAAGCCATTCTTGATGAGCTCCGAAATTTGCCTCCTAAGTTCAGCATGCTCGGTGGGGTTGAGGCGATAGTGAGGTAGGTTGGGTAAGGTAGCTCCGGGCACAAAGTCGATGGCATGTTGCACATCACGCATGGGTGGTAGCTTATCCGGAAGTTCATCGGGGAACACATCATGGAAGTCCTCAAGGATTTGTTGAATTTCTATTGGGTGTGGGTCGGTTGGGGTGGATTCCCCAAGGTAAATAATAATGGCACACACTTGTCCCCCTTCGTTGACTTCTTCCTCAAGTTCTTTCCTAGTGATGAGGTGTATGTTCCTAGTAGTCCCAATGGTCAAACTAGGATTAGGACTTGATGGGGTGGAGTTTGGTGGGTTTGGAACAGTGGGAGAGGTAGGGAATCCCTCAAGGGAGGGAGATGCCTTCTTGGGCAGGGAGCGGGGTGGAGAGGGGTTGAGTTGGATTCTCTTCCCCTCATGAGTGAAAATGCAAGTGTTCGTCCTTCCAAGGAAGGTGGCATCCACATCGTAGATCAAAGGCCGCCCTAGGAGTAGACTCCTAACTTCCATTGGTAGAATGTCACACAAAACTTGGCATTGGTAGGATTGGAATATGATGGGGACAAAGTAACGAGTACTAACGGGTACAGATGTGGCATCAATCCATGCTACCCGATATGGGTGTGGATGTGGGGAGATGGTAAGGCCCAAAAGTTTGACGGTGTCGGGTGACACCACATTCACACTACTCCCGTTGTCCAAGATGACCTTCCTAGCATGACTCCTTATCCGGATATAGGTATGGAAGATGGTGTTTCTTCTCCAATCATGCTCTTGGGTTTGAGTGAGGGTGCACCTAACCACTCCAAGGTGAGAGTCGGTAGATGGAGGGGGTTGTTCTTGATTGGTCTCCATGTAGTGATTCTCATACTCCTCCTCCCAATCGAGAGAGGCCTCATGCGCCTCAACCCCTTCTACAAATTCATCTTGGGGCAAGGGGTTTGTCTCCTCAATGAGCAAGTTAGATGCGCCCTTGGTGGGGCATTGATTGGCAAAATGTCCATACCCAAGGCACCTAAAGCATTGCTGCCCATTTTGGTGGTTTGGGGAAGCCCTAGTGTGACGGAGAGTGCGTGTCGAATTTGGTCTATTGGGAGTGGGGTTGGGGGGCCCACTTATGGAGCGAGGAGGAGGGGTGCCACTAGGAGGGGCTGCTCGGGTGGGAGGAGTTCCCATACGGGTGGGAAGGAGACCTCGTTGAGGAGGTGGGGGATTGGTCCGAGGTACCATGGATTTTGGGTCCATCCCCCGAGGGGGAAACGTTCAGGTGTATCGAGAGAATTTTTCGACATCACGGGCTACTTGGTAGGCTTGCTCTAGAGTGGCTACTTGACGCATGAATAGCTTCTTTTTTATGTGGAATTGAAGCCCATTCCTAAAGCGGGATAGTGTGACGGCGGGGTCCTCTTGGACTCCACACTTAAGAAGGTAGTAGTCAAATTTCTCAATGTACTCTATAACGGTCTTCCCTTCTTGGGTTAAGGCTTGCCACTCATCTAGGAGGTTTTGATGGTAGGAGGGAGGGACATATTTGAGTTTGAGTTGTTCCTTCATGGCCTCCCGTGTGGTGATGGGAGCTTCCCTCCTAACTATCCTTAATGCCTCAATGTTCATCCAATGAGTCTTAGCTAATTTGGTAAGTTGCATTTTTGCAAGCCGGACTCTCCTATCCTCGGTCATTGGGTACCAATCAAAATATTGGTCCATAGCCGCCTCCCAATCTAAATAGATGCTTGGGTGATGAGACCCATCAAAGGTGGGGGCATCTACTTTCACAAGTCTCATAAGGTGGTCATCCGGGTAGTCCCGGGGGGGTCTCTCATTCCCCCTTGGAGGTTGGGTCTCTTTCCGGTTCGGGAGGATGGTCAAGGTTGAGCTCTCCTATGGCTGGTTCCTCATGTGGGGGAGGTGCCCTCCAATCACCCTCCCTTGGGGTGGGCCTATTCTCCTCAAGTTTCTCAAGCCGGGTTGTTATGTCATCAAGCCGTACTAAGATACTAGCCATACCCTCCACTAGGAATCTCATGTGATCGGGAAGCTCATGCTCGTTGTTGGCGGGATTCCCTTGGGGATTGGGATTCATTGTGGAATTGGAAGATGATGGATTGGTTTGATAATGAGTTCCACTACGAGTGGTCATGCAAAGTTGGGTGGGCTATGCACGGGTGTGTGGATGCACCTATGAATGACCTAGTGTGAAGACTACCCAAGACTAGACTTGTAAGAACAAGCCTATGACCGCTCTGATACCACTTGATGTGGCACAGCCCAAATATGAAAATGAATGAATTGTTGAACCTAGGACTTAGATCCGCAAGCATACAAGCACTTTCAATGGACTCACGTTAGCGGCTCACTCGCACGGCTCATACGATCACCCGGTGGTGTCGGGGGATGATGGCGAGAGTCCGAGGTGGGACCCAAATATTCAAAGGAATAGGTTGGCTTAGGCTGGCCCTAAGGGTTTAGAATTCTCAAATTCGTGGGCAGCCAGCACGCCGGGGCGTGGGGTTGGGTGGCTCTCACTCACAATCCGCGGTGGGCGCACTAATGAACAATTACAGGTCCGAACACTCCCTCACCGACCCACGGGCATAAGAGACAATACTAAACTAGCAAAGGATGGAACAAAAAGGTAGGGACCAGTCACTCACCTGATCGGTGTGAAGACACTGATCCCGGCCGAAAGACGAGGGCGAGCGGGGAGGCGTGGGTACGTACCCGCACGTCGCGTCGATGCCGCTTGACCTGAAAATATATAATGTACAACACTACTCCTCACGCAGGAGGGTGGGACAAGGGGTTGGGGTTAATGTGTTACAGTCAAACACTACCTCCACGTAGGGAGGGGCTGTAAGCCGGCCAGGCGGGGTGAAGAAACTATGATAGAAACCGAGTTGCCGAGCTTTGCTGGTTCTGCTAACTTTAGGAACAGCTTGACAGGTTGTTGATGTTGGCGCTGCCACGGGTTCAGCCGAGCTCATAATTAGTTGAAATTGGTGCCAAAACTTTCCAGACTGGCCCAGGATGTCGCCTGAATTTTCTTGGAATTTTGTGTCAATGTCGCTGGTCGGGGCAGAGCCTAGAACTAGGCTGGTCTTTGTCGGTTCTGGTTGCTCTCAGGGTGATGCAGCTGGAAGACGGGGGCGCCACGAACTGACCCGTACTCTGTTGGAGGCGAGGCAGGTACCGTTGCGATTGTGGTCGAGTCTTCTTTCCGTCGGGACCAACGGAGTTGTCGGCGGAAGTCAGAGCTGGTTGTGAAAGTCTGAACAGCAGGGATGTGTCGATTCTGACTCAGGAAAACTGATCTGATGCACTTGGACTGAAAATTTTGTAACTTTCGATGCCGATGTCGAAACTTAGCTCTGTTTCTTGGGTATGGAAGAGGACTTTAAGGGGAAGCTCTCAGACAAGTTTAGTGCCCAGATATGCAAGGGAGAGGCCATGGTCAAACTAGATCTGAGGCTCTGGTTCTCTGCTTGAGTGGTTCTGCTAGTCAAGGAAGAATCGCTCCCAACGGTAGCTCGGTGCTTGGACGATGATGAAACCACCTCGCCTGGAAAGCTCTCTAGACGACCTTTCCAGAGGTATATGTCTTGCCACCAGGAGGATCAGGGAAGGGCTGGAGATGATGTGACTTCCAGGACCAAAGCTTGCTGCCTGCGATCTGCTACTTGGAGCTGCAACCTTGTAATGACAAATGGAGTAGAAGAGGGGGTAGCATAGCAAAGGAAAGATGGTTGATGGATAGGGGAGAGGGGAGGACGTGGCTGGGGTCTCCAAGAAGGCTGGGGTGGTAGGGATGGGGTGGAGGGGGCTGGAGCTGCTGGAGGAGGTGATGGGGGTGGTTGTGCACTAGAGAGAGGGTGGGTTCGAGAGGAGGTAGAGGGCAAACTTGGGCCGGGTAGGGGGCTGGTTTGGGCAACCAAAAGCTGGTAGGGGGGTTGTGAGATGGGAGGGAGATTCAAATTTGGCCTTCGGAGACACCCCTTCAGCCTTGGGGAGGTGGGGAGGTGCCTAGGGAAGTGGATGGGGTAGTTGGTGGTTGGGTGGTGGGGTTTGGATTAGTGGAATCTATCTTGGGGCTAGGGTGGAGTTATTGGGGTGGTGGTTAGTTGGGGAGGGCCTTGAATGAGAGAGGGGGAGTTAGGTGGTAGGTGGGAGAGGGAGGAGAGAGAGAGGGGTTCGCCCCCTTCATTGAGGAGAGAGAGAGGGAGAGAGATAATGAGAGAGAGAGAAGAGAGAAATTTGGTGGAGTAGAGTAAGATTTGGGAGTTGCTTCTATTCAAATTGATTCATCAAAAGTTGAGTACATGAGGAGAGATGGGGCCTATATATAGGCATCCACTCTTTACATGACAAAAGTACCCTTGACAATTAGACAAAAGACCAAGCATATCCTAGACTCAATCCTATGGGCCCAAACTAAGGTACTAAGGCCCAAATAAGCATAACAAGAGAAATGACTAGAACAACATGACTCAATAAAGGAAAGTACATAAGATATGACTCAAAGAAAAGGAAAATAACATGTGATCTCATAGCCGGGCTTCCTCAAGATGATGCAGGCGATTCGAGCCAAAGAGAGCGCTGTGAGATGCCTTCATCACACACACAGACAGACGGACACGAATCAAGCCATCACGGCCAATTGACATGACAACGGATGAAACACCACTGAACAGTCACTCATGGCCCGCTCAGGGGACTGAATGGTCCGGATAGGGCTGCTCAAGAACAACGGGGGACAAACTAGACGGTTAAGGCTGAACCGTCCCAACGCATAGAGTAGTTGAAGGCAAGCCGCTCAAGCCAACCGACTTATGACTGTACCCGATCAGAACGGTTTTGACCAAACCGCTAACGGGACAGAACGGTTAAGGAGGACCCACTCCATGAACCACCCCAAGCCACTGAATGGTTCAAGAAAAGCCGCTCAAAGGAACCGAGGGAACAGAACGGCTAGGCCATAGCCGTTCAACACACGAAGAGAAACAGAATGGCTAACTACGGGCCGTTCAACACATGGCATGGCTGGAACCCAGCTGCTCAAAGGCACTGGACGGACCAGACCTGGCCATGCCAGTCACAGGGCGGTCTATCGCGCGAGTGCGCAGACGCCCACTGACTCACTCTAAACAGTCCAAAATCAGCCGCCCTACACCTTAAACGACTACTGTTAAATCGTGAAGGTGTCACGGCGAACAAACCATGGGATCGGCCCGATCGTGGCCTTTCCACGCCCCGTTCATTCCAAAACGAAGGGGATACAACGGTGATGATCATACACAACACATAGACTCCAACGGGAGTCGAATCGACTGAGAAACAGCAAGAAACGGGCGATTTTCCAAAATCAACCCAAATGGAGTCACCGGACTTCCCGGGCTCCTAACGGTCTTGAATGACCGCCAATCGCGACGAAAATAGTGACTATGGAACACAGATGTTCCAGGGAGTCCATTGAAACTAACTGATCTAAAATCCATCACCGTTTTCCAGCGAACCCTACAAACATCACAAAACTACGATTTTGCTAAAACGAGCCCAAACTAGCTCGTTCTCGCACCGAACGATGTGAAACTGTAGGGAAAACATACAGGAGAAGTAGGTGATCCGTCTCCCTACCTCCACCGAAGAAACCGTGCGCCGAAGCAACTAAACCACGCCGAAAACCACGTCGCGAGCTCGACCATCGGCTTTGAATCCACTGTTCGGGATCGCGCCAAAACTGATCTGATACTCGCCCCATCGCACACCTCATGGACCCCACACCGTCGTCACCTCGCCCACGAGCCTCCTCCATCTGCAGCCGGAACCGGAAGGGCAAGAGAAGTGAGAAAATGGGAGAGAGAGAGGGTCCCGGTGAAATGAGAAGGAGGAGAGAGGAAAGGAAAAGAAAAAGAAAGAAATTAGGAAATTTTCTTAATATCCAAAAATTCGATAATTAGCCTTAAAAAGGACTAATTCAGAAAAATACGCAAAAATAGTCGAAACGATCCTCTCGACGAGTACATCGCAACTGCGGCATCCACGAGTCGATGAACTAAGAAACAAACTCACCGTAGGGTTCTGTAACTAGTACGAGAGAAAAACCCACACAGATCGTTAAACTCAACTCAGGACCCTAAAAAAGTGATCCGAAACTCTCCGAAAAGGATCCGAAGGACCTAATAAGAATCCGATAAGAATCCAGGGCATTACAGCCTCCCCTCCTTTAAGAAATTTCATCCTCAAAATTTAAGGACTAGCAAAGGAGAAGCAGGGAAGAACAACCCCAAGACACAACTGGAAATGACACGAATCTCGAGAAACATAATTTAGAGGAACATAGTCAGACCATAATCACAAGTACATACTTTGGGATCGAGCACGACACAAGTGAACACAAGTCTGACACCTCCGGATCAAGGCAACGTCGCTTACGTCTCGCAGGGAAGGAGACACGACCTATGCCACGACGATAGACATCGGGAAAAACAAAAACGACTGACACGGCGAGTATCAGCTTAAACATGGAAACATAGTCCTCTCAGCTGACAGCTCGACACATCATCGGCTCCAGTGCCAAAGGCAACAGGGAACACCTGGCACACAGGACGCCAACGATAGCACCGGACCACAACACAATCAAGACAGTCCTCCCTCAGATATGACATCTAATCGAGTCGCATGCTAACTCTACCAGGAGCAAAGAGTACAACAAAGCTAACCGACAAGACCTGGTCCACACAGTGCCAAGATAGATGCACAAAATCATAGAAAACTAGTGATAAAACGACAATAGCGGCACTTGCAAGATTCCAGCTCCGTACTGAACACGGAACCACGGAACACAACTGCAAGCTAGGTCACATCAAGGCATGACGACAGCTGAACGCACGACCATAAGGGATGAGTCATGCATCAATTAGCTTACCAAGAATAGACCCACGACAATGAAAATGACAATCTCAAAAAATGTATCTCAAGGACCACGATCACGTCCCGAGAGCACAACACCCATGAAAAGAAATGCAGAGCAGAGGGTACTCAACCAGCAGGAATGTCGACAGATTCTCCAATACTCACAAATGCCAGTGCCAACACCAGAATATCCCCAGCAACAGCACGGCAACAGACAATGTCAAGTCATAAAAAGCCAAGACAAAGTCACATCGAGAAAAATAATTCTCTCGACCGGCCAGAATCTCACAAGAACGATCCTCGACCCATGGGTTATCAACCCACTCGCTTCCGCTGCGTACTCAAACAACGCACACATGCATCAGAAATATATCGATATCCGCATCTTTACACATACTCGGCACCATCGTAATTCATAAAAATCGCAATGTATTACGCCACGAGTATTGATCCTGTGAGCAATCGATCACCAATATCATAAGTGCACACAAAAGAGAGCTCCAGCTTCAGCACAAAGCACAAAGAAAGGCTAATCTCAGCTTACCCTTGCATCCTAGAACAATAAATGAGCCTTCACAACACATCGGCCGCTAGACACGACACGACAAAACACGGTGCATAACGGCTCTCAACACAAAGATTAGCTCCAAAGCCAAGCAACTGTAGAAAAAAGAGAAGATTCGGCTTAGAATAAATATTGTCCACACTTAAGTAGACACGGGATAGAGGCATCACTAAGATAGAAATTCCAAGGCTTACATCGAAAATACTCCACCAAATCGGATGAGAAGCATCAAGCTTGACCAACAGAAGCTCACCAGGAAGAGAGAATCCTAGGTCGCCTGAGCATCTTCTCAATCAAAGAATCTAACCAAGCACTTTAATAGAAGTGAAACACCTCAGGAGCTGCATAGACTCAAGCTGGTTCGACCAAAATAATGTCAGAATGTGTACGGCCATCACACCAACTCGAAAAAGTCACCATCCACCTAAACAAACCACGAAAAAATCTTGAACAATGTACTGCAGATTCAAGCCTATCGGCGAACTCTGCCAAGTACAACACGATCAAGACAAACACCATGACGAAAAAGAGCATCCCGTCGCAACCTGACGAGAGCAAAACCATCTCGTACAATGCCAACATGACACGCACAAGACAACACATGAAAAATGAAACGATAAAGAATCACAAACCTAATGCCAGCTGAAGACTGTACTGGACTTTCAGGACTCTGGAAACTGTATATCTCGGATTCCCATGTACCACTCACAACAATGCTCTGATACCAACTGTGACGACCCGGATCTCGGATATCGGATACACCCGATAGGACTACCGAGCAGACCCGATACCACATGGAACCCGTGAAGCCTCCCAAGAGCGGTAAAGCTCCGAAGGGAAAAAGGATTGCCGTGTAGTACATTGAAGTCACAAAGATATAGCAGTAAGCAATTAAATTTCATTAGATCGATTTGCTAAAGTAGCGAAAATAAAATTACTTTTGCATTAACAGTTATAAATTACAATTACACCAGAGTCCAGTCCAAAGGAAAGACAAGCAGTACAGTCAACAGAAAGGAAAACATACACTGAGGTCGAGGGAAGCCCGACATAGGTACCGCTGGTAGTTACGAACTAGCCACACCAGGAATCACGGAAGCAGAACGACGCCACCCACCTGAAAAGTAGGGGTGAGCCTCGTGTCACTGGCTCAGTAGGGGTCACGTGGATCCCCACTGAAAAACACACAGTAACACGGAACGACAAAAATAGCAGGTGTAGTAAAGTAGGAAAACTACACTAGAAGGCTGTAAAAGTAGAACAGAATGGCAGGAGTAGGAATAGCTAAAAGAAAAGGGAAAAGCCATACCTGAATGAAAACACGGCTGCCGAACTAACCTCGGCTCCCCAAACTACTCCAGGCAGCAACAGGAAGGTGAACTCTGATCTGACAAAGTCGGGAGTTACCGATCTGTCGGGCCTACAAAGATAGGTAAAAAGCCTAGAAAGAACATAGATAGACACAGATGCCCTAAAGCATACACGACTCGATTGCCATGTACGCTCTTCTAGACATGACTACACACACACGACTAGAACGTCGTGCACAAGACACAACACTGACCTCGGGCAAGACCACGAGAGGGCTAACCTAGAAAGGTCACGATGTACGAGAAACGCAAGAGTCATGTGTCATGTGACAGAAGTACCTCCTCACTAGAAGAATAGCCAGCTACGTCCACTGACGTCTTATGCTATGCCTACAAGTGTCTCGTCTACTATGCCGCCCGAAATATGACAGAGACTAAGACACGCACAGAACCAGAATAGGAACTACAGTAACGAGTGACTAGACAGGGTAACGCCCGTCGACGTCAGTCCAAGCCCATGACCACGTGTGAACACACCGACTCTTGCTGGAGAGCCAGGCCTCTAGCTAGTTTTCCTTGCCCAGCAGGACGCTACAGTACAGCGGGGGCCCATGGAAACTAGCTTACAAACGGTATATCGGGAACTGCCACGCAACCACTCCGGGGTGGGTCGACACTCCGTAAAGTGTCGCCAGGCTATGACTAGCGGAGGCTCACTAGACACATAACTCTGAAACAAGAGTGCTATAGTACGGACAGGCAAGGAAGCACTATCGCACGTACTACAAAGCACCAAGGTAGCACAACGACTGTGAATAGACTCAGGATAGGGTAACTAGACCTGCCAACACAACAATCCTTGAGTCAGAAGACTCAGGTCAAGATCATCGTACCAAGCGGAACAAGCCGCCAATCGGTCTAATCCTAAGCCACAGAAATGACACATCCGTATAAAACAACACACGGAGACCTGAGGGATCACCAAGAGCCTCGGCACAACTGGATATGCAAACCGAGGTAAGGCGAGACCTCGAGGCATCCAGATCTATGTCCCGGACTAGACTGAACCACCGAGACACACACAAGGTTACCTGTCAACCACTGGGTCACCCCGGGTTGACCGGAATCGGACAATAACGACTCTATAGTAGGAAAGCAAATCCTACCTCAAGCAAGAAAACTCCTGGCTACCTTATGACGTGGTCTTAGCCCTCATAGGACATCAAAAGATATCCACGGGAACGGCAAGCCACAAGGTTAAGCTAAGATATACGGAAATCGAAACAACGGGAAACGACACTCTGGGCATAAGCGATCCATCACTCACCTACTAGGGAAACCAAGCAGTCAAGGAGGAAGTCGCTATGCGCATAGAGATGAAGATAATGGTGGTCAGGGGTAGAGCCACGAGGCAACTGTAGCGGTCAAGGATATGACCACTAGGATCAGTCAACTCCCGCTGACCTGCCCGATGAACCACCAAGCGATCTATAGAAGATCCGCGACACAGACTAACTAACTATCCTATGACACACACACAGACAAACGGACATGAATCCGGCCATCACGGCCAATTGACACGACAACGGATAAAACACCACTGAATGGTGACTCATGGGCCGCTCAGGGGACTGAACAGTCCGGACAGGGCCGCTCAAGAACAACGGGGGACAAACTGGACGGTTAGGGCTGAACCGTCCCAAGGCATAGAGCGGTTAAAGGCAAGCCGCTCAAGCCAACCGACTTACGACAGTACCCGATCATAACGGTTTTGACCAAACCACTGACGGGACAGAATGGTTAAGGAGGACCCGCTCCATGAACTGCCCAAAGCTATTGAACGGTTCAAGGAAAGCCGCTCAAAGGAACCAAGGGAACAGAACAGCTAGGCCATAGATGTTCAACACATGAAGAGAAACAGAATGGCTTACTACGGGCCGTTCAACACATGGCACGGCTGGAACCCAGCCACTCAAAGGCACTGGACGGACTAGACCTGGCCGTACCAGACACAGGGCAATCTATCGCGCAACCGTGCAGACGCCCACCGACTCACTCTAAACGGTCCAAAATCAGCTGCCTTACACCTTAAACGGCTACTGTTAAACCGTGAAGGCGTCACGGCGAACAAACCATGGGATCAGCCCGATCGTGGCCTTTCCATGCCCCGTTCGTTCCGAAACGAAGGGGATACAACGGTGATGATCATAGACAACACATAGACTCCAACGGGAGTCGAATCGGCTGAGAAATAGCGAGAAATAGGCGATTTTCCAAAATCAACCCAAATGGAGTCACCGGACTTCCCAGGCTCCTAACGGTCCCGAATGACCGCCAATCGCGACAAAAATAGTGACTATGGAACGCAGACGTTCCAGGGAGTCCATTGAAACTAACTGATCTAAAATCCATCGCCATTTTTCGGTGAACCCTACAAACACCACAAAACTATGGTTTTGCTAAAACGAGCCCAAACTCGCTCGTTCTCGCACCGAATGACGTGAAATTGCAGGGAAAATGTACAGGAGAAGTAGGTGATCCGTCTCCCTACCTCCAACGAAGAAATCGTGCGCCGAAGCGACTAAACCACGTTGAAAACCACGTTACAAGCTCAACCGTCGGCTTTGAATCTACCGTTTGGGATCGCGCTAAAACCGATCCGATCCTCGCCCCATCGCGCACCTCATGGACCCCACGCCGTCGCCACCTCGCCCACGAGCCTCCTCCGTCTGCAGCCAGAGCCAGAAGGGCGACAAAAGTGAGAAAACGAGAGAGAGAGAGGGTCGCGGCGAAATGAGAAGGAGGAGAGAGGAAAGGAAAAGAAAAAGAAAGAAATTAGGAAATTTTTCTAATTTCTGAAAATTTGATAATTAGCCCGAAAATTGACTAATTCATAAAAATATGCAAAAATAGTCGAAACGATCCTCTCGACGAGTACATCGCAACTACGGCGTCCACGAGTCAATGAACTGAGAAATAAACTCACCATAGGGTTCCGTAACTAGTATGAGAGAATAACCCACACGGATCGTTAAACTCAACTCAGGACCCAAAAAAGCGATCCGAAACTCACCGAAAAGGATCCGAAAGACCTAATAAGAATCCGATAAGAATCTAGGGCATTACATTAACTGTCACGCCGCGAGACATATGTACAACGGAAGTAATATTGGGGAACGTGAGCAGTCGGCTAGTACGTCTCAAGTGAGCAATATAATCGGAGCGCTAACACATTTACACATAAGAAATGAATGCACAATATTTGGACAAAATCTTTGCTTTATTTAAATAATAATCAAAAGTACATAACATTTACTCTTGACTCTTTGACTAACGAGACTCAATAAAAATGGAAAATTACATAGCGACTCTTGACTATCCACTAATGACAATCTAAGGCTTCGCTCCTTCTTTAATCACTCTCGTATCCATCACTTGAATATTCTGAATCCGACCTGTTAGAATTTTCTGAAAAAGAATTAAAAAAGTAGGGAATGAGCACACATGCCCAGTAGGTATCTTCATATCAACATGAAGACAATGTTTAAGTAATTAATCATTTTAACTCTAGAGTGTAAGATAAGTCATGAAAATACGATGAGACACGTGAATAAACCAAAGTAACACAAGTAACAAGATATGATCAAGGTGAGATATGAGAATTTATGTAGATTGGAAATATGATCGAGCAAGAATATAACATGAATGTAATTTGGCCTTTCATGAACAAGAATGTATTTTTTTTCATAACCATAAAGGCTATGCACTACAAAATCATGTAACGAGCATGTAATTTCACAAGATTGCCTCGTGGATCTTCACCCGTTTATAAAAATAGTACTCTCGATGTAATATGATGCCAGTGTTCATCATACCCCATGGTTTATAGTATGTTTCCGGCTATCTGTCGAGGGGACTAGAGTTAAGCCCTCGGACACTGTCCGTGCCTGCTCTTGCATCTTCAAGTTATAAATCAAGCTACTTCCACGAGAAATATAAATATCGCCAATAATGTAACCAGTTCAAACAATAGATTCATATTAACAATAATCAAGGTAAGAACGTACCAAATTAAAATTATGAGATCAATGATGATTTAATAGCAAGGTTATGCCAGGGAAGAAATCTGGCAGCATAATGGTATATTCTTTAATTTTCATAATTCATTAATAACTTATTGAATAAGGTGTTAGGTTCTAGATAATCATTTGAGCATCTAGGATCATAGGAAAATCAACCCTTGGGTCAAACCTTGGGTTAATCAATACTTATATATATAATAGTCATATAGGGACCGTTTCTAGAACTAACGGTCATTTACTGGACCGTTTACATGTGATAGCAGTCAGTGCAGGATCGTTTATTGACAGAGTGGACGTAATGAGTGAACTGGATCCATGCGGTCATGGTAGGGCCGCTAGGCGTCCTTGGTGGTCAAGTAAATGGCCGCTACTAGACTCTTGCGGTCTAATGGATGGCCGCTAAGATCCAGAACTTAGAAAATACCCGTAAAGTGCTTTCTAGATAATTAGGCTTTGAGGGTACAACCACCTCGGCATCCTAGTGGGAATCCCAGACTCGCGGAGTCTTATGGAGGCCTTGAAATAAGATCACCTAGTCTGGTCGAAGGAATATCCAATAGAGAGGATCACAAGTCCAAGATTATGTGCTTAAGTGCAAAGTGTATCTAGTGGCCACGCACCAGAGTACGGACCATGTACTTAAGAAAAGACTCCAGATGACAAGTGATCGTGGCAAAACAACAATCAAATCAAAATTAGACAAGTCTATGAACCATATGGAATTTAAGATAAATACAAGAGTATATGGTTTTGGCATGAAATTAACATAAGTTTAAAATAGGTTTCTAAAACATGTAAGCCAAGAAATCTATCATGATGGATGCACAATATAACGAACAACATGAATATTAATGTCATAATCACGAATAAGACCTAATTAACTAGGCTTAACATATGTTTAATAGGGTCAATCTACAGTCTTTTTGGAGTTAACAAGTTGCAATGTCTAGCGGTAAGGTGACGACCGCATGAAGGCATTTAGCGGTCTATCGCATGCCCGCTAAAGACATCTGGCAGTCACAACAAGACCGTTTCTTCCTGTCTGTATCAATAGCAGTAAAAACCGAAATACATGCTAATATAGGGCAGATAGATGCATGGAAAAACATGCCAATAGGTAAATAAGGCCTGATGAAACCATATTAAAACATGGAGATACACGGGGTGCATAATTTAAGCTAAAGTTATAACTTTTCTCTTAAGGTGTAAGGATAAGCATGTAGACTTAACCTAAATACACAGTCATGACAAAATAGTAAATTCGTCATGTACAATCAATGAAAACAGGAGGGAACAGAGGGCTTTTGTTCCTAACACGTTTATTGAGCCTTTTCATGAGATAACCTACCTTTGATTTGATCCCTAGACTTTGGATTTCTGACTAGAAGTTGACCCTAGTTCCTGTACGTCCTGTGCCAAACCAGCAACTTCTCATCTGTCTATCTTCTTATTCTCTTGACCTAAAATCGTGAAAATTAGAGGGTAGGTAGAAGATACGAAGGTAAACAAGAAGTTATAAAGGATCAACTTGAACTAACCTCGTTTTGGGCTTTTAATCTCCTGATCTTTACTGGACCGGTGCACTGCTTTCTGTGTAGCCTACAGCGAACCATAGACTTTTAGGTGCTCTATCTCTCCAACGGCTGGGTCTTCTAGAACGAAAATTGGAGGTGAGTTAGATAAAACTAAGGAGAACAAACTATTCTAAAGAACTAACCAGAGAAGATGTCTCCTTAACTTCAAAATACGCGATCCAACATTAGGGTTCACATAGGTCGAAGTTAGGGTCCATTTATAGGGTTTTGAGTTAGGGTTGAGGGATTGATCGAATTGAGAGTCCTACTTTGGGGTAGGATCGATCACTAAGAGTCCTGGACAAGCTTTCATTTCCACATACTTCAATCCATGGGGATTTTGATGCCCAAGATCTAACCTTGTCACGTTTTCTCCAATTCACGGAATCAAGAGGGCTTAGCGGTCATGCAGGGACCGCTAGGGTGGATCTGGCGGTCACGCGATAGACCGCCAATCGCCGTTAAATCTGAAAATTTTAGATTTTTGTATTATCTTTTATTTATTCCCTAATTGATGTATATATCCCATTTTAAATCCGTAAATTACCCAATTTACGCTTCTATTAATGGGCTTGGGTCTAAAGGTCCTGCAATTGGGTCTTTGGGCCCATTTGAGTTGGGCTTAACCCTTTGGTTCATATATGGCTTTTAAATAGATTTAATAAATCCTTAATTCTTCTTAATAGCTCGTTAAGTCTTTTTTAAATTGCTTAATAATTATACTTAAATCCAAAAAACTCCTAGAAAATTCTTGGGCATTACAACAAGGTTGCAAGGTAACATGTTTGATGCGTAAGTATGCATTCTTATGTATTTTCGTCACCTTATTTATGAATAGTTGTTTTAAAAAAAAGAAGTGCTTCTTAACATGATTAAGAATGGTGTTCTAGGCCTTTATCTTAAGTTTTTGTCTAATTAATTCAATGTCAAAAAAGTGTCTTTAGGCTTGCTATGCAGCACCCTTTGGCTATAAGAAGCCCGCGTTGGGAGTTCGACATTCTCTCCCCTCTTGTTAAGGGCAACCTTTAGCTGGGCACTGCACACACTTCACGGCGTCCTTAGCCGTCTCCCTTGGTAAAACACCGTTGTTGCTTGGGCCATGCTCGAGGGCACGAGGTATTTTTATTTTCCTAACTCGGTTGAAATAGGAGGGTAGAGATATTATAGGCAAAACAACCAACTTAAGCACACCCCGACAAGAGGAAGTCTCAAATAGGGGCTGTCAATTATGACCTTATTCTCAAAAATTTAAAGCTCAATTGCAATATCTCTCAAAGTCGAAAGGACACCAAGAGCAAAATGATGATCAAATGAAAAAAAAATATATGCTAATGGAAAGAAAATTCAATGAATTTGGCATGGCAAGAGGGCAGTACAGTTTCCCCGCGGGACTTTATGAGCCCGGTCGTATGCGTGCCTAAGTGAGAATTTAAGGTTCGATGATATTACACAAAGCCCCGGCGCAACAGACCGAATCTCTAGGGGTTGTGCTATGGAAAGAAGTTAAACCCGATGTCTTCTTAACTTATATCATGCTTACCCCAATTTTTCTTCTCTTCTCCCTCCAAGATCGAGTGTTTCTCGGGTATGGCCTTTGTAGGGGCACCGTTATCCAAGGCTAGCCGACTATAGGGTGCCACCCTCAATGCACATCTTGCTTTGCATAATTTTTAGTGAAAGGGGAAGGAACAAGGACACCGAGCCAATAATTTGAACATCCTTTGATGATGCATTAGTGGTGTCTAAACCAAAATCTAATTTTTTTTGAATATTTCTCAACAAAAATCCAAAAAAATTCAAATATTCCCAAAAATTCAAAAAAATTGAATATTCCAAAAAATCCAAAAACTAACAAAAAATCAAATATCTTCCAAAATCCATAAAAAATTGAATACTTTTCAAAAACCCTTAAAATTTTGCATATTCCAAAAATCTAAAAAAATTGCATTGTGTTTTTTGATGATGTTATTACGAGAACAACTTTTACAAGGACTAAGGACACGGGATGAGTTCTCTCCATTCATCGCCATCAATCTTTCGATTCTTTCCTATGTTCTTAACATCAACATCATGATTTGCCACTCTGGGCATCACTCCAATTATCATTTCCAAATCTTTCTAAATAACTCCTGCTGATTTCACCAGATTATTCCTACCACTGAGCATTACTTCAACTCCAAATCTTATAATTGGCCAAGTTTGTCATCCTCGAGGCTTAAAGGAAACGACAAACAATGTTGTGCTTCACATGCTATTCATTCTATGCTATCCATGTTTTAAAGCTTAAGTTGATGCTATACATGCTTTCGCTAAGAAATGTTATGCTTATGCTTTTCATGCTATACATTGGAGGCTTTCCATGTTATGCCATGCTTTCATGCCATGTTGTGCTTCGGCTGTTATATTCATTTGCCTGTCTTTCATTATATCTTGGCTAACCAAATTTTGAGCACAGGAAAGAAGCTCTTTGGTCCCACCGTCCGGACATCGTCTAGGTCCCACAGTGCCTGCATCTCATTGCCCAGTTCCTTCATGCTTTTTGCCTCACCATCTCCTTGTATGTATTTTACTATATGTTATTACGTTATTAGATTATATCAAGGACCTTGTGGCTTTGATAAATCTGGAATTTGAGTTCCCCTTCATAAAAAATAATGATGATTTCAGAGGAATCTTAGTCACACGGATAGGCCATTGAGCCGTCCAAGATTGGGGACGATGGTTCCTTTTTGTGCGTTGGTGTGCCGATAAACGGACTTCGGCTTAGTATCAGCTCATAAATCAGTTTCTTGACCCACTATGAGAAGCTTAATAATATTATCCTTCATTATCTTATATTTTCATTTGTTTTAAATTTTCCTTTAAACCCAGCATGCATTCATGTAGGACTTTGAATCAACTTTGGGAAACCCTTCTAATAAATCATTTTGAGAGTCAATTGATCATTAATTTTTAAGATATGAGATATTCCTTGCCGAATTGTGTCCTCAGTTCGCCTTGTTGCCGTTTTGGGCCGCTTCCTTGAAAACTCCCTTATCTGGATCTCTATCCTCTCTTATTTCAATCATTTCCCTTTGATCTACCTTGGTTGTAGCATGTCTACATCGACTAGTAACCACTCCCTAATGGTGAAATCTATAGGTTTGTGACCTGGGGTACTTCCACTGCGCTGGAAGTTGATCATCCTTTTTATCACCTTCGTGACCGCGTGCACACTCCCTCCTTATCCAAACAATTGTTGCGTTCATTGAACCTGTCCGAGATCGCTTCATCTCGATCTTTTGATTCAATTCTTTTCAAGTGGTGTTGATTGCGTGTCTCATCACACCTTGCCGCCTACTTTTTAGTTCACTCTACTTCATTACATTCAATTCCTCTTCGTGCAACTACTTTCCTTCTCATTCCATTCCATTCCATTCCACTCTGTCTCCCTCCCTTATAAAGCAGACGCCAAGGCGTGAGAGCTGTAGACACATCAAATTTGACATCAATTTGAGTACATCTCATATTGCATTGTAATGTCCCATTTGACCCTCAAATCGACCTATTTGAGTGGTTTCCTCATTTTTATCAAAAATCTAGCTTTCCCACTTTTCCCCAATTTTTATTGGGCTTTTCTCCAATTTTTTGAGGCTTTTCTGAATTAGGGACCAAGTCAGTGGGCGCCCATTCCTTGCTTCACAATTCAGCACATGTTCGGACGGATGCCATTTTATTCGCGTCGATGCATATCTTGGGAGAGTCGACTCTTTTCTAAAACGCGTCTAAGGACCAGGATGCATATTCAATTTCTTATTATTGGCCTCATTAAATTATATGAATTAACAACTTTTTCAAAAGTTGCACACTGTGAAACGCATCTGACCCAGCAGACGCGTATTCTTTATTCCTGATAATTACTGAATTAAACGCCTTTTCCAGTGGGTGCACATTTCTTGAGATGCGTCAGCGACTTTGACGCGTATTAATGGACGCGTCTGGGACAGAAGATGCGTCTTCTTCAATTCTCCCATTCGTGAACCTTGTATTGCTGAGGAATGAACAACTTCTCATAAAGGCACTACTTCTTTAGTTAGCGACATGGTCGCTGTCGTTAATTCTCTTCTCTATTTTTGGCCTAATTGCCAAAAATTCATAATTTCTTGAATCGCGGCCTACCCAATGGATGCTGGAGAGGGGGAAATTTACCGTCCAGGAGCAAGGCCCAACTAGGTCCAATTTGACCAACCTAGGCCCAGCTCCCCAAAGTGACAGTCCCATTTTGGGCCCACTTACTTCAAGCCCAAAACTCACACGGAGCAGCACTTCCTAGGAAACCCTTGGGTCCGGAAGTCCGAGCGATAGATCGGTCGAGAAGGACCCCTGCGGGGATCCAACACGGCCTACCCGAGCTACACACCCATCGCTCGGGAGGAAACTCTGAGCAAGCGTCCCAAGCTCAGACCGACTGTCGGAAGCTTATCCAAGCATCCGTTACGCATCCTTCACGAGCACGGAACACCAAGGGATAAGGGAGAGCAAGAGTCCTCGTGCTATAAAGAGCCCACGATGAAGACGTAACCCCCCCCCCCCCCCCGCCCGAATCCTCTCGACTCCTAAGGCTCCTGCATTAAATGGATCGCTATATAAACCCTAGAAGGACCCCCCAAAGAGGTAAGGCAACAATCCCGAGTGAGAACCACCACACCTCTTGGTGGAGAATAATCTCACGCCCTCTTCTTCTCCTACCACCTCTCTTCGCATCTGTGCTCTATCATATTCGCTGACTTAAGCATCGGAGGGTTCTCCTCGGGGTTTCGTCTCTGGGCACCCCTGATCTGTTTCCCATCTTGCAGATTATACATGTGTGGTGGCCGTGATCAAAAAATCTCCCAAGACCTCATGACTCAGGATCAGCACGAGATTACACCTCTTCATCTGGTGCCATCTGTGGGAAATGAACGAAGAGCCATCATGGTGCAAAGAAATTCTGGCAGGAGGATCGCCGGCGACAAGGGAAAGACCATGATAGCAGGGGAAGGAGAAACTGTGCCCTACCATCTCACGGAAAACTTCCCCTCTGATGACAACAACCAAGCCGACGAGCTACCTCTACCACCCACGGAGGTGCAACCCCCTAATGGGAGCTCTGATGCTCTCCAAACCCTCAACGCAAAATTGGATATCCTCGTAGAATTCATTAGGACCCAGGCGGCTAGGGAGGAGAAGTCACGACTCCCACGAGAAAGCCCCCCCCCGTGGAGAAGCTTCCCAGCAAACAAATGGAGGCTGCTTCACCCTCTAGGGATGACATCTTATACACAACAGTTCCGGAGGACCTTCGTGCGCCCCTCCTCTAGAGCAAGAAGCCTCCTTCACCCCAAGGAGAGAAAGGCCCAGGACGCGCCAATAGCTCTCAGAGACCGATGCCCTCGAAGGGTGACGAGGCAGCTCGCAAGGACGCCATCGCAACCCCTCGACTCAGTGGCAACCGGAGTTATCCCTCTGACTGTGGGACTTTGAGTGATGTTTCATTGAACAAGAGTGTGCCCTCCGTGCCTTGCAAAAGACTTCCACCAAATAGGACGAGGAGCAATCCCCGCTCTCCGACCAAATCTTGACGGCCGAGATCTCCCCCAGACTCTCTCTGCCAACCTTCAAATCATATGACGGCCAGGGAGACCCGGCCGAGATCTCCCCCAGACTCTCTCTGCCAACCTTCAAATCATATGACGGCCAGGGAGACCCGGCCGACCACTACGACAGCTTCGATGCTCTGATGACTCTGCATGGGGCCTCCGACGCTATCAAGTGCCGAGCATTCATGTCCACCTTGGTCTAGAGTGCTCAAGCCTGGTGTTGAGCACTCACCTCCGACAGTATTCACGACTTCAGGCAGTTCGGAAGGGTATTCAAGGAAAGCTTCGCCGACAGAGGCCCTCTAAGGTCAATAGCGGGGCTATTGGCGCTAAAGCAGGCATAGGGGGAAAATCTTCGAGCTTATATCAACCGATTTAAATTGGAAGCCCTGCGTATCCCTCGCCTAGATGTCGCCTCATCCATTATCGCGTTGACTGGAGGTACCCGCGATGAGAACCTCTGGCGAGAGCTAGTCCTGCATCCCCCCACCTCTCTCGCCAATCTGGTGACCCTAGCCCTGCGTCACATAGAGTGCGAGGAAGTCCTCAGCGCTTGCCGTAGCAGAACGGGTTTGGGTTAAGAAGGGGATAAGAAGCGATCGTCCGAGCAAGGCTCAAACCAGGGGAAGAGGCGGAATCAAGACGGAGACCACAAGGAGCCCCCTCAGAAGTACGAGCGGTACACCCCTTTATCTGCCCCCGTCTACGAGATATAAGAAGATATCAAGGGCTCGGGCCTCCTCCGCCAACCCGAGCCTATGAAGGCCAAGCACCGCAACTGCCACAAGCATTGTAAGTTTCACAACAACCACGGGCACCACACTGGAGATTGTTACCACCTCAAGGATGAGATCGAGCGTCTCGTCCGCTAGGGGCACTTATCTCAATACGTGTCCGAGCGCCAGAAGGAAGATCATGGCCTCCTAGAAGAAATCGACAATCGCCCCCACGGAGTCCATATCAATGTTATTTCTAGCGGCACGGCATCAAGAGGAGACAGTAGACGAGGAAGGAAGCGTCACGCTGAACGGGTGAATAGGGCCTTCGAGCCCCCCAAAGCCCCGCTGGCGAGCGAGCAACAGGCCCTGGTGTTCTCTGACCAAGACCTGGAAGGGTTATCTACCCCGCACGATGACGCTCTTATAGTATCGGCTACTATAAACCATTGTAACGTAGATAGGATATTGGTTGACAATGGTAGTGCCCCTGATATACTTTCGTACGAATGCTTCCTTAAGATGGGTGAAAACCCATCCAAGCTCTGCCCAATTCGAACCCCCCTCTACGGGTTCAATGGCCAGGCAACCTATCCCGAGGGAGCCCTAAGCCTGCCAGTCACCATTGGCACCTCTCCCAAGACCGTCACGGTTATGGTTGACTTCAAAGTGATCAAGGGGATGTCGGCCTATAATGCCATCTTCGGCCGAGGTATCCTCAGCTGAACAAAGGTAGTGCCCTCTACCTATCACCAAAAAATGAAGTTTCCCACCAAGTATGGTATCGGGGAAGTCTGAGGTAACCAGGCAATAGCTAGAAGGTGCTACATAATCTCGGTCGAAGCCATAAGGCCAGAGGGAAAAAAGAACAGCGTTGGGGAAGCCGAGGATGAACCAACAACATCCGAGCCTGGTGGCGAATTGTTGACGGTCTTCCTCAAAGATGACCCGACCCTAGGAGTTAATATCGGAGCTGATTTACCTCCTAATGTACAAAAGCAATATAAAGATTTTATTTCGGAGTATATCCAAGTCTTCGTGTGGTCTGATGAGCATCTTCCTGGGATCCCTGGGGAGATGGTGGTACATAAGCTCAACCTTGACCTGTTAGTGAAACCCGTCTAGCAACGCAGAAGGAAGCATGCCCCCGAGAAGTAGATGATCATCAAATAGCAGATTATTAAGGGAAAGAAAACCGGCCTATTTGCCCCGGTCCTTTACCCGACGTGGCTCGCTAATGTCGTCCTAGTACCAAAAGCTTTGGGTAAATGGCGAATGTGCGTGGACTTCACCGACCTCAATAAAGCCACTCCGAAAGACTGTTACCCACTACCGAGCATCGACTGGCTAGTTGACTCGACCTCCGAAAATGAATTGCTCAGTTTCCTAGACGCCTACTCTTGCTACCATAAGATCCGAATGGATCCTGAAGACATCGAGAAGACAACCTTCATCACCGACTTCGGCATATACTGCTACACTCGAATGCCATTCGGGCTGAAGAATGCCGGAGCAACGTAACAAAGGCTGATCAACCACATTTTCGAAGGACAAATCGGTCGGAACGTCGAAGCCTACATCGACGACATGCTCATCAAGACACCTAAGGCCGAGGACCACTTCGTCGACCTAGCTGAAACCTTCGACGCCCTCCTGAGGTACAACATGAAACTCAACCCAGCTAAATGCGCCTTTGGGGTTCGATCCGAAAAATTAATGGGTTTCCTAGTCACTCAACGTGGGATCGAGGCCAACCCCGATAACCCGCCCGTTTGCATCAAAGACGTCCAACGCCTGACTGGGTGAATTGCTGCGCTCAACCATTTCTTGTCCCGAGCAGTCAAATGATTCCTACCTTTCTTCAAACTGTTGAGAGGGCCCAAATTGGCATCTGCCACGTTTGCCTGGGATGAGGAATGTCAGAAGGCTTTTGCAGAGCTAAAGGAGTTTCTGGCCTCTCCCCCAGTGTTATCGAAAGTTGTCCCAAGCGAAACTCTGCACCTTTACCTCTCATCAACTCCCTCCACAGTGAGCTCGGTCCTAGTTCGAGATGACGCAGGAGTGCAAAGACTGGTATACTACATCAGCAAGGTGCTCAACGAGGCCGAAAGACGGTACCCCACAATCGAGAAACTCGTGCTAGCGTTGATAACCTCAGCCAAGCACGTCTGGCCCTATTTTCAAGGGCACTCCATCGTCGTGTTGACTAGCGAACCCCTGAACAGGATCCTCACTCATCCTAAAGCTTCGGGTCACCTTGTCAAGTGGGGCATAATGCTCGGGGCTTACGACATCTCCTATCGCCCCTGCTCGGCCATCAAGGGATAGGCACTCACAGACTTCATCATAGAGAGCACCGTCCCGACCGATGAAGCCCATCAGCTGACGCCCGGGCCCACCTGGGATCTGTTCATTGACGGGTCCTCAAACTCGATCGGTAGCGGCGCCGATGTCCTTCTCAGATCCCTAAAAGGAGTAGAATTACAATATGCCTTGAAGTTCAACTTTCTGGCATCCAACAACGTCTCCGAGTATGAGGCTCTCATCTCGGGAGCCAGGATGGCATGGCGATTGGGGGCCGAACGAGTCAGGATCCATACTGACTCCCAATTGGTCACCAGCCAGGTCAACTGTGACTACGAAGCTCGAGAAACACTGATGATCAAGTACCTTCAACTAGTAAGAGGAATAGCCCCGCCATTCGAGAGTTTTCAGGTTATCCGGATAACTCGAGAGGAGAACTCCTGGGTGGACGCCCGCTCTCGACTGGCCTCCTCTACCGGCCCAGAAGCCACTTAATCAGTTTTCCTTGAAGAGCTCGAGCGACCGAGCATAGAAGCGAAACTCATGACCATTGACTAGGCCTCATCAAGCGACTAGCGGACCCCATATATATCCTAGCTCCGGGATTCTCAAGAACCCTCAGACCCTCGAGAAGCTCAGAGACTAAAGTATCAAGCTTAGTACTTCGTCATCTTAGTTGAAGCCCTGTACTGGAGATCTTTTTCCGGTCCCCTCCTTAAGTGCCTCGTTACTGATGAGGCCCGCTGAGCAATTCGAGAGGTCCATAAAGGTGTCTACGGCACAAATCAAGGAGGAAGATTGCTCGCCAGGATCTTGCTACGGAAAGGCTACTGGTGGCCCACTCTCTAACGCGACTGCCTGACCTACGTTCAAAAGTGCGATGGATGCTAGTGTTTCGATCATCTAGTCCACAAGCCTGCTTCAGAGCTCGTCACGCTTATCGAGCCGTATCCTTTCGCTCGTTGGGGGATCGACATCCTGGGGCCATTTCCTATGGCCCAGGCCCAGAAGATGTTCATCATCGTCGGCATCGATTATTTTACCAAATGGATTGAGGTCGAGGCCATCGCCAAGATTACCGAGTCGGTCAATCGGAGCTTCGTTTGGAAATCGATCATTTGCCGTTTTGGTATCCCCCGAGTGATTGTGAGCGATAATGGTCAGCAATTTGATTCTCATTACTTTAAGGACAAATGTGCTGACCTACATATTCACAACCACTTCACTTCAGTAGCCCACTCGCAGGCTAACGGACTGGTCGAAAATGCCAAAAAAATTATATTAAAAGCATTAAAGCCAGGCTCGATAAGGCCAATGGTAGTTGACTCGAGGAATTACCCAGCATACTATGGTTGCATTGAACTACTCCGAGAACTGCTATCGGTGAGACTCCTTTCCAGTTGGTGTATGGAACAGACGTCGTGATTCCTTTGGAAGTCGGCAGCCCATCTCTCCAAGTCATCAACTTCTCGCCCGAGGCGAATGAGCAGAAGCAGCTAGAGAACCTCAATATGGCAAGCGAGATACGAGAGATCGCGAGCATCCGAACCACAGAATACCAGTGGTAAATCACTCGATATTACAATGCCAAAGTCTGAGACATACACTTCCAGACAGAAGGCTTCATCCTCAGAAAAACTGAAGCCTCTCGACCACTGGAGGCGGTGGGGATGTTGGACCCTAATTGGGAAGGCCCCTACCGAGTGGTCGAGATGCTCAGGAAGGGGGCATATCGATTATCTACCATAGAAGGAACACCTATCCCTTGGACGTGGAACACGACAACATTACGAAAGTTCTATTTTTGAGCCTTTCTCAAACTTGTAAGCAACATGTGACAATAATCTTCCTTTCATTAATGTTTTTTCGTACATCAGATAGCCCACAGCCAATACAATGCATGTCAAAATTAAAGATACCACATCCGTTGATATGATGATACAAGCTGATTACTCGGCGCAGACACGGCTAGCACCCCTAAGCCGAGCCACTGACTCTACCCAGTGTAAAAACTGGCTTGAATAACGTAGTGATTGACCCTGTTTGCCAGGAAGCTCGGAGGAAATGTATCATAGGAAGGAAAGAAGAAAAGGATATGAGGTAGCACTTCGCCGGGGCGCTCGAAAGGGGTTCAAGCAGGGCTATCACCAGGCAGTATACTACGCCGACGAGCAAAACTCCGCGATCGAGTTCTCCTTTGGCCAGTGATCCAGATGAAGAGGGGAAATCTCGCGCTGTATCCTGAGCAGGCTGTGGATCACCAGAAGATGAACTGTAAGATAGGGAAACGTGTCAGAGGGCCCAGGGGGTTTCCCTGGGGAAAAACCCTCCGATGGTTAAGTCAGTAGAGCTGTGGTGGAAGCAGTAATGGGGAGGAGAAAAACTAGTGCGCGAGATTCCTCTCCACCAGAGGGTGAAGCGGATTGCTCAGGAGTTTGGGTGTATGAGTACCTTGATGGCTCTCTTCCTCCACCGGAGGGTATCCCTGGTTTAAATAGTGCGCTGCCTTCAGGAGTCCTGCAAGGTGAGGGGTCTCCGGCGGGAGTTACGTCCTCAACATGGGCTTTCATGGCCTTATCGTGGGAACATTATCGCCTCGAAGTCCGGCGGCTTCTTGACTCCCCTGTCCGTTGGGGACTCTTAACGGCAGCACGAACGGATAATATCTTGTCTGGCCGAGCTTCTGAAACGCCAACCCTCTCTGGGCGATGAGCATAGCTCGGCGAAAGAGGGGTCGGATAGGTCGGCGAGTGTCTGTCTCTCCCGGGTGGGGAAATGGCTTGGGCCGAACCTTCCTTATGACCTGACCATCACTCGGGCCCTCCGAGCCTAGGGGCCGCCGGGGAGAGTTGGTTCCTCGAGTGTTTGTTCATTGGGCTTTTCGTTCCTGAGTGGGCCCTGTGGGCTGTCACTCAGGTGAGCTTGCCTCGTTGGACCCTGTTGGGTCTTGTTGGGCTGCTCTTTGGGTGGGCTACAGAAATCCCCCTCTCCACTTACCAAAGATTACACCTCCTTATCTTGATTCCTTGCGAGCCAAAAGTAAGGGTCGCACAGTTCATAACTAGGTCCTATTTATAGGGTTTTGAAGATTAGATCGATTCTAGAGTCCTTAATTTGCTAAAACCTGATCTTTAAGAGTCCTTAGTAATGTTATAACTCTTCCTACGTTGATCTCTAGTGGATAAGAGTCCAAAGTTTTGATCTTTGTACTTGTTCTTTCCTTCACGGAACTAACAGGATGTAACGGTCTAATGCAGGTGCGTTAGAGGCATGTAACGGTCTCACGATAGACCGTTACATTTATTATTCCCAGAGTTCAACATGAATCAAACTCTTCAGCTTACGGAATTCACAGAGTGTAACGGTCGTAGACCCATGCGTTACAAGCATGTGACGGTCGCACGATAGACCATTACATTCAACGTATATAGAGTTTTAAATAAATAAAACTCTTTTATTCATTTTCCTATATTATTATTTATATAATTCATTTTTATCCTTAAATAAGCTAAGTAACCTTCTAGAATATGGGCCAAACTTAATGGTTTTGGGCCTTAAACCCTTTTAGATGATGTGTAAATAGGCTTGGTTAATTATTCAACCTAATTAGGGCCTTTATAAATTCTAGAAAATTATTTATATAAAATTTTGGGGCACTACACCCTCCCTCACTTAGAAGAATTTGGTCCCCAAATTCAAGACATGGATTGTGGAGAGTGTACTTACAGTTAAATAATTCTGGAAATCTTTTTCTCATGGCTGCTTCGGTTTCCCATGTTGCTTCATAAGGCCATGTTTTCTTCCATTGAATTTTGACCATAGGGATAACCTTATTTCTTAGTTGACGCACTTCCCGATCCAGAATCTTTATTGGCGTTTGCTCATATGTCATATCCTTCTGAATCTCCAGATTGTCATAAGTGATAATATGGTCAGGATCGTATACACATTTCTTCAGCATGGAGACGTGAAATACGTCATGAACTCCTACTAATTGTGGAGGTAAAGCCAATCTATAAGCCACTTCACCGACCCTTTCAAGAATTTCAAATGGGCCAATGAACCTTGGAGTTAGCTTTCCTTTAATGCCAAATCTTCGAATACCACGACCTGAGAAACCTTTAAATATACATGATCTCCTACCTGAAACTCCAAGTCACGTCTTCGATTGTCGGCATAAGACTTTGCCTATCTTGTGCCATTTTCATTTTCTCTTGAATGAGCTTGATTTTCTCCGTAGAATCCCTGACAAGGTCGGGGCCTAAAAATTACTTTTCCCCTATTTCATTCCAACATATTGGAGATCGACAACTTTTCCCATATAGAGCTTCTTCTAGGATCAATTTCTTTGTATCCTCATGATCCGGTATACACATTCGGCCCTTGAATAGCAATCTTCCATCATTATAAGTAGAAAAATCCGGCCTTTGTTCAATATTGGCCTTAATTTCTAGTAAAACTAGATCATCCTCTTGTAATTTGGCCAAATCCTCTATTAATATAGGTTGAGCTCGGATATTAGTTATGAAGTAATCTTCTTCCTTAATGTCAACATCTAAATTCAACTGAGCAAATTGAGGAATAAGGTTAGTTACACTAATCATGAGACTTGATAACATACCCATTGGTTTTTTGCTGAGTGTATCTGCTACAGCATTTGCCTTGCCAGGATGATATTGAATAGCAAAATCAAAGTCCTTGAGATGTTCTAACCACCTCCTTTGCCTCATGTTAAGCTCCTTTTGAGAGAATAAACATTTCAAGCTCTTGTGGTCTGAGTAGATCGTAAACTTTTCTCCATAAAGATAATGACGCCAAATTTTCAAGGCGAAAATAACCGCTGCCAATTCTAAATCATGTATAGGATAATTTTCTTCGTGACGTTTCAATTGTCTTGAAGAATAGCAAATCACCTTTCCATTTTGCATAAGGACACATCCTAAGCCAATTCCAGACGCATCCGTATATACCTCAAATCTGTTGTAAGATGATTCTTAAGAGTTTGGAAATTCTTCTCACATTCCTCTGACCAGACAAAAAGATTTTCTTTTCTGGTGAGTCTAGTTAAAGGAACTGCTATCTTTGAGAAGTCCTTAATGAATCTTCTATAATAACCAGCTAGACCCAGAAAGCTCCTTACTTCAGACACAGTCGTACGACTCCAATTCTTGACAGCTTCTACCTTAGAACGATCCACAGCAATACCTTCTTTTGAAATAATGTGGCCTAGGAATGAGACTTCCTCGAGCCAGAATTCACACTTATTGAGTTTGGCATAAAGCTTGTGTTCTCTAAGTGTTTGCAAAGTTATTTTCAAATGTTCTTCATGTTCTTCTTTTATCTTGGAGTATATCAGGATATCATCGATGAAGAGGACAATGAATTGATTCAGGTATGGCTGGAAGACACTGTTCATAAGTTACATAAATGCTGCTGGGGCATTAATTAACCCAAACGGCATTACCACAAATTCATAGTGGCCATAACGACTTCGAAAAGCCGATTTATAAATATCTTCCTCTTTGATTCTAAGCTGATGATAACCTGATCTGAGGTCAATCTTAGAAAAATATTCTGCTCCTGAAAGCTGATCGAAGAGCTCATCAATACGCGACAATGGATACTTGTTTTTAATTGTCAACTGATTCAGCCGTCGGTAATCAATGCATAGCCTGAGAGAACCATCCTTCTTCTTGACAAATAAAATCGGCGCACCCCAAGGGGATGTCCTAGGTCTGATGAAACCCTTGTCTAGTAGTTCCTGCAACTGCCTTTTTAGTTCCTTGAGTTCTGTGGGGGACATCCTGTAAGGGGCTATAGAAACAAGTACTGCTTTTGGAATGAGTTCAATGGTAAAGTTTACTTCCCTCTCGGGTGGTAAACTAGGTAGTTCAGATGGGAACACGTATGGGAACTCATTCGCAATGGGAATGTTCGCTAGGACAATTTCCTTAGATTCGGTGATAATGACTGAAGCAAGAAAGCTTCACATCCTTGCGAGATAAGCTTGCAAGCGTGAAGAGAAGATATAATGGTAGGATGTTTCTTGTATTTGATGCCAAGAAATAAAAATCTTGGAAGACCGGGCTTTCGAAAAGAAATTATCCTATTTCGGCAATTGATATAAGCATCATGGTCTACAAGCCAATCAACCCCTAAAATGGCATCATAACCTTTCATGTCAAGGCACACGAGGTTTGCAGGGAGATTGTAACCTTCTACTATCACTTTGCTATTAGGATAATACTCGGTGAGCTTGGTTCTAGATCCTAAAGGTATAGTAATAGCAAGATCTGAAGGTAAGGGGACTGATGCAATTGACAATATTTTTGCAAAGGTAGTGGAAATAAAAGAATGAGAGGCACCAATATCAAATAGCACAAATGCAGGATGAGAATAAATCTGAAGAGTACCTTCCATAAGCCCATCATCCCTGGGCGCTTCCTCTTCGTCTAGAACGGCATTGAGGCGAGCCTACCTCCTACGTCCTCCATTAGCTGATTGATCTTTCATAAGGGGGCAATCTGGCACACGATGCTCCCTACTTCCACAACGTAAACAAGCACCGAGACGTTCCAGCATTCTTCAGCTGAGTGGCCGAATTTCTCACAAAAAGTGCATGCCGAGGCAACTTGCTCCTTCTCTTCCTTAACCTTTTTATTATTCTTCTGGAAACTTCCACCATTCCCGCTCCTTGATCTTTTCTTGCTGTCACGGCTTTTGTATGGTTCCGTGATGCTAAACTTCTCCTTCTTATAATGCCGATCAGATCATCGGCTAGATTCTTCTCCTTTTCCTTTCAACTTTTCGACCTTCTCTAAGGTCCTCTCGCATAGATATGCCCTCTGAACCATCTCCGCATAAGTGCGGATATTCTGTGTCCCAAGTTGCTGAATGAAACCGGGCCGTAACCTGTCCATAAATCGATTTGCTTTTAATAATTCTGTGCTAATAAGGTGTGGTGCATATGGTGCTAGTCTTGAAAACTGCAGCTCATATTCTGCCACCGACATCATCCCTTGACGAAGGGAGGCAAACTCCATGGCCTTCCTTTCCTTTACATGTTCGGAAAAATACTTGGTACGGAATAAAGTAAGAAAACTGTCCCATGTAAGAGGTGCATCGACCGGAGGTGCTAGAACCGACCTCCACCATGTACGGGCATCTTTATTTAGTTGAAATGTTGCTAGACGCACCTTCTCCTGATCAGTGCATTGAATAACGTCAAATATCCTATTCATCTCATCGATCCAATTTTCTGCCTCATCGGGATTTAAAGATCCATAGAATCGCGGAGGATTTAGACTCCGGAAGTTGCGATGTAGGTCACCAACCCTTGCCCCTGCACCACCTTATGCTATAGTTTACAATGCCTGAGTGAGGCCGGCAACTGTTTGTTGCATACCGTCCCAATCTACGCGATGAGCCATTTGTAAAATAGGGTACCTGAGAGAGAAAAATAACAACTTGTTATTTCTCATGAAAATCAACCTTAAAGCTAATTAATTATCTTATCTCGGGCTCTACCCAATCCTCACATGGGTATGGAATTTCTTTCTTAGTTCATAGGTAGGGGTCCTTAAACCTTGGACTTATCCTATGACATGATTCCTTTCCCTAAGTCCTGAGACTTAGGCTCTGATACCAACTTAACTGTCACGTCCCGAGCCTTTATTACAGCGGAAGACTCGCTCGGGGAGCGCGAACAGCCGGCATGGTAAGCCTCTTGCAAGCAAGAACGACCAGAGCGTAATACAATCACACACATAAATGCAATTGCCCAGAATTTAATCAAACTCCAACTTTATTTCATAAATGATCAATATTCGAAATACAACCACTTTCCATCATCTTTCATTCTACTAGACTCAAGAAGTAGGAAAATTACATTGACTCAATCTAGACATTATAGACTTCCTAAGTCTTTACTCATCTTTAATCACTCTCGGATCCGCTACTTGAATAATCCGAATCCGAACCTGACTCACTTTCATTTCCTGAAAAAGATTGGAAATAGGTAATGATCACACTTGCCCAGTAGGTATCTTCGCATCCACACTTGCCCAGTAGGTATCTTCGCATCAACATGAAGGCACTATTAAAGTGATTAATATTTTTGCTCTAAAGAAATAAGGTAAAATCATGCAATATGATGATCACGCGATTAAATCAAAGTAACAAGACAATTATATAAGATGGAATGAGAACAAGAATGAACTAGCAAGAATAGAACAAGAACATGATATTGGCCTTTCATGAACAAGAGTATATCGAGAATGTACTAGCAAGCCACATATTCATCACTTTAGCATCCTATGCTCATGAGCAAGTGCTTCGTGAATTTCTGTGGAATATCAAGCAAGAATGTCATGTCGTGTCGTGGATCTTCACTTATTTATAGAAATAGTACTCCCAGCGCAATGTGACGCCAGTAACATCATACCCCATAGTTTATAAAATAGTATGTTTCCGGCAATCAGCCGAGGGGACTAGCATAGAGCCCTTGAACACAATTAGTGCTCGATCGCATCTTCAGGTATAAATTAAGCTACTTCCACGCATGAAACAGTAAAGTATGGGCAAGAATATAACAATTCCAAATAATGAAAATCAATGAATGAACGCTTCAATTTGAATATATGAGATCAAGAATGACTTAGACTATGCTATGCTTATGGAAATAAATCGGCTGCATAATAGTATATTCTCTTAACTTTCATTCATTATATTAAGTCTATTAAGCAATATGATAGGTTCTAGATCATCAAGGTTTATCTAGAAACATTGAATTATCAACCCATGGTCAAACCTTGGGTTGAGATATTCAAGTCATGTGACGGTCATTCACTGGGCCGTTACAATATTGTGTGACGGTCTAGTATAGGACCGTTACATTTGTCTGAATCCAGAATCAAGAATTCAACCTCAGATGAATGTGACAGTCGTATATTGGGCCGTTACATGAGCCTGACGGTCCAATACAAGGCCGTTACATTACTAGAATCAGAAAATAATGATAGTGTATTCTAGTTAACAGGTTTTAATGGTACAACCAACTCGACGTCCAAGTGGGAATCCCAGGCTCGCGGAGAATTACGGAGGCCTTGAAACAAGATTTCCTAGTCCATTGGAAGGAATATCCAATAGAGAGGTCCTCATGTCCAAGATTGTGTTCCTATAGTGCAAAGTGTGAACTAATGGTCAATATACCGGAGTATGTGCCATGTACTTATAGAAACTGATAGGGGCCTATGAACGATCTAGAGGGGGGTGAATAGATCAGTCATCCAATTTAAACCAGACTACAGTAATCACAAGTGCGGAAATAAAACAAGATGCTGCTGGATGATAGAGAAGTAAGAGAGAGTAGTCACAGAAATCCAACTATAGCAGATCTGAATCAAACGGACCTAAGCATGCATCTATAGCGTATAATGGAAGTGATCATGATGAACAACAATTCGCAAGGCAAACACACAGGAGACTGGAAGTTTTTAAGGTGGTTCGATCTCAAACCCGAGATCTACGTCCACCCCACACTCCAACCTGGAATGTGGCTTCAACCGCTGATTCACAGCTTCAACTACTGGGCCTCACAGCTTGCCTACAACCGCTAACTAACAACTTGTCCGCTGGGCATTACAGCTTTGCCAACCACTGGGGACTACAGCTTAACCCGTCCAGAGGAATCCTCCTCTGCCCACTGAGCAATACAGCTTAGCTCTGCTGACTAACAGCTTGAAAATAAGGTTTCAGAAAATGAAATAGAAACATATGAAAAACAAGAAAACTTAATTGGAATGTAGCCCACAATGAGGAATCTCAGTTCTGGTATCTGAACCAAGAAATTGATGGACAATCTTTCAGAGAAATTCTCTCAGACTCCTCTCACTAAATTCTCTTTCTCTCTTCTCTCTGGATCGTTTCTTTTCTTCTCTACTGCACTCTCTCTTTTTCTTATGTTCTCAATAGCACACACAGATCTTCCGATCACGATCACTCTTCTCCAGATGGAGAAGTCTTCTATTTATAGCATCAGAGAGGTGGGCGTGTGTCCTCCACAATTCCCGCCAAGAGCGCCTTGACCACGTGGCAGTATTTCAGCTCACTACGTTACACGCGTCACGATCCTAGCTTCTTGGATCACGTGCCCTTCTTAAGTTCCTCGACCAGTAGATATCCTGTAAGGATTAGAGCATATAGTTGGTTCGAGATTTGATCTAAGCCTGTATAGACTTGATGCATAAAATGCAGTGTGCATATAAGAGAGTATGTACAACGAGAATGAATGCACGAACACATCATCCATGAGTGTACAGACTTTGAATGCATGTAATGCATTTTGTATATGAAGAAGTATGCACATTGGGAATGAATGTACAGACATGCTATCGACGAGTGACCAGACTTATAGTGCAATGTGTAAACGATGTACAGACTTTCTGTGCGTGACGCTTAAGCCTAAATGCATCATGTATAGACTTGCTACGACATCAAGGCAGTCGTGTGCAGACTTAGTGTATGTGCGAGACAATTCAATGTAGTATGCATAAAGTAAAGTATGCACATTGATAATGAATGCACGGGCATGCCATCAAGGAGTGCATGGACTTAGTGTGCATGCGACACCAATGTACAGACTTTCTGGAGTGATGATGCATGAACTTAACCACTCGTACCAGCAATGAAGTGTATATACTTTGATTGCATGGTAAAGAGTGTATAGACTTGATATCATGCGGCGATGTATAGACTTGCTCAGTTGTCAAAGCAGCCGTGCAGACTAAGTGTATGCATGGACCAAACGAGTGTACTTACTTTGGCTAACACATGCAAACATGCATCAATTAGAGATACGCACGAGATGGTCAATGCACTGACTATGTGGCGTGCAACTAAAAATAATGCACCAATGTAAGATGTGCACGAACTTGAATGAACCTGATGCAGAGAACAGACAATGCGCCATATGGCTACGTCAACGCAATGCCCATACTGTGCTAACGCACACAGTATATATGCTGAAGTATGAAGAATGATGAAGCATGCAGAACATTTACTAATTCTTATCTTACATGATTCATTAGTGGTTGCTATCATCAAAACTATATAACTTCATTAATTCACAGGGGGCACAACAATCTCCCCCTTTTTGATGATGGCAACACAATGAATAAATGCCATGAGATCGGTTCATGCGAGCACAGACTTATGCACTTAGATGCACTTAGACGTATGCACTAAATGAGATTCCTATCCCATCTCCCGTCTTCCCCTTGCACATTCTCCCCCTTTGCCATCAGCGAATAAGGAGCAACGTTCTATGTGGCAGTTCAGAATGTGAGCACATTATGACACAATCCTTAAAATATATGAATCGAGTAATGGCTTTCGTGATGTCAATTAGGTTTAACAGTGATAGAAGGTGAGGAGAGAGAACTGGCTTTTTGAGATAGGATCATATGCTGCAGTTATAGCAATGAACTTAAGTCACATGACCATAATAGTTTAGGTCGATACAAGACCCTAGTTACTTCAGAGAAAGTGGAAGACAAGGAAAGACACCTGAACATGTATTGAGATTAAACAATTGACCCTCAAATGATATTTATTTTCTAAGGGTTACAGCAATTTCATTCACATGCTTCTGAATCTAGAACTTATTGAATAGACAAGTATTATTTATGCCGTTGACATTAGGTGTATACCTTGATCAGAGGTCAATACTCCCAGTTACTAAGCATAAACTACTATATCTATTTCTGATCAAGGCTAGAGGAATAATTTGCACCTTTGACGTTAAGGGTATACCTTGATCAGAGGCCAATACCCCTAGTTACTCAGTGAAATCTCCCTGGTAGATTCGACCAATTGAACAGAGATAACCTGAGTCACTTCATGACTTAAGGTACTCTCCATTTCTTTGATGGAGACCTCAGTTTCTCAGTGAAACTCAGTCATTGCTCTGCCACTTTGTTCACTTCTTTTTCTTTGATGATCTTCAATTTAGCTGCCCTTGTGATTTTTGGAGAGACTTATTTAAGAACAATACAAGATTCTTGGTTTTCAAACCTTAACCAACATTAACTCTGTCATGTTCGGGTACTGTGAGGACTTGTTCTATCATAATCATGAGATGGAGGTTAAGAGCTATAAATGCTTTCTATCATCTTATTTTCAGAAGATAGTCTTTTAAACATCACAGTCTATTAAAGTTAAACCTTAGTTTCAATCAGTAAGCACATGTGATTCTTATAACAGAAGGGTTGTAATAATTTCAGCTCACGATAATGAACCAATCACTAGACTGTTATCCATTCTGTGAAGGGGTTGAACTTAGTTCTAATAATGCAAACCTCCCCCTGACAACAATATGCATTTCAAAACAATGCAATGAATCGACCTATCATGTAGTTAATACATTGGGTGCATTGGCTATGTGTAGAGCATGCTTCAACATAAAGTCTATACAATGCAATTAATTGACTACATGCGCAACCATCTGTCGACTATATGTCCTACTATGCATAGACTACAGGGATAATGTGTGCAAGATGTGCAGCAACTGATGTACTCAGTCCACAGGAGGTTATTCCATCATCAACCAATTTTATTCACAAGATCAAGAACATGCAAACCAATTATTTCAAGTACTCTAAAAGATATTTCAAGAGAAAAATTAGTCATTTTCCTGCTGAAATTTACAAAGCCTCGGTTCTCTTTTTAAATATCTAAATCTTTTATTTCCAATAGGTTTTGTAAAAATATCAGCAACTTGTTTTTCAGTTTCAACAAAGACTAATTCAATTTCACTCTTGCTCACAGCATCTCTAAGAAAATGATGTTTGATATCAATGTGCTTAGTCCTAGAGTGGTGAACATGATTTTTAGTAAGGCAGATGGCACTAGTGTTATCACAAAGAATATGAATACATCCCAGGTTTATCTGATAATCTGAGAGCTGATGTTTAATCCATAGTACCTGAGCAGCACAATTCCCTGCAGCAACATATTCTGCCTCTGCAGTGGAGAGTGCTACAGTGTGTTACTTTTTAGAGGCCCAAGATACTAGGCAACCACCTAGGAATTGGCAATATCCACTAGTGCTCTTCCTATCTATCCGACACCCAGCATAGTCTGCATCAGTGTAAGATATAAGCTCAAACTCACACCTGGCAGGGTACCAAAGACAAGTTCTTGGGTGCCTGACAGATATCTAAAGATCCTTTTCACTGCACTAAAATGAGACTCCTTAGGACTAGCCTGAAATCTAGCACATAAACATACTACAAATTGTATATCAGGCCTTGATGCAGTGAGGTACAAGTGGGATTCGATCATACCTCTATACAGCTTTTGATCCACTGGGTTACCTTTTGTATCTTGATCAAGACTTGTGGAGGTACCCATTGGAGCTGCAATGTCCTTGAGGTCTTCGAGCTTGTATTTCTTCAGGAGGTCCCTAATGTATTTGGACTGGGTGATAAAGGTTCCATCTTTTGTTTGAGTCACCTGCAATCCAAGGAAGAGTTTCAGCTCACCCATTGAGTTCATTTCAAACTCTTGTGTCATTAAGTCAGAAAATTCCTTACACATCTTTGGGTTAGTTGAACCAGAAATAATGTTATCCACATAAATCTGAACAATAAGTATGTCAGGGTGACTTACCTTTGTAAACAAAGTTTGGTCAATCTCACCTCTTGAGAACTTCTTGTCGGTAAGGAATTTACTGAGCCTGTCATACCAAGCTCTAGGAGCTTGCTTCAAACCATAGAGAGCTTTATTCAACTTATATACATGGGAAGGGAAGTCTGAGCATTCAAAGCCAGGAGGTTGATGAACAAAGACATCCTCCTTAATTTCCCCATTGAGAAAAGTAGATTTTACATCAATCTGCTGGAGATTTATTCCAAGAGAGCATGCATAAGCTAACAGAATTCTAATGGCTTCTAACCTGGCTACAAGGGCAAAAGACTCTTCAAAATCAATTCCGAATTCTTGGTTATACCCCTGAGCAACAAGTCTGGCCTTATTTTTGACAACATTACCTAGCTCATCAGTTTTATTTCTAAAGACCCACTTCGTCCCAATGACATTTCCATCAACAGGAGGTGGGACTAGATGCCACACCTTGTTCCTGTCAAACTGATTAAGCTCCTCGTGCATGGCATTGATCCAATGCACATCCTTTAGGGCAATGTCAATAGGCTTGGGTTCTACATGCGAAACCAATGCATATGCATTTAATTCATTTTGAGCTCTAAGAAAACCTCTAGTCCTAGGAGGTTCATGCAAATCACCAATGATGTTCTCAATAGGATGACCTCTTAAGAATCTGACATTGGTAATTTGGTTACCTTGATCTTCATTTACCTCCCCATGAACAGTAGGCTCCTCTGCATTATTTTCTTCTGGCTCTGCTTCTTGATCTGATTGGTCTGCAGATTGTCTTTCATTCAATATTTCTCCATCATCTTCTTTCCTGTACAGACCATTTTCACATTTAGTTAGGGATTCATCAAATACAATATGTGGAGATTCCTCAACAGTTTTAGAGTTAAGATTGTACACTCTAAATGCTCTAGTGTATTCAGAATACTCAAGAAAAATTCCTGGATCACTTTTAGGTTCAAATTTATCAAGATCTCTTTTATCATTAACATGAATGAAGCATTTACAGCCAAAGACCTTGAAATAAGCAATTGAAGGCTTCTTACCTTTCAGAATCTCATAAAGAGTTTTCTGAGTGAAAGGCCTTACCATGCTTCTGTTGATTATGTGGCATGCAGTATTAACTGCCTCTGCCCAAAATTTTCTTGGTAAGCCACCTTCAACAAGTAGTGTACGTGCCATCTCCACAATCGTACGGTTCCTCCTTTCTACTATTCCATTCTGCTCAGGCGTCCTAGGTGAGGAGAATCGATGATTAATCCCATTGACCCTGCAAAATTCATCAAATTGAGAATTCTCGAACTCACCTCCATGATCAGATAAGATATTTTCAATCAAATTTTCATTTTTCTATTTTATTTTCAAATAGAACTCCTGAAATTCCATGAATGCATCATTTTTATGTTTAAGGAAAAAGACCCAAGTATACCTGGAGAAGTCATCAACTAGAACATATCCATATCTTCTCCCTGACAAGCTGGCTGAACGAGTGGGTCCAAATAAGTCCATGTGTATCAGTTCATAAGGTTTAAAGGACATGTTTTAAGTTCTTGATTTAAATGACTTCCTAGTTTGCTTGGATTGTGTACACGCACTACACACCTTAATTTCCTTCTTGAAAGAAACGTCGGGGAGTCCTCTAACCATGCTATGTTTATTCAATTTATGCAAAACCGTATAGCTGGCATGGCCTAATCTACGATACCACAGGAATGCTAAGTCAACTTTATTTGTAGTTAGGCAAAGATTAGAATGAGCTAAATCATCTAAATCTACCAAGTAGATGTTATTTACTCCTTTTCCTGAAAATTTAACTATATCCAAATCAGGTTCAAAGATTTTGCAATGTTGAGAGTCAAATACTACCTTGTGTCCTTTGTCACATAGCTGGCTGATACTGAGTAAGTTGTATGCAAGACCATCAACCAGCAGTACCTCTTCAATGCAATAGGTAGTACACTTACCTACTTTACCTGATCCGATGATTCTACCCTTTGTATTTCCTCCAAAGGTGACAAAGCCTCCATTCTTCTCAGTCAGCATGCAAAATTTGGTCTTGTCTCCTGTCATATGCCTGGAGTAGCCACTATCAAGATACCACATATTGCTTCTGGCTACCAGGCATACCTGCAATCACAATCAGGTAGAGAATTTTGGAACCCAAAACTGTTTGGGCTCCAAAGTAGAAACAGAACAATTGAAACAAGACATCAATTATTTAGGAATCCACATCTGTTTAAACATGGTTGGCTTAGTGGAATTCATGACATTCTGTTTATTATCCTTCTTTCTCTCAGCACCAACTGATTGAACCTTCTTCCTCTGGTGCTTTGGTTTATATTGAGTTCTGGCTCCATCCTTATTAGCAGCAAAATTGTTTTTGTGCCAGTGCCCAGGCCAATAGGTCCTCAGATATTTGTGGCCAGCTGTAGTCCTAGACTGACCCCATCTAGCAGATTGAGGTCTATGGTAATGAGTGAGAAAAGGTTGACATCTAGACCTCCCTTGGACCTGATTCCATCTAGACCTATAGAATGGTTGGACCTGTTTGTGAGGATAGGTGTGATAGGTCTGAACCTTGGGCTGGTAAGTATAGCTTTTCTGGCCCCATGCAGCATTATGTCTCCCTTGCACTGGTGGCCCACTAGACTTCTGTACAGGTTTATGTTGGGTCTTCTTCTTGATAGGTGATGATGGCGGGGACTTGGTGGCTTTGCCCTGGGGTTCAGACTTGCTTGGAGGCTGACCCCGAACCTGAGACTCACATTTGGGTGAAGGGTAAGATCTGCTAGACTCACCAACCTTCTGTTTACCCTTGTCCTTGGCACTGGACATTTTCGAACTGACAGTTTTTGAAACAGAATTTTCACTTGACATTTTTATAAGAGGTCCCTTCTTTTTCTCTGTCACAAATGATATGGTTTTCATGTCAAGGCTTTTAGTAGTAGTTGAGTTGAATCCAAGACCTTCTTTTCTAAAGTTCACGTTTGACCCTAACAAAGCATTGAGATTGTCTGTGCCTTGGGTCATATTTTCTATTATTTTTATTTTGTCAGCATTTCCTTTTTCTAAATTTTCTACTGTTTTCTTTAATTCAGAATTTACACACAAGATAGCTTCATATTTCTCATTTGAAATTTTTAATTCATTTTCAAACAATTGAACTCTCAGCTTCAAGTCATCATTAGCATTCTTTAACAGTTCATTCTCCTTTCTAGTATCTGTTAAAGCATGCTTCAGATCATCAAATTCAGCACAAAAAATTTTTAAATTGTCATTTTCTGATTACAGACAGGCTATTTTGTCAGACATGGTTTTATCATTCAAAATGGAGTTTACTTTCTTCTTCAAATACCTGTTCTCCTTTCTAATGTCATCTACTTTATCTAGCAAGTCTCCATAAGCATCCTCCCAATCAGAAATTGTATAGTGCTCAAAGGGAGAGGATACCTCATCGGAGTCTTCTTCCTCCTTTTCATCATTCCTGGCCATCAGGCAGATGGGCTTTTCTTCGTCTTCACTTTCTGATGTACTTCTCAAATTGCCCTCGTCCTCGTCGCTCCATGTACTCACCATTGCTTTTCCTATGGGAGCTCTTTTCTTGGACTTTTCTTTCAGCATTTGGAGCTCTGGACAATCTGCCTTCATATGCCCAGCCTTCCTACAATGATAACAAACATTAGTGTCAGGTTTCTTAGCTGGGTTGAACCTATACCTGTTGTGTCGCCGGCCGCTGAATTGTCTTCGGCCGAAAGTTTTGCCTTCTTTCCTTAAGAATCGCCTGAACTCTCTTGTCAACATAGCAAGTTGATCTCTATCGATTTCTGACCCAGATAGGCTGCTCTGCTCGCTTGATGATCCACTATGGCTGGATCTGCTTGTTTTGTTGGAACTAGCCTTCAGCGCAATTGGTTTCTTCTTGTTCTCGAGCCCATCAATTTTGGGAAGGTTCATCTCATATGCCATTAGAGAACCTATTAGCTCGTCAACTTTCATCGTCTGAAGATCTCTTGACTCCTCGATCACTGTTGCCTTTGTGTGCCAAACAGGAGTGAGTGTCACGTCCCGAGCGCGGAAGATACCCGGAGGTGCGCGACGAGTTTATATCAATCATGTCAATCAGAGTGGTCGTGTATTCGACACAAAGACAGAGATGCGCAAAAGTAAAGATAACCCATTCCTTTATTCCATAATAGATAGACTATTACAAATCCAATACTCTATTCAAAATAAAAGGAAAAGTACATAGTTGACTCAAGAAAATAGGAAAAAGACTAGATGACACTAGGAAAAGCTCTAGCTCTTTCACTCTAGACTTTTCCCATCCGTTTGAGTCTCGTCATCGGACTTACCTGAAAAGTAAGGGACAAACACGGAGTGAGTGAACGCTCAGTAGGAAATTATATCTCAAGCGCTAGCAAGGGGTTTAAGTAATTACATTTTTCATGAATGGACTATAGCTATGCATGCTCGTATAAAACGACAAGATAGAGAGAATGTAATATCAAGAGCACAAGGTGAACTAGTCAGGAACTTTCAACAAGATAACAAGATATTCAAGATATTCAAGCAAGTACGTTTAACAGGTCATGTCAAGAATTGGCTATCACGTTTCAAGCAAGCAAGTAATTACTCATTTTTTTTGGGTCACGCAATTCATGTCAAGTCAAGTACGAGTCAAGTACAAGATTTTTGTGGAATGTCCAATCAAGCTAGTCATGCACTCGGTATAATGCCAAATACCTTATCATTAAAACTCCCATGGGCACAAGTACTTTCGGGTGCTCCTCCTAGGACCAGATCGGGCCCTATATGCGCAGGCATTTATCATGTATTTTTGACATCCACTCTTGTATATATATATAGCCAATATGGAATTTCAACAATTTAAGCTTGTAGACACGTAGGATAACTTTGAGAGAATGAAGTCCAAAAAAAAATATAACCTTGGACATAGAGACGCGATAAGAACGGTATAATCATGACGATCGATGAAACTAGGTGGAATTAGGTTCCCTTAACTTGGGTACCATGACAAACAAGTATGGACATTCTTTTTATAGAATTGAGGTCCACATGAACATCGGAATATGGCATGATATCATCATCCCATTAAGAATTCTCATGATATACTCTTTGCATATCATAAGGGCCGGTATACCATGTTTCTTTAGAGTGACATGGCATGCAATAGTGTAATGGGTTTTTAGGGTACAACCCGCTCAGTCGACCTTGAGGGAATCCAAGGTACGAGGAGTCTTACGGAGGTCTCTATGACTAACTCGCTAGTCCAAAGGAACGGAATGTCCAATGGAGAGCTTGTATGTCAATGAGAGTTGAGGGTGATCGATGTAACATCATGAAACGTGGGACTATACTCACGGAGTGGAGATATAGTGCCGATATACATATAGATAGATATATTGAAACCATCGGTTATCAGAAACAGGAAAAAAAACATTTTTACAGGAAAATAACGACTTAAGTAAAGTCACTACTCAAGTAATTAACGCCTTAGATAGGGGCGTTTATATATTTTTCCTATTTTGCAGGGATTTCAATAATTCAGTATTTCACCAAAAACGCGCCCTGGTGAGGGGCATTTCATTATAATTTGACAACTTATACAGTGGTCGTTCATTCTTTACTTCGATTTTACAGAATGTATATTTTCAGCAATTTATCAAAAACACGCCCTAGACAGGGGCGTTAGTTTTCAATTCACGTCCTGAACATGGGCGTTAGTTAAGTGAGAAACGACTTACACAGGGTCGTTAATTCAAGAATTTATAATTTCTAGAAACAAGAGACATGGTCATGACAGGATAAATATCGGGATTTCAGTAAATATGATCATGTACTAATTTAGAATCATGTTTAAGTGAATATGGATTAATTTCCATGGTTAATTAACAATTAATCAAATTGACGTCTGTGTATAGGGCGTCAAAATGTTTGAATTGACGACCTTGCCAGGGTCGTTTATTTAATTAGCGCCCTGGTCTGGGTCGCGTCTTCAATTAGCGCCTTTGGAAAGGGCGTCTCTTTTTAACAAAAACAATTTAAACTCACGAAAACTATATGCAGGGATGAACTAATATATGTGGTCCAACATTATTATTGTGATTTGGGCTACAGTGCTTGAGAAAATCCTACCTTGATAATTTGAGTTGGATGAACTGACGAAGGGTTTGAAAAAGATCTGAAGCTTCAACTGCAACCAATCAACCGCAGTATCAACAGGAGGAACGTTCGTTTTGAAGAACCCTTGTTCTTCGACAGAGCTTCCTACAGAGAAATATGAAGACATATCAATCTTCACTTCATAATACTTTGGCTGAAGGTAAGAGGAGAGAAGAACTTACGGTTGTTCTTCACGACGTCAAGGTTTCTTCAACCTGGAAGAAGGAAGAAGATGACGAATCAATAACCTTCGTAAAAATCAAAAGGGACAGAGGGACAAAAGAGTTATGGTTCTGTACTTACCTTCAGAGAACTCGAACGCCAAATAGCGTTCTTGACAGAATCAAACGAGTATTTATAGGGTCTTAGAAATCCTAATAAGGCTAGAGTTATACTGGAAGTAATACTTCCATAATTGAGTTATTACCACATTCGAACTCTTTCTCGTAGTTATCACTTACCCTGGATAAGTTCTGAGTTCGAACGGAAGATGAACTGAAATTGACGCCTTGTCATAGGGCGTTTCTTAAAGACACGCCCAGTGGAGAGGCGTTTCTTGTTTAAAACACGCCCAAGAAAGGGGCGTTTATTCTACTTGCCCTATTTGGTGTTTGGAATTTGACGCCTTGTGGTGAGGGCGTCCCTTCTTGAATCACGCCTTGTTTAAGGGCGTTTTTAATTTAAATAGCACCTTTATCAGAGGCGTTATTTCATTTTGTTTCATTTATCTATTTATTTGATTTATTTAAAATTATTATTATTATTAATATTTTATCAGGGTTGCTACACCCTCCCCCACTTAAAAAGAATTTGGTCCCCAAATTCAATTGCACATATATGTATACACGTGGAGAGTGTAGAGTATATACCTCTTAGAATAACTCGGGAAATCGTTTCCTCATAGATTCCTCGGTCTCCCTTGTTGCTTCGTGTTCAGAATTCTTATTCCATTGTACCTTAAGCATGGGAATAACCTTATTCCTTAGAGCACGTATTTCACGATCTAATATCTTCATAGGCTTTTGTTCATATGTGAGATTCTTCTGGATTACTAGGTTTCCATGCTCAATAATATGTGATGGATCATGCACATACTTTTTCAACATAGATATGTGAAACACATTGTGCACTTCGGACAATTGAGGAGGCAATGCGATGCGATAAGCAACCTCGCCAACTCTTTCTATAATTTCAAAAGGTCCGATGTATCTTGGTGTAAGCTTGCCTTTAACACCAAATCTCCGTATGCTACGTCCAGGTGATATCTTGAGAAATACATGATCTCCGATTTGGAATTCAAGATCTCTCCTTCTTGTATCAGCATAAGCTTTTTGCCTTGTCTGAGTAACTTGTAATCTTTCTCTGATTACTTGTATCTTCTCAGTTGTATCCCTTACCATGTCTGGACCTAACAGTTGTTTCTCTCCAATTTCATTCCAGCATAAGGGTGATCGGCAACTCCTTCCGTATAAAGCTTCGAAAGGTGCCATTTGGATACTAGCTTGGTAGCTATTATTATATGCAAACTCAATTAGAGGCAAGTGGTCATGCCAGTTTTCTCCAAAGTCAATGATGCAAGCTCTAAGCATGTCCTTGACTACCTGATTGGCTCTCTCGGTCTGACCATCCGTTTGAGGATGAAAAGCTATACTAAAATTAAGTCTCGTCCCCAACGAATGTTGTAGTCCCTTCCAAAAATGAGAAGTAAAACGGAGATCTTTGTCAGACACGATTGAGACAGGCATACCATGCAATCTGACTATCTCCTTGATGTATAATGCAGCCAAAATATCAACTGACCATCGGCTTTTGATTGGCAAGAAATGCACCGATTTAGTCAATCGGTCAATGATAACCCAAATTCCATCATATCCTCCTTTTGATTTAGATAATCCCATGATAAAATCCATACCGATGTCTTCCCACTTCCATTTGGGAATATCCAGAGGATGTAGTTTTCCCGCAGGCTTTTGGTGTTCTGCCTTGACCTGTTGGCATGTGAGACAGCGTGATACATAGTCCGCTATTTCTCTTTTCATATTTGGCCACCAAAAATTTCTTTTCATATCTTGGTACATTTTGGTAGATCCTGGATGAATCGTGTACCTTGATCTGTGAGCCTCATCTAATATCTTCTTCTTTAATTCTGGACAATCTGGTATACAAGTTCTATCCTTGAACATTAATCTTCCATCAGAAGCTAATTGGAAATCAGATTGTCCTTCTAATTTGCCCTTGATTTCTACTGTCATAGGATCATCGTCCTGAAGTGCTGGTATCTCAGATAATAAATCTGACTGTATGCTTACATGAGATAATGTGATATACCTAGTTTTCGTGTCCATGCTTATATTGAGCTCGGAGAACTGTTCTAGTAACTTCCATTCTTGTATCATACAATTGGCTATCATCGCTCTCGGCTTTCGACTAAGGGCATCAGCAACACAATTACCCTTTCCGGGATGATATTATATATTGAAGTCGAAGTCCTTAAGATATTCCAGCCAGCGTCTTTGTCTCATGTTTAACTCCTTCCATGAGAAAAGATATTTGAGACTCTTGTGGTCAGAGTATACAGTGAACTGCACTCCATATAGATAATGTCTCCATATCTTCAGTGCAAATACTACCGCAGCCAATTCTAAGTCATGGACGGGGTAGTTCTCCTCATGCTTCTTTAATTGACGAGAAGAGTAGGCTATAACCTTTCCTTGTTGCATTAGAACACATCCGAGGCCAATGCCAGAAGCATCAGTGTATACCTCAAACTTTTCTCCTTCAATTGGTAATGCTAAGATAGGAGCTGTAGTAAGATGATCCTTGAGAGTTTGGAAGCTTCTTTCACATTCCTCACTCCATTCATAACGGATCTCCTTGCGAGTTAACCTCGTAAGTGGTACGACGATCTTAGAGAAATCCTTGATGAATCGCCTGTAATGGCCAGCAAGACCTAAGAAACTTCGGATCTCGCTAGCATTGGTTGGTCTTTCCCAGTTCCTTACAGCTTCAACCTTTGACGGATCTACAGACAAACCGTCCTTTGATATAACATGCCCGAGAAAAGTTACTTCTTCAAGCCAGAATTCACACTTGCTAAGTTTTACATATAATTGGTTTATCCTCAATATTTGTAATGAAATCCTTAAATGCTCCTCATGCTCTTCCTTGATCTTAGAATAAATCAATATATCATCGATAAAGACCACCACGAATTGATCCAAATAAGGCCTGTATATGCTATTCATTAACTGCATAAAGGCAGCAGGGGCATTTGTTAATCCGAAAGGCATAACAACGAATTCATAATGGCCATACCTGCTTCTGAATGCGGTCTTATGAATGTCATCGTCTTTGATCCTTAACTGATGATATCCCGACCTGAGATCAATCTTTGAGAAATACTTGGATCCAGATATTTGATCAAATAATTCATCGATTCTCGACAGTGGATACTTGTTCTTGATAGTGAGGTGATTCAACTGTCGATAGTCGATGCATAATCTCATGGATCCATCTTTCTTCTTTACGAATAGCACAGGTGCTCCCCACGGGGAAGTACTTGGTCTAATGAATCCTTTCTTAATGAGTTCCATCAATTGCTCATTTAACTCCTTGAGTTCAGCAGGTGACATTCTATAAGGTGCCTTTGAAACTGGACCAGCACCAGGGACTAAGTCAATGGTGAAGGCCACTTCTCTTTGCGGGGGTAATCCCAGCAAATCCTTCGGAAACACGTCCGGAAATTCCTGCACTACTGGAATGTCTTCTAGCTTGGTTTCCTTAGCTTCTTTAATTGTGACGAAGGCAAGGAAAGATGTACATCCTTTCCTGATGTGCTTGCTAGCTCGGAGAGCTGAAATAATAGGGGATTTGCTCCGACTCTTGGGGCTAGTAAATATTAGTTCTGGAAATTCCTTGAATGTAACCTTACTATTGCGGCAATCAACCGTTGCTTGATCTTGGATAACCAATCTGCCCCTAGTATTACATCATACTCTTTCAGATCTAGACATATGAGATCAATAGGGAGATTTTGACCATGAATCAATACTTCGCAGTTTTGGTAATGATGTGTAATATCAGTCTCATCATCCAGAGGAGTAGACAAAACTAACTTTATCCATTCCGGTTCTAGGGGTAATGGGTCAGCAAACTTTTTAGAAACAATCTAATGTGATGCACCAGTATCAATTAAGACGTATGCATTCCTGGAACAAACTTTCAATATACCTTCCACTAAGCCGCCTCCTTCTACTTGCTCGGTTTCCTTGATTGCATGAAGACGAGCATTCTTGGTTACTGGGCGTTTTCCGTCATCGGCTTGATTATTTAGTAGTGGGCAATCGGGAATCCGATGCTCACGACTCCCACAACGGAGACATGCTCCAAGTTTCCTCCAGCATTCTTCTGCTCTATGACCCGCTTTATCACAATGTTTGCACACTGTATTTGAAGGGGTAGTGGTGATAGAGAAGGGCTTGGTCTTCTTAAATTTCTGATCTTGCGAGGACGTACGTCCATTGTTGGGCCTTTTCTTGAAGTTGGGTTTAAAGGAACCCGAACCTGTAACTTGTTCCTTCTTATCCTTACCACGAATTCTATCAGATAGTTCCGTGGCATCTTCTAATAATTGAGCTCGGCGCACGATTTCGGAATAAACTTGGATATCCATCGGCGCCAGCTGAGTAATATAGTGGGGCCTAAGCCCATTAAGAAATCTACGGGCCTTCATGTTCTCCGTGCTAATCAAATGCTTAGCATATCTAGACAACCGGGAGAACTGAGCTTCATACTCGGCCACGGACAAAGATCGTTGCTTCAGTGCAGCAAATTCTGCAGCCTTCTTTTCCTGAACTCGATCTGAAAAGTATTTAGCATTGAAGTGTTCTACAAATTCTTCCCATGTGACTTGATTGGGATCTATTGTAGCTTCAATCGACTCCCACCAGCATCTAGCATCCCTTTCTAACTGGAAAGTGGCTAATAAGACTTTGTCTTGATCCGTGCATTGCATAAGACGGAATATACGTTCTATCTCCCTAATCCAGTGTTCAGCGTCATCTGGATCAGTAGAACCCGTGAACTTGGGCGGGTTCATGTTCTTGAAAGTCTGGTGGAGACTTCCTGCTCGTTGTCCACCTCCGTGTGCTACTTGTTGCAGCACTTGAGTCATGCCTTGAAGTGTACGCTGCATATTGCGCCACTGAGCACGTTCGGCAGCCATTATCCTACAATTACAATAACTAGATTAATACGTGATCGTATTTAAAGACTCATACACTATGTTAAATTTAACCCTTGGTTCTACCCAATCTCACTGGTTTAAAGGTTCAAACTTATCCTTGGACTTGGGTTTTTCCTAGGAATTGAATACCTTAGGCTCTGATACCACAAAAACTGTCACGTCCCGAGCGCGGAAGATACCCGGAGGTGCGCGACGAGTTTATATCAATCATGTCAATCAGAGTGGTCGTGTATTCGACACAAAGACAGAGATGCGCAAAAGTAAAGATAACCCAATCCTTTATTCCATAATAGATAGACTATTACAAATCCAATACTCTATTCAAAATAAAAGGAAAAGTACATAGTTGACTCAAGAAAATAGGAAAAAGACTAGATGACACTTGGAAAAGCTCTAGCTCTTTCACTCTGGACTTTCCCCATCCGTTTGAGTCTCGTCATCGGACTTACCTGAAAAGTAAGGGACAAACACGGAGTGAGCGAACGCTCAGTAGGAAATTATATCTCAAGCGCTAGCAAAAGGTTTAAGTAATTACATTTTTCATGCATGGACTATAGCTATGCATGCTCGTATAAAACGACAAGATAGAGAGAATGTAATATCAAGAGAACAAGATGAACTAGTCAGGAACTTTCAACAAGATAACAAGATATTCAAGATATTCAAGCAAGTATGTTTAACAGGTCATGTCAAGAATTGGCTATCACGTTTCAAGCAAGCAAGTAATTACCCTTTTTTTTTTGGTCACGCAATTCATGTCAAGTCAAGTACGAGTCAAGTACAAGATTTGTGTGGAATGTCCAATCAAGCTAGTCATGCACTCGGTATAATGCCAAATACCTTATCATTAAAACTCCCATGGGCACAAGTACTTTCGGGTGCTCCTCCCAGGACCAGATCGGGCCCTATATGCGCAGGCATTTATCATGTATTTTTGACATCCACTCTTGTATATATATATAGCTAATATGGAATTTCAACAATTTAAGCTTGTAGACACATAGGATAACTTTGAGAGAATGAAGTCCAAAAAAATATATAACCTTGGACATAGAGAGGCGATAAGAACGGTATAATCACGACGATCGATGAAACTAGGTGGAATTAGGTTCCCTTAACTTGGGTACCATGACAAACAAGTATGGACATTCTTTTTATAGAATTGAGGTCCACATGAACATCGGAATATGGCATGATATCATCATCCCATTAAGAATTCTCATGATATACTCTTTGCATATCATAAGGGCCGGTATACCATGTTTCTTTAGAGTGACATGGCATGCAATAGTGTAATGGGTTTTTAGGGTACAACCCGCTCAGTCGACCTTGAGGGAATCCAAGGTACGAGGAGTCTTACGGAGGTCTCTATGACTAACTCGCTAGTCCAAAGGAACGGAATGTCCAATGGAGAGCTTGTATGTCAATGAGAGTTGAGGGTGATCGATGTAACATCATGAAACGTGGGACTATACTCACGGAGTGGAGATATAGTGCCGATATACATATAGATAGATATATTGAAACCATCGGTTATCAGAAACAGGAAAAAAAATATTTTTACAGGAAAATAACGACTTAAGTAAAGTCACTACTCAAGTAATTAACGCCTTAGATAGGGGCGTTTATATATTTTTCCTATTTTGCAGGGATTTCAATAATTCAGTATTTCACCAAAAACGCGCCCTGGTGAGGGGCGTTTCATTATAATTTGACGACTTATACAGTGGTCGTTCATTCTTTACTTCGATTTTACAGAATGTATATTTTCAGCAATTTATCAAAAACACGCCCTGGACAGGGGCGTTAGTTTTCAATTCACGTCCTGAACAGGGGCGTTAGTTAAGTGAGAAACGACTTACACAGGGTCGTGAATTCAAGAATTTATAATTTCTAGAAACAAGAGACATGGTCATGACAGGATAAATATCGGGATTTCAGTAAATATGATCATGTACTAATTTAGAATCATGTTTAAGTGAATATGGATTAATTTCCATGGTTAATTAACAATTAATCAAATTGACGTCTGTGTACAGGGCGTCAAAATATTTGAATTGACGACCTTGTCAGGGTCGTTTATTTAATTAGCGCCCTGGTCTGGGTCGCGTCTTCAATTAGCGCCTTTGGAAAGGGCGTCTCTTTTTAACAAAAACAATTTAAACTCACGAAAACTATATGCAGGGATGAACTAATATATGTGGTCCAACATTATTATTGTGATTTGGGCTACAGTGCTTGAGAAAATCCTACCTTGATAATTTGAGTTGGATGAACTGACGAAGGGTTTGAAAAAGATCTGAAGCTTCAACTGCAACCAATCAACCGCAGTATCAACAGGAGGAACGTTCGTTTTGAAGAACCCTTGTTCTTCGACAGAGCTTCCTACAGAGAAATATGAAGACATATCAATCTTCACTTCATAATACTTTGGCTGAAGGTAAGAGGAGAGAAGAACTTACGGTTGTTCTTCACGACGTCAAGGTTTCTTCAACCTGGAAGAAGGAAGAAGATGACGAATCAATAACCTTCGTAAAAATCAAAAGGGACAGAGGGACAGAAGAGTTATGGTTCTGTACTTACCTTCAGAGAACTCGAACGCCAAATAGCGTTCTTGACAGAATCAAACGAGTATTTATAGGGTCTTAGAAATCCTAATAAGGCTAGAGTTATACTGGAAGTAATACTTCCATAATTGAGTTATTACCACATTCGAACTCTTTCTCGTAGTTATCACTTACCCTGGATAAGTTCTGAGTTCGAATGGAAGATGAACTGAAATTGACGCCTTGTCATAGGGCGTTTCTTAAAGACACGCCCAGTGGAGAGGCGTTTCTTGTTTAAAACACGCCTAAGAAAGGGGTGTTTATTCTACTTGCCCTATTTGGTGTTTGGAATTTGACGCCTTGTGGTGAGGGCGTCCCTTCTTGAATCACGCCTTGTTTAAGGGCGTTTTTAATTTAAATAGCACCTTTATCAGAGGCGTTATTTCATTTTGTTTTATTTATCTATTTATTTGATTTATTTAAAATTATTATTATTATTAATATTTTATCAGGGTTGCTACAGTGAGAGACCGCAAGATCTTCCTTACAATCTCGTAGTCTGAATAGCTCTTTCCCAAATTCCTCAGACCATTAGTTATGATAGCCAAATGAGCATGCATCTCAGTCACAATCTCACCGAGTTTCATCCGGAATGCTTCATATTCTTGGACCAGCATGTTCGCCTTGGTCTCTCTCACCTGTGATGTCCCTTCATAGATAACCTCCAGTGTATCCCACATTTCCTTGGCGGTTCTGCACGATGACACTCTGGAGAATTCAGTAGGATGAAGTGCGCACTGGATAGCATTGATGGCACTCCAGTTCAAAGTAGATTTTCTGATTTCCTCTCTCGTCCAAACTTCTTCATTCTCGTGCAGTTCGAATGGTCCCTTGCTCACTACTCGCCAGATCCCGTAATCTTTCGCTCTCATAAAGACCTGCATTCTGTTCTTCCACTAGGTGTAGTTAGAGCCATCGAAGTACGGAGGCTTGGAGATTGAATGTCCTTCTGTTATCATTCCCTTACTGTTCATGGTCGTTCCTCTTTAGGATGTTAGTCCCTGAAAAAGAGTTAGGCTCTAATACCAAGTGATAGGGGACTATGAACGATCTAGAGGGGGGTGAATAGATCAGTCACCCAATTTAAACCAGACTGCAGCAATCACAAGTGCGGAAATAAAACAAGCTGCTGCAGGACGATAGAGAAGTAAGAGAGAGCAGTCACAGAAATCCAACTATAACAGATCTAAATCAAACGGACCTAAGCATGCATCTATAGCGTATAATGGAAGTGATCATGATGAACAGCAATTCGTAAGGAAAACACACAGGAGACTGGAAGTTTTTAAGGTGGTTCGATCACAAACCCAAGATCTACGTCCACCCCACACTCCAACCTGGAATGTGGCTTCAACCGCTGATTCACAGCTTCAACTGCTGGGCCTCACAGCTTGCCTACAACCGCTGACTAACAGCTTGACCGCTAGGCATTACAACTTTGCCAACCGCTGGGGACTACAGCTTAACCCGTCCAAAGGAATCCTCCTCTGCCCGCTGAGCAATACAGCTTAGCTCTGCTGACTAACAGCTTGAAAACAAGGTTTCAGAAAATGAAATGGAAATAGATGAAAAACAAGAAAACTCAATTGGAATGTAGCTCACAATGGGCAATCTCAGTTCTGGTATCTGAACCAAGAAACTGATGGACAATCTTTCAGAGAAATTCTCTCAGACTCCTCTCACTAAATTCTCTTTCTCTCTTCTCTCTGGATCGTTTCTTTTCTTCTCTGCTGCACTCTCTCTTTTTCTTCTATTCTGAATAGCACACACAGGTCTTATGATCACGATCACTCTTCTCCAGATGAAGAAGTCTTCTATTTATAGCATCAGAGAGGTGGGCGTGTGTTCTCCACAATTCCCGCCCAGAGCGCCTTGACCACGTGGCAGTATTTTAGCTCACTGCGTTACACGCGTCACGATCATGGCTTCTTGGATCACGTGCCCTTCTTAAGTTCCTCGACCAGCAAATATCCTGTAAGGATTAGAGCATATAGTTGGTTCGAGATTTGATCTAAGCCTGTATAGACTTGATGCATAAAATGTAGTGTGCATATAAGAGAGTATGTACAACGAGAATGAATGCACGAATACATCATCCCCGAGTGTACAGACTTTGAATGCATGTAATGCATTTTGTATATGAAGAAGTATGCACATTGGGAATGAATGTACAGACATGCTATCGACGAGTGACCAGACTTATAGTGCAATGTGTAAACGATGTACAGACTTTCTGTGCATGACGCTTAAGCCTGAATGCATCATGTATAGACTTGCTACGACATCAAGGTAGTTGTGTGCAGACTTAGTGTATGTGCGAGACAATTCAATGTAGTATGCATAAAGTAAAGTATGCACATTGATAATGAATGAACGGGCATGCCATCAAGGAGTGCATGGACTTAGTGTGCATGCGACACCAATGTACAGACTTTTTGGAGTGATGATGCATGAACTTAACCACTCGTACCAGCAATGGAGTGTATAGACTTTGATTGCAAGGTAAAGAGTGTATAGACTTGATATCATGCGGCGATGTATAGACTTGCTCAGTTGTCAAAGCAACCGTGCATACTAAGTGTATGCATGGACCAAACGAGTGTACTTACTTTGGCTAACACATGCAAACATGCATCAATTAGAGATACGCACGAGATGGTCAATGCACTGACTATGTGGCGTGCAACTAAAAATAATGCACCAATGTAAGATGTGCACGAACTTGAATGAACCTGATGCAGAGAACAGACAATGCGCCATATGGCTGCGTCAATGCAATGCCCATACTGTGCTAACGCACACAGTATATATGCTGAAGTATGAAGAACGATGAAGCATGCAGAACATTTACTAATTCTTATCTTACATGATTCATTAGTGGTTGCTATCATCAAAACTATATAACTTCATCAATTCACAGGGGGCACAACAGAAACGACTCTATAAATAGGAAAAGAATATATATATAGACATATATCGATGCGAAACCATGATAAAAACTCTATTGATACATCATTCAAAATCATGTTTCAAATTACAAAACTATAGAGTTTTGGGTTCATGAAATTAATATAACTCAAAGTAATAGTGGGATATCAAAACATGCATTTCCTATCATGAATGTTTAAATAATCTCAAAGTCACGTAATTAGGTTTAAAACTTAGGTAACTAGGCTTAATAATAAGTAATATTGACAAATCATATTCTGTCTAGGGTTGACAGAACATAGCCTCTGACGGTCTAGAAGTGGGGCCTCACAGTGATTGTGACGGTCAGAGAACAGCCGTTACACTTATGTAACACGTCTGTATTGGTGCGTCAGAGTTAGCAGAGTAACTCATATATCACAGAGATTGTGACGGCTCATAGTAAGGCCGTTACATGAATGTGACGGTCCTACTGTGATGCGTCAGAGTGTCTGCTAACAAAAAGCAATATGAAACATAAGAGATTAACTCACATCATGTCTATAATCAAAACACCATGAGTTTCTAGGCATGATAAATAAGGATAGGCTATCTACATGCATAGGTGACCATGAATAGATGAATAACATGTTTCAAGTTCTCAATTTAGGGTTAAGAGATGCATGTAATGCATGGAACTAGTAAAACATGAAATTGATGCTCTACTATTCATGAAATTCAATCAAACCAGAGGGCTTATAGTCCTATCAAGTTGTTTTTCCCGTTCATGAGATAACCTACCTCTTGTCTAGGCTTCAAACTTCCAATTATGGTCTGAACACCGAACTCTAGTTCCCTTCTTCCTGTGATTTTTCAGCAACTTCTTTAGGCCCTAACTCCACGACCTCTTGACCTAAAGACGTGACATTTGGAGAGGAGTTAGTCTAAAGTATTGTAAACAAATACTTCTAAAGAACTTACCAAAGATTACACCTCCTTACCTTGATTCCTTGCGAGCCAAAAGTAAGGGTCGCACAGTTCAGAACTAGGTCCTATTTATAGGGTTTTGAAGATTAGATCGATTCTAGAGTCCTTAATTTGCTAAAATCTGATCTCTAAGAGTCCTGAGTAATGTTATAACTCTTCCTACGTTGATCTCTAGTGGATAAGAGTCCAAAGTTTTGATCTTTGTACTTGTTCTTTCCTTCACGGAACTAACAGGATGTAATGGTCTAATGCAGGTGCGTTAGAGGCATGTAACGGTCTCACGATAGATCGTTACATTTATTATTCCCAGAGTTCAACATGAATCAAACTCTTCAGCTTACGGAATTCACAGAGTGTAACGGTCGTAGACCCATGCGTTACAAGCATGTGACGGTCGCACGATAGACCGTTACATTCAACGTATATAGAGTTTTAAATAAATAAAACTCTTTTATTCATTTTCCTATATTATTATTTATATAATTCATTTTTATCCTTAAATAAGCTAAGTAACCTTCTAGAATATGGGCCAAACTTAATGGTTTTGGGCCTTAAACCCTTTTAGATGACGTGTAAATAGGCTTGGTTAATTATTCAACCTAATTGGGCCTTTATAAATTTTAGCAAATTATTTATATAAAATTCTGGGGCACTACATCTTCATTAACTCAAGGGAAGATCAAAGCCACATCCAAACCTCTTCATCAACTCAAGGGAAGATCAAAGCTACATCTTGTATCTTCTCCATCAACTCAAAGGGATCAAAGGAAGATCAAAGCAACAGATTCAAGATCCAACAATCTCAGACAAGATCTATTTCATTCTAGCATATCTCCATATCTTGTTTGAGCATTTTCATATTGTTCTATTTTCATTTCATTCAATCTATTGAAACTGAAGATCGTCCCTACCGGTGGTTAGTAGGAAGGCAATCGGGAGTTCTCCGATCTACGGTGTAGCCATCCCTGCCGACTTTGTGTGTAGGAAGACAGAAAGAGGGTTTTCTCTATTCTGTGGTTTGGGGCGTGTCCCCGGTCATGCTGTGAGTCAGCAGGGAAGCCTCACCGGGTTTTGGTGAGGGGTGGACGTAGGTTGCGGGGTTACAACCGAACCACCTTAAAAATCCCTGTGTTGTGGGTTGTTCATTGTGTGCGATTGCTCTATATCTTCTACCCCCATTCATAGGTTCGTGTGCTTCCAAACTTGGTTATCTTATTTACACACTCAAGCACTCAGATTTGCACCTTCAGTTTTATCTGTGCTTTAATTGGGCTTAGCACTTTGACTGCATCCCTTGGGCAGCCTGTTGCACCCTTACACATAGGCGCCAAGGTGAAAGTATTGCTAAGTGTTTCCCTTGCTTAGACTCGCATGCACCTTGGTTGATCACCACTACATTCACACACATATGCACTTTGAGTGATCAACATAGCACACACACAGCACGGTTGTTGCAAGCTATTTCATGCTCTAGTGTTATGCTTTATGATCCCTGCAGTACAAGGCTTGTATCTCTTAAAGATCACAAATATGCTTAAAGAAGAGTTGACGCTTCATCGCTTGTAATCCAAGTCTTTTCATTTGAGCCACTCTACTTAATTCTGCTGTGCATTGTGCCTAAGTGATTCATTCACTTTATAGGAGTGGTTCATGCTTTTGATAGCTAAGAGTTTTTAAATAGGCCAAAGCTTTTGAGAGGATCTATTCAACCCCCCCTTCTAGATCCATTTGCACCTCGCGGGACCCAACAAAAGTCCAGTTAACCCAAGGTTTTGACTCAAGGGTTAATATGTCTATATGATCCTAGAAAAGACTATAGAATTTCTAGGACATGGCACTTTTATTAAAATGAATTAATGAAATTATGAAAGCTAAGAAACGTACCGTTATGCTGCCGATTTATTTCCATGGCATAACCTAGTTTTAAGATGGTTTTTGAAATTCCTTGTTTGAAATAGAAGCATTCTTATGGTTGATTACTTTATCATGCACCTATTGTTGAAATTGTACATTCTTGGCCACATTGTTTACATGCGTGGAAGTAGCTTGATTTATACTTGAAGATGCGGATCGAGTACTGATTATGTTCAAGGGCTCTATTCTAGTCTTGTCACGCCCCGACGCGGAATATCGGGACTGGCAGTAGAAATAAGAAATAATAATAATAATAATAATATGTTGATTTCTAGACATGATGTGCTAAAACATAAGGATTAACCACGCACATAACTTCCTTAATTAAATAGCAATTTCATAATCCATGAACCCATTTACATAACCATGATAAACAACCTCAATAACTTCCATCATAACATCCACCAGACCACATTATATTGACTAACTTCACATTACAACTCTTTGAACCACATTCTAAAACACAACTAAACATAGACAATTATCTCTAGCTCCACAGCATCTATTTGGCTCGCTCGATGATCAACACTCTTGCCCGTTCCAATTGGATTGCGAGTCCTCACCTGAGCTACCTGAAAAGGGGGGAACAACTAGGTGAGCAAACGCTTAGTAGATAATAACAGGCAAGTTTAAGTAATTAACCAGTTAATTGCATTAAATGTGCGGAAAGAATAACGATATAACGAAATGACATAAAAAGAAGAGGTACAAGATCATGAATAAAATGAAACTGGGAATTGGCCAACAAGCAAGATTTAACCAAGTCAATGATAATTTCAAGTAAGAGATCACTGTCATAGACATCACGCTAGTCATGTACTCGGTGTAATACCTTACCATGTCATTCAAACTCCCCGGGGCACAAGTACTTTTCAGGCGCTCCTCCCTGGACCAGACCGGGCCCTTACGATGCGTTGACATTGATTTGTTGGATCCAAGATCACAAGTTATGTCTAGACATTAAACAAGTTTAATGGCCAAGATTCAAGATATGGAACTTACCTCAAAATTTCAAGGGTAAGTTGAAGAGATACTTTGATCAGAAAGTTCAAATTATCAAGAACCAACAGTTCCTTGAATTAACCACGAAAGATTATGAAAATCACTTCTGAAGATAAGCGGTCAGAACAGGGCCACTCAAGCAATTGTACGGTCATATATGGGCCGCACATCAAGGATCTGGGCTGAGAACCAGCCACCAGGAGTTCAAGGAATAAACGGACCATTGTCGGCCGTTTAAAGAAGAACAGTCATAAATGGACCTTTTAACTATAATGGACGGTCAAGAATGGGCCGTGCAGGGCCAGAAGGACATGAAGCCTAAGAATAAGATAAACAGGCAGTATTGGGCCGTTTCAGGGACAAACGGTCCAATAGGGTCCGCTCATCTTGGCTTGATTTAAATAACTAGAACCCACCCAATTTAGGCTCCGGGCTGCCATAGGTGGGACAGAACTGAACCAAGGTCCAGCCCACTCTCCACTGGTCAGCCTAGGGCTTATTGGGCCAATCAAAACAAGTTTTGGTCGAAGATAGAACAAGGTTAATCGACCAACAAAATTGCCACTGGGCCAAGGATGAACGGTTCATACTGGGCCACCCACTGAGTTGAACGGCTCCTTTCCGGCCGCGTAAGACTCAGTCGGTCCAAGTGATCAGTGACTCACAACACGATAATCCAAGCGATTCGATCGCGTATACAGGTTCAGGTCTTGATGGTACACCCTGTCCGGCGTCCTAGTGGGAATCCCAGGCTCGCGGGGGCTTACGGAGGTCCCGTAATGAAGGTCCTAGTCCGACGGAAGGAATATCCGGCGGAGAGTCCCAACCATTACAAGGAATTGGGGCTAATAAATCAGCGAAAACCAGTAATGTGGTCAGTCAATTCTACCGGAGTAAAATGACTGTCAAACAATCCTAATAAAATTTTCAATTTAATAATGAATCATGATCGATATTAACATTCATTAAAGAAGATGATCTAAGGTCAAAATGAATAAATCACCAAAGTTATAATCATTAACTGTTATAATTTTCCAGGGGTTTATTTTTGCATGTTGCTACTTACATTTAAGCACTAACCTACTATCATAAATCATACGAGAAAGATAACTTCATCAATCTTGTAAAGATGGACGGTCCAGTAGGGACCTTTCATCCTGCTCGGCGGTCGCACGACAGGCCGTTTATCTCCCTCGGGTCAGAAGGCCTGCTGGAGATGAGCGGTCTGTAAAGAGCCGCTGGAAGAGACGAACGGTCAACAACTGGCCGCCTGATAGAAGGGCGGTCTAGGTCATGCCGCTCTTCCCAGAAACATAATACGAATCACAACACATAAACGGTCAGTAATATGCCGCCTAACCATGTTGGGCGGTCTATCGTGAGGCCGCGCAAGTCAGAAATAGTCAAGGCCCCTTTCGCCCTGCTCGCCTCCGGGGAGTTGGCTAGAGTTACAATAAATTACAAAATACGCATAGCACAGAGCATAATAATTAGGGCTTTTTGATTCAAAAGAAAGAGCATGAAAAGTTTTACAATATAACATGCTCAATTTAATCTTCAGTGCCTGCAATCCCCACTTAAACGAGATGAAACAAGTATAACCCTAAATATGACATGCTTCTACTAAACCCTAAAATTCTCGTAGGGTACTAAATAACTTTTAGGGCTTTTGCATCTAATAGAAAGAGCACTCGATGCTTGTTCTAACCCTATATGATACTTAAGGTTTGGCTTGTTATAACCTACCTTAATTGGAGGAAGAAGGAAAAAGAAGGGACGACGACGTGCTAAGAACACCCCGTCGGTGATCGCTGGAATCTGCCCTCGTCCACTATAGCAACCCTGATAAATTTAAAAGGAATAAATAAATCAAAATAGATTAAAGGATTTAGTAATTAAACGAAAGAGCTTGGAATAAAAATAATTAAACCCGGATGAAAATAACGCCTTAGATCTAGGCACTACTTTACAATAAAACGCCCTTACAAAATAACGCCTTAGATCTAGGCACTACTTTACAATAAAACGCCCTTACCTAAGACGTGTTTTGAAGAAAGGACGCCCACATGTCACGGCGTCAAATTTCAAACGACCAAAATAAATAAAAAGGGCAAGTTTGCATAACGTCCTTTGAGTGGACGCGTTTCAACAAGAAACGACGCTTGACAAGGCGTCAATTTAATTTCGACGCCCTTATTTAGGACGCTAATTCAGTTTGAGTTTCGTTCGACCCAGGAGTCTATCCAGGGTAAGTTGATAACTATGAGAAAGAGTTTGAATGTAGTAATAATTCTATATGGAAGTGTTACTTCCAATCGAACACTAACTCTATTAGGATCACCTAAATCCTATAAATAACCTACTGCTTGAACCGAGAACGCTATTTGGCGTTCGGAGTTTTCTAAGGTATGCGAAGAACAGCAGGTTCTTCTTCTTCCTTCTTCCTTATATTGTGTTCGATCAACGCATGAAGAACTAATGATTCTTCATACTCTTCTCTGATTACAGGTTGAAAGCTGCTGTCTTCTGAAGAACAAGTAAGTTCTTTCCCCTTGCTTTCGGTTACGTATAAGAAGATTTTAATATCTTCTTCTTCGTTCTTCTGTCTCTACAGGTTGTCTGTAGAAGTGAACCCGGTTGATTGAAGAATTGAGGGTTCTTCATCTACATCCTCTTAATTACCCTTGCTGCTGTTATTAGGATCGAAAGCTTCAAAAAGACTCTGTTTATAAAACAGAGTATCGTTTTTCCCAGAACCAACATCTGTTCATCCGTCAGTTTATCATCATCAAGGTAGTTTTTCTCAAGCACTGTAGCCCAAATCACCATAATAACTATATTAAACCATATATATTAGTTTATGGATATAGTTTTCACAAGTTTTAAAAGTTCTATTGTTGGACAGAAACGCCCTTTCCAAGGGCGCTAATTTTATACGCGACCCAGACTAGGGCGCTATTTAAATAAACGACCCTGACAAGGTCGTCAATTCAAAAGATTTGACGCCCTGTACACAGACGTCAAATTAATTACCTGATAATTACCCATGTTAATTAGTCCAATATTCACTTAAACATGATTCTAAATCAGTGCATGATCATTAATCCTGATATTATCCTGTCATGACCATATCTCGTTTTCTGGAAATTTCAATACTTGAAAAATTATAAATTCTTGAAATACACGACCCTGTATAGGTCGTCTCTCACTTGACTAACGCCCCTGTTCAGGGCGTGAATTGAAAAGTAACGCCCCTGTCCAGGGCGTGTTTCTGATAAATTATTGAAAATATATATTCTGCAAAAATAGAGGTAAAGAATGAACGACCATTGCATACGTCGTCAACTTTTAATTAAACGCCCCTTATCAGGGCGCGTTTTTGGTAAAATACGGAAATATTGAAAATTTGCAAAAATGTAAAATAGATAAACGCCCTTACTGAAGGCGTTAATTACTTGAGTAGTGACTTTACTTAAGTCGTTATTTTCCTGTAAAAATGTTTTTACCCTGTTTCTGATAACCGATGGTTTCAATATATCTATATATATGTATATCGGCACTATATCTCCACTCCGTGAGTATAGTCCCACGTTTCATGATGTTTTATCAATCACCCTCAACTCTCATTGACATACAAGCTCTCCATTGGACATTCCGTTCCTTTGGACTAGCGAGTTAGTCATAGAGACCTCCGTAAGACTCCTCGTACCTTGGATTCCCTCAAGGTCGACTGAGCTGGTTGTACCCTAAAAATCCATTACACTATTGAATGCCATGTCACTCTAAAGAAACATGGTATACCGGCCCTTATGACATGCAAAGAGTATATCATGAGAATTCTTAATGGGATGGAGATATCATGCCATTTATTGATGTTCTTGTGGACCTCAATCCTATAATAAGAATGAGGGTATCTTACCTTTGATGTACTGTTCATGTGGACCTCAATTCTATATAAAGAATGTCCATACTTGTCATGGTACTCGAGTTATGGGAACCTAATTCCACCTAGTTTCATCGTTCATCGTGATTGTACCGTTGTTATTGCCTATCTATGTCCAATGTCGTATTTTTGGACTCCATTCTCTCAAAGTTATCCTACGTGTCTACAAACTTAAATTGTTGAAATTCCATATTGGCTATATATATATATACAAGAGTGGATGTCAAATATACATGATAAATGCCTGCGCATATAGGGCCTGATCTGGTCCTGGGAGGAGCACCCGAAAGTACTTGTGCCCATGGGAGTTGAATGATAAGGTATCTGGCATTATACCGAGTGCATGACTAGCTTGATTGGACATTCCACACAAATCTTGTACTTGACTCGTACTTGACTTGACATGAATTGCGTGACCCGAGAAAGGGTAATTACTTACTTGCTTGATACATGATAGCCAAAGTTCTTGACATGACTTGCTAAAGAGTACTTGCTTGAATATCTTGTTATTTTTTTCTTGAAAGCTCATGACTAGTTCATCTTGCTGTCTTATTGATAAATTCTCTCTCTATCTTGTCGTTTTATACGAGCATGCATAGCTACAGTACATACATGAAAGATGTAATTATTTAAACCCCTTGCTAGCGCTTGAGATCTAATTTCCTACTGAGCGTTCGCTCACTCCGTGTGTTCCCTACTTTTCAGGTAATTCCGACGACGAGGGAAGTCAATCGGATGGGAGTGGTCAATAGTGAAAGTGATAGAACTTCTCCAAGTGTCATCTAGTCTTTTTCCTATTTTCTTGAGTCAACTATGTACTTTTCCTTTTTGAATAGAGTATTGGATTTGTAATAGTCTATCCATTATGAAATAAAGGATTGGGTTATCTTTCTATTTGCGCATCTCTGTTTTGGTGTCGAATACACTACTACTCTGATTGACATGATTGATATAAACTCGTCGCGCATATCCGAGTATCTTCCGCGCTAGGGGCGTGACAGTTTTTGTGGTATCAGAGCCTAGGGTATTCAATTCCTAGGAGAAACCCAAGTCCAAGGATAAGTTTTAACCTTCAACCAGTGAGATTGGGTAGAACCAAGGGTTAAAGATAACATAGTATATGAGTCTTTAAATACAAGCACATATTAATCTAGTTATTATAATTGTAGGATAATGGATGCCGAACGTGCTCAATGGCGCAACATGCAGCGTACACTGCAAGGCATGACTCAAGTACTGCAGCAAGTGACACTAGGAGGTGGACAACGAGCAGGAAGTCTCCACCAGACTTTCAAGAACATGAACCCACCCAAGTTCACGGGTTCTACTGATCTAGATGACGCTGAACACTGGATTAGGGAGATAGAACGTATATTCCGTGTTATGCAATGCACGGATCAAGATAAGGTCTTATTAGCTACTTTTCATTTAGAAAGGGATGCTAGATGCTGGTGGGAATCAATAGAGGCTACTATAAATCAAGATCAGGTCTCGTGGGAGGAATTCGTTGAACACTTCAACGCGAAATATTTCTCGGACCGAGTTCAGGAAAAGAAGGCTGCAGAATTTGCTGCATTAAAGCAACGATCTTTGTCAGTGGCCGAGTATGAGGCCCATTTCTCTAGATTGTCTCGGTATGCTAAGCATCTAGTTAGCACCGATAAAATGAAAGCTAGGAGGTTTCTTAATGGGCTCAGGCCCCAAGCTATTACTCAACTGGCGCCGATGGACATTCAAGTCTACTCGGAGATAGTACGCCGATCTCAACTATTAGAAGATGCCACGGAACTGTCTGATAGGATTCGTGGTAAGGATAAGAAGGAACAAGTTACAGGTTCGGGTTCCTTTAAACCCAACTTCAAGAAAAGGCCTAGCAATGGAGGAGCATCCTCACAAGACCAAAAGTTCAAGAAGACCAAGCCCTTCTCTATCACCACTACCTCTCCAAATACAGTGTGCAAACATTGTGATAAAGTGGGTCATAGAGCAGAAGAATGCTGGAGGAAACTGGGAGCATGTCTCCGTTGTGGGAGTCGTGAGCATCGGATTCTCGATTGCCCATTACTAAATAATCAAGCCGATGACGGAAAATGCCCAGTAACCAAGAATGCTCGTCTTCATGCAATCAAGGAGACCGAGCAAGTAGAAGGAGGCGGCTTAGTGGAAGGTACATTGAAAGTTTGTTCCAGGAATGCATATGTCTTAATTGATACTGGTGCATCGCATTCTATTGTTTCTAAGAAGTTTGCTGACCCATTACCCCTAGAACCAGAATGGATAAAGTTAGTTTTGTCTACTCCTCTAGATGATGAGACTGATATTACACATCATTATCAAAACTACGAAGTATTGGTTCAGGTAGAAATCTCCCTATTGATCTCATATGTTTAGATCTGAAAGAGTATGATGTTATACTAGGGGCAGATTGGTTATCCAAGTATCAGGCAACAGTTGATTGCCGCAATAGTAAGGTTACATTCAAGGAATTTCCAGAACTAATATTTACTAGCCCCAAGAGTCGGAGCAAATCCCCTATTATTTCAGCTCTCCGAGCTAGCAAGCTCATCAGGAAAGGATGTACATCTTTCCTTGCCTTTGTCACAGTTAAAGAAGCTAAGGAAGCTAAGCTAGAAGACATTCCAGTGGTACAAGAATTTCCGGACGCGTTTCCGGAAGATTTGCCGGGATTACCCCCGCAAAGAGAAGTGGCCTTCACCATTGACTTAGTCCCTGGTGCTGGTCCGATTTCAAAGGCACCTTATAGGATGTCACCTGCTGAACTCAAGGAGTTAAAGGAGCAATTGATGGAACTCATTAAGAAAGGATTCATTAGACCAAGTACTTCCCCGTGGGGAGCGCCTGTATTATTTGTAAAGAAGAAAGACGGATCCATGAGGTTATGCGTCGACTATCGACAATTGAATCATCTCACTATCAAGAACAAGTATCCACTGCCGAGAATCGATGAATTGTTTGATCAAATTTCAGGATCCATGTACTTTTCCAAAATTGATCTTAGGTCTGGATATCACCAACTAAGAATCAAGGATGAGGATATTCATAAAACTACATTCAGAAGCAGGTATGGCCATTATGAATTTGTTGTTATGCCTTTCGGACTAACGAATGTCCCTGCTGCCTTTATACAGTTAATGAATAGTATATTCAGGCCTTATTTAGATCAATTCGTGGTGGTCTTTATTGATGATATATTGATTTATTCCAAGACCAAGGAAGAGCATGAGGAACATTTGAGGATCGCATTACAAATATTAAGGACAAACCAATTATATGCAAAACTTAGCAAGTGTGAATTCTGTCTTGAAGCTTTTCTCGGACATGTTATATCAAAGGATGGCTTGTCTGTAGACCCATCAAAGGTTGACGCTGTAAGGAATTGGGAAAGACCGACCAATGCTAGCGAGATCCGAAGTTTCTTAGGTCTTGCCGGCTATTACAGGCGATTCATCAAGGATTTCTCTAAAATCGCCGTGCCACTTACGAGGTTAACTCGCAAGGAGATCCGTTATGAATGGGATGAGGAATGTGAAAGAAGCTTCCAAACTCTCAAGGATCATCTTACTACAGCTCCTATCTTAGCATTGCCAATTGAAGGAGAAAAGTTCGAGGTATACATTGATGCTTCTGGCATTGGCCTCAGGTGTGTTCTAATGCAACAAGGGAAGGTTATAGCCTACTCTTCTCGTCAATTAAAGAAGCATGAAGAGAACTACCCCGTCCATGACTTAGAATTGGCCGCGGTGGTATTTGCATTAAAAATATGGAGACATTATCTTTATGGAGTACAGTTCACTGTATACTCCGATCACAAGAGTCTTAAATATCTCTTTTCATAGAAGGAACTAAATATGAGGCAAAGACGATGGCTGGAATATCTCAAGGACTTCGACTTTAATATACAATATCATCCTGGAAAGGGTAATCATGTAGCAGATGCCCTTAGTCGAAAGTCGAGAGCACTGTTAGCCAATTGTTTGATTCAAGAATGGAAATTACTGGAACAGTTCTCTGAACTCAATATAAGCATGGACACGGACCCTAGATGTGTCACATTATCTCATATAAGCATACAGTCAGACCTATTAACTGGAATACAAGCACTTCAGGATGATGATCCTACATTAGTAGAAATCAAGGGCAGATTAGAAGGACAATCGGATTTCCAATTAGCTTCTGATGGAAGATTAATGTTCAAGAATAGAACTTGTATACCGGACTGCCCATAATTGAAGAAGAAGATCTTAGATGAAGCTCATAGATCAAGGTATACGATTCATCCTGGATCTACCAAGATGTACCAAGATGTGAAAAGAAATTTTTGGTGGCCCAACATGAAAAGGGAAATAGCAGACTATGTATCACGTTGTCTCATATGCCAACAAGTCAAGGCGGAACACCAAAAGCCTGCTGGAAAGCTACATCCTCTAGATATCCCTAAATGGAAGTGGGAGGATATTGGTATGGATTTCATCATGGGTTTATCTAAATCAAAAAGAGGACATGATGGAATATGGGTTATCATTGACCGATTGACTAAATCAGCGCATTTCTTGCCAATCAAGAGTCGATGGTCAGTTGATGTCTTAGCTGCATTATACATCATAGAAATAGTCAGAATACATGGTATTCCTGTTTCAATCGTGTCTGACAGAGATCCCCGTTTTACTTCTCATTTTTGGAAAGGTCTACAACGTTCGTTGGGAACGAGACTTAACTTTAGCACAGCCTTTCATCCTCAAACGGATGGTCAGATCGAGAGAACCAATCAAATAGTCGAAGATATGCTAAGAGCATGCATTACTGATTTTGATGGAAACTGGCATGATCACTTGCCTCTGGTCGAATTTGCATACAATAATAGTTACCAGGCAAGTATACAACTGGCACCTTTTGAAGCCTTATACGGAAGGAGTTGTCGATCACCCTTATGCTGGGACGAAGTTGGAGAGAAACAACTGTTAGGTCCAGAAATGGTAAGAGACACTACCGAGAAGATACAATTGATCAAAGAAAGACTGCAAGTTGCTCAGTCTAGACAAAAGGCTTATGCTGACACAAGAAGAAGAGATCTCGAATTCCAAGTTGGAGATCATGTATTTCTCAAGATATCGCCTGGACGTGGAATACGAAGATTTGGTGTTAAAGGCAAGCTTACACCAAGATTTATCGGACCTTTTGAGATACTAGAAAGAGTTGGCGAGGTTGCTTCTCGCATCGCATTACCACCTCAACTGTCCGAGATACATAATGTGTTCCACATATCCATGTTGAAGAAGTATGTACACGATCCATCACATATTATCGAATATGGAGACCTAGTAATCCAGAAGGATCTCACATATGAGCAGAAGCCTATGAAGATCTTAGATCGAGAAGTACGTACCCTAAGGAATAAGGTTATTCCCATGCTAAAGGTACAATGGAATAAGAATTCAGAACATGAAGCGACATGGGAGACCGAGGAATCTATGCGGAAACAATTTCCAGATTTAATTTAGAAGGTACATACTCTACACTCTCCAAATGTAAATATATGATATGGAATTTGGGGACCAAATTCTTTTTAAGTGGGGGAGGGTGTAGCAACCCTGATAAATTTAAAAGGAATAAATAAATCAAAATAGATTAAAGAATTTAGTAAATAAACGAAAGAGCTTGGAATAAAAATAATTAAACCCGGATGAAAATAACGCCTTAGATCTAGGCGCTACTTTACAATAAAACGCCCTTACCTAAGACGTGTTTTGAAGAAAGGACGCCCACATGTCACGGCGTCAAATTTCAAACGACCAAAATAAATAAAAAGGGCAAGTTTGCATAACGTCCTTTGAGTGGACGCGTTTCAACAAGAAACGACGCTTGACAAGGCGTCCATTTAATTTCGACGCCCTTACTTAGGATGCTAATTCAGTTTGAGTTTCGTTCGACCCAGGAGTCTATCCAGGGTAAGTTGATAACTATGAGAAAGAGTTCGAATGTAGTAATAATTTTATATGGAAGTGTTACTTCCAATCGAACACTAACTCTATTAGGATCACCTAAATCCTATAAATAACCTACTGCTTGAACCGAGAACGCTATTTGGCGTTCGGAGTTTTCTAAGGTATGCGAAGAACAGCATGTTCTTCTTCTTCCTTCTTCCTTATATTGTGTTCGATCAACGCATGAAGAACTAATGATTCTTCATACTCTTCTCTGATTACAGGTTGAAAGCTGCTGTCTTCCGAAGAACAAGTAAGTTCTTTCCCCTTGCTTTCGGTTACGTATAAGAAGATTTTAATATCTTCTTCTTCGTTCTTCTGTCTCTACAGGTTGTCTGTAGAAGTGAACCCGGTTGATTGAAGAATTGAGGGTTCTTCATCTACATCCTCTTAATTACCCATGCTGCTGCTATTAGGATCGAAAGCTTCAAAAAGACTCTGTTTATAAAACAGAGTATCGTTTTTCCCAGAACCTACATATGTTCATCCGTCAGTTTATCATCATCAAGGTAGGTTTTCTCAAGCACTGTAGCCCAAATCACCATAATAACTATATTAAACCATATATATTAGTTCATGCATATAGTTTTCACGAGTTTTAAAAGTTCTATTTTTGGAAAGAAACGCCCTTTTCAGGGGCGCTAATTTTATACGCGACCCAGACTAGGGCGCTATTTAAATAAACGACCCTGACAAGGTCGTCAATTCAAAAGATTTGACGCCCTGTACACAGACGTCAATTTAATTACCTGATAATTACCCATGTTAATTAGTCCAATATTCACTTAAACATGATTCTAAATCAGTGCATGATCATTAATCCTGATATTATCCTGTCATGACCATATCTCGTTTTCTGGAAATTTCAATACTTGAAAAAGTATAAATTCTTGAAATACACGACTCTGTATAGGTCGTCTCTCACTTGACTAACGCCCCTGTTCAGGACGTGAATTGAAAAGTAACGCCCCTGTCCAGGGCGTGTTTCTGATAAATTACTGAAAATATATATTCTGCAAAAATAGAGGTAAAGAATGAACGACCATTGCATACGTCGTCAACTTTTAATTAAACGCCCCTTATCAGGGCGCGTTTTTGGTAAAATACGGAAATATTAAAAATTTGCAAAAATGTAAAATAGATAAACGCCCTTACTGAAGGCGTTAATTACTTGAGTAGTGACTTTACTTAAGCCGTTATTTTCCTGTAAAAATATTTTTACCCTGTTTCTGATAACCGATGGTTTCAATATATCTATATATATGTATATCGGCACTATATCTCCACTCCGTGAGTATAGTCCCATGTTTCATGATGTTTTATCAATCACCCTCAACTCTCATTGACATACAAGCTCTCCATTGGACATTCCGTTCCTTTGGACTAGCGAGTTAGTCATAGAGACCTCCGTAAGACTCCTCGTACCTTGGATTCCCTCAAGGTCGACTGAGCTGGTTGTACCCTAAAAAACCCATTACACTATTGAATGCCATGTCACTCTAAAGAAACATGGTATACCGGCCCTTATGATATGCAAAGAGTATATCATGAGAATTCTTAATGGGATGGAGATATCATGCCATTTATTGATGTTCTTGTGGACCTCAATCCTATAATAAGAATGAGGGTATCTTACCTTTGATGTACTGTTCATGTGGACCTCAATTCTATATAAAGAATGTCCATACTTGTCATGGTACCCGAGTTATGGGAACCTAATTCCACCTAGTTTCATCGTTCATCGTGATTGTACCGTTGTTATCGCCTATCTATGTCCAATGTCGTATTTTTGGACTCCATTCTCTCAAAGTTATCCTACGTGTCTACAAACTTAAATTGTTGAAATTCCATATTGGCTATATATATATATATATACAAGAGTGGATGTCAAATATACATGATAAATGCCTGCGCATATAGGGCCCGATCTGGTCCTAGGAGGAGCACCCGAAAGTACTTGTGCCCATGGGAGTTGAATGATAAGGTATCTGGCATTATATCGAGTGCATGACTAGCTTGATTGGACATTCCACACAAATCTTGTACTTGACTCGTACTTGACTTGACATGAATTGCGTGACCCGAGAAAGGGTAATTACTTGCTTGCTTGATACATGATAGCCAAAGTTCTTGACATGACTTGCTAAAGAGTACTTGCTTGAATATCTTGTTATTTTTTTCTTGAAAGCTCATGACTAGTTCATCTTGCTGTCTTATTGATAAATTCTCTCTCTATCTTGTCTTTTTATACGAGCATGCATAGCTATAGTACATACATGAAATATGTAATTATTTAAACCCCTTGCTAGCGCTTGAGATATAATTTCCTACTGAGCGTTCGCTCACTCCGTGTGTTCCCTACTTTTCAGGTAATTCCGACGACGAGGGAAGTCAATCGGATGGGAGTGGTCAAGAGTGAAAGTGATAGAACTTCTCCAAGTGTCATCTAGTCTTTTTCCTATTTTCTTGAGTCAACTATGTACTTTTCCTTTTTGAATAGAGTATTGGATTTGTAATAGTCTATCCATTATGAAATAAAGGATTGGGTTATCTTTCTATTTTGCGCATCTCTGTTTTGGTGTCGAATACACTACTACTCTGATTGACATGATTGATATAAACTCGTCGCGCATATCCGAGTATCTTCCGCGCTCGGGGCGTGACATCCACGATCGTCATCGGCCGCCACAGCACCCAAACGAAACTAGGGTTCGTAAGGGTCATTTTTATAGGTCACACAAGGTCTAGAGCCTTCTATTCGCGGAGATAGAGTCCAAACAAGTTGGACATGCGTGAACCGCGCGGATAGGGTCAACCGCTGCCTTATAATCAAAAATTCACTTTCTAGGGTTAGGGTTTCAGGGGGAACTAAGAGGGGAAATGATCCTCTCATCCTAACCTTTCATTTGGATCTGGTCTCAGCCTAAATGATCGGGTATTGGGCTCAAATTTCACGTTTTAAGGTCCAATTAAATTAAGTGTGGATTTGGGCCTTAATCAGTTAATTCGGCCTAATTACGAGTTTTATTTGAGCTGGTCACAGAAGGCACTATTATTAAACATTTTATCCTCTACAAGAATCTAAATTTTATAGATTTTTACAAAATGGTCGAAATTTAACATATTCTATTTATTAAGGATTTTCAAATTAATCTCTCATAAATTTTCTAGAAATTTTTATTTGTTAATAAATTAGGATATTACACCCTCCCCCAGTTCAAAGAATTTGATCCTCCAAATTCACTACACTTAACACGATAGGGAGTGGAAACTCACCTAGAACAAGTCGGGATACTGTTTTCGCATGGTATCTTCTGACTCCCAAGTAGCTTCTTCGGTCCCACGCCGACTCCATTGCACTTTAACCATAGGTATGGACCGGTTCCTGAGTTGCTGTTGCTTACGATCCAGAATCTTAACAGGTCTTTCTTCATAGGTCAGATCTTCTTTTAACTCAAGATTCGCATGCTGAATGACATGAGTGGGGTCATATACATATTTTCTCAACATCGACACATGGAAGACATTGTGTACTCTGGATAATTGAGGTGGTAGTGCCAAACGATATGCAACCTCCCCCACTCTTTCCAAAATCTCTAATGGACCAACATATCTTGGACTCAGCTTGCCTCGAGTGCCAAATCTTCGAATCCCTCTCATGAGAGAAACCTTCAGAAACACATGTTCACCAGCCTGAAATTCCAAAGCTCTTCTTCTGTTGTCCGCATAACTCTTCTGTCTTGATTGTGCTACTTGCAACCGGTCTCTAATAATACGAATATTCTTTGATGATTCAGAAATAAGATCCGGTCCCAGCCATTGCTTCTCGCCAACCTCGTTCCAACATAATGGGGATCGACAGCTTCTTCCATATAAAGCTTCAAATGGAGTCATCTGAATACTGGACTGATAACTATTGTTGTAAGCAAATTCAATCAAGGCCAAGTGATCACTCCAACTGCCTCCAAAATCAATCATGCAGGCTCTAAGCATATCCTCCACTATCTGGTTGGTTCTTTCCGTCTGTCCGTCTGTTTGTGGATGAAACGCAGTACTGAAGTTTAGACGGGTTCCCAAAGATTCTTACAAACCCTTCCAAAAGTGCGAGGTGAATCGGGGATCTCTATCGGACACAATACTGACTAGAATACCATGGATTCACACAACTTCCTGCATATACAAATCTGCTAAAACATCAACAGTCCACTTAGATTTAATGGACAAGAAATGAGTAGATTTTGTCAACCTGTCAACAATAACCCATATTGCATCAAATCCGCTACGAGTCCTAGGTAGACCCATAATGAAATCCATGCCAATACTCTCCCACTTCCATTGAGGTATGTCGAGTGGTTTCAACTTCCCTGCAGGTCTGAAATGCTCAGCCTTAACTTGTTGGCACACCAAACATTTACTCACAAATTCTGTAATTTCCTTTTTCATATTCGGCCACCAGAAAGATCTTTTCAAATCCTTAAACATCTTCGTACCTCCAAGATGAATGGTATATCGGGATCTATGAGCTTCCTTGAGGATCTTGTTCTTAACTTTGGCCACATCAGGTATACAAGTCCTTCCCTGAAATAACAATCTGCCATCATCAGCTATCATGAATTCAGGTCTGCTACCCAAGTTCTCCTTGATATCTATCAACTCTGGATCATTGTCTTGCAAGGACTTGATTTCTGCCTATAATTCTGGTTTAAGCTGAATCTGAGCAATCATAACTCGGTCCTTGTCAACATTTATATCTAAACTAGCTAATTGCTCCAGCAATTTCCATTCTTGCAACATGAGGCTTGACAATTTAGCTATTGGCTTGCGACTTAAAGCATCTGCTACCACGTTACCCCTCCCGGGATGATACTCTATGGAGAAGTCAAAATCCTTTAAATATTCTAACCATCTTCTCTACCTCATATTGAGCTCTTTCTAAGAAAATAAATACTTCAAACTCTTGTGATCTGAAAATACTGTGAACGTCCCTCCATATAAGTAATGCCTCCATATCTTCAAGGTAAATACTACTACTGCTAGCTCCAAATCATGGACAGGATAATTCTCCTCATGCTTTCTCAACTGCCTAGAAGAATAGGCTATCACTTTCCCGTGCTGCATCAGTACGCAACCTAAACCAATTCTCGAAGCATCGGTGTACACCATGAAGCCTCCTTCTCCAGATGGTAAAGCTAAAACAGGGGCAGTCGTTAAACACTCCTTTATAGTCTGGAAACTTTTCTCACAATCCTCCAACTAGTCAAATTTATTCTCCTTGTGGGTTAATCTCGTTAAGGGTACTGTGATCTTGGAGAAATCCTTAATAAACCTTCGGTAATATCCTACTAGGCCTAGAAAGCTTCTTATTTCTATTACATTAGTAGGCCTATCCCAATTTTTCACTGCCTCTATCTTAGACGGATCCACAGAAATGCCTTCTTTCGTAATGATATGCCCTAGAAAGGACACCTCCTGCAGCCAAAATTCACACTTGCTAAACTTGGCGTATAACTGATGATCTTTCAATATTTGCAACGCCATCCTCAAGTGCTCAGCATGTTCTTCCTCACTCTTGGAATAAATCAGAATGTCATCAATAAACACCACGACCCATTGATCAAGATAGGGCCGGAACACATTGTTCATTAACTGCATAAAAGCTACAGGTGCATTCGTTAGTCCAAAAGGCATTACAACAAATTCAAAATGCCCATACCTGCTACGAAAAGCCGTCTTATAAATATCCTCTTCCTTAACCCGCAACTGGTGGTAGCCTGATCGAAGATCAATCTTAGAAAAATACTGAGCTCCTGCTATCTGATCAAATAATTCATCAATCCTCAGCAATGGATATTTATTCTTGATAGCCAGCTGATTCAATTGCCGATAATCAATACACAATCTCATCGAGCCATCCTTCTTCCTGACGAATAATATTGGAGCGCCCCACGGGGATGTACTTGGACGAATAAACCCCTTCTCAAGTAATTCCATTAACTGCTGCTTTAATTCCTTCAGCTCTGCAGGAGACATATGATAAGAAGCTTTAGAAACAGGGGTCGCACCGGGAATTAGATCAATAGAAAACACAACTTCCCTCCATGGTGGAAGTCCTGGCAAATCTTCAGGAAAAACATCCAGAAAATCTCGGACAACAGGAATGTCCTTAATCTCGATCTTCTTCTCTAGGGTCACATAAATAAAGGCTAGGAAAGACTGACATCCTCTCCTCATCAACTTATCAGCTCGGAGGGCCGAAATAAGTGGCACAGACTTATGGTGCCCAACCCCTATAAAAGAAAGTCCAGGGTGTCTAGAAAAAGACACAGAACTGGAACTACAATGAACATTGGCCTCATGCTTCGCCAACCAATCTGCTGCTAGAATTACATCATAATCTTTCATATCCATACATACTAATTCAGCCGGCAAATTCTGTTCATTAACCATAATCTTGCTAGAAGGATAAAAATATTTAATCGCTGATCTAGAACCAATAGGAGTTGATATCTCTAGTAGGGAATCCATCAAAATCGGCTTCACGGCTAATGTCTTAGCAAAATTCTGAGAAACAAATGAATGAGTAGCACCGGTATCAAAAAGAACAAAAGTTGGCTTTCCATGAACAATGAGAGTACCTTCAACAAGTCCACCCTCCTCGGTGGTGCCCGCGTCGTCCTCCTGTAGGGCCTGGAGCTTGCCCTGTTGCTTCTTGCTGCCTTGAGACTTAGTCGGGGTAACTTGCTCGGATAAGAAAGGACACTCCGGGATATGGTGGTCTCTACTTCCACAACGTAAGCAGGCGCCCAGCTTGCGCCAACACTCTTCCATCTTGTGACCAGGACGGTCACAATACTTGCATATGCCCTTAATAGGACCAGGCTTCTTGTCTTCATTCTTTGGCATCTTCCCCTTCCATGAACCAGACCCGCCATTGGGCCTTTTCTTGTTAAAACCGGGCTTAGCATTCCCGGGAACAGTAGGTTGCTCCTTCTTGACGTTCTTCCCACGGATTTTCTCCGTCATTTCCAAGGTATCTTCTAAAACTTGGGCTTTCCTTACAATTTCTGCATAGGTCTGAATCTCCATCGACAACAACTGGTTAATATAATGCAACTTCAGCCCATTAAGAAAATGTTTCGCTTCATCTTTTCTGTAGAAATCAAATGAGTGGCATAACGAGAAAGTCTAGAGAATTTAGCTTCATATTCTGCCACAGTTAAACTCCGCTGCTTCAGAGTAGCAAACTCAACGGCTTTCCTCTCTTGGATTCTGTCGGAAAAGTACTTGCTATTGAAGAATTCTTCAAATTCCTTCCACGAAATTTGCCTATTACCGAGGGTTGCCTTTACTGACTCCCACCACGTCCTGGCATCACGTTCCAACTGGAAGGTTGTTAAAAGCACACGCTCCTGGTCGCTGCATTGCATCACCTCGAAAATCCTCTCCATCTCTTTAAGCCAGTGCTCGGCTTCATCGGGATCAGTTGAGCCTCCAAAATGTGGGGGATTCATCCCACGAAAATTCCTGTGTAAATCGCTGGCGCCATGATTCGCCGCTCCACCCTGGGCCACTTGTTGCAAAGCCCGCGTAAGTCCTTGGACCGTTCACTGCATGTCTCGCCACTACACACGCTCAGCTGCCATCGAAACGTCCTGTACGAAAATAATTTATCTTAAGTTCACTTAGAAAAAAAAAAGTTTAGAGTTGATTATTAACTCAACCCAAGTCTCTACCCAATTCTCACTAGGTTTGGTCCTTTGACTCATAACAAGAGTATAGGTTCTACGACAAACACTTAGGATCCTAGAACTTAAATAACCTAGGAATATTAGAAACCTAGGCTCTGATACCACCTAACTGTCACACCCTGACGCGGAATATCGGGACTGACAGTAGAAACAAGAAATAATAATAATAATAATAATAATAATAATATGTTGATTTCTAGACATGATGTGCTAAAACATAAGGATTAACCACGCACATAACTTCCTTAATTAAATAGCAATTTCATAATCCATGAACCCATTTACATAACCATGATAAACAACCTCAATAACTTCCATCATAACATCCACCAGACCACATTATATTGACTAACTTCACATTACAACTCTTCGAACCACATTCTAAAACACAACTAAACATAGACAATTATCTCTAGCTCCACATCATCTATTTGGCTCGCTCCATGATCAACACTCTTGACCGTTCCCATCGGATTGCGAGTCCTCACCTGAGATACCTAAAAAGGGGGGAACAACTAGGTGAGCGAACGCTCAGTAGATAATAACAGGCAAGTTTAAGTAATTAACCAGTTAATTGCATTAAATGCGCGGAAAGAATAACGATATAACGAAATGACATAAAAAGAAGAGGTACAAGATCATGAATAAAATGAAACTGGGAATTGGCCAACAAGCAAGATTTAACCAAGTCAATGATAATTTCAAGTAAGAGATCACTGTCATAGACATCACGCTAGTCATGCACTCGCTGCAATGCCTCACCATGTCATTCAAACTCCTCGGGGCACAAGTACTTTTCGGGCGCTCCTCCCAGGACCAGACCGGGCCCTTACGATGCGTTGACATTGATTTGTTGGATCCAAGATCCCAAGTTATGTCTAGACATTAATCAAGTTCAATGGCCAAGATTCAAGATATGGAACTTACCTCAAAATTTCAAGGGCAAGTTGAAGAGATACTTTGATCTGAAAGTTCAAATTATCAGGAACCAACAGTTCCTTGAATTCAACATGAAAGATTACGAAAATCACTTCTGATGATAAGCGGTCAGAACAGGGCCGCTCAAGCAATTGTACGGTCATATATGGGACGCACATCAAGGATCTGGGCTGAGAACCAGCCACCACGAGTTCAAGGAATAAACAGACCATTGTCGGCCATTTAAAGAAGAACGGTCCTAAATGGACCTTTTAACTATAATGGACGGTCAAGAATGGGCCGTGCAGGGCCAGAAAGACATGAAGCCTAAGAATAAGATAAATAGGCAGTATTGGGCCGTTTCAGGGACAAACGGTTCAATAGGGTCCGCTCATCTGGGCTTGATTTAAATAACTAGAACCCACCCAATTTAGGCTCCGGGCTGCCATAGGTGGGACAGAACTGAACCAAGGTCCAGCCCACTCTCCACTGGTCAGCCTAGGGCTTATTGGGCCAATCAAAATAAGTTTTGGTCGAAGATAGAACAAGGTTAATCGACCAACAAATTTGGCACTGGGCCAAGGATGAACAGTTCATACTGGGCCGCCCACTGAGTTGAATGGCTCCTTTCCGGCCGCGCAAGACTCAGTTGGTCCAAGTGATCCGTGACTCACAACACGATAATCCAAGCGATTCGATCGCGTATACAGGTTCAGGTCTTGATGGTACAACCTGCCCGGCGTCCTAGTGGGAATCCCAGGCTCGCAGGGGCTTATGGAGGTCACATAATGAAGGTCCTAGTCCGACGGAAGGAATATCCGACGGAGAGTCCCAACCATTACAAGGAATTGGGGCTAATAAATCAGCGAAAATCAGTAATGCGGTTAGTCAATTCTACCAGAGTAAAATAACTGTCAAACAATCCTAATAACATTTTTAATTTAATAATGAATCATGATCGATATTAACATTCATTGAAGAAGATGATCCAACGTCAAGATGAATAAATCAGCAAGAGTTATAATCATTAACTGTTATAATTTTCCAGGGATTTTTTTTTGCATGTTGCTACTTACATTTAACCACTAACCTACTATCATAAATCATACGATAAAGATAACTTCATCAATCCTGTAAAGATGGACGGTTCAGTAGGGACCTTTCATCCTCCTCGACGGTCGCACGATAGGCCGTTTATCCCCCTCAGGTCAAAAGGCCTGCTGGAGATGAGCGGTCTGTAATGAGCCACTGGAAGAGACGAACGGTCAACAACTGGCCGCCTGATAGAAGGGTGGTCTAGGTCATGCCGCTCTTCCCAGAAACATAATACGAATCACAACACATAAACGGTCAGTAATATGCCGCCTAACCATGTTGGGCGGTCTATCGTGAGGCCGCGCAAGTCAGAAACAGTCAAGCCCCCTTTCGCCCTGCCCGCCTCTGGCGAGTTGGCTAGGGTTATAATAAATTATAAAATACGCATAGCACAGAGCATAATAATTAGGGCTTTTTGATTCAAAAGAAAGAGCACGAAAAGTTTTACAATATAGCATGCTTGATTTAATCTTCAGTGCCTGTAATCCCCACTTAAACGAGATGAAACAAGTATAACCCTAAATATGACATGCTTCTACTAAACCCTAAAATTCTCACAATGTAGTAAATAACTTTGAGGCTTTTGCATCTAATAGAAAGAGCACTCGATGCTGGTTCTAACCCTATATGATACTTAAGGTTTGGCTTGTTATAACTTACCTTAATTGGAGGAAGAAGGAAGAAGAAGGGACGACGACGTGCTAAGAACACCCCGCCGGTGATCGCCAGAATCTGCCCTCGTCCACGATCCTTGTCGGCCGCCACAGCACCCAAACGAAACTAGGGTTCCTAAGGGTCATTTTTATAGGTCACACAAGGTCTAGAGCCTTCTATTCGCGGAGATAGAGTCCAAACAAATTGGACGTGCGCGAACCGCGTGGATAGGGTCAACCGCCACTTTCTAATCCAAAATTCGCTTTTTAGAGTTTGGGTTTCGGGGGGAACTAAGAGGGGAAATGATCCTCTCATCCTAACCTTTCATTTGGATCCGGACTCAGCCTAAATGATCGGGTATTGGGCTCAAATTTCACGTTTTAAGGTCCAATTAAATTAAGTGTGGATTTGGGCCTTAATCAGTTAATTCAGCCTAATTACGAGTTTTATTTGAGCTGGTCACAGAAGGCACTATTATTAAACATTTTATCCTCTACAAGATTCTAAATTTTCCAGATTTTTACAAAATGGTCGAAATTTAACTTATTCTATTTATTAAGGATTTCCTAATTAGTCTCTCATAAATTTTATAAAAATTTTTATTTGTTAATAAATCGGGATATTACAAGTCCCTTCGGCTGATTGTCGGAAACATACTATTATAAATCATAGGGTATGATGCTACTGGCGTCGTATTGCCCTGGGAGTACTTTCTCTAATCCATGGCACGACATATACACGTACATGACTTTCTTGCTTATTACATGATATTCCACAGAAATTCATCAAATACTTGCTCATAAGCAAAAGATGTTTGTGTGATGATTACGTGGTTTGCTAGTACATTATTGATACATTCTTATTCATGAAAGGCCATACCATGTTCTTGTTACATTCTTGCTAATTCATACTTGCTCATTCTATCTTACATGATCGTCTTGTTACCTTGGTTATTTATATGAGATTTATCGCATTTGCATGATTTCACCTTATTCTTTAGAGCTAAAATGCTAAACGCTTTAATAGTGCCTTCATGTTGATGCGAAGATACCTACTGGGCAAGTGTGCTCATTACCTATTTCCAATCTTTTCAGGAGATGGAAGTGATTCGAATTCAGATTTGAGTTATACAAGTAGCGGGTCCGAGAGCGAATGAGAGTCGTATCAAAATGAGAGTGAAGACTTAGGAAAGTCAATCTTGTTTAGATCGAGCCTTTGTAATTTTCTTTTTTTCTTGAGTTTGATGGATTAAAGGAGGTTGAAAAGTTATTGTATTTGAATATTTTGATTTAATGAAATAAAGTTGGAGTTTGAATAAATTATTGTGCAATTGCATTTTGTTATATGTGATTGTCTTGCACTCTGATCGTTCTTGCTTGCAAGCGGCTTACCATGCTGGCTGTTCACGTTCCTCGAGCTAGTCTTCCGTTGTAATAAAGGCTGGAGGCGTGACAATAATATTTCATGTACTCCATCCACCTGCGCTGACGAAGATTCAAATCTTTTTGAGAAAACACATACTTCAAACTTTGATGATCTGTGAATATCTCAAAATTTTCACCATACAAGTAGTGTCTCCAGATTTTCAATGCAAAGATCTCCGCCGCCAACTCCAAATCATGAGTGGGATAATTTTCTTCCTGCTGTTTTAATTGCCGGGATGCATAGGCCACGACCTTGCCATGCTGCATGAGCACTGCACCCAAACCTACTCGAGAGGCATCCGTGCACACAACGAATCCACCCGAGCCAGAAGGCAAAACAAGCACTGGAGAAGTAGTGAGCAGCCTTTTCAACTCATTGAAGCTCTGTTCACATTTATCCGACCACACAAATGGCACATCTTTGCGAGTTAATTTAGTCATTGGCGCGGTAATTCATGCAAAATCTTGAATGAATCTTCTATAATAACCAGCAAGACCCAAAAAGCTTCTAATCTCTGTCACAGTCTTAGGGCTCTGCCATTGAAGGACAGTTTCAATTTTAACAGGATCAACTGCAACTCTGTCGCCAGAAATCACATGGCCCAGAAAATGAATCTCTTGAAGCCAAAACTCACATTTACTGAATTTTGCATAAAGCTCGTGATCTCACAGAGTCTGCAATACTACCCTAAGATGCTGAACATGTTCCTACTCAGAAGTAGAATAGACCAAAATGTCATCCACAAAGATCACCAGAAATTTATCCAAATATGGACGAAACACACGGTGCATTAGGTCCATAAATGCTGTTGGAGCATTGGTTAGCCCAAATGGCATAACCAAAAATTCATAATGACCATACATCGTGCTAAATGCAGTCTTTTTGACATCAGATTCCCTGATCCGCAATTGGTAATAACCAGATCGAAGATCAATTCGAGAAAGACACATGCCGACTGAAGTTGGTCAAATAAATCATCGATTCTGGGCAAAGGATATTTGTTCTTAACAGTCACCTGATTTAATTGCCTGTAATCAATACATAACCTCAGGCTTCCATCTTTCTTCTTCACAAATAATACAGGAGCACCCCATGGAGAAAAGCTAGGACGGATGTAGCCCTTTTTCATCAATTCTAGCAACTGTGCTCTCAATTCTTTCAATTCTACAGGAGCCTTACGGTAAGGTGCCTTTGATAAAGGTGTCGTACCTGGAATCAGTTCAATCACCATATCAATCTCTCGCTGTGGAGGTAAGCCTGGCAACTCATCAGGAAACACATCAAGAAATTCAAAAACCACAGGAATATCACCTATCTCCTGCTGTGGTGCCTCAACAGTAACCACAGAAGCAAAGAATTCATGATAGCCAGCATTAAGTAGTCTACAGGATCGAATGACAGAAATAAGCAAGCGAGAAGAACGAGATCGAATACCTTGAAAATAAAATGCCGCTTTCTCAGATGGCTAAAAATAAACCTTCTTTGTTTTACAATCATCCACGGCTCCATAATCCTCTAACCAATCCATGCCCAGAATAACATGATAGTCTACCAGCTTCAATGCATATAACCTAGCTGGAAACTGCTGATTCCCAATCACTATAGGAGTCTCATCAAGACAAAAAGGAGTAAACATGAACTCCCCAAAAGGTAATTCAACAACTAACTCACAAGACATCTCTGATGTCGGCTCCTCAATACAAGCAACAAAATCTTCAGAAATAAATGAATGAGAAGCACCTGAGTCAAATAAAACACGTTCTGCATGACCATAAATCATAATAGTACCTTCCACGAGATGAAATGCAACTGCTTCTGAATGAGTCATATGCATGACTCTCCCTTTTTGTTTCTTTCCACCTGCAGTAGGCTGCTACGATGACGACACTGATGCTTGAGAATACTGCTGCGACTATGGTGGTGGTGGTCGGAACTGCTGTGGCTGTGGAACTGGACATGCTGTTTAGTCCTCAATGGACAATCACGGACCACGTGTCCCACCTGATCACACTGAAAACACACCACATGCATCGAACACGGTCTACCCAAATGGCGACCACTACACCTTGGACATGGTCTCGGCTGACTTTCCACCGATCCTTGTCGCTGAAAAGAAGAAGGTGCTGATTGTTGCACACTACCAGATGAAGTTTGCCGGTCATATTGCTTCTTGGATTTCTTGAACATCCACCTGAATTTAGATTTCATAGAGGAAGTACCACTAGCAAAAGGAACAGAAGATGGTACCCCCGTCACACTTGGCTGACTACTAGCCTATTGATGCTGTACACTCTGTTATGCTGGCTCAACTTGGGTTCGCCCTTGAGATCTTGCCATATCAAGTTCTAAAGTTGCTGCTGTCTGATAAGCCATATCTAACTCTGCCACCCTTGTTGCAATCAGAGGTTGCCTCAACTATGGCTTCAAACCACGCAAAAATTGCTCAGTCTTCAGCCCTTCATCAACAATAATATGAGGAGCATATCGACCCAATTCCATAAATTTGTTCCGATACTGTAGAACAGTCATATCACCCTGGGCTAACTCCATAAACTGGTGCATTTTGTCCATTCTAAGATAAGTTGGACTGTATGTACGCTCGAATGAAGTAACAAACTCCTTCCATGGAATCAGTCGAAGAGGACGAGACTTAAAAGTCACCTCCCACTCCGTGGTCCACCACGCAAGCGCTGTCCCCTGCAACTGAAATGTCGCTAACATTACCTTCTCATCTTCGGTGCATTCCATAGAATGGAACACACGCTCAGTAGCATCCAACCAAACCCTAGCTGCATCTGGATTAGCTTGTCCTTCATATGTTGGTGGGTGGAATAAAAGAAATTCCTTTAGAACTCGACCACGCCCACCTTGAGGCAATAAATCTTCACCAGCAGTAGGATCAACACGGCCTTACCCTTGAACATTCACTGGATGAGGCGAAGTACCGCTCTCTTCTCTTGGAACATCTTGGGGCACGTTGGTTTGGAAATGAACTCTCTGCCTAGGCGACATTTAAATCTAAACTTAAGAAAAGACACAAAACCAAAACCAAAAAGAAAAACATACGTAATCACAAGAAAACAACTTACGCTAGCAATTGTGGTACACATGGACTTGTTCTTGATTAATACAATTCCCATTCCTTATGCATCACCACAACACCACACTAATACCAACTGTAACGACCCGAAGATCCGGATACCGGTAAACCGATACCAAGAACTCGGAGATGCCACCTAAGAGGCTGATGAGACCCCGTAAGGGTTGGGAGGATTGTTTAAGGAGGTGCATAATGAACTGGAATTACACGCGCATTTTAAGATAAACGAAAGCAATTTACAATATCAGAGTGATATATTCATATAATAGTCCAGATCCATCCATTATAAGTCCAAATACTGTATAAGAGTCAAAAGAAGACAACTACACGGGGCATACCTCGGTCAAAAGAGCAAGGGAGAGACCACTGCTGGCACCTAAGACTGCCTGCCAAAAGCACGTGGAAAACCCGCGGACTGCTGCTTCGTCTCACCTGGAGAGGAAGGGTGAGTCTCACATCATAGACTCAGTAGGGTTCACGCAGATCCCTACCTCGTAGCTAAACTCATAAAAATAGTTAATAACATAATGGCATAGGAAAACAACAGTTAAATAAAGCTGTACAGGTATAAGAACAATTAAATATAGTTAAACATAAATGCCATTTCATGTCATGTTAATTCGAACAAATAATTAAACACGAGAATCATAATCTATCAATCGAATTAAAGTTCAATATTTCTAAGTGACAGGAGAAAGAAAGGACCACCAGAAAGAAGACCAGACGCATCCACTAACGACTTATACTGCGTCTCAGGTATCTCCACTAGCCTGGAACGCGACAAGTGAGACACGTAATAGTAACCAAAGTCAAGAACTAGTCAGGGTCACACTTGTCAGTGTCAGTCCACGCCCCTGACCACGTGTGCACACACAGGCTCAATGCCTCGAGCCAGGCCTCTAGCCAGTTCCCCCCCCCCCCAGTAGGATGCTACTGACAGGCAAGGGGGCCCACGGAAACCAACTTAAAAATCGTACACTGGGACTACCCTGCCACCTCTCCCAAGTGGGCCGACACTAAAGGTCGTCGGGCTACGACTAGTGGTTCCATCACTAGGAAAGAGAAAATAACTCTACTGGGATATAAGAATGTGCCACAGTTTATAAAAATATTTAAACATGGTAAATATGAAATATTAAATGCATAATTAAATAAGCAGGATTGAATTTATAAATTACAGGGACTAAGCGGTTTGGACTAGGCCGCAACGGTTAAGAAACGATCGGACGACTTGCCGCTTTACTGACAGTGGTGGTCTGCCTATGGCTGCTAACCTACTTAATGCTTTACGTGGCTTTAGGGGAGAAACGGTCTGGACAGGACTGCTCCGGTCAATTTAGTGGTCGCACGATAGGCCGCTTCATGACAAAAATGGTCCGGTCTAAGCTGCTAATCTTACACCACCTCAACAGGACGAAGGAGTGTGGCAGTCTATTGCTAGGCCATTACTGTCCCCTGAGAGGTCAAGATATGGCCGCCTTCAGACAGTAGCGGCCAGCCCTGGACCGCTATACTCCCACCGCCTATAGCCTACTTAAAATGGTCTCTGAAAGGACCGCTATTGTCCTAGACGTCCCAAAACGGGAGTAACTCAATTGGAACCCCTCCCAATCGATTCAAATCGATGGGAATACAATTTTAAACCTATTTCTTGCCATCACATACCCATTCCATAGCATTTTTACATCCAAAAACATAAGAACAATGGCCATGGAGTGATTTTCATGGATTAAAACATAAATGACTATGTTCATGGATTTTGAATCAAACTAAGCATATAAGCATCTAAAATAGTATGCAATTGGATTGAAAACAATCCTAAGGCGAAGAGGAATCTATCCCCCTACTTGGTTTCATGATTCTAAGCCGTTCTACGGCCGTTCTTCACGAGGAAACCACGGCCTATACGGTGAATTCTCCACTTCCACTTCCACGCTCCACGAGTCACCTTCACGATAACACCTCCGCTCCACCAACGCCCTGGGCTCGGCAAGGCCGCCTCCTGCCAGTCTTGCAAGGCCCCGGGTGTTGTGCCCCTATGGTCATTTGAGTCATCTTGTGGTCACTTGGGTCATTCGACATCATCCTGTGATCATTTGAGTTATTTGATATTCTTGATTTTGATAATGGCTAAACACTATAAGTCAATGATGTTTTACCACTCTTATATGACTAAACTACTTGATGTTCTTTCATGACAGATATGCCAAGGAATGAAGTGGAGATGGCAAAAGAGAAAGCTCAATGATTGTGCCCTAGCATGCGGATCGACCTGCGCGGTCAGGTCGCTGGGGTCAAGGGGGCAGCGCCCCTTGCGGGGGTTTCCGATGGCGGAGCCCCCGGAACAAAATTTTGATTATAGGAGCGATATAATCAAATAGAAATCTTCAAGACTGTTAAGGTTGTTGCCACAGATGAGAACGGGCTGCTAAAGGACTTAAGCAACGGAGCTAAATGGTAAATGGACTGAACCGGGGTAACCCGGGTTCTGCCCAGCTGGCCGTCGACCGCCAGCCCAGGGGCGGTCGACCGCCCCTGCCAGCAGCCAACTGCTTGCACGTTTCTCAGTGGCGATTGACCGCCAGCCCAGTAGCGGTCGATCAAAAATTCCAGGGACCATCCGTCTACAGGGTTTCTCAGTAGCGGTCGACCGCCAACTTCTGCAGGTCGACCGCCAGCCCCGAGCCATCAATTGTTGACTTTGTTTTCCACTTCGAGAAGGGCCATTCTCCTTGGATTTCTTTAATCCTAAAGTCACCCAATCACCCACAAAATGTGGATCTGGTCTGGGGGATGTCCAAGGACCATTCAAAGGTTATAAAACACATGCAAGAGGGTTAGAAACCCTAGTTGATCATTTGGGAGATCAAAGGAGGCTACAAGGGTGTGTTCAAGGGAGAGGAGTTCGAGTACTGTAGCGGTGAACAGTACTCCAGGAAGAAGTTCTTCATCAAATCCTCAAGTGATTCAAGCTACTTCAAGAGGAGATCAACCCAAGTCAAGTGAAGATAAAGCTACAACCATCATCCTCTTCCTCATCTCAAGGTGATCCAAAGAAGCTCATTCTCAAGAGAGATCAAATCTGCATCCTTCATCTTCTTCATCAACTCAAGGTGATCCAAGGAAGACCATGTCACAAGGAAGAAGATACCATTGAAGAATCAAATTCAAGCTTCAACAATCTCAGATAAGATCTTTTCTCTTTGAGCATATTTCACATCTTGTTTGAGTGTTTTCATATTTGTTCCCTTTCCATTTCATTCAAACATTTGAAACTGAAGGACGTACCTACCGGTGGTTAGTAGGAAGGCAATCGGAAGTTGTCCGATCTACGGTGTTGACATCCCTACCTACGGTTAGTAGGAAGGTAATCTGAGGTCTTTCTAATTTGTGGTTCAGTGCGTGGCACTAGTGGAGCCTCACCGGATTTGGTGAGGGGTGGACGTAGGACTGGGGATTCAGTCCAAACCACCTTAAAAGCCTTTGTGTTGTGGTTTGTTTATGTGATTACTTCGTTCTAGATGCATGCTTAGGTTCAAATCGATATATAAGTTGCTCATCTTGCAAAGTGAATCATAGTGTTCTTCAATAAGCTAGTTACACTCCGCTGCAATTTATTTTATCTAGCTATATAGAGGGTTGCATTACGAAAAGAGGGGCAGATCTATTCACCCCTCCCCTCTAGATCCACTATCCACTACTCAACAAGTGGTATCAGAGCCTAATATCTCATTATGGGGTCCAATGACCTTGAGAGAAATGGTAGATGAGCGTCCAAAGGTTTCTTACCTGAAGGACATTCTGTGAATAGGCCTCCTTACTTTATTGGAACTAATTATCTTCATTGGAAACATTACATGCAGGTGTTCATTCACGCCCAAGACTACGAACTTTGGCGAGTGATTAGCAAAGGTCCATATGAGCTTATGGATAATGAGGATTTGTGGACCAAAGAATAAATAAGACAATCCACTATCAACTAGAGTGCCAAACACATCATGCAGTGCTCACTCCATCCAATAGCATTCTCAAGAGTGGCTACCTGTGCAACGGCAAAACAAATGTGGGAGAAGTTAGAGATAATTTATGAAGGAACCTCTCAGGTACGAGAAACAAAAGCCAACATTTTAGTTTCTAAATATGAAATGTTCCGCATGAAGCCTGATGAGTCAATTCAAAATATGTATGCTCAGTTAACTGTGCTTACTAATATTCTAACTGATTTGGGAAAGAAATACTCAGAACAGGAAATTGTGAGAAAGATTCTGAGATCATTGACTCCCGCATGGCACACAAAGGCTACCGTGGTTGAAGAATCGAGAGATCTCGCAACTACCAAGGTAGATAAACTCATTGGGTCATTGATGCCCTATGAGATCAACCTTAAGAACAAAGAGACTGAGGTGCCTAAGAGAAAGCCCCTAGCTCTTAAAGCAGGACCCAACGGTCAAGGCACTTCTGATGAAGGTGAGGATTCGGTAAGTGAGCAAGATGAGGATGACGTAGCCATGCTCACACATAAGTTCAGAAAATTTCTGAGAAAGAAAGGTAAGAGCTTCATGAGAGGAAGGTCAAAGGTAAGAAATGGTTTCAAATCTAATTCTGAAAATTTTAAGAAATCTGACAAAATCATTTGTTATTCTTGCAACAAACCAGGGCATTTCAAGACTGATTGTCCTGACAGATTCAGAAAAGCTGACAAATGGAAGGGCAAGAAGAAGAACAAGGCCATGGTGTCCACCTGGAGTGACGAGGAAGAAAGTGACGGTGGAACTAGCTCCTCGGACAAGGAAAAAGAAGATCTTTGTCTCATGGCCAGAGGTGATGAAGAAACTGAGGTAAACTCTCCATTTGAAAATTACACAATTGATGATTGGGAGGAAGCATATATACAGCTCATGGAAAAATATGACATGTACAAAAAGGAGAATAAATCATTGAAAAAGATAATTAACTTGTTTGTGCATGATCATGATATGAATGATAAGAATGCTCTACTTGAAACTGAAATTGAAGATCTTAAGAAAATGATTGAGGATTTGGAAGAGGGAAGAAAAGAAATGGCTGACTTGGAAACTGAAAATGAAGACTTAAGAAATGAGATTGATAGCATGAAGCTCAAAATGCAAACTTACGAAAAGGATAGCAAGTTGAGTAATGAGAAGTAGGAAGCTGTCAAACAAGTCAACACTCAACTTCTTCAAAACATTGAAAACCTACAAAAAGAGTTGAAGGATAAACAACAATCTTTAGAAAAATTTGTGGATGGAAGAGAAAACCTAGATGCATTGCTAGGAACCAGAATGAACTTCAACAAGGAAGGGTTGGGTTTTGAACCTATAAACAAAAGGCCAATTGGGCTAAAAATAGTCACATTTGTTTCCTCGTCTGATGCTTCTACCTCAAGAACAACATCCAAAGGAAAAGAAAAGGTTGAAGAAGAAGCCACTGAAATCCCCAAAAAGATTGTTCAAAAGCCCAAGAAGAGTCAACCGCCTTCACAACACAAGCCAACACCTCCTTGGCCATCAACCGTTCAAATCGCTAAACAATTTCACACAGGTCGACACTTCCATAGGTTGACACCACCCTATCTTTGGGGCACTTGTGATTTTTATGTGCATCAATTTCCTAGGTGCTAAAATAATCATTTTCAACCCATAATCAACCAGTGGCCACAATGGGTTAAGAAGTAAACTTCCTCAAACTCTCACTAAATCCAACAAAGAGCCTCTAAAAAAAAAGTGAATGTCAAGGTTGAAAAAAAAACCAAATCCCTGCTCTAAGCAAACAAAACATGAATGTTAGGAATGTTTGGATTCTAAAAGAAATGGTTTCATGTTTTGAAAATCTGAAGAGTTTGATGGGACCTAAATTTGGTTGGGTTCCAAACACCATTGTTTAATTGTTTGTGCAGGAATGTCTTGCAGCCATGCATAACAGGTGGTACCTTGATAGCTGCTGCTCAAGACACATGACTGGAGACAAATCAAAATTTTATCTCTTGGAGGAAAAGGAAGGAGGATACGTCACATTTGGAGGGAACAACAAGGGAAAAATCATTGGAACAGGTAATGTAGGTAAGAACCTCTCCAACTTTATTTGTAACGTGCTGCTAGTTGAAGGTTTGAAATACAACATGCTTAGTATAAGTCAATTGTGTGATAAAGGTCACAAAGTGCTGTTTGACTATCATGAATGTAGAATTCTTGAACCAAAATCTGACAAGGTAAAATTTTCTGGTAAGAGAGTCAACAATGTTTACATGATTGACTTAGATGATCCTGCTCATTTAAATCTTTGTCTTGCTGCACAAAAATCTGAGCTTGCATGGTTATGGCATCGTAGACTAGGACATGTTAACTACAATGTCTTACATAAACTGTTAAAGCATTCAATGGTGAATGGGTTGCCTTAACTATCTTTTAAACAAGAAAATAAATTATGTGATGCATGTGCCCTAGGTAAACAAACAAGAAAATACTTCAAGGCTAGATCTGCAAACATGTCATCTAAACCACTTGAGCTGATTCATATGGATTTGTTTGGTCCAACCAGAACTGCTAGCTTAAGCGGTAGAAGATATGGATATGTCTTGGTAGATGACTTTTCTAGGTTCACATGAATTTTCTTTCTCACACATAAAAATGATGCTTTTGATGAGTTTCAGGGACTCTACATGAAGATAAAGCAGGACGGTGAGTTTAAAATTTCCAAGATTCAATCTGATCATGGTGGTGAATTTGAAAATACTGACTTCTATAATCTTTGCGGAGCTGAAGGCATTTCACACCGGTTTTCTTCACCAAGAATCCCGGAGCAAAATGGTGTAGTTGAAAGAAGGAATCGAACACTCATAGAGATGGCAAGAACAATGCTTGCCGAACGGCAACTCCCAAAGAAATTTTGGGCTGAATCGGTAAACTCGACATGTTATATTATCAACCGCTCTATGGTAAGGCCACAAACCAAAAAGACTCCTTATGAGTTGTTGAAAGGTAAAAAGCCTTCTATCACACACATGAAAGTATTTAGATCTAAATGCTTCATCCACAATAATGACAAAAGAGATTTAGATAAATTCGAGCGCAAGAGCGATGAAGGTATATTCCTTGGATATTCTGATAGATCTAGGGCTTATAGAATTTATAATATTAAGAGTCAAACTGTGGAAGAATCACCCCATGTTTCTTTTGATGAATATCATGATGATTCTAACAGTGATAACTCTTGTAGGAAAAATGATGAAGACGGGGAATTCCTAAGCATGAAGGAAAAGAGTGAGTCTCCATAAGAAGAAATAAAAGAATATGGTGACCTAGCTGAATCAAACAATGCAAGGGATCAAGCTCCAGGAGAAGGTAATGATTCTACAAACATTAGAATTCTTAAGGATCATCATTTAGAAAACGTCATTGGCAGCTTGAATGACCCACCTAGAACAAGGTCACATTTTAGAATTGTGGAAGAATTATATCAACTTGCTCTTGTCTCCCAGATTGAACCCAAGAATGTTGATGAGGCATTAAAGGATGAAAACTGGATAAATTCAATGCAAGACGAGTTAAACCAGTTTGAGAGAAATAAAGTTTGGCATCTTGTTCCTAGACCTTCATCACAATCTGTAATAGGCACTAAATGGGTCTTTAGGAACAAACTCAGTGAGGATGGCAAGATAATAAGAAACAAGGCTAGATTGGTGGCTCAAGGGTATAAGCAAGAGTTTGGGGTAGACTTTGATGAATCTTATGCCCCAGTTGCTAGACTCGAAGCCATCAGAATTTTACTTGTCTTTGCATGCTCCCTTAGAATTAAGCTGTACCAAATGGATGTAAAAAGTACTTTCTTGAATGGCTTGATCAAAGAAGAAGTCTATGTTAAGCAACCCCCTGATTTTGAGAATACTAACCATGCAGATTTTGTATACAAGCTAGACAGGATACTTTATGGACTGAAGTAAGCACCAAGAGCTTGGTATGAGAGACTAAGCTCGTCCTCATTGAGAAAGGGTACACACGAGGTAAGGTAGATCAAACACTTTTCACCAAGAAGTAAGGTAAGAACATCTTGATTGTTCAAATTTATGTTGATGATATTGTGTTTGGTTCTACTAAATCTAAAATGTGTGAGGAATTTGCTAACCTCATGACTAGCGAATTTGAGATGAGCCTAATGGGAGAACTCCAATTCTTTCTCGGTTTGCAGGTCAACCAAGGAGAAGATGGGTTCTTCATAAGTCAAGCCAAATACATCAAGGAGCTACTGAAAAGATTTGGCAGGACAAACAATAAAATAATTACAACTCCTATGAGAACCATAATATCACTGGATTCGGATGAAAATGGTAAATCAGTGGATGCAAAGATCTATAGGGGTATGATCGGCTCTTTGCTTTACTTGACTGCATCCCGACCAGATATCTAGTTTAGTGTATGTCTTTGTGCTAGATTTCAAGCTAGTCCTAGAGAATCCCACTTGACTGCCGTCAAACGTATCCTTAGATATCTTGTCGGAACTCAAGATTTGAGATTATGGTATCCGTCATCATGTGATTTATCTCTTATATCTTATTCTGATGTAGACTATGCTGGATACAAGCTGGATCGCAAGAGTACTACTGGCTACTGCCAGTTTCTGGGTGGGTGTTTAGTTTCTTGGGCCTCCAAGAAACAACACTCGGTTGCCCTCTCAACAGCAGAAGCAGAATATGTTGCTGCTGGGAGCTGTGGCACCTAAGTGTTGTAGATTAAACATCAACTCCAAGACTACTTAGTGGATCTTGGTTGTGTCCCGATTCTGTGTGATAACACTAGTACTATCAACCTTGCCAAAAATCCAGTCCAGCACTCTAGGACTAAGCATATTGAGATTATGCATCACTTTATTAGAGATGAGGTCGTTAAGAAAAATTTTGAACTGCATTTTGTTGATACTCTAAATCAAATTACTGATATTTTCACAAAGCCCTTGTGTAATGACAGGTTTTCCACACTCAGAAGGGAGCTTGGTCTTTGCCGACCTCAGGCCAATAAAAATTGAAATGATGATTTTGTTCAATTTAGTTGTGTGTTTTTACATATTGGTTTCCATGCATTGTTTATATATAAATATGTCTTTTTGCATATGGTGTGGCATTTCATGAAGTCATGATGCATAATAATGAATTGAATTCATGTTCACGATGCATTGCATGGTTTGTGTAGCATCATTCTTGCATGGCCATGGTATATCAAATGTTGATGCATGGAAAGGCAGGCTATGCTTGTCAAGAAGCACTCAATATGCGTGAGGTTTCACCTCCGCCAAGTACTATGTGCCACTGTCGCATATAGGCCATATAGTAAGGAGGAGTTGTCTCTTTGCAGCATTCATGCATTTGTTTAATCTTCATTCTGTTACATTTAATAAGTGTACACCCATGTGTTGGGTCATGCATTTCATTTCTGCCAACTCCATGTTTGATCAGGTCAACCTCTGCATGGTTCTAGTCAACCTCTCCTTGACATTCGTCATTCCACTTGATTGCCAACATAACTCCTTGAGTGCTTTCACTGCATATCCTTAGGGGGAGTACTGCTGCTATTCTTAATCTCTTGCAATATGAACTTCATGGCTTCCAGTTTGAAAATGAGATCATGAGACCGACGGAACTATGATGTAAGAGCTTTCTATTATATGCACTGATGATTATCCATCAAATGAAAATAGTTCAGATTTAATGATTCCCTTGAAGTTCTGATATATCTTTTGAAACCATCTATGTTCTGTGGTTCTAATAGATCTTAACTAGAGGTTGCATGTTGTGAAGTCCCGCGATCAATGACACCCAAGAGGGGGGTGAATTGGGTGATTACCAATTTTACGAAAACTTTTGGCCTTTTATAAAATATGTGATACAAAGCTAGTTAGGAGATACAAAGCTATTTGAACACAAATTGGATTTAATAAACTTTATATGAAAAGATATAGATTAAGCAAGATAGAGGAAGATAAATCCAGAACAACAATTTAAACTAACATTTATGTAGAATGTAGATAGAAGAAATGGAGCAAACCACACAATACAAGCACAATGCACAGCGGTTTTTAAGGTGGTTCGGATGCCCGACGGCAATCCTACGTCCACCCCTCACCAAACCCGGTGAGGCTTCACTCAGGGATAAAACCCCAAACGGAGACGACGCTCCAAACACACACGCAGGACGACACCTGCACACACACACGGGGACGCACCCCAAAACACACACACACACACGGAGACAAGGTCTCCAACACGATCCAACAAGCAGATCACACACACACACACCCGCTGCCACAAGTGCAGCAATCCACACACACAAGACAGAACGGATATAAATAGACCCACACACACACAAACGCAGATCTAGGAAGATCCACGCACACACGAATCAAATACAACACACATACACACCACTATGGATCTAACAACGATCCACACACACACAAGTTCTTGCAGTTTATGATAAACACAATTACAATACCCAAAACATAAAGACGATGAGGCTTAGTTTAGAAAACTCATGTTTTGGGTTCCCCTTGAATGCATGTTGCAGATCTTGAACGTATCTTCACTTGATCGGAGCTTCAATCCGTGCTTGCTTGGCTTTTCTTCTTTCTTGCTTGCTTGGCTTCTCTTCTTTCTCCCTTAGGCACTCTTCTTGGAATCCTTGCTTGCTTCCTTGGCTCTACTCTTCCTTGGAGGTTGCTAGCTTCAGATTTGGCTTGAAACACCTTGGAGATGGATGAAGATCTTGCTGCACGAAGTACTGTTCACGGAGCTACAGTGCCCTCTCCTTTCACCTTGGATAGCCTCCTCTTAATCTCCCTTGAAGCCCTCTTGGATAGATAGGGTTTGTAGCACCAAATGAGAGTTTTATAACTCTTGAATGGCCCTTGGACAAGCCCCAGACCAGATCCACGAAATCTAGTGTAATTGGGGGCAAAAGGATTAAAGAAATGGGTGGAAAGACCACCCTTCGAACTTGAACCAAAAGTCAACAAAAGTAGGCCTCGGGGCTGGCGATCGACCTACAGAGGCCAGCGGTCGACCGCCAGGGGCCAACCTGTAGCTGTGTGGCTGCTGGGAAAAACGGTCGACCGCTAGGTCCTGGCGGTCGACCGCCAGGTTTACAGGTTCCCAATTTTCAGTTCTGTGATTTCAGGTCGACCGCCAAGGGTCCACAGGTCGACCGCCAATCTTCAAACCTGCAAAAATGAAATGTTAGACCAATGAAACATGTCCAAAAGTCAAGAGCTTCAAGTCCATATCAAATCCATGCATTTTGGGATTGAAAACAACTTAGAATATGCTTTGAGCATTTCTAAATTTTGTTCCGGGGGCTCCGCCCCCAGAAACCCCCGCAAGGGGTGCTGCCCCCTTGACCCCCGCGACCTGACCGCAGGCGAGGGCGATCCGCGGGCGAGGGCGCACGATGGCCAGAAGGGTTTCATGTTTAAGGTGCATGAATGAGGTGTATTAATGAAACATATATGAAATATCCATGGTTAGATTGATGCTTTAACAAGGTAAGTATCTTACCAATGGCTCTTGATAGTAAATGACATATATCACCTGTTTTGGATTGCAGAGGAGCAGGGTGCTTATTCACAAGTTTAGTTCACCAGGTGACGGCCATGTGTTTGATCCATTGCCATTTGCCATCTCAAACATATTTAAACATGAATGTGCAATCAACCATAAGTTTAGTTATCATCACTTAATCACACATTAAGTTTAGTTATCATCAAAACCATAACGCCAACAATCATCAAAACCATAACTCAACATGTTGTGCATTGAATGACTATCCCGAAATCTGAAAATTCAAACTTCATGACAACCTTGGTGATACTCTAGAGCTAAGTATTATTTTTAAACATCTTGATGAGCTGGAATTCCTGAAAATTAATTTGACAGAGTAATGATCTTGTTGCATGGAGAAATATGTCACGTCATCAAATCAAGTGACGAATGATATGTCATGATGTGCCCATGTTATCACTATCTTAATTATATTTGGACTCTAGACAGAGCACTGGCATAATTGCTGAGAAATATATCTTCTCATCAAAGAAATGAGATTGGATATGTCATGACGTGATTTTGCTATCTCTGTTCATTCTGAAGCATAACCGTCAGTCTTGCCAAATACCTAGGGATACTGGCGTCTAAACAACGTGTATTCTTACGGCTAGGAGGCATGTACTAGACTTGATTGCTCATAAAATATGAGTCATGTGCCTTCAAATTCAAAAGATATTGAAAATCAAATTTGTTGAACTCATAAAATTCCATGCTTTAGTCATGATTATTTAGCCTCAATACTAATTTTTGTGTTATTCCCTTTGTAGTTATTGAATATGGATATATGAGACAAGGGAAGGTTAAACACTGCCTTGATATGAACCTTTGGTTCACTTCTATTAAAACATGGATGTAGATGCTTTTCAAACTCTGTTAATGATCTCGGATTTCATTAGCTTTGAACCATATATATTGCTCACGGCATGTTTAAGGTTTGTATATAATGGCTTGCACTAAACTCCCATTCATCTCTAGTCTCTCAGACATTAGTCACCTTCTCTACCTTATCCCTCCTTTTTGCTGCTGTCAAAGGGGGAGAATGTCTTGTTGTGAGTCCTTTATGAGCTAATACCTTTGTGCGGCCTTTGAGAGTTGTCAAAGGGGGAGAGTGCATTGTGGACAGGGGAGAGTCAAAGGGGGAGAGAACCTTCATCTGTGATGGGGGTTTGCATAGCAGTCACATGCTTTGATCATCCATGCATCATCCATGCATACATATCCGCATTCAAATGCTTTCACTATCATGGATCTTGAGCTACACATGTGCCATATGTCATAAACTTTGCCATCTTGAATATTACTGCCACATAATGACTCACAGTGTTGCCATCATCAAAAAGGGGTAGAATGTTGTGCCCCTGTGGTCATTTAAGTCATCTTGTGGTCACTTGGGTCATTCGACATCATCCTGTGGTCATTTGAGTTATTTGATATTCTTGATTTTGATAATGACTAAACACTATAAGTCTATGATGTTTTACCCCTCTTATATGACTAAACTACTTGATGTTCTTTCATGACAGATTTGCCAAGGAATGCAGTGGAGATGGCAAAAGTGAAAGCTCAATGATTGCACCCTCGCACGCGGATCGACCTGCGCGGTCAGGTCGCGGGGATCGACCTGCCCAGTCAGGTCACAAGGGTCAAGGGGGCAGCACCCCTTGCAGGGTTTCCGGGGGCGGAGCCCCTAGAACAAAATTTTGATTGTAGGAGCGATATAATCAAATAGAAATCTTCAAGACTGTCAAGGTTGTTACCACAGATGAGAACGGGCTGCTAAAGGACTTAAGCAACGGAGCTAAACGATAAATGGACTGAACCGGGGTAACCCGGGTTCTTCCCAATTGGCGGTCGACCGCCAGCCCAGGGGCGGTCGACCGCCCCTGCCAGCAGCCAACTACTTGCACATTTCTCAGTGGCAGTTGACCGCCAACCCAGTAGCGGTCGATCGAAAATTCCAGGGACCATCCGTCTACAGGGTTTCTCAGTAGCGGTCGACCGCCAGCTTCTGCAGGTCGACTGCCAGCCCCGAGCCATCAATTGTTGACTTTGTTTTCCACTTCGAGAAGGGCCATTCTCCATGGATTTCTTTAATCCTAAAGTCACCCAATCACCTATAAAATGTGGATCTGGTCTGGGGGATGTCCAAGGACCATTCAAAGATTATAAAACAAATGCAAGAGGGTTAGAAACTCTAGTTGATCATTTGGGAGATCAAAGGAGGCTGTAAGAGTGTGTTCAAGGGAGAGGAGTTCGAGTACTGTAGCGGTGAACAGTACTCCGGGAAGAAGTTCTTCATCAAATCCTCAAGTGATTCAAGCTACTTCAAGAGGAGATCAACCCCAAGTCAAGTGAAGATAAAGCTGCTACCATCATCCTCTTCCTCATCTCAAGGTGATCCAAAGAAGCTCATTCTCAAGGGAGATCAAATCTGCATCCTTCATCTTCTTCATCAACTCAAGGTGATCCAAGGAAGACCATGTCACAAGGAAGAAGATACCATTGAAGAATCAGATTCAAGCTTCAGCAATCTCAGACAAGATCTTTTCTCTTTGAGCATATTTCACATCTTGTTTGAGTGTTTTCATATTTGTTCTCTTTCCATTTCATTGAAATATTTGAAACTGAAGATCGTCCCTACCGGTGGTTAGTAGGAAGGCAATCGGAAGTTGTCTGATCTGCGGTGTTGACGTCCCTACCTGCTGTTAGTAGGAAGGTAATCGGAGGTCTTTCCGATTTACAGTTCAGTGTGTGGCACTAGTGGAGCCTCACCAGATTTGGTGAGGGGTGGACGTAGGACTGGGGATTCAGTCCGAACCACCTTAAAATCTTTGTGTTGTGGTTTGTTTATGTGATTGCTTCGTTCTAGATGCATGCTTAGGTTCAAATCGATATATAAGTTGCTCATCTTGCAAAGTGAATCATAGTGTTCTTTGATAAGCTAGTTACACTCTGCTGTAGTTTATTTTATCTAGCTATATAGAGAGTTGCATTGCGAAAAGAGGGGCAGATCTATTCACCCCTCCCCTCTAGATCCGCTATCCACTACTCAACACCGGGGTGATCACACCACCAAGAGCAGGAGAGGGGGAGGGGCGTGCGTAGGAGAGAAAGAAAAAGGGAGAGAGAGAATTCTCCCCCAAAAAAATAAATCAAATGATTTTGTATTTTATGTATTTTTGATATACAACTAATTATTGTCAAAATGTGTTAAAAGAAGCAAAATTGCAATAATGCCCAATCTAGCTTCTAAACCTTCTACAAATGGGCTAGATCAAATGAACGTGGCCCATTAAGCTTATTAAAATGCTCTAAGCTCATGTATCTTTTTATATTTCCATACCGATAAGGTTTCGTTAACTACCGGGTCTTACATAGATCGTTAGAAAGAAGAAAGAGTGTTCAGAAAAATAGAGTATCGGAGTTCTTGGAGTGAAGGTGGAGATCTACTGAAGATCAATCTGTGTTCTGACTCGTGGATCAAATCCAGAGTTTGTCTGCTCAATTAAGCTACGTTTTGTTGTGTTCTTTCATTTGTTTTCTTCTTTATTTTTCCTTGGGGTAGCAAGCTGTGAGGCTCAATAGCAAGGATTGATTCCTTGGGATAGCAAGCTGTGAGGCTCAGCTGTAAGAGGATCTGTTCCTCTGGTTAGCAAAGTAGTGAGGCTCAGCGGATAGCAAAGCTGTAAGGCTCAGCGAATAGCAAGCTATGTTGCTCGGCGGTGTAAGCAAGCTGTGATGCTCATCGATCAAGCTGTGAGTCAACAGAAGCCTCACTTAAGTTTGAGTGGGGGATGGACGTAGGTCTGTGGTAGCAGACCGAACCATCTAAAATCTTTGTGCACTGTGGTTTGTGTGACTGTCCAATTCCATATCTTCTATCCCCCTTCGCAGGTTGTCATAGGATTTACTATCTGAAGTTCTTCTGTGTGTTTTCAGTCCATATCCAACACAGCTGCGAAGTGTTGTCCGCGTGCTTAGTAGAGTATCATGCTGGATGTGTGTGAGATCTATTATTTCAGTTCATGATTATGAATTTGCTTAGTATCAGTCTAACATCTAAGTGTCCATCGTTACTTCTGTTTAAGGAAGTACTTTGGTAAATGTGTTCTGCTCTTCTATCTCACAATTAAAGAGTTCATCTGATTTTAGTTTGGTTTAAATTCAAATTCTGCAAAAGTTTTTTTAAAGGGGATCCATTCACCCCCCTCTGGATCTCATCCGTGCGCTTATCAGCTAGCACCTAAAAGTTGTTCCTTGCGTGAGAAGATCCTTGGATCCAACCTCCGCCTAGTACTGATCTAAATTGTCAGCTGATTACTAGCTTACCTTGTTATTCACATTCTTTGTTATTTGTGATTGATTTGTCTATCACTGCATCCTTGAATCATTTCACATCTGCTGTACCTTGAACATACCTGTCAAATTCTCAGCTAAATGTCTTCAAAATGCTATCATACAAGCTGCATATCCATTATTGCACATTCCTGTGAAAATTTCTGTCAACTTGACACTCATTCTACTGCACACTAATCATATCTTCTTGAACATGATCTTATTATTGCTTGCTCTTGAAAGTCACCATCTTGTGTGCTAGAAATTGACTATTCTTGAACTTCCATGTCTTGAAACTTTAGGAAGATTTCAATTTGCATACCTTGATCATAAATATGAAATTCATTTTATTAAGGAATCTTCTATTATACAGGATTATGAATGTCCAAAAGACTCATTTGGTTTAAGTTTAATGTATTCTTTGAGTTTGGATATGAATAACTTGAAAATATATGAGTCAATGTTTTAATAAACCTTAACCAGCTGCTTCATGTTATGTCATGTAAAACCTTCTGAAATCTAAAAGTTTTGGAATCATGACTTTCTTTAGTTGAGATACATGAAGTAAGTATTATTTTTAAACATCTGAGAATCTGTAAATGTCTAAGGATGAATTTAGTCAGAGCAATGACTTTGGCTACTGAGAAACCATGTCTAAAAATAGACTGTGTCATGAAGTCCCATAGTTATCTCTGCTGAAAAATTATTGCAAAATCAGTGAAAATGGTGGCAGAGCAATTACATGGTGAGTGGTGAGTAACTGGGTCACTTCACCTAAGACGTGTTGTGCCTCACGTCAAAAGCTATACTACTGTTATCTCTGTTCAATTTTTAGCATGACAGTTAGTCATTCCAAGTACTTAGGGATATTGGCGTCTAAACAACGTGTATCCTCTAGTTACAAGGGTGTACTAAACTCAATTACTCCTGAAATTTGAAAATTGTTGCTAAACAAAAGAAAAATATAGAAAATGGTTATAAAAGAAAAATTTGTGTAATCCTGGACAAAATCAGATGTATTCATGGATGTTTAACCTCAATACTATTTTTTGTAATTCATGAAGGAGTCATTGAAAGTTAAATGAGTAAGATGGAAGGAGGTTAAACAGGAATGTCATATGAGAGATTGGTTCATTTGTATTAAAATTTGATTACAGATATGAGTACAGAAATCTCTAAGGACAAACTCTGTATACATCATATTTAAACCATACTATTCAATAAAGATTCATTCATAAGTCCTTATAATGGAAGACTCTGAAACTTTTTATTCTTAGATTTATGAAATTGGTATCTCATTGAAAACCTTCAATTTCTATCTCTACTGAAACTATTGAATTGAAATTACTAATGTCATCTCCTTCTAGCTCACTGCAATTCAATTCAATATCAGATTCTGCTCACTATTCTTGATGTAATCTGTCATGACCTGAACTCATCTATGATTGTTCCTGTGATTTTGCTGATACTATCATTGAACTTGTGTAGGTTTAACTCTGTATGTCTGATGATTTACTTCCATTCCAATCTCTCTGTACTGTTAAAGGGGGAGATTGCTTCATCAGCATCTAATTAGTCAGCATGTTCTGCTTAAACTTGATTGTCAAAGGGGGAGATCACTTCACTTTTTCAAGAAAGAATAGGTTTCATTTGCTGTCAACACAATTCATCACTAAGCATTTAGTTTCATTGAGAATATCAAACTTTTTTTTATTTTCTTTTGATGATGTCAAAGGGGGAGAAGAGTTTGATATGAGTCTGAACATAAATGATTAATGACTCATAGTGTTGCCATCATCAAAAGGGGGGAGATTGTTGTGTCCCTGTGGTTTTGATGATGTCAAACACTATAAGTCATCTTGAGTCTGCATGAGAATTGAATGATGATGCTATATGTATTAGTGTTGCATTGTGTTAGTGTTGCATTGGTCTTACTGCTATAATGTTTGTAATGTTGGTTTTGATGGGCATAATGTCTGCAATGTTGGTTTTGATGGGCATAATGTCTGAAGTGTGCATATGTGTTGAATGATCAGCATCGGCCTTTGCTAGATAGGTCGATGCACATCCATATCAGCCTTTGCTAGATAGGTAGATGCACATCCATGCCTATAATCATATCAGGTTGATGCGGGTGTAGAAGTCAAGTTACATCCGGTCGATGCATGTGCACTCACGTAGCTAAGCAGGTCGATGCACATACAAACTTTCTATCTATTAGGTCGGTGCATCATTGTTCTTCATAGCAGTCAGGTCGATGCAGCGACCACGGTTAAAGTAGTCAGGTCGACGCATATATTTACCCCAGTTCAGAAGGTCGATGCATGTTCGCAGTCAGATCTAGAAGGTCGATGCACATATGCATTTCGCATTAGAAGGTCGATGCGCATATGCATTTTGGACTAGTAAGGTCGATGCAGAAGAAGCACTTCCTGCAAGTAAGGTCGGTGCACCAGTGTTAGTTAATGACACTAAGATCGATGCACATCTGCACTTCAAGATCGACTGGTCGATGCATTAAGGTGCCTCATGGCACAGGTCGATGCATCAAGTCAAGATAGTCGGTGCAGCAGTTGGCTAAAATGTTACTCAGGTCGAAGCATATCAACACTTCAAAGCCAACATGTTGATGCATCAAGATACTCGTGCTACATCTATGGTCGGTGCCATTATGAGGCAGCTCGAGGCAGAAGAGCAAAGCTCCAACTAATAAGGTCTGAGCACTCAAGATACAGGTCGATGCAGTTGCTGGGAATTGAACATTGTAGATCAACTAAGGTTTGAGCTTTCTAAGGATAGGTCGATGCATATTACAATGCACAAGGTCAAGGCAGCAGAAGAAATTAATGGACCCTAGTGGAAGTCAGTCTACAACCATCAAAAGGAACTCAAGGGATCCATTAGCCAAGTTTATAACAATTCACCATAGCAGCTACAGCAAGATCAAATACAGTAATTCACATTTAGCACAAGTTCAGCAAGTTAGTCTAACTCTTTAAGTCAGAAGACTTCAAGACATCAGAAGCACCTGGAGTCAATAGAACTCAACTAAATTTCTTAGTCATTAGCAGCAGAAGCAAAAGAAGGTCGAAGCAGCACTACCTTAAGCTAGAAGGTCAGAGCATTAGAATAGTGCCTAGATGCACTAAGTCAAAGGTCGATGCAGTTGTATCAGCTGTTGCTAGTGAGGTCAATGCTACAGGATTCGAAGCCCTTAACTTAAGTCAAGATCCAATAAAGGAGTTCGACCCTGCAATTAGCATAAGTGACATGTGTGATCCCAGGAATGGCGGGAAAGGTGGCACGTGGATACTGGAAGTAATGATTGGCACATGATCCAAGATGAAGCTGAGCACATCATCATGCCATGTAGATTAACCAATCTACGTCCATCTGACACGTGGTCAAGGATTCTCCAGAAAGAGTTTGGGTGGGAGTGTTCCCTCCACACGCCCTCGATGGAATCTTGTGGGGACCACAAGATTTGCGCCAATGAAAAGGAAATGGAATCAAATCACTGGAGCCCCTGTTCTTGTATAAATAAGAAGCATCCTCCTCCTAGCTTGGTGCTGTGACAGAAGTGAGCTGTTACAGAAGGCTGCCAAGAGAGGAGTGCCGCGGAGAGAAAACGTAGAGAAAGAGAGCTACGAAGTGAGAGAAGCTGTTGCTACGAAGAAAGAGGAAAAGAGAGATTAGAAAGAAGAGAGCCAGTGTGTGAGCAGAAGAGAAAGAAGAGAGAGTTCTGAGCGGGAGATTGCTAGAAAGATGAAAGTATGTTAAAAAAAATAGAGTATCAGAGTTCTTGGAGTGAAGGTGGAGATCTACTGAAAATCAGTCTGTGTTCTGACTCGTGGATCAAATTCAGAGTCTGTCTGCTCAATTGAGCTACATTTTGTTGTGTTCTTTCATTTGTTTTCTTCTTTATTTTTCCTTGGGGTAGCAAGTTGTGAGGCTCAACAGCAAGGATTGATTCTTTGGGATACCAAGCTGTGAGGCTCAGCTATAAGAGGATATGTTCCTCTGGTTAGCAAAGCTGTATGGCTCACCGGATAGCAAAGCTGTAAGGCTCAACAGATAGCAAGCTATGTTGCTCAGTGGTGTAAGCAAGCTGTGATGCTCAGTGGTTCAAGCTGTGCGTCAGCAGAAGTCCCACTCAGGTTTAAGTGGGGGATGGACGTAGGTCTGTTGTAGCAGACCGAACCATCTAAAATCTCTGTGCACTGTGATTTGTGTGACTGTCCAATTCCATATCTTCTATCCCTTTTCGCAGGTTGTCAGAGCATTTACTATATGGGGTTCTTCTATGTGTTTTCAGTCCATATCCAACACAGCTGCGAAGTGTTGTCAGCGTGCTTAGTAGAGTATCAGGCTGGATGTGTGTGAGATCTATTATTTCAGTTCATGATTATGGCATTTGCTTAGTATCAGTCTAACATCTAAGTGTCCATCGTTACTTCTGTTTGAGGAAGTACTTTGGTAAATGTGTTATGCTCTTCTATCTCACAATTAAGGAGTTCATCTGATTTTAGTTTGGTTTAAATTCAAATTCCGTAAAAGTTTTTTTAAAGGGGATTCATTCACCCCCCCTCTGGATCTCAGCCGTGCGCTTATCAGCTAGCACCTAAATACTAACATATTCCACGCGCCCAAAACTTGAAAAGCTCGTGGGACCACAGACTCGCTCTCTTCTGTATAAAAGGGGATCGAGCAGTCAAATTCGATAAAGAGAGTAGATAGGAGAGAAGCTGATCAAAAGAGGATAATAGAGCTGAAAAGGAAGAGAGTTCCAGAGGTCGAGAGAGAAGAGTTCGAGAGTGAAAGAGTATGTTGTAGAGAGTAAGAAGAAAATAGAGTGCCGTAAGACTGTCTGAGAGAGAGAAGTGAGATTGAGCAGAAGAGTATTGTGCTAACTTCTGGATCAGATCCAGAGTCAGATCGCTCCAGTGGAGCTATAGTTTATTCTTTCTGTTATTATTTTTCATTGCCTCTTTAGTTTTCTTTTTGAAATTACTGCAAGCTGTGTATCAGCGGAGAAAGCTGTGGTGCTCAGCGGCGAGGTGTGATCCTCGGACAGCAAGCTATGTTGCTCAACGAGAAAGCAAGCTGTGAGGCTCAGTTGTTTGTAGGGATTTTATCCCCGACGTTGTAGATCAGCAGTGTTCAAGCTGTTTGGCAGCGGAAGCCTTACTCAGTTGAGTAAGGGGTGGACATAGATCTCAAGCTCGAGATCAAACCACCTTAAAAATTGATCTGTCTTCTGTGTTATTGCACATCTCTTATTATTGCAACTAGATGAATGCCTAGGATCGTCTATTGCAAGTCGTTAATGCCTTCAATATATTCATTTGTTGCTTACGCCCAAGTACCCAACCTAGTTGTTTGAATGTCTTTTGAATTGTTTGTGCTAATTCATCATAAGTTGACATTGTCTTGAATCGTTTAGTAGATTTACTATCTTATATCTGATCTGTGATCAGTTACTCAGTGGTATATAAAAATGGCTCAGTCAGAAGGATAGATTACATCTATCTAGAAAACTGACCTTTGCATGAGAAGATTTTCTAATCAAACCTCTGCCAGGTACTATACTGAGTTGATTGATATATTGGTTTTAGAGTTTTCAGTGATTGACGGCTATTCCTTAGCAGATTCCTTTGTTGTTAATTCAAACTATTTTTAGTGGTTCTGTTCACAGTAGTTTCTTTTAATTCCGCATTGTTATTAACTGCTGTAGAATTTGAAATTGGGGTAGATCTATTCACCCCCCCTCTAGATCACCCGTTCATCTATTCACACATCATTAAGCCATCCATAAATCGGTTAGCCTATAGTAGATTGGTGCTAACCAAGTGAGGAGCATATGGTGCCAGACGGGAGAATTGAAGTTCGTACTCTGCCAGGGACATCATTCCTTGCCTTAAGGAGGCAAATTCTGCAGCCTTTCTCTCCTTGACATGTTCATAAAAGTATTTTGCTCGGAAGAGTGTAAGAAATCCATCCCATGTAAGATGTGAATTTTGAGGTTGCGCCGAGGTGGCCTTCCACCAAGTGCGCGCATCCTTGTTTAGTTGGAATGTGGCGAGACAGACCTTCTCTTGGTCGGTGCATTGCATGACCTCAAATATACGGTTCATCTTGTCAATCCAATTTCTTGCTTCGTCGGGGTTGGAGGATCCAGAGAATCGGGGAGGATTTAGACTCTGGAAGTTCCCGTGTAAATTTCCCGTGCCAGCCTTGGCGCCAGCTTGGGCCATAGTCTGAAGGGCCTTAGTAAGAGGAGCAACCATTTGTTGCATCTCATCCCAGTTGACACGGTGAGCCATTATGAGGATGGGGGGTACCTGAGAAGAAGAACAATTTGTTAATTCCTATAGAGCGAAGGGGAATTAACATAAAGAAAAATTCTAATAAACTATCTCATCCCGGGCTCTACCCGATCTCACATGGGTTTGAAAATTCCTTTCCTTAGTTCATAGGTGTGGGTTCTTAATCTTGGACTTAGGCTATGTCATGATATTTTCTTAGGACTTACTTATGTCTAGGCTCTGATACCAACTTAACTGTCACGTCCCGAGCCATATGTGTGCAGCGGAAGTACCTCGGGGAACGTAGGTAGTCAGCAATACGCCTCAAGCTAGCAATATAATCAGAGCGCAAATCATTTACACATAAGATGAATGGGCACAATGTATGATCAAAATCTAACTTTTATTGATAATAATGATCCAAGTTACATAATATCGACTCTTATTTCACTAGACTCAAGAAAAAGAAAAGTACATAACATGACTCAATAAATACAAAAATTACATGATGACTCCAACTAACTTAAAGACACCAAGACACTCTAAGTCTTCTCTTGACCATCAATCATTACTCTCGAACCCATCGCCAGCATAGTCCAAGTCTGACTCACTTGAACTTCCTGAAAAGATCGGAAAAAATAGGTATGAGCACCCTTGCCCAGTAGGTATCTTCGCATCAACATGAAAGCAAGCTTTAAGTAATTATGTTTTTGCTCTGGATAATAAGGCAATGGGAAATGCGATAAAACACACGAATAACACCATAGTAACAACAAGAATTGAACTATAGAGATAAGAAGAATGTGAAGGAATAATAGAGCATGATCAAGCAAGATATAAGGTAAAGTGGCCTTTCATTAACAAGAATGTACTTCATAACCATAAAGGCTATGCACTAGAATGTCATGAACAAGAAAGTACTAGCAAGCATGTAAATTATCACAAGATTGCCTCATGGTTTTCACCCGTCTATAAAAAAAGTACTCTCGGCCTAATGCGACGCCAGTGTTCATCGTATCCCATAGTTTTCAGCACGTTTCCGACTATCTGTCGAGGGGGCTAGCGTGGAGCCCTTGGACACTGTCCGTGGCCGCTCTTGCATTTTCAAGTTACAGATCAAGCTACTTCCATGAGAAATAATAACGTTTCGGCCAATATTATTTGATTCAACAATAATGTCATGATAATGTAACCAAGGTAAAGAACGCACCAATATAAGATCACGAGAGTTCAAAGAATGATTTAAGACAAGGTCACACCATGGTAAGAATCCGGAAGCATAATGACTAGTTCTTTAACTTTCATAATTCGTTAGATAGCCTTGGAACAAGATGTTAGGTTCTAGATAATCAATAGACCATCTAGGAATATAGAAAAATCAACCCTTGGGTCAAACCCAAGTTAGACAGGAACTGGGAAGAAGCGGTCGTTCCTAGACCATTTCTGGACAGAAGCGGTCAAGACAGGACCGCTATCATGAATAGGCGGTCAGGTCAGGACCGTTTCTATATATAGTCTATGCTAGACTGAGGAAGAGTCGACGCAGTAGAATAAACTGACATAAAGCGGTCACCGGATGACCGCTACTTGACAGTAGCGGTCGCTTGAGGGCCACTACAATCCAGGATACAGAAAATGCCGATAAAGTGCTTTCTAGACAATTGGGTTTTGAGGGTACAACCAGCTCGACGTCCTAGTGAAAATCCTAGGCTCGCGGAGACTTACGGAGGCCTTGAAACATGATCCCCTAGTCCGACAGAAGGAATATCCGGTGAAGAGGTTCACATGTCCAAGAAAATGTGCCTATAAGTGCAAAGTGTATCTAATAGACACGTACCGGAATACGTGCTATGTACTTGTGAAAGAGTCAAGACGAGAAGGAATAGCGTAGAAAACAACAATCAAATCACCCATGTAATAATTCCATAAATCATAGGAAATATCATTTACTACAAAACTATAGTGTTTGGCCAAAAATTAGCATATAATGAAGTTAAGTTTAAAACATGCTTCTGCTAACCAAAAGGTGCCTAACATGATTAGGTGCATAATCAAGTGAAATATGGCATAATCATAGCATATTATATCATGAAAATTAACTAAGGTTCGGATTGGTTTTCAGGACCAGATTGCAGCCATGGAAAGGCCTGTCTTACACAGAAGCGGTCAGTCGCGAGACCGCCATTACCGAGAAGCGATCGTCGGGAGACCGCCTTCTGCCTTCCAGACAGAAGGGTTAAAACCGTGCAATTAAGGCCTATTCTAGGGCAAGTGATGCATGAAAACTCCAGTAAACATGGAGGTAAGTCATGGTAGAGGAAAAGTAAGACATGGAGATGCATGGATTCGCGTGAATTAAATCAAATTATCATATTATTCTTAAAGGATAAGTTTTATGTATGCAGAAATAACCCTATATGCGTAGTGAAAATAAATCCTAAAATTCTCCACGTACAATGCATGAAATCACGAGCAATCAAAGGGCTTTTGTTCCTAACATATTAATTTAGCTATCCATGAGATAACCTACCTCTAGAAGTGCTCCTATGAATCGAATTTTTGGTGGAAAGTTGATGTTGGCTCCTGCGCGTCGTACGTGGAATCAGCTACTTCTTGGCCTTCTATCTCTTCAACCACTCGTCCTAAAGTCACCAAACTTGGAGAATAGGTAGAAGATACAAAAGACAACAATAAGTTCTAAAGGTATAACTTGAACTAACCTCGTTTAGTGTAATACCCTGATTTCTTTTAGAAATTAATTAGAAATTTATTTGAAATTAATTAGAAATTAATTAGAATAATCCCTTAATAAATAGAATGAGTTATATTTCAACTATTTTATAAAAATCCATAAAAATTATATTCTTGTAGAAGATAACACGTTTAACAAACTTGTCTTCTATGGCCAACCCAAATAAAATCTGTAAGTAGGCCGAATTAGTGGTTTAAGCCCAAATTGAACACTTAGTTAACCATACCTTGAAACGCCAAATTCGAGCCCAATACTCCATCAAATGAGCCCAAATCAGTGGCAAATGAAAGGCCAGGATGAGAGGATCATTTACCCTCTCTTAATCTCTCGAAACACTAACCCTAGGAGATGCATTCGGCGGAGTTTGGATCGAGTCAACCTTTGCGGCGGCGTTCACATCGACCCGACTTGCGTGGACGAATACTCCGCGCATAGAAGCCTCCAGAAGATGTGTGACCTATTAAAATGAAGCTCTCTACCCCTAGAATCGTTTAGAACCAGCGGCGGCTACAGAGGAGTTGGATCGAGGGAGATCTCGAGCGATTAGTGGCTGGGTGTACCAACGTCCGTGGTTTTCTTTCTCTTTTATTCTTCATCCGATTCAGGTAGGTGATAGCAAGTCAAACCCTACAAATAATATATGGTTAGTAGCAGCATCATGTTAGCTTTCCATTGATGTAGAAAGCCATAAATTCTATCAAGTATCCTACGAGAATTTTAGGTTTTAGTAGAAGCATGTCACATCTAGGGTTATAATTGTTCCTTTTCGATTAAGTTGTTATTTCAGGCTGTAAACATAAAATTGATTCATGCATCTTGTATAGTTTTTCATGCTCTTTCTTTTGGTAGTAAAAGCCCCAAATTCCATACTTTATATCGTGCAAATTTAGTATTTTAAATTTAACCCTAGAAACCTCGCCGGAGTCGGGCACGGTGAAGGGGCGGCGACCTGTTTGGACATGTGCGGCCATACGATAGACCGCACATCCAGACATGCAGCCCTATGTTGACTGTTTATAGTTTTCTATATCTGTTCGTGTCCTAAGAACGTGCGGCCTAGCCCTAACCGCATGTCGTTCCTGCGGCCAGTTCCAGACCGCACATCCCTCCATGCGACACACTACCGACCGTCCATATCCAGCAGGTCTTCGGATCTGAGGGGACGTGTGCGGCCAGTCTGTGATCATTCATTGGGATGTAAGGTCCAGAACCGACCGCACATCTGTAACAGAGCAGATTAAATTATCATTACATCATGTTATGTTAGTAGACTAATGGTTAATTGCATGTTAGCAACACACCTAATAAACTGTAATTCATGACAGTAAATAATTCTGGCTGATCTATTTAAATTGAGCTCGATCTTGATTCATCTTTCCAATGAATGTCAAATTTAAATTGTGAATCCTTTATAATTGAATGGCTATTAGGTTTATACTTGTTATAACCTAAATCTTGAACCAGTGTATCCCCTAGTTTTGATTTAGACTCAATCGAACCGCTGTTACTTGAGTTAATCTGAATTGGATTAACAGAGACTTGCGTGGCTATTTATAGACCGCATATACCCATGAACGGGCCAATATCAACCGTTCATACTTGGCTTATGCCAACTTGTTTTAGGCGATTATCCTTGATCTATCTTCGGCCAAATCTTGTTTTGATCAGTACAGTAGACCCTAGGCCGACCAGTAGACTGTGGGCTAGACTCTGGTTCAGTTCCACCCTGCCTATGGTAGCCTGGGAGCCCACTTGGGCTAAATTCTAACTCTTGGTTAGGCCCTGTGTTGTGCGGCCAGTAATGGACCATACTTCTTATAGGCGGCCCTGAGTGGACCGTTCAACTCATGAGTGGCTCTGTCAGGACCACACATCCTGTCCTCGATTCTGTAACCTTCTGGCCTTGTGCGGCCCTATTCTAATCGTTCATATAGAAGGGCGGCCCATCTACAGCCATTCAAACTTGACCTCCCGAGGGCTAAACCCAGCCCAATTCCTGTTAGTGCGGCCCAGTGTCGACCGCACAAGCCTTGAGCGGCCCAGTATTGACCGCATGTATTCCAGAGACTAGTTTTCCCTGTGTTTTATGATTTTGAATCTAAGAACATGATGGTTCTTGATAATTTGGACTCCTGGACAGAAATTCTGGACAGTAATTCTTCAACTTAGCCTTGGGATATTCCGAGGTAAGTTTATACTTGATTATAATTGGCCATTTAACTTGATTAAAGTCTAGATAACTTGGGATCTTGGATCTAATAAATCAATGCCAACGCATCATAGGGGCCCGGTCTGGTCCTGGGGAGAGCACCCGAAAAGTACTTGTGCCCATGGGAGTTTGTAATGACAAGGTGAGGCATTGCACTGAGTGCATGACTAGCGTGATGTCTATGATAATAATCTCTTATATCTTACTTGAATCGTGTTTGACTTGGTTACAATCTTGCTTGTTGGCCAATTTTATGCAATTTCCTGTTATATATATTGTTCTAAAATGCAATTCTTGTAATTATCATCTTGTCATATTGTTATTCCATTCGATTCTTTAGCACTCTCTGTTATTACGTTGTTTCATTCGATCGTTATTTCTTTTCTTTCCGTTTCATATTAACATATAATTAATTGGTTAATCACTTACACTTGCCTGTTGTTAACTACTGAGTGTTCGCTCATATAGTTGTTTCCCCCCTTTCCAGGCAGCTCAGGTGAAGATTCACAGATGGATGGGAATGGGCAAGAGTGATAGCTTGGAGTGTATCAGGTAGTAGATATGTTGAGTTTGTTTAGTGGTTTACATCTAGCTATGTCTTAGAACTGATGTTAGTTATTGTACCGGAGTCGAGTAGAGATTATGTTTGATTATGTTTGAGTCGTTTGTAAGATGTTTGATGATTATTATAATAGAATTGGAGTTATTTCTATTCATGGTATTATGTTAATTCTTAGCTTAGCATGTGATCTTTACTAGCATTTTCTACTACTGGTCCCGATATTCCGCGTAGAGGCGTGACAGTTTGGTGGTATCAGAGCCATGTTTTCTAATATCCCTAGGTTCTCTAAGTTATAGGATCCTAAGTTATATTGTAGGACCTATAACCTTGTTTTAAGTCTAAGGACCCAACCTGGTGAGATTTGGGTAGAAGACTGGGGTTGAGTTAATAATCTCATTACACGATTATCCATTCTTGATTGAACCTAATATAACCTATTCCACGTGTAGGCTTTTGTAATGGCAGGAGAATACGCAGAATGGAGGAACTTGCAGTGCATGTTTCAAGGACTTACTCAAGCTTTACAATAAGTGGCTCAAGGAGGAGCTGCAAATCATGGCACTGGCGACCTTTATCGGAACTTTCGTGAGATGAATCCCCCGTGATTTGGTGGCTCGATTGACCCTGATGATGCCTAACACTGGCTTGAAGAGATAGAGAGGATTTTTGAAGTGATGCAATGCAGCGATCAGGAACGTGTCCTCTTGTCGACCTTTCAACTTGAACATGATGCGAGGATATGGTGGGACGCAGTGAAGGCTACCCTTGGTGATAGACAAGTCACATGGGAGCAGTTCGAGGAATTCGTCAATGGTAAATATTTTTCTGATCGAGTACAAGAGAAGAAGGCGGCTGAGTTTGCTACTTTGAAGCAACGAAATCTATCTGTAGCCGAATATGAAGCTCAATTCTCTCGGCTATCTCGTTATGCTACTCATTTGATATCTACCGAGAAGATGAAGGCTAAGCGCTTTCTTAATGGGCTGAAGCTGCAATATATCAACCAGTTGGCACCGATGGAAATTATAACTTATTCCGAGATGGTGAGAAAGGCTCAAGTGTTGGAAGATACTTTAGAAATGACGGAGAGAATCGGTGGGAAGAGTGTTAAGATTGAACAACACCATACTGGTTCTAGGAGTATCAAGCCTGGTCATGGCAGGAAGAGGCCCATTAGCGGGTCTGGTTCGTGGAAGGGCAAGATGCCGAAGATTGAAGACAAGAAACATGGCCCTATTGTTCCATTCAAGGGCGTATGCAAGTATTGTGACCGCCCAGGTCACAAGATGGAGGAGTGCTGGCGCAAGCTGGGTGCCTGTTTACGTTGTGGTAGTAGGGACCACCGTATTCCCGAGTGCCCTCTATTATCTGAGCAAGCTACCCTGGTGAAACCGCAAGGAATCAGGAAGCAGCAAGGCAAGCTCCAGGCTCTACAAGAAGATGAGACAAGACCCGCCGAGGAAGGTGGACTTGTCGAAAGTACTCTTATTATACATGATAAATCAACTTTTGTTCTTTTTGATACTGGTGCCACTCATTCTTTTATTTCTCAGAGATTTGCGAAGTCTTTAGCTGTGAAGCCAGTTTTGATGAATTCTCCGTTAGAGATTTCCATTCCTATTGGTTCTGGTTTAACAATTAAATATTTCTATCCTTCTAGTAAGGTCTTGATCAATGAACAAAACCTGCCAGCTGATTTAGTTTGCATGGGTATGAAGGATTATGATGTAATCCTAGGAGCAGATTGGTTGGCTAAGTATGAGGCCAATGTTCAGTGCAGATCTGATTCTGTGTCTTTCACTGGACACCCTGGACTTTCTTTTATAGGAATTAGACACCATAAGTCTGTTCCGCTTATTTCGGCTCTTCGAGCTGATAAGCCGATGAGAAGAGGATGTAAGGCTTTTCTAGCCTTTGTTTTTGTGACCCCTGAGTATAAGACTGAGATTGAGGACTTTTCTGTCGTCCGAGATTTTCCAGATGTCTTTCCTGAGGAACTACCAGGACTTCCTCCTGAGAGGAAAGTTATCTTTTCTGTTGATCTAATTCCTGGTGCGACCCCTATTTCCAAAGCTCCTTATCGTATGTCTCCTGTGGAGCTAAGGGAACTAAAGCAGCAGTTGATGGAATTACTTGAGAAAGGGTTCATTCGACCAAGTACTTCCCCTTAGGGAGCCCCTGTATTATTCGTCAAGAAGAAGGATGGTTCGATGAGGTTGTGCATCGATTATCGGCAATTGAACCAGTTGACTATCAAGAACAAATATCCATTGCCAAGGATTGATGAGTTATTTGATCAGATAGCGGGAGCTCAGTATTTGTCGAAGATCGACCTTCGATCTGGATATCATCAGTTACGAATTAAGGAGGAGGATATCTATAAAACAGCCTTCCGCAGTAGGTATGGGCATTTTGAATTTGTAGTAATGCCTTTTGGGCTAATGAATGCACCTGCAGCTTTCATGCAGCTGATGAATGATGTGTTTCGGCCCTATCTTGATCAATGGGTCGTGGTGTTCATTGATGATATCTTGATTTATTCTAAGAGTGAGGAGAAGCATGCTGAACATTTGAGGATGGCATTGCAACTATTGAGAGATCATCAGTTATATGCCAAGTTTAGTAAGTGTGATTTCTGGCTACAAGAGGTGTCCTTTCTAGGACATATCATCACAAAAGAAAGTATTTCTGTTGATCATTCGAAGGTAGAGGTAGTAAAGAATTGGGCTAAGCCTACTAATGTGACTGAAGTGAGAAGTTTCCTAGGCCTAGCAGGTTACTACCGAAGGTTTATTCAAGATTTCTCCAGGATTGCGGTACCTCTGACAAGATTAACCCGCAAGGAGATCAAATTTGAATGGTCAAAAGATTGTGAGCGAAGCTTTCAGACCTTGAAGGAATGTTTGACTACTGCACCTGTTTTGGCTTTACCTTCTGGTGAAGGAGGTTTTGTTGTATACACTGATGCTTCAGGTATTAGTTTAGGGTGTGTACTCATGCAGCATGGGAAAGTGATAGCCTATTCTTCTAGGCAGTTGAGGAAGCATGAAGAGAATTATCCTATTCATGATTTGGAGCTAGCAGCAGTGGTGTTTGCCTTGAAGATATGGAGGCACTACTTGTATGGTGAAGCATTCACGGTGTTTTCAGATCATAAGAGTTTGAAATACTTGTTTTCTCAGAAGGAACTCAATATGAGGCAGCGAAGATGGCTGGAGTATTTGAAGGATTTCGATTTCTCCATTGAGTATCATCCTGGAAAAGGTAATGTTGTGGCAGATGCCTTAAGCCGCAAGCCTATAGCCAAGTTGTCAAGCCTCATGTTACAAGAATGGAAATTGTTGCAGCAGTTAGCTAGTTTGGATCTTAATGTTGACAAGGATCGGGTTATGATTTCTCAGATTCAACTTAAGCCCGAATTACTGATGGAAATCAAATCTCTGCAAGATGATGACCCGGAGTTGGTAGAGATCAAGGGAAGCTTGGGTAACAGAACTGACTTCATGAAGGATGATGATGGAGGATTGTTATTTCAAGGAAGAACTTGTGTACCTGATGTAGCTGAGATAAAGAGTAAGATCATCGAGGAAGCTCATAGATCCAGATACACCATTTATCCTGGAGGTACTAAAATATTCAAGGATTTGAAAAGATCTTTTTGGTGGCTGAATATGAAAAGGGAAGTGGCGGACTTCGTAAGTAAATGCTTGGTTTGCCAACAAGTCAAGGCGGAGTATTTCAGACCCGCAGGGAAATTGAAACCCCTTGATATACCCCAATGGAAGTGGGAGAGCATTGGCATGGATTTCATTATGGGTCTACCTAGGACTCGTAGTGGATTTGATGCAATATGGGTGATTGTCTACAGATTGACAAAATCGGCTCATTTCTTATCCATTAAGTCTAAATGGACAGTTGATGTTTTGGCTGCTTTGTATATGAAGGAAGTGGTAAGACTACATGGTATACCAGTCAGCATTGTGTCTGATAGAGACTCCAGGTTCACTTCTCATTTTTGGAAAGGATTGCAAGAGTCTTTGGAAACTCATCTGAATTTCAGTACTGCTTTCCATCAACAAACAGACGGACAGACTGAAAGGACCAACCAGATAGTGGAAGATATGCTTAGAGCTTGCATGATTGACTTTGGAGGTAGTTGGAGTGATCATTTGGCATTGGTTGAATTCGCCTACAACAATAGTTACCAGTACAACATTCAGATGGCTCCATTTGAAGCTTTGTATGGTAGAAGCTGTCGATCCCCGTTATGTTGGGATGAGGTAGGTGAGAAGTAATGGCTTGGACCAGATCTCATTTTTGAATCATCCAAGAACATCCGTATTATCAGAGATCGGTTGCAAGTAGCACAATCGAGACAGAAGAGTTATGCCGATACCAGGAGGAGAGCATTGGAATTTCAGGTTGGTGAACATGTGTTTTTAAAGGTCTCTCCTATGAGAGGAATTCGAAGGTTTGGTATTCAGGGCAAACTGAGTCCAAGATATATTGGTCCATTCGAGATTCTGGAAAGAGTGGGGGAGGTTGCTTACCATTTGGCACTACCACCTCAGTTATCTAGAGTACACAATATTTTCCACGTGTCTATGTTACGGAAATATGTGTACGATCCTACTCACATTATTCAACATATGGACTTCGAATTGAAGGAAGATCTGACTTATGAAGAAAGACCGATCAAGATTTTGGATCGGAAGCAACAGCAACTCAGGAATTGTTCCATACCGATGGTTAAAGTGCAGTGGAGTCGGCGTAGAACTGAAGAAGCTACTTGGGAGTCAGAAGATACTATGCGGAGACAGTACCCCGACTTATTCTAGGTGAGCTGTCTCACTCCCTCTTTTTTATTAAGTGTATTAAATTTGGAGGACCAAATTCCTTAAGTGGGGGAGGGTGTAATACCCCGATTTCTTTTAGAAATTAATTAGAATAATCCCTTAATAAATAGAATGAGTTATATTTTGACTATTTTATAAAAATCCATAAAAATTATATTCTTGTAGAGGATAACACAATTAACAAACTTGTCTTCTGTGGCCAACCCAAATAAAATCTGTAAGTAGGCTGAATTAGTGGTTTATGCCCAAATTGAACACTTAGTTAACCATATCTTGAAACGCCAAATTCGAGCCCAATACTCCATCAAATGAGCCCAAATCGGTGGCAAATGAAAGGCTAGGATGAGAGGATCATATACCCTCTCTTAATCTCTCGAAACCCTAACCCTACGAGATGCATTCGGGGGAGTTTGGATCGAGTCAACCTTTACGGCGGCGTTCACATCGACCCGACTTGCGTGGACAAATACTCCGCGCATAGAAGCCTCCAGAAGGTGTGTGACCTATTAAAATGAAGCTCTCTAACCCTAAAATCATTTAGAACTAGCGGCGGCTACAGAGGAGTTGGATCGAGGGAGATCTCGAGCGATTAGTGGCTGCGTGTACCGGCGTCTGTGGTTTTCTTTCTCGTTCCTTCTTCATCCGATTCGGGTAGGTGAAAGCAAGCCAAACCCTACAAATAATATATTGTTAGAAGCAGCATCGTGTTAGCTTTCCATTGATGTAGAATGCCATAAATTCTATCAAGTATCCTGCGAGAATTTTAGGTTTTAGTAGAAGCATGTCACATCTAGGTTATAATTGTTCTGTTTCGATTAAGTTGTGATTTCAGGCTGTAAACATAAAATTGATTCATGCATCTTGTATAGTTTTTCGTGCACTTTCTTTTGGTAGTAAAAGCCCCAGATTCCATGCTTCACATCGTGCGAATTTAGTGTTTTAAATTTAACCCAAGAAACCTCGCCGGAGTCGGGCACGGCGAAGGGGCGGCGACCTGTTTGGACATGTGTGGCCACACGATAGACCGCACATCCAGACAGGCGGCCCTATGTTGACCGTTTATAGTTTTCTATATCTGTTCGTGTCCCTGGAACGTGCGGCTTAGCTCTAACCGCATGTCATTCCTGCGGCCAGTTCCAGACCGCACATCCCTCCATGCGGCACACTACCAACCGTCCATATCCAGCAGGTCTTCGGATCTGAGGGGACGTGTGCGGCCAGTCTATGACCGTTCATTGGGATGTAAGGTCCAGAACCGACTGCACATCTGTAACAGAGCGGATTAAATTGTCATTACAACCTGTTATGTTAGTAGACTAATGGTTAATTGCATGTTAGTAACACACCTAATAAACTATAATTCATGACAGTAAATAATTCTTGCTGATCTATTTAGATTGATCTTGATCTTGATTCATCTTTCCAATGAATGTCAAATTTAAATTGTGAATCCTTTATAATTGAATGACTATTAGGTTTATACTTGTTATAACCTAAATCTTGAACCAGTGTATCCCCTAGTTTTGATTTAGACTCAATCGAACCGCTGTTACTTGAGTTAATCCGAATTGGATTAATATAGACTTACGCGGCTATTTATAGACCACATATACCGATGAACGGGCCAATATCAGCCGTTCATACTTGGCTTATGCCAACTTGTCTTGGCCGATTATCCTTGATCTATCTTCGGCCAAATCTTATTTTGATCAGTCCAGTAGACCCTAGGCCGACCAGTAGACAGTGGGCTGGACTCTGGTTCAGTTCCACCCTGCCTATGGTAGCTTGGGAGCCCACTTGGGCTAAATTCTAACTCTTGGTTAGGCCCTGTGTTGTGCGGCCAGTAATGGACCGTACTTCTTACAAGTGGCCCTGAGTGCACCGTTCAACTCATGAGCAGCTCTGTCAGGACCACACATCCTGTCCTCGATTCTGTAACCTTCTGGCCTTGTGCTGCCCTATTCTAACCGTTCATATAGAAGGGCGGCCCGTCAGCAGCCGTTCAAACTTGACCTCCCGAGGGCTAAACCCAGCCCAGTTCCTGTTAGTGCGGCCCAGTGTCGACCGCATAAGCCTTGAGCGGCCCAGTATTGACCGCATGTATTCCAGAGACTAGTTTTCCCCGTGTTTTATGATTTTGAATCCAAGAACATGATGGTTCTTGATAATTTGGACTCCTGGACAGAAATTTTGGACAGTAATTCTTCAACTTAGCCTTGGGATATTCCGAGGTAAGTTTATACTTGATTATAATTGGCAATTTAACTTGATTAAAGTCTAGACAACTTGGGATCTTGGATCCAATAAATCAATGCCAATGCATCATAGGGGCCCGGTCTGGTCCTGGGGAGAGCGCCCGAAAAGTACTTGTGCCCATTGGAGTTTGTAATGACAAGGTGAGGCATTGCACCGAGTGCATGACTAGCGTGATGTCTATGACAATAATGTCTTATATCTTACTTGAATCATGTTTGACTTGGTTACAATCTTGCTTGTTGGCCAATTTCCTGCAATTTCCTGTTATATATATTGTTCTAAAATGCAATTCTTGTAATTATCATCTTGTCATATTGTTATTCCATTCCATTCTTTAGCACTCTATGTTATTACGTTGTTTCATTCGATCGTTATTTCTTTTCTTTCTGTTTCATATTAACATATAATTAATTGATTAATCACTTACACTTGCCTGATGTTACCTACTGAGTGTTCTCTCATATAGTTGTTTCCCCCCTTTCCAGGCAGCTCAGGTGAAGATTCACAGATGGATGGGAATGGGCGAGAGTGATAGCTTGGAGTGTATCAGCTAGTAGATATGTTGAGTTTGTTTAGTGGTTTATGTCTAGCTATGTCTTAGAACTGGTGTTAGTTATTGTACCGGAGTCGAGTAGAGATTATGTTTGATTATGTTTGAGTCGTTTGTAAGATGTTTGATGATTATTATAATAGAATTGGAGTTATTTCTGTTCATGGTATTATGTTAATTCTTAGCTTAGCATGTGATCTTTACTAGCATTTTCTACTGCCGGTCCCGATATTCCGCGTCGGGATGTGACATTTAGGGCTTCTAATCTCCTCTTCTTTTCTGGACGGACGAACTATCTTCTGTGCAGATTGCAGAGGGACAACGACTTCTGGGGCTTCTAGCTCCTTTTTAGACTCGACCTCCTAGCACGAAAATTGGAGGGGGGTTAGACAATATAAAGGAGAACAAAACCTTCAAAAGGCTTTTCCTAAGATAATGTCTCCTTACCGGTGAGAAACGTGATCCAACATTAGGGTTCACGTGGTTCGAGATTGAGTCTATTTATAGGGTTTTGAGTTAGGGTTACTAGATTAGGTTGACATAGAGTCCTATTCTCTGCTCAAATCAATACCTAAGAGTCCTATATCAATTTTCTAGGTCAGGTAGCTTCGATCTCTTGCCCTTAGGAGGGATAAAACCCATTCTTTTTAGGGTTTATCGGACCTCGCTCACGGAAGCCAGTAGCGATCCGATGAGGACCACTTTTATGAGAAGGCGGTTGTGCGATAGACCGCCTCTTGGCGTTTAGTCTGAAATTTTTGGATTTTTGAATTTATCAATTATTTATCCTCTATTTATCCCCTTTTAATTCTAAAATTAGCCCCAATTACATTTCTACAGTTGGGCTTGGGCCTAAAAGGTTAAGGTTAGGGTCTTTTAGGCCTACTTGTGTGGGCTTAAGCCTAATTTGATATATATACCTTTAAATAATTATTAATTAGGCCTCTATTCATTAAATAGCCCATTAAACCTATTATGACTTAAATACTTATATTTAAATTAGGAAAATTCCCAGGAAAATCCTTATAATTTCATAGAATTTCGGGGATGCTACAGTGCTCTTCTGTGTGAACCTGCAAGAGCCACTCTATCTCCGATTGGTTCAGCGGACCCTCGGATGGCATCAGCCACCGGTGGTTATTCCTGAGGAGCACGGGTCTGACCGGGGGCGATGCTGGACTTCAGCGAGCTACCAGGACTGGGCCTCGTTGTATAGGACAGAGGCAGAAGCATTACAGGAGGGTGCTCCCTTGGTGCCGAATCTGGGACTGAGGGACAGTGAGGCCTACTTGGCAGACTACAAGCGTCGGTATGTTGGACGGCTCTATCTTGACACCCGCACGGTAAGCCTTTCTCCTTAAGCCCTTGTTTCAATTATGTTTTTTACATTTAATCTTAAATGGGAGTTAATGCAGATGTCAGAAACGGAGGCCACTCGCATCCTTCAAGATTGGATCACAACCCTAGATCATGAGAATAAGCATCAGATCAGTGAGCTGGGGAGTCAAATTGAATAAATTGGATGTTTGTTTCCTTTATGCTTGACTAACCATTTAGCCTCTTCGCAGTGAGGGGAGTTAGAATTCATCTGGATGAGGGCTGACATGGTAGCGGAGGTAGGACCTTCGTCCCGAGCGACCGAGGCGAGAGAGACCAAGCTGAGTCAGACAGTATGACCTGTGCAATTCTTTTTCGAAATAGAGTGCTTCCGTATTTTCTTTTATGTAACTTTAAACTTGTGTTTATGCTTGTAATGGGCGGAGTTGAAGGCTAGTTTAACTTTCAAGAGAGAGCTCGAGACACAGCTGGGCAGGGCCACCACTCGTATCACTACAAGGGGAAGTGGATTTAGCGATGAAAATTTTTGAAAGAATATTTTGATTGGAAATTCCGTCTATTTTTCCAACGGACAAACGTTTGTAGGACAGTCCGTCATAAATTCCGACGGACAAATGTTCCGTCAAAAAAACCGTCTGAATTTCAGAAGAAATTTACGAAGAACATTTGTCCATCAAAAAATATGACGATTATTTTTGACGGAGGTTTTTGCGGTCATAAATTCTGTCTGAAATTTTAGACGGATTTCATTCCATCTAAAATCCATCAAAAATAATTTAGACTTCCCTCCCACCCCGCCCCCCTTGCGCCTCACCCTCGCGTTCGAACCTTTCTCCTTCTCTCTCTCTACGATCGACGTCTCCCTCTCCCTCTCTCTCTCCGGTGACCACGATGGCGTCTCCCTCTCCCTCTCTCTCTCCGGCGAGCATGGCGGTATCTCTCCGGCGAGGGGTGACGGATCTCCCCCCTCTGTCTCTCCGATGAGCGATGACGGTGACGTCTCCCCCTCTAGTAAGTCCGCATCTCGCTCACCGTTGGAGCCCTCTCCCTCTCTCACCATCTCCCTCTCCCACTCTCACACTCTCCCCATCTTACTATCTCTCTCCTTCTCTCGGTCTCCCTCTATCTCTCCCTCTCCCTCTCACTCTAACACACGCACACACTCATAGAGGGGGGGCGCCCGACCCCCTCTCCCTCCCTCTCCCTCTCTCGGTCTCCCTCCCTCTCCCTCTCTGTAACACACGCATGCACTCACAGAGGGGGGGTGCCCGACCCCCTCCGTCTCCGTCTCCCTCTCTCGATCTCCCTCCCTCCCTCCCCCTCTCTCTCTAACACACGCATGCACTCAGAGAGGGGGTGCCTGATCCCCTCTGTCTCCCTCTCCCTCACTCTATCTCCCTCTCTTACTCTCTCTCTCACTATCACACATAGAGATGGGCAAGGTCTCCCTCCCATTCATTCACTCTCTCTCTATTTGTCTCTCACAGTGATCAAATTTTTGTGCAGGGCTATTAGCATCAGGGACAGCAACATACTTTATTCTTTCTTTATGGCGACATTTCTATCCATAAACAGTTAGTAAAATGTTTTTTTAAATTTTATTTGTTGATTTTAATTTATTTAATCTAATTAAAAAAAATTTGAATTTATTTTTTATTATTATTATGTGTGTTTAAATTTATTATTTATTAGATGAGATAGAGAAGGGAGAGGGAGGGGGTGGGGTGGGTTGGGTGGCCTTCTGCCATCTGGGGTGTGTGTGTGTACGCACTAGTGAGAGAGGGAGAGATCAAATATAGGGGAGGAGAGGGGGTCTGGTGTGGGAGGTGAGGGGTTCGGTGGGGGGGGGAGGGGGGCCCACAGATGGGAAGGTGGGGGGGTATGTATGCGACAGGAGGGTAGGGGAGGGGAGAGGTTCGGTGGGGGGGAGGGGGGCCCACAGATGGGAAGGTGGGGGTATGTATGCGACATGAGGGTAGGGGAGAGGAGGGGTTAGGTGGGGGGAGGGGGGCCCACAGATGGGAAGGTGGGGGGGTATGTATGCAACATGAGGGTAGGGGAGGGGGGGTGGGGGGTAGGTGGGGAATGGGAGAGGAGGGGAGGGGAGGGGAGGGTGGAGAGGGGAGGGGGGTATAGTAGAGAGGGCAGGGGGGTTCGGGAGAGGGAGGGGGGCGTGGGGAGGGGGGGTATGGTAGGGAGGGTGGGGGTGGGGGGGTTCGAGAGAGGGAGGGGGGCACATTGGGGAGGGGAGGGGAGAGGGGGGGAGGGGAGGGTGGGGGGTAGGAGGGAGGGGAGGGGGGAAGGGAGGGCACGGAGGGGAGGGGAGGACGAGAGGGGATGGGAGAGGAGGGGAGGGGAGGGGAGGGTGGTTTGGGAGAGGGAGGGACGCACGGTGGGGAGGGGAGGTGTGTCCTCCCATGCACAGAGAAAGGAGAGGGACAAGGGGGTACAATGGGTGAAGGGGAGGGGGGAGGGGAGGGCGGTTCGGGAGAGGAAGGGACGCATGGTGGGGAGGGGAGGTGTGTCCTCCCATGCACAGAGAAGGGAGAGGGACAAGGGGGTACAATGGGTGAAGGGGAGGGGGGAGGGTTTGGTTGTCTAAAATTTTTTCTCAGCTTGAGATGTAAGCATTTTTAGGTTTCTTTTATGGTGCTTGTATTTTTTAATTTTATATATTGCAATCAACTATTAGAATGAAATGAATTGTTGAATTCGATGATATTAAATTTTATGTTATTTAATTACATGGGATATTCCCTGTGAGCTGAGATGCGTGGGTGCGACCTAACATTACACGCACCTCAGGAGAGCGTGTTAAACCCATGTCAATGAAGCTTCTCGTTCAAGACTTTGGGATTGATGTGTTTGTTCTCATTTTTTTTTTATGAAAATGTATATATCTACCTCAAAGTCTTGAATTGTCATGTTTGGACATTCTATGAATGTATGATCACACTTAGGCGCTCATTTACTATATGTGTTTGTATGGTTTGTTGAGAATTTTGGTTGCGTATTCTCACTCTTCTCTGGTATACCTTTATTGATTTTGAGTATTTTCTTAACTACTTACTAGTAAGTGTTCAAGAAGTTTTCTTAATCAATAAATATTTTTGGTATATCGGAGAAGTGTGGGGAGATGCTGTCAAAATTTTTAGCAAATCGTACAACACATATGGTAAGTGATTGCACAATCAAATCTTCATGGATGGGTTAAAAAGTGATAATCTAAACAATACACCCTTCTTATGGAAATGGTCTGTGGCGAACGATGTGAGGAAATGGTCGTGCTTATTTTCAAGAGTAATGATTTCAAAGTTATTTGTGTATTAACATTTAGTGGGTGTAGGAAAAATGTTGACAGGTCGTTCATGGATGTATCATAGAATAGTTCACCGGGTGGTGTCTATTGAATTTAAGCATGGATTTGAGAGTTTCATTCATTATGTATTAGGGAATCCAAATGCAACAGTAGACCGTGACGGTCACATTCGATGCCCTTATTCAAGTTATAGAAACTTGACGTGACGTTCACCATGAGATGTGTAATATCATTTGTATAAGAAAGGGTTCGTGGAAGGTTATATGAATTGGGCGTGTCATGGTGAGGATGTCTTATCGTGTGAGCCCGGCAATGTTGTAGGCACAAGTGGATACATGGATATGGTTATAGATACTGCTGGTCCTAAATTTAATGTTCATGAGGAACATGCATACATGGAAGAAGCGGCGAATAAGACAGTCGAAAGATTTTATCAACTACTTAGGGATGCTGATGAGCCGCTGTGGGATGATTGTGAAAAGCACACTCGGTTGTCTGCAGTCTCACAGTTGCTAAACTTGAAATCTAAATTTTACATCAGTGACAATTATTTTGACCATCTCCTCCTCCTCATCAAGAGTACGTTGTCTTGAGACAAGAAGTTGCCTAAAAAGTTTTATTGTGTAAAGAAGATGGTCAATGAGATAGGGCTTGGATATGTGAAAATAGATGCATGCCCGAATCACTGTATGTTATATTATAAAGTGGATGCAGGTAAGAGATCATGTTCTATTTATTGTCATGACAGATTCAAACCTAAGAGGGGGACAACTCAAAGTAAAAAGATGTACCTTACAAGGCGTTGCGATACTTCCCTCTTACGCCTAGACTGCAGCGATTGTATATGTCCACAAAGACAATTCGACATATGACATGGCACGTAAAAAGAGCACACCATGCTGATGATATAATCAGTCATCCTATCAATGGCAAAGTTTGAACTCACTTCAATCGTACTCATGCTACTTTCTTAAGGGAGCCACGTAATGTTAGGTTGAGTTTATGCATAGATGGTTTTAATCCATTTGTTGGTTTAGTGACATCTTACTCTTGTTGGCCAGTGTTCATGAAACCGTACAATCTTCCGTCGGACATATGCATGAAGCGAGAAAATCTATTTTTATCCATAATAATTCTTGATCCAAAAGTCTAGGAAAAAATCTAGACATATATCTCAAACTGTTGATTGATGAATTGAAATTTTTATGGACTGATGGAGTTATCACTAATGATGCATCTAGGAAGTAAAATTTTATTATGAAGGCTGCATTGATGTGGACAATAAGTGACTTCCATGCATATGGAATGCTATCTAGTTGGAGCACACATGAGAGGTTAGCATGTCCTTAATATATGGAAGATACTAAATCATTTGTATTGAAACATGGTGGGAAAGCATGCTGGTTTGATTGCCATCGACGGTTTCTACCAAGTGACCATCCTTTCAGAAGGTAAAAGGACTAATTTTAGAAAAATGCTATTGAAATGGATGAAGCAGACTTACAACGGGTGTCTGGTCGACATATGGCGGCATGGATATAAAATTTATTAAATGTAGTATAACTATCCGGTAGCACACGACAACTCCCTAGATTTGGAAAGGATCACAAGCAGAATAAGAAAAGTATCTTCTGGGAATTGCCTTATAGGTCAACTCTTCTTGTACGACATAATCTAGATGTCATGCATATCGAGAAGAATATTTTTGATAATGTGTTCAACACGATCATGAACAGAAAAGACAAAACAAAGGACAACGCCAAAGCGCATATGGACTTAAAGATGCTTTGTGAACTGATGCGCGGAAAACGCAAGTCGTTAATACGCCCCACTATCAAATTAAAATATCCGGCCCACAAATTAAATATAATAGAATAGTTAAGTGATGAGACCGAGTCGAATCCACATGGAGAAGTAGATTTGAAAGTTGAAAACCTTGAGTTGTTAAGATTTAAAAATCAAGAGAATTGAATTTAAACCACCTTAGAAAGATTGGGATGCAATTTAGAAGGATGGAATCGATAGAAGAACAAATAGACAATTATAATGAAACTAACGTGAACTAGGAAGAGAAATAACTTTTAAACCAGACACAATTAGAAGAAGTGGAATAAATGAAAGTTGTAGAAAATGAAAAGATGAAGAAGTTTGATGAAGAACACAGAATCAGAGAACAAGAGGAAGATAGTGAAAAATATGAAAAATGCAAGAGCTATCGGTGCGGATGAACAGTAATATGGCAGAAATCAGAACAGTGAAAACTTAATTATAACTCTCAAAATAAGAATATTTAGAAGAAGTGGTAGAAGAATAAATTTTAGATACACAAGAGAAGAACAAGTTTCATGAAGAACTCAGAGTAAAAATAAGATTGGAAAGACTTCAAAATAGAAGAATAATAGAAGGTATCACCTCGGATGTATAGTAATCACGTAGAACAGCACTTAAGAAAACGGAAAATAACTTTCAATCTAGAAGGAATTGAGGGAAATACTAGAAAGAGAAGTTGAAGAACACTTACAGCTGGACAACTTTGTAGAAGATAATAAATTGAATTAAGGATCACACAAGCTTTTAAATTGACTATGAAGAGCCAAAAAATGGCTAAGAGTACAATGAAAGTATTCAACACAAACTAACAACAAACTTCAAAACTTAAATACAAAGCTTTCAAAATCTTCTCCTACCAAAATCACAAAGTAAGAAATTCAAGAACACTTACAAATCTTAGTAATCCCTAGCTTACAACTCTTGGCTCTCCTCTCTTCCCCCCCCCCTTTCATTACAATTGAACCCCTTTATATAGGGTAACACAACAACCCTTTAGCTAATATGAACACTTCTTGCTTCTTTTGTTGACAATTGCTGCTCTTGTTGACTTGGAATTGTGTGCTAGCATGTGTTGCACACTTTTCTAATTTTTTGATTTTTTTCTGATTTTTCTGGCCTTTTTCTCCTTCTTTTTCTCTTCTTTCTCTCTCTTTCTCTCTCCTGGCCGGCCGCGTGCGCCCGTGCGCCGGCCGCCTGCCTCTTTCCTCCTTTACGCCGCGTGTGCCAGTGGCGCCGCTGCGGTGCGCCGCCCTCTCCTTCCCCGCGGCTGCGCCGCGGTGCGCCTGCGGGGCCCGCCTCTGACTGCGGGGAGCGCTGAGCCGCCTTCCCCTTCCGCCTCGCCGACCGCGCCCGCGTGGGCGCGGTGTGCCCACCATGTTGACCGCGCCCATGGGCGCGTCGTCTCCTGCAAACACACACACACACATCACTTGCACACACACACCTGTTAGTTAGATATATAAATATAAATATATATATATATATTATATATAATATATATATATATCTTATGTATATATCTTATAAAATCACTAAAAATAGTAAATAAATCTATTTTTTCTATTTTTTTCTAATTTTTTTCTTTTCTTTTTGAACAAGTCCTTGGACTTTTGGCCCATTTCCAAAAATATATATATTTTTTATTTTCTTTATTTTCTTATTTTTTCTAGTTTTGAATGCTTGCATAAATAAGCAAATATCTTTATTAACATTAGTTAATTTCAAAAAATTAAATATTTTACTCTAAATTAACAATAAGTGTGATATGTGTATATTTATTATTAGTTAAGCTCATAAAAATGTGTATAATCATGAATTAATAGGTAAAAATACATACTTATCACACCCCCCAACTTACTCATTGTTAGTCCATTAGCAATGCAAATAATAAATAAAATTTTGGACCAACAAGAGTTTAAAATATCCTTGCCTCATTTCTAGATCTTCTTTCATAGAGTCAACTAAAGATTAGGAATCTAGAATCATTATCATATATTAGCCTTATGTAGGAAATTCAGGTACATGATCAAGAATTCTAATCAAAATTCAGTAGCACTTGTGCATGTGTAATACTAAATTCACAGTAGAGACAATTGCGTCCTCCAGTTGCTATTCCGAACAAATGCCTTTTAATTCTGCACTTCTTAATTAGAGCGTTCAGCATAATAGCTTTGTTTGTCTACTTATTGCTATGTCCCTTTTGGGATCTCTTTTCATTTTTTTCTTTTTTTTTCTTTCTACTTTTTTTTCTATACACACATGATACTGCACTACCCTTCACTAGTTTACGCGAACCTCAACACGTCTTAGGTGAAGTAGGCCCGGTTACACAGATCAAAGTTCTCTTTTCCTTTTGACGCGAACCTCAACACGTCTTAAGTGAAGTAAGCCCGGTTACTCAGAATCGGAGCATTTTTCATGGTGTTTTTTTTTTTCAAATTTTTTTCAATAGATAACATTGCAGAAAGCTTATAAAAGATCTCTTCCTCAAAAAGCGCAGAATATCAGGCAATATACCCAAAATAGCAGAAGGTTTGTCCTGCTTGTTTCATTAGCGTGCAAAGTGATTTTCATTTTTCTAAAGTGCACATGAACTTTAAAAAGATTCTTAAATCAGTTTTCCATGGCTAGATTAAATAAATTGTCCATCATCCTTTTCCCTAGTCTTTTCTATTCTAGATTTCTTTTCAATGGAAACATGAATCATGAAAACTCAATTGGGTGTTTGTATTTTAGTTTTTTTTAAAAAAAATGGAGGTGAAAAATTTGGAGGTTGTATATATGAATGCAGAATGTGCAACATGATTTCTTGTCCCCCCAACTTAAATGACATTGTCCTCAATAGCATGAACAATAGAGATGAATAGAACAATGTAGACATGATATGTTTGGAAAAGAACGGGACAACCTGATGTGTACTTCGACGGCCTTGGTATTTGAGAGGCGGTACTTGGCTTTGAAAATCGGAGCAACAGAGTAAGCAATTAGCTTTCTCCCCCCAACTTATCCTTTATTCAAACTTGTAAAATAAACATAAAACCACAATAAAAACTTGGGTTGTCTCCCAAAAAGCCATTTATTATCACACGAAACTATGAAAGGTTTGGGTTGCCTCCCAAAAAGCGCTACGTTTAACGTCATCAGCCAGACGCATTGCAGTTCACTAACCAACGGGTGGCATTCAGAATGAGCCACCAAGTGATCTTATCCTCTGATAAACTCCAGCCTTTGTACCATGGGAGGAAAAGATTATATGTATGTGCATGTGGGTTAGAATCATGCCAAGGTGGGTCTAGGAATTTGGACGGACCCCCTTGGTCAGAGAATGGTGGAGGAATTATCATATCCTCAATTATAAAATATTCATCGATACACTTAAGGTCTTTATAAGTGTTAAACACATCAATCCGGACCTTAATTTCCCTAAGCTTTTCTTCTTCTTCCTCACTCTTATGAGTTACTTGCGTATTATTCAGGTGAGAGAGGATAAGGGTGTTTGGGGAATCCACCACATGGCCAGTGTCAAGGAGACATAAAGGATCGGGGATCAAATAAATTTGCTCCTTAACACCAGGATTCTCATAAGAGTCAAATGGATCTGACCAATTGGCGAGTTGCAGAATATTCGGGATGATTGTGAGTTCACCAAGGTCAGGGATGGGTAAAAGATCCACATCCTCCTCTAAATCATGAGATGCCCAATCAGAGTAACTTTCAAGTGGATCACCCGGTTCCTCAATTACCGAAGAAGAAGGGTTTATGGCCACACTCATTTCTCTCTCCACACTCACATTTTCTTCGTCATTCACTTGGAAGAAGGGCTTATCAAATTCAAGAAGGGCAAGTAAAGGAATTTGATTATTGACGGGCAAATCCTCTTCCTCTTCTTCTCCCCCTAACTTAAGATCATCAGATTCATCATAATCCTCTTCACAATTCTTAGGCTGCTCTTCCTTTAAGTCCTCATCATTAAACTCCCACATTATTCTCTCAAGATCAAAAGGGATATGAGTGTTAGGCTGGGGAATCATGGATTGATCATATGGACTTTTATTGTCATCAAATGTAGGAAGTTGGCCCTCAAGATTTGTAGTGGAGTTGCTAGGCATTGGATCGACTTCCATTTCTACGATGTTTCTAGCAACCCGGCTCACATGAGCCTCAAAGTTTTACAGTTATTCCTGGAAGGCTTGTTGTTGAGTCTGGAAGAGCCGTGTCAATTGATCAAATATCTCCTCCTTATGCAAATCTGTGTATGGAGGAGATAGATAAGTGGGCTGAGAGTCAGATTGTGATGGATATTAATTTGAAGGACACTCAGTCTGAGAATAAGGTGGTGGAGAGTGTATGGGATGTCCTCCATAATAGGGTTGATCGTAAGAATCATTTGGGTATGGTTCCCAATTTGGAAAATCTTGTTCTTGAGGACTTTGGCCTAGATCCTGATAAGACTCCCAAGAAGAATCATGTTGATCTCTCCAGCCAGAATTAAAGTTGTTTGGACATGGGTCAAAATAAGGTGTGGAGAGGTCTTGAGACATGTGGGTTTGTCTTGCTTGGTCCATCCAAGAGATGTTTGGGTGATCTTCCCAGCTAGAGTTATAGGTATCTGAGGATAATTCATAATCGGGCTGAGAAAATCGTTGATCATATTGACCTTGCTCCGAGGTGAAAGGTAGATCATGACCCCCTTGGAAGAACTGAGTGGTTTGAGCCTGATCTTGAGTAAATGATGGAAACTCGGATATCATAGGTGATGGGATCTCATTTTGGGCCGACCACGTGTATGGACTTTCATAATAGGTCGGGCTGTTTTGGGTGACAAATGAGTGTGGATTTGGGCAACCACCGTCATAATGGGCCGGGTTAGCCCACATGTGATCATTATCATGGTAACTAGGTGGTATGAAGGGGTCTTGATCCATGGCTAGAAATTGATCAAATTTATGAGCCAATTGGTCAAACCTAACTAAGTTGTGTGCCCAATCCATAGATGAAAGTTATGATCTCACCATTTTTTGTAGATATTTTTTGATACAAACAAATTATCAATTAAAGTCTAACTTAGATTCACCATCAAACTTATGCACCGGCCAGGTAACAGGTGTGGAAGTGGGAGGCTCCCCTTGCTTTCACAAGGTCCTAATTAAGTAACCACTTTCCCGCTTATAGCGTTTGCCGTTGACCTCTAGCCTTAGACACCAGTTTCGAAGATGATAGTGAGACCAAGTTATACTTTTTTTTGTTTTTATTTTTCTATTTTTTTATTAGTGAACTGAGCTACTCCACCATATTTTTTTATTTCTTCTATTTATTATTATTTTTAAGAACATTTCTAAGCATGAAAATAAATTACATATTGAAAGTAAAAATAAAGAAACTAAATCAATGGAAAGAGGGTAAGAGTACTAACCTTAATCGCATTCCCTCATTCTTTATTTGGTAAATAAAAAATAACAAGAGTAGAAGATAAAGAAGACTTACCTCGGGGAGACATAACATTTTTTGACATTTTCAAAATTTTTTATTTTTTTGTGCTTTTGTTGATCCTTTTATTTTTCTGCAGAAATAAGAGTGAGCACCAATATATATACAAAAGAAAACACAAAATTATCAACTTAAATTCAAATCTCCCCGGCAACGGTGCCAAAATTTGATGCGCGGAAAACGCACGTCGTTAATACGCCCCACTATCAAATTAAAATATCCGGCCCACAAATTAAATATAATAGAATAGTTAAGTGATGAGACTGAGTCGAATCCACAGGGAGAAGTAGATTTGAAAGTTAAAAATCTTGAGTTGTTAAGATTTAAAAATCAAGAGAATTGAATTTAAACCACCTTAGAAAGATTGGGATGCAATTTAGAAGGATGGAATCGATAGAAGAACAAATAGACAATTATAATGAAACTAATGTGAACTAGGAAGAGAAATAACTTTTAAACCAGACACAATTAGAAGAAGTGGAATAAATGAAAGTTGTAGAGAATGAAAAGATGAAGAAGTTTGATGAAGAACACAGAATCAGAGAATAAGAGGAAGATAGTGAAAAATATGAAAAACTCAAGAGCTATCGGTGTGGATGAACAGTAATATGGCAGAAATCAGAACAGTGAAAACTTAATTATAACTCTCAAAATAAGAAGATTTAGAAGAAGTGGTAGAAGAAGAACTTTTAGATCTACAAGAGAAGAACAACTTTCATGAAGAACTTAGAGTAAGAATAAGATTGGAAAGGCTTCACAATAGAAGAATAATAGAAGGTATCACCTCGGATGAACAGTAATCACGTAGAATAACACTTAAGAAAATGGAAAATAACTTTCAATCTAGAAGGAATGGAGGGAAATGCTAGAAAGAGAAGTTGAAGAACACTTACAGATGGATAACTTTTTAGAAGATAATAAATTGAAATAAGGATCACATAAGCTTGTAAATTGACTATGAAGAGCCAAAAAATGGCTTAAGAGTACAATGAAAGTATTCAACACAAACTAACAACAAACTTCAAAACTTAAATACAAAGCTTTCAAAATCTTCTCCTACCAAAATCACAAAGCAAGAAATTCAAGAACACTTACAAATCTTAGCAATCCCTAGCTTACAACTCTTGGCTCTCCTCTCTTCCCCCCTTTCATTACAATTGAATCCTTTTATATAGGGTAACACAACAACCCTTTAGCTAATATGAACACTTCTTGCTTCTTTTGTTGACAATTGCTGCTCTTGTTGACTTGGAATTGTGTGCTAGCATGTGTTGCACACTTTTCTAATTTTTCTGATTTTTTTCTAATTTTTCTGGCCTTTTTCTCCTTTTTTTTCTCTTCTTTCTCTCTCCTGGCCGGCCGCGTGCGCCCGTGCGCCGGCCGCCTGCCTCTTTCCTCCTTTACGCCGCATGCGCCAGTGGCGCCGCCACGGTGCGCCGCCCTCGCCTTCCCCGCGACTGCGCCACGGTGCGCCTGTGGGGCCCGCCTCTAACTGCGGGGAGCGCTGAGCCGCCTCCCCCTTCCGCCTCGTCAACCGCGCCCGTGTAGGCGCGGTGTGCCCACCGTGTTGACCGCGCCCATGGGCGCGTCATCTCCTGCAAACACACACACACACATCACTTGCACACACACACACCCGTTAGTTAGATATATAAATATATATATTATATAATATATATATATATTTATCTTATGTATATATCTTATAAAATCACTAAAAATAGTAAATAAATCTATTTTTCTATTTTTTTTCTAATTTTTGTTTCTTTTCTTTTTGAACAAGTCCTTGGACTTTTGGCCCATTTCCAAAAATATATATATTTTTTTATTATCTTTATTTTCTTATTTTTTCCGTTCAGAATGCTTGCATAAATAAGCAAATATCTTTATTAACATTATTTAATTTCAAAAAATTAAATATTTTACTCTAAATTAACAATAAGTGTGATATGTGTATATTTATTATTATTTAAGCTCATAAAAATGTGTATAATCATGAATTAATAGGTAAAAATACATACTTATCATGAACGTCCAGAATTGGAACTGCAGATTGTACATGGAAAATTTATGCATTCTAAAGTAACTTACGTGCTTAGGGATACATAGATCAAGGAAGTGTGCCAGTGGTTGAAATGGTTGAAGTTTTTAGATGGATATGTGTCCAACATAGCCCGTTGTGTGAATGTTAATGAAGGAAAAATATATAGATTAAAAAGTCATGACTGTCATGTGTTCATGGAGAGACTGGTGCCCATTGCATTCCGTGACTTGTTGCCAAAGTCTGTATGGGGAGTATTGACCGAGCTGAGTCAGTTTTTCAAGATTTTATGTGCATCAGAACTCAAACTTTGGGATGTACAAATTATCGAAGAGAATGTGGTCATGATCATTTGCAAGCTAGAGAAGATATTTCCTCCCGCATTTATTGATTCGATGGAGCACCTAATTATCCATTTACCATACGAGGCTATAGTCAGAGGGCTTGTGCAATTTCGATGGATGTATCTATTTGAGAAGTATATTAGATTTTTTTTCCATTCAACCTTGCTACATGTGTACGATATGTATGTCATTGTCATCTGAATTATTGTTGTAGGTGTATGCATCAACTAAAAATGAAAGTTCAAAACAAGGTGAAGGTGGAGGGTTCAATTACTGAGACATATATTATTGAAGTAATTTTAAACTTCTGTTCGATGTACTTTGAGCCCGAGATTCAAACTCATCGTACTCGACCTCCACGTAATGATGATGGGGGAGTTGCTGATTCGTCTGATCGGCTCTATATATTTAAACATCTAGGACATGCGTTCGGATGTTGTTCGACTCACATGCTCGAAGATAGAGAGTTGAACGCTGTAGAGATATATATTCTTTTGAATTGTACTGAGATTGACCCCTATGTTGAGTAAGTTCTCAACTCACATTTCCTTATGTATATAAGTTATTTACCCTTCTTCTTGCCATTTAAGGTAGTGCTATATTCATATTGCGGATAATTGGATTCAGAATTAATCCAAAGATATCCAAATATCTTGGACGTGGAGGTTGAAAAAGAATGAGAGAAGTATTTTGCCAGATGGCTGAGATATCGAGTAAGTGTCGATCGTTGAATACATACGTTTCCATTTACTTCTTGTCACGCCCCGAGATTTATGTATAGCGGAAGATAATCGAGAACGTGAACAGTCGGCTAGTACGCCTCAAGCGAGCAATATAATCAGAGCGCAAATCATTCACACATAAAATGAATAGACATAATGATTGATCAAAAATCTAACTTTCATTGATAATGATAATCAAGTTACAATGATATTTGACTCAATTCACTAGACTCAAATAAAGGAAAAATACATAAACTTGACTTGACTTATGACTCTACTAAGTCTTCTCTCGATCTTTTAATCACTCTCGGATCCACCACTTGAATAATCTGAATCCGATCAGCTAGAATTTCTTGAAAAAGATTGAAAAAATAGGGAATGAGCACACATGCCTAGTAGGTATCTTCGTATCAACATGAAGGCAATGTTTAAGTAATTAATATTTTAGCTCTAGAATAAAGATACACGAAATAAGATGATAGAACATGCGGTGAAAACCCAAAGTAACACCAGTAACATGGTATGATCATGATTGGGATATGAGATTGAACAGATACATAACAAGAATGTAAGTTTGGCCTTTCATGAACAAGAATGTACTTTTTCATAACCATAAAGGCTATGCACTAGAAAGTCATGTAACGAGAATATACTAGCAAACATATAATTTCACAAGATTACCTCGTGAGAATTCATGGATTTCACCCGTTTATAAAAAAAGTACTCCCGGCGTAATGCGACGCCGGTATTCATCATACCCCATGGTTTATAGTATGTTCATGCTGTCTGCTGAGGGGAGTAGAGTGGAGCCCTTGGACACTGTCCGTGCCCGCTCTTGCATCTTCAAGTTATAAATCAAGCTACTTCCACAAAAAATATATAAATATGTCTAATAATGTAACAAGTGCAAACTATGGTTCCATGATAACAAATATCAAAGTAAGAATGCTTCAATTAAGAATATACGAGTTCAAAGATTTGAGTTAGAACTAGGTTATGCCATGGAGAAAAATCGACAGCATAACGGCACATTCTTTAATTTTCATAAGTTATCAATACCTTATTTAACAAGTGTTAAGTTCCAAGCAATCACCAGTCCATCTAGGAACTTGGAAAATCTAACCCAAAGGTCAACCTCGGGTTAGACAGGGTTAAGGATAAAGCGGTCATTTATTGGACCGTTTACATACTCAAGCAGTCAAGATAGGACCGTTTAGAAACAAGATCGATGAAACGAATGAACTAGAACCATGCGGTCTAGACAGGGCCGCTAGGAGTTTTTGACGGTTAGATAAAGGGCCGCTAATTAAGTACCTTTGGCGGTCGTCCACAGGCTGCTAAGGTCCAAAACATTAAAAACACTAGTTAAGTGCTTTCTAACAATTGGGTTTTAAGGGTACAACTAGCTCGACATCCTAGTGGGAATTCCAAGCTCGCGGAGTCATATGGAGGCCTTGAAACATGATCACCGAGTCCGGTGGAAGGAATATCCAACGGAGGGGATCACAAGTCCAAGATTGTGTGCTTAATGTGCAAAGTGTAACTAATGACATCGTACTGGAATACATGCCATGTACTTAAGAAAATGACTCAAAGATAAGAAAGGATCGTGGCAAAACAACGATCATATCAAACTAGATAAGTCCATGAACCATATGAAATTAAGATAAATACAAAATTATATGGTTTTGGCACGAAATTAACATAATAGTCAAAATAAAGACTTAATCATGCTGATGCTGAATTCTGGATATTAATTAGGAAAAATAAAACATGATTTTGAGTGCAAAATAATATACTTATATGGTTACTAATATGTAAGGTTCAACTAGGCTCGGACTAGTTCTCAGAACTAGAAAATGATCAGGGACTAGCCGTCAGAATGAAATAAATGATCTTGCGATAGACCGCAATGAAGGGGTATAGACAGTCATTTACTAGACCGCAAAGGTCCCCTTACGGTCCCTTTTAGGCGGCCTTCTGCCTGTCTGGCAGAAGCTATAAAACAAAGAATTAATGTTAAACTTAGGACAAGTTGTGCATGTAATTCCTCGAATCATGTTGTAAAATTATGCTAGAAAGGAAATAGACCAGGAGCATGCATGGGTTTGCATGAAATAGATAAGAATCTTTTATCTTAATTACATTAGGGCTAAGTTCATGCATGAGAAATAAAACTAGATGCGCAGTCCCAATAAAACAGTAAATGCTCCGAATACAATGCATGAAATCGACTGCAACTTGAGGTCTTTTACTCCTAAGATCATATTTAAGCTATTCATGAGATATCCTACCTCTAGTCTGGGCTTTAGACTTCGAATTTAGGGCTGGAAGTTGACCCTAGTTTCTGCTCGTTCTGAACTGAACAACAACTTCTTACCTTTCTAACTCCTGATTCCCTTCACCTATGATAACGAAAATTAGAGGGTAGAAAAAGGGTACTAAGGTGAACAAATAAGTCTAAAGAACCCTTTTCTAATTACCTTGTTTAGGACTTCTAATCTGCTGATCTTCCTGGGTCATTTGTAAAAGTTCCTAGGTTACTTGCACTGAACCAGCGTCTTTGCAGGCCTCTAACTTCTTGTAGGCTTGATCTCCTAGAATGAAATTTTAAAGAAAGTTAGACCTTACTATAATGAACGAAATCTTTTAAAGAACTTATCTCAAATAATGCTTCCTTACCTTAGTTCCACGCGAGCCAAAAGTAAGGGTCGTGCATGTGAAACTTAGGATCTATTTATAGGGTTAGCTAGGGTTTTGAGGATTTGAACAAACCTAGAGTCCCAATTAGACCTTGCACTCGATCCTTACACCTTCTACACCCTTCCAATTAACATATAACATCGATCCCATATGATTTGGATGCCAAAGATCCAAGCTTTTCACATTTTCACTCATTCACGGAATTAGGAGGGCGTAGCGGTCATGAAAGGACTGCTATTGTGGCCCTGGTGGTCGCGCGATAGATCGCTAGGGTTCATAAATTTCAAAATTTTTAGATTTTTTTATTATCCCTCCATTTATCCCCTAATTGAAGTGTATATCCCATTTAAATCCGTAAATCACTTAATTTACGTTTCTATCAATGGGCTTGTGTCTAATAACTCTTAAAATTGGGTCTTTGGGCCTATTTAAGTTGGGCTTAGCCGTTTAGTTGATATATGGTTTCTTGAAATGAATTAAATAAATCCTTAATTCTTTTTAATAGCCCATTTAGCCTTTAAAAATGCTGAATAATAAATATTTTAAATCTGAAAAATTCCTAGAAAATTCTCGGGCGTTACATTCTCCCACACTTAAAAGAATTTGGACCCCAAATTCATCGTAATAAGATTTGCTAAGGAGAGTGTACTTACATTAAAATATCTCCAAAAATCTTTTGCGCATGGCTTCTTTGATTTCCCATGTTGCTTGATGTGTCCATAATGTGATCCATTGTACCTTGACCATGGGAATAGTCTTATTCCGAAGTTGATGTACTTCCCGTTCAATTATCTTGATTGACTTTTGTTCGTACGTCAAATCCTTTTTAATCTCCAGATTGTCATAAGTTATGACATGGAATGGATCGGGGACGTACCTTTTGAGCATTGAGACGTGAAATACATCATGGACTCCAGCTAACTGAGGGGGCAAAGTGATTCGATATGCGACTTCACCAATCCTTTCGAGAATTTTAAAGGGGCCAATGAATCTCGGAGTGAGCTTGCCTTTGATGCCGAACCTTCGAATACCTCGACTCGGAGAAGCCCTAAGGAATACATGGTGTAGCAACTCAAAATTTTTTATATGCATTTATATATATATATAAAAGAAATAATGAAAGATGAAAATAAAATAAATTATGAATAGTTTTCTATTATGCAAACATGAGCCCTATTCCACGTGTTAACACAAACAACGAGATTCGCGATATGATTTCGAAAAGACGAAGATGTTGGCATCTGATTTTTATTAGCTTTAATCTAATCCTAATTAATGGATGAGGTCATTCTTACATCATCGAATAAATGAGGTCATAGATTATGTCATCCGCATAGTGGAACAAAGTTGGTGTAATGGGGTTGGTATAATGGGGTTGGTGTAATAGTGGAACAAGGTTGGTATGATGGAATGAGGTTGGTGGAATAGTGAAAGTAGGTGGGAGATTTTGGCCTATAAATATGGCTATGCTCTTCCATACTCAAATCACAACTCTCTTGGGAGGAATTGCTGGTTGGAGAGAGGGAGAAAGCTCGAAGTTGGAGGAGTATCGAAAGCATTATTCGTTCTTAAATTTCTTACTCTTGATCTTCAAAAAGGTAGGTGTTCTCTCAGGCCAAACTCAAATTAATGCATGCATTAGATGTAGATGTATGGTTACTTTGATTCTATACCATTTTTCCCAAATTTTATTGAGTATTGATCATGCTATCTACGATTAGACATAATATTTAAACTAAGATTTTTAACCGCTTGAAGATCCGTCTCGGATCACGGTGTCTTTCTAAGACCGTGTTCCGGATGCACGATCTCTACCCCGATTGTGATATTTTCCGATTATATATCATCTAGCATTTTAGATATGTCATGTTAAGTTGCATATCATTTAAATTCACACACGATTAAAGTTAAGGTTATGAAAGATAAGAATCCTATTCCATGAGCTTATATTTCCGTCCTAGTTCTTGTTACCTTCATGATATCTTTGATCTCCATGACTATATTATATCTCTGGCATGTTAAATGAAGTAGATATTATCTATTAAAATTACATGGACTTAGTTGCATGATCGTGAGTATTGACGATTTTCATAATATCACGTTACCATATTTTCAACAAGTTGTGTAAATAATTAGATTTCCAAGGAAAATGGTGTCTAAGGAAAGAGGTCCACGGGCAAACGCTTTAAGTGGATAAGTGGTTTATTAATTAGGACCTCGCAAATGCGAGGGGAGCCTCCCACTGTCCCACCTCTTACCTGGCCATGATTCTTCGGTTTTTTAATTAGGCACCCAACTATTAAAAACTTGATCTAAGCCTACTTAACAAGATTTTTTTGAGAGAACCAAATAAGCCGTGTCTGTCAATCCAATTCTCTTACCGACTTATTGTCGTTAAACACGATGCCTTCTTATTATCTTAATGTCGTTAAACATTATGTCTTAAAGTCATCCTTGAACTTCTCTTACATCTACTTGAAATCTCGCACTACTAGTCTCTTGAATGATAATTTTGCTAGATTTGTACTTTATTTCATAAGCTCTACCTTGAAATTCTTTGGCCATACATATTATGTGGATGTCTAAATACACTTGGGATCTATGATCCATAACCCAATGCCTGGCGTTAATGGGGCCCGGTCTGGTCCTGGGGGGAGCGCCCGAAAGTACTTGTGCCCATGGGAGTTGAATGACCTGGTGTGGCATTGCACCAAAGTGCTTGACTTGCTAGATTAATTTATGACATTCCACAGTTTGTGAATTTCCTGACTTGCTTGAATACATGAAGTACTTGACTTGTACATACTTGCGTAAAATGGCCAATTCCATAATATTACTTGCTACATGATCATTCTCTACTTGAACTTTACTCTTGATATCTTGTCTACTTATGATTCCAATTACTACATTACTTTACTCTCTCTCCTATACTTGTTCCATATTTTAATTACGTTTCTCGGCATAGCACATACTTATTCCAAACTGCTAATTACTTTAAGTTGCCTGGTATAGAGATATAAGTCCTACTTAGCATTTCGCTCACCCTACGCTTTCCGGTTAACATTTCAGGTAATTCCGATGATGAACCCCAAACTCATGGGAATGAGCTAGAGTGATTGAGGAATCAAGATTACCTTAGTTACCTAGGTTTATTAACGGTTGCTCTTGCCAGAATTATGTTTTTATTTTGAAGGTTGTATCTTGCCTCGTAAGGCTTAAGAATGTTGTAAGAACTTTATTTTGATGAAATAAGAGTATCCATTTCTTCTTATCTATTCTTGTGGTTTGGACCCCAATCTTCGTGCTCTGATCGACATGAATGTTTACGACTCGTCGTGCCTTGATATTCCGCGTTGGGGCGTGACACATGGTCTCCTACTTAGAATTCCAAGTCGCGCCTTTTGTTATCAGCATATGATTTTTGCCTTTTTTGAGCCATCTGGAGTCTCTCCCGAATAAGCTTTATCTTGTTGGTAGTATCCCTGATGATGTCGGGGCCGAGAAATTACTTTTCTCCTACTTCATTCCAACGTATAGGTGAGCGACCACTTCTTCCATACAGTGCCTCAAATGGTGCCATTTGTATACTAGCTTGGTAGCTATTGTTGTAGGCGAATTCTACTAGGGGCAAGTGGTCATGCCAACTCCCTCCAAAATCAATAGCACAAGCCCTGAGCATATCCTCCACCACCTGATTTTTTCTTTCAGTTTGACCATCAGTTTGTGGATGGAATGCAATGCTAAAGTTGAGTCGGGTCCCTAATGAATATTGTAGACCCTTCCAGAATTGTGATGTGAACCGAGGGTCTCGGTCAGATATAATGGTGACAGGGACACCATGTAGTTTGACAATCTCCTTCATGTATAGTGCTGCTAATACATCTACAGACCGTTGACATTTAATTGGTAGAAAATGTGTAGATTTAGTGAATCGGTCTATAATCACCCATATACCATCGTGTCCACCTCTTATCTTTGGTAATCACATGATAAAATCCATCCCTATACTTTCTCATTTCCACTCGGGAATATCCAAGGGATGTAGTTTTTTGACAGGCTTTAAATCTTCTGCCTTTACTTGCTGACAAGTGAGACAACGAGATACAAAGTCCGCTACTTCTCTTTTCATATTGGGCCACCAGAAGTTTCTTTTTAAGTCTTAGTACATCTTGGTAGCGCAAGGGTGAATAGCATACCTTGACTTATGAGCTTCTTCCATGATCAATTTCTTAGTGTCGGCATGATCCAACACACAGATTCGATCTTTGAACAAAAGTCTTCTGTCAGTTGAAATGGAGAATTCCGGCCTTTGATCAATATTAGCCTTGATCTCTATCAATGTGGGGTCATTTCCTTGTAATTTTACTAGATCTTCAATCAATGTAGGTTGTGACCTTATATTTGCAATCATACATCTATCCTCTTCTTTATTAATATTGAGATTCAAATGCGCAAAATCCTCGATAAGACAAGTCGTACCTTTCTTGAGACTTGCTAGAGTTGCCATTGGTCTCCTGCTGAGAGCGTCGACTACAACATTTGATTTTCCTGGATGATATTGGATAGTAAAGTCAAAGTCTTTGAGATACTCCAACCATCTACGTTGCCTCATGTTCAATTCTTTTTGGGTGAAGAGGTATTTCAGACTTTTGTGATATGAAAATATAGTGAACTTCTTCCCATAGAGGTAATGTCGCCAAATTTTCAAAGCGAATATAACCGCAGCTAGTTCCAGATCATGCACATGGTAATTTTCTTCATGATGCTTTAACTGCCTTGATGAATAGCAAATTACCTTTCAATTTTGCATAAGAACGTATCCCAGGCCAATGCCAGATGCATCGGTATAGACTTCAAAGCCACCACCCTCAACAGGTAGTGCCAAGATAGGGGCCGTAGTGAGATGATTTTTAAGAGTTTGGAAGCTTTCTTCACAATCCTTTGACCATATAAAAGGGTTCTCCTTTCTTGCAAGTCTAGTCAAAGGGACGGCGATTTTAGAGAAATCCTTAATGAATCGCCTATAATAACCAGCCAGACCTAGAAAACTTCTAACTTCTGACACGGTCGTCGGCGGGCTCCAATTCTTAGCCGCTTCTACCTTAGAAGGATCGACAGTGATACCTTCCTTTGAAATAATATGGCCAAGGAAAGAGACCTCCTTTAGCCAGAACTCGCACTTGCTAAGCTTTGCGAAGAGTTGATGCTCTCTTAGGGTTAGCAAAGCTATTCTTAAGTGTTCTTCATGCTCCTCCTTAGTCTTGGAGTATATCAGAATATCATCAATGAAGATGATCACAAATCGGTCGAGATACGGCCTGATGACATTATTCATAAGTTGCATAAATGCTGCCGGGACATTGGTTAACCCGAACGACATTACTACGAATTCATAGTGCCCATATTGGCTTCGGAAAGCCATCTTGTATATGTCTTCCTCTTTGATCTTGAGCTGATTATAACCCAACCCGAGGTCTATCTTGGAGAATTATTCCGCTCCCAAAATTTGGTCAAAGAGCTCATCGATATGCGACAACGGATATTTGTTCTTGATAGTAAGTTGATTCAGTCGCCGGTAGTCGATACATAGCCTGAGGGATCCATCCTTCTTCTTGACAAATAAAACTAGCGCACCCCAAGGGGATGTGCTAGGTTAAATGAAGCCCTTGTCTAATAACTCTTGAAGTTGCTTCTTCAATTCCTTGAGTTCTATAGGAGACATCATGTAGGGAGACATTGAAACAGGTGCTGCTCCGGGAACGAGTTCAATGAGAAGTTTACTTCCCTTTCTGGTGGTAAACTGGGTAAGTCCAATGGGAACACATCGGGAAACTCATTCACAATGGGAATATCTTCTAAGATGATTTCCTTGGACTCAGTGATGATTACGGAGACAAGAAAAGCTTCACATCCTTACAAAATGAGTTTACAAGCGTGAAGAGATGAAATGATGGTAGGATGCTTCCTATACTTGATACCAAGGAAAGAAAATCGTGGAAGACCTGGTTTTCGAAAAGAGATTATCCTATTGCGATAATTTATATAGACATCGTAGTCTACAAGCCAATCTACACCTAGGATAGCATCGTAGCCTTCCATGTCAAGGCATACGAGGTTTGCAGGAAGATTATGACCTTCCACTAGTACCTTACTATCGGGGTAGTGGGTTGTAAGTTTAGTTCCGGGGCCTATGGGTGTAGTGATAGCTAGGTCCAAAGGTAGAGGAACTGATGAAATTGGCAAGGTTTTTGACAAAGCAGTAGATATAAAGGAATGAGAAGCACCAGTATCAAATAACACGAATGCAGGATGGGAATGGATTTGAACGGTACCTTCCATTAGCCCATCATCCTTGGGCGCTTCATCATCATCCATAATAGCGTTAAGATAAGCCTGTTGCGTCCACCGCTATAAGATTGATCCTTCATGAGGGGGCAATCCGGCATGCGGTGCTCCCGGCTGCCACATCTTAAGCAAGTGCCGAGACGATTCCAGCATTCCTCTACCGCATGGCCGAATTTCTCGCAGAAAGTACAAGCCGTCATGACTTGTTTAACTTCCTCCTTCACCTTTTTGTTCTTGTGGTAGCCACTACCACTCCCGTTCTGAGATCTCTTCTTACTATCACGGGATTTGTAAGGTTCCGTGATGTTGAACTTCTCCTCTCTTCTTCCTCACCGATCAGACTTTCGGCTCGGCTCCTCCCCTTTGCCTTTGAGTTTATCAACCTTCTCCAAGGTCCGTTCACATAAGTGTGCCCATTGGACCATCTTTGCATAGGTCCAAATATTTTGTGGGCCAAGTTGCTGGATGAAGATAGGCCGCAACCCGTCCATGAAATGATTTGCTTTGAGGAGATCCATGCTCACTAAATGCTGAGCATAGGGTGCCAGGCGAGAGAATTATAACTCATACTCCGCCACCGTCATAATGCCTTGACGTAGCGAAGCGAACTCCACCGCCTTCCTCTCCTTGACATGTTCAGAGAAGTATTTTGCTCAGAAGAGTGTGAGAAATCCCTCTCAAGTGTGTGGTGCGTCTTGGGGTGGTGCCAGAATAGACTTCCACCGAGTACACGCATCCTTGTTGAGTTGGAACGTGGCGAGATGAACCTTCTCTTGGTCGGCACACTGCATGACCTCGAATATATGGTTCATTTCATCTATCTAGTTTTTAGCTTCGCCTGGGTTGGAAGAACCAGAAAATCACGGAGGGTTTAGACTCCGAAAGTTGCGGTGCAGATCACCAGCACCAGCCCTCGCGCCGGCTTGAGCCATATTTTGCAAGGCCTGGGTGAGACCCATGACAATTTGTTGCATTCCACCCCAATCGACATGGTGAGCCATTATAAGAATAAAGTACCTGAGAAAAGTAATAATTTGTTAACTCCTACGGAATTAAAGGGAATTAAGTTAGAGATGAGTTCTAATTAACTATCTCATCCTGGGTTCTACCCAATTTCTCTTATGGGTGGGAAATTTGTTTCCTTGTTTCATAGGTATGGGTCCTTAAGCCTTAGACTTAGCCTATGACTAGACATTTTCCTGGGAATAATTAAGTCCTAAGACCTATGCTCTAATACCACTTTAACTGTCACGCCCCGAGATTTATGTACATCGGAAGATAACCAGGAACGTGAAGAGTCGGCTAGTACGCCTCAAGCGAGCAATATAATCAGAGCCTAAATCATTCACACATAAGATGAATGGACATAATGATTGATCAAAAATTTAACTTTCATTGATAATGATAATCAAGTTACAATGATATTTGACTCAATTCACTAGACTCAAATAAAGGGAAAATACATAAACTCGACTTGACTTATGACTCTACTAAGTCTTCTCTCAATCTTTTAATCACTCTCGGATCCACCACTTGAATAATCTGAATCTGATCCGCTAGAATTTTCTGAAAAAGATTAGAATACATGCCCATTAGGTATCTTCGTATCAACATGAAGGCAGTGTTTAAGTAATTAACATTTTAGCTCTAGAATAAAGATAAACGAAATAAAACGATAGAACATGCGGTGAAAACCCAAAGTAACACCAGTAACATGGTATGATCATGATTGAGATATGAGATTGAACATATACATAACAACAATGTAAGTTTGGCCTTTCATGAACAAGAATGTACTTTTTCATAATCATAAAGGTTATGCACTAGAAAGTCATGTAACGAGAATGTACTAGCAATCATGTAATTTCATAAGATTGCCTCGTGAGAATTCGTGGATTTCACCCGTTTATAAAAAAAGTACTCCCGGCGCAATGCGACGCCAGTATTCATCATACCCCATGGTTTATAGTATGTTTCCGACTGTCTACCGAGGGGACTAGAGTGGAGCCATTGGACACTATCCGTGCCCGCTCTTGCATCTTCAAGTTATAAATCAAGCTACTTCCACGAAAAAAAATTAAATATGGCCAATAATGTAACAAGTTCAAACTATGGTTCCATGATAACAAATATCAAAGTAAGAATGCTTCAATTAAGAATACGTGTTCAAAGATTTGAGTTAGAACTAAGTTATGCCATGGAGAAAGATCGACAGCATAACGGTACATTCTTTAATTTCCATAAGTTATCAATACCTTATTTGACAAGTGTTAAGTTCCAAGCAATCACCAGTCCATCTAGGAACTTGGAAAATCCAACCCAAAGGTCAACCTTAGGTTAGACAGGGTTAAGGATAAAGCGGTCCTTTACTGGACCGTTTACATACTCAAGTGGTCTAGATAGGACCGTTTAGAAACAAGATCGATGAAATGAATGAACCAGAACCATGCGGTCTAGACAGGGCTGCTAGGAGTTCTTGGCGGTCAGATAAAGGGCCGCTAAGTACCTCTAGCGGTTGCCCATAAGCCGCTAAGGTCTAGAATACTATAAATACCGGTTAAGTGCTTTCTAACAATTGGGTTTTAAGGGTACAATTAGCTCGACGTCCTAGTGGGAATCCTAGGCTCGCGAGGTCTTATGGAGGCCTTGAAACAAGATCACCTAGTCCGGGGGAAAGAATATCCAACGGAGAGGATCACAAGTCCAAGATTGTGTGCTTAATGTGCAAAGTGTAACTAATGATATCGTTCCGGAATACGTGCCATGTACTTAAGAAAATGACTCAAAGATAAGAAAAGATCATGGCAAAACAACGATCATATCAAACTAGATAAGTCCATGAACCATATGAAATTAAGATAAATACAAAATTATATGGTTTTGGCACGAAATTAACATAATAGTCAAAATAAAGACTTAATCATGCTGATGCTGAATTCTGGATATTAATTAGGAAAAATAAAACATGATTTTGAGTGCAAAATAATATACTTATAGGGTTACTAATATGTAAGGTTCAACTAGGCTCAGACTAGTTCTCAGAACTAGAAAATGATCAGGGATTAGCCGTCAGAATGAAATAAATGATCTTGCGATAGACCACAATGAAGGGGTATAGACAGTCATTTACTAGACCGCAAAGGTCCCCTTACGGTCCCTTTTATGCGGCCTTCTGCCTATCTGGCAGAAGCTATAAAACAAAGAATTAATGTTAAACTTAGGACAAGTTGTGCATGTAATTCCTCGAATCATGTTGTAAAATTATGCTAGAAAGGAAATAGACCAGGAGCATGCATGGGTTTGCATGAAATAGATAAGAATCTTTTATCTTAATTGCATTAGGGCTATGTTCATGCATGGGAAATAAAACTAGATGCGCAGTCCCAATAAAATAGTAAATGCTCCGAGTACAATGCATGAAATCGACTGTAACTTGAGGGATTTTACTCCTAAGATCATATTTAAGTCATTCATGAGATAACCTACCTCTGGTCTGGGCTTTAGACTTCGAATTTAGGGCTGGAAGTTAACCATAGTTTCTGCTCGTTCTGAACTGAACCAACAACTTCTTTCATTTCTAACTCTTGATTACCTTCACCTATGATAATGAAAATTGGAAGGTAGAAAGATGGTACTAAGGTGAACAAATAAGTCTAAAGAACCCTTTTCTAATTACCTTGTTTAGCACTTCTAATCTGCTGATCTTCCTGGGTCGTTCGTAAAAGTTCCTGGGTTACTTGCACTGAACCAGTGTCTTTGCAGTCCTCTAACTTCTTGTAGACTTGATCTCCTGGAACAAAATTTTAAGAGAAGTTAGACCTTACTATAATGAACGAAATCTTCTAAAGAACTTACCTCAAATAATGCTTCCTTACCTTAGTTCCACGCGAGCCAAAAGTAAGGGTCGCGCATGTGAAACTTGGGATCTATTTATAGGGTTAGCTAGGGTTTTGAGGATTTGAACAAACCTAGAGTCCCAATTAGACCTTGCACTCGATCCTTACACCTTCTACACCCTTCCAATTAACATATAACATCGATCCCATATGATTTGGATGCCAAAGATCCAAGCTTTTCACATTTTCACTCATTCATGGAATTAGGAGGGCATAGCAGTCATGGGAGGACCGCTATGGTGGCCCTGGCGGTCGCGCGATAGACCGCTACGGTTCATAAATTCCAAAAATTTTAGATTTTCGTATTATCCTCCATTTATCCCCTAATTGAAGTGTATATCCCATTTAAATTTGTAAATCACTTAATTTACGTTTCTATTAATGGGCTTGGGTCTAATAAGTCTTAAAAATGGGTCTTTGTGCCTATTTAAGTTGGGCTTAGCCCTTTAGTTGATATAGGGTTTCTTTAAATGAATTAAATAAATCTTTAATTCTTTTTAATAGCCCATTTAGTCTTTAAAACTACTTAATAATAAATATTTTAAATCCAAAAAATTCTTAAAAAATTCTCGGGCGTTACACTTCTCTTGAAGTAAATGTTAATATTTTAACTACTCTGATTTACATATAAGTTGAACAAGGTCTTATTACTCATGAAAGAGTACAGGAGATAAGTTATGACCCCTCAAAAGTTGCACGTGCCTATCCAGGATATATTATGAATGGATACAGATTTCATACGAGGGATTATGAACGGAATAAATCTATGATGAACAATGGTGTATGTGTTAAGGGAAGTACATACAATAAAAATAAATTGGACTACTATGGTATTCTTGAAGAAGTCATAGAATTGCAGTATTTGAAATAAGACAATCATGTATTCCTATTTAGGTGTCATTGGTTTGATCCTAATTCTATTCGACATGACACAACATATGGGATTGTTGATGTCAAACATAGATCTAAATTAAATATATATGAGCCGTTCATTTTGGCCACACAAGTCCAACAAGTGTATTATTCAAGCTATTCATCATTCAGGAATAAAGATTGATGGGTAGTTTGTAGGGTTAAAGTAAGACTTCTTCCCAATTATGAGTTGAATCTGAGTGAAACTATCTTAGAGGATGTCAATGTTGAATATTTTCAATCAGACGAAGTTGGCGCTATAGGTTCCACACATCTTCATTTGAACGAATCTGATAAGCCACTTTCGTTATATACGGAAAATAGAGTGGAAGAAATCAAGTCGACGGAGCTAAATGTTACTGTTATAGGGGAGGAGGAGTTCTCTGAGGAAGAAGAGTTTGAATCTGATGAGACTGAAGAGGATGACAAAGATGAGGCTAAGTTAGATATATCATCAACATCTAAAGAGGATATGGATAGTATTTAATAATTTTGTAAGAAATTTTATATTTGTGCATATTTTTTAATTACTATTGTAAATCTTATATAGTTCTGGATTAATTTTATTGTTCTTAATAAAGAGATGGTTCAAGGAGGTCATAGTGGGAGTGAGAGGAGACAGGGCAGTGGGAGGGACTCTACTCCCTCCTCTTTGGCATCTACTTTCGGCACATGTATATCTATTCAAATATTTAGCTATATGTGTGTATTAATTATATATCACCTTAAAAGATTTATTTCTTATAGGCCCGATTGTCGGCTCACCAGCTGGACATGGCACAACGCCACCAGCTAGACATGGCACACCTCCACCACCTCTTGGTACATGTATGTCTATTTAAATTTCTAAAAAAATATTTTTTGATTATATGTTATGCTTATGACATTTAATTCTTAGAGGCCCGCGTCCCCTTATACCAACTGTGCAGGGCACACCCCCATCACCTCCCGGTACATGTATGTCTATTTAAATTTCTAGCAAAATACTTTTTGATTATATGTTTTGCTTATGACATTTAATTCTTACATGTCCTAGTGCCCTCCCTCTAGTTGTGCAGGATACACCCCCATCACCTCCTGGTACAGGTATGGCTATTTAAATTTCTTGTAAAATATTCTTTGATTATATATTTTACTTATGACATTTAATTCTTACAGGTCCTAGTGCCCTCCCTCTAGCTGTGCAGGGCACACCCCCCACCTCTCGATACATGTATGTCTATTTAAATTTCTAGCAAAATATTCTTTGATTATATATTTTACTTATGACATTTAATTCTTACAAGTCCTAGTGCCCTCCCTCCCACTATGTAGGGCATACCTCCACCATCTCCTGGTACATGTATGTCTATTTAAATTTCTCGCAAAACATTCTTTGATAATATATTTTGCTTATGACATTTAATTCTTATAGGTCCTTGTCGGCTCCTCCGCCCAATCGACAGAGGATGTCAGTAGTCGTCACGAGGACGAGGGAGGCGGGGCCCATGATGGACGTCTCCCATGCTGGATCTCCTGATAAATTTATTGATTTATAAATTATATTCATTATTTATCCTTCAACTATGTAATGCCAACCATTTTAACATTTGTAATTGTAGTGATAAATTATAACCTATCGGGACTGTTCATCTTGCTATGAGAATCATTTGTACACATGTTTCTGGGCCGATAATGTCCTTCAAAGAATTTTTGATCAGTGTCCAGGATTTATTGTTCGACATGTTCACAGTATGTAATTTAATCATTTAATTCACATCTTTCCCAAACTCAAAGGTGCTCAGTATACTAACTCATATAACTTAATTTCTTTATAGCAGACTTATCAGTTCACGAGTGGACAGGACAAAGCGAGAGCTCGTTATATCTGGGAGGCTATTATGCAGACTAATTATAGGAAGACATTGCATGAGGCCCGAGTAAAGGCTTAAAACTCGGGCCTAAAAAAAAGCTGGTGGGAGCCAAGACCGATAGCTCTAGAAGGAGCACCGCCCTCTTTGGATGAGGAAGGAGCATTGGGACACTATGTGTGACAAATGTGTAAGATCAAGCCCCAACCGTTGCACTAAAAGCTTGAGCTGTTAGCGAAGGCGAACTGTATTTTCTTTGGCATTGCAGAACCCCACATCTATACGTGTTGTGGGCGGGCCTGAGGGGCTTCGCACATGGACCCCATAATCTATGCGGCGGGCTGGGCTCTCAAGCACCGATGCGTCACGTGGACCCCATAATCCACGTGGGTAGCAAATCCCTAATGGAGATGCTGGACCCCATAATCCAACAATCTCCCCCCCAGTAACACCCAGGGGATTCGAACTGGCAACCTCGCTTTGATACCAGTTTGTAGGATCAAGCCCCTACCATTGCGCTAAAAGCTCGAGCTGTTAGCGAAGGCGAACTGTATTTCCTTATGGCATTGCAGAACCCCACATCTATACGTGCTCTGGGCGGGCCTGGGGGGCTTTGTACATGGACCCTATAATCCATGCGGCATGCTAGGCTGTCAAGCACCGATGCCCCACGTGGACCCCATAGTCCACGTGGGACAGCGAATCCCTAAGGGAGACGCTGGACCCCATAATCCAACATAGGTGGCCATGAGTGTGCTCCGAAGGTGTTAGTGCTATTTTGGCCACCCCAGCTTGAGGTTTAGCCAGCCCCCTAAGGCGTCAAGGTCATGGTTTAAGGTGGTGGAGCGAATGCCTTGATTGAGACAATGCTCGAACGAGTGGAGAATCTTCCCGGAGAGCTATTGACTGTCGAGCCTGACATTCTCATCATGCTCTATTGTGTCAGAGATAATTTTCCAATCTCGATCATTTCAATAGATTTCAAGATAGGAATGGGTAGAGATGTTCAAGTGAGTTTTAAGTCCTGTGCGTCTACACAAGAAAGGGCTGTGTTAGTTTTGGATCTGATTTGGGATAGAATGGCAGTGGTTTAATTCGAGGCCCAAAATTGTGGAAATTGGAGCCATTATGCACCACACCAGATGCATCTAGCGAGGTAGCAGAGGAAGTATGGAGGTTCGGTAGCAGATTTGGGACTTGAGGATAAGCTTAGGCAAGTGTTGATCATGGTTCGTGTTATGGTTCTTGGCGTGGTAGTCCGCATTGCAGTGGCCCAATAAGTGGATATTCTGAGGACCTAGGAATTAAGAATGGGTTGGTGTCAGTAAGGACAGATTCGAGGGAATAATGTCTAGTGGTTAGAAGTGTAGCAGCCTTCGAGCTTGGCGTCTTTAGTGATTTCCTCGCACCCCAAGTAAGCTTTTTGATAGGTTAGTGATTCCAGGATTAGAGAGAGGCATAGGAAGGGAGTGTATAGTAGCGGCTAGCTCAGTTGCTGTGGTAGATTGTGATTGGCGATCATCAGAGTCAGTGCTCGAGGCGTGGTGAGTTGTAGTCTGGCGAGTTATGATGGTATGCTGGGAGATGCTACAAGTCTGGTTCGGCGGGACACTCAGCGAGCGTTGTCAGAGGAGCTGACTTGATGATAGCGATGGTTTTTCCTAGTGTCAAAAGTTGAGGTTCCTAGAATGCGTGAGATTCGAGGTCGAGTCAAGCGTGGAGATCTCCCGCTTCGTAGAAGGTATACTGGCATCTCCTTTGTGACGACCCAGACTCCGATACCGGATATACCCGATAGGACTACCGAGTAGACCCGATACCACTTGGAACCCGTGAAGCCTCCCAAGAGCTGTAAAGCTCCGAAGGGATAAAAGGAATGTCGTGTAGTACATTGAAGTCACAGATATAACAGTAAGTAATTAAATTTCATTAATCAGGTTTACTAAAGTAGCAGAAATAAAATTACTTTTTAATTAACAGTTAAAACTAACAATTATACCAGAGTCTAGTCCAAAGGAAAGACAAGTACAGTCCAACAGAAAGAAAGATGTACAATGAGGTCGGGGGAAGCCCGACGCAGGTACCGCTGGCAACTACGAACTCACCACACCAGGAACCGCCAAAGAAGCAGAGACGACCACACCTGAAAAGCAGGGGTGAGCCTCGTGTCACTGGACCAGTAGGGGTCACGCGGATCCCCACTAAAAAACAACGCAGTAACACAGAACAACAGCTAAAACATCAGTAGTAGTAAAGCAGGAAAAGTAGGAAACTACTACTAGAAAGCTGTAAAAGAAAAATCGGGAAAGGAAGGAGTAGGGACAGCTAAAAGAAAAGGGAAAAGCCTTACCGAGCAAAACACGGCTGCTGAACTAACCTTGGATCCCTAAGCTACTCCAAACAGCAACAGAAAGATGAACCCTAATCTCACAGAGTCAGGAGTTACTGATCCGTTGACCAAGCACAAGGCCTAAGGCGAAGGCCTACAAAGACAGGTAAAAGACCTAGGTGACCTAGACGGACACGGAACACTAAAGCCTACACGACTGGATTGTCGTACACGCTCCCTAAGCGCAACGCATACACTACTGGATCGTCGTGCATACCACACAGCACTGACCTCGGGTAAGGCTAAGAAAAGACTAACCCAGGAAGGTCAAGACGCACGAGAAACACGAGAGTCACGTGTCACGTGACGGAAGCATCTCATCACTAGAAGAACAGCCAGATGCATCTACTGACGTCTTATACTGCGCCACAGGTACCTCCCTACAGATGCCTAGAATGGCGGAGACTGAGGTACGTGCTGAACCAGAACATGAACTACAGTAACGAGTGACTAGTCAGGGTCACGCCCGTCGGTGCCAGTCCAAATGCCCCTGACCACGTGTGCACACACCGACTCTTGCCTAGAGCCAAGCCTCTAGCTAGTCCCCCCCCCCCAGCAGGACGCTACCGTAAAGCAGGGGCCCACGGAAACTAGCTTAAAAATCGTATCTTGGGAACTGCCCCACCACCACTCCCAGGTGGGCTGACACTCGAGGTCGTGAGGCTACGACTAGTGGAGGCTCACTAGACACAAAGACTCTGAAACATGAGTGCTGCAATACAGACATGCAAAGCACGCACTGTCATCCGTACTATGAAGCACAAAGGCAGTACACCAACTGCCAACAGACTCAGGATAGGGCAACTAGACCTACTAACGCAACGATCCTTGAGTCTCACAACTCGGAGTCAAGATCATCGTACAAAGTGGGACAAGCCGCCAATCGGTCTAATCCTAAGTCAAAGAAATGACACATCCGTATAAAATGACACACGGAGACCTGAGGGATCACCAAGACCCTCAACTCCACTGGACATGCAAATCGAGATAAGACAGTACCTCTAGGCGTCCAGAACCACGTCTTGAGCTAGACAAAAAATCTGAGACACTCACAAGGTCACATGTCAACCACCGGGTCACACCGAGTTGACCAGGATCTAATAACGACTCAGAAGCAGTACAGAAACCTAACCAATAGCAGGGTACGCCTGGCTATCTGATAACATGGTTATAGTCCTTATAGGACATCAAAAGACGTCCACGGGATAATGGGTAAACCACGAAGTCAAGCCGAGGCACTTGAAACCAACACATCAGGAAATGACACGTAGGAATTAAGCGAAGGAACATATGCTGGCGGTCATAGAATGGGCCGCTAGGTGACTGTAGCTGTCAAGGATTAGGTCGTTAAACACAGTCAACCCTAATCCGACGTATTCGGTCAAACCGCCAAAGCGGTCTAATATAGACCCGCCACACGGACTAGGCAGTCCAAGAGACAACCGCCACCCGAACCGCCCTAAAACATTGACCAAAGTCAAAACGACTTGTAGCGACCTAAGAAAGGCGCGCTACAGCGAAGAAACGCATGAACGTTTGGCCGCCAAGGCCAACTGACTTAAATTCTTGACTAGGTCTAAAACCACGGTAACATGAATACCGAGGCAAACCACAAGCCATCGAGATCATCCCTTCAAACAAGAACTCAAGGGAGGCCACTCACATGCGGGGGAACCCCACCGCACTCGCACCGATACACGGTGACTCGATCGAACACAACACAAAGCCTGGGACACACATCCCTATGGGTACACTAATCGAAGTAACACTGCACCTCCCGACACCCTAGAAACACGGATATGAAACTCACAGGGTGTCCGGGACACTCGCGAGGCCATAGGTCGGTCATTGGGTCTCAACCGGACCTACCGAGACTCAAAACGGGCAAAAATATAGCATTTCGGTCGACCTGGCCCTTGGGGTCGGTCGACCAGATAGGGTCAGTCGACCGGACCTGGGCGGTCGGTATACCGGACCGACACACCAACGCGAAAAACTGGCCAAACCCTAATCCTCGGGCCCGATTCCACGCCCCATTCGATCCCGATCGAAGGGGAAAACAACCACAATGATAATACCGACCTTTCACACTCCGGAAGGGATCAAAACGACGCACAAACGGCTTGAAATGGGCAATTCTACCGAATTGACCCTAATTGAGTCACCGGGGTTCCCGGGCTCGTACCGGCCCCAAATGACAACCAATCAACACGAAATTAGCGGATCTGGAACGCTGACATTCCTGGGGTTCGATTGATACCAACTGATCTAAAAACTGTAGCCATTTTCCAGCGAACCCTGCGAACACCCCAAAAGCATGATTTTACCCCAACAAGGCAAAACCCACTCGTATGCTCACCGTTCGGCGTGAAACTTTGAGAGAACATAACAGAGAAGTAGAGCTTCTGTCTCCTTACCTCCACCGACGATTCCGTGCACCGTAGTGACTAAATAGTGTCGAAAACCGCATCGCGAGCTCGACCGTCGGCTTTGAATCCACTGTTTGGGATCGCGCCAGAAACGGTCTGATCCTCGCCCCATCATGCTCCAGACCACCCCCACAGCATCACCTCAGGCTGCCTCTGCAGTCGGAGCCGGAAGGGCGAGAGAAGAGAGAAAATGGGGGAGAGAGAAGTCACGGCTGCGAATGAGAAAAGGAAAGAAGAAAAAGGAAAGAAAAAGGAAAAGAATTTGGAAAATTTCCTAATTTCTGAAAATTCGATAATTGACCCAAAAATGGACTAATTCAGAAAAATACGTAAAAATAGTCGAAACGATCCTTGGGAAGAGTACAACGCAACTACGGTGCCCACAAGTCGATGAACTGAGAAATAAACTCACCACAGGGTTCCGTAACTAGTACGATAGAAAAACTCACGTGGATCGTAAAACTCAACTCAGGACTCACAAAAGAGATCCGAAACTCCCTGATAAGAATCCGAAAGATCCAGGGTATTACATCCTTAGTTGGGGAGATTTATGTTTCTGCCATCTTTCATCGCATGATCAGATTGGTTGGCCTCCAGTTGTATGCCAAGGAGTCCATGTGAGAGGTGTTTTGTGTATTGGTAGTGCGACTACCTGTAAGAATTTATGCCATCCCTCGATGTGGTAAGGGCGTATTGGCATTATTATGGAAGGATGAGTGCCAATTAAGCTATGTGTGTGAGAATTCATTGCTGGTGTTGTAATTCCCAATGCATTGTGGATCGGAGCCTATGGAGTTGCAAGAGGATTGCCAGGTCAGGAGAGAGAATCTGTGCTTGGGGTTTGAGATATTTGAGCTTTCCTCACCTTATTTTCTGGAGTTAGCCAGCCGTGTTGATAAATGTTTGGAAGGCAGATGCTGAGTTGTCTATTATGTTTGTGCATGTTGTGCAGAGTGTGCAACGAAAGCGTGGTGGGCCTATAACACACAAGTCAAAGAATATAATGATAGCTAGAATGAAAGGATTTCAGAGAATTGGTGGAGTATCGAAGGATTCTGACCAACATAGAGGGTCGTTTCCTTGATGTAAGATTGTTTTTGGCTGTGTAAGCCATGTTGATTATTGTGCCATTGCTTGAGGCATTGTGGTCTGTGACACCGGTGGAATAGAGAGTTGGGAAAATATGACGGCAAGTGTGCCGGATGAGTACCCTTTTCATTCAATAGAAGCAATGACGAGTAATTGGTGATGGACCTAGTTGGGGAGTTGGAAAGGAAATAGCCTGATAGAAGACAAGGACACGATGATCAGAGTCGGTAAGCTAGGTGCTCGACTTGTATTGGAAGCTGTGCCCTCAGGATAGAATTGTGATCCAAGAAAAGTGTATATAAAGAGAGGATTTGTAGGTCCCAGTTGGTAGCTGTGAGCGATTGATGAGGCTAGTCGAGTGGTCAGATGTGATAACACATGGACGGGGCCCAATTGAGTTCAAGAGTTTCAGAATGATACACGAAGGACTCAGTTGGGGCAAGGATCGGTGATGTTTTTAGATCCATGTGGATTGGTTGTGGCGCCGTCAACCAGATTATTATGGTAGAAAGACGGCACTTGCCTGTCTTGGAGATGTGCCATGGATTTCTAAGATTATGTCATGTGGCTCCGTGGTGAGAGTGGGGCTGGCGTTGGCAAGCGTCTATTTGGAATAATTGAGATGAAGGATTTGATGAGACTGTATAATGGGCAATGCCTGGGTATGGAGGTGCCAGAAGAGATGTCGTCGAATGGGAGCCTTGGTCTTGTGGCTAGCATGAGAGGAATTCCCTGTGAGTCTGAGTCTAGGGTTGATGTGGACCGAGGATTGTGGAGTCTTATCGTACGGTTTCGTCGAGCTCCCCTGAAAGGGTAGTGTCACACCTCGAACCGATAGCAGTGAAAAATTTGCTCGGAACATGGCAGCGAAACGGTCGTGACAATCAGAGCAAACCATAAGACCAAGAATGGATGGAAACACAATCTTATTGAAATTCCAAATATAAGTTTATTATAATTTGACTCAGACTAACAGACTCAACATAAGGAAAATTACAAGAGACTCTCAACTAACTAGACTAGACACAAGACTGCAAGGTTCATCTAAGTTGCCAGAGTTCTCTTCACACTTGCCCTTGCCCATCTTGATTGCTTTCATCTTCATTATTACTTGAAAAATATGAAAAAACACTAGGTGAGTGAAAGCTCAGTAGGAGTAGATCTTAAATCTCTGGAACCAAGCTATCTTTAAGTGATTAATAACTTAACATGAATATGCATGCCATGAGGAAGCAAATAATAACCAGAACTAAAGTTGGAAAGAGACATGACAAGAATCAAGAAATAATTTCCAAGAGAACATATTTCAAAAAAGATAGTAATGATAAGGTAATATCATGTAATTCAATAACAAGATAAGGTACTCAAATTCATGAGAGCATATCAATTGTGAAAATGTCATAGATCAATCTTGCTTTTCATTGTGCAATGCCACACCTGATCAGTCATAGTACCGATATATGTCTGGGCTTTGCCTCACCCTTATGATCAGATCCGGACCCCTTTCACTTTACGTTCTAGCATTGAGTATCATTTTGGACCCATGGCCCCATGAAAGTTCTAGACAAATTCCACGTCAATTGATGGCCAATAGAATTCCAAGAACCAAGATTTTACTAAGATAGTTTAGAGAATCAAGGAATTTGAGACTCCAAGGATATAGAAAAGGATATAGACATGACTTAGAGGAAATATCAATAAAACCCACGGAACACAAGAATCTGGGACAATTGGCATCCACATAGTCGTCGTGAATTTAAGAATTCACGTCCACTATCGACATTGCCAATTATTTGAACAGTACAGGCACGAGTAATTCACATCACCGCCATGGACACAAATTCAAGAAGTTGCGTCGAATGCACTGACACTAATTAGGAATTTCTGATGATTGCTCTAGTCGCCAATTTCATAGCTTCTGGACAGTGTCTGGACTCTCACAGAACACCTAAGTTTTGGCGGTCTATGATGGCTAGGTGTCATGTTTCTTCAGAGTGACATGACCAAAAATAGGGTTAAGGGTTTTTAGGATACAACCAGCCCAGTGATCGAAGAGGGAATCCTTCGATGTCGAGGTCTTACGTAGAACTTAGAGAAAGAATTTCCAGTCCGGCAAGATGGATTCCTGATGAAGGGTCCTTCCTTCCCCAAGAAATAAGGTGTATCACGTAGGAAATAATAAAATAAGGACTATGTCTCGGCCTTGAGACCATAGTGCCAATAATCCACGGTCACTGCATGAAAACCCGATTAAAAACCACACTGGAAGAATTCACGTCCACTACAGTGGTCACTACTTCTAAATTAACATCTACTAGTAGGACATCATTTTCATGAATTAGCGACCTTCTATGCAAGCACATATTAATACACGTCCAGGAACCAGGCGCGAATGCAAGATCTTAAGCAGAATAATAACAATTGAAGAGGCGTGATCTCGCGCTAAATCCTGAGCCGCACGATGCTGGGCAAGCTTAGGCTACTGGTACCACGAACGGGAATCTGTAAAGTAGGAAACGAGTCAGAGAAGCCTTGGGTTGAGATCTCAGGTAAAATCCTCCGATGCCAAAGTCAGCAAAGTTATATAGCGTAGGTGGAAGGGGAGTAGGAGAAGGAGTGAGGAGCAGGAGATTGCTCTCCACGAGTGGGTGTGGTGGTAGGCTCTCAGGATCTCCATTTCTTTTGGAGGGTTTCTCTTGGTTTATATAGTGTTCTTCTCCGTAAGGCGCTCGGAGGAGGCGGAGAGTATAGGAGGCGTTACTCGGCCGTTTGTGGCTTAGTTGCTTGGTCTCCCCTTTCATTGACTCCCAATCTTCCCTCCTTCCGTTGCGATCAGGCACCGCTCGGGCTTTCCCCGTTCGACGGTTGCTTGGGCTTCCGGGCCAGGGGCCGCCTAGGAAGTATTAATCCGAGCATCTTTGGGCTTCAAGCTAAATGGGCCTGTAAGTGGGGCGGTCGCTTGGAGATTCCAGCCTGTTTGGGTCAGGTTAGACCTGGTTGGACCGCTCTCAATCGTACATTCGTTGGGCCGCTAATTTACCCCTCTCCACTTGCCCCCTTACTCCCGAGCCTTATGATCGGTCTCAGAGAGTAGGATGTGATTGGGTAGCATTCGTGGCTCAGTTGGGGATCGACCGTTTATGAGCTGTCCCGGTCTCGAAACTTAGGGGCCGTTTATAGGGCTATCCTGACTCAAGAAGATGGGGGGCCCGGGTCGTGGCTGCGTCGTATTGGTTCGGCGGTGCATTGGCCGATTGCGTTTAGGGGCCGAGGATACGGCTGTCCTGTCGCATGGGGGCCCGAGCCTGATGATGACATGCTGCTCTTGGGCTCAAAAATCACCCTTCTCGGAGTTCGAAATGTCACAGTGGCGGCACTTGGGATCGCTTGGGCCTTATAAATAGAGGCTTGTGCTTGTGCCTTACGTTTTCTCCACTTAGGGTTTTCCTTTTCGTGTCCGCGAGTTTAGAGGAGGGTTTATGCGTTGGAAAAGTGGCCAGAGGGAGTGGACGCTCGCAGAAGCATTTGCAGAGTTAGCGGAGATTACTTCGGAGGTTGTCTGGCAGCTTCCTCCTCCACCTAGCTCATCCAATTCATGCATCTTGTCCTCATCTTCCCTTTCTTCCATGGCGGACCATGATATCGTAGCCGAAATCCAAGAATTCGAGCATAGAGTAAGCATGGATTCAGCGTCTAGCAATCATCCTCGTAGCGAACTGACGGAGTCCACGATGAAGGAGTTTGAGATCCGCTACAGGTTGCCTTGGCGGTATTTCTTCTCTCCTGCCAAACCCCATGAGTCTTGCCTGGATACTCGTTCGAGCATGTTCTATACATTTTTTCTGGCTTGGAAGTGCGGTTTCTGCCTTCTTATCCAAAAGTGAAATCCTACAACGAGAAAGAATGCAAATCATCATATTTCAAATATTGTGAACAGATACAGATAAGAAGTGGCTTCGCTTCATTCCTATTTCCAATCTCCCTTTCTCTACTAGTACTATACTCGATCGAGGCGCGTAGCGATAGATCACTTTTGGATTCCACCTCATTATGGTGTTGCTAAACCCCTACTTTGCTACTGGTTCACTCCGCCCAACCCTTGGACAGCTGGAACGGATACTTGCTTTCAAGCGCTTTCGCTTTGCCTCACTACAGCGATAGACGAATTAGCTCGATCTCCTACTAATGAAATGAATAAGTACAGGATTGGATAGCAAGAGGGCTTTCCTGTCTCACAACTAAGTATTCCACCTAAGGATTTCCTTATAATTCGTGGACTCTCCAAAGTATAAACGAAATTTGATTCTCTGTTAACGCGCGTTCATGTCTTACTCATTCTACGTTTTATTCTCTCTAGCGGAGCGAACGAACCACTAGATGATCCATACTTCGCATTACTTCGCATTAAACCGTACCCAACATGTCCCACCCGAAGGCACAACTATGCTTATTCACCTTCCTGGGATCACAGCTTTTTTTGCAAACACTGGGTCTTCAACGGCGGATGATTTCATTTAACTAACCCAATCTGATACTCTAACAATAGATAGGAGTACGAGAGCACCGGATAAGCATCCCACAGCGGTAAGCCCGATAACAGAGAAAAGGGCAAAAAGATCTGCAGAGCTATTTGTCCTAAGAGGCCATTTGATGCATCTTATATATGTCATACTCATACTCAAGCAGCGCTTACTCATTCTCAAGCACTTGCAGCGGTTCTTCCTCCATCACCGGCTACTGGTTGAGCTGCTACGAGAGCAGTAAGAGCCTATCGTCCATTAAGGGTTTTCTCTTCTTTTCATTCAGTTTCATGTCCCAAAAGCGTCTTCATCCTTTCTTTTATACGCTAAAAAAGATGTGCCTTAGGGCAATAAGGCACTTTTGCGAGATGCTATCACTATTCGTTTCCTCGTAGCTCGATTGCTCATTTGCTTCTTCCTTTGGGCATGAAGTGTTTGGATCTTTAACCTTCTCTAAGGTTTGAGCTGTTGTTGCTTACTCCTTGGGAGCTACTGCCCAGCAGGAAAGACAAAGACTGGATCTCGAACCGGCGCCTTGATTCCCCGACTGTTTTGCTTCCCGAGTGGAGTTTTCCTCTGCGCCTTCTGGAATGAGAAAGCCTACCCCTCGCGGTAGATGTCCCAGTGACGTCAACTCAAGGAACATTCGAGGGGGCCTTCACGCTGCACCCTAACTTTAGTTTCTGTTGCTTGCCATAATCCTTTGTATGATAAAGTAACACCAACCAATACTAGCAGGGACTAATTCCTCGCTTGCAACTACTTGCTTACTTGTAGGATTGTTTCTCCCTCCACTACGCTTGCTTAGATTGGATTCGTTTCTATCTTGATAGATAGCCTCAGCTTGTTTTGTTTGTAGTGGTTAATCGCCTCGTGTCCTTCTTCTTAAAAAAGTGAGGTTTCTTCCTTATTACTCGTGGGCACCAGTTCCTATGCTTGTTTATGAATACTCTACATACTATTATTTTAAGGCTGCTCCTTTATTGCTTGCTTTCTTTGATTTTTCTGGGAACCGAAAACACATGCTATAGTGGGTGGACAAAGAGGTCTTTTTGGCATAGCGTCACACTCCTACATTGATGAAGTGGAGTACGCATCAGAGTCAGCGGAAGCACACTGGTTCTAGTCAAGAAGTTGAGATTCTAGCCATAGCTTCCATTTCCTATATTTGAAAGAGGACCTCCCTCGTTCTTTCTACTCTGATTGATAGACGGAACCCTACCCCACAACAAGCCTCCCAAACTATGAGACCACTGCGAAAAAATCCTTTATGACAAGCTATTCGAACTATGCCCATCTGAGACAAGCCAGCTCAGCCAATTCTTTCTCCTTTTCCGAGGAAGCATAGTCAAGTGCCAAAAGACTTTGACTGACTTTCAGGATGGAATTAAAGCAAGAAGACGGGCGTTAGCCGATGAGCAAGAGTGAGTCCATCAGTTCCGGCTTTTTCAACCACTTTGTTATGAAGGTGAGCTCTTCAAAATTCCCAAGCCGAAGAAGACGAAAAGACGGGCGTGGGCCAGAACGAGGCCTAGTCTGGCTTTCTTCGAGACCAAAATCAGTCCCTTTCTCTGTGCTGTACTAGCTCTCTTTCTTTCGCTACCGAACTTCATCACTGCGCTAACGCTTGAGGCAATTGGTCGACGACTTTCTCTCTAATGAGAGTTTGGCCAGAATCAATCGGTAGATTGGGTAGGACAGTCCGAAGATGAAGTCGGAACATTTGTGGGGTACCTGGATAAGTCAGTGGACATATTCCCTGCCTTTTTCCGTCTTTCTCACTATGACTCTCCTAAAGGAGGCAACGAAGCCAGGAAAGACAGAGCAGAGTTTGCTCTGTGAGTCCGTTCTGTATTAAAGTATAAGTCGAACTCATACCTTCTACGCTCCAATCCCAGGGAAGAGAAAAGCTTCAATTGGTCTTTTCTCGCGTCTGATTAGCTAGTTGGTGAGGTAATAGCTGATAAGAAGAATATGAAGTGATCTAGAAGGGGAGGGGATGAATAGATCACTGTTTTCGTAGATTTAAAAATTATTGCAGAGTATATTGCTAAACGGAGCTAACCTCGAGTTTTGACTATCGTAGAAGATGCAGTGCAGTTAATAGCTCAAGCAAATAGAAGGCATACCACAATATTATCACGATCAATCACACAAGGGCTCAGAGGATTTTAAGGTGGTTCGGTCCTTCAGACCTACATCCACCCCACACTCAACCTGAGTGTGGCTTCACTAAAGGCTGGGCAACACAGCTTGCCAAACAACTGCTGATACACAGCTTCCCAGGAGAACAACCTCTCCTCTTCCTCCTACCCGGAGGGAACCTCTAGCGATCAGCAGTCACTAGAACCCAGAGACTCACGTCTCTCTTCCTCTTTACCAAGAGGGAAACCCCACTAGTAGCAGCCCTGCTACTAGTGAACCAGAGGTCGAAGACCCCTCTTCCTCCCAACTCGGAGGGTACCTACAAGCAGCTCACCTGCTGCTTGCAAACCGGAGATTGACTCTCCCTACTCCTGATCTCACAGGAGGACCCCGACCTCAGTCCAGAGGATCGGAAACACAAACAATAACGGTTGAAGAAAGATAAGAACAAGAAACGAAAAATACGAACGAAGGAAATCAAAAAATGCCAGACAATGGAAACAATGTAGCTCAATATAGAGCAATAGACTTCGGATTTGATCCGCAAGTCAGAACAATTCTTCTGAACACTCTTCTGCTCTCTTTCTATTTCTCTCTGCTATTCCCTTTTTTTTTTCTTTCTTTTTTTTTTCCTGGATCGAAGGGCTCTCTGTTTCCCTGTTTTCTTCTATGCCTCTCTACTTCGATAACTTTCATCTGAGGACGAAGGATTCTATTTATAGCATCAACAGCAGATGGATAGGGCATGAAATGCGTGTGCCTCCCACGCTCGATCCAGAAGTATCCTGTCACGTGCCTTTATCAAATTGGTTCCTCTTGTCTCGGATCACGTGCAGCCCTAAGGTGTGGAATGTTCTTCCTCGGACCTGTAATGAGATTAAGTCCATTAATACGCTGCATGGCTATTAAGACCAAAACTGCATGAGGTATAGTAACAACAACACGACGTGACTATTTCTCGAGATGTCATAAGAACGACACGAGAAATTCTGTAACAGATCAGATATACAGAAGATAATGACACGAGGTGAGGTTATACGCAAGAGAGACACGAGGTTACGAATACAAAAACAACACGAGGACAATACGGGCTTACGACAGAAGCCGACATGAAGACTAAAACGAGAGACCAACACGAGGACAGAGTATAAGGAAACGACTCGAGGTGAAAAACAACACGAAGTGAAGTTAGACACGAAGTAAGAAGCAACGACACGAAGTATAGTGGTGACAAACACACACTACACAGAAAAACGACACGAATCATAAAAATAATGCTAAGTGAAGACAGTAATCGACATGCAGTGAGAACAACACGAGGATAGTGAAAACAGCACGAGATGTAAGCAACACGGGCTGATAACGACACAAGGTCGAAACAGTAAATGACACGGGATAACACTGCACGAGGTAAAAACGACACGAAGACTTAATAATAAAAACGACACGAGGTGGCAATAAAAGAGAACGACATGAAAACAACATGGACTGTAACCGAAACCGACACGAAGTCAAACAGTACAACACGAGGTGTTGTAACCAAGACGAAGTGCCAATCGACCACGAAGACAGTATGCAAAGAAACGACTCGAAGACAGGAATACAAAGGATGACATGGAAACAACACAGTAATCAAAGACTGCACGAGGTGAAAGAACAACACTCAAACAGACGACAACAAGGCTAATTCGACACGAGGTGAAAACGCGAAGCAAGAACTACATGATGTTTGAGGAAAAAACAGCACGAAGACAGAACATGAACGAACACACGAAGTGTTACCTCTTTAGCAGTTATTTCATATAAAACCATGGATAACTCAAGTGCACATGGATATCTCAAGTGCAAGATATCTGATCAAAAATAACAAGAACAATTAACATAGTGTTGCTCATCATCAAAATACTTAGGGAAGACACACAATCCAACAATCTCCCCCTTTTTGATGATGGCAACACTATATTAAGTGTGAGAGATAAGTTCAAAAGAGATCAATTCAGGATATTTAATGCAGACAACTTAAAGCATACTTGCTTCCTTACTTCCCTTGATGAAACCTGAACACTCCCCCTCACCTGAACACTCCCCCTCACTCCCCCTGAACATAGCAACAGTTCAGACTTGATAAACCTGAACACTCCCCCTCACCTGAACACTCCCCCTCACTCCCCCTGAACACAGCAACAGTTCAGACTTGATAACCAACAGTTCAGACTTGATAACTAACTCAATTCTCTCCCCCTTTGACATCATCAAAACTAGGGTCAAATCTGAAGATACAGAGAAGGGAAAATTGCTGACGATAGAGAGAAAACAGGACAGAGTAAGGCAGATAAATGGAGACTATTGAGATGTTTAGTCAATCAAGAAAGCCATTAATTTTATGTGAGGATTTTTGAGGTACAGTTAGTCAGACTGTGCAAAAACTGTGACTAAGGATTTGCTCCATACACAGAACCAGATTCTAAGCAAGTGAGGTACAAGATACCAGTTTGATCAAAATAAGTCTTTACTGAGAGAGTATTATGTAAAACAGCCAGTAGACAATGACCAGTGGTATTGAGAACAAACAAATCAAAAGCTATACTTCAAGTGAGCAGGATCTTTAAAAATGGTCAAGATCAGAGATAAGTCTGTCAAGTACACCTTTGACATTAAGGAGACACCTTGTTTAGAGGCAAGAATCCCCAGTTACTCGGTGGCAGGACCACATTACCCCTTCTGATAAGAAGACAGAGATAGTATTCTAGCTGGTGTTGACATTAAGGTGACACCTTTATCTGAGGCCAGACACCCCAGTTACTAACCAGATATGTACCATAGCTCTGTATGATCAAGACAACTATTAAGACCAGATGATTACTGCCATCTCATGACATGGGAAGCTTTCACTTCATTGATGAAAAACCCAGTTTCTCAATGAGCAGTTAACAAAGTTGATAACCCTTTTATGAATTTTGTTTTTATTTACCAGCTCTTAAAACCTTGTTAATGAAGCTTGAGTCCGTTTGAGAACAATACACCAGATCCAAGGTGATTCAGACTAAAACACACAATACCTCATTTTGGACTCACCATTGACTAAGTAGGTATGCTGTACTGACTAGATCAGAAGACAGTTACAGTGTATGAAGATTAATCTTGAATTCAGATTTTGATCTCAGTGGGACTAACAGCTGAAAATTCCAACAAGAAATTAGATGAACAGCCTTAAAGAGTAAAGCATCCAACATTTTCTTTTATACACCTAATCAACCTGATTCTCTTATGATGTCAGCAAAATGTCGTTCAGAGTATGTTCAAAATAGGTCAAAGATCAAGACACCTATTATAAATCATCTCCCCCTGAGAACTTGACCCCAATACAGACTTAGCCAAGACAACCCTCAATGCACTTCAAAAAGAACACCATGATGAAAATGATAAGCATAATAACACAGGACATGGTATTCAGAAATCAAATCTTCAATCATGAAATTCTGTAAATACCTAGTTCTCTGCGCATAGTGCTAAATTTTTCAGTATCCAGTGGCTTAGTAAAGATATCTGCAATTTGTGAGTTAGTGCCAACATGGATCAACTCAAAAGTTTTCCTTGCTACTTCATCTCGAATAAAATGATGCCTGATTTCAATGTGTTTAGTTCGAGAATGAAGTACAGGATTCTTTACAATGTTTATTGCACTAGTATTGTCACAAAAGATAGAAGTACAACCTAGCTCAACCGAGTAATCCAGAAGCTGGTGTTTTATCCATATAACCTGTGTGCCACAGCTCCCTGCTGCCACATATTCAGCTTCAGCAGTAGAGAGAGCCACAGAGTGTTGCTTCTTGGATCCCCAAGAGACTAAGCACCCTCCTAGAAATTCGCAGTGACCACTAGTGCTCTTCCTGTCCAATTTACATCCTGCATAATCTGCATCAGTGTATGCAATGAGATCTAAGTTACATGATGCAGGATACCAGAGACCTAGATCATGAGTGGCAGATAAGTATCTAAAGATTCTCTTTACAGCTGCCAGATGCAATTCAGTAGGTCTAGCCTGGTATCTGGCACACATCCCTACACTAAATTGAATGTCGGGCCTGGATGCAGTTAAGTAGAGGAGTGAACCGATCATACCTCTATATAGTTTAGCATCCACCTCTTTACCTTTTTCGTCTGAATCCAGTGAAGAGCTGGTACTCATGGGTGTTGAGATTGTCTTGAGGTTGGTCATTCCAAACCTTTTCTGCATCTCCAGAGTATACTTGGTTTGATTTATGAAACAACCATCCTCCATTTGTTTGACCTGCAGCCCAAGAAAATATTTTAGTTCCCCAACTAGACTCATTTCAAATTCTTGGGACATAGACTCAGAAAAATCTTTACATAATTTTGAGTTGTTAGATCCGAAAATGATATCATCAACATATACCTGGACCACAATTAACTCCTTTCCGAGACTTTTGGTGAAGAGAGTTTGGTCAACCTTACCTCGAGTGTACCCCTTGCTCACAAGGAACTCAGAAAGTCTCTCATACCAGGCTCTGGGAGCCTGCTTCAATCCATAGAGGGCTTTATTCAACCTAAAAACCATGTTAGGCTGAACAGAGAAATTAAACCCAGGAGGTTGTTCAACATATACCTCTTCCTTCAATAACCCATTTAAGAATGCGCTTTTGACATCCATTTGCTGTAGTCGAATTTTTCTAGAGCATGCAAATGCAAACAGAATTCTTATAGCTTCCATCCTAGCTACTGGTGCATAGGATTCATCAAAATCCACACCAAATTCCTGACTGTAGCCTTGAGCTACAAGTCTTGCTTTGTTTCTAGAGATAGCACCATTTTCATCAATCTTATTTTTGAAGACCCATTTAGTGCCAATGACATGAGTGTTTTCAGGTCTAGGAACTAGTTTCCATACATTATTTTTCTCAAATTGATTTAATTCTTCACCCATGGAGGATACCCAAGAATCATGCTTTAAAGCCTCTTCCACAGTCTTGGGTTCTACCTGAGATGTCAAAGCAGCTAAGTCCTGTTCTTGGACAGTTCTAAAGTGAGACCTTGTCCTAGTGGGATCATGCAAATTACCTATGACATTTTCACTAGGATGATCTTTGTGAAATATTACCTCACCTGAGGGTTCACCTACTTCAGTTGCTTCTTCTTGTTGTAAGTTTTCTGGTTGTGCAGTTTGCTGCATCTCTCCTACTTCAATTTTCTCCAAGAAATCTCCCTCATCAGGTGACTCCCTGTCATCATTTGTCCTTTTGTCAGATAGAACATTCTCATCAAACACCACATGAGGTGTTTCTTCAACAGTTTGCTCATCTTTATTGAAGACTCTGTAAGCCCTAGAGGTTTCTGAATATCCGAGAAAAATTCCAGGAGAGCTTCTTGCTTCAAACTTATCCAAACCATTCTTACCATTATTGTGGATAAAGCATTTGGAACCGAAAATTTTAAAGTAAGAAATGTTTGGCAGCTTACCCTTGAGGAGTTCATAAGGAGTTTTCTTATGAGTAGGTCTTACCAATGCTCGATTTAAAATGTAGCATGCTGTATTTGCAGCTTCTGCCCAAAATCTCCTTGGAAGTCCACTCTCAATTAGCATAGTCCTGGCCATTTCAATTATTGACCTGTTTCTTCTCTCAACAATTCCATTCTTCTCCGGTGTCCTGGGAGAAGAAAATCTGTGAGTCACTCCCTCTCTTGAGCAAAATTCAGAGAACGAAGAGTTTTCAAACTCTCCTCCATGGTCAGACTGAATTGTAATGATATTATGTTCACCTTGCAGTTTGATTTTATTAAAAAGTTCTTCAAAGTGAACAAAAGCCTCATTTTTACTTGCTAAACAGAACAACCAGGAAAATCTAGTGAAGTCATCAACTATGACTAGACCATATCTCTTACCTGACAAGCTTTGTATTCGAGTAGGACCAAAGAGATCCATGTGCAAGTGCTGTAGTGGTTTAGATGAGAGACCCTCAGTTCTCAACTTAAAAGTTGCACGAGTCTGTTTACCTTGAGCACAAGCATCACAGAGCTTGGACCCTAACTGGAATTTTATTTTGGGCAAACCTCTGACTAGGTTATAATTAGACAGTTTATTCAAGGTAGACACACTAGCGTGGCCTAGACGCCTATGCCAGTCAAAAGCAACCTGTTCAGAATTAGCAGACAGACACAAGTTTGTTTCAGAATTATCATCAAGATCAACGATGTACACATTATTTACTCTATGACCTTTGAACATGATGTTATCAGAATTCAGCTCAAAAACAGTGCACGAGTTGTGGTCAAAGAGTACCTTGTGTCCTTTGTCACAAAGTTGACTTATACTTACCAAGTTGTGCTGAAGTCCTTCTACAAGATACACATCTTCAATGGAGTTAGTGGAGGACTTACCAACCGTGCCAATTCCAATTATTTTTCCTCTGTTATTTCCTCCGAATTTGACCAAGCCCCCAGACTTCATTTTTAGTTTGCTGAATTTGGACCGGTCTCCTGTCATGTGCCTGCTACAGCCGCTGTCAAGATACCACTTGTTATGCTCAGCTGCCAGGCTGACCTGCAATAATTCAGACAGAGTAATGTGGGACCCAATTCAAATTGGGTCCAAAACCAGTTTTCTGATTATGCAGAAAGCACTTGGGAATCCACATTTGTTTTATAGTTCTCTTCAGTGGATTTATGTGGGTTGATTCTTCCTTTTTGTTATTTCTTGGTGGGTGTTGAATAAGCTTATTCCTATTTGAACTATGCTGTTTCTGAACAAAGACATTGTTGGTTGGCCTCTTAGAAGATGTGCGAGTGTGTTGAGCATAATTCATGTAAGCATTTTTACTCCAATAAAATTTGTGCTGAAACTGATGATCGTTGCCATGCTCTACTTGATAATTAGCATGATGAGTTTTCTTAACAAAACTTTTCGCTCTTTTTGTGGCCTCTATAGGACTGGTCCTGTGAGAACCTTTGTTCCACGCCTGCTGAACATGAGCAGTGCTTGTCTCAGGATTTCCTGACTTAGACTGCTGACCAGTGGAGTGAATGAATTTACTGGTCGAAGACTTCATTGTAGAGACAGATTTGGAACCGGATGGTGTTTCCAGTTTCTCCTTGCCTTTGGCGGGGCAGAACGTGATAGTCTTAAATTCAAAGGGTTTTTTACTAGTAGGATTGTATCCTAATCCCTCCCTATTGAAGTTTACCCTCGACCCCAGAAGGACATTCAGGTTGTTTCTCCCCTCTGTAAACTTTTCAAGCACCTTTTCTTTGTCCTCAATCTCCTTCTGAAATTCATTGCATTGGTCCTGGAGTTCCTGATTAACTGTTCTAACTGCCTCATATTTTTCAGCCATCAGTCTAATCTCTCCTTTAGACTCTTCAGCTTTACACTTCAGCTCATCTATTCTAGCTAGATTCTCTTCTCTTTCCATTCTCAACCTCTCAATCTCACCTTTAACCTGATCTAGCTCAGTGGCCATCTCCTTGGTTTTCATGCTATTAGTGACAATAGAAGAGTGTTCTTCAGACAGAGAATGAAACTTACGTCTAAGCATTCTATGCTCCTTGTTTAAACAATTATATTTACTTAACAGGTCGCCATAGGCGTCCTCCCAATCATCCAAAGTAAAATTCTCAAATAAATTTGTTACCTCTTTCTCATGGTCGGCCATGAGGCAGGTCTTCTCTTCATTTTCACTGGACGAAGTGGCTTCTGGGTCCTCCTCCTCATCGCTCCATGTGCACAGCATGGCCTTCTTCTTCTTGTGCACCACATTCCTCTGGTGTCCTGGAGCCTTAGCTTGTAGCTCTGGACATTCACTTTTCATGTGACCGGATTTCTGACAATGATAGCAAGTGATCTTCTTAGCAGACCGGTTCTTCTCAAATCTTCGTTCAGGAGACTTCATTGCAGCATTAAATTTCTTCCTCCTGTAGAATTTTCCTTTTGTTCTTAGGAACTTTCTGAACTGCCTGGTGAGCATAGCTCGCTCATCCTTGTCCAAGTCTGAGAATCCATCAGACCCTTCGCTGCTATCATCACTGCTGCTGCTGCTGCTGTTGTTGCTCTTCTTAGTATGTCGTGAAACCTTCAGAGCAACATTCTTTCCCTTTCTGTCATGCCCATCGTTTCCTCGTGTGAAATTCATTTCATGGGTCATGAGAGAACCAATCAGCTGGGTTACTATCATGGTGGATAAATCTCTTGATTCCTCTATTACAGTCACCTTGGTATCCCAGACGGGAGTTAGAGACCTAAGGATCTTCCTGACTATGTCTTCTTGTTGAATATCCTTTCCAAGGCCTTTCAGACTGTTGATGATCACAGATAATCTGGCATACATTTCTGTGATCGGCTCCTCTGGCTTCATCTTAAATAACTCATATTGAGTTGTAAGTATGTTGATCTTGGTAGCCTTCACCTGAGATGTGCCCTCATGAATTAACTGCAAATCATCCCACATATTCTTTGCAGTCTTGCACGCTGAGATCCTTGAATATTCTTCCGGATGGACGGCGCACTGTATGATGTTAAGAGCTGTCCAATTCAGTGCGGAGAGTTTGACCTGATCTTCTGTCCACATATCTTCATTCGGTGGAAGGGTGTATGGACCATCTGTAATGACTTTCCATAGCTTGTTGCTTTGGGCCCTGATAAAGACCTCCATCCTGTTCTTCCAGAAGAAGTAATTATTACCATCAAAGAAAGGGGGGCGGGTGATAGACTGCCCATCAGCTATGAAACTGCGCGGACCATTGGATCCGTTTCCCTGGCCGTTGGACCACATTCTGGGAAAAACCTGCTCTGATACCAAGTGATAAGAACAATATGAAGTGATCTAGAAGGGGAGGGGATGAATAGATCACTGTTTTCGTAGATTTAAAAATTATTGCAGAGTATATTGCTAAACAGAGCTAACCTCGAGTTTTGACTATCGTAGAAGATGCAGTGCAGTTAATAGCTCAAGCAAATAGAAGGCATACCACAATATTATCACGATCAATCACACAAGGGCTCAGAGGATTTTAAGGTGGTTCGGTCCTTCAGACCTACATCCACCCCACACTCAACCTGAGTGTGGCTTCACTAAAGGCTGGGCAACACAGCTTGCCAAACAACTGCTGATACACAGCTTCCCAGGAGAACAACCTCTCCTCTTCCTCCTACCCGGAGGGAACCTCTAGCGATCAGCAGTCACTAGAACCCAGAGACTCACGTCTCTCTTCCTCTTTACCAAGAGGGAAACCCCACTAGTAGCAGCCCTGCTACTAGTGAACCAGAGGTCGAAGACCCCTCTTCCTCCCAACTCGGAGGGTACCTACAAGCAGCTCACCTGCTGCTTGCAAACCGGAGATTGACTCTCCCTACTCCTGATCTCACAGGAGGACCCCGACCTCAGTCCAGAGGATCGGAAACACAAACAATAACGGTTGAAGAAAGATAAGAACAAGAAACGAAAAATACGAACGAAGGAAATCAAAAAATGCCAGACAATGGAAACAATGTAGCTCAATATAGAGCAATAGACTTCGGATTTGATCCGCAAGTCAGAACAATTCTTCTGAACACTCTTCTGCTCTCTTTCTATTTCTCTCTGCTATTCCCTTTTTTTTTTCTTTCTTTTCTTTTTCCTGGATCGAAGGGCTCTCTGTTTCCCTGTTTTCTTCTATGCCTCTCTACTTCGATAACTTTCATCTGAGGACGAAGGATTCTATTTATAGCATCAACAGCAGATGGATAGGGCATGAAATGCGTGTGCCTCCCACGCTCGATCCAGAAGTATCCTGTCACGTGCCTTTATCAAATTGGTTCCTCTTGTCTCGGATCACGTGCAGCCCTGGAGTGTGGAATGTTCTTCCTCGGACCTGTAATGAGATTAAGTCCATTAATACGCTGCATGGCTATTAAGACCAAAACTGCATGAGGTATAGTAACAACAACACGACGTGACTATTTCTCGAGATGTCATAAGAACGACACGAGAAATTCTGTAACAGATCAGATATACAGAAGATAATGACACGAGGTGAGGTTATACGCAAGAGAGACACGAGGTTACGAATACAAAAACAACACGAGGACAATACGGGCTTACGACAGAAGCCGACATGAAGACTAAAACGAGAGACCAACACGAGGACAGAGTATAAGGAAACGACTCGAGGTGAAAAACAACACGAAGTGAAGTTAGACACGAAGTAAGAAGCAACGACACGAAGTATAGTGGTGACAAACACACACTACACAGAAAAACGACACGAATCATAAAAGTAATGCTAAGTGAAGACAGTAATCGACATGCAGTGAGAACAACACGAGGATAGTGAAAACAGCACGAGATGTAAGCAACACGGGCTGATAACGACACAAGGTCGAAACAGCAAATGACACGGGATAACACTGCACGAGGTAAAAACGACACGAAGACTTAATAATAAAAACGACACGAGGTGGCAATAAAAGAGAACGACATGAAAACAACATGGACTGTAACCGAAACCGACACGAAGTCAAACAGTACAACACGAGGTGTTGTAACCAAGACGAAGTGCCAATCGACCACGAAGACAGTATGCAAAGAAACGACTCGAAGACAGGAATACAAAGGATGACATGGAAACAACACAGTAATCAAAGACTGCACGAGGTGAAAGAACAACACTCAAACAGACGACAACAAGGCTAATTCGACACGAGGTGAAAACGCGAAGCAAGAACTACATGATGTTTGAGGAAAAAACAGCACGAAGACAGAACATGAACGAACACACGAAGTGTTACCTCTTTAGCAGTTATTTCATATAAAACCATGGATAACTCAAGTGCACATGGATATCTCAAGTGCAAGATATCTGATCAAAAATAACAAGAACAATTAACATAGTGTTGCTCATCATCAAAATACTTAGGGAAGACACACAATCCAACAATAGCTTACCAAGGCGATGATCAGTAGCTGAGAGGATGCCACACTGGGACTGAGACACGGCCCAGACTCCTACGGGAGGCAGCAGTGGGGAATTTTCTGCAATGGGCGAAAGCCTAACGGAGCAATGCCGCGTGGAGGGTCGTGAACTTCTTTTCTCGGAGAAGAAGCAGAGCTTTATATATTCGGCGCTTGCGCTAACTCTGTGCCAGCATCCACGGTAAGACAGAGGATGCAAGCGTTATCCGGAATGATTGGGCGTAAAGCGTCTGTAGGAGTTCTATTACAGATAATGAACTCACGCGGACCTGCGCGCTTACACGCTCACTCGAACTCTTGTTCTCCTTCACTTATACTAGCTTGCGAAAACAAACTGATCGGGAACTACGAGAGACAACTCCTTCAGACGGGGAGAACTATGCGCCTATCTTCGCTTTTCGATCAGCCGTAGCTCCCCGTTCACTTAGCCTACGAACTACTACCCGGCTCACTCGAACAAGAACTCCAGCTTGGCTCACTTCTGGCTCGCTTAGCCCTAGCTCGAAACAGCCAACTCACTTCGCCTACGCAACGAAGAGAAGTAGTTTACTTGCTTAGCTCGAACATGCCAACAGCATTCCGTTCACTTACGCAACATTCACTCGTTTACTTGTTAGCTAGCGCTATTCCACACCTTTCAGGGAATCTAAGGTTCTGAAAGAACGTAGTAAGTGGTGAACGAAGTTTACTCGCTCGTTAGAGGAAGTGAACGGTTGGCTCGAAGAGGGAAGAGATGCGCTAGCTACTTGCTTTGTTAGAAAGCTAAGCGACTAATTTACTGTTGAGAGGTAGCGAAGAGGACAGATAGGCTAAAGAGAGGTTTGCGCTAGCTAGTGTTAGAGAGCTTGCTGGATGAGAGCAGAGCAGACTAATTAGAGGAAGGCGCGAAGCGTAGTAACTTCCGGAATGAATGAGTGCAGCAAAGTCTCTGATCTTCCCCCTACGCCCTAAGAAGGAAAAACTGAGCAAGATAGCTTCAGCTTCCATTGAGCGTTGAGAGAGAAATCGAGATGTGAGAAAAAGAATAGCTTTTCTTCACTAGCCATTGCCAATCCTGTTCTCGATGGTCAAGCTTTACCTTAAGTGGAGTGGCCAGGCTCTGATCTGATTCCTCTTCGCATAGCTCGAGCTACTTCGTTCCTCTTCGCGACTCTGAACGAATGCTGTCGGCATTCAATCATACATATAAGAAGTGTGCCGCGAGTCACCTTAGAGAAAGAGAAAGAACTTCTAATGATTGCTAGCAGATGTTATGAAAGAAGGGATAGAAAGAGGAGAGACTAAACGATAATTCTTCTGATTCCTCCATTCCAACCAGGTTTTTCAGGACTAAGCACTGCTAGAATGGCGATACCCCCTGCAGTTACCTCTAAAAGGAATGATCTCGGGCATCAATCTAAAGAGAGTTTGGTAGCTTTCCCTTTACACGGGCAATTGCCGAAAGCAGATAGCTTTCGTAAGAACTCGCTAGGCACCAAGGCTTCTTTCTGTGAGGAAGGAAATGGGTCAACCTATTTTTCTGTCTGGTGATTCATACAGGAAGATTGAATCTTCTGCTTGATTCCATGCTTGCAAGTAACTATTGGATTTTCTTGGGACATACTACCACCTATGATAGATCAGGATTTGAACCTAAATGCCCTTCTTCCTATGGTTAGTTAGGCATACGCCTTCCTATCTTTCTTGACTATAAAGCAATGTAGTGCCAGACTTCTTAAATGTCATCGATCGCTGGACCAACTATTTCATCTTTCATTTCTGGTCAGTTCTCTCGTCTTTCCAGCAAAAGAAAGGCGCGTTAGCGGTCGTAGTAGAGTAATATATAGAAGTATATCGAAAGCTAGCTAGAAAGCTAAGCAATCGCGTGAACAGCGGAGCAGAAAGCAAGAGCGCAGCGTAGCACGCAAGCAAGGCATTACCGCGCCAGACACAAAGCTTTAGTAAGGCCAATCATTCCGGCGAACAACAAAAGCCCTTCACGAACCATCTCACCCATGATCTTGACAGCTTTTTAGATAAATCACAGAGATCATTGAATTGCTGGAGCGCAGTGTAGTTTTATTCGCTGGGCTCAAGGTTCGTGGTCAAGACCGATAACCATGAACGTGATTTATCTAAAAGTCTAATCGTCTTGTGCTTTCTTTTTCTTTCTTATCGGTTTGTTAGTGCTAAGGGGTCCCACTCTTTTGAGATAGGTGGCAGGGCACTCTTCAGCCAGAGCTAGAGAAGTGGTTCGCTTCTTTCTCGCTTCGACGAATGAGGCGTGAGAACGATCATAAACGCAGACGTGAGCAAATGCTTCCACATCAATCGGACAGACAAAGCGACTCACTTTCAAGAGGGGCGAGGCGAACGGTCAACGCTTAGTCCATTAGCTCTTCCCTACCAAGCCCCCATTCAGCCTCAGATGTTTCCTTATCATCCAAACCATGCAGCCCGATTGATAAACCAGATTAACCACCCGATTAGAGCTTAGCCTCCAGCCCAGCGCAATGTCCAACCTCCCCAAAGGGTCGGATTGCGAACATGATAGTAGAAGAGCTGGTACAGCTCATGAAAGACACTATATATCCGCCCGTTCTCAAGGAGTCCTATAAGACCCAACCCGGAGATTGAGATTGAAGATCCTCCGCCCAGGAACTTCAAAACGCTAGCCTCACGTTGCTCTGGCTTTCTTCGCATGCACACCGTTTGCTGGGATTTTCTATCGATTGATTGTAGATCTCTAATTTAGACTAATCCACTTAAGAAAAATATCAAAGAAAAGACATGCAATAATCATCAATATGGAGGAAAATATATGCACGAGGTGCACAAGGGGAGTGTGTGATCGCCAGAGACGCTAGGCCTCAAAAATATAACAAATAATGAATAGGAGGAATGATCACGAAACGTACCTCAAAAGATGCGGGGATGTGAGTGCTTCCTTTCTCTTCAAATCGGCCGGCCGATGAAGAGAGTTCTTGCTTTTATTACCCTTGCAAAAAAAAGACAAATACCAATAAAAAATATGGATTAGAATATGGTGTGTAGCATCAAATTCTATATGTAAAGATGAGCATGAAAATTGTGCAAGAACACACCTTGTGGGTGTTGGCCCTTAAACCCCTATGCAAAGAGGGTATGGGAGATGAATGATGCATGAAAATATAAATAAAAATTAAGGGGAAAGAGTGCATGAGTTGCACTATGGGGAGATCTCAATATGATGGTTGAGAAAAATCAATATAACAATGAAACATGATGCATGTATCATGAACTAATGAAAAATACAAATAAGGGGAGATAAGATAGAAAAATCTTGTTTGGTGGCTCCTTTGGCTTGAATGCTCGATGGGAGGAAGCCTCCCAAGGGATGAAGATGTTGAACGTTGGAAATCCTCCTTAGTCAAAGCCCCTTCTACCTTCGGTTCCTGTAAAAAGAAAAGAAGAAGAAGAAAGATAGAAGAAGAAAGGACAGAAGGAGAAAAAGAAGAAGGAGACAGAAGAAGAAGAAGAAGAAGAAGAAGAAGAAGAAGGAGACAGAAGAAGAAAACGGGGAAGAAGATGAAGAAGAGGAAGAAGACGGCAGAAGAAGAAAAGAAGAAGAAGAAGAAGAAAGAAAAAAAGAAGAATCAGCGGGGGGAGGAAAAAGAGGAAATCCAACCTAATTAACAGAGCCGCCGGCTCTATTAAATAGAACAGATTAAATATAAGAGAAGATAAGAATGGCAAGAGCCCTACGGAGGCAAGACTCCAGTCCCCAATCAAAGAAGGTGTCTAACGAAGCAAGGACTCTCTGGGGAAAGGGCTGCGAAGACAGAAGATGAAACACGCCTTTGGTCAGGGCGTCAATTCAAGAATTGACGAACTGTCATAGGGCGTTAATTCAAAACACGCCCTGGGTCAGGGCGTTTCTTCCTGGATTAATTTTAGAAATAAATATTTCTTTTATTTGGAAATTATGAAAGACGACTCAGAGAGAGGCGTGAATTGAAAAACGCCCCATGGTAGGGCGTGATTCAACATTTTTCAAACATTTATTCTTTTTTCGAAAATTGGATAATTCCAGGAATTGACGCCCTCATCTCAGGGCGTCCTTTCATCAAGAAACGCCCTAGGTCAGGTCGTGTTTTAAAAAACGCCCTTCACCAGGTCACGAATTTATAAAATAGGTAAAATGGGGAGAAATAGATAAAATGGGGAGACACGCCCTGGATCAGGCCGCGTTTTAAAAACACGCCCCTCTCCAAGGCGTTAATTTTAAAAAAGAGGGAAAGGGGAGTAAATCCATGAAAAATGGATTAAACACTCAAATAAGCTATTTTGAGGGTCAAATGGGGCATTACAAGGTAATATGAAATATACTCAAAATAATGTCAATTTTGGCGTGTCTACAGCTGCCCCGCCTTGGCGTCTGCTTTGCAAGGGAGCGTAGCAAACTGAAAAGTAGATGCCAAGGTGTGATGAGACACGCAATCAACATCACTTGATGAGAATCAAATCAAAAGCACGAGATGAAGCAAATCTCGGGAAATTCAATGAAATCAACAATGTTTGGATAAAAGGGGAGCTGTGCACGCTGTGCACGAGGGAGATAAAATAAATGATCAACTTCCAGCACGGTGGAAGTACCCCAGGTCACAAACCTGTAGGTTTCACCATTGGGGAGCGATTACCAGCCAGTGGACGTGCTGCAGCCAAGGTGGAAAAAAAAAGATGATAAAAATCCAAACAAGGAGCTTTCGAGAAAATGACCCAAAACAACGACAAAACGAACTGAGGACTCAATTCGGCATGGAATATCTCAGATTGAAGATTAAGATCAATTCAACCCTCAAAATCAACTTATCAGAATGATTTTTCAACAATTGTTTCAAATTCCTACATGAATGCATGCTGGGTTTAAAAGGAAAAATTAAATCAAACGAAAATATAAGATAATCAAGGATAATATTGTTAAGCTGCCCAGACTGAGTCAAGAAACCGACTTCTGCGAGCTGATACTAAGCCGAAACCCGTTTATCCGTGCACCAACTCGTAAAAGGGAACCATCGTCCCCAGTCTTGGACGGCTCAACGGCCTATCCGTGTGACTAAGACTTCTCTGGAATCATCATTATTTTTGATGAAGGGGAACTCAAATCCCAGATTTACCAAAGCCACAAGGTCCTTGATATAATCTAGTAGCGTATGTAACATATAGTAGAATGCATACAAGAGATGGTGATAACAATAAGCATGGAAACTGAGAAATGAGCTGCAAGCACCGTGGGGCTTTGAGTGATGATGCCCTGCCGGCGGGACCAAGAGCCTCTTCCTGTGCTCAAAAATTCATTAGCCAAGATATAACAAGCAATGAATAAATCATAGCATGCATAGCATGAATCAAAGCAACCAATCATAGCATATATCATGAACAACATAAGTCAAATCATGGCATAGCAAAGCATCATTATTTGTTGTTTGTCATGAGGATGACAATCTGGCTAATCAAGTTTTGGAGTTAAATAATCAGGATCTGATAATGCCCATCGGCGGAGTAATCAGATGAAACGAGCAGGAGTTGATTGAAAGATTTGGAGATGAATAATCATGAGATATGATAATCAGAATGATATAGGGAGATGATGCCCCTGGGTGGCATGTCATGAGAATATTGGGAAGAATCAATGGATTGATAGCAATAAGTAGAGAGAGGACCCATCCCGTGCTTTTGGTCTCTGCAAAGCTATTCCTGCAAAACACCATCAGAAAATACAATGCAAATTTTTGGATTTTGGAAATATACAAATTTTTATGAGTTTTGGAATATGCAAATTTTTATGAGTTTTGAAAATATTTGAATTTTTATGGAGATTTTTGTAAAATATTTTGAATTTTTGTTGGGATTTTGATCGGGAAATATTCAATTTTTTTTTTGGATTTTGGCTTAGACATTGTTAATGCAGCATCAAAGGGTTGTTTTGAACCACTGGCTAGGGGTCCTTGTTCCTTCTCTTTTTCGCTAAAAACTACCCAAAGCTGGGCGTGCATTGAAAGTGGCATCCTATAACCGACCGTCTTTGATCAACAGTGCCCCTACCAAGGCCATACCCGAGAAACATTCGGTCTTAGAGGGAAAAGAGAAGAACAATTGTGACAAGCTTTATGAAGGATGGGAGATGTCGGCACTTGAATTCTTTCCAAGGTGTTACCCTCAAAGAGGTAGTCTGTTGCGCCGGGACTTTGTGCCTTTGATTTTTAGACCCTTGACATGCATACGACCAGGATTTTCCCTGCGGGGACTTTGCCACTCTTGTCATGCCATAATTCACAATCTTGCGTTTACCGAAATTCTGACTTGATTTTCATAATAGCCCTTTTGGCGAGATGTATATCATGAAATTCATATCTACTTTGGGTCAAGACTGCCCCTATTTGAGACTCTCTCGTATTGGGGATTACCTAGGTTGGTCATCTCATCCGTCAACCTCTTGGCCCTGCATGTGGCCGAATAAAGAAGAGAAAAGACTTTCAGATATACACATGGCATGGCCAAGGTAGCAACGGTGTTTACCCAAAGGAGCCAGCTAAGGACGCCGTGAAGTGTGTGGAATGCCCAGCTGAGGGTTGATCTTAACAAGCAGGGAGAGAATGTTGAATTCCCAGCGCGGGGTTCTTATTAACCAAGGTGCTGCATAAGCAAGCCTAAAGACTCTTTTTAACAATGATTTAATTTAACAAAAGCCTAAGATAAAGATCTAAAACACCACTCTTAAATCTTGTTAGGAAGCACTTCATTTTGAAAATCATGCGTGAAGTAATGAGGTAATGATATCATGAAATGAGTACTTACGCCAATATGTTACCTTGCAATCTTTGTTAAAGCAGCTGCCGCGAGAGGTTGATCATCGTGGGATAGTCCTCTTAGGCAGATAAAGGATTGGAAGCAAAGGATTGAAAGTGGCTTAACAAGAAGGAGTGGTGCCAAGACCAGACTCAGACGAATAAGGAAAAAAAAAAGAAAAAGAGGCGAGGGCTAGAACTCCCTCACTAAGGCGCGGAGACCCTGATCACATGGAACAGTCTACAGAAGGAGAGGAGAATTAGAAGGAGGAATGAGGACTAAAGCCTCGAAAGCAATGGGACAATGGGCACATGCCCAAGGCAGTGGATGTGGAAGAAGTTGGGTCGGACCCAGAATTAGGAGGAATCAGGAGAAGAAATTGGTAGATGGAAAGAGGCGGATCCGGAGGGTCCGGAGGCAGAGGAGAATAATGAGAGGAAAAATCCGAAGGCTCCGGAGGGATGACAAAAGAAGGGACGCGATGCCCTGAGAAGAAATCTGGAAAAGAGTGATAAAAAAGGAAGAAGAGAACGAAAGAGGTGATGTCTTGGAAGAACAGAAAGATGAATTGGAAGAAAGATGGATGGTCCGGAGGTTCTGGGGGAATGAAATCAGGAGGGTCACGATGCCCTGGAAGATGATAGAGAGAATAAGACGGAGAATTCGGAGGTTCCGGAGGAAGCAAATGGAAAGGGGCACGATGCCCGGGGAAAAGATGGAGACAACCAGGTGGAGAATCCGGAGGTTCCGGAGGAAGAATATAGAAAGGGGCGCGATACCCAAGAGAGAGGAATGAAGGAGGATCAGGAGGAAAATCCAGAGGTTCCGGAGGTAGCAAATGAGAAGGGGCGCGATGCCCAAGGGGAAAATACGGAGGTTCCAGAGGAGGAAGGTGGAAAGGGGCGCGATGCCCGAGAGAAAGGTCCGGAGGTTCCGGAGGAAGAGAATGGAAAGGGGCGCGATGCCCGAGGGGAAAGTCCGGAGGTTCCGGAGGTTGCAAATGAGAAGGGGCGCGATGCCTGAGGAGGAGGGATAAAATTCCTGGAGGTTCCAGGGAGATAGCAGGAATAGGGACGCGATGTCCCAGGGATAGTGGATAAAAAGATGAAGATGAATAAGATGGGAAGTGCGGAATATCCGGAGGTGCCGGAAGGCGGGGAAGATACGGGTTTGGAAACCCGGGAAGTAGGAGGTGCAAATGCATGTAATGGGATGGATGCGATGAATGCATGAAATGCAAAGAATATGAAGAATGTGAAGGGCAAGAGGATGAGATCCTCATCCTAACCCTGGGAATGGCCCATGAAGAAAAAGTGATAGAGATGGATGAATAGAAAGTGGAACAAATAAGGGATGCCCCCTTAGCATTAAGATAACTGCCCTCCACGGTAGTGAAAGTGTATGAGAAATAGCCCCTGCCGAAGCTTCAATGGTGAATGTCTACTCCCTTGGAGAGTGCAAAGTAATGGTGTGAGGGAGTTGGAAAGTTGGGCTCGGAAGCATTATGTTGCCCAAAGATTCAAAATTTGGAAATTGGAACAAAGGGTGCCCTGCCCGGCCCTTACACAGCATCAATGCTTGGCATGTCGGCGACTTGGCTTCTTCGACCGTGCTTGGCACAATAACCCGGATTGGCATCCGGCAAATGAATTCTTGAATCTTGAATGGCGCGGCCAAATCCTTGCTGCCCGGCTCTTGATCGTCCTCGGCACCTGTGCTTGTAGAAGGCCCCCCATTCCGAGTAGTAAGGGGAGGTGAAGCGGAGGCGGAAGGCTTTGTGAGTGGTGGAGGTATAATGGAAAGAGTTGGCAAATGGGTGAGCGTAAGCAGGGGTTCAAACACGCCGAGTTTCTCCCTTTGCTCGGAAGCAGTTGGGATTGGCTCGGGTGCAAAAAGGGGGGGATCCTGCCCAGGATTAGCCATGGGTAAGGGTAAAGGGTTAAATGGTGGAATAGGCAAAGTGGGTTTTAAAGGGATAATGGAAGGCCGAGGTGGCTGTAATGGGAGGTTAATTGGGGAAGGTTCAATGATGGGTTCGATGGAGGCTAATGGTGTGGAGGTAGATGGCTTAACGGGTGGAGGTTTAATAGTGGAAGGCTTGGGGGAGGCCAGTGTTGCGGAGGTTAATGGTGTAACTGGAAGAGGTGTAATGTATGCGGTGTCAAGGATAGGAGGAGACTTACAATGTGCCGGTGTGGGTGATTGAAGTATCGACCCATCATCGTAACACCAATTAGTCTCATAAATAGGGGTTGGATCAGGGATGGTTTCATCCTGAGCAGGGGGTTCATCGAATGAAAATGAGGAAAGCGGAAAGTTAAGGAAACTCGGAAGGGGTGCCTGCGGAGCTTCATCATCATCGTATACTGCTCCTGTCTTTCCATTCTCTCTCCATCTTTGTAATCTCGTCCAAAGCGGCATGGAGAGGATTGACTGGAGTAGGAGGAGCCGTGACCCTCTTTATTTGTTCCTCCATCAAAGTAATCTTATCAAGCAGAGACTGTTGGAGGGGTGTGACCTGAGCAACAGAAGGTTGGCAGGGCCTTGAAGGAGGAAGGGCCGTATAAAAAGGCCGTGGAGGGGAATTAATGGGATGACCCGTAAAAGAACCCGGACGGGCCGGATTGCAAGGAGTGAATGGGCCTCGGGGCCGTGATGGAGGAGGAATAGAAGGAGGCGGGTGATGGGCCACCCGAGTAGAATGAACAAGAGGAGATGGGTAATGGGCTACCCGATCAGGATTGGAAGAAGGAGGTGGGTGATGGGCCACCCGTGTAGAATTGGAGGGAGATGCATGAGATGTACCCTCAACGGCGGCCTTAAGGGCTTGGATCTGTTGAGGGGTAAGATGATCTAATGTATGCAAAATCTGGGAGACCTTCTCATCATTGGGACGAGAGGGCTTAATGGGAATAGTGGCTCGAAATTAAGTGAAGGACCATTGGATTGGACATTGCCCAAGGGTCGGGCAACACCATAAGAGTGAGGACGTGGTCCTTTGAAAGTATGCTGAGAATTTTGAACATGTTGAAAGTGAGGATTATAAGAAGTGCTAGGTTGTGCCTCCTCATGAACATTAATTGAATTGAACATGTTGTTTTGTCTATCAAAGTAAGCCATGCAAGCAATTTAATGTGCAAACAATTGGCAAAGAAACACACCCAAGTTGAAATGGTTACCTTGATTTCTTATGTTTGAATCTTGGTGAATTAATGATTTTATGCAAATTGATATGATTCACACAAGGGGAGGAACCTAGTTTCAAATATGATTTAACTCCAATGCCAACTAGGAACACTCTCTCACCACGTTTAGGCCAACTAATTTGGAACATCAAAAGGGTACAACCTGCCCGGTGTCCGTGAGGGAATCCACGAGTGCGGGGACTTACGGAGGCTTGGAAAAGGGATTTCCAGTCCAAAGAGACGGAATGCTCAATGGAGGGTCGTCCCGATTCCAAGAGGGTGTGTGGATCCTAATATAGAGGAGGTCTCCCAAACCAATGCAAATGAATGAAAGAAATGCAATATGTGCAAGGGAATATGCAAATCACCAATAGAGCCAGATAATCAATATAAATCAAAGAAGCACGAAGAAGTGGAGGCTCTGTGAAATCACATGAAAGAGACGACCTGGGGAAGGTCGTTACTAATAAAAATGCGCCCTGGTCTGAGGCGCTACCCGAGGAAAGGACGCCTCACAGAGAGGGCGTCAAATCTAAAACACGCCCTGGGGCAGGGCGTTAACTCTCAGAGGTGCGCACGGCCGAGAGAAAGAAACGCCTTGATGTGAGGCGTTATCAAATAACAAGACGCCCTGGAGAGGGGCGCTATCCAGAAAATAAACGACAGGGTCACTGTCATGAATCACTGTGAGAGCCCACACAGGCAAGGTAAAAACACGCCCTGGTATGGGGCGCTACAAATCAAATTGATGCCTCTGCTAGAGGGCGTCAACTCTCAGGGGTACGCACGGCCGAATCAATAAAACGCCTTAGTGTGAGGCGTTATAATATAAAAAGGCGCCCTGGAGAAGGGCGTGAATTCACAAATAAATAGGGTATGATAGAAGACGTCCTGTCAGAAGGCGTTAAACATGCATAAAACGCCCTGGGTGAGGGCGTGAAATTAAAAAGCGCCTCTGACAGAGGCGTTAATTCCCAGAAAGATCCCACGGCCAGCAATATTAACAGGAACACTCACAACCCCAAGGCAATCAATATAAACAATAACATGCTCATCAAGAATTTTAAATAAGTGGAGATTCTAAGGAAAAGACAACAAAATGGCAAATCACTTTAGGGAAGAAAGCAAAGCCAATGGAGGGTGCCCGAGGGGCACAAAAGGAGACGCACCGAGGGTGCAATAGGGGAGACGGCACACGCGGGTGCCTAAGGGGAAAAGGGGTAATAAAGAGAACGCAAAGGGTCCCACCGTGATCGCCAATTTGTAGATCTCTAATTTAGACTAATCCACTTAAGAAAAATATCAAAGAAAAGACATGCAATAATCATCAATATGGAGGAAAATATATGCACGAGGTGCACAAGGGGAGTGTGTGATCGCCAGAGACGCTAGGCCTAAAAAATATAACAAATAATGAATAGGAGGAATGATCGCGAAAAGTACCTCAAAAGATGCGGGGATATGAGTGCTTCCTTTCTCTTCAAATCGGCCGGCCGATGAAGAGAGTTCTTGCTTTTATTACCCTTGCAAAAAAAAAGACGAATACCAATAAAAAATATGGATTAGAATATGGTGTGTAGCATCAAATTCTATATGTAAAGATGAGCATGAAAATTGTGCAAGAACACACCTTGTGGGTGTTGGCCCTTAAACCCCTATGCAAAGAGGGTATGGGAGATGAATGATGCATGAAAATATGAATAAAAATTAAGGGGAAAGAGTGCATGAGTTGCACTATGGGGAGATCTCAATATGATGGTTGAGAAAAATCAATTTAACAATGAAACATGATGCATGAATCATGAACTAATGAAAAATACAAATAAGGGGAGATAAGATAGAAAAATCTTGTTTGGTGGCTCCTTTGGCTTGAATGCTCGATGGGAGGAAGCCTCCCAAGGGATGAAGATGTTGAACGTTGGAAATCCTCCTTAGTCAAAGCCCCTTCTACCTTCGGTTCCTGTAAAAAGAAAAGAAGAAGAAGAAAGACAGAAGAAGAAAGGACAGAAGGAGAAAAAGAAGAAGGAGACAGAAGAAGAAGAAGAAGAAGAAGGAGACAGAAGAAGAAAACGGGGAAGAAGAATAAGAAGAGGAAGAAGACGGCAGAAGAAGAAAAGAAGAAGAAGAAGAAAAAAGAAAAAAAGAAGAATCAGCGGGGGGAGGAAAAAGAGGAAATCCAACCTAATTAACAGAGCCGCCGGCTCTATTAAATAGAACAGATTAAATATAAGAGAAGATAAGAATGGCAAGAGCCCTACGAGGCAAGACTCCAGTCCCCAATCAAAGAAGGTGTCTAACGAAGCAAGGACTCTCTGGGGAAAGGGCTGCGAAGACAGAAGATGAAACACGCCTTTGGTCAGGGCGTCAATTCAAGAATTGACGACTTGTCATAGGGCGTTAATTCAAAACACGCCCTGGGTCAGGGCGTTTCTTCCTGGATTAATTTTAGAAATAAACATTTCTTTTATTTGGAAATCGTGAAAGACGACTCAGAGAGAGGCGTGAATTGAAAAACGCCCCATGGTAGGGCGTGATTCAACATTTTTCAAACATTTATTCTTTTTTCAAAAATTGGATAATTCCAGGAATTGACGCCCTCATCTCAGGGCGTCCTTTCATCAAGAAACGCCCTAGGTCAGGTCGTGTTTTAAAAAACGCCCTTCACCAGGTCACGAATTTATAAAATAGGTAAAATGGGGAGAAATAGATAAAATGGGGAGACACACCCTGGATCAGGCCGCGTTTTAAAAACACGCCCCTCTCCAGGGCGTTAATTTTAAAAAAGAGGGAAAGGGGAGAAAATCCATGAAAAATGGATTAAACACTCAAATAAGCTATTTTGAGGGTCAAATGGGGCATTACAAGGTAATATGAAATATACTCAAAATAATGTCAATTTTGGCGTGTCTACATCGATAAGCACGGGTGGGGTGGACCCGTGTAGAATTGCTCTCGATGGCTAGTGAGAAAGACAAGAGAGAAAGGGCGCAGCGGCAACCAACTCAGAAGTAGGTATTTTCCGTCCAGCCGGAGCTGAATATGGGGTTTAGATCCGGTCGATACAAATAGGTGTGTGTTCCCTCTCCCACCGGGAGGAGTGCTGGTAGTGTGGATCCAGCAATGGCATGAATAACGTCCTTTTTCAACCAACCCGCCGCTGCGCGCCTGATTCGTTTATATCAGGTGGTGAAAGCCGTATTTGTAGCATCATAGTTTATGTGGAATAGGGTTTATGAGTCGCCTACCCTGACCTTCCTTAACGTTATCCCGATCCAGGCTCCTTTATCAGGCGATTCAGGTCTTATTTCGAATCAGCACATAAGAAGTGCTTAGAGAACTACTCTTTCTTTATAGTATCTCATTTCTGGTAGCAGGCGCTTGGCACTCATGCCATTGGAATTGCTTCGAGCACTACACAGTCTAACAAGATTGGACAACCAAGCCATTGGGGCATAGGCCAGCTTTGAGGTGTGGGGATCACCATGCATCCGTTGACTTCACAACTCTTCACAACAAGCGACACACTGAATCAAATTATTTTTATGATAATTATTTTGATGCTCCTTGTTGAATGATAAAGATCCTCCATTGTCTAAATATTCTTAGGATCTAATGTTGTTGTCTTGCATGCACATCTATGGATCAAATGTTTTTTCATCATGCTTTTCTGATTTAATGCCCCTCTATCATGTTCACCCATGAGCTCATACTTATTTGTCTTGATTATATGGGTTCTGTGCATTTATTGCGTTGACGCACTTGGCTGGCTGCGTAGACGCAATAGTGCGTCTTTCGCTTGCTATTTTGTCCACTACGTCGACGCTGTCACTGGATGCGTTGACACATTGACCTGTTGCCAAGGGCGTGAGCATTTCGTTTAAGCAGTTGAGTCGACGCTGCACGATGGAAGAGTTGACGCCTTGGGCTAATGTCCAAAGGTCTTGTGACCCACAACCAAGCGGATGCGTCGACGCTGTCACTGATGCGTTGACGCATTGGTGTGTTCTTGTGAAAAGCCCTGCTCTCCATTTGTAACCATTGCGTTAACGCCATCATGCTATGGGTTGACGCAGTGGCTAGCAAGGTTGGTCTAATTATTTTTTATCGTCTGCTGAGCGCTAACGCCTTGGCCTTCTACGTTGACGCATTTGTGTGTTTGTCAAGGGACCTGTTCTCCATTATATCCATTGCGTTAACGCCTTGGCTTTAGTGCGTTGATGCGGTCTTCAGTCCTTTGTTAAGTCCCGTGCAATCGGTATGAACAAACGTATGACTTGAATATTCATGAAATTAACTGAATGCTCTCTGAAACCTTACAGGGACTAAAAGATAAATTGGAACTTTATTCCAATCAGGTGAGCACGTGATCCGAGGGAATAATCGTCTAACACGTGGCTCGGCTCGTCTGGAAGCATCTTCTTCACGCGTGTCTCCCACACCCTCAGTCTCTCGTGAGTCTGGATATATATAGAGGAAGGTTTCTACCCTGAAAAAGCTGCCGAAGCCACAAGGAAAAGGGTGAGGCCAGAGCGAGAGGAAGGAGAGAAGAAGCCATCCTGATCCATTCGTTGAGCCTACCTGGAAGAGAGAGAGTGATGAAGGAGAGGATGGTTTTCTGCTATGTTTTATCTATGCTTCTTTAAGAAGCTACATTGTTTCTCCGTTCGATTGTCTTTCAATATTTCCTTATGTTTTCAGTTGCTTGTTCTTAAATTCTGATACTCTGTTTTATCGTTCCCTCTAGGTGTAGAGGAAGAGAGGTGAATCCTCTGGGTTGCATTGTGGTTCCCTCTGAATCAGATCAGAGGAAGGGAGGTTGTCTCCGGGGTTGTTGTGTTCAGATAATGAGGAGGCTATCTGGGTTGTTCCCTCCGGCTGTGGACGAAGAGAGACAGCATCTCTGATTTGCAGTGAGGGTGAGTCACTGCTGAGTTCCCTCTTGTCTAAGAGGAAGGGAGAGTTATCTCCGGGTCAGGTCTTGTGGTGTGAGACCTGGGTGCAAGCTGTGAGTTCAGCGTCTGTAGGGATTTCGATCCCCAAGCTGTGGATCAGCGTGTTGTTGGCAGACTGAGTCTGCGGTTCTTTCTTGTGAAAGGGAAGCCTCACTCGGCCTTGAGTGAGGCATGGACGTAAGTCTGCAGGTTGCAGACTGAACCATCTAAACCTCTTGTTCTCTGTGGTGTGGTTGAGCACATCTATTTCCTTTATGCTTCTGTCTGGTTTCATGAAGTAAGTGTGATTATTGTTGATCGAAACCTTGGTCTGACTACTCGCTTAGTGCTTGTGCATATGTGCTGATGAAATTCTGAGTGATATATGTTCTGCGCTTGTGACCTGCTTTATCTTGGTTGAGGTTTAGGACTATTTTACATATAGTCAGTCTTCCTAGCCCATCTCATCTTCTAAGATCTCCTCGGCTCAGAAAAATATTTTTTAAACGGTGATCTATTCATCCCCTCCCCTTCTAGCTCACCGTCCTCCTGTTTAACAGTTGGTATCAGAGCGGGTTTACCCGAGATGTGGTCCAACGACCAGGGTAATCCTGGAACCAGTGGTCCTCGCAGCTACATAGCTGAAGGACAGTCAATCTCCCGTCCCCCATATTTTGATGGTTCTAATTATTTCTTTTGGAAAAACAGGATGGAAGTTTTCATCCGATCTCAGAGCCACAAGCTGTGGAGAGTCATTACAACTGGACCTTATGATTTACCTCCGAATGAGGAGATGTGGTCTGAAGAACAAGTCAAATTATCCGGACTGAACTGGTCTGCGCTCAACATTATCCAGTGGGCAGTTCACCCTGAAGAATATGCCCAAATTTCGGCGTGCAAGACAGCTAAGAAGATGTGGGATGAACTAGCGCTGATTTACGAGGGTACCTCTCAGGTCAGAGCTACCAAGGTAAACTACCTAACCTCTGAGTATGAATTATTCAAGATGAAGTCAGAGGAGAGCGTGACTGATATGTACGCTAGGCTGTCACTGATCACAAACAGCCTCAAGGGGTTTGGAAAAGAAATATCTGAAGGGGATATAGTCAGGAAGATCTTGAGATCTTTGACTCCAGCGTGGCACACAAAGGCCACTGTGATAGAGGAATCAAAGGATTTAACAACCATGATTGTCACTAAACTCATAGGGTCTCTTATGACCTATGAGAAGAATCTCAAGAAAACAGGAGAAGGAAGTGACAGAAAGGGCAAGAATGTTGCTCTTAACGTTGAACGACATAGTAGTAGCAGCAGCAGTGGAGACTCTGATGGAATTCCAGACCTTGACAGGAGTGAAAAAGCTCTGCTCACACGACAGTTCAGGAAATTTCTGAAACTGAAGGGAAAATCATATGGGAGAAGAAGAAACTACTCATCAGATAAATATCCGAACAATGGCAATGACAAGGATAGGAATGCTAAAAGTGTGATGTGTTATCATTGCAGGAACTTTTGGCACATGAAGCAAGATTGCCCTGAGCTTCAGAAGAAGACACTGGATTACCATACTAAAGGCTCCAAAGTGTACAAGAAAAAGCCAAAAGCTATGGTATGCACTTGGAGCGATGAAGAAGAAGACTCAGAGACTAATTCCTCAGGAAAGGAGACTGAAGGAGTATGTCTGATGGCCGACGAGGAAAATGAGGTAATCAATCCCTTTGTGACTTACTCTATTGATGACTGGGAAGATAAGTGTTGTGCCCCTTGTGCTTTGTTGATGATGTGGTGTTTTAATGATAGCAACATGAATGAGTCACCACATTATCTTGAATATGTCTGACCTTTTCTATGGAGATTGCATAAGTGTGCCATGTCTGAATTGTGAAGAATGCATGCGTATGCTTGAGTCATGCTGTGATATATTGGCTTGTGCTTGATTTCTGTTCTGTGCATTGCTTCTCTGCTGATATGTTCATGCATTGTCTTAGGCTAAGTCTGTACAGCCTACGTCTCTTGCAGCGTCAACGCTGTGAGCATTCTCAAGTCTGCAGCGTCAACGCTGTGAGTATGCACTTTGTTTCAGGTTCTTCAAGTCTATACAGACTTTAGCGTCTCATTTAGCGTCTAAGGCAAAGTCTACACATTGGCTAAGTGTGTACATCGCTTACATTTTTTGAGACCAAGTCCATACATCGTGAAAGTCTACACACTCCTCTTGGCCTTAGCATCTGTTTTGAAGTCCATACATTGGTCTTCAGTTCAAGTCTGTACAGCGTTACGTTCTCTTTGGAAGGTCTGTACAGCGTCAAGTCTGCACATTGGGGTTTCATGAGAAGTCTACACATTGGTCTCCACCTGAAGTCTATACATTGGCTAAGGGTCTTCAAGTCCATACACAGTTGTCTGATGCATATTGTTTGAAGTCTGTACAACATGCCTTGTTGTTCACAACTTTCTTGTTTGTGACTTCCCTAGTGTTTTGATGATGAGCATCACTATGATTAAGTATTCTCATTTTAATCAGATATCTTGCGTAATGTTATGCATTTGAAATTTCTATGATTAAACAGGAAAACTGCTATGAGGTAGTACCTTGTATGTCCGTACTATTCCTTTCATACTTCGTGTTGTTTGTGTTTACTACACTTCGTGTTGTCCTTTTGTACGTCATGTTGTTCCAACTATGTTTGTTGATTGTCTTCGTGTTGTTTACTGAAGCAGCTCTAATTGTTCTGATGAACTTCGAGTCATCTTCCTGTGAACCTCGTGTCGTTTCCTCAGCATTTAGTTGCTCATCTCGAGTCATCCTTTATGTTTGCTCTTGTGTTTTCGTGTCACTTACTGTTGTTCCTCGAGTCATTTTTTTCTTGGTTTCACTGCTTCATCACGTGTCGTGATAGCCGTGTCTGTCTTCTGTCTTCGTGTTGGTTTTACTTCGTGCATTCTTCTCTAAATTCAAGCTTTAAGTGTCTCAAGTCGAGTCTGACTGTGTTGTCTCCATGTCGTCCTTAGTTCGAGTCGTTTCTTTATTATTTCTGTCTTCGTGTTGCTTTTCCTAGACCTCGTGTCTTTCTTGTTTTGTAACCACACTTCGTGTTGGTTTATGTTTTCATCTTCGAGTTGTTGTCAGCCCGTGTCGTCCTCGTCTTCGAGTCGTTCGTACGTTCGAGCAACTTAGTACTCGAGTTGTTTTCGTGTGTATTCAAGTCTTTTTAGTAAAGTGTCATTTCACCTCGTGCCGTTCTCTTTGCTGTTTGTTATGTCGTGTTGTTTTTGTATTCGTGTCTTCGTGTTGCTTTTGTATTCGTATCTTCGTGTTATTCTTGTGTTTATGTCCTCGTGTTGTTTCTTTCTATCTTCGTCCAAGGTTCCTTTGATCGCGTGTTTCTATCATTTTTACTCCGTGTTATTTCCTTCTCCGTACCTCGTGTCATTCTCAGTATAGTGCACCTATTGTTGTTCCTACACACCTCGTGCAGTTTTAGTTTTTGTGGCCCTGAGTTTTAATCATTTTAATTCTTTGCAGGAGAAGAAGAAAAACAAAAAGAAGAAGGTGGTCCGAGGAAGAATATTCCTCAGTGAATGGGAGGCACGTGATCCGAGGCTGGAAGGGCAGACAGGATTGTGACACGTGTGCTGAAGCTGGCTGAGAGACTGACATGTGGCCACAAGTTCTGGGCGGGAAATGAGGAAGCCACACGCGCCCAGTGCTGCCCTCCTGCTGGCTGCTGCTTATAAAAGGAAGCCTTCATCCAATAGATGAAGGTGATCGAAGAAGAAGCCTGGAGAGCAGAAAGCCCTTCGATCCAGAAAAAGAAAATAGGAAGAAAAAGAGAAGAAGAAGAAATAGAAGAAGTGTGAGCCGAAGAAATTAGAGGAGCAGAGATCGAGAGAGTAAAAGAGTAGAAGAAGAAAAGAGCTGCAGTAGAAAGCAGAAGAAGAAGAGAAGAGAAGAGACAGAGAGAGCCTGCGAAAGAAGAAGAAAAGAAAGAGAAGAAGAGCAGAAGAAGAAGAAGAGAAAGAGAGAGTTAGAGAGCTCGTGAGGGTAAAGAGAAAAAGAAAGTGAGAGAGAAGAGAAGAGGAAGAGAAGCTTACCTGAAGATCTGTCTACTGGACCGTGGATCAAATCCAGGCCAGTCAGCTCTATGCGAGCCACATCTGTGTTATCTTTCTTTACAGCTTTCTGATCGCTGTGTATTTTTCCTTTCTTATTTTTCCTTTTTCATTTGGTTAGCTTTGTACTTCCGATCCTCTGGATTGAGGTCGGGTCCCTCCTGGTCTGGAGGAAGAGAGGTCTGCGACCTCTAGTTTGCAAGTGGCTGGAAGTCACTTGTGTGTTCCCTCCGGTTTGGAGGAAGGGAGATCTGATCTCCAGTTGCAAGTAGCTGGGAGCTACTTGCAGGTTCCTCCTGTGGATTCAGGAGAAGGGAGACTTGTCTCCGGTTCTGGGCTTGTGGCTTGCAAGTCCAGGTGTCCCTCCTGGTCTGGAGGAAGAGAGGTCTTCGACCTCTGGTTTGCTGGTGACTGGGAGTCACTGGTGTGTTCCCTCCGATTTGGAGGAAGAGAGACTGTGCGTCTCTAGTTTCCAAGTGGCTGGGAGTCACTTGGGGTGTCCCTCCGGTTGGAAGGAAGAGGGGAGGCTGTTCCCCTGGTCAAGCTGTGTGGCAGCACCTGTTACAGACTGAGTCTGCGGTTTCTAGCGTGAGCTAGTGGAAGCCACACTCGGGTTGAGTGTGGGGTGGATGTAGGTCTGCTGGACCGAACCACCTAAAATCCCCTTGTGCACCGTGGTTTGATTTGTCTATTTGCGCTTCCGCTAGGTGATTGCATAGGGGCGCTCCATGTGTTTGGCGTCTGTTTGAGCAGAAGATTTATTAGTTTTCAGATTGACTAAATCTATCTTGTTGGCTCTCCAGTGATCTCACTGTGTGTTTGGTTAGTTCCACAACTGCCATTTAGCCTTCAAGTTTGTTTAGTTTGCGAACTAGCATTTTAGTGAGCGAAATTTTAACTTTGCCGAAAGTTTTTTTTTAAAAGTCATATTCATTCGCCCCCCCTCTGAATACTGCACCGAACCTAACAGTTGGTATCAGAGCGGTCTCTGACTTAACAGATCTAACAATCTGCAGAGGATCCTGCTAGATTTTTGGTGCGTTTTCAGAGTGGGTGTATTGTGCTCGTTGTTTTGTTTCACCGGTTTAGTGCTTTACCTTGCCCATCTGGTTTTGCTGCATTTCCTGTCATTTGCTTTAGTGAGTTGAATCTGTTTGCCATCTGTCCAAATGGATCGTCCTCTAATTTATGATGGTTCTAACTTTGAAAGTTGGCTAGGAGGCCTAGCTGTGTATGTAGATTCCATTGATCCCAAACTATGGAGTTTGGTATCCAAAGGCCCACATCGATTACCCAAAGATCAGACCAAGTGGTCTAGTGAGGACACCTTTAAGAACCGTGATAATGTCATAATCCTTAATATCTTGAGAGCTGCTGTTAATACTGATGTATATTCCCTTGCTCTCAGGTGCAATTCTGGAAAAGAGATATATGACAAAGTTATCTCTGTGCATAACCAACAGAGTGATAGTTGTTTGATGGCCAACCGGGATAACGAAGATTCCTCATCCAAGGTAAATTCTGAATCTGAATCAGAAGAGATTTCAATTGATGAATTATGGGATATGTATGAGGAACGTTCTGAGAAATGTAAATATTTGAAATCTGAAAATAGAAAGCTAAAAAAGAAATGTGATCAGATTAATTCGAATGCTCATTGTGAAAAATGTCAAGATCTGAGAAAATCTCATGAAATATGCATAGCTAATCTGAATGTGAGTAAGGAACAAATTTCTGTTTTGGAAAATAAAAATCAGGAACTCACAGACAAGATTTCTGAACTTGAAGATAAGCTGAATTCATTAGGAAATGATCAAATCTTAACTAATGAATTAGTTCAGAATGAACAAACTAGAAAGGAGAATGAAGAACTGAAGCTGCTTAATTTTGCTATGTCTGAGAGACTCTTAATGCTTGAAAGAGGGAAAAGTTCAATTGAAAATGAACGTGAGAGAGTGACTGCATTAATAGAAGAGATTGATAGCTACAAAGCCATTAATGTCTTACTTAATGAAAAGATCACAGATTCTGAAATTCTCATTTCCTCTCTCAAAAATGAAATCACTGAATTGAACAATTCTCTGTCTGAGTCATTTAAAAATAAAGAAAATCCAAAGGATGTTTCTAAGAAGAAAGTCTCTGATGGAGGCAGTAAACAGGAAGAGAGAAAAAGAATGTATACAACCTTTGTGCGTAGCTCTGAGTTAGCTAGCACTTCGGCTTCTCCTTCATGTCTGCCTGAGAATCAGATAGAAAAACAAAAGAAAACAAAATAGAATAAAAATTTGTATGCTGAAATTTCTCGGGCCAAACTGTCTCATGTTAAAAGAAAGAACGTGAAATGTTTCTACTATGGTAAATCTGGCCATGAGATGGCTGATTGTGTTGTGATGAAGAAGGATGAATTGAAGTATGATAGAATTCATGCTAGGAAGCCTACTGTAAAGAAACCATCTTCTGCTCAAACCAAAAGGCCTCAATAGGTCATCTCATGCATGATTGTAGACAAATGAAATTAGATGATCTATCTGCTGTTAAAATGCATGATAAACTGCTCCATGTCAAAAATCATGCATCTCATGAAAAGAACACTCAATGTTCTCATTGTGGCAAATTGGGCCACATGGTTGAAAATTGCTGGCATGCTTAGGGAAATAGATTGAATTCTAAATTTGTAAAATTCCCTGCTTTCTATGATTCTGTTAGAAATAATTCAATTGATAAAAAGAAAAACTCTGCATGCTTCAACTGTGGAAAGCCAGGCCACAGAGCTGGTAACTATTGGCTGGCTGGTTATGAAAAGAAAAATTTTCATGTCAATAACAGAATTAATCATGTTCACTCACACCATGTTCACACCAATGCTGATGTATACAAGGAGAACATGAAATCTGTTATTTCTTGTTATCATTGTGGGCAGGTATGGCATTCCATGTATAATTGTCATATCATGAGTTGTGATGATAAACATGCGAGAAATCTGTTGAGAAAACCTGCCAGGAGTGTCACTGTTAATTCAGGACCCAACACTTCTTGGGTGCCTATTTATGCTAGATAGTTTGCTAACCTGCAGGTGTGCCTTGGAAGCTGAGGAATAAAAGGGGGAAATAAACCAAGGCACTCAAAGAAAAACCCCTTCTGAAATTTTCAGATAATCTCTCTGCATTTCCTATTTTGAAACTCATTGCATATCTGATTTGATGTATTCGTGCATATCTGCCATTTGTAGTGTTTGGTAATTGTTGAAATGCATAAATTCTGAAAACAAATTGCATTCTGAATAATCTGAACTGCTTATGTATGTGGCTTGAAATTTGTCTATTGCATAGTTCATTGAAAATCTGTCCATTGCATCCTGAAAAATCTGATAAGTTGAAATTGATCCATGCATGCTGCTCATGTTGAAAAATCTGATAGGACAGTCAATTGTGCACAAGTCACAATGTCATTTGGTTTCATATGCTCAGTTTTCAGTGCAAACATTGCATGTTTTCAGGGGGGGTTAATTGCATGTCCTTGCATAGCATTCAGTGTTGAGTCTTTGCATGCATGTAGTTAATTGCATTGCATTTTACTGCATTGAAAATACCAAAAAGGGTAATTGAATGCATATTGTCAGGGGGAGTCAATACATTACATGAAGGTAGTCATGTGCATACATTTATGTCAGAGTTCATTGCATGTTAACTTTGAACATCCTGGAACTTGCCTGACCTCCTGATATCTTGCCTTGTGTGCATATCCCCTTCATTGATTCTATTTGACCAAACCTTGATCATAATTTGAAAACACTGAGCTTCAAAAATCTCTCCTATCAATTGATAACAATTGGTATCATTTGGTATCAGAATTTCTATCGGTCATTCATGAAGATTTCAATGGGACTATCTCGATCATAAATCTGAAAAATTCTTGAACTAGAAATCTTCTATTATACATTTTTATGAATGTCTGAAATAACTCATGTGGTTTAAGCTTAATGTATTCATGGAGTTTAACTTTAAAATCTCTTAACATATCTGAAGCATGTTTAATAAACCTTAACCATCTGGTTCATGTTGAGTCTTGTGAAAACTTCTGAAATTTGTACTCTTGAATACATGACTTCAACTGATTAAGTACATGAAATTATTATTGACTTGAAGCAATGAATTTTTCTGAAAAGTCTAAAGGGTAATATCTGTCAGAGCAATGACCTTGGTCACTGAGAAACACATGTCCAAAGGACTGTGTCATGAGGTACCATAGTTAACTCTGATTAAGAATTCATTGAAATTCAGGCAGAGCAATGACATGCACACTGAGAAATACAATTCACTCATCAAGAAATGATTTGCAGTGTGTCATGATGTGTATATGCTATCTCTGTTCATATAAAGCATGACAGTTAGTCACACTAAGTGCTTAGGGATATTGGCCTCTGATCAAGGTATATCCTCTTGTTACAAAGTGTGCACTGAACTAGAGTGCTCGTAAAATTTGTAGCATGAAAATTGTTGAACGAATTGAAACATCTGAATATTGATGCAAAAATCAAATTGCTACTACCCTAGACAAAATCATATGACTTCATAATTGCTTGATTTCAGTACTAATGCATGTAATTCTGAAAGAAGTCAATAAATTTGATTGTGTAAAACCAAAGGAAGGATAATCAAGATAAATATGAGGGCTTGGTTCATTTTTATTAAAACATGGTTTTAGATATCAATACAGAATTTTATTGATAAAATCTGCATACATCATGTTTAAACCATGCTGTTCAAAAAGCTCATTCATAAGCCCCTATAATGGAAGACTTTGAAAACTTATGTTTTAGATTTATGAGATTGATATCTCTTTGAAAATCTGGCTGAAATTCTTCTGTTTGGAGCATCCTTGAAAAATATGTTAACTGAAAGTCTTCTCCTTGTTTGCCCCTGTGGTCTCTTCTCATCTATCTCATAAGCTTCCACTTATTGAGGGGGAGCTTCCATGTCATGCATCACTTGCATATCAATTGGCATCTATTCAGGGGGAGCATTCCTTGTCATACTGAATCATGTTCATATCATTTGTGACCTTGCATTCAAATCCCTCATGATCAGACTTATGCATGATCAAGAAAAACTGTATAGTCAACTCCTTTCTTATCAGTTGACTGATTCCATCTGCATTTTTTCTGACCATACAAATGTGAGGTGCCACTCCCATTATTACCTTGTTCACTTGCAGCCTTCTGAACCTCAGAATCCTTATGATGGTGGATTTCAGATTGATTCCTGAGATGTATTTCTCTCCACACTGTTGGAATCTTCCATCTTGTTCTGCAATAAGTTCTGATTCTATGGTATCTTCACCAGAATTCAGATTCTTTGTAATGGCTGATTTCAGATTGATTTATTGGATAACCAGAGTCCATTCCTGTGCTTCAGGGGGAGTTATGGTTTATTATCATCTAAGGGGAGAGTAGTCAATCATGCATGTTGATAGGGGGAGAGCTGTTTCATTGTCATAAGGGAGATCTTCATTTTAAAGAACCTTGACTCATTCTCTGCATTGTTGTGCTGCATTTGACTATCAAACCATTTCACTTCTTTTTGATTATGTCAAAGGGGGAGAATAGTTTGATGAGTCAGTGTGACTCATTATGTTGCCATCATCAAAAAGGGGGAGATTGTTGTGCCCCTTGTGCTTTGTTGATGATGTGGTGTTTTAATGATAGCAACATGAATGAGTCACCACATTGTCTTGAATATGTCTGACCTTTTCTGTGGAGATTGCATAAGTGTGCCATGTCTGAATTGTGAAGAATGCATGTGTATGCTTGAGTCATGCTGTGATATATTGGCTTGTGCTTGATTTCTGTTCTGTGCATTGCTTCTCTGCTGATATGTTCATGCATTGTCTTAGGCTAAGTCTGTACAGCCTACGTCTCTTGCAGCGTCAACGCTGTGAGCATTCTCAAGTCTGCAGCGTCAACGCTGTGAGTATGCACTTTGTTTCAGGTTCTTCAAGTCTATACAGACTTTAGCGTCTCATTTAGCGTCTAAGGCAAAGTGTACACATTGCCTAAGTGTGTACATCGCTTACATTTTTTGAGACCAAGTCCAAACATCGTGAAAGTCTATACACTCCTCTTGGCCTTAGCATCTGTTTTGAAGTCCATACATTGGTCTTCAGTTCAAGTCTGTACAACGTTACGTTCTCTTTGGAAAGTCTGTACAGCGTCAAGTCTGCACTTGGGGTTTCACGAGAAGTCTACACATTGGTCTCCACCTGAAGTCTATACATTGGCTAAGGGTCTTCAAGTCCATACACAGTTGTCAGATGCATATTATTTGAAGTCTGTACAACATGCCTTGTTGTTCACAACTTTCTTGTTTGTGACTTCCCTAGTGTTTTGATGATGAGCATCACTATGATTAAGTATTCTCATTTTAATCAGATATCTTGCGTAATGTTATGCATTTGAAATTTCCATGATTAAACAGGAAAACTGCTATGAGGTAGTACCTTGTATGTCCGTACTATTCCTTTCATACTTCGTGTTGTTTGTGTTTACTACACTTCATGTTGTCCTTTTGTACGTCGTGTTGTTCCAACTATGTTTGTTGATTGTCTTCGTGTTGTTTACTGAAGCAGCTCGAATTATTCTAATGAACTTCGAGTCATCTTCCTGTGAACCTCGTGTCGTTTCCTCAGTATTTAGTTGCTCATCTCGAGTCATCCTTTATGTTTGCTCTTGTGTTTTCGTGTCACTTACTGTTGTTCCTCAAGTCATTTTTTTCTTGGTTTCACTGCTTCATCACGTGTCGTGATAGCCGTGTCTGTCTTCTGTCTTCGTGTTGATTTTACTTCATGCATTCTTCTCTAAATTCAAGCTTTAAGTGTCTCAAGTCGAGTCTGACTGTGTTGTCTCCATGTCATCCTTAGTTCGAGTCGTTTCTTTGTTATTTCTGTCTTCGTGTTGCTTTTCCTAGACCTCGTGTCTTTCTTGTTTTGTAACCACACTTCGTGTTGGTTTCTGTTTTCAACTTCGAGTTGTTGTCAGCCCGTGTCATCCTCGTCTTCGAGTCGTTCGTACGTTCGAGCAACTTAGTACTCGAGTTATTTTCGTGTGTATTCAAGTCTTTTTAGTAAAGTGTCGTTTCACCTCGTGTCGTTCTCTTTGCTGTTTGTTATGTCGTGTTGTTTTTGTATTCGTGTCTTTGTGTTGCTTTTGTATTCGTGTCTTCGTGTTATTCTTGTGTTTATGTCCTCGTGTTGTTTCTTTCTATCTTCGTCCAAGGTTCCTTTGATCGCGTGTTTCTATCGTTTTTACTCCGTGTTATTTCCTTCTCCGTACCTCGTGTCGTTCTCAGTATAGTGCACCTATTGTTGTTCCTACACACCTCGTGCAGTTTTAGTTTTTGTGGCCCTGAGTTTTAATCATTTTAATTCTTTGCAGGAGAAGAAGAAAAATAAAAAGAAGAAGGTGGTTCGAGGAAGAATATTCCTCAGTGAATGGGAGGCACGTGATCTGAGGCTGGAAGGGAAGACAGGATTGTGACACGTGTGCTGAAGCTGGCTGAGAGACTGACACGTGGCCACAAGTTCTGGGCAGGAAATGAGGAAGCCACACGCGCCCAGTGCTGCCCTCCTGCTGGCTGCTGCTTATAAAAGGAAGCCTTCATCCAATAGATGAAGGTGATCGAAGAAGAAGCCTGGAGAGCAGAAAGCCCTTCGATCCAGAAAAAGAAAAGAGGAAGAAAAAGAGAAGAAGAAGAAATAGAAGAAGTGTGAGCCGAAGAAATTAGAGGAGCAGAGATCGAGAGAGTAAAATAGCAGAAAAAGAAAAGAGCTGCAGTAGAAAGCAGAAGAATAAGAGAAGAGAAGAGACAGAGAGAGCCTGCGAAAGAAGAAGAAAAGAAAGAGAAGAAGAGCAGAAGAAGAAGAAGAGAAAGAGAGAGTTAGAGAGCTCGTGAGGGTAAAGAGAAAAAGAAAGTGAGAGAGAAGAGAAGAGGAAGAGAAGCTTACCTGAAGATCTGTCTACTGGACCGTGGATCAAATCCAGGCCAGTCAGCTCCATGTGAGCCACATCTGTGTTATCTTTCTTTACAGCTTTCTGATCACTGTGTATTTTTCCTTTCTTATTTTTCCTTTTTCATTTAGTTAGCTTTGTACTTCTGATCCTCTGGATTGAGGTCGGGTCCCTCCTGGTCTGGAGGAAGAGAGGTCTGCGACCTCTAGTTTGCAAGTGGCTGGAAGTCACTTGTGTGTTCCCTCCGGTTTGGAGGAAGGGAGATCTGATCTCCAGTTGCAAGTAGCTGGGAGCTACTTGCGGGTTCCTCCTGTGGATTCAGGAGAAGGGAGACTTGTCTCCGGTTCTGGGCTTGTGGCTTGCAAGTCCAGGTGTCCCTCCTGGTCTGGAGGAAGAGAGGTCTTCGACCTCTAGTTTGCTGGTGACTGGGAGTCACTGGTGTGTTCCCTCCGGTTTGGAGGAAGAGAGACTGTGCGTCTCTAGTTTCCAAGTGGCTGGGAGTCACTTGGGGTGTCCCTCCGGTTGGGAGGAAGAGGGGAGGTTGTTCCCCTGGTCAAGCTGTGTGGCATCACCTGTTGCAGACTGAGTCTGCGGTTTCTAGCGTGAGCTAGTGGAAGCCACATTCGGGTTGAGTGTGGGGTGGATGTAGGTCTGCTAGACCGAACCACCTAAAATCCCCTTGTGCACCGTGGTTTGATTTGTCTATTTGTGCTTCCGCTAGGTGATTGCATAGGGGCGCTCCATGTGTTTGGCGTCTGTTTGAGCAGAAGATTTATTAGTTTTTAGATTGACTAAATCTATCTTGTTGGCTCTCCAGTGATCTCACTGTGTGTTTGGTTAGTTCCACAACTGCCATTTAGCCTTCAAGTTTGTTTAGTTTGTGAACTAGCATTTTAGTGAGCGAAATTTTAACTTTGCCGAAAGTTTTTTTTTAAAAGTCATATTCATTCACCCCCCCCCCTGAATACTGCACCGAACCTAACAATAAGTATGGTGAACTGCTAGATATGTACAATGCCTTAGCTAAAGAACATAGAGTCACCAAACGCAAACTCAATGTGGTTAATGAAGAACAAGAACTCATCAAGACAGAAAATTCCAAACTGATAGCTGAATTAGCTCAAATGGAAAATGTAAGAAATGAGAACAATCTTGTTAAAAATGAGCTTGAAAAACTTAGAAAATAGCTTGATGAAACCAATCAACATACTGAAGAAAACCTGAGACAAAATGACTTACTCAGGGAAGGGTATGAAGTTGTTAAAAGGGTCAATGATGAATTGCTGGAAAACAATATATGTCTACGGAAGAAGTTGGAAGATAAGAAGAAAACCCTTGAGAGGTTTGTTTTGGGAGAGAGTAATTTGAATGCCTTGTTAGGCACCAAAGTAAACTTTAACAGAGAGGGGTTGGGTTTCAACCCAAGTAAGAAGGAAGCATTTGGGGTAAAAACCACTACTTTCTGCACTGAGAAAGGAAAAGAGAAACTGGACATTCCATCCAGTTCCAAAACTACTGAACAAAAAAAGAACATCCATAGACAACAGGCTGATTTTGGAAAAAATATCTTCAAGAAATTCAACAAGCCCACGCACCAGAAGCAAGGTGTCTGTCAATTCAACAACTATGACTCTAATAAAAGAATGGGCTATTTTAAAAGAAACATGGGAACGCCTAACTACACACAGAATACTGTCAATAAAATGCCTTCATCTAGACAGGTTAAAAATTATGGTCTGGCTGGGACCCAAACCTTTATCAACAGAAACTGGACACACCTTGAGAAACAAAAGGAAACAAATGAAGTGCACATCATTAACAAAACTGTCAACTCTCAGCACAGAAAGAAAAAGGGGTTAAAACAGATCTGGATTCCCAAGACTGTGCTTAATGAATTGAACGGTATTTTTGGACCCAACTTACCTTGGGTTCCAAAGCACACTACTTAAATTGTTATTGTGCAGGTGAGCCTAGCAGTCGAAAACAACAAGTGGTATCTCGACAGTGGCTGCTCGAGGCACATGATAGGGGATCAAAGAAAGTTCAGCAAGCTTGAATTGAAAGCAGGAGGGTCAGTTAAGTTTGGAGGTAAAAACAAAGGTCAAATCATTGGGACCGGAACCATCGGTAAGAAAACCTCCAACTCTGTTGAAAAAGTCTTGTTGGTTGAAGGTCTGCAACACAATTTATTGAGTATTAACCAGTTATGTGACAAGGGTCACAAGGTTCTTTTTGATGAGCATGCTTGCAAAATTTTAGAACCAAACTCCGATAAAATAAAGTTCATTGCAAATAGAGTCAATAATGTCTATATTGTGGATCTTGATGTTGAGTCTGAGTCTAATCTGTGTCTCACTGCTGATTCAGAAAATAACATGTTTGACTGGCATAGGCGACTAGGCCATGCTAGCTTTAACACCTTGCATAAATTAGCTAAATTTGATTTAGTTAGAGGCATGCCTAGCTTAAAGTTCAAATCAGTTTCTAAGAATTGCGAGGCCTGTGCTCTAGGCAAGCAAACTCGAGCTTCTTTTAAAATTAGGTCTGAGAGCTTGTCAACAAAGATCATGGAACACTTGCACATGGATCTCTTTGGTCCTACCAGAACCCAGAGTCTAAATGGTAAGAGATTTGGTTTTGTCATTGTCGATGACTACTCTAGATTTGCATGGCTGTTTTTCTTGGCAAATAAGAGTGATGCTTTTCAAAAATTTGAACATTTTTTCAATAAGCAAAAACATATAGGGCACAAGATCACTGTTATCCAATCAGATCGTGGAGGAGAGTTTGAGAACTCCTCATTTTCTAGCTTCTGTGACAAGGAGGGACTGACTCACAAATTTTCTTCTCCCAGGACCCCAGAGCAGAATGGAATTGTGGAGATAAGGAATCGAACAATAGTGGAAATGGCAAGAACACTACTAATGGAGAGTCAGCTACCTAAGAGCTTTTGGGCAAAAGCGGCAAACACAGCCTGCTACATACTTAATAGAGCTTTGGTAAGACCCATACATAAGAAAACACCATATGAACTCCTGAAAGGTAAGAGGCCTAATGTCTCATACTTCAAAATTTTTGGTTCAAAATGCTTTATTCATAATAACAGCAAAAGAGACTTAGATAAATTTGATGCTAGAAGTATTCCGGGAATATTCCTAGGATACTCTGAAACATCTAGGGCCTTCAATAAAACTGATAGAATTGTAGAGGAAACCCCTCATGTTATTTTTGATGAAACAAAAATCTCTAACAGTCTAAATGATGATAACAGGTCTACCAGTCATGATGGAGAGTTCCTGAATCAAATGCAAGAGGAGGAAGAACAACCTGCTGAAGAACCCACTGATCTGAACCCAGTAAGTACAGCCGAACAAGGTGTGTCCTCAACAAATGTCAGAGTTTTAAAGGACCACCATGTAACCAATATTATTGGTAGTCTTCATGATCCCCCCTAGAACAAGATCCCATTTCAGAAATGTTCAGAATCAGGACTTAATTGCTTTAGTTTCTCAAATTGAACCTAAGACCATTGAAGAAGCCTTAAGTGATGAGAATTGGGTAACTGCCATGTGTGAAGAACTAGGGCAATTTGATAGAAACAATGTCTGGGAACTTGTACCTAGACCTGAAAATTTCAATGTAATAGGAACAAAATGGGTTTTTAAGAACAAACTGAATGAAGAAGGTGTCATCTCTAGGAATAAAGCTAGACTTGTAGCTAAAGGCTACAATCAGGAGTATAGAGTGGACTTAGATGAATCTTTTGCTCCAGTAACTAGAATGGAGGCTATCAGGATTCTGTTAGCATTTGCTTGTTCAAACAACATAAAACTTCAACAAATGGATGTTAAGAGTGCTTTCTTGAATGGAATTCTAAAAGAAGAAGTTTATGTTGAACAACCTCCTGGTTTTCAGTTTTCGACTAAACATGATCAAGTTTTCAGGTTAAACAAAGCTCTTTATGGACTAAAGCAGGCTCCTCGGGCCTGGTATGAAAGACTGACCACTTTCTTACTGAATAAAGGATATAACAGAGGTAAAGTTGACCAAACCTTATTCACTAAGAATTCAAGACAAGATCTCATCATAGTTCAGGTATATGTAGACGACATCATTTTTGGATCAACAAATCCTGAACTGTGTAAAGAATTTTCACAGCTTATGTCAGCTGAATTTGAGATGAGCTTAGTTGGAGAACTGACTTATTTTCTTGGGTTACATATAAATCAAATGTCAGATGGCTGCTTCTTCCACTGAACCAAGTACACGTTGGATATCCTAAAAAGGTTTGGGATGATTAACCTGAAGCAAATATCCACCCCAATGAGCACAAGCATGACCCTTAATGCAGACGAGTCAGGTAAACAAGTGGATGAAAAACTTTACAGAGGTATGATTGGATCCCTCTTGTACTTAACAGCTTCTAGGCCAGACATACAATTCAGTGTTGGTTTATGTGCAAGATATCAGTCTAGGCCTACTGAACTTCATCTATCTGCTGTAAAAAGGATCTTTAGATATCTGTCTGCCACACACACTTTAAGCTTATGGTATCCTGCCTCACGCACATTAGATTTAGTTGCATATACTGATGCAGACTTTGCTAGATGCAAACTAGATAGGAAGAGCACCAGTGGCCACTGCCAATTCTTAGGAGGATGCCTAGTTTCTTGGAGTTCAAAGAAACAACATTCAGTGGCTCTTTCCACTGCTGAGGCTGAATACGTGGCTGCAAGCAGCTGTGGCACTCAGGTTATCTGGATCAAGCATCAGCTTCAGGATTACCAAGTAGAGACAGGTTGCACTCCCATCTTTTGTGATAACACTAGTGCCATAAACATTGCAAAGAATCATGTTTTACACTCACGAACAAAACACATTGAAATCAGGCACCACTTTATCAGAAATGAAATTGCAAATAAAACATTTGAATTAATTAATGTTGGGACTGCAGATCAAATTACTGATATTTTTACAAAATCTCTAGATACTGAAAATTTTACTTCTTTGAGAAGAGAACTTGGTATTTACAAACTCTGACTGATTTGAGGCAATGAATTCTGGTTCATGTATTTCCATAAATTTAGTGGTAGTTTTGTCATACTTTTTCTGGTGGGGGTCCCTATGTGAGGGGGAGCGGGTGTGTGCCTTGAGTAAAGTCAATTCTGCTTCTCTGCTATTTTTTGGGTAGAATGGAAGATAGAGCTACTAGAGAGGGGTAGCTTGACTAATTAAAAACACTTGAAAGATGGTTGTTGTTGCTGGATTAAATGTCAGAATTGATCTTGAATATTCCTCTTAATAGAACCTCATTCATTTCCTACATTCTTAAGTTTGTGCAATTAAAGTCCAACTAGAATCCTCTTCTAGTAAGTCTTAAGAGGCTAAGATTAACCTTCACAAGTATATCCTCTTACTTTGTTGCATGACTAATGAACAAGCTAGACTTGTAAGAAATGGCTTCTATCTATGAGCTTCTCATTGGACTTCTTGATAAGACCTCTAATATTTGCCCTGGGATTTGTCTTCAAACAACTCCTTGTTGAGCTAGTTAAACTGATCTGTGCTTAAAACTGCATACTGAGAAACTAGGAATCCCATCAATGAAATGAGAATTTCCTAAGTCATGAGGTATCAGTTCTCATAAACAAATCAAAAGAAAGAAATACAATTCAAAATTATGCTTGGCAGAGCAATGATGACAATATGGTGAGTAACTGGGGATTCTGGCCTCTGATCAAGGTGTCTCCTCATGTAACAACCAATGGTCACTATTTCTGTTCTCTAATTGAGAAGTGATGAGGCTCTCACACTGAGTAACTGAGGATGCTGGCCTCTGACCAAGGTGCATACTTAATGTCAAAAGTGTAACTGGCCAAATACACTCTATAACTGTGCTTTCTCTGCCTGGACTGTTTGTCCTCAATGCCTACAGGCTGTCTTAGTGGTTCAAACTCTTGTTGTCTCTTTGACAAGCCTTAACAGCTACCTCAGTCATACTTGTTGCCACTTGCTCTTCTCTCATAATCATAGTAAGTTGATAAACTTCAAGTTTATTCTGAATCTCTTTCTCTTTCCAGACCTCCAAGATTCTTCACTGGACCTTACAGCCCCACTTAAGCATCTAAGATTTGACAATGAGTGTCTACTGTTGGAATCCTCTCCATCTTTTCTCATCAGTCCAGCGTCAACATCTCTCTTTCTCCTTGTTTTGATGATGTCAAAGGGGGAGAAGGTTGAAAAGTCAGAAAAGGGGAGATGGTTGAAAGGGGGAGTAAAGAGGTGATCTTGTAGCTAGCTAGTGGAAGGAAGGTTTTGGAATGGTTTTTGTTAAAAGATGATGAGTGCTGTGAGTTCAGGGTAAGGTTGAAAAGTCAGAAAAGGGGAGAAGGTTGAAAGGGGGAGTAAAGAGGTGATCTTGTAGCTAGCTAGTGGAAGGAAGGTTTAGGAATGGTTTTTGGTCAAATATGATGAGTGCTGTGAGTTCAGGCCTGTTCAGGCCTTGAGAGGTCACCATTGCTGCCTTTATTGAGAATGTTTTAAGTTGGTGTTTCTTCATTCACTGAATTTGACTCATGGTGTTGCCATCATCAAAAAGGGGGAGATTGTTGTATCTCTGTAGTTTTGATGATGACTAACACTATGAATCAAATTATTTTTATGATAATTATTTTGATGCTCCTTGTTGAATGATAAAGATCCTCCATTGTCTAAATATTCTTAGGATCTAATGTTGTTGTCTTGCATGCACATCTATGGATCAAATGTTTTTTCATCATGCTTTTCTGATTTAATGCCCCTCTATCATGTTCACCCATGAGCTCATACTTATTTGTCTTGATTATATGGGTTCTGTGCATTTAGTGCGTTGACGCACTTGGCTGGCTGCGTAGACGCAATAGTGCGTCTTTCGCTTGCTGTTTTATCCACTGCGTCGACGCTGTCACTGGATGCGTTGACACATTGGCCTGTTGCCAAGGGCGTGAGCATTTCGTTTAAGCAGTTGAGTCGACGCTGAACGATGGAAGAGTTGACGCCTTGGGCTAATGTCCAAAGGTCTTGTGACCCACAACCAAGCGGATGCGTCGACGCTGTCACTGATGCGTTGACGCATTGGTGTGTTCTTGTGAAAAGCCCTGCTCTCCATTTGTAACCATTGCGTTAACGCCATCATGCTATGGGTTGACGCAGTGGCTAGCAAGGTTGGTCTAATTATTTTTTATCGTCTACTGAGCGCTAATGCCCTGGCCTTCTACGTTGACGCATTTGTGTGTTTTGTCAAGGGACCTATTCTCCATTATATCCATTGCGTTAACGCCTTGGCTTTAGTGCGTTGACGCGGTCTTCAGTCCTTTGTTAAGTCCCGTGCAATCGGTATGAACAAACGTATGACTTGAATATTCATGAAGTTAACCGAATGCTCTCTGAAACCTTACAGGGACTAAAAGATAAATTGGAACTTTATTCCAATCAGGTGAGCACGTGATCCGAGGGAATAATCATCTAACACGTTGCTCGGCTCGTCTGGAAGCATCTTCTTCACGCGTGTCTCCCACACCCTCAGTCTCTCGTGAGTCTGGATATATATAGAGGAAGGTTTCTGCCCCTGAAAAAGCTACCGAAGCCACAAGGAAAAGGGTGAGGCCAGAGCGAGAGGAAGGAGAGAAGAAGCCATCCTGATCCATTCGTTGAGCCTACCTGGAAGAGAGAGAGTGATGAAGGAGAGGATGGTTTTCTGCTATGTTTTGTCTATGCTTCTTTAAGAAGCTACATTGTTTCTCCGTTCGATTGTCTTTCAATATTTCCTTATGTTTTCAGTTGCTTGTTCTTAAATTCCAATACTCTGTTTTATCGTTCCCTCTAGGTGTAGAGGAAGAGAGGTGAATCCTCTGGGTTGCATTGTGGTTCCCTCTGAATCAGATCAGAGGAAGGGAGGTTATCTCCGGGGTTGTTGTGTTCAGATAGTGAGGAGGCTATCTGGGTTGTTCCCTCCGGCTGTGGAGGAAGAGAGACAGCGTCTCTGATTTGCAGTGAGGGTGAGTCACTGCTGAGTTCCCTCTTGTCTAAGAGGAAGGGAGAGTTATCTCCGGGTCAGGTCTTGTGGTGTGAGACCTGGGTGCAAGCTGTGAGTTCAACGTCTGTAGGGATTTCGATCCCCAAGCTGTGGATCAGTGTGTTGTTGGCAGACTGAGTCTGCGGTTCTTTCTTGTGAAAGGGAAGCCTCACTCGGCCTTGAGTGAGGGATGGACGTAAGTCTGCAGGTTGCAGACTGAACCATCTAAACCTCCTGTTCTCTGTGGTGTGGTTGAGCGCATCTATTTCCTTTATGCTTCTGTCTGGTTTCATGAAGTAAGTATGATTGTTGTTGATCGAAACCTTGGTCTGACTGCTCGCTTAGTGCTTGTGCATATGTGCTGATGAAATTCTGAGTGATATATGTTCTACGCTCGTGACCTGCTTTATCTTGGTTGAGGTTTAGGACTATTTTACATATAGTCAGTCTTCCTAGCCCATCTCATCTTCTAAGATCTCCTCGGCTCGGACAAATATTTTTTAAACGGTGATCTATTCATCCCCTCCCCTTCTAGCTCACCGTCCTCCTGTTTAACAAAGATTAGAACCTCCGAAGGCTCTGGAGTCACTGGCCAGAATCGAGGATGACTATTCTGACGCAGCTATGAAGAACACTCCTGAAGGATGCGTAGGAGAAAATGCTCCAGCCTTTAAGGATTCAGATATCCTCGTATTATATCTCTGATGTCGTTGAACCAGAAGAACGGACTGAAGAAGAGCTAGAGGTAATGACTTTAGGAGTGAAATGGCAGCATCATCATGCGAGGGAGAGACGAGTGGGAGCTCTTTTTGAGGATGTCCGGATGAACACATCAAGGCTAACAACTCATTCTCTAATAGGAAAAGCAAAGACCTCATCTACCGCATCTGATAAGGCAAGTCTCCTTCCCGTAGCAAAGCTACGAAACTACGCTATTCAAAGCAATCTGCCCAAGGAGGGCTAGCTAGTCTAGTCTAATGCTAGGTGATTCCTCTCTATCAATGACTGAAGCTTAATCCAGAGAGAGAGCTCACTATACCACCGGGTTGCTGCATTTGCTTATGAAACAAGAACAGCTTCTCTCTCTCTCGAGAGAGAGAGAGGAATTTCATCCGTCACTTCGCCCCCCTTTAAGACTGATTCCTTCTATTCTAGGCGAGAAGGTTGGCACAAAAGCAGCGAATTCTCTTGCTGAGCTTATTCCGACAACAGATTCATCGGTCACTGGATGCGTGCTAACAGAAAGTCCGAAAGTCATCAGGTAGGTAAGCAAGCCGCCCTGGTGCCAAGCTAAAGACAAGGATCACATCGATAAGAGCAAAAGCAAAGACGACTTATGCTGAATATCTTGAACTCATAGAAAACCAAGCCTAACGACTTTCATACCAGGCGCTTGCGAAGATGTGCCAAATCGTTCTCTATCGAATCATAGTCTGTGCGTGCACGGAACGATAGGCTCTCGTTCGAGCGCAGTGGTTGTTCGACCCTATTCTCATTTATTGCTGGAATTCGACCTCCGTTGATGGATGTGCTTGGCCGGAAGGGTCCTCGACGGGGTCTCACTGCCCTTACCTACCTGCCTTGAACTACTGCACTTGTGTATACCTTTGCTATCCAAAAGGAAGGCACTCGCGAGCGTAGTTGTAGGAGCGAGCAGGAGCTCTTGAGTTTGCTTGGCTTTCGAATGCAAGGCTCATGAGAGGAGGTGAGGCATTAAAATGAGAGATGGCAGGTGCAGGAGATAGAACAGTAGCTGGAGCTGGTTCCGGATCAGGCAACAATGATTTCAACCGGAGAAGGAGCAATTATAGCATTGTTGTTCCCGTCCTATACTGACGTTCTCGTCCTGCCTTCCCAACAGGACAGACCAGTTCGCTATTCGACTTTCGGAGGTTCGAAATGAATGGGGAGAGAGAAGGCGCGTGCTACACAGACAAGGATAGCGACCGTCGCGAGCCGGCTAGCCCGTACAGCTCCAAGCAAGTGGATGACTTACGAGAGAGATTGTCCTAACCCTGTGACCGGCCTTGTCAGTTTTATGGTAAGGTATACCAAGGATGAAACAAATCTAAAATGGTGAAGCGCCCGCTCTACTCGTGTTGATCTTCGCGTTGTCCCTAACTGGCATTCCATCCTTTGGGCTGAGCTTCCCCCAGTTCCAATGGTTTACCCGAAGGAGAGATGATGGGTTCCTGGTCTGGGTTTGTTCTGATCCTGGTCAGGGGAGAGATCGCCTTACTAATGCCTCCCTGCATTGCTTTATTATCCGTGATAGACCTAGCATTTTAGCTATCGCATCCATGCTCAGAGTCTGTCTAAAAAGTGTGCAGCCACTCTCTCTTTCTTAAGCAGTCTTTGTAGCTAGCCAAATCTTTTCGAGTTCTTCCAAGGTGCTATAACATGCCCAACACAAAGTTTTCCAAGCTGAGAAAAGTCACTGTCATTGAGTTCCTGATATCTTAGCAAGACTGAGAAATGTGACACAGCATGCATAGTAGCAGTGTGTCTGTTGTGTCATGGGAATGCTCAGTGCTTTTTTGTCCCGTCGGTATATGCGTCTTCGAAAGACAGAGTTTTGAAGAAAGATGTGCAATCAGCACAGCATACCCAACAGTTCCCCGTTGCATTACATCTGCAGGCTCGTGGCGAACTGAGGCGCAGTTTCATCGTAGTTGAGCATACTCGCTAGAGCTGTGATAGCCAAGACAGACCCAAGAGAGTGGTTAGCGTGGCTGCTCCAAAGGGAGGAGCAAAAGTGTCTGTCCCCCCTCCAAGATGCCAGTCCAAGCAGTGGTCGAGAACCTAAGTCGCTCTACATGGAGTAGTTCAGTTAGGAGTTCATTCCTTCACGTGTCCGTGGCCTGTGGTGTCGGTGCCTCTCCATCTCGTTCAGCTAGGCCGGCAGTGCATGGTTTCAGCCCTGAGTGCTGTCTGCCTCAGAGTGGAAGCAATGCCTGTCGAGAGCTGGAATTCCGTGTGTGCACGGGGACGAGAGCTGGAATTCCGTGTGTGCACGTGGAGTTATAAGCAGTTCTGAGTGAGTCAGCAAGCCAACAGCCCAAAATGCCAGCTGGAAGATCCCAAACCCAGCCGCAACTGGGCTAAATTGTGTGTGTCTGGAGCACCAAGTCATGTCCCGTCTTAAGCAGATCAGCCTAAGTTAGAAGGTAGTTTGAGTGTGTCCGAGTAGCCGTTCTCAAGTCTTTCTGTCCAGGTTGCATCTGTGAGACTTTTTTGAGTGTCTGGTGGGACAGCCTTGAGTGTGAGCAAGGTCAGTCAGGTAGTGGGAGCTCAACCCAAGATTGAGTAGTCGTAGTCTGTGTAAGACGAAGGACCGAAGGCTTGAATATTTTCTTTACCTCCCAGTTTCCACCTGTCCTGTCCAAAACTATGGAACTCATCTGAAAAGTCGATTTTCTAGATCAGAACGTGAACTCTGAGAATAGGGAAAGTGAACCACCTAGAATAGAATAGAATGGAATAGAATCGATCCATGACTGCTAAACAAAAGGAGTCCTTTACTAAGTAAGCTAGGCAACAGTCTTTACCCGCCTCAACCGATCTTAGCTCGGACATGCCAACAGCCAATACTGACTCCTTTCCCTGGGACTATCATCATGGATGGTGGCAAATCCTCACGCTAGCTCCAACTCTCCGACAGGACACATTGCAACTTTGCCTTAAAAACCCAAAGAGAACGAAGTGAGAGGAGCAACTACTAATGAGCGAGTTACCTCATAGCAAGCAAGCATTGGGACAGAATAGGACCTCATTCATGACTTACTGATCATGGATGAGAAGAAAAGGAGAATAGAATGCAAAAATGCACTGCTAAAGCCCTTGCTTGGAATTCGGATAAGCAAAGGAGAGTACGAATTAGAGCCTCACATTGCATCACAACTGCGCACTTCCCCATATTCAAATCTCACCTTCCAGCAGCTCCATAAATTCCTAGGGATCGTAATCAATTAAATGTCAGACTTTAAAGGAAGATCGATCTTTCTTCTTCAAGCTCATGAAAAAGAAGAATCCTCTAGCATGGACAGATGACCACAGAGCAAGAGAGCAGGGGTGAAAAAGCTTGAATCTTTGGCACATAACTTGCCACCAATCAATCTTCCGTACCAAAGGTCCAAAAATCTTGCAGACTGAAGAGACTATTAATATAAATGCTATCATAAACAAGACGACAGAGGAAGCAGATACATCCTGCAGTCCACTTCACAGTGGGAAAGAAACTTATGCGGAGCCAAGAAATGAAGGTACACGAGAGTGCCGTACAACGAAGATCCCAGAAGAGAGCAATGGGTGAATGATATCTCTATTGATGATCGAAAACGATATCGAGAAAAATGGCTACGAGCATGGTATGAAGGATACATACACAAGAGAGCCTTTTTTGACTGACGTGACAGCTTATATCTATATTCGACCTCAGCCGCAGCACGACAACAGTCAGAATGGATAGTTACTTCAGGAAGGATAACTGACTATCCAATCTTCCTCCCACGCAGCCATACAGAGAAGTCACTGCCGTCCCTGTAGTCAGATCTACCTACCGGGAACTCCGACAAATCATCAAAAATCCAGAATGGACCAGTTCAGCACCTGAGGCAGTAGATTCCAGGCTCAAAGTCCAAAGATCGCCTTCAATTCAAAGGCAAATCTGTAGAAGACCAGCCAGAGAAGTCAGAAAAGCCATCCCATTTAAGCTCATAAGATCAATTGACGATTCTGATGGACGAAAGACTTTGCTTTGTATAGGCGCCACTCATACTGAAAAACAGAAGAAGTATCTTCCACAAAAGGTGTTCGAAAACCAGAAGCCTGTGGCAGACTTCGCTGATAAACCTCTTCACGATTGCAGAGAGAACACTATTGAAAAATCTCATTGCGAGAAATTTACTTTTAAATAGGAACTCGCCTAGCCTATATGAATGGATTCCGAGATGAACCCTTGAGAAGGAATTTTTTCGTGTCTTAGGGCCTTGAAAGAATAGGTTTTTTGCATCAAGAGGCTGTGAGGAAATAAGTAACATAGTTAATGAGGAAGGGGTATGCATCTTATCATCTTCTATTCTAGAATAAGAAACGAAAGAGAAAGGCTGCACATGAATCTGACTCTAGAAATGCCTGTGGAATGTCCATCATCGAGAAGAAGTCGATTCGCTGAAGCATAAAAGAGAAGGCGCGCAGCGATCTTATTAGTTTAGGCTTAGCGCCCTTGGGCCAGCCCTTAGCATCTCAAGAATGCGCTCTTCTCAAGCGAATCCAAATAGGTGTTGGTTTGCGCAATGGAAGAAGAAGGGGTTGCGCACGAAGAATACGATCTTTAGCAGACGGAATCGAGCAGACATGATCAATAATTAAAAAGAGGACAAGGGATGCTTGTTCGACCTTCGGGATAAACGCTCTTTGAATGGGTTCTTTGACAGATTGCCTTGCCGTTGCGCCCCTTGCCTTGATTACTTGATTTCCAGGGGAAGGCTTGGCAAAGAAGCTTGTGTCGGAAGAGAAGTGGAAAACTAAGCTGTTCGGGCTTAACCTGAACCTGATTGCCCTAGTAGGAGTCAGAATAAGGCGCGTAGCGCTTGAAGACAAGCAACTGACATCTCGGATCTTGCCATTGCCAGGAGCATGGATGCCGAGAATGCCCTGTTTGCAGCAAGTGAATCAGAAGGGGTTCCTTTTGCCGAATCGGTTCTTGTGCTAGAATCCGCAGCTATTGCTATTGAATTCCCTGCTAGTCTTAGTGCTACAGAGGCAGTAGCAGTTGCAAGACGCAAGGTTTAGAATCCACTATTTGATCCAAGGGATCTGTGTCACTGTCACTATGGTTAAGACATGCAATTGCAATTGGATGGTTGTACTGCTTCCTTTAGCATAAGCCTAGTTCTTCTAAGCCAGGCCCAGAGAGTTAGGGGCGTAAGGTCTTATCTGAGAAAGAAAAATCGGATATATATAGTGTAGATCCTAATAAATCCACTTAAGGAAAAATTAAGAATATGAATAAATAAGCATGAAATAGCACGAGGTGCTAAGGGGAATTTGTGATCGCCAGAGACGCGAACGCCTCAAAAGTTAAGAATAATAAATAGGGGGGGATCGCGATATAAATACCTTAAAAGCGCGGGTGATTGTGAATGCTCCTTTCTCTTCTAATCGGCCGGCCGATGAAGAGAGTTCTTCAATTAATTACCCTTGCAAACAAAAACAAACACCAACAAAGATATGGATTAGAAACATGGTGAGTGTAGCATCAAATTCATATATATAGATGAGCATGAAAACATGTGCAAGAACACACCTTAAGGGTGGTTGCCCTTAAACCCCTATGCAAAGAGGGTGTGGAAAAATATGATGAATGCAAAATAAAACAAGGGGAAAGAGTGCAATAGTTGCACTAAGGGGAGATACTCAACATAGTTGAGATAAAAATGTAAACATGAACATGAACATGCATGTATATGAACAAACCGATGATGATAAAACAAAAGTAAAGAGATGAGGGTGATCAAAGAAAATCTGATCATTTGCTCCTTGGCTTGGATTCTCGATGGGGAGAAAACTTCAAGAGGATGAAGAATGAAGCATAGAAGCCCCTCCTTCAGCCAGCAGCGACCTGCGTGAGAAGAAAAAGAAGAAAAAAAAAACAAAGAAACATAAGAAGAAGAAGAAGAACAGAAGAAGAACAGAACGGAGGGAGGAAGAAAGAGTTCGAATCCAACCGATTAACAGAGCTCAGAAGCTCTATTAATAAGATAGAAAAAGAGATAAGAAGGAAAGAGTCCAAAGGAGGAATAGATAAGAAGGGGCAAGAGCCCAAAGAGGGAAGGATTAAGCTGGGCAAGAGCCCAAACGAAGCAGGGACTCTCTGGGGAAAGGCTGCGTTCGTTCGGAACAAAAAAGTGAAACACGACCTGGACCAGGGCGTCAATTCAAGAATTGACGACCTGCACAAAGGGCGTTTCTTAAAAACACGCCCTGCACAAGGGCGTTTCTAAAAAACCAATTTTTAGAAATAAAAACTCCAATAGTACAACACGCCTCAACCAAAGCCACGTTTAAAAAACACGCCCCTGGGAAGGGCGTTAATTTCAAGTTTTTAAAGTGAGGGAAGTCGGTCAAACATGAAGAATTGACGCCCTCAGGCGTGGGCGTCCTTTCTCCAAGAAACGCCCTAGATCAGGTCGTGTTTTAAAAACACGCCCTTACCCAGGTCGTGAATTTCAAAATATTCAGATAAATGCCCAGAAAATCCAGAAAAATAGGAAAAAGGAGGAAATGAGGGAAAAATAGGAGAAATTCAAGAAAAGTGGGAAAAACCACTCAAACAAGCTAATTTGAGGGTCAAATGGGGCATTGCACGGCAATATGAAATATACTCAAAATAATGTCAATTTTAGCATGTCTACAGCTGCCCCGCCTTGGCATCTGCTTTGCAAGGGAGCGTAGCAAACTGAAAAGTAGATGCCAAGGTGTGATGAGACACGCAATCAACATCACTTGATGAGAATCAAATCAAAAGCACGAGATGAAGCAAATCTCGGGAAATTCAATGAAATCAACAATGTTTGGATAAAAGGGGAGTTGTGCACGCGGTGCACGAAGGAGATAAAATAAATGATCAACTTCCAGCGCGGTGGAAGTACCCCAGGTCACAAACCTGTAAGTTTCACAATTGGGGAGCGGTTACCAGCCAGCGGACGTGCTGCAGCCAAGGTGGATCAAAAGAAAGGATTAAAATAAGATGATAAAAATCTAAACAAGGAGCTTTCGAGAAAATGACCCAAAATAGCAACAAAACGAACTGAAGATTTAATCTGGCATGGAATATCTCATATCTGGAAAGATTAAGATCAACTTCAACCCTCAAAGTCAGCTCATCAGAATGATTTTTCAACAATTGTTTCAAATTCATACATGAATGCATGCTGGGTTTAAAGGGAAAAAAATCAAATGAAAATATAAGATAATCAAGGATAATATTGCTAAGCTGCCAAGACTGGGTCAAGAAACCGATTTCACGAGCTGATACTAAGCCGAAGCCCGTTTATCCACGCACCAACTCATAAAAAGGAACCATCGTCCCCAGTCTCGGACGGCTCAACGGCCTACCCGTATGACTGAGATGCCTCTGGAATCGTCATCGTTTTTGATGAAGGGGAACTCAAATTCCAGATTTACCAAAGTCACAAGGTCCTTGATATAATCTAGTAGCATATGTAACATATAGTAAAATGCATACAGGAGATGGTGGTGCAATGAGCATGGGAACTGAGAACTGAGCTGCAAGCACCGTGGGGCTTGGATGATGATGCCCAGTCGGTGGGACCAAGAGCTTCTTATCCTGCGCTCAAAAATTCATCAGCCAAGATATAAAAGATAACAAGCAATGAATAAGGTATTTAAGCGTAGCAAGCATAGCATGAATCAAAGCATCAATAGCATGTCACAACATAGTAACCATTATGAGTTGAATCATGATATTGCAAAGCATCATTGTTTGTTATTTTGTCATGAGGATGCCAACTTGGCTAATCAAGATTTGGAGTTGAATGATCAAAATCTGATAATGCCCATCGGCAGAATTGATCAAGAGAAATTAGTAGGAGTTGATTGAAAGATCTGGAGATGAATAATCAGAATGATAATCAGGAGATATAACCAAAATGATATAAGAAGGTGATAACCAAAAATGCCCAGGGTGGCATGTCATGAGAATATCGGGAGAATCAATAGATTGATAGCAATGAGTGGAGATAGGACTCATCCCGTGCTCTTGGTCCTTGCAAAACTGTTCCTGCAAAACACCATCAGAAAATATAATGCAATTTTTATGGAGTTTTTTTTGAAATATGGAAATTTTTATGTGATTTTTGAAAATATACTCAAATTTTTATGAATTTTGGAAAAATATGTAAATTTTTATGGGTTTTGAAAAATATTTCAATTTTTATGAATTTTGGGAAAAATATTCAAATTTTTATAGATTTTGGACAAGAAATATTCAATTTTGTTTGATTTTGGTTTGACATTGCTAAAGCAGCATCAAAGGGTGGATTAAACCACTGGCTAGGGGTCCTCGTTCCTTCCCCTTTTGCTAAAAACTGCCCAAAGCTGGGCGTGCAATTAAGGGTGGCGCCCTATAACCGACTGCCCTTGATCAACGGTATCCCTACGAAGGCCATACCTGAGAAATGTTCGGTCTTGGAGGGAGAAGAGAAGAATAATTGGAGATAAGCTTTATACAGGATGGGAGATGTCGGGACTTGAATTCTTTCCAAGGTGTTCCCCCTCAAAGAGGTAGTCTGTTGCGCCGGGGCTTTATGCCTTTGATTTTTAGACCCTTGACATGCATACGACCAGGATTTTCCCTGTGGGGACTTTTCCACTCTTGTCATGCCATAATTCACAATCTTGCTTTTATCGAAATTCTGACTTGATTTTCATAATAGCCCTTTTGGCGAGATGTATATCATGAAATTCATATTTAGTTTGGGTCAAGACTGCCCCTATTTGAGACTCCTCTCGTATTGGGGATTACCAAGGTTGGTCATCTCATCTGTCAACCTCTTTCCCCTGCACGTGGCCGAGTAAAGAAGAGAAAAGACTTTCAGATATACTCATGGCATGGCCAAGGTAGCAACGGTGTTTAACCAAAGGAGCCGGCTAAGGACGCCGTGAAGTGTGTGAGGTGCCCAGTTGAGGGTTGATCTTAACAAGCAGGGAGAGAATGTTGAATTCCCAGCGCGGGGTTCTTATTAACCAAGGTGCTGCATAAGCAAGCCTAAAGACTATTTTTAACAATGATTTAATTTAACAAAAGCCTAAGATAAAGATCTAAAACACCACTCTTAATCTTGTTAGGAAGCACTTCATTTTGAAAACCATGCGTGAAGTAATGAGGTAATGATATCATATAAATGCATACTTACGTCAATATATTACCTTGCAACCTTTGTTAAAGCAGCTACCGCGAGAGGTTGATCATCGTGGGATAGTCCTCTTAGGCAGATAAAGGATTGGAAGCAAAGGATTGAAAGTGGCTTAACAAGAAGGAGTGGTGCCAAGACCAGACTCAAACGAATAAGGAAAAAAAGGAAAAGAGGCGAGGGCTAGAACTCCCTCACTAAGGCGCGGAGACCCTGATCACATGGAACAGTCTACAGAAGGAGAGGAGAATTAGAAGGAGGAATGAGGACTAAAGCCTCGAAAGCAATGGGAGAATGGGCAGATGCCCAAGGCAGTGGATGTGAAGAAGTTGGGTCGGACCCAGAATCAGGAGGAATTATAAGAAGAAATTGATAGATGGAAAGAGGCGGATCTGGAGGGTCCGGAGGCGGAGGAGAATCGTGAGAGGAGAAATCATCTGGAGGCTCCGGAGGGATAAAATATCGAGGGACGCGATGCCCTGAGAAGAAATCTGAAAAAGAGTGATGAAAAAGGAAGAAGAGAACGAAGGAGGTGAGGTCTTGGAAGAACAGAAAGATGAACTGGAAGAAAGATGGATGGTCCGGAGGTTCCGTAGGGAGAAAATGGAAAGGGGCGCGATGCCCGAGAGATAAGTCCGGAGGTTCCAGAGGAAGAAAATGGAAAGGGGCGCGATGCCCGAGGGAAAGGTATGAAAGATCCGGAGACTCCGGAAGAATAAAGTGGAAAGGGGCGTGATGCCCTGGGGGAAAGTCCGGAGGTTCCGGAGGAATGAGATGGAAAGGGGCGTCATGCCCGGAAAGAGAATAGAGAGAATAAAACGGAGAATCCGGAGGTTCCGGAGGAATAAAATGGAAACGGGCGCGATGCCCGAGGGGAAAGTCCGGAGGTTCCGGAGGAAGCAAATCAGGAAGGAGAAGATGGAAAGGGGCGTCGTGCCGGAGGGAAAAGTCCGGAGGTTCCGGAGGAAGAAAATGCCGTGGGACGCGATGCCCTAGGAAGAAGGGAGAGAAATCTGGGAGATGAAAAGGTTGGAAAGGGGCGCGATGCCCGAGTAATGAAGATGAATATGAATAAGATGGGAAATGCGGAGGATTCGGCGGTGCCGGAAGGCGGGGAAGATACGAGTTTGGAGACCCGGGAAGCAGGAGGTGCAAATGCATATGAATGCAATAGAATGGACGTGATGAATGCAGTGAATGCATGAACGCAATGAAATGCAAAGAAGATGAGGAATGTGAAGGGTGAGAGGGTGAGATCCTCCTCTTTCCCCTGGGAGTGGCCCATGAAGAAAATGTGATAGACAAGAATATGGATGGAGTGGGATAGAGGGTGGATAAAGGAGTGGAAGACCCCTTAGTGCCAAAATAACCGCCCCTCCATGGCAGCGAAAGTGTATAGCCAATTGGCCCAATGGAAGAAGCTTCAGTAATAAATAACAACCCCCTTGGAAGGCAAAGAACAACAATGTGAGAGAATTGGAAAGTTGGAACATGAAGCATTGTGCTACCCATTAACTGTGGCGTATATGGAGTGTTGAACAAAATGGGCATTCGCCCCTTGCATGGAAGAATGGATTCAGGATTTGGAAATTGGAACAAGGGGTGCCCTGCCCGGCCCTTGGGTGACATCAACACCTGGCATTCTCTTCTGAACAATGACGGTGACTTGGCCTCCGCGACCATGCTTGGCACAATAATCCGGATTGGCATCCGGTAAATGAATTCTTGAATCTTGAATCGCATAGCCGTGGCCAAATCTATCTTGCCCGGCTCTTGATCATCCTTGACGCAAGTACTTATAGCAGCGTTCCCCTTCCGAGTAATAAGGGGAGGTGAGGCGGAGGCGGAAGGCTCCGTGGATGGTGGAGGTATAATGGAAAGTGTAATGGGAGGTGTTGTAGAAAGGATGAGTGGAAGTGGAGGTTCAAACACGCCGAGCTTCTCCCTTTGCTCGAAAGCAGTCGGGGTTGGCTTGAGTGCAAAAAGTGGTGGATCCTGCTCAGGACTAACCATAGGTGAAGGGTTAAGTGGTGGAGTAGGCAATGTGGGTTTTGGGGTTAAAGGGATAAGGGAAGGTTGAGGTGGTGGTAATGGGCGGTTAATTGGGGAAGATTCGAAAGTGGGCTCAGTGGAGGCTGGTGATATAGAGGTTAATGGCATAGCTGGTAGAGGTGTAATTGATGGGGGTTTAATTGGTGAAGGTGTAATTGGTGGAAGTACAATTGTGGGAGGTGTAATTGGTGGGGGTTTGTTGCGGAGAAAATGCCGAACGGGGCGAGCGGCGTTGGGAGTGGGAGGAGACTCAAGATGTGTCGGCGTGGGTGATTGAAATATCGACCCATCGTCGTAACACCAAGAGGTCTCAAAAACAGGGGTAGGGTTAGGGACGGTGGCTTCATCCTGAGCAGGAGGTTCATCGAATGATAATGGGGGAAGTGGAAAGCGAAGGAAACTCGGAAGGGGTGCCTGCGGAGCTTCATCATCGTATACCGGCTCAAGTGCTTCAATTGCCGATTCTTGCTTGCTTGAAACGCCAATGTCGCAGTCATCCATCCTATCCTTCCACTCTCTCTCCATCTTTGTAATGTCATTTAGGAAGGCATGGAGAGGGTTGACCGGAGTGGGAGGAGCCGTGACCTTCTTTAATTGTTCCTCCATTAAAGTGATTTTGTCAAGAAGAGTTTGCTGGAAGGGGGTGACTTGAGCAACCGAGGGTTGGCAGGGCCTTGAAGGAGGGGTTGTATAAAAAGGCCGTGGAGGGGAATCAACCGGCTGACCCGTAGAAGAACTCGGATGGACCGGATTACAAGAAATATAAGGGCCTCGGGGCCGCGATGGAGGAGGAATAGAAGGAGGCGGGTGATGGGCCACCCGAGGAGGAGTGTGAATAGAAGGAGATGGGTAATGGGCTACCCGATTAGGATTGTGAATAGACAAGGGAGGTGGGTGATGGGCCACCCGTGTAGGATTGGAAGGAGGATGAGATGAATGAGATGCACCCTCAACGGCGGCCTTAAGGGCTTGGATCTGTTGAGGGGTGAGATGATCTAATGCGTGCAAGATTCGGGAGACCTTCTCATCATTGGGAGGGGACGGCCCTAAGGGAATAGTGGCCCGAAATTGAGTAGGGGGACCATGAGAATGGACATTGCCCATGGGCTGGGCATGACCATAAGAATGAGGATGTGGTCCCTTGAGAGTATGGTGAGAATTTTGACGAACATGTTGAAATTGAGGGGAATAAGATGTGCCAGGTTGATCACCCTCATGAACATTAATTGAATTGAACATGTTATTTTTCCTATCATGGTAAGCTATCATGCAATCAAAATAATGTGCAAACAATTGGCAAAGAAACACACCCAAGTTGAAATGGTTACCTTGATTTTTATGTTCGAACCTTGGTGCATTAATGAATTTATGCAAATTGATATGATTCACACAAGGGGAGGAGCCTAGTTTCAATATGATTTAACTCCAATGCCAACTAGGAACACTCTCTCACCACGTTTAGGCCAACTAATTCGGGACTTCAAAGGGTACAACCTGCCCGGCGTCCGTGAGGGAATCCACGGGTGCGGGGACTTATGGAGGCTTAGAAAAGGGATTTCCGGTCCAAAGAGACGGAATGCTCAATGGAGGGTCGTCCCGATTCCAAGAGGGTGTGTGGAATCCTAGTGAGGAGAGAGGAGGTCTCCCAAACCAATGCAAAGATGAATGAATGCAACAGATATAGGCAAGCCACAACGATAAACAAGAGCAATCAATATGGTAATCACTGGAGCACAGGTCTGAAAAAACACAGGAAGAAGACGACCGGGGGAAGGTCACTATCAGCAAAGAGACGCCCTGGGGCAGGGCGTGAATCACTGTGGAGGGCCCACAGGAGCGAAAAAATGCGCCCTGATATGGGACGCTACAAACCAAATAAACGCCTCCTGGTGAGGGCGTCAACTCGTAAAGGGTGCACGGCCAAATTAAGACACGCCCCTGGCCGAGGCGCTATGCAATAAAAAGGCGCCCTGTGGCAGGGCGTTAATTCACAAAGCACCAGGGACGCGCTGGAAAACGCCCTTGCCAGAAGGCGTTAGAGAATCAAAAGGCACCCTGTCTGGGGGCATTAATTTTAAACACGCCCTAGGTTGAGGCGTTAATTCACAGGAAGCTCAACGACCGGCAAAATGAAAACACTCACAGTCACACAAATAAGGCAATCAACAGGATATCATGCTCATTAAGATTTTTTTATTTTTAGGAGGATAAGTGGAATTTCTAAAAAGAAGATCTACTAAACTAGCCAATCACTAGTGAGGAGAGTGCAAAGCACAATAGAGGGTGCCCGTGGGACACAAGGGAAAGGGTACCGAGGGTACCAAGGGGAAAGGGCACGCGAGGGTGCCAAAGGGGAAAGGGGTAATCAAAAAAAGGAACAATAGGGGTCCCACCGTGATCGCCAATTTGTAGATCCTAATAAATCCACTTAAGGAAAAATTAAGAATATGAATAAATAAGCATGAAATAGCACGAGGTGCTAAGGGGAATTTGTGATCGCCAGAGACGCGAACGCCTCAAAAGTATAAGAATAGTAAATAGGGAGGGATCGCAATATAAATACCTTAAAGCGCGGGTGATTGTGAATGCTCCTTTCTCTTCTAATCGGCCGGTCGATGAAGAGAGTTCTTCAATTAATTACCCTTGCAAACAAAAACAAACACCAACAAAGATATGGATTAGAAACATGGTGAGTGTAGCATCAAATCCATATATATAGATGAGCATGAAAACATGTGCAAGAACACACCTTAAGGGTGGTTGCCCTTAAACCCCTATGCAAAGAGGGTGTGGAAAAATATGATGAATGCAAAATAAAACAAGGGGAAAGAGTGCAATAGTTGCACTAAGGGGAGATACTCAACATAGTTGAGATAAAAATATAAACATGAACATGAACATGCATGTATATGAACAAACCGATGATGATAAAACAAAAGTAAAGAGATGAGGGTGATAAAAGAAAATCTGATCATTTGCTCCTTGGCTTGGATTCTCGATGGGGAGAAAACTTCAAGAGGATGAAGAATGAAGCATAGAAGCCCCTCCTTCAGCCAGCAGCGACCTGCGTGAGAAGAAAAAGAAGAAAAAAAAAACAAAGAAACAGAAGAAGAAGAAGAAGAACAGAAGAAGAACAGAACGGAGGGAGGAAGAAAGAGTTCGAATCCAACCGATTAACAGAGCTCAGAAGCTCTATTAATAAGATAGAAAAAGAGATAAGAAGGAAAGAGTCCAAAGGAGGAATAGATAAGAAGGGGCAAGAGCCCAAAGAGGGGAGGATTAAGCTGGGCAAGAGCCCAAACGAAGCAGGGACTCTCTAGGGAAAGGCTGCGTTCGTTCGTAACAAAAAAGTGAAACACGACCTGGACCAGGGCGTCAATTCAAGAATTGACGACCTGCATAAAGGGCGTTTCTTAAAAACACGCCCTGCACAAGGGCGTTTCTAAAAAACTAATTTTTAGAAATAAAAACTCCAATAGTACAACACGCCTCAACCAAAGCCACGTTTAAAAAACACGCCCCTGGGAAGGGCGTTAATTTCAAGTTTTTAAAGTGAGGGAAGTCGGTCAAACATGAAGAATTGACGCCCTCAGGCGTGGGCGTCCTTTCTCCAAGAAACGCCCTAGATCAGGTCGTGTTTTAAAAACATGTCCTTACCCAGGTCGTGAATTTCAAAATATTCAGATAAATGCCCAGAAAATCCAGAAAAATAGGAAAAGGAGGAAATGAGGGAAAAATAGGAGAAATTCAATAAAAGTGGGAAAAATCACTCAAACAAGCTAATTTGAGGGTTAAATGGGGCATTGCACGGTAATATGAAATATACTCAAAATAATGTCAATTTTAGCGTGTCTACATATAGGTGGGCAATAGCGGATTTATGGTCAATCAGGTGAATCCCGAACAGCCTAGTCTATCCCGAAAGTGCCACACCCTATTTTGCATTCGATGCCATCGTCTGTACTTAGCATGCCTCCTGAAATCCTTATAAGGATTAAAGGCAGAAGTGCCACAGCTTCTGATTCATGTGCATAGGCGCTTAGAGCCAGTAGTTTCCCCTGGATTCCTCAAATGTGATTGCAGATGATCTTCTCTTCTCGGGCAGTTAATCAATATCCCCAATATCGGCAATCAAGGTACGAATATCGGCAAGCAAGGTGACGAAGGAAAGTCATCAGGCCAGGCTCAGGCTAAGAGCCTATTCATGTGCAGCGCTAAATTCAATAATATTGGAAATAGCCTACCAGCTGGCTCCTGTCCAGTTGGTTTCGAATTCCTACACCTTCATTTTTTCTTTCCTCGCTCTCTATGGCTCGTGCGGCGTGGCTATTTCTTTAGATCTTTTTCACGCCTTCTTCGAGCTGAAGGAACACGCCCATGCCGGGAAGGGCTTCTTCTTTGTTTAGGCGAGGAGAGGGAGGAGTTGTGTGACTCTCTCCCCTCTAGATTCCTTGCACAAGGGGTGGAAGACTCAATTTTTCTGGGTGGGATTCACCAAAGTTGGCTATATGTGGGATTTCCCTGTCGAGCTGAAACTTCCACTGGTTCTTCCCGAGAAGCCTCTAGCGATCTCACTGGATTTAGAGATGGAGATTCAAATTGTGTAGGATAATCACCGGTCGATCGCCGAGCTGCCTTTGTCGAAGATTTCTCTCATCGAGCGTTGCCTGATGGTAAGGACCTCAGAACCCTTTACTGCACGATGTGGAGCCTTTATTGACGAGATGCCTTTGGTGAGCAGATGCGAGGTGCGGTGAGGACGAGGAACCATCGCCAGAACTGGAGGTCACCGAGCGAATGGAGGCCGTCGCCTCATATGCGCCTAGGGCTCCCGAGGATTCTTCCTCCCGAGATAAGGGCAAACGAGTCGCTAGTGAGGATGACCCGGGGCGACGAGGATCCAAATGGAAAGCTCCAAGGGCGCCACTACTGTTAGGGGTGATGAAAGACTTGATCGCCGAGAAGAGTAGGCAGAATAAGACAAAGGTCCCTCCTTCAATGGCGGAGTCTCTGGCCAAGGGTACCCATTGCTCGGGCTCGTTAGCGGCCGTGTTGAAGAGATACGAGCCGATCGAGGAGATCACCATCGATTTTGCGGGGGCGCGAGGAGCGGGGGTCGGCTCTGAGGGTCCGATCGAGCCTGCAGAGGTGCACACAGAAGAGGTTGGTTCTGGGGTCCCTGCTGGGCCGAGTGTTGTTGCATCGAGCTCGGGAGTCGTTGGAGAAGATAGTCCCGTGCAGATTCCGCCTTGGAGGGGTTCTACTCTACAGCAAGGGCGGTTTTGTTGTATCCATGTGGTTTTGATGATGTCAAACACCGTAAGTCCTCATGAGACTATGCATTGGAGTTAGTGCACTTGCATGAAGTCATATTCTGCTGATTTCAAGTCGGTGCATACATATTAACAAGTTGGAGCATAATCATAATATTATGTTCATTTAATCAAATAGATTGTATGCATAACTGTGCTTTGAATATTGTGCATTTGGTCACTATGCATTGGGTTTGCTGATGTCCTTGTAATCAATTGCATGATATTTACATTTTCAGATTGATGCATTTTCATGATTCATAAAACTTAATCACGTTGATGCTCATACTGCCTGCTTTGTTCATAATGTTTATGCACATAATACTAAGGTCGATGCTAGTGTGTACGTTTACTCACTAAGGTTGACGCTAGTGTGTAAGTGCTTCCTACTAAGGTTGGTGCTAGTGTGTACGTTAACTCACTGAGGTCGGCGCTAGTGTGTATGTGCTTCCTACTAAGGTCGATGCTTGTATGACAGGGGTAGCAACCTCAGGTCAGTGAACATCCAGTCTGCACGGGACTAAGGTCGAGACACATCTTGGTAACGCAGAACAAAGGTTGATGCACCTTAGTGATTTCAAGATTACAAGGTTGGTGCACATCGTCACACTTTAATACCAAGGTCAATGCACTTGAAGAACTAAGGTCGATGCTACCTCAGCGCATATGAAGAAAGGTCGGTGTACATTTTGTTAGTCAAGACATAAGGTCGATGCCTCTTTTGCTCTTCTGCATATAAAGTCCGTGCAACTTTTCTAAACTGCTAGCAAGGGTCTAAGCACATTAGTATTACAAGGTCGGTGCATCAACATAATCAAATGTATAGACATCAACTAACAAGGTCTGTGCACATGTGGAAGGTCAGTGCAGCTACTTCAGTTCTACCTAGTGAGGACGATGCTACTAGTCAATCATACAAGATCAGGTCCATGCATATTGCATATTCACATACATAAGGTGGTTGATGAAATGCCTGAGTGAACACTGGGTTGACAACAGCGACACTGAAGTAAAAGCGTGCAATTATGGCACAGCGGGTGAATGGCATGTGACCACTTTAACACTTGAAAGGGGTATCTGAGGAATTTCATCCAACACCTTAGATGCAATACCTGCGCCCATCACACGTGCGGATTCTTTTGGCGCGAAAAGGCATGACCACATGGCAGAACTCCAGCAATGATGGGCACATGATCCAAGAAATTATGGCACGCCATTCTCAGAGGTTTCCAAAAGAATATTTAGTGTCAGGTGGACCAATAAGAGATCACTTGTTTTTTACCTCATCAAACTCAACTGAGACTCTGTTCTTTATATAAAGAGGTCTCCTCCCTCGAAGAAAGGTGTTGAAGCTACCGCCATCACTACCGTTGCATATTCTGAGAAAGAGAGAGCCATTGCTGAAGAATTAGAAAGAGAGCATCATCCTGAGGGGAAGAAAGTTCTAAGTGCAGCCAGCCCTTGTCCTTAGAAAACTCGCTTCTAACTGAAGCTACATTGTTTTGCCATTTTTCTATTCGAATCCTTTCAATTTCATTCTGTTCCTCGTTCTGAATTTGTTCTCTCTATGGTTTCAGAGGAAGAGAGGCCTGAGACCTCTGGTCATTGGTGATTTGTTGGGAGCAAATCATTGGGTTCCCTATTGGTCTAGAGGAAGGGAGATTGATCCTCCAGGTTTCTCCTTCTGGGTTTTTTTAGAAGAAGCAAGGAGTTGTTCATTGGGGAAACTGTGTAACATCGTCTGTTGCAGACTGAGTCTGCAGTGATTTTTGCTTGTCTTAAGCAAGAGAACCTCACTCGCTTTGAGTAAAGGAGTGGACGTAGGCAGATCTTCGATCTGGCCAAACCACTATAAAATTACCGGTGCTCTGTCTGATGGTTTGTTAACTGGGTTTTTTTTCATTCCTGATTCCATTGCGTTGATTACTTAGCTTCTCTCTCTGAATCAACCGCTACTTCTATATGGTATATCAAAAGGCTTAGCTGAAAGGATAGTTTCATCTATCTAGAAGGCTATTTCTTGTGTTTGGAGATCTTCTGATCAACCCTCCGCCTAGTACTAGTGTTCATGGTTGCAATCGCTCAAAGGTTTATTTTGTTTTCATCTGGCATCTCCTCAATCATTTAGATATCTTTGCTTTTTCTTCCATATATGCACTCTACATGTTTGATGTGTGTTTCCTTTCAAGCGTAGAATACTTCTAGGTATGTCGTTGGTCCGTTGGTTAATCTCTCCACTGTTTTATCGGTTGGCATTTGTCATCGTGATCTACTTTCAGATCTTCTTGTGCACTCTATCTATTTGAGCTGTGCTTCGTTAAGTGTGTGAGAGTTATCGTTCCTTATTGTTGATACCTATTTATAGATTAGCTCTCAGCTTTTCGTTTGGCAAATAATTTTTATTAGACATACATATTCATCCCCCCTTCTTTATCTGTCTTCTTGTCTATCAATTGGTATCAGAGCAAGTTTTCCATCATGTGGTCCAACGACTAGGAAAGACCTGAAACAAGCAATCCGCGTTGCTACATAGCTGAAGGGCACTCAATAAACAGACCTCTTTTCTTCAATGGTACTAACTACTTATATTGGAAGAACATGATGGAGGTATTTCTATGCGCTCAGACCCATGAACTATGGAGGGTCATCACCACTGGACCATTCGAGCTTCTTGAAGATGAAACCACTTGGAGCAGGGAGCAGATATGCATTTCAACTGTGAATTGGACTGCAATGAACATCATGCAGTGTGTTGTCCACCCAGAGGAGTATTCCAGAATCTCAGCATGCAAGACAACCAAGAAGATGTGGGATGAGCTCCAACTGATCTATGAAGGTACATCTCACGTGCGAGCCATGAAGGTAAACACGCTTACTTCTGATTATGAACTGTTTAAAATGAAATATGAGGAGTCCATATCAGAAATGTATGCTAGGCTCTCACAGATCACCAATAGCTTGAAGTCTCTGGGCAAGTAGATTCAGGATAGTGAACTTGTTAGGAAAATCCTGAGGTCTTTAACCCCTATGTGGCACACAAAAGCCACGGTTCTAGAGGAATCCAAGGACCTATCTACCATGACCATCACAGAGTTGATAGGATCCTTGATGGCTTACGAAATAAATCTTAAGAGGAATACATAAGAAAACAAGAGAGGAAAACACATAGCTCTTAAGGTATCCAGAAGCAGTGGTGAGAGCAACGATGAATATGAGAATCTCTCAGGTCTCGATGATGAGCAACATGCTATGCTTACCCGATAGTTTCAAAAATTTCTGAGAACCACATGTAAGACCTTAAGGAGAAGAAAGGGAGAACATGATGGTAAGAAGTTCAATTTTAAATTTGAAAAGAATAGAAGTTCTGACAAGTTTACATGTTATCATTGTAAAAAACCAGGACACATAAAAAGTGAATGTCCGGAGCTCATGAAAAAGTACCCAAAGGTGCAGAAGAAGAAGCCTCAAGCTATGGTCTGCATGTGAAGTGATGAGGAGGAAGACCCTGAGGGCGGATCTTCAGAAGAAGAAGACCAAGAAATATGCCTTATGGTCAACAGTGACGAAGAGGTAACCAACATCTTTAAGAATTTTTCCATTGATGACTGGGAAGATGCCTATGCTGAACTTTAAGATAAGTTTAACACACTAAGTAAAGAGCATAAGCTGTTAAAGAGGAAACTGAATACTGCTATCGAAGGTCAAGTTCAAATTACTAAAGAAGAACAAAAGTTCAAGGAAGAATTAGATGAGATGAATTCTCTCAGGAAGGAAAACGAAGACCTAAAGTTTGAAAACAAAGAAGTTCGAAAACAACTTGATGAATTCAAGCTAAAACTTCAAGAAAGCCGAAATGAAAACAAGTTGATCACTGAAAAGAATGAAGCAGTTAAAAATATGAACTCTGAATTTCAGAAAAATTGTGACAAACTACAAAAAGAATTGGAAGACAAACAAACCACTCTAGAGAAATTTGTTCAAGGAAAAACAAACATGGATACCATGCTAGGTATGAGAGTTAACTTCAACAAAGAGGGTCTAGGCTATGACCCAACACACAAAAAACCCTTTGAGTTTAAAACTGTAACATTCTGTCCAGGAAAAGGGAAAGAGAAACTGAACACACCATGCAGCTCCAACACTGCTCAGAAAGTCTAGCAACCAAGGATAATGAACTTCATAACAGCCAATTCAACAAACCATGCTAGACAACAAATTAAAACTGGGAAGAATTCAGCTAGGCAAGCTGCCATGCCTCGACACAACACTTCCATTCCTCAAAACAGAAATATTAACAGGTCAAGGTATGTGACCCAGAATAGAAATTCATCAATCTATAAAAACATGGGTCAATACAAAGAAAACTGGGGAAATTATGTCCATCCACAGAAATTCTTTAATGAATGTCTTTCCTAGACAGAATGGGTACAAAAGATACCCGAGAAATCAACAGTCCACCAACAGGAAAAGATTCCTTTTTAATAGGTCAAGTGGACAAAATTTTAGTCATAACTTCAACAAAACTGTCAACAAGATGCAAAATAAAAATACTTTGAAACAGTTTTGGATTCTAAAAACCCTGCTTAGGGATTTGAATAATGTCTTTGGACCCAATCTGTTTTGGGTTCCAAACTATTCTGCTTGATATATTTTTCTGTAGGTTGTTCTGACAGCCGAGCATAACAGATGGTACCTGGACAGCGGTTGCTCTAGACACATGACAGGTGATGAGACCAAATTCACTAACTTGGAAATGAAGGTAGGAGGTTTGGTCAAATTTGGAGGGAAGAATAAAGGTAAGATCATAGGGACAGGCACAGTTGGTAAGTTTCCCTCAAGTGTCATTGAAAAAGTCTTACTTGTAGAAGGTCTTCAGCACAACCTGCTTAGCATTAGTCAGTTATGTGACAAGGGTCACAAAGTACTTTTTGATAATAAAGCATGCAAAATTTTTGAAGTTAATTCTGACAAAATCATGTTCTTAGGACATAGAGTGAATAATGTCTACATTGTAGACCTTAATGAAAATTCAGAATCAAACCTTTGTTTATCTGCTGATTTAGATAATAATGCTTACAACTAGCACAGACGGTTAGGACATGCTAGTTACAGCACATTAAATAGATTAGTGAAGCATGATCTGGTTAGGGGGTTACCTAAAATAAAATTCAACACAAATTCAAAAATCGGTGATGAATGTGCTCTGGGTAAAGAAACCCGGAAGTCCTTTAAACTAAGATCTGAGCCATTGTACTCAAGGCCAATGGAATTGTTGCATATGGATCTTTTTGGTCCTACTAGAACTCAGAGTCTGAATGGTAAAAGGTTTGGGTTTGTGATCATTGATGATCATTCTAGGTTTTCATGGATATTTTTCCTAACAAATAAAAATGATGCCTTTCAAAAATTCAAACAGTTTTTCATTAAGATTAAATAAGAAGGAAAACACAGAATTTGCACATTTCAATCTGACCATGGAGGAGAATTTGAAAACTCCATATTTTTTGATTTCTGTGAAAATGAGGGACTAACTCATAAATTTTCTTCTCCCAAGACACCCGATCAAAATGGAATTGTGGAGAGGAGAAACTGAACTATTGTGGAGATGGCCTGAACTATGCTGATTGAGAGTCAACTACCAAGGAAGTTCTGGGCAGAGGCGGCCAACACAGCATGCCATACAATCAATAGGGCCATGGTAAGATAAATCTATAATTAAACCCCTTATGAACTTCTGAAAGGTAAGAAACCTAACTTGGCTCACTTTAGAATCTTTGGTTCCAAATACTTTATTCATAATAATGACAAGAATGACCTGAATAAATTTGAAGCTAAAAGTAACCCTGGAATCTTTTTAGGATACTCTGAAGTGTCTAGAGCTTATAGGGTTTTCAATATCTCTGAACAAAAAGTTGAAGAGTCTCCACATGTTATTTTTGATGAAACAAAAATTGCCACTAATCTTGTAGATGATGACATGGAATCCAAGCATGATGGAGAGTTCTTGGAGGACAAGTTGAATGAAGAAAATCCAGAACCTACTGCATCAAGAGCCCCTGTTCAGGGTGAGTCAACCGAACCAGTTGAGTCCTCAACAAACTTAAAATTTTTGAAAGATCATCCTGTACAGAATATTATAGGCAACTTACATGATCCCCCTAGGACTAGGTCATATTATAGAGATGTAAATAACCAAATCTTAGTTGTATTAATGTCTCATATTGAACCCAAATCTGTAGAAGATGCACTGAATGATGAATCTTGGGTTAATGCAATGAATGAGGAACTAGGACAATTTGAACGAAATAATGTTTGGAAACTAGTTCCTAGACCTGAAAATGCAACTGTCATTGGAACAAAATGGGTTTTTAAGAATAAAATAAATGAAGATGGAATAATTTCAAGAAATAAATCTAGATTGGTAGCTAAAGACTACTGGCAGGAGTTTGGAGTAGATTTTGATGAATCATATGCTCCTGTTGCTAGGTTAGAAGCTATAAAGATTTTACTAACTTTTGCTTGTTCCAAAAATATTAAACTTCACCAAATGGATGTTAAGAGTGCTTTCTTGAATGGAGTCATCAAAGAAGAGGTTTTTGTCGAATAACCCCTTGGATTTCAGATGTCTGCACACCCTAACCATGTTTACAGGTTGAATAAAGCCTTATATGGACTGAAACAGGCCCCTCGGGCCTGGTATGAAAGGCTGACAGAATTTTTGCTCAGCAAGGGCTACAAAAGAGGTAAGGTGGATCCGAATTTATTTATAAAGGTTCTAAATAAAAATCTCATCATAGTTCAGGTATATGTAGATGACGTTATCTTTGCCTCAACATGCACTGAACTATACAATGAATTTGCTCAATTGATGCCTGATGAGTTTGAAATGTGTATGGTCGGTGAATTGAAATACTTTCTTGGCTTGCAGGTTCAACAGTTGGAAGATGGATGTTTTATCAACCAGACCAAGTACACCTTGGAAATCCTCAATAGGTTTGGCATGGATAATTTAAAGCATATTTCAACTCCAATGGGTACCAATACATCGTTAGATGCAGATGAATCAGGTAAAGAAATTGATGCAAAATTATATCGAGGTATGATCAGATCTCTACTCTACTTAACTGTCTCGAGACCTGATATTCAATTCTGTGTAGGTATGTGTGCTAGATATCAAACTAGGCCTACTGAATTGCATCTAGCTACAATAAAAAGAATCTTCAGATATATATCTGCCACACACACTTTAGGTTTATGGTAACCTACATCACACACCTTAGATCTAATTGCTTATGTGGATGCAGACTGCGCTGGCTGCAAACAAGATAGAAAAAGCACTAGTGGGCATTGTCAGTTTTTAGGTGGGTGTCTGGTTTCTTGGGGTGAACTGTTTAAAATGAAAAAGCACTAGTGGGCATTGTTGCTACAGGGAGTTGTGGTACACAGGTAATATGGATCAAGCACTAGCTTCAGGACTACCAAGTAGACATGGACTGCACACCCATATACTGTGATAATACTAGTGCCATTAATCTTACAAAAAATCCTGTCCTGCATTCACGCACCAAACACATTGAAATCAGACATCATTTCATCAGAGATGAGGTTTCTAAAGGCACTTTTGAATTAGTCCATATTGGCACTGCACATCAAATAGCTGATATCATCACTAAGCCATTGGATAGTGGAAAATTCACCACCTTAAAAAGAGAATTGGGCATTTTTAAATCTCCTTGAATTCTGAATTCCTTGAATAAAATGTATCCATGCTTTTGTGTCAAACATTGAGCTACATACCATTCTCATTTGTATACATCTACATTTAGCATATGTCATACTTTAGTGAATTGCATTAGCATGCATAACCTGTTGGTATATCAAATGGAAAGCTGGGAGAAGGTCAGATCCCTTCTGACTGGAAACCCACTTCATGTGTGTGGTGGTCATATGACCTACGTTCTCCGCCTGGTACCACATGTTCATTTACATGTAAACCAAGTTTAATGCCCATAACATGTTCTTTTCAACATATCAGTACATCTTGCATTCGAAGTGTCTGCATTCCTGATTCATAGTGTGAGGGGGAGCTTCGTTATTTTGTCAGCTGGGAAATTTAGGGGTGCTGATTCAAAAGATGTTGAGAGGTCTAGCTACTGCACAAAGCTCATTAAAAGTCCTATACAGTCTACTCAAAAAAAATTAGAAACTCATAACTTTCTTAAACTTTTAAGTTTGAGTAACTGAGATTTAGCTAAAAAGCTTCTACCCAATAATCCTGCATAGACCTGGACAAAGAATCTGAAGATTATCCTCCTACATAATTAATGAGCATGGATCAAAGTTGAAACTCGTATGTCATGAAATCTCCTAAAAGCTTGAAAATTAAACTTCTGGAAGTGAATTCTCTAAGAATCAGTACATGCGGTATTGTCTTCAAACATCTTATACCAAAATATAAATTTTTTTTTGGGGGCATCAAAATCTCAGAGCAATGATCTGGTTACCGAGAAACTAGATGATTCATCAAAGAAATGATACTTATTCTATGTCATGAAGTGCCAGATTATCTCTGTTTAAAAACCTTGTGGAAAATTGAAATTCATGGCAGAGCCATGGCATTAAAGTGTTGAGTAACTAGGGATTCTGACCTCTGATCAAGGTGTCTCCTCATGCAAAAAGACACTTCAAGTGCTGACTCTATTTTCTAAAGAGAAGTAATACGGTTATCACACTGAGTAACGGGGAGTCCGGCCTTTAATCAATGTGTCTCCTCATGAAACAATGTGTGATTTACCAAAATTACTCATGGCAATTTCGCTGCTCAAAAAAGATATATCTGTCAACCCATCTGTCTCAGAAATGAATGGTAGACTGTTTGTCCTCAATACCTTTGGATCAATTTGCAGTGGATTAGTATCTAGCAGTTTGATCAGTACAGCATTTAAAATGATCTTGTTGGACATGGATGGACACTAAGATCTAAAGGGGGGTGAATAGATCTACCCCTTAAAAACACAAGTAAGTAAAGACAGTGGAATTAACTGTTTTGCTATGAAGCAATCGGATAAAGCAGATCTCACTAAACAATCTTATGCATTCATCTAAGCGAGAAATAAGCAAACAGGATGCGCACACGAGCAACAAGAGCAAAATCAAACACACAGAGACACCAGAAGTTTCAGGTGGTTCGGCTTTCACCTACATTCACCCCACACTCAGACTGAGTGTGGATTACTGCTGATTCACAGCTTCAATCCGCTGATCCACAAATTCGGGGATTGGATCTTTACAAACCGCTGATCCATAACTTTGGGGATAAAATCCCAGACCGTTGAGCCACACAGCTTGCTACCGCTGAGCTTTACAGCTTGGCTGATCGGGGACTCACCCTCGCACGCTGACACACAACTTGACAGAGTTTAGAAAAATAAAAATGGAAGACGAAAAATAGAAATGTAGCTCTCAATGAGCAGATTGACTCTGGATTTGATCCACGAGTCAATTACATAAACCAATCCTCTGAAACTCTCTCCGATCTAAAACTTTTGATCCTTTTCTCTCCTTCTAGCTTCTCCTCTCTCACTCTGGCTCTCTTCAGGTTGCTCTGTCTTTTCTCAAGGGCTTCTCGCTCTTTTTTATCAATCTTTCGATTTTCTTTTTCTTCAAAAAGGGGCTCATATATATATATATATATATATCTGTGTGTGTGTGTGTGTGTCTTCTGTCTTCAGGCCCCCACTAGCTCATGCATTGGGCGTGTGGAGAGCTCACTCCCGCCTTTTTGGAGACGACACGCGTCAGGAGAAGATAGGTGAGCATATCTGCGTGGCAGAATCCTCTGGACGTTTCTACCTTGGAACACATGCTCAATCATGAGCTTCCTTGGTACACATGCTTTACCTTGCAATTCAGACAAGAATTAGTTAAGAGAAAAGATGCACTGAGCGTGATTTGGCATGAAATGGGGTATGCATAGACATTCCAAGCAAACATAGCATATATGCACAGACCCTTCTAAGCCAATGGCATGACCTATATCGACGTATTAAATCAATGCAAGATGTGCACATACCTTCTTGTACGTTCAACAAGAAAACGTGCACAGACATTATGTGCACGATGAACATAATGCACTGACTTATGCATGCATGGACACAGGTGCACAGACCTTTGTAAACATGTATGCACAGACTTTGATGTGCATATAGGAAGTATGCACAGACCTTGATGCACATATGAGAAAGTATGCACGGACCTAATGTGGTATATGCAAAGTATGCACAGACCTGTTTGATGAGATGTGCACAGACCTCATCTGCCATAAATGAAGTGTGCACCAACCGTTTGCCTTTGAAACCAAACATTGCACCGACCGTGCTTGTGTAGAGAAGGCATTGCACTGACCTTGTTTAACGAAGAGACAAAAATAATGCACCGACCCCATATGCTTACAGCAAACTTGCACCGACTTGCTACAGTAACATGCATTGACCTATATGCAGGCTACAGTGATATGCACAGACTTTATTATGAACAATTCTGCCTTTGCACAGACCTATATGAACTGACTATAGGATCTTGCATCGACTATGTTCTACCTAACGAAAGATATGCACAGACCTTAACGTGTGTGATGCAAAACATGCACCGACGTTATGTATTGAGGTAAACATATGCACATACCATTATGAGCAGAAAGCTGAAATGTGCATCGCCGTTGTGTACCAGACAACATAGTATGCATAGACTCTCTATGCAATAGGCATAAATAATGCACAGACGTTGTTAACTTGATCAACGAAGGATGCACAGAGTCTGTACTCGAGAGACAAACTATGCACATGCATATTTTAAGTGAAATGCATGTACATTGACTTATGAAATGCTAACATTTCTTAGACTCAATATTTATCAACATCAAAGGACTAAAAAGTAAAAGGAATTATTGCCTATCATGTTGTCAATCATGTTTGCCAATCATCAAAACAAAGTAAGAAACAAATGCGTAGAATTCTTATTGTCCAAACACATATGACATCATACACATGAGTCATAGTGTTTGTCATCATCAAAACATAAAATCCAACATTCTCTCCCTTTTTGATGATGGCAACACATTTATATTTTGAAGAATGCATTTTAGATTCTGATGACAACAGTGTTTTTATTAAAAGACAAAATATTGCACAATGCAAAGGATGCATGCAAAACAAATGCACATGCTCCCCCTTTATGCAGAACTCTTTCACTCACCATAGTAACATCATAATCAACTACCAAAATCACTCCCCTTTGCCATTAGCAAAAAGGATAGGGAAGGAAGGTACTGAGATAAGTGCCGCAGTGAAGAGGAAATCTGATGCGACAAACTATTTAGGCTTTTCAGTAATCAAGCAAGTAAAGCACATATTCTTCTAGTATAAGAATGTAGATAGTGCATTCCTGAACTTATGTGGTTTAAAAGTTATGAAGGTGAGAAACTAGCTACTTCACTATGTGAGAACCAGTCTGAGGAGACTTTTAATAGTAATGAACCAGGAGTACATACGGCATGACAATTTTTGTCTTACGAAATATTGTTTATCTAAGATTGAAGGCATCATCAGGATTACCTGAAACTGTATTGAGATTAAACAAACTCTACAGTTCTGAATTAATCTTGTTGGGACAGTTTCATATATTTCTTCTCTTTATTACTTTAGAACAGTCAAGTAGAATCTTGCCTTGTTACATAAGAGTACACGTTTATTAGACGCCAGTATCCCTAGTTACTCAGCATGATCCACTATTCTGTCTCAGGTATAGTTTCCACCTTTTTACGTAAGGGTACACGTTTATCAGACGCCAGTACCCCTAGTTACTCAGTAGAACTATCCTTTTAATTTTGTTTTGAACAAAGATAACTTGAAGCACTTCATGACATGAGTTTTTCTCCATTTCATTGATGAAGAGCCCAATTTCTCAGTGCATTCAATCATTGCTTTGCCATTAGAGTATTTAATTTATCATTTTAACGCAGCTGTCCATTTGATTTTCAGAAGGTGTTGTTTAAGAACAATACATGTTTTCAGGTTATCTCAACCAATTCAACCCGAATTTAGATAAGGTCAGATTCTGAAAGATTCAATTAAACATGACATGCACGAAATGGTTAAAAGCTATTAACAGGCATTCCACAGTCCTTCTTCATTGAGTTTAGTTTTTAGTCTCTAACGACCATTAAGTTTAAACCACCAATTCATCCAGGGTTCATTACTGCTTCTTATTAGAGAAGCTATCTACTTTTCAGCAGCTTGGATTAATGAACATGTCTATTAGTTTGTCATTTGATCAGACTAGGCACATGATTTCAAGAGATGTTCAGATACAGAAGCCAAGGATAAGATAGATCAAATAGACGGAGAGCGTATCTGACAGAATGAGTTTTCAATGAAGTTGACATTAAAGATCGACATAGAAAGTTGATATTATTTGGCACTGATCAGTTTGACTCCTACAGAATTTTGTTGAGCTCCCCCTATCAAAAATTTTAAAATAAAACAAGATACATGGGAAGAAATTTTAGAAATGACAAGAATCTGCTTACACTCCCCCTCAATGTATGCAATGTCAACTAACTTCCAAGTTTAGAAGTAGATAAGATCAATTTGTTCATGCTGAAAATTTGCAAAGACCAAGTTCTCTTGTCAGAAATTTCAATCTTTCATTACAAAGAGGTTCGGTGAAAATATCAGCATTTTGTCTGTCAGAATTTATGAATTCAAGCTCAATTTTCTTTTTACTGACTTCATCTCTAAAAAAATGATGTTTGATTTCAATGTGTTTTGTCCTAGAGTGGTGAACTGAATTTTTGGTTAAGGAAATAGCACTAGTGTTGTCACAAAAGATTGTAATGCAACCGAGGTTGATAATATAGTCAATTAACTGGTGTTTTATCTAGAGGACTTGGGTAGTATAGTTTCCTGCAGCAACATACTCTGCCTCGGCAGTGGATAAGGCTACGATATGCTGTTTCTTGGATGCCCAAGACACTAGACACCCACCAAGAAATTGACAATATCCACTAATACTCTTCCTATCTATCCTACACTCGGCATAGTCTGCATCAGTGTAAGCTACAAGGTCTAGCTCACACTTAGTAGGATACCATAAGCCTTGGTCTAGGGTGCCAGACAGATACCTAAAAATCCGTTTCACAGCTATTAAATGAGATTCCTTAGGACATGCTTGAAATCTGGCGCACAAACATACTAAAAATTGAATATCAGGATGAGATGCAGTAAGGTAGAGCAAGGATCCGATCATACCTATGTAAAGCTTGGGATCTACCATTTTACCTACCGGATCAGAATCAAGACTGGTAGATGTCCCCATTGGTGCAGTTATAGCTTTGAGATTTTCCATCTTGAATTTCTTCAATAAGTCCTTGATGTATTTCTCCTAGGTTATGAAGGTTCCTTCCTTGGTATGACAGATCTGCAGTCCAAGAAATAATTTCAGCTCTCCCATTGAGCTCATTTCAAACTCACTAGTCATTAAGGCTGAGAATTCCTCACACATGGATGAGTTGGTTGACCCAAACACTATATCATCTACGTAAATTCGAATAATCAAATATTTTTTTCACATACCCTTGTGAATAGGGTCTGGTCAACCTTACCTCTGGAAAATCTCTTATCGGAGAGGAACTTACTCAGTCTATCATACTAAGCTCAGGGAGCTTGCTTTAACCCATAGAGAGCCTTGTCAAGTTTATAAACATGATCAAGAAATTCAAGACATTCAAATCCAGGGGGTTGTTTGACAAAAACATCTTCTTTTATTTCACCATTTAGAAAAGCAGATTTGACATCCATCTGCTGAAAAGTTATTCCCAGACTATATGCAGTAGCTAAAAGAATTCTAATAGCTTCTAGCCTTGCTACAGGGGCAAAAGACTCATCAAAGTCAATGCCAAACTCTTGGTTGTACCCCTTAGCAACTAGCCTAGCTTTATTTCTAACTATGTTACCCTTCTCATCAGTTTTATTTCGAAAAACCCATTTGGTGCCTATTATGTTGCCATGAGATGGCTTAGGAACTAAATGCCAAACCTTGTTCCTATCGAATTGACTTAGTTCATCATGCATGGCATTAATCCAGTGTTCATCTTGAAGGGCACTTTCTACGTTTTTGGGTTCTATTTGAGATACTAAAGCAAATGAATTCAGTTCATTTTCAATCCTTATGTTTGCTCTAGTTCTAGTCAGTTCATTCAGATTGCCAATTATGTTTTCAAGGGGATAGTCTCTAAGAAATTTAAGGTTAGTCACCTCATTACCTTGATTTCCACTTACCTCCCCCTGAGTATTTGGTCCTTCAGCTTCAGCTTCTTCAGCAGAATCTTCAATTGTCTTTAAAATCTCTCCATCAGTTTTGTCCTTGCAAAGATCAATTTCAGTTTTGGTTGCAGACTCATCAAACACAACATGAGGAGATTCTTCAACCAGGTTCGAGTTAAGATTAAAAACCCTATAGGCTCTAGACTGGTCAGAATAACCTAAGAATATTCCAAGTTCACTCTTTGGTTCAAATTTATCAAGAACTCGTTTTGAATTAATGTGGATAAAGCATTTGCAGCCAAAGACCTTGAAATGAGCTAGGGAGGGTTCTTACCTTTGAGGATTTCATAGGGAGTCATTTGGGTTTTCGGTCTTACCAGGGCTCTATTAATTATATAGCATGAAGTGTTGACAACCTCTGCCCAAAACTTTCTAGGTAGGTTCCCTTCCACTAGCGTGGTCTGAGCCATTTCAACTAAGGTTTGGTTTCTCCTTTCCACCACTCCATTCTGCTCTGGAGTTCTTGGTGAGGAGAACTTGTGGGTAATTCCATTTTCCCTGCCAAGATTATCAAAATGTGAGTTGACAAACTCACCACCATTATCAGACAAGATATTTAAAATAGCATGCTCATTTGTCTGTTTTATTTTGAAAAAGAACTTCTGAAATTCCTCAAAAGCTTCATTTTTATGAGACAAGTAAAAGACCCATGTGTATCTAGAAAAGTCATCAATAAGTACAAAACCATATCTTTTCCCTGATAAGCTAATCGATCTAGTGGGTCCAAATAAATCCATATGAATTAGCTCATAGGGTTTTGAAGATAGATTTTTAGATCTAGATTTAAATGATTTTCTAGTCTATTTACACTGGGTACATGCCTCACAAATTTTATTATCATCTTTGAATAAAATTTCAGGGAGTCCTTTAACCATGCAATGCTTATGCAATTTATGAAGTACACTATAACTAGCATGACTTAATGTACGATGCCACAGGTAGGCTAGATCATCTTTATTGACACTAAGATAAAGATTAGAGTGTGCTACATCATCTAAATCTACCATATAAATGTTATTAATTCTCTTACCAATAAATTTAACCGAATCAGAATTGGATTCAAAGATGGTGCATGCAAGAGAATCAAAAACAACTTTATGCCTTTTGTCACATAATTGACTAATGCTAAGAAGGTTATAAGCCAAACCTTCAACTAACAGAACTTCTTCAATAAAACAGGACGAACACTTACCAACTTTTCCTGAGCCAATTATTTTTCCCTTAGTATTACCTCCAAAAGTGACAAGACCCGCATCTTTCTTTACCAACGTGCTAAATTTTACTTTTTCTCCGATCATGTGCCTGGAACAGCCACTATCCAGATACCACTTGTTGTGACTGGCTGCCAGGCATACCAACAAGGAGATCAAGTAGAATGATTTGGAACCTAGAGTTTCTTGGGTCCCAGAAAAACATTAATTTCATAGAGACTAGAAACAAGATGATTTGGTATCCACGTTTGATTTAGCTTTTTCATGACAGTTGTGGATTCCTTTTTAATCTGTTTGTTCTACTTTTTCTTCCAACTTTCATTATTCGAAGACTATTTCTGAGATGTGGCCTTTTTCAACTTTTTAAAATTGTTCTGAAAGTTTCTGTTGGGTCCCGTAGTGCGGGAACACGGTTCTAGAGGGGGGGTGAATAGAACCCTCTACTAAAATTATGTCCAATTAAAACTTTAAACTAGCTCGCAGCGGAATTAGCAAGATTGAGGAATTTAAACTAATTAGAATAGACTAGATTCTCTCAATATAATCGTACTCACTCGAACGGATAACTAGATATGAACAATGAAGCAAACCACCACAGCACAAACCACAATGCACGAGAATTTTTAAGGTGGTTCGGGACCACGACGGGCTCCCTACGTCCAACCCTCACCAAACCGGTGAGGCTTCACTACTGTATAAAATAGCCCGGGGATAAATCCCCCTACACACACACGGAGCCAAGCTCCAACACACACACGTAGGATGAAGCCTACACAATCACACGGAGTAAACCCTCAACCACACACGGGGAACACACCCCAAATGAAGCTCAAGCACACACGCGGATATCCTCCGCACAAACTGACGCACATGCGTCAACACAAACACTCGGAGAACCCTTTCTCCGAACACCCACACAAAATATCCTTCCAGAAATTTAAGAAGCGAAGACAAATAGATGAACTGAGCCCCAAACAAACTCTAGAGACTGAATCAAAGAAGATAAAGAATGTATGAAGCTCCCCCTTCAAGAAAGACTCCGGCTCTTCTTGGCTCAATATCGGATGGCCGCAATTTCGGCATCCTTGCGTTCCTCTCTTCGAGACGTTTCTTTTCTTCTTCTACCACGAGCTCCAAATCTCCATGGAAGTAGATGAAAGCCACCTTGCAAGAGCTCCTCTTCCTTTTCCCCCTTTCAAAGCCCTACAAGATAGAAAGATAGCACATTAGGGTTCTTTTTTTTTTCTTCCAAAATCAGAGTTCACATTCATATATATAGAGAACTGGATAAAAGACTCATACAACCCTCCTAAAACATGTTAGAAACACCCTAATAACATTAGAAACCATTGGGGGGTAGTTTGGTAAACTTTAGAAAGGTTTTCATTGGGTTTCGGATGCTCCCGAGAATCCCGTGCCGGATTGGGTCGACCCTTGGGCAACCAAGTGGCGGCCAGCAGCAATTCTACTATCTGGCAGTCAGGGGTCGAGGTTGTAAGGCACGTGCCTTAATGGATCCTTAATGGATTTTGTTCTATTATTTGTTCTGGAATTTCTGGCTATTTTCCTGGATTTTTAGAAATTTGTCTGGTATTTTTCCAGATTTATTTGAGGGTTATTAGAGATTAATGAGATTTTAATATATATAATAATTATATTATATATTTTTTAATTTCTTTTTTCTTTTTTTCTTTTCTTTTAACCTCTCACCCCCTCTCTCTCTCTCCCCGTCGATCTCTCATTCACCCTCACGCTCTCTCTCTCCTCTTGCGATCGCCCCTCTCTCCTCCTTAGGGAACGCGGGTGAGACGGCGTCGGATTGAGCGTGGTTGGCGCCGGTGGATTCCTCGCGTCGAGAGGAACGCGTGGGTACCCATTTCGGCATGGTTCGGTGATCGTGGGAGCGGGGTGGAGCTTGAAGGCCCGGTGAGCCTACCTCGGTGCATGCGGCCTTTTCGCCCGTCTCGGCTTGCAAGAGGTAGGGGGATGGAATCCTGAGCTCGCTAGGAGCATTCCCTGTAGTTCATTTTGTTGTTTAGGCTTCCCTTTGTATGCTTGTGGCCATTTTCCCATTTTTAGTGTAAACGAGTAATTTAGCCGTTTAATGGGTTTGGGGTGATGCATGCGGATGTTTTAAGCTTGGTAGTGTTGTTTAGCATGTATGGTTTGGCAGGTTACAAGTTTTCACGGCGTTACCCGACGATTTCTATCATCCGGGAGGGCCTCGGTTTTCAAACCGAACCCGCCCGTGTTCCAAGTGGTGTGACAGTCCTGCCAGGAACCGTCACACGCCTGATGGTCCTTGGTGGACGCGTCGTTTCCAAACGACGGCTCATCGAGGACGCGTTATTTGGAGAGTAACGGTGGGAATCCCATCCGTTACTCGTGCGTAGTTTTACGTTGACCCGGTCAGGCGGTGCGCCCGACGGCCAGTCGGTCGGCCGTCGTTTCGTTCCGACGCGCCTGGGTTAGGGCGTCGCTTCGCCTGCTAGTGGTTTTTAATGTTGTTCGTCGATTTGCGGCCTCGGGTGGAAGTAACGGCAGTGATCCAACGGGTCGTTATGAAGTAACGCGCTGGGCCCGCACCGTCACTCCCCTCTTGGGTCGTTGAGCTGGAACTCTGGTGAAAGTAACGGCGGGACACTGACGCGTCGCTTTGGATGTAACGCGCCAGTCCCCCATCGTCGCTTGCCAGTAACGCATGGGCAGATGACCGCCGTTTGCCTGTAGGTTTTGATATGTTCGCAACCTTCTCGTTATGCGTTCCATAATATATAAGTGCCATGTTTATATTGTTTTAGTATTCAGTGGCATGTTTCTTATACCAATAGAGTAGCTTTTCTTTCCATGCAATGGAGCCACTGTTGTTGCCCTAAGGTCTGTTGAGTACCGACCCGCTTGAGGATGGCGGAGGGGTGTGTTTCCTATGCACGGTTTGTAAGCTAGTTCCGTGGGCTCCCAGCCAATGGTAGCGTCCTACCAAGGGAGAAAACTAGCTAGAGGGCCTGGCTCAGGCTAGAGTCAGTGTGTGCACACGTGGTCGGAGACTGTGGACTGACACCGACGGGTGCCACTCCAACTGGTCACTTGGTTTGGTACTGTTTACGCGCTTAGCTTGTCGCTTGCCGACTGCGAGTGCTTGAGACGCAGTGTAAGTCGTCAGTGGACGCTTCTGGTTTCTGCTCCAGTGGTTGTCCTTCCTTGTTGTTTGGATTAGTTAAGGCTTATTCTATTTTGGTAGATTTAGTATTAATCGCTTGCATTTACTTAGCTTTGGAATGCGTTAGCTGTTATACTTGCTTAGTTAGAGTTTACAGCTTTACTTGAGTAGTTATTCATGCCATTACCAGTTAGCTTATTTAATGCATGCTCTATTTTCCGTTATTTATGCATGTATGCTTGTTTAGTGTGAGGTAGGGATCCGCGTGACCCCTACTGAGTCTGGCTGTGACTCACCCTTTCTCCTTTCAGGTGAGCCGCGCCCGTCGTCTCCCGGTGCTTCGTGAGCCGTTTTGGAGACCGTGTCTAGCTGCCAGCTTTAGTCGAGGTGCCTTTTGAGGCTTGCTTGTACTTTTGCCGGGGTATGCCCCGTGTAGTTGTACCTTTTGGACTAGTACTTTGGTTTATCTGGACTAGTATATATTTATCACTCTGGTTATTTTGAATTGCTTCCGCACTTGAGTTATTTTAATGCTTAATTGTATTATGCGCGTTCCAAATTCCAATTCGTTATGCATACCCCTCAGCACTTTTCTACTAACCCTTCAGGGGCCTCATCAGCCTCTTGGGTGGCTTCCCCAGTTCTTGGTATCGGTGTATCGATGTTATCGGTATATCGGTATCCTGAACTCTGGGTCGTTACAGTTGGTATCAGAGCGTTGTTTGAGGAATTGTATAAGGAATTGAAATTTGTGCTTTGTCCAGAGCTAGTCCTGTAGTTGTCTATTGCTGGCATAGGGTGTTTTCTGCATGATTGATGGATTTTGCTGTTGTTTTGTGTTCTCGGCAGAGTAATTATGCCGCCTCATCGAGGAAGACCTCCTGGAGTTCCTCGTGTTCCTCGAGATGCGCCCAGGGAAGATAGTGGTTCTGCACCTCCTCCTGCAGTTCCAGCTGTTCCAGTTGTTCCTCCTCCAGCGCCGATAATTGCTCCTCCTGTTGAAGTGCCTGGCAGTCGAGGCAAGGCTTTGAAAGAATTCCTGATGTTCAATCCGCGTGCTTTCGATGGTCAAGCTGATCCAGAAGTGGCAAGGCAATGGTTGGATGCTATCGAGCGTGTTTTTGTCTCGATGGAATGTGCTGAAGATGAGAAAGTTATGCTTGCTACTTTTCAACTCCAGGGTATGGCCATTTCATGGTGGAAAGCCGAGTGGCAGATTGCCTTTCATTCAAGACCTCTCCGGCAGATCACATGGGCAGAGTTCGCAGCTGCTTTCAAGCGTGCCTACACTCCTGCCTGTTTACAAATGGCGAAGATGTATCAATTTATGGAGCTGACGCAGGGCAGTATGACTGTGCTTCAGTATCGGAATAAGTTTATGGAATTGGGTCAGTATGCGCCCCATGTGCTGGCCAGTGAAGCTTTGAAAACCCAGCAATTCTTGCGAGGGTTGAGGCCCGAGTTGAAGATGCCCCTCATTACCAGTCGAGTTGCGGATTTGGACAGTGCGTGCCAGACAGTTGTCGCACTAGAGCTGGAGATGACGAGACCAGGTGGATATCCCCAGGCAGGGTCAGTGCAGTCGGTAGCTCAGTCGCAGCAGACTTACCGACCGCCAGTACCAGGTGTTCCCTCGGTCCAGTCAGAGGTTAGTGGTTCTTCCTCTCCTTCCAAGACCAAGTTCAAAAGGTTCAAGAAGAAGAAGAAGTTTTTCCAGCAGCCGTCCGGTACAGATTCTGTTCAGCAGCCGACAGCACCTTCTTCTCAGACTCGGCAGAGCTCAGCTGTCAGTCAGCCATGGACGTGTCGGAGATGCGGTGGTCATCACAAGGGCCAGCCGTGCTCTCTCCCTGTGGTGTGTTTTCGTTGTGACCAGCCTGGTTATGTGGTTCGGGATTGTCCGCTGAGGCCGAAACTATTGCAAGCTTCTCAATTTTCTCAACCTCAGCAATCGCAGTTCAGACCTCCTGCACTGCAAGCTCAACAACAATTTTACTCTCAAGCGTCAGCGTCTTCTCAGCAATCTTCAGCTAGTTCTAAGAAGCAGAAAGGCAAGGTTTCTCATTTGACTAGAGCTGATGCTGTTGCGTCCCATCTGGTTGAAGGTACGATTATGCTTTATGGTCATTCAGCTCGTGTCTTATTTGATTCTGGTGCTTCTCACTCTTTTATTTCTGAGGATTTCATGGCCTGTATTGAGGAACCGACTTCTGAGATGTCTTGTGAGTTATTTGTGGAATTGCCTTCTGGAGATTTCATGGTTACACCTTTGTGCCTGGAAGAGTCTCCTATGATGATTGATAATCACCAGTTGCCGGCGAGATTGTATGCGTTGTAGCTGGCAGATTACGATGTTATTCTGGGAATGGATTGGTTGGAGCATTATGGAGATGTGGTTGACTGCATATCGAAGAAAGTCTATTTTCAGCCACAGCGGAAATCAGCCTTTTATTTCCAAGGTATTCGATCCGATCTTCTCGTATGATTATTTCTGCTATTCGAGCCTATAGGTTGCTTAGTGCAGGTTGCCAGGGATATCTTGCTTCAGTGGTTGTTGTTGAAGAACCACAACGGGATGTTTGTGATATTCCTATTGTCTGTGAGTTCCCTGATGTATTTCCTGACGAGTTGCCAGGCTTGCCCCCAGAGCGAGAGATAGAGATGGTGATTGAACTGATTCCAGGTATCGGCCCCTTAGCAAAGGCACCGTACCGAATGGCTCCAGCTGAATTGAAAGTACTGCGTGCACAGCTACTTGAGTTACTGGAAAAGGGTTATATTCGCCCCAGTTTTTCTCCGTGGAGTGCCCCGGTGCTATTTGTGAAAAAGAAAGATGGAAGCCTGAGACTTTGTATTGATTACAGGTAGTTGAATCAGGTGACTATCAAGAATAAGTATCCGCTCCCTAGGATTGATGATTTATTTGACCATTTACAGTCTACTACTATCTTTTCACGGATTGATCTCCGGTCTGGCTACTTCCAATTGCGAATCCGGGAATCCGATGTGGAGAAGACAGCTTTCAGCACTCGATATGGTCACTTTGAATTTCTGGTTATGCCGTTTGGTTTGACTAATGCCCCAGCAGCTTTTATGGACCTAATGCAGCGTATCTTTCGTCCATTTCTTGATCAGTTTGTGGTGATCTTTGCGGATGATATTCTGATCTATTCTACCTCTGACGAAGATCATGTGCAGCATTTGAGGATCGTTCTGCAGACTCTAAGGGATCACGAGCTTTTTGCGAAGTTCAGTAAATGTGAATTCTGGCTTCGGGAAATTTATTTTCTTGGTCACGTGATTTCTGGTGATGGAGTGGCAGTGAACCCTGCAAAGATTGATGCCATTTTGAATTGGCAGAGGCCGAAGTCTGTGTCTGAGATAAGAAGCTTCTTAGGTTTGGCTGGGTATTACCGCAGGTTCATTCAAGACTTTGCGAAGATTGCAGCCCCGATGACTAGACTGACTCGTAAAGATGTGCCTTTTGTCTGGTCGGATCAGTGTGAGGTTAGCTTTGTTGAATTAAAAAGGCTATTGACTTCTTCTCCTGTGTTGACTTTGCCTTCTGACTCGGGTGGTTTTCTGGTTTGTACTGATGCTTCTCGAGTAGGTTTGGGTGCAGTGCTGATGCAACATGGTAAAGTTATCGCATATGCATCTCGGCAATTGAAACGACATGAAGAGAATTATCCCACTCATGATCTGGAGCTAGCTGCAGTTATTTTTGCCTTAAAGATCTGGAGACATTATCTGTATGGTGAGAAGTTTCAGATTTTTACTGATCACCAGAGTTTACAGTATATATTCTCTCAGAAAGATTTGAATCTCAGGTAGCGTCGATGGATGGAATTCATGAAAGACTTTGACTTTACACTCTCCTATCAGGCGGGTAAAATGAATGTCGTGGCTGATGCTCTGAGCAGGAAAGTACAGGTCAGTCATTTGTTGCTTCATGAATGGAAATTGTGGGAACGGCTTCCGAGCGAGGTATTCAGTGCAGAATTTCCTGGTGATCCGAAGATGGCAGTTTGTGCTACCTTGGTTTTGGGTTCAACTTTATATCAGCAGATTAAAGAAGCCCAGCAGGCTGATTCTGATTTGGCTCGTGTTATATCGAGATATGATGTGGAATTTGATGACGAGCTGGTTGTCAGTTTCCAAGGCAGATGGTATGTTCCCGCTGATGATGATTTGAGGAATGAGATTCTGAGTGAGGCCCATGGTTCCCGTTTTGCTATTCATCCGGGTGTCACCAAGATGTATCAGAATTTGAAGAAGCAGTTCTGGTGGCCAGGTATGAAGAAAGATGTGGCTATGCTTGTTTCTAAGTGCTTGACTTGTCAGTTAGTTAAAGCCGAACATCAAAAGCCTGGTGGTTTGCTTCAGCCATTAGAGATTCCGATGTGGAAATGGGACCATGTTACTACCGATTTTGTGGTGGGTTTGCCTCGGACTTCTCAAGGTTTTGATGGCATCTGGTTGCTTGTCGACAGATTGACTAAAATCGCCAGATTATTGCCGATTAAAGTTACTTGGAATGTGCAGAGGTTGGCCGAGCGGTATGTGCAGAAGATCGTGCCACTGCATGGAGTGCCTGTTTCACTTGTGTCAGATCGTGACCCACGTTTTACCTCCGGCTTCTGGCGTAGTTTCCAGAAAGCTTTGGGCACTGAGTTAGCTTTCAGTTCAGCGTATCACCCTCAGTCAGATGGACAGTCAGAGAGGACTATTCAGACTCTGGAAGACATGCTGAAATTGTGTTGCCTTGATTGGCAGGGTTCGTGGAGTCAGTATTTGCCACTGGTTGAATTTGCTTATAATAATAGTTTTCACTCTAGTATTGGAATGTCTCCTTATGAAGCACTTTATGGTCGTCCTTGTCGAACTCCTCTGAACTGGTTTGATGTTGGGGACAGATTGTTGACAGGGCCTGACATGGTGCAGCAATGTTCTGATGTGGTTCGTCTGATCAGGCAGACATTGTTGACGGCTCAGAGTCAACAGAAAAGCTATGCAGATCAGCGCAAACGTCCACTATGATTTGAGCTTGAAGATAGGGTGTTTGTTAAAATATCTCCGATGAAAGGTGTTTCCAGGTTTGGGAAGCGTGGAAAGCTTAGTCCGCGGTATGTTGGCCCTTTTCCGATTGTTGAAGCTATTGGTCAGGTGGCTTATCGTCTGCAATTGCCAGCGGCTATGCAAGCTATTCATGATGTATTCCACGTGTCTCAGTTGAGGAAATATGTGCCAGATGCTTCTCATGTTCTCGGTGATTCAGTATGGCCTGAAGTGACTGCTGATTTGTCCACGCCAGAATTTCCTATCAGAATTGAAGACCCTCGTGAGCAGCGGTTGAGAAATAAGGTTATTCCTCTGGTAAGAGTTGCTTGGCAGCGTCACTCTGGTAATGAGTCTACTTGGGAGCATGAAGATGAGATGCGTCTGCTTTTTCCTTTCTTATTCCAGTGAGGTATATGTCCTTTCTCAGTTTCCTCCTTTTTCTGTTGCTGTAAAATTTCGAGGCCGAAATTTTTTATTAGGAGAGAGGGACTGTAAGGCCTGTGCCTTAATGGATCCTTAATGGATTTTGTTCTATTATTTGTTCTGGAATTTCCGGCTATTTTCCTGGATTTTTAGGAATTTGTCTGGTATTTTTTCGGATTTATTTAAGGGTTATTAGAGATTAATGAGATTTTAATATATATAATAATTATATTATATATATTTTAATTTATTTTTTCTTTTTTCTTTTCTTTTAACCTCTCACCCCCTCTCTCTCTCTCTCCCCGTCGATCTCTCATTCACCCTCACGCTCTCTCTCTCCTCTTGCGATCGCCCCTCTCTCCTCCTTAGGGAACGCGGGCGAGACGGCGTCGGATTGAGGCGTGGTTGGCGCCGGTGGATTCCTCGTGTCGATAGGAACGCGTGGGTACCCATTTCGGCATGGCTCAGTGATCGTGGGAGCGGGGTGGAGCTTGAAGGCCCGGTGAGCCTACCTCGGTGCATGCGGCCTTTTCGCCCGTCTCAGCTTGCAAGAGGTAGGGGGATGGAATCCTGAGCTCGCTAGGAGCATTCCCTGTAGTTCATTTCGTTGTTTAGGCTTCCCTTTGTATGCTTGTGGCCATTTTCCCATTTTTAGTGTAAACGAGTAATTTAGCCGTTGAATGGGTTTGGGGTGATGCATGCGGATGTTTTAAGCTTGGTAGTGTTGTTTAGCATGTATGGTTTGGCAGGTTACAGGTTTTCACGGCGTTACCTGACGATTTCTATCGTCCGGGAGGGCCTCGGTTTTCAAACCGAACCCGCCCGTGTTCCAGGTGGTGTGACGGTCCTGCCAGGAACCGTCACACGCCTGACGGTCCTTGGTGGACGCGTCGTTTCCAAACGACGGCTCGTCGAGGACGTGTTATTTGGAGAGTAACGGTGGGAATCCCATCCGTTACTCGTGCGTAGTTTTACGTTGACCCGGTCAGGCGGTGCGCCCGACGGCCAGTCAGTCGGCCGTCGTTTCGGTCCGACGCGCCTGGGTTAGGGCGTCGCTTCGCCTGCTAGTGGTTTTTAATGTTGTTCGTCGATTTGCGGCCTCGGGTGGAAGTAACGGCAGTGATCCAACACGTCGTTACGAAGTAACGCGCTGGGCCCCCACCGTCACTCCCCTCTTGGGTCGTTGAGCTGGAACTCTGGTGAAAGTAACGGCGGGACACTGACGCGTCGCTTCGGATGTAACGCGCCAGTCCCCCACCGTCGCTTGCCAGTAACGCATGGGCAGACGACCGTCGTTTGCCTGTAGGTTTTGATATGTTCCCAACCTTCTCGTTATACGTTCCATAATATATAAGTGCCATGTTTATATTGTTTTAGTATTTAGTGGCATGTTTCTTATACCAATAGAATAGCTTTTCTTTCCATGCAATGGAGCCACTATTGTTGCCCTAAGGTCTATTGAGTACCGACCCGCTTGAGGATGGCGGAGGGGTGTGTTTCCTATGCACGGTTTGTAAGCTAGTTCCGTGGGCTCCCAGCCAATGGTAGCATCCTACCAAGGGAGAAAACTAGCTAGAGGGCCTGGCTCAGGCTAGAGTCAGTGTGTGCACACGTGGTCGGAGACTGTGGACTGTCACCGACGGGTGCCACTCCGACTGGTCACTTGGTTTGGTACTGTTTACGCGCTTAGCTTGTCGCTTGCCGACTGCGAGTGCTTGGGACGCAGTGTAAGTCGTCAGTGGACGCTTCTGGTTTCTGCTCCAGTGGTTGTCCTTCCTTGTTGTTTGGATTAGTTAAGGCTTATTCTATTTTGGTAGATTTAGTATTAATCGCTTGCATTTACTTAGCTTTGGCATGCGTTAGCTGTTATACTTGCTTAGTTAGAGTTTACAGCTTTACTTGAGTAGTTATTCATGCCATTACCAGTTAGCTTATTTAATGCATGCTCTATTTGCAATTATTTATGCATGTATGCTTGTTTAGTGCGAGGTAGGGATCCGCGTGACCCCTACTGAGTCTGGCTGTGACTCACCCTTTCTCCTTTCAGGTGAGCCGCGCCCGTCGTCTCCCGGTGCTTCGTGAGCCATTTTGGAGACCGTGTCTAGCTGCCAGCTTTAGTCGAGGCGCCTTTTGAGGCTTGCTTGTACTTTTGCCGGGGTATGCCCCGTGTAGTTGTACCTTTTGGACTAGTACTTTGGTTTATCTGGACTAGTATATATTTATCACTCTAGTTATTTTGAATTGCTTCCGCACTTGAGTTATTTTAATGCTTAATTGTATTATGCGCGTTCCAAATTCTAATTCGTTATGCATACCCCTCAGCAGTTTTCTACTAACCCTTCAGGGGCCTCATCAGCCTCTTGGGTGGCTTCCCCAGTTCTTGGTATCGGTGTATCGATGTTATCGGTATATCGGTATCCTGAACTCTGGGTCATTATAGAGGTCGACCCCTGCAGACAAGCTGCATATTGCAACTTCTGTCTAGCCCAGTTCCCCTAAGGGTCGACCCTATGGGTCGACCCCTGCTAGTAGGGGTTGGAAAACACCGCTAAACCACCAAGATTTCATGGGTAAATAAATTAATAAATATTACCATAAACCCATGATGATCAACCATGAATATTAACCCTAAAACACATGATAAAATAAGAGGTTAGAAAATAATCAAAGTTCATGAATCAAGCATCAACAATTTCAACTTGTTCACATAAAAATGCATCATACAACCCATTCAAACATGTGTTTGGCTTTCCATTTACAACCAACAAAAACACATTCCACCATATGACAAGTATTTGTTGTAATGAAATTGAATCTCTCAATTGTCCAAATACAAAGGTATGAAAGCTCAACCTCAACTACCTCCATTTCAAGCACACAAGGTGGTTAGTGTATTACCATGATCCACTTGATATGGGAGGGTATAAAAATCATGCTTGGACCTGCAAAAACACAAGAGTATCAAGTTACCACAGGTGTGAAAGTTAAGAGATTATAAACTAGATTCTTCCAAAAGAACCTCCATAACTTGTCAACCATCCAAATGCTCATTGCATAAATAAATGTCTCCATAAAGACATAAGTCATGAGCTATGGCATTTGGGGAACTTTGAATCTTCCATTGCATCCAAGGCATATGTAATGATATGGGAGCTCAATCATTCAAATAACATTGCCAAGATACGCTTACATATCATGAAACTCAATTTGACAAAGTGCGAACACCTAAACACACACATATGCAAACATATGCAAATATGCATTTTCATTATGCATCACCATGATCTCATACACATATGTAGCTATGCATATTTGTAAAGATGTTTCCACAATTACATTATCATTCAATTACAAGGCTTTCTTTCAACATTCAAATTGTAAACATTCATACCTCATAAAAGTTTATAACATGCTATCCATTCAAATACACATTCATTCTAATGGCATTCTTGTTGACAAAAATTAACATTCATGAAGCATTGATATCACAAGGAGCATTGATATAAACAAGGGATCTTTTTAATCATCCATACATTGAAATCATAATAACCTCATGAATGATATGACACTGTCATTCAAATAGAAATGTGTGTTCAATGAACACAATCTCATTGATTGAGGCCTAATTGAAGCCATCTTCATAAGAGCCAACTTCATGCAATTCTTTCACACATCAAGTTAATAAATCAAGCTTTTAGTGCATAGCTCACAAGACTAAGCATTCATGCAATGCATGAGCAATATAGAACCAACTCTCAGAAGTCTTGTATGAATATTTCAAGCACATCACAAGCTTAAAAGCTCCAAGTAGAAAGTGCATGAACCACATTCATGTCTTTGGTAACTTAGAAGAATATGCATGAAAGCCCAAGGCGTCTCAACTAAAAATCAACATCATAACCCATGCATTTGAATAACATGTATGACCCTCAAAACCTCATATAGAAAATGCATGAAGCATACATCTTCAAACCATAATGACCCATGAAAAAGGTACATGAAACCACATGTATATCTATGCACAAGTATTCTGGGTCAACACACTGCAACTCTCTTACCTAAAGTTCATTTAACTAAAGACATGTGAATTGCAAAGCCTTACCAATGGTTCTTTGAAGAATGGATATAGAATTAACACATGTTCTGAATGGTGGACAACAAGATGACTTATTTAAGCATTCTCTTGAGTTCCATTTGATGTCCATCATGACTCGATCCTGTAATGCAAGAAGATTAGCATACTTGCATTCAAATGAGCATAACTCTAATTCAAGTGAGAGTTAAGCTATTACAAACAAGTGAGCATGATAGCATTCAAATGAGCATGAACATGACTCCATAGCAAGAGAACAAGTATGATTCAAGCACATGAGAACATGAAGTATCATTCAAGCACAAGGCCAAGCAACAAAGTCATTTTGTATTCATAAAAATCACATACACAACAATCTCCCCCATTTTGATGATGACAAAATGTTATGCATTAATGCTCTCTCCCCCTTTGACATAATCAGAAATGGGGATCAACATGAGGACTTCAGGATAGCATCAAAACCAAAACCAGCAAGTTTTCTCCTCTTATGGCAAAATGAGAACGGTCAAGGAAAATATGATATGTTCAAAATGATTCATTTCAAAATGAACTATACCAATTGTTGAAAAGTATGAATTTTTCAAGATGATATCATGCATGACCTATATGCACGTTAAGAATGCCAAATATGTAAATATGCACACGATGAGCTTCATCTTACAAATGCAATGAATGTGGACAATGTGAATGCTAAATATGTAAGATATGCAACTATGCACATGATGACTTTTATCCTTCAAATGCAAGAGTTATACTCAGAATTAGACCAAAGGAGAATGCATGAACATGCAAGCACACAAGCACAGCCGTCATGCACACAAACTTTACACATAGTAACTCCCCCTAAATGAGGCACGGGTTAACAAAGGAGCATGTGATTCAAATTCAAGATGTAAGACATGAGACATAACTAAGAGATTTGTGCATACACAACTAGAAGTACTACATAAACCATGAATCGAAACAAAGTTCATAGAATACATACATCACAAAAATGCCCATGTGAAAAGTGATGCAATGAATAATGAGCTTCAAAATATATGGATTTTCAGAATTTTTAAAGAACACTAGAAGGTAATCTCCTCTCTACACTTTCACTTTAGATTCTTGACTTTCGGCAGCTTCGCACAACCCCGATTTTATTTCTTTTAAGGGACTTCACCGTTCGGCGCGAGTTTCCTCATATGTCTCAATGTGGATTCCCGACTACTTGGATTCGTCACACATGTGGATTTTTGTTTTACCTTTCGACGTGAGTTTCCTCATTTGTTTCAGTGGGGATTCCCGACTACTCGGTTTCACATACCACTTATTAATTTTGTGGGGTAGACAGCTTTTTCCTCACGATTACTCTTTAATATCCATATAGAGATTCAAGTTCCCTTTAAAGTGTTGGAAGGAATTTTTTAAATCATTATCAAGTAAAGTCATTAAATTTATTGTGTGGAAGAGTGTGGGGGTAGATTTTTATTTTGCATGTATAAAATGAATTTGACAAGACACGGCTATGACTCCCCCTAAATGTATGCACGGTCAGAGTCAAATCCTCTCCCTTAATATATGACATGTATCACATAGAAATAAAGTCACTGCATTGCAGTTTAGCAAGGAGGTAAGGCCTTAGAAAGATCAAGAAATGCTTTCATAGTGTAAATACTTACAAGTATGCAAGGATTCATGAAACATTCATGCAAGCATTCATGAGTCAAGATATGCGATTATCATGAAATATATGCATATGCTCTATATGCATGAATATGCAATATGCATCTTTTTGTCATTTTGTATGCATATTATGTGAATGATATGCAAAGATGCCAATGCATTCTTTTTATGCAAGTTTTTAATTTTTGTGCATTCTTGAATATTCAAGCAAGCATGAAATTACTAAATGCATGAGATAGATTTTCAATGAAAATTGCACTGAACCATGAACATTTTATTTCAGATTTCATCATGGAAGGCCGTTTTCCTTAGAACTCAAAAGTTCAACAATGATCATTCAGAAACAACATTGCATGAGACATAAGCTTCAGTTTGAATATGTTAAGCCCTACAGGTGTGAATATGCAAGATGCATTTTGATGCACATAATCAAGTGTCCTACAGATTTCACACATAATTTGGCAATGAGCAAGACAAGTGTTTGAACATCTTTTAACAAAAGGAGATTTTTTAAACATGTCAAACAACTTATCAATTTTTTAAAGTAATCACACAAGGTCAATGAGCCTTAAACTGAGCCATGGTCAACATTCAATATCAATTGTTGCATTTGATCAAGCAAGTCCATAGTTCAAAAAATTTACCTTCTTGAAACAATAAATATTTTCAATTGAAACCAATTATAAATTAAGATCATTGAAAATCAAGGTAAATTAATTTCATTCAAAACACATGGTTCCTCATAAGCCAAACAATTCAATTTCTAAATTTTACTACAAGGTAGAGAATATTGATCCTAAGATCACCTCACACATAGTGATAGCTTCCTGACAGACTTGATCTATCGTTTCACATATCACCATTTGATATATCAATTATTCATCCAATTGAAGACTTATATGACTTGTGAGGAAATATAATTCAAACATCATATGAAAACCATAACAGAATAACATACCAAACATCAAAATCATCAAGTTTAACAATGAAAAGGTAAAGTTGGGGTTTTACCTTATGAGTGTGCCTTGCTCCATTTTATTTAAACCCCTTTTATTCTTTATTTACCTCACGACACACCTTCATAACAACCGACTCATTTGTCGGATCTTGGCACCCAAGCCTTCTTGGGTCCTTGGATGTTAGTAGCATATCTTCCAAATATTTTCTTTGACTTTTTCATTGCCACTATATCATCATCCTTCATGATCCTGTAATCCTCAATGACATGTCCATGGTTTCCACAATAAAATAATTGAGGGATGACATTTCTTGCAAAGGATTTTCTTTTAAGAGCAAAGGCATTTTCAAAAGTTTTCCATCTCCTATTTCCAAAAGATCTAGGTCTAACAAAATTAAACCTAGCATTTATTCTAGAAGCATGGAAATTATTAGTTTTCAAAAATTAACATTCTTTCATAACATGCCCGTACTTCTCACAATGATAGCAACAAGGAGAAGTAGTTTTAACAAATGATTTATCATTATGAGCAAAAGTTTTTCTAAAGAACTTTTCCTTGTTAGTTGAAAACCTTTGAGGACGAAAGGCATGTTTGTCATTGAATTTTCTTTGAAGATCAAACTTAGCATTCATGGCATAATAATCATCATTTTGTTTCACGAAGCAATATCCATGACATGTCCAAGTTTATGACAATAAAAACAAGAAATATTTCTTTTTCTATTAAAAATATTTTGTTCACTTTTCTGCTTTGAAAAATAATTTTTCATCCTATGGCCTAGCTTACCACAATGAAAGTAAGAAACATTTCCTTTTGATTTGAAAACATATTTATCTTGGCATGCATGTTTGTCATCCTCTTTCATGATAACACAATCATCCATCGCATGTCCATTTAATCCGTAATAGAAACATTCAACATTTAATTTCATTTTCCGCCCACCTTGAACTTTTTGAAATCCTTTTTCCATGGTGGGTTTTGTGTGAACATTTTTCTTTTTCTCAAAATGTTTTTTCAGAATTTTTTATTTGTATAATAGGAGGAGGAGCTTTTGAAGTGCTAGGGATATAAGAAGCATGAACAAAAGAGGTTTTTAGTTTTGATTCAAAAGACTTTTTGTTGATTGGAGAATATCCAAGACCCTCTTTTTGAAAGTTGACCTTAACACCTAGCATTTTGTCTAAGTTCTCATTCCCTTTGATAAATTTAGACAATGATGCATTTAAGTCTACAATTTCAGATTCAAGGGATGCAATGTGTAATTCATAGCTAGCTATCTCCTGTTCACTATAAACAATGCTCTCATTCAATACTCTATTTACAGTTTTATAGCTCTCCATCTCTTGTTCTAGCACATGCACTTTTTCACATTCATCTTCATGTAATTTGACATTAACAGATTTTTCTTTTTCAAGAACTAGCATTCTTTCAGACATAGCGTTGTTTAATTGTTTCAACTTTTCATTTTTAGATTTCAACAACGCATTTTTTCACTTTTATCAAAAATGTTCAATCTACCTTCAAGCAAAGCATTCTCGATTAGCATAGCACCATTTTTCTTTTGAAGTTCCTCATTTTCAAACATGATGCTCTTGCTATCAATTTCAGAATCAAGAAGTTTTTTAAGCATTTTATCATCGTCAGGTAAGGAATCCAACTTGTTTCTAAGACATTTTTTAGTTTCTTCAAGCAATGAAATCTTAGATAACAAGAGTTTGTTTTGATCACTCAACTCATGGCAAACATTCTCATTTTCAAGAGCAATATTAGATTTTCTTAACATCTCTAGCTCTTCATTCATGCAAGACATCTCATCTGAAAATAATTCTACTTTAGATTCTAAAAGTTCATTTTCATATTCTAGGTTCTCAATCTTTGACTCCAATGTTTTACAGTTTTCACATGAGGGATTATCATGCACATTCTCATTAAGTTTCTTTTTCAATTTTTTATTTTTCGACTTGATTTTCTTATATTGCTTTTCCAATTCATCATAAGCATCAATAAGTTCATCAAGAGTAAAATCTTCAGAATCGGAATTTACCTCTTCTGCATTTTCCTCACTTTGTTCACCAACATCGTCGGCCATGAGATATTTTTATCTTTCCTTCTCTTGAGCTTTGATCAACTCATCCATAAGCTCCTTTGCCGACCTACAAGAAGATACAAAAGGATACTTGTTAGTACTCACGGAAGCTTTCAATAAACTCAAGACAGTGAGATTTTCATGGTTCTTCATTTTATCATGATTAGACCACTTGGTCTCATCTAGAGGTAATAAGTGAGGACCATCACAAATCAACTTCCAAAGATTAGAAGTAATAGAATTAATCATTCCACACATTTTACCTAACCATGAAGTAAAATTAGAACCATTAAAAATAGGCAAGCAATTCATTGATACATGCTTAACAGAAAAATTCATGATTGTAGAATGCATTGGGATCACTCTGTAGATCGCTAGATCTAGGGACAACAGAGCCTTGCTCTGATACCAATTGTTGGGTCTCGTAGTGCAGGAACACGGTTCTAGAGGGGGGTGAATAGAACCCTCTACTAAAATTATGTCTAATTAAAACTTTAAACTAGCTCGCAGCGGAATTAGCAAGATTAGCAAGATTGAGGAATTTAAACTAATTAGAATATACTAGATTCTATCAATCTAACCATACTCACTCGAACGGATAACTAGATATGAACAATGAAGCAAACCACCACAGCACAAACCACAATGCACGGGAATTTTTAAGGTGGTTTGGGACCACGACGGGCTCTGTAGCGACCCGGATTCCGGATACCCGGTGCACCCGGTATAAATACCGAATACACATGATACCACATGGGACCCGCGAGGCCTCCCAAGCGCGGGAAAGTGCCGAAGGGAAAAAGCAGTGTGTGGAATACATTGAAGCCAGCAGATATAACAGTAAGCAATTAAATTTCATTAGATTGGATTGCTAAAGTAGCAGAAAATAAAATTACTTTTTCATTAATAATTTAACAATTACAATTATAGCCCAGAGTCCAGTCCAAAGGAAAGACAACAAGTCTAACACAGTACAGTCGACAGAAAGAAACGTACACAGAGGTCGGGGGAAGCCCGACGCAGGTACAGCTGGCAGCTACGACGGCAAGCGAGCACTCTACCATGAACAGCAGAGGCAGACGGCGAAACCCACCTGAAAAGCAGCAGGGGTGAGTCTCAACAGAAACTCAGTAGGGGTCACGCGGATCCCCACTGGAAAACGCACAAAGCGGCGGAAGCAACAACAAAATAGCAGGAACAGCAGGTGTAGCAAAGCAGGAAAGCTACACTACAAAGCTGTAAAACTACTGCTAAAAACACCAAGGAACAGACGGGAAGTAAGAGTAGGGAACACGCAAGAGAGGGGTAGAAACCCGCACCAAACAAGCGGCTGCCGAACTAACCTCGACATCCCAAACTACTCCAAACAAAAGGCAACAGACGGCTGACCCTAAACTCACACATAAGGGTGCACCAGCCTGCTAACCAGCCCAAACAAACAAGTACACGAATTGAGAAGTCCTGCACACAGCCCCACGCATGACTAGAACGTCATGCGAACAACAGGACACTGACCTCGAGTACAGCCACGAACGGGCAACTCGCAAAGGTCACAACGCGCAAGAAAACGCAAGAGTCACGGCACACAAGAACCGCGAGAGCTACGCGTCACGTGACGGAAGTACCTCCTTTCAAAGCCAGCTGCGTCCACTGACGTCTTACGCCGCACCTCAAGTGTCTCACCTACAGTACTGCTGAAACAACAGCAGAGACGTAGACATGAGCTGAACCACACAGGAACAACACAACAAGTAACTAGTCAGGGTCACGCCCGTCGACGTAAGTCCTAACCCCTGACCACGTGTGCACACACTGGCTATAGCCTAAGCCAGGTCCTCAAGCTAGAATTCTCCCTCGGTAGGACGCTACCGTTGGCTAGGAGCCCGCGGAACCAGCTACAACCGCTCAATGGGAAACACTCCTCTGCTTTCCGTAAGCAGGACGGCACTCAACAGACCTTAGAGCAACAACAAGTGGAGGCTTCACACGACACAGAAACTCAAAACAAAGGCGCTACAGCACAGACAGCTAAGAAAAGCCCTGTCTCGTGCACATAAAGCACCCAGGCAGTCGAACAACCGCCAACAGACTCAGGACTAGGCAACTAGACCTACCACGCAACGATCCTTGAGTCAGATGACTCGGAGGCAAGATCGTCACAAACAGCGGGACAAGCCGCCAATCGGTCTAAACCTAAGCCAAAACCACGCTCCGCAGAAAACAACGCACGGAGACCAGAGGGAAGCACCAAGAACCCTCAGACAAACCTGGATACGCAAACCGAGGTAGAACAGCACCTCGAGGCATCCAGAAACAATGTCTCGGACAGGACAGAACCGCCAAGACACACCGACAAGGTCACACGTCAATCACTGGGTCACACCGAGTTGATCGAAACCCAAACAAGCACATGCAAAGGTAGGATAGGAAATCCTACCACAAGCAAGAAGATTCCTGGCCACCTTACAACGTAGTCTTAACCTTCATAGGACGTCAAGAGACATCCACGGGAAAACAGGCAGACCACAAGGCAAACCAAGACACACAGACAATCAACAGAACGGAAACCAAGGCACAAGGGAAGTAACGCACGGGCCTTAGACCGCTACTAGCAAGTGACGGTCTACGCCAGGCCGTTATTTCCCAAACGACGGACGGACGCCAGGCCGTCGCTCAACACCCTGACAACCTACAAAACCACACAAAAGCCAAGTAACGCACGGCACCAGGCGCGTTACAACGTGCACAGCCACCCAAACCAAAGCGAAGTAACGCGCAACGCCAGGCGTGTTACAGCAAAACGACGCGGCAGGAGAGGGCCATCGCATTCCAAACGACGCGGAGGGGCCCATCCGTTACTTCAACGGCATGGCCACCCTCAACCCAGCACAAACAGCAAACGATGGACAGAGGCATGCACGTTACTCACTAACGACACACAGGGTCCCCACCGTCACATCCAACGGTGCAGCAAACCCAGCTCTGCCAAAACAGAAAGTAACGGCCAGGGGCTCCACCGTTACTCTCAAACCACGGATGAGGCTCCGACCGTTGAAGGCACCGCCTCAACGAGTCAACGTCGGTCAACTGGCAAGCAACGGCCTGGGCAAGGCACGCCGCTTCCATCTAACGCACTGGGGCAAGTGCGTTAGATCAACCGACTTAACCTCAACACAAAATGACAAGAAGGAAAGTAACGGCCAGGCACTGGGACGTTACATGGAAATAACGCTCCATCCTGGGGCCGTCGCTTACCCAGAAGCAAAAGAGCTAAAAACAACGTAGACCAAACGACGGTCAGTCGTAGGGCTGTTAAAATTAAGTAACGGTCGCTGGCATGACCGCTACTTCGGTCACGGCGGGAAAACATAGGATTGGCCGAATCGGCCCGATCCACGCCCCATTCACGCCGAAACGCAGAGGAACAAACCACAACGGCAAAAGACAACACCAGGGCATCAAAAACCCCACATGCAACATCAAAAACGCAAGATCCGGGCGATTTAGACAAATCCACCCGAAGTGGGTCACCGAAGTTCTCGGGCTTCTACCGGCCTCGAATGAACACCAAATCGCACGAAATCAACGTGGATGGGATTCTAACATCCCTGCGATCAGTTAGAAACTAACAACGCCGCAAACAGTCGCCGTTTACCGGCCGACCCTAAAAACTACGAAAATCACGGTTTAGGCAAAACAAGCCCAAACACCCTCGTTTCCTAGCCGAACGACGTGCAATGGCTGGGAAAACGAAGATGGAGAAGTAAGGATCCGTCACCCTACCTCCACCAAAGAAACCGAGCCCCGAAAGGACTAAACCACGCCGAAAACGACTCGCGAACCAATTTCACCGGCTTTGAATCCACCGTTCGGGATCGCGCCAGAATCGATCCGATCCTCGCTCCATCGCGCATCTCGACAGCTCCACGGCTTCACCGCCTCGCCCACCTACGCCTCCGTCTGCAGCCGGAGCCGAAAAGGGGAGAGAACAAGAGAGAACTGGAGAGAGAGAGACGATCGCACGAATGAGGGAAGAGAGAGGAAGGAAAAAGAAAAAGGAAAGAAATTAGGAAATTTTCCTAATTTCTGAAAATTCTGAAAATACGCTGAAAATGCACTAATTCAGAAAAATACGCAAAAATAGGCGAAACGACCGGCTCGAAGAGTACAACGTCGCTGTAGCATCCACGAGTTCGAGAATTGACAAATAAACTCACCGTAGGGTTCCGTAACTAGTACGTGAGAAAAACCCACACGGCTCGTCAAACTCAACTCGGAAGCCACGAAAGCGAACCGAAACTCAACGAAACCAATCCGAAACAGACCCGAAAGATCCAGCAGAGATCCAACACGATCCGCAAGAGATCCATCAAGATCCAGGGCATTACATCCTCCCCTCCTTTAAGAAATTTCTCCCTCGAAATTAAGGACTAACAAAGGAGAAGCAGGGAAGAACAATCTAATAACAAAAATCTCGAAAAACACAGTTCAGAGGAACACCGTCAGATCACAATTACAGGTACGCGCTCTAGCTTCCAGGACAACAAGTCCACAGCACGAGTATGGCACCAAAGTGAACACAACAGACACCTCCGAAGCAAGGGCAACGTCGCTTACATCTCACAGAACAGGAGACACGACTGCCACAACAACAGACAACCGAGAAACACAACAACAACACGGCAAGCGGCAGCTTACACAAGGAGACACAGTCCTCACAGCTGACAGCTCGCAACATCATCGGCTCTAGTGCCAAAGGCAACAGGGAACACCTGGCACACAGGAGACCAACGACAACAACACCACTGGACCACAGACACCATCAAGTCAACACCCACTCAGATATCATATCTGACCAAGTCGCAAGCTAACTCCACTAGGGAAAAGGGAGCACAGCAAAGCCAACTGACAAGACAATGATCCAAGGCAGGGACATAAAATCATAAAGAAACAGCGCCAAAACAGCACAACGGCAACACCTGCAGAATTCCGGCTCCACACAACACACAGAACCAAGGAACACAACTGCAAGCAAGGTCACAACAATGCACAAGAACAGCTGAACACATGACCATACGAGACAGGTCACGCATCAGACTGCTCACCAAGAGAAGACCCACAACAACGAGAAACAACAACAACAACCATCTCGAAGAACGTACTTCAAGGACTAGCAACACGCCTTGAGAGCACAACACCCAAGAAAGAAAAATGCAGAGCAAAGGGTACTTAATCAGCTAGGAATGCCGACAAATTCCCCAACACTCGCAACAAGCCAATGCCAACAACGGAAAAACCACAACCAACGGCACGGCAACAACTACGTCAAGGCACAGGAAGCCAAGACGAAGTCACATCGAGAAAGAACAAAGACCTCTCGACAAACGGGTAGCCAACCCACACACTTCAGCTGCACTCTTAACAATGCGCACAGGCAACAGAACAACATCGGTAATCGCATCTCAGCATACACCAGGCGTCATCGCAATCAACGAAGATCGCAATTAACACGCCACGAGCACCGATCTCGCGAACAATCGATCACAAGGAGCCTAAGTGCAACAAGGGAAGAGCACCAGCTTCAGCGTAAAGCACAAGGAAAGCATAAATCTCAGCTTACCTTCACGTCCTGAAACGATAAATGAGCCCTCACAACACATCGGCCGTTAGACACAGCACGACAAATACGGTACACAACAGCTCTTAACACCATTACGGAGTCCAAAGCTAAGCAACTGTACACCAAGGAGCAGATCAGGCTCAAAACAAAGCTGTCCACACTTAAGCAGACACAGGACAAGGGCAACACTAAGACAGTAAATCCAAGGTAAACCTCGAAAAGATTCCACCAGAAGGGATGAGAAGCAAGAAGCTCAACAATAACAGCTCACCAGGAAGGGAAAATCCTAGGCTCGCTCGAGCAACTTCTCAAAGACGGGATCTAATCGAGCACTTCAACAGAAGCGAAACACATCAGGAGCTACACAGACTAAAGCTGGGACAACCAAAGCAACGTAAGAACGTGCATGGCCATCACACCAACGCTAAAAGTCACAAGCCACCTGAGCAAAATATAGAAAACAGCTCGAACAATGCACAGCAGGTTCATGCCAACCGACAAACACTGCCAAGTGCAACACGATCGAGACCAACATTAAACGAACAAAGCACCGCGATAAACATCGCAACACCTACGCCAGCAAGAGACTGTACTGGACCTTAAGGACTTTGGAAACTGTATATCTGGATTTCCATGTATTCACACGACAATGATCTGATAGCTCAGAAAAGAACTCCGAACATCTCAGAACACTGCTCTGATACCAACTGTAGCGACCCAGATTCCGGATACCCGGTGCACCCGGTATAAATACCAAATACACGTGATACCACATGGGACCCGCGAGGCCTCCCAAGCGCGGGAAAGCGCCGAAGGGAAAAAGGAGTGTGTGGAATACATTGAAGCCAGCAGATATAACAGTAAGCAATTAAATTTCATTAGATTGGATTGCTAAAGTAGCAGGAAATAAAATTACTTTTTCATTAATAATTTAACAATTACAATTATAGCCCAGAGTCCAGTCCAAAGGAAAGACAACAAGTCTAACACAGTACAGTCGACAGAAAGAAACGTACACAGAGGTCGGGGGAAGCCCGACGCAGGTACAGCTGGCAGCTACGACGGCAAGCGAGCACTCTACCAGGAATAGCAGAGGCAGACGGCGAAACCCACCTGAAATCTCAACAGAAACTCAGTAGGGGTCACGCGGATCCCCACTGGAAAACGCACAAAGCGGCGGAAGCAAAAACAAAACAGCAGGAACAGCAGGTGTAGCAAAGCAGGAAAGCTACACTACAAAGCTATAAAACTACTGCTAAAAACACCAAGGAACAGACGGGAAGTAAGAGTAGGGAACACGCAAGAGAGGGGTAGAAACCCGCACCAAACAAGCGGCTGCCGAACTAACCTCGACATCCCAAACTACTCCAAACAAAAGGCAACAGACGGCTGACCCTAAACTCACACATAAGGGTGCACCAGCCTGCTAACCAGCCCAAACAAACAAGTACACGACCTGAGACGTCGTGCACACAGCCCCACGCATGACTAGAACGTCATGCGAACAACAGGACACTGACCTCGAGTACAGCCACGAACGGGCAACTCGCAAAGGTCACAACGCGCAAGAAAACGCAAGAGTCACGGCACACAAGAACCGCGAGAGCTACGCGTCACGTGACGGAAGTACCTCCTTTCAAAGCCAGCTGCGTCCACTGACGTCTTACGCCGCACCTCAAGTGTCTCACCTACAGTACTGCTGAAACAACAGCAGAGACATAGACACGAGCTGAACCACACAGGAACAACACAACAAGTAACTAGTCAGGGTCACGCCCGTCGACGTAAGTCCTAACCCCTGACCACGTGTGCACACACTGGCTATAGCCTAAGCCAGGTCCTCAAGCTAGAATTCTCCCTCGGTAGGACGCTACCGTTGGCTAGGAGCCCGCGGAACCAGCTACAACCGCTCAATGGGAAACACTCCTTTGCTTTCCGTAAGCAGGACGGCACTCAACAGACCTTAGAGCAACAACAAGTGGAGGCTTCACACGACACAGAAACTCAAAACAAAGGCGCTATAGCACAGACAGCTAAGAAAAGCCATGTCTCGTGCACACAAAGCACCCAGGCAGTCGAACAATCGCCAACAGACTCAGGACTAGGCAACTAGACCTACCACGCAACGATCCTTGAGTCAGATGACTCGGAGGCAAGATCGTCACAAACAGCGGGACAAGCCGCCAATCGGTCTAAACCTAAGCCAAAACCACGCTCCGCAGAAAAGAACGCACGGAGACCAGAGGGAAGCACCAAGAACCCTCAGACAAACCTGGATACGCAAACCGAGGTAGAACAACACCTCGAGGCATCCAGAAATAATGTCTCGGACAGGACAGAACCGCCAAGACACACCGACAAGGTCACACGTCGACCACTGGGTCACACCGGGTTGACCGAAACCCAAACAAGCACATGCAAAGGTAGGATAGGAAATCCTACCACAAGCAAGAAGATTCCTGGCCACCTTACAACGTAGTCTTAACCTTCATAGGACGTCAAGAGACATCCACGGGACAACAGGCAGACCACAAGGCAAACCAAGACACACAGACAATCAACGGAACGGAAACCAAGGCACAAGGGAAGTAACGCACGGGCCTTAGACCTCTACTAGCAAGTGACGGTCTACGCCAGGCCGTTATTTCCCAAACGACGGACGGACGCCAGGCCGTCGCTCAACACCCTGACAACCTACAAAACCACACAAAAGCCAAGTAACGCACGGCACCAGGCGCGTTACAAGCAAACGACGCACGGGGGATGGCGCGTTACTCACAACGTGCACAGCCACCCAAACCAAAGCGAAGTAACGCGCAACGCCAGGCGCGTTACAGCAAAACGACACGGCAGGAGAGGGCCGTCGCATTCCAAATGACGCGCAGGGGCCCATCCGTTACTTCAACGGCATGGCCACCCTCAACCCAGCACAAACAGCAAACGACGGACAGAGGCATGCACGTTACTCACTAACGATGCACAGGGTCCCCACCGTCACATCCAACGGTGCAGCAAACCCAGCTCTGCCAAAACAGAAAGTAACGGCCAGGGGCTCCACCGTTACTCTCAAACCACGGATGAGGCTCCGACCGTTGAAGGCACCGCCTCAACGAGTCAACGTCGGTCAACTGGCAAGCAACGGCCTGGGCAAGGCACGCCGCTTCCATCTAACGCACTGGGTCAAGTGCGTTAGATCAACCGACTTAACCTCAACACAAAACGACAAGAAGGAAAGTAACGGCCAGGCACTGGGGCGTTACATGGAAATAACGCTCCATCCTGGGGCCGTCGCTTACCCAGAAGCAAAAGAGCTAAAAACAACGCAGACCAAACAACGGTCAGTCGTAGGGCCGTTAAAATTAAGTAACGGTCGCTGGCATGACCGCTACTTCGGTCACGGCGAGAAAACATAGGATTGGCCGAATCGGCCCGATCCACGCCCCATTCACGCCGAAACGCAGAGGAACAAACCACAATGGCAAAAGACAACACCAGGGCATCAAAAACCCCACATGCAACATCAAAAACGCAAGATCCGGGTGATTTAGACAAATCCACCCGAAGTGGGTCACCGAAGTTCCCGGGCTTCTACCGGCCTCGAATGAACACCAAATCGCACGAAATCAACGTGGATGGGATTCTAACATCCCTGCGATCAGTTAGAAACTAACTACGCCGCAAACAGTCGCCGTTTACCGGCCGACCCTAAAAACCACGAAAATCACGGCTTAGGCAAAACAAGCCCAAACACCCTCGTTTCCTAGCCGAACGACGTGCAATGGCAGGGAAAACGAAGATGGAGAAGTAAGGATCCGTCACCCTACCTCCACCGAAGAAACCGAGCCCCGAAAGGACTAAACCATGCCGAAAATGACTCGCGAAGCAATTTCACCGGCTTTGAATCCACCGTTCGGGATCGCGCCAGAATCGATCCGATCCTCACTCCATCGCGCATCTCGACAGCTCCACGGCTTCACCGCCTCGCCCACCTACGCCTTCGTCTGCAGCCGGAGCCGAAAAGGGGTGAGAACGAGAGAGAACGGGAGAGAGAGAGACGATCGCACGAATGAGGGAAGAGAGAGGAAAGAAAAAGAAAAAGGAAAGAAATTAGGAAATTTTCCTAATTTCTGAAAATTCCAAAAATACGCCAAAAATGCACTAATTCAGAAAAATACGCAAAAATAGGCGAAACGACCGGCTCGAAGAGTACAACGTAGCTGTAGCATCCACGAGTTCGAGAATTGACAAATAAACACACCGTAGGGTTCGTAACTAGTACGTGAGAAAAACCCACACGGCTCGTCAAACTCAACTCGAAAGCCACGAAAGCGAACCGAAACTCAACGAAACCAATCCGAAACAGACCCGAAAGATCCAGCAGAGATCCAACACGATCCGCAAGAGATCCATCAAGATCCAGGGCATTACAGGCTCCCTACGTCCACCCCTCACCAAACCGGTGAGGCTTCACTGTTGTATAAAATAGCCCGGGGATAAATCTCCACACACACACGAAGCCAAGCTCCAACACACACACGTAGGACGAAACCTACACAATCACACGGAGTAAACCCCCAACCACACACGAGGAACACACCCCAAATGAAGCTCAAGCACACACGCAGATATCATCCGCACAAACCGACGCACACGCGTCAACACAAACACTCGGAGAGCCCTTTCTCCGAACACCCACACAAAATATCCTTCCAGAAATTTAAAAAGCGAAGACAAATAGATTCATTGAGCCCCAAACAAACTCTAGAGACTGAATCAAAGAAGATAAAGGATGTATGAAGCTCCCCCTTCAAGAAAGACTTCGGCTCTTCTTGGCTCGATGTCGGATGGCCGTAATTTCAGCGTCCTCGCGTTCCTCTCTTTGAGACGCTTCTTTTCTTCTTCTACCACGAGCTCCAAATCTCCATGGAAGTAGATGAAAACCACCTTGCAAGAGCTCCTCTTCCTTCCCCCCTTTCCTTGCCCTACAAGATAGAAAGGTAGCACATTAGGGTTCTTTTTTTTTTCCAAAATCGGAGTTCACATTCATATATATAGAGAACTGGATAAAAGACTCATATAACCCTCCTTAAACATGTTAGAAACACCCTAATAACATTAGAAACCATTGGGGGGTAGTTTGGTAAAGTTTAGAAAGGTTTTCATTGGGTTTCAGATGCTCCCGAGAATCCCGTGCCGGAATGGGTCGACCCCATGGGTCGACCCTTGGACAACCAGAGGGCGGCCAGCAGTAATTCTGTTGTCTGGCAGTCAGGGGTCGACCCCAGCAGATAGGCTGCATATTGCAGCTTCTGTCCAGCCCAGTTCCCCTAAGGGTTGACCCCTGCTAGTAGGGGTTGGAAAACACCGCTAAACCACCAAGATTTCATGGGTAAATAAATGAATAAATATTACCATAAATCCATGATGATCAACCATGAATATTAATCTTGAAACACATGATAAAACAAGAGGTTAGATCATAATCAAAGTTCATGAATCAAGCATCAACAATTTCAACTTGTTCACATAAAAATGCATCATACAACCCATTCAAACATGTGTTTGGCTTTCCATTTACAACCAACAAAAACACATTCCACCATATGACAAGTGTTTGTTGTAATGAAATTGAATCTCTCAATTGTCCAAATACAAAGGTATGGAAGCTCAACCTCAACTACCTCCATTTCAAGCACACAAGGTGGTTAGTGTATTACCATGATCCACTTGATATGGGAGGGTATAAAAATCATCCTTGGACCTGCAAAAACACAAGAGTATCAAGTTACCACAGGTGTGAAAGTTAAGAGCTCATAAACTAGATTCTTCCAAAAGAACCTCCATAACTTGTCAACCATCCAAATGCTCATTGCATAAATAAATGTTTCCATAAAGACATAAGTCACGAGCTATGGCATTTGGGGAACTTTGAATCTTCCATTGCATCCAAGGCATATGTAATGATATGGGAGCTCAATCATTCAAATAACATTGCCAAGATACGCTTACATATCATGAAACTCAATTTGACAAAGTGCGAACACCTAAACACACACATATGCAAACATATGCAAATATGCATTTTCATTATGCATCACCATGATCTCATACACATATGTAGCTATGCATACTTGTAAAGATGTTTCCACAATTACATTATCATTCAATTGCAAGGCTTTCTTTCAACATTCAAATTGCAAACATTCATGTCTCATGAAAGTTTATAACATGCTAACCATTCAAACACACATTCATTCAAATGGCATTCTTGTTGACAAAAACTAACATTCATTAAGCATTGATATCACGAGGAGCATTGATATAAACAAGGGATCTTTTTAATCATCCATACATTGAAATCACAATAACCTCATGAATGATATGACACTATCATTCAAATAGAAAGGTGTGTTCAATGAACACAATCTCATTGATTGAGACATAATTGAAGCCATCTTCATAAGAGCCAACTTCATGCAATTCTTTCACACATCAAGTTAATAAATCAAGCTTTTAGTGCATAACTCACAAGACCAAGCATTCATGCAATGCATGAGCAATATAGAACCAACTCTCAGAAGTCTTGTATGAATATTTTAAGCACATCACAAGCTTAAAAGCTTCAAGTAGAAAGTGCATGAACCACATTCATGTCTTTGGTAACTTAGAAGAATATGCATGAAAGCCCAAGGCGTCTCAACCAAAAATTAACATCATAACCCATGCATTTGAATAACATGTATGACCCTCAAAACCTCATATAGAAAATGCATGAAGCATACATCTTCAAACCATAATGACCCCTGAAAAAGGTATATGAAACCACATGTATATCTATGCACAAGTATTCTGGGTCAACACACTGCAGCTCTCTTACTCAAAGTTTACTTAACTAAAGATATGTGAATTGCAAAGCCTTACCAATGGTTCTCTGAAGAATGGAGATAGAATTAACACATGTTCTGAATGGTGGACAACAAGATGACTTATTTAAGTATTATCTTGAGTTCCATTTGATGTCCATCATGACTCGATCCTGCAATGCAAAAAGATTAGCATACTTGCATTCAAATGAGCATAACTCTCATTCAAGTGAGAGTTAAGCTATTACAAACAAGTGAGCATGATAGCATTCAAATGAGCATGAACATGACTCTATAGCAAGAGAACAAATATGATTCAAGCACATGAGAACATGAAGTATCATTCAAGTACAAGGCCAAGCAAGGCCAAGCAACAAAGTTATTTTGTAATCATCAAAATCACATACACAACAGTTTCTTTGCCAGAACTTAGTCCAATAGGCATTGGGAGTAGTGGGTGCACTATAGACACTAGCCTATCTAGGCATGACATTGATAGAGCCATAGGAGTTTGGGTTCTAGAAATTTGTATGCCTAGTCTGCCTATAGGAGTTCCGTGGATGAAACTGATATGTCTGAATGTAATGATAGTTTTGGAAGTGCTGCATAGGCTTCATGTAACCTTGACCTTTCCAAGTTGGCTGCTGATAGGAGTTGTAGAGTGAAAAATGATTAGGAGCATTCTGATAGTGGCCTTTACCAAAGGCGCCTCTATCTGGATCTTTCTGAGGGGGTTTTGTAGTTGTGGCCTTGGGATTTCCTTGGACCTTAGCTTTGGCAGACTGACTCCTACCCTGGCTTTTGGTCTGATGTGTGGGACTATATGAGCATGATTCCCCAGACACTTCCACCTTCTCTTTGCCCTTGTCCTTGGCATTGGGCTTAGTTTTCTCAAAGTTTTTAGTTTTATTCTTATCCCGATTTTCTCCACAAGTCATATTTATCAGGGGTTGAAATGTCCCCTTTTCTGCCACAAATGAGGTGGTTCTCACATCGAACCTTACCTTATTAGTTGGGTTGAAACCCAACCCTTCCTTTCTGAAATTTTCTTTAGTTCCCAAGATAGCATTCATATTTTCTGTGCCTTGTACCATGCCTTCAAGGGAGTTTTGTTTTTCTTTGTTTTCTTTTTCTAATTTTTCTATTGACTTTCTCAACTCATTGTTTACACCATTGACAGCTTCATATTTCTCGGTAGAAATTTTTGTTTCTTTCTGAAATTCATGAATTTTCATTTTAAGTTCATCAATGGTTTTTAGCAAGTTCTCATTTTCATTCTTCAAATCATTTATCATGCTTATGCTACCTTCAGCTTCATTCAGGGAGTTTTTCAGTTCTGAATTTTAAGTTTGTAGACATGCAAGTTTATCAGACAAGGAAGTATCATTGACTAATGAATTCATTTTCCTTTTTAAATGTTTGTTCTCCCTACGCATATCTTCATATTTTTCTAAAATTTCAGCATAGGCATCTTCTCATTCACTCTGTGTAAAATTATCGAAAGGGGAAGTTACCTCATCATCGCTGTTAGCCATCAAGCAGATTCTTTCTTCTTCTTCACTGTCTGAGGAGCAGCTCTGACTTTCTTCTCTTCATCGCTCCAGGTGCTGATCATATCTTTCCCCTTTTTGTTTTTCAACCTGGGCTATTTGTCCTTGAGCTCAGGACAGTCTGCTTTGAGATGCTCTGCCTTCCTACAATTATAGCAAACAATGGCATAAGATTTCTTCGCAGATTCAAATTTATGTTTGGGCAGTCTTTTTCCAGAGAAATATTTTCTTCTCAGCCCTTTCTCTTCTTTCCTTAGGAATTTCTTGAAGTTCCTGGTAAACATAGCAAACTCATCCTTATCATCCTCAGAACTAGTACAGCTACATTCACTTGATGACCCTTTGCCAGAATTTGCTTTAAGAGCTAAGGGCTTCCTTCTCTTATCAGATTCATCGATTTTCTTTAGGTTCAACTCATATGTCATGAGGGAACCAATGAGCTCATCCATAGTGGTTTTAGCTAGGTCCCTAGACTCTTCAACTACAGTGGCCTTCGTGTGCCATATGGGTGTCAAGGACCTCAAAATCTTTCTTACCAGCTCATGGTCACTGTAGACCTTTCCTAGACTCCTCAAACTGTTCGTAATCACATTCAACCGAGCATACATTTCAGATATGGACTCCTCAGGCTTCATTTTGAAAGCCTCATACTCAGAGACTAACATGTTCACCTTCGTCTCTCTAACCTGAGATGTCCCTTCATAGATGATCTCCAATTTGTCCCACATCTCCTTAGCGGTGATGCATGAGGAAACTCTAGAGAATTCTATGGGATGGAGAGCACACTGTATAGCATTTATGGCTCCCCAATTCAGAGTGGACTTTCGGATGTGCTCCTTAGTCTAGAATTCCTCATCTGGAGGTAAATCAAATGGACCTTTACTCACGACCTTCTAGATCTCATAATCCTTAGCATGGAGAAACACTTGCATCCTATTCTTCCAGTAGGCGTAATCGCTACCATTAAAGAATGGTGGGTTGCTGGTTGAGTGGCCCTCAGTGACAACACCTCTAGCATCCATGACTATTCTCTCCGGGATGTGAGGCCCTAAGGGAGAGTTAGGCTCTGATACCACTTGTTGGACACGGATGGACACTAAGATCTAGAGGGGGGTGAATAGATCTACCCCTTAAAAACACAAGTAAGAAAAGACAGCGAAATTAAGGCTCTGATACCACTTGTTGCAGGTTTTTTTTTCTTATGCCGGTGATCGGGGTGAAGGTAGGAATACAACGTGGGAGGAAGATACGGGAGTTTGATGTATCTCGGGTATTCTCCCTTACCATTGTATGCCTCTCACGGTGGTATCGAGCACTCTCCTTTTACGGAAAGCCGAGAATAGTTTAATGGCACGGAAATATAAGGGTATAGGTTAGCTGGACAGTGTGCGGGCGTGCCAGTCGATTTCTCGATAATCACCTATGGAACCGAGGGTCAACTGGGGGAAGCGCCACTAGGGCGCGGCACATGGGCTCGAGAGGTCGGGCGATGCATGGATCGAGGGGGTTCCACGAGTGCGAGTGCGCAGGCGATTGTGTGAATCATGTACTGGACGTCTTTCCCCACCGACCGTAAGCGATCGGTGTTTATTTACATCGGATTGAATCCGAACACATTCGTTCTATGCTGAAGAGAAGCCTGTATGTGTCTGAAGCCATGGGTGGAGGGTCGGGAGCATTCCGCAGCTGTGGGCGCGCTTTCGTCTAGGGAGGTGATGGCTGGGGTCGGAAATGTTCGACATGTGGGTCGAGTGGAGTAGGTAGAAAACCGGGGCACTCGCACGGACGCATGCATGCAACTGGTTTTACGCTATATGAGAGCCATATGGGCTTTACAAATGGGCCAAGGAGGCATAGAGTACAACTGGTGCAAGCCGCGGGACAATTCTGACGTGAGAGTCGGTCCCCGGGTCAGTGCATAGTATGTCGGATGTCTGCGTGTTTTACAGAGGCTCCCTCAGGGGAGATTGAGACATGCCCGACTTCCTGGATGGCAGGGGCGGTTGTAGGCTGGCACCTGACGAAGGTAGGACGAGGCTCGAGGTGAGCGTTCGGGTCTGGGCCTCGGAGGCGAGTGATAGTCACGCGGTTCCGCGTCGGTCGTAGGTGTGGCGTCGTGTCATGAGTGTGGCAACGGTGAGTTGTCGTGCACGGGCAGACCCGGGATGCGGGCGTGTTCACCATTGTCATAACACCTTACGTGCGACAGGAGCGGGCATGTGTATGATGGCTAGACGCCATATGAGAGAGTACGGACATACCCCTGGTGTGTGCAAGCCGATCTACAAGCCACCCACACGCGCGCGTTGTTCCTTGCGTCCTCGACCCTTACCGAAGGCCTCGGAAGTCCGAGTGTGCAACAGTTAGGTCCAGTTTGTCCGTCTGAGTGCCTGCTGGTGCGTGCCTTTCCTTGTATTTGTGTTCTGAGCTTCTAAGGGGGTGGAATTTATAGGAAGTTGAAGGGGCAGGGGTAGGGTTTAGGCGGACCAAGTTGAGGGTTCAACTTGGTCCGGGTAAACCCTAAAGAAAATAATAACAATTTTTTTTGTTTAACGGAGTGGGGAGATAGGGTTTAGGCGGACCAGCCCCTTAGGCTGGTCTAGTCCGCCTAAACCCCTCTCAGAGGGTTTTTTTTATAAAATTTTTTTTTTTGGTTTTGATGGGGTTTAGGTGGACTAGGTTGGCCCTTTTTTCTTTTTAAATTTTTTTTTGATGGGGTTTTGACGGACCAGCCTGAGGGGGCAGGCTGGTCCACCTAAACCCCTCCCTAGGGGGGGTTTAGGCGGAGTAGAGTAGAGAGATAGTGGGGGGGGCGGTCCCCAACTCTATAAAATTGGATTTTTGTTATTTTTTATGTCCTAATTCGGCTCAAAAGAGATGGACAAAAGATATGTGGCCCGAACTGGTTGGTTGGAGACTGTGGAGGTTGACTTGCGTGCTTCTGCGTGGCTTTGGGCTTCGTTGTTCGTGACTCCTTTCACGTACAGGTACGATGAGCAAATCCCTACACGATCCTCGCACTAGAATAGATTATTACATGAAACCAGGATTGGGAACGATCGTGGGGCCTCTGGGCTGGGAGGAGGGCGCGGCCCCCGGGGAGTTCGCCCTCTCCGGGGGCGCGGCCGCGCCCCGTGGTGAATCGGCCCCGGACGAGCCGCAACCCTGAGGGATGGCCCCCAAGGGTCTTCTTTCATCTTCTGAGGGTGTCCTTTGAGGGACATGGGGCTCTAGGATGCTGGGGTTAGCCCATGGGGGGCTGTTGTTGTGGAGTCGTAGTTACCGCTCGCGAGGTGTTCGGGTAAATGCCCGACACACCCCGGGTTGTGGAACGGGCCAAGTAGGTGACCGACGGGCCTTGGATTTGGCCTTGGGCTGAGAATATGAGCTTGTGAGGGATGAGAGGAGGCACTTTGGGCACTTGGGCCGGGCCCCGTGATGTGTGCCACGTTCCACGGTGGGTTGGCAAGCGGCCTTGGGCTGGCACGAGAGCTAGGTCTAAATGGCTCATCGCCGTGTGTCTGAGGGTCGGGGGTGGCCCTGACTTGCTGGGGGGTTGTTGTGGAACCTGACTAGTGTGCTGGAGTTATGGGTTGACCCACATTTTTTTGTAGGAGGACTGGGACATATGCGCCCACAAGGTGTTCGGGGAAAAGCCCGACACTCGTGTGTGAGCCGTATGCACATGCTGCGGGCCTCCAAAGCATGTGGTTGACTTAGTTAAGTATTTCTTTGACCTTGGAAGGTTGAAAGAAGGCATCTCGGGGGTAGCCCCCTGGCCTCTTCGCTGAGTGCCACGTGGCGTGGCTTGTAGTCAGGGCGCCCCCTGGGTTGGCCCGGGTGGTTGTATAGAATGCGGACAAAGTCCGCAACTGAGGGGTTGGAAGTGATCCCAGTTAATTGCTAATGCCGCCGTATATCTCGGCTAGTGGGTTGGGGCCATTGATCGGGCCCACTGGGTTGCCGGAAGGGCTGGGTAGCCCATGCCGTACAGGTGTTCGGGGAAATTCCCAAACCCTTCTTCTTTGGTAATTTGTTGGGGAAATTGTCCGGGTACAACAAATGCCCCCCACGGGTCGTGCGTCGGAGGCGGAGACGAGGGCGTGCGGCCCATGAACTCCTCTTTCTGGATGATTGTAGTTGCACTTTGACACTTCATATGTCTTTGTCTCGTTGCATTGTGCATATTGATTTCTCGGTGTGCTGACTGTCTTGGTGTATTTTGTCTTGCAGCCATGGCACGGTTCGACAGAGATGAGAGGGTCCTGAGACGTGCGGTCCGGGAGGAGGATCATTGGGTGAGGAGGATCGAGAGGCCCATGCCTCCCTTGGGCCCTGATGGGGACATCTCCGACCACTCCATAATTATTCGAGGGTCCTATTGCGCGCCAGCTGTGCTTCGTCTTGTTCGCCACATTTTTTTTAGTCATGGCATGTAATTTTCATATTTTCTTTGAGTCATAATTATGCAATTTTCCATTTTATTTGAGTCAAGTACCTAGGTTAGAGAGTTATTTTCATAAGTCATATGTTATTTGGGCCATTAGATCAGCTAATTGGGCCCAACATGTGGTCAAGCCCAGGGGCGCCCCTTTCTCCCTTGGTTGTCTAGTCAATGGTCCAAAAGTCAGGGACTTATTGTAAATTGTGGGTTTCCTATAAATAGGGCCCCATTCCCTCATTTGAGAACTAATGAAGATCTATTATTGTGAGTCCAGAATTCAAATTTTATTGGAGAGAATCCAATTGAGTGGAGTGAGAAGCTCCCCCCCTCTCTCTCTCTAGAAGGGGAGCACCCCTTCTCTCTCCTCTCTCCTCCCCCTCCCAAATTTGAAATTTTCTCTCTCCTCTACACTGTCCACCTTATCTTCCACCTCAGCCCTAGTTGGCCACCTCACCCACTCCTCATTTGCCACCTCAACCCACCTCTTCATCTCCCTAGGAACAATAACTACCCCATTTAATCCTACCCAGTCTCCCAAGCACCCCTTGGCTTTCCCAACACACCTCTAACTCTCCCAAGGTAGAACACCCCTCCCCAAGCACCCTTTCCCCTCCCCTAGGCCAGCATTAACCCCACTCATTAAGCCAAATTCAAATCCACCTCCCTCTCCCTCCCAACACCAAATTCACAGCCCCCCCTCCCACCATCTTATAGACCCCCTTCTCCCCCTCCCACACCTTGGAACACCCCCTCCCAGACCCCCTCACAGCCAGGGGTTGCCCCCACACACATCCACTTCATTTCCCCTCCCATCTACCCCATTCCCCCATTACCTATCTCCACCCTTTCATTCCAGTTCGCAGGCAACAGAGAAGCTGCTGGTTGTAGAGCCAGCCACGACTTCATCCCGGAGCCCCTGGATGCACAAGAGGTACCGTCGGTAGTGGCTCCCGACCCTCTTTGCAATGATGGTGGTCTCGCCGCCGTCTGAGATCGTGGCTGCCCAGAGGAGCCTTCACCGCTGGACTGCGCATTTCCTCCCTGGCAGACACCCAGTCACGATTTGCAGAGGCTCCCACGGCCAACTCCCTGAAGGCCTTGAGGCAAGACTTGGCTGAGATCTTCTTCTACAAGTACCCTCTCACCTCCAAGAAGCGGCATCCCATTTGGACTCCAGAGCGGTGAGTTCCAAATTTTCTCCCTCTGGTGCGCTGATCAGTTGCCTCTAGAACTGATCTGACACCCTGGCACTGTTTGGGTCCTCTCCATCAACTCCGACCTCCTACGGTGTCCCCGCAGGTCTCCGTTCGAAGAGGGCTCGACCACGAATCCAGTGACTCTAGCCACACCTGAACCAGAGCTCGGGAGCGCCCGTGGTGGCCTCTTCTTCCTGCTGCAGTGGTGCAGAAGCTGTCAGAACCAGAGAATAGAGACCCTATTCACGACCCTGCCCCGACCATCGCTGGCATTCAGAAATTCCCCCAAAAATCAGACGTCCTCCTGGGCCAACCCAAGAGGTTTTGGCACTAGTCTCGTAGACAACGGAGTTCGGGATAGGTGGCACCGACATCGACAGTCTATCCCCTGTTCCTAAGAGTGGACAGATTCGGCAGACTTCCTTCTTTAAGTCTCTAAGCTAGTTTTTCCCCTCCCTGCCTTGCCGGCTTACCACCCCTCCTTATGGGAGGTAGTGTTTGGATGTAAAATTGACTTCCCCTCCCCTTGTTCAACCCCCTTTCATGGGACGTAGTGCATGTAAATCGAATCTCCAGGTTGAAGCTTCATCGGCGCGGCGTACGGGTAGGCCCAAGCTTCCTCGCTCGCCCTCGTCTCCGGCTGGGATCGGTGTCTTCACACCGGTCAGGTGTGCCTCGGTCATCCCCTTGCTGGTTTCTTTCCTTTGATGGTTTAGTCTTGCCTCTAGTGCCGTTAGATGGTGAGTTGAGTGCCCAATCACAAACTACTAACATTTGAATGACTACCACGGGAGAGTTGTGAGAGAGCCATTACATCCCACGCCGTCGGCGTGCTGGCCGCCCGCAGAATTGGGCATCCCAGGCCCTTAGGGGTCCGTCCCAAGCTATCCATACCCCAGGAGCAGCAAGGTCTCACTTCGGACCCTTCCCACCATTGTCGGTTCGCCTATGGGCACTAGTGTGCGCTTCGCTAGTCGGTCCGCTATAGTGAATCCGCCGCTCAACATTGATTTCTTGCAAGTCTAGGTCCAAGGGCATCGGTCGAGTGGCTGCCACCCCCAAGGTGGTGTCACATCAAATTGGTATCAGGGCAAGTTCACAACTTGTCTCTATCAAGTTGGTCCTAGGGTGCATATGCATTTAGAGTCTCCGGTGCATCATCATGGCTATTCCTCTATGGTCAATTCCATACAATTCGGCCCTCCACAATGGTCCTAGTGGTCCATCCCTCTTGGGCATCATTCTAGATGAGGACCTTCACTTTGACGGATCGAGCCCTAGTGCCTATCTAAAGTGGGAGGCTACCATGGAAATGCACTTTGAAAGAATTATGGCATATGGACCCGCGAGAGTCCGCATTGCCAAGGGTCGACTTCGGGGTCAAGCCATGAGTAAGTGGGAACACATAGAGGGCTTAAGGAGAGTTAGGAGGCAAGATCCCATTTGCACATGGGAAGGTATGAAGACCGAGGTTAGAACAGTCTATGCACCACGACCCTCCCCCAGTGTATACCAAATAGCCCGAGATCTTGAGAGGATTGCTAGACTTACTTCCCCTCGGCCATCTTGGCCCCACAAGCCAACTTAGCCCCTCCCATGAAGGGTTCCTTACCTAGACCAAGTAGGGCCCAAATTCCACCACTCCCAATAATTCCAACCCTGAACACCACCACCAACCCTCCCCAAATCCAAGAAAGACCCACTTTCACCCCTCCACAATCGGCCGATCCCAAGGGCAAGAGACCCTTAACCGACCCGGCTTCCCACATGATGACCACCACTCTCCCGTCCAAAGTCACTCACCCAACCTTCACCATTCAAACCCAAGTGGATCTCGTGGCCACCCCTCCGCTTAGGCCCATGACGGCCAACCCCCAAACCCACTCTCCATTATCTAATTCACACCCATACCCAATTGATCTCTGCCCCTCCACCTTCCACCATAAGGGATACCCCCACCGAGACCCACCCAACCCATCTTCCACTTCCAACTCAATCCTACCACAACCTAGGCCTCCACTACTTCCCCTACCAATCCCAAACTAAGTTTCCCTTTACCCTCCACCCTGGGTGCACCATACACCAACCCTCATCACCCCACCCTCAAAAGACCCTCTCACCTCCTTAGTAGAGGAACCCATACCCGACCCCATAGTGGTGAACACTCCGGACTCTATTGCCCCCATGGAGACCACCCATGTCCAAGTTGAAGAAGAAACCTCGCACGGTGGTCTTCACCTTACACCACCCTCTCTAGTTGGGGTCGAGCTCATCTTAGGAGAACCCCTTGATAGTTGGCTAAAGGAGAGCCCAATTAGAGAGATTACGGCCCATGTTTTCCCTCCTATGGAGCAAAACCTCCCTATAGTGCCCCTCTCCTATCACACCACCATCTAATCATCTTACCAAGTGGACACATTAGGGGATCTTCTCAAGGGCTTAGCATGGCAAATGAAGTTGACCGGCATGTTGACCACAATGCCCGACCAACCTAAGAGCCTTGACCTCCTACACCTATGTGTCGGATCTATCACGTCGATTTGCACCGTTGGTTGCTACACTAGCGACCTCCTTCTATTCCTCCCCACACCCGATGAGTTTGACCTTATCCTCAAATTGGAGTCCCTCATATTGGGCAGAAAGTCAAGCCCTCCTCTCATGGCCAACCCACCCACTAAGAACTTCGGCCCAATCATTTCATTAGAGGAGGATGATCCACCACCATATTGTGAGGACCTTGAGGATGTTGAGATGAACTTAGAGCTCCTTTCCCCAGGGTACACTTATGTTGATCCTTTTGACCCCTCCCAATGGGAACCCGGGAACCCATGTGATCCACCCACATCACTTAGCACCCACTCCTTCCTACCCTCACCCACCATGTTGGGCCAAGTCCACCTCTCCCAAGTCCCGGGCGACACAAGGGTAGCTATGACCAAGGAAGATCTACACCTAAGGAACAAGGAGGTGCCTTTCCCCATACTGTCCACCTTGCTTGACTCCTTCGACCCTTTTGAATGGAAAGTCTAATGCCAAACCATACCCCAACACATCAAAGTCATTTTCAGGTTAGGAAAACATATGTCTTCGCACCTCGAACCACTTGGCATGATTCATAAGTCGGGTACATTCATTCATATCACCCACATGTCAAGTAGGAAACATGAGTGATTCATATTCGGATGTAATGGTCCACCTTCATTCATCATGAGTCTTAAGCATGTTAGGAGCATTTATGGATGTCCGGGTCCTCCGGCACTCATCACACCCACGCATCAGAGAGACACCTATGGATGCCCCGGCCCTCCCACACCCTTCAAAGTCTCCATGACATCTCTGCATGATTGGTCTAAATATGGTTGTCCTGGCCCCCCTTTGCATATCATGCATCTCCCACTCACACCGCATCGTAGTACTTGGCATGAGCATTTAAGCAAGCAACAAACAACGAGTAGTGAGAATCACAAGAAGCGGGCAAAACCTCACGAACACCACTTTTAATTCCAAGTTGGCAACTTGGCGATGGTGATTTTGGAGTGGCTCTACCCTAGGGTCACCTCCAACTTGACGGCACGAGGACTTGGACCTTGCCAAGTTCCGAGTGGCCTTGGAGCCCCGGCTTATGGGTTGGGCTTTCTAATGGGTTTTGGGATTCACCCCATTTCCCACGTGGCAGCTCCGACACCCTATATGGGCACCGCGGTGGATCCTAGTGAGAGTTTTGGTCCTACCCCTACCCTTGTGAGACACACACTCAGAGAGCCACCACATATCAGCCTGAGAGCCCGACGTGTGCACACGGAGGCAATACTAAGCAAGGATGGTTCCATCACCGGCAAGAGGGTGTGCCCGAGCCACCTTGAGAGGATGAAGGACCATCCCCTGGCTGCGGACGTAGGGTTGAGTTTGGAGGTCGTGGCTCGCTCGGAGCTGCTTTGGAGGACCACTTCCCTGGTGGACCCGTACTCGACGGAGTCGAGTTCGTCGCACCCCGGGGGTATGATGGGGACATCTCTGACTACTCCACATTTTTCCGAGGGTCCCATTGCTCACTAGCTGTGCTTCATCTTGTTTGCCACATTTTTCTTAGTCATAGCATGTAATTTTCATATTTTATTTGTGTCATAATTATGTAATTTTCCTTTTTATTTGAGTCAAGTACCTAGGTTAGAGAGTTATTTTCATAAGTCATATGTTATTTGGGGCATTCGATTAGCTAATTGGGCCCAACATGTTGTCAAGCCCAGGGGCGCCCCTTTCCCCCTTGGTTGTCTAGTCAATGGTCCAAAAGTCAGGGACTTATTATAAATTGTGGGTTTCCTATAAATAGGGCCCCATTCCCTCATTTGAGAACTAATGAAGATCTATTATTGTGAGTCTAGAATTCAAATTTTATTGGAGAGAATCCAATTGAGTGGAGTGAGAAGCTCCCCCTCCTATCCCCCCCTCTCTCTCTAGAAGGGGAGCACCCCTTCTCTCTCCTCTCTCCTCCCCCTCCCAAATTCAAAATTTTCTCTCTCCTCCCCACTGTCCACCTCATCTTCCACCTCAGCCCTAGTTGGCCACCTCACCCATTCCTCACTTGCCACCTCACCCACTCCTCACTTGCCACCTCAACCCACCTCTTCATCTCCCTAGGAACAATAACTACCCCATTTAATCCTACCCAGTCTCTCAAGCACCCCTTGGCTTTCCCAACACACCTCTCCCTCTCCCCCATGCAATCTCTCACTCTCCCATGGTAGAACACCCCTCCCCAAGCACCCTTTCCCCCCCCCTAGGCCAGCATTAACCCCACTCATTAAGCCAAATTCAAATCCACCTCCCTCTCCCTCCCAACACCAAATTCGTAACTCCCCCTCCCACCATCTGCTAGACCCCCTTCCAGACCCCATTCTCCCCCTCCCACACCTTGGAACACCCCCTCCCAGACCCCCTCACAGCCAGGGGTTGCCCCCACACACATCCACCTCATTTCCCCTCCCATCTACCCCATTCCCCCATTACCTATCTCCACCCTTTCATTTCAGTTCGCAAGCAGTAGAGAAGCTACTTGTTGCAGAGCCTACAGCGACTTCATCCCGGAGCCCTTGGATGCACAAGAGGTACTGTCGGAAGCGTCTGCTAGCCCTCTTTGCAACAGTGGTGATCTCACCGCCGTCTGAGCTCGTGGCTGCCCAGAGGAGCCTTCACCGCTAGACTACGCATTTCCTCCCTGGTAGACACCCAATCATGATTTGTAGAGGCTCCCACGGCAAACTCCCTGAAGGCCTTGAGACAAGACTTGGCTGAGATCTTCTTCTACGAGTCCCCTCTCACCTCCAAGAAGCGGCATCCCATTTTGACTCCAGAGCGGTGAGTTCCAAATTTTCTCCCTATGGTGTGCTGATCTGTTTCCTCTGGAACTGATCTGACACCCGGCACTGTTCGGGTCCTTGCCATCAACTCCGACCTCCTCCGGCATCCCCGCGGGTTTCCGTTCGAAGAGGGCTCAACCAAAAATCCAGCGACTCTATCCATGCCTAAACCAGAGCTCGGGAGCGCTTGTGGTGGCCTCTTATTCCTACTGTAGTGGTGTAGAAGCTGTCAGAACCAGAGAATAGAGACCCTGTTCACGACCCTGCCCCGACCATCACCGGCATTCAGAAATTCCCCGCAAAATTGGACATCCTCCTGGGCCAACCCAAGAGGTTTTGCCACTGGTCTGGTCGACAACGGAGTTTGGGAGAGGTCGCAGTGGCGCCGACATTGACAATTTGTCCCTTGTTCCTGAGAGTGGACAAGTTCGGCAGACTTCCTTCTTTAAGTCTCTAAGCTAGTTTTTCCCCTCCCCGCCTGGCCGGCGTACCGCCCCTCCCTGTGGGAGGTAGTGTTTGGATGTAAAATTGACTTCCCCTCCCATTGCTCAACCCCCTTGCATGGGGCGTAGTGCATGTAAATCGAATCTCCAGGTTGAAGCTTCATCGGCGTGGCGTGCGGGTAAGACCATGCTTCCTCGCTCGCCCTCGTCTCTGGTCGGGATCGGTGTCTTCACACCGGTCAGGTGTGCCTCAATCATCCCCTTGCTGGTTTCTTTCCTTTGCTGGATTAGTCTCACCTCTAGTGCCGTCGAATAGTGAGTTGATTGCCCGATCACAAACTACTAACATTTGAATGACTACCGCGGGAGAGTTGTGACAGAGCCATTACATCCCACGCCCTCGGTGTGCTGGCCGCCCGCAGAATTGGGCATCCCAGGCCCTTAGGGGTCCGTCCCAAGCTAGCCATACTTCAGAAGCAGTAATGTCCCACTTCGGACCTTCCCCACCATCGTCAGTTCACCTACGGGCACTAGTGTGCGCTTCGCTAGTTGGTCCGCTATAGTGAATCTGCCACTCAACGTTGATTGCTTGCAAGTCTAGATCCAAGGGCATCGGTTGAGTGGCTGCCACCCCCAAGGTGGTGTCAGAACAGGCCCACCGATCATTACTGCGGCTGGAGTGGAGCTGCATGATTCGGGGTATACAGCAGTAGCCGAGGGCCCCATCGACGAGCGCGGCAACGGAGTTGGGGTCATAGAGTTGGCCCGAGTTTTAGAGGCGGGCGGGCTTTACTCTTACGACTGCAGTGGAGGCTACCCAGTGGAGTTCCGGCTGGACCGTCGCTTGTTAGAATTCATGAGGAGCTTCATCCCGCCCAGCATGTAGGAGGGAGATTCCCGAGTGGCTGGAGCCCGCCGTCGACTGGAGCGGGCGATCTTGGTAGGTAGGGATAGCCTGCACAGGATCGTTCCCTATGGTTTCCCGAGCTTCTCTGGAGACTACTGGAGGCAGCGTCAGTTCCCCAGTGCTGAGTGCCTGGGCTTCTTCAGTAGGGCAGATCAATTTGGAGTTCGCACCGGGGTGATGGGTCCTGCTTCCTAGGACTTGCACGGACACTATCGAGCGGAGATAGAGGGCAGTCTAGGGTTGGTGTTGGAGCCATCAGGGCTGTAGTATGCCGGGGAGGTCTTCGACGATCACAACCTCTTGTCCGGGGTTTTGCGACAGACTACTGTTAGTTGGTATGGTCGCTGGGTGGTGATTCCTTCACACAGGTATCGCCAGGGAGCCACCGAATGGCTGATGGGCATAGTACACCATTACAGGGTGCTGCTGGACTGGGCCGACATCAGATATGCTGTGACTGTGGCCTTGTATGGATATCCCTGCTACACGGGGCTTTTACATGCTTTGGCACAGCGCTTCAACCATCGGTGGAACACAGTAGCGACGGCTGAGGGAGAGACCTCACTCGACTTGTGGTCCTTGTTTCGGATTTCTGGGCTATCGATCAGCGGCGAAGGATATGAGGAGGTTGTGCTGGATGTTCTTCATATGAGGAGGTTGTGCTGGATGTTCTTCACCGCAGTCACATAGATGGACTTGGAAGATACCGGGTTTCTTACAGCTACCGGTACTTGCTAAAGACCTGGAGAGACTTAACCTTGGTCGGGAGAGAGAGAGCCGCACAGAGTCCTAGGGTACCGCTGAATGTATGGGTTCGCCACTTCTACAACGGGCCTTTCTACTTTTACCAGGAGTTCACGAGAGATCAGACTCCATGGGAGGAGTACACAGAGGTGGAGCTGCGGTTCCGGACATACATGAGGTACATCTACGTGCCATAGGAGGGGTGGAACCCCGATAGATTGCCGGACGTGACCCACCTAGCCGCGTACTTGGCATACTGGTTGGCGACATTTGTGGTCCCGCACGGGGAGGACGGTCTACTGAGGGTGGAGTTGTTGTGGCCGGCATGCCAACTGGCAGTGGGGCGAAGACTAGCCTTAGCCCTGACGGCTCTCGCCAACGTTTACCAGGGACTGGGGGTGTTGGCGGCGCACTCATCGCCACGTGAGAGGAGCCTGCTTCTACCGACCCACTACCTCAGTGTGTGGGCTGGCTTGCTATTTCCGGGGCTAGTCACCCGAGGGTCAGTGGCGAACCAGGCGGCACCCCTACTGTTTAGCTTCACCGGGCTGCCGGACGGAGACACCGTTGCGCAATTGGAGGGGGCCAGGAGAGTTCTGTCCTACTTGCCCAACAAGGGCGAGGAGTGATTGCCTTTTGACAGTGCTATCAGAGACTCTCATTTGGTCTTGGTGCCTTCAGATGGCGGGGCGGCTTGCACCCTTCCTTATCAGCGGGAGCCAGATGCAGCGCTGTACACAGAGTGGGTGATGAGCACCTGATGGGCGATACTGATGCTACACCGATCTGTGACGAGCTTCCTGGAGCCATATTACCCGCACATGGTTGCATGAAACTTTGGGTACGACCAGGGGATCCCGCCGAACCAAGATTTCCCTTTAGCGGGTTGGCAGTACAGAGGCCGGGACAGCACTTGTTGGCTGCAGCGTGGTGGGATTTTTACTGTCGTTGGGAGCCTGAGCGACTGCCGACACCTGGGCCGGGGCGCAGGGGACGGTTCGATGTCCATTACGCCAGGTGGTAATTCGAGCACAGCCATCTGTATCGCCAGACGGCCTCGGTGATTCAGAAAGTTAAGGAGGACCACCTTTTGAGGGAGAATCCGCCTCCCATTCAGTTGGACGATGAGTACTTGTGGACTCGCCTTTCCCAGATTCACCGGGAGGTAGAGCGGTTGGCACAGCAGGCGTCCTAGAGCAGCCGGGGTTCGACGTCGGTGGGATGAGGTGGCGGTAGGGCACTGAAGCCCCTCAGGCAGGCGCGACCGGCGCCGAGAGGCACTGGAGCTGGGACATCCCGACCGAGGGCACCGAGGAGTTGGTGGAGTCAATTCCTAGCCGACGGTGGGTTCGGAAAGAAGGGATCCCTGGATCGAGTGCTCCCTGAGGGGAGCTTGGTGGACATGACGGTCGATGACTGGAGGCGCCACATTGCTCATGTGATCGGGTCGGCTGGGCCCATGGAGCTCGTGTCCCTCATCAAGTGCACTTGTATCCTGAGGGACGTAAAGGAGGCAGTCGCGAAGGCTGCGCGAGTCGTGGGTTTGAAACCAGAGCAGCTGGTCCCTCTACCATTGACGCCCTTTGCAGCTGCAGGTAAGACTTCTTCTCGAGTCTGTTACCTGTACTTTATTATTTTATGTGACTGAGGTATTTTATGTGGTTGCTCATTGGTAGGTACTCCGGAAGAGGGGGATCACCCTTTCACAGGGACATTTTTCGGGGACGGGAACAGAGATCTCCAACCTCGACGAAAGCATCCCCGGGTAGAAACTGGAGCAGGTGAGACTGGCGAATCCTCACAGGGACCCGCAGCTGGAGGGCATATTGAGGCAGAGCCGGCTTCGAGTGAGTGTCTTATCCGCCTCTCTTGTGTCTTGTTTGTTTAGCCATGATGATTGACTAACCTTGCGTTGCTGGATTTGTGTCTCGTAGCTTCGTCGGAGGCCCGGGCGGACATGGCTTTCTCGCCGCCCCAGGAGGTCGACCCATTGCCTGATGACGGGGTCGAGTGCGAGATAGATATGGAGGGGTTCCTTCACGTGATGGAATAGGCCCTCCCCAACATCAAGACTTTTCTCGACTTTGAGTCATGGGAGGCCTCGACGGGCGCCCAGCCAGGTAGGGACTTTTGGGACTGGACATACTCTGATTATAGCTGTGCTTGATTCTGGGGGCTAACATAGTCGCCGGTGTTGTGCAGAGGTGGCTGAGGCGTCAGGAACCGCGGCTCCTTCCGCGGTGCAGGTCCAGGAGGCCCCGTTGGCTGGATGGCAGGAGCTAGTAGCGACCCGGGATGGCCCGGGTAAGCATTGTATTTTTATGGATGGGGTTAGCCTCCCATTGTTGCATAGTAGTTGGGCCGGAGTTGCTGACTGTGCTTATATCGTCATCTAGTAGGCGAGGATCCGACTTCTAATCTGGAGATGATTTAGGAGTTAGTCAGTGCTGGTCCGTCAGTGTCTCTTTCCTCTTTCGAGGTAGAGCTGGGAATTGCAGATGCTTCAGTCCCGTTTGTTACTAGGGACACGCCCGGCTTGCTGCCACAGCTACTGGCGGAGATGCCCCTTGCTTCTCTACCGACAGTGGTGTCTGCTTGCACTGTGGGGCTACTCAGGTCCTCTAGCATGGGACCCCCAGGTGTGTGACTGGGGATTTAGTCACTTATGATAAGCTTTTTGTGTTGTCTATTGACGCTGGGGTGCCTATTTGATGTCGACCACAAAGACTTCTTCGCCTCTGGAGGAGGGTGAGCTTCCCCATGGCACGACTGTGGCAGTGGTAGAGAGACCCGCTGCAACGACTTTGGCTGGAGGTGATGAAGAGATCATCGACATCGAGGGAGTCTCGGAGGGGAGTGCTCCGGTCGGTGAGTCTTTTCTTTGAAACCCTTAGCTGGAGAGTCACTTTTGTGAAAGGTTGGGCCATGTCATGACCTCGTTTGCTCTGTTGGTTTGCAAGGGCATCTAGTTTGGCCGCCTCCGGGAATTCATCGGAGGCTTCATCGAGCTCTTTGGGCGACAGCAGCTCGGCCATGGAGACAGTGGAGAGTTCGAGCTCGAGCTATTCCTCTTCTAGGGGATCTTCTGGCGAGGCGGCTACGGCTAGGACCACTTTTGGAGGTATATGGGGGTTCCCCTCATTCCCCTTTGTCGTTTGTCTACTCTTGATAGCAGGGCGTTGACGCTTTTGAGTTGCGTACAGCGTCGGGGTCAGGAGAGGATCACATATCGACTCTTGCTGAGAGCGGACAGGAGGAGCCTCCCGCCTCACCCGTGGTCGCTAGAGACGACCGGGTCATGGAGGAGTCACTACCCATTCCGACCCCAGCGGGTGATGTCACCGAGACGGGGGATAGGTTGCCTTCCCCGACCCCAATGGGTGACGCTACTGGCGCGGAGGGGCTTCCCCTAGGTAGGGATGAAAACTGATCTTTTCTCAGGTTTTCCACCTTACTTATCGTAGGAAGTTCTGCATGTATTGTTCACACCCTTTGATGTTTGCCGGGGTTATGCAGGCTCTGCTGTAATTCTAACTGCATCAGGTGACCTTTCCCCAGACTCAGTGATGCGGGGTGGACACGGGGACCGACTCTAAGTGATGCAGACCATAGACTCTAAATGCGGACTCGACCAGCAACATACAACAATGGAGACACTTTGGCCCGACACTAAGAGTTCCTATGGGCTATACGTCGCTAACAGAAACACAAGCTCACTCGTCGTCCCAAGCCAGGGGAAACGTGGATTCGCGCGGTTGAGAAACCGGCAGAGTCAATGGTGGTCGACTCACTTCCGTGCTCAGATCGAGCCATGGGACGGGTCACTCTCTTGCTCACAGCGGTGACATGAACTCACGGGCTAGAATCCTAACGCGCTCACAGCGGCATACTACCATATACTAGCTAAGCAAATGAAATGCCAAGGAGTGAAGACCGTTACCTCCACGCTCCCGGCGTGGGGAAGACAACCCCGGCCAAATCCGAACTCCCAATTAAACAAGTTTTACTGTAGTACAAAGTTTTGACCCACTCCACGCAGGGAGGTAACAGGTCACATGTGGGGCCCGAGAGTATCGGGAAATGGGTTGACGGGCAGCATCTTGATGTCACTCCGGCGGTGCCGAAACCCGCGTTTAGTGCTGTCCGGACGGCGCGATCTGCGGATACGTGGGGCCCACGTGTTGCTCAGTCCTCCGGACCTGACGGAGTGGGTCCCACTATGATGGTGACCTCTGGTGGCACGCTTCCCTAGATGGCGACCGGGCTGGAACGCCGGTCGGAGGCCGATCGGCTCTGATCTCCAAGTCTTGGAGTTGCTGCCCACAGATTTGTTGCTTCTGTTTTACAGCGCGCGATCCGGCGAGATTTGCTGCCTGAAAGTTTAGGCTCAAGAAGATCTCGTGGCTGAAAACAAAAATTCCGGGAAGAAGGGGCTGTCTTGGATGGACAGGACTCCGGTGACGATGGCGGTGGTGCGACGGCGGCACGATGACGGTGGCGGCAGTGATGACGATCTCATGAACTGATAGAAGAGGCTTCACACCTCAAGAACACAGCCTTCCCAGCTGCAGAAGGGGGAGAGAGGAGAGAGATAGGGGGCGGCCGTTGCTCATGGAAGAAATTCCTTCATTTTCTTTGCATTAATTCTACTCAAAATGAAAATACAAGGTTCTTATAGAAAATACAAAAGGACTAGTTCTATCCCTAGATCTAGGATTGGTGGGGGGGTAAAAGAGGGAGTCCACAATTTATTTCTCCCATGTGGTTTGGAACAAATAAAATGAGATTTCAATCCTAATAAACTATATTATACATGGGGCACCCCCTTGACTTATGTGTTCCCAATTTTGAATTTTGTTACCCTTTGTCCCCCCGTTGGTCCAACCCTTCTAGATGCCCACCTTGGAGGGTTGACTGACCCCACATGGGCCCAAGAGCTGAGGTGGATCAATGGGAGAAGGGATGGGGGGCCCGCGGGACCCATGTGGTCCCAAATTACAAATAAACCCCCTTTACAATCTGAATTACAATCCGAATAAAGCCAAATAAATACACATTACACACAAATAAAATCCCAATAAATATGATAAATACTAAGACTCAAGGGGGAGTGTCCAGACTGTCTCCGAGCCAGATGGAAGCCGATGTAGCTCGAGTGGTGCTCCGCATACGATACCGACGGCTCGTCGGTTCGTACTTCTCGATCGCTCTAGTGTCCGCACCAATTCTCCCTGTGTGGGAGAAACTCGACCCTTTCGAGTAAGAGTCTGCATCGCTCTGGTAGCGCTCCAATAGATCTGGATCTAGCCTTTGCAACTCTCCACGGGTGATCCAAGTATCCTCGGTGGCGGGTCGCGCTCTCCATCACACTAGGTAGCGCGGGTAGGATCCACTCCTGGTAACAGTCACCTGCTCATCCAGTATATGATCTATATGCTCTCACTACCGTGGAAATGGAGCTCGTGGTGGACACTCAGGTGTGGGATCACTCTCAATGGGAGGAGATGGCTCGAAAGGCTCACTAGGGATCACCGCTGGGTCCCTATATGCAACTAGATCCGACACATTGAAAGTTGAGTTTATACCATATTCCTCGAGCAGGTCCACAACATACGCATTGGATCCAACGCATTTCAACACTCTAAATGGACCGGCTCCGCGAGCTTGCAATTTCTTTACGGTTCCAGAGGAAAACCGTTCAGGTATTACCCTGATCATGACATATTCACCCTATTGGAACTCACGGTGGTCTCTATGGGCATCGGCTAGCTCCTTATACCGTGCATTGCTGGCCTCAATGTGACGACGGACGTCGTCAGGCAGACTCCTAACATGCTTAGCAAAAAGAAAAACACACAGATGCACACACGACCCTAAACAACCCTACGGTTAGTCCGACCCAATCATCCAGGACATCCGAATGTATGCCATGCATGCATTTGACGTAACCGGAGGTTAACATCATGGTGGACTCTTAGACATCCTACGATGCACCAATCATGGACATTGGGCTTGGATGTGGGAAGTCCGGGAGGTTCGGGTGGTTTAGGTGGGCCGGGGGAACCAAAGTCTTCATTACCCCCAAATGACGGTTCGGACCTATTGCCATGTGAAGGTTTCCAGGCCCGAATGGGAGGGGTGTGGTAGTGGACTCCCTCGCAGAAGTGAAGTATATATGGTGGGTCTAGGGGTCCACTAGGGAATGGGTCAAAGGGATCAAAGAAGGTATGACCCCTTGTGGTGGGTTCCCACAAGTCACGGTCCCATGTGTGGTAGTCATGAAGGTGTGGATGATCACCTTCATGCATTGTGGTAGGTGGGACGGTGATCATGTGTAGAAAATAGGATTCCTCCCTTGGGCAAAAGGGAATGAAGTCAGGCTCGACCGGCATAGGGAGGAATAGAAGAATCTCCATGGTGACACAACCCACGGTGCACACGGAGGTAATGGACCCTAAGGCCAGATGGGTGAAGCTAAGACTAGTGGGTTGGTCGAAGCCTCGTGCCAATGAGTGCGTCAACGTGCATTGTTGGTGTAGACCCATAATAAGGTCACCCAAGGTATCAACGTGGTGACTCGACCGGAATGTCGTGTGGTAGGAGTTGACGGGCACTATAGGTAAAGTGGGGTCCATGGGTGGATAGCAAGGTGGGGTAGGGATCAAGCCATCCTTGAGCCAGCTAAGAAGCGGCTCGACTATGAAAAGCGTTCCCATTAGAAACACGGGTGGCTCGGGATAAGGTGGGTCCAAATGAGATGGCTCCGAATAAAGATGTGAGGGTGGCGGCAAAGGAGCTCTCATGGGCGAAGAAGGCATGTCCTCCCGGAGGGGAAGTGGTCCTTGAGACCCCGTAGGTGGGGCCGGGTTGGGGCTACGGGCTATGGCCTCCCTAGGCTCAAGTATGGCTACCTCCTGCCTCGGAGGTGGGCAAGGGGAGACCAGCGACTCAAAATAAGCGCACCTCCTATCCACCCATTCCGAAATCATTTGCACAAGTTCGGTAATGGTATGGGTTGGAGTAGGGGTATCGTGGTGGACTCGCCCGTAATCAACCGACCTAGGCTTGGGTCGGGGCTCATCTAAGAGCGAGGCTCCCTGCCTCCGATTATGACCCACTTGGTTGGAAGTGAGTTGGTGGGGTCGGCTGGAGGTGTGACCCATGGGGTTGGAAGTGAATGGGTGGGACGGGTTGGAAGGAACCGGATGGAGAAGGTAGACCCTCCTAAGATCTCTCTGATAGGGTGCAAGACTCGGATACAGAGGGGGGGTGAATGTATCCCTCTTCAAATATTGCCTAATTAAAACTCTAAAGCTCAGATATGCGGAATTAAAGACTGTTGCATAAATATAATGAGAATACTTAGAAGGATCAAAGCAAGACAACTATTCTATTAACCCTCACACGATCCTAAGCAAGCATCTAATGAGCGCAGTAATGAAAAGAACACATAAGGAAATCAAACCACAAGTGAACACTAGGATTTTTGAGGTGGTTCGGTCCACAGACCTACGTCCACCCCTCACTCCAAACCGGAGTGAGGCTTCCACTAGCAAGGCTAGAACAGCAGACTCAGTCTGCAACAATTGCTGTCAAACAGCTTGACCAGGGGAACAGCCTCCCCTCTTCCTCCCAACCGGAGGGAACCACTAGTGACACACAGTCACTAGCAAACCAGAGACCGAGGTCTCTCTTCCTCCACCCAGGAGGGAACCCACAAGCGACACCCAGCCGCTTGCAACTGGAGGACCAATCCTCTCTTCCTCCAAACCGGAGGGGAACCCAGAGACCCAAGTCTCTCTTCCTCTGAAACCCAGAGGGAAACCGCAAGTAACACCAGTCACTAGCAACCCGGAGACTCCAAGTCTCCCTTCTCCTGATACCACAGGAGGACCACCGACCTCACTAGAGAATCGGAAGAAACACAATGGAAATGTAAACAAAGACAAGAAAGGAAAAATACAGCAATCAGAAAGCTGGAAATGTAGACCACAAAGATGTAGCTCGCCAAGGAGCAATCTGGCATGGATTTGATCCAAATGCCAGAAGAACGAAATCTTCTTCTTCTCTTCCTCTTTGACTCTCTGCCTCTCTCTTCCTGCAAGCTCTCTTTTCTCTTTTTCTTCTTAAGCTGGATCTCTCGATCTCTCTTCTGCTCTCTAGCTCACTCTTCTTCTTTCTTCTTTCTTCTTCTTCTACTCACTGCCTCTCTGTCTCTCTGCAGCTCTTTCCTTCTATCTCGATCACTCTCTTTCTCTATCTGTTTCTCTTTTTTCACGATCTGTCTCTTTTTCTCTTGATCGGTCTTCTCCAGATGGAGGAGGCTTTGAATTTATAGCAGCAGCAATTAGGGCGTTGTCCTCGGATCACGTGCCAGGTGCCAACCTCAGATCACGTGCCCTTCATAGGCTTCATGAACAGTACCTGTCACACAGTCATAAGAAAATAATCAGAAGGATGTATAGAATTGCTGGGTAACTGAAGACCACCGTGTACAGACTTAGTGTGAAGGATGGAATGTATAGACTTAGAAATAAGGAGTGTACAGACTTGTTTGAAGAACGTTCAGCCTTTGAGTGCTGAAGAGTGTACAGACTTGCTGAAGAGTGTTCAGCCTTTCAGTGCTGAAGTGTGTACAGACTTGTTTGATCAATTGAAGTGTGCACATATGAGAAAGTATGTACAGTGAGAATAAATGTATAGACATTACATTCACGAGTGTACATACTTTAACTGCATGAGATGCAGGCAACCAGTGTGTAGACTTGAAGTGTATGCAATGCAGACACAAGAGTGTATAGACTTGAATGCTCAAAGGATTGTACAAACTTCTGAAGGAGATGCACAAACAGAATGAAAGTATGCACATTGAATGCATGAGATGCTTAGACGAGCTGTCACCGAATGTACAGACTTTGTCTTACAGTTTATGCATGAGTCTCTCAACGAATGTACAGACTTTCTATGCTGAATGCACAAGACGCTAAGAGACGCTGTATAGACTTGACATTGCATGGACTAGCACATAGACGCAGCAAGACTCTGTGAGCACCAAGCCGGTGTACAGACTTTGCCAGCGCCAAATCAATGTACAGACTTGCGAGCGCCAGGACCATGTACAGACTTAGTGCAAGCGGGATGTGCAGACTTGCTATGAAGCAACCAGAATGTACAGACTTTGAAATCAAGGAATGCACATCGATGTATAGACTTTGAAACACGATGCAATGTGTAGACTTTGATAAACGAATGTATAGACTTGATAAAGCTTCAAAGCACAAGACACTTGGCCAATGTACAGACTTGGAAAGCTTGAAGGACAATGTACAGACTTGGAAAGTTTGAAGGCCAATGTACAGACTTGGAAAGCTTGAGGGCTAATGTACAGACTTGGAAAGCCTGAACCAATGTGCAGACTTGAAACAAGTGAACACGGCGATGTGTAGACTTGGCCAATGTACAAACTTGAAGCAAGGGGACGATGTGCAGACTTAGTGTGTGCTGTGAGCAATGTACAGACTTAGAGTGAAGCACAAATAAATGCAATGTATAGACTTTGTTCTGAACGTAGATAAAGATGAGGAGTGTATAGACTTTGCTTTAGTGTTTATGCATGAATGAGGTGGCGATGTATAGACTTGAACTGAATGCAAGCAGTGTATAGACTTTGTGCCCAAAGGCAATGTATAGACTTGCACAGTTCAGCTACCAATGTATAGACTTTGATGCCCAAAGATAATGTATAGACTTGCACAGTGTGAGACGCTGAAAGAGACGGTGGATGTACAGACTTGGAGTGTGCAATGCATGCGATGTATAGACTTTACCATAGAGACGTTGCATAAGACGATGCATTGTATAGACTTAGCGATGCAATGTTCACACTCACTTAGACGCTGAGTTAGACGCTGGACAATGTACAGACTTTACTTCGTGATGCAGCGTTGTACAGACTTTGCATATGTGAGACACTGGCTGTATAGACTTTGAGAATGTGCAGACAGTGTGCAAACTTGCTGTAATGACCGATGCCCAACTGCATGGTGTATGGACTTAGAATGCATGAGACAATAGTGTATAGACTTCAAGGGAAAGGCTGGAGTGTAACGGATGTATAGACTTTAGAAGACGAAGCATGCTCAGGCCAATGATGTACAGAGTTTGCCAATGTGAGACACTGTACAGGCTTTGATGCCCAAATGCAATGTATGGACTTGTGTGTGCAGTGTAGACAATGTATGGACTTGCAGCGCGTGTAGGGCATGCAGTGTATAGACTTGGAAAGCTTGCAGGGCATGCAGGGCAATGGCTGTAGTGCAATGTATGGACTTTGAAGACTTGCTAGCATGCGGATGCAATGTATGGACTTTGAAGACTTGCTAGCATGCGGATGTATAGACTTTAAATGAGAAGCACACGATGCAATGTGTGGACTTGGTGTCTCATGCAGACCAACGAGTGAACAGTCTATGCCATGCTCACAGTTAATGCATGTAACAAGTACTGTATGAAGTAAACACATATGACATCAAACATATGAGAGTCATAGTGTTTGTCAACATCAAAACACAGTATTGTCATCAACAAAACACAATATCCAACAATCATCAAAACACATTATCCAACAAACATCAAAACACAATATTGTCATCATCAAAACATAATATCCAACAATCTCCCCCTTTTTGATGATGGCAACACTATGAGTCTCAAGAATGAAAGAGATGGAATATACAGACTAGACTCATCAAAGTATTCGCCCCCTTTGACTTCATCAAAAAGAGAACAATACTTTGATAATCTAGTGATGGCATATGAGACACCTAAAAAACTTCAGCAGTTGAGGGCAACACAATATCAGAAGCAATTAAAACAATTCTCCCCCTTAGGCAAACAACTTATGCAGACATGCATATGCTACAAATACTCCCCATTTGACATGGCAGAAGGTAGAGAGCTAATGTAGACATACAACATAATCAGACACACTTGACCAGAGAATTCTTCCCTTATGATCCATGATGTAACAATAAACAACAAAGATGAACTCTAGTTATCCAAAGGCTGCAAGTAAACAGGTTATACTGAGAGTTGTGCCTCACATAAATGAGAACCAATGTCAATCAAAGCATAGTGATAGAGAGCAATAGGATGAACAGATTCAACAAATAGTGAAAATTGAGATATAGAACTTTTCAGCATGATACCAACTTCATAAAACAAAAATGAAGTTTTAGATTCCTCCATTATAAAAGCTTATGAATCCTTGATTATCAGATATGGTTTAAGAATAATGTAAACCAAGTTTTTTTTCAAAAACAAATGGTACTCATATCTGAACCAACTCTTAATAAAAAGGAACTACAAGCTCATATAAAATTCTAGTTCAACCAACTTCCATCTTACTTAGTTTACTTTCCATGACAACTTTAAGAGAAACATAAGTGAATGCAACTGAATTTTAATTATTCTTTCAGAATTTGATTTACACTTGTTCATATTTCCCCCTATTTTTTAAAGAACAATTTTGGTTTATCAACACCTTTTGACGTGGGGAGACACCTTGATCAGATGCCAGAATCCCCAGTTACTCAGTGTGACAACCGTATTGCTTCTCCCATTTTAGAGAACATAGGTAGCATTAAAAGTATTTTTGGCATGAGGATACACCTTGATCAGAGGCCAGAATCCCCAATTACTCAATACAACTATGCCATTGCTCTGCCATATTCTCATAGTAGTTTCCAATCATCTCTTTAAACAGAGTTAACCATGGTACTTCATGACACAATCCTTTGGATAGGTTTATCTGTAACCACAGTCATTGCTCTGTCCATACTTTTTCTCAAAATGGATTCAGAACAAGTTAGGTGTTTAAGAACAACTACATACACTATATATCTTAGTCAACGTAGACATGGACTTCAACTTTTCAGATTTCAGATAGTCTTACATGAATTTACATGAAGCAAACAGTTAAAGTTTATTAAGAGGTTGATCAGATATTTTCAAGTTCTTTGAGTCCAAACAAGAGTACATAAGACTTAAACCAATTCCAGTTAACAAATGTTCTTAAGCATGTATAATGGAAGGTTCCTCATTAAAGATGTTTTAACTTTTATGAAGTAGTATTCAGGCTGAAGGTTTACTGCATATCTCGGCTCATTAATTCAAGTATGCTGACTAAAATTTCAACAAACAGCATGGATTGTAAAAAATTGCAGCAAAGAATCTGCTCTTGAGCAAAGTAGTTCAGAGTTGACTGGGTAGAGGTGAAGCTCTCCTTCAGCAGATTTAGGAGAGACAGATAGATCCAATAAGATATAAATTCAGATTATGAAAACTTCAGAAGCAGTCAAGAGAGATCATTTGATGATGGAATCATTGACACTACATATATGACAAGATGAATCAGATAGATGGTCATGAAGAGTTCAGACAAAGACACAACTGAAAAGATTAAGCATGCTCCCCCTGACTATATGCAGTGAGTCACTTCCTCCCCTTTTTTTTATTTTCAAAATAAGAGATATGCAATGCATTGACTCCCCCTAACTAAAAACACTGAAGACCAGATACAACAATCTGAATTAGAGAGCTTCGGTTGACTAGACAAAGTCATTTTGCTCCCCCTATCTATATGCACAGAAAAACACTTGTTTTTGAATTTTTCAAAATAAATCCAGTGCAGTTAACTATATGTATGCAAAAATATGCAATGTTTGCCATGAAGACTGAACATATGACTATGTGACTCATGCTCATTCAGACTGCCCTATTAAGTGAAATGACCCATGGTACTAGGCGGAAGACTTGGTCTTAAGACTATCTCACACATAGTAAGAACCTCCAGATAGATTTCACCTGCCTTTTGGTAGCTTACAATTTAATATACCATAGTGGTCAAGCATGATAGTGCATCAGATTTTTTTTATGGCTACATATGCAAATTCATATAATCATTAAAACGCAAATCATGTGAAATTCAGATGCTTGCAGAGAATTCTTAATCAGGCAATGTCCATCAACAGAGTTGAGTGCAAAACATAGACTTCAGATGAGGAGAGTTCAGAGAATTCAAATTTGACAATATAGATGATGAATGAATATGCAAAGACAGATTTAACATGCTATGCAGTAAATCTAAGAACAGGAAGTGCAAGGAATTTACCTGAAAGGTTCAAAAAGTGATTTTATCAACTTGGGTGCCTTGGTTTATTTACCCCTCTTTACTCCTCAGCCCCAAGGCACACCTGCAATAAACACATCATTTTGATGCAACAGGTACCCAAGAAGTCTTGGGTCCTAGATTAGTAGTGATGCCTCTGAATGGCATCCTCAAGCTTTTCTGGGCAACTAGATCATCAATTTTCATTACAAAACAATTATTCATAGAATGCCCAAAGCCACCACAATAACGACACGAAACAACATGTTTTGTGTTCTTGATGTGTACATTAGCATAATCATGAAACCTATGTGCTCGTGCATGAAATTCTCTGATGTTTACATGAGCATTTCTTCTTCTATTTTGGGTTTGCCAACAATCTCTAGCTCTATGGCCTAACTTACCACACTCAAAACATGCAAGAGTTTTCCTTTCAAAGATAAATCCATTTGTGCCAGAAGTGTTTCTATTGACAGGGAATTTAACATATTCATAGTTAGACTTCCTTCCCTGAGCATGCCAACATTGGGCTGCAATGTGGCCCATCTTGCCACAATGAAAGCATGAATTAGAATTTCTCCCACCAGCATTCAGCCAGCATTCAAATCTCTTATGACCCAATTTTCCACAATTAAAGCATGTCATATGCTGGTTTATTGAATCAAATTTGTTCTTGTTAACAGCATGACTGTTTGCATGAAATTTAGCATGATATGAATGTGATTTTTTCTTACCACTTGCAAACCAGCATTGTGCAATTGTGTGTCCTAATTTGCCACAGTGAAAACATTCAATTTTCTTTTTCTGAGATGAAGGATTTTTATCATGAAATTTCCTAGCATTCATATCATCATTCTCCATCAATTTACACTCATGCATCAGATGACCAAATTTATGACAATAGTGGCATGACATTTTCCTTTTGTGTGCATGTGTGTTTAGGTTATGTGTCACATGCACAGCATCAACATGATTGTTTCTTTGCTTATTCTTCACATGAATATATTTTTTCACTTTTCATTTTGTTTCTGAATAACAGTTTGTTTCTGCATTTTCTGAACAATGGGCTGTTTGTCTTTTGAGGTGGTAGCTACACTTGAAGCTTTTACAAATGATGTCATCAACTTGCTCTGAAACTCTTTCTTGTTAGCATTATTGTAGCCCAGCCCTTCCTTCCTAGGATTGATTTTTACACCTAGTAGCTTGTCTAGATTTTTCTGCCCACTTACGAATTTTGACAGAGAATTGTTCAAATAATTTATTTCAGATTGAAGGGAAGAGATCTGATGTTCATAGTTGACTATATCTTCTTCACAGACCAGAATTTGTTGATGCATCACATCATTCAAATTTTTAAGGGTTTCAATTTCTTGTTTCAGTTTGAGCTTTTCCACTTCTTCTGAATTATCAGACACCACACATTTACCTTTTTCAAATGTCAGCAATCTCTCTGACATGATGGTGTTCAACTATTTTAACTCCTCATTTTCCTTCCTCAATGTCTCAGTTTCTACCTTCAAACTAGTGTTCTCCTGCTGAAGTTTATCATCATCAAACAATACATCAGTTACGAAACTCTTATTTTCTGGTTCATAGTTTTCAAGGTTTTCCTGAAACTTTAAATTCACAGCACTAACAGCCTCGAACTTTTCATTGATCAATTTGTTTTCACTTTCAAGACTGATTAATCTTTGTTCAGATTCCTGACATTGTTTTTGAGTTTTCCGTTGTCAGATTTGACATGATCAAGTTCAGAATTGATTTCATCTAGTTTCGACAATTGTCTTCTGAATATTTCATTTTCAGTTTTCAGAATTTCAAGATTTTCAAGATTTTCACCTCCAGAAATAGGATCCCTTAGATTTGTTAGCTTCTTTATCAGACTTTTATTCTTCTTCCTCAGTTTTTCATGGGAGTGTAACAGATTGGCATAGGCATCTTCCTAGTCATCTAAAGTGTAACTAGAGAAAGGATTGATTACCTCTTCAGCATCTTCGAATTCATCTTGATCACTGCTATGGTTGCTCTTGTCAGCCATCATGCAGCTGTCCTCATTCATCCTGTGAGCTAGCTCCAGCTTATCCATGATGTCTTTAGCGGACCTGCAATCATAAAGGCAAGAATGTAAGGCTTTGTCAGTGGCTACTTTCATCAGATTGAAAGCTTTCTGATTTTCTCCATTCTTTGATCTGTGACTGTCAGTCCATTTGGACTCTTTCCTTGGTAATCTCTGAGGACCTTGTAAAATTAGTTTCCACAGATCAGGATTAACTGATATAGCATAATTGCGCAGACTGACAAACCATGCATTAAAATTAGAGCCATTGAAAACTGGTGGATCACCCATGAAAACAGCACAAATTAATGCAATAAGAATAATGATGCACAAAAGCAAGATAGCACTGAAGACGGCATGATCGGATCTATAGGTCGTTGGACGTTCTATGCAGACACCCGCTCTGATACCAATTGATAGGGTGCAAGGCCCGGATACAGAGGGGGGGGTGAATGTATCCCTCTTCAAATATTACCTAATTAAAACTCTAAAGCTCAGATATGCGGAATTAAAGACTGTTGTAGAAATATAATGAGAATACTTAGAAGGATCAAAGCAAGACAACTATTCTATTAACCCTCACACGATCCTAAGCAAGCATCTAATGAGCGCAGCAATGAAAAGAACACATAAGGAAATCAAACCACAAGTGAACACCAGGATTTTTTAGGTGGTTCAGTCCACAGACCTACGTCCACCCCTCACTCCAAACCGGAGTGAGGCTTCCACTAGCAAGGCTAGAACAGTAGACTCAGTCTGAAATAATTACTGCCAAACAGCTTGACCAGGGGAACAGCCTCCCCTCTTCCTCCCAACCGGAGGGAACCACTAGTGACACACAGTCACTAGCAAACCAGAGACCGAGGTCTCTCTTCCTCCACCCAGGAGGGAACCCACAAGCGACACCCAGCCGCTTGCAACTGGAGGACTGATAAGTGTGTATTTTTATATCTTAATTCATGATTATACACATTTTTATGAGCTTAAATAACAATAAATAGACACTTCTCACACTTATTGTTGATTTAGAATCAAATGGTTAATTTTTGGAAATTAAATAGTTTTACTAATAATTTTGATGTATTTATGCAGGCACGTAATACGAGAAAAGCTCCAAGAAAAAAAAAGGAAAATAAATTTATATGTGAAAATGGGCCAGAAGCCCAAGAAGTTGTTCAAAAAGAAAAAAAATAGAAAATAAATAAATAAAATTATTTGATATTTTTTAGAATTTTTTAATGATATCTATACTAGATATATATTTATATAGATATATATTTATATATATATTATATATATAATAAAATAAATAATAAAAAAAGTTTAAACACCGCCCTCCCCTTCCCGCCTTCGCCGCCCGCGCGAATGGCACGGGCGACGAGGTCGGCGAAGGGGGCGGGCATGGCTCGTGGCAGGTGTACACGCGGCGAAAGTCGCGGGGGGTCGTGGCAGGCGGGAGGAGGGCCCAAGGGGCCACGCGGAGACGCAGGCGCACGCGCCCGCGTGCGACACGCGGGTCGGCAGGAGACGTTCGGCGCACGGCGGGCCCACAGGCGGGCGGCCTAACGCGGTCGGCCGGATGGCGCGTTGTGCCGGCAGAGAGAGAAAAGAAAGAAAAAGAGAGAAAGAGAAGGAAGAAAGGGCTATAAAAATTCCAAAAAAAATTGGAAAAATCTGAAAAAAAATAGAAGAGTGGGCAGCACATCCAGCCTAACATTTTGGATCCAATAGAGCATCAATTATGTTCACATGAAGAGAAAGGGAGTGTTGTGATCCCTATAAAAGGGGGTCTATTGGCCATTATAAGAGGAAGGTTGAGTTAGAGATAGAGCTAGGTATGGGTCATTTGTAATGTAAGTTTGTTCTTTGTATTTCTGAAGTTGTTGATTGTTGGAGTTGTGTTTTACAAGCTTTTGAAGTCAAAGTTGTAAGTTGAAGTTATTTCAATACAAGTTTCATTTTAGAATTCAGTCTTTTCTTAGCCTTATTTCTCGTTGTTTTGATCTTCATTTAAATTTGCGTTCTTCATAAAAGTTGTTCCTTTTTAAGTTTTCTTCAACTTCTCTGTTTAGCATTTCTTCAAATTCTTCCTAATTCATAGAGTTCTTGTCCATTTTCTTAAGTGCTATTTTGTATGTTTACTGTTCATCCGTGGTGAGACCTTCTAGTATTCTTATATTTTGAAGCCTTTTGAGACCTCTTTTCAATCTGAGTTCTTCATCAAAGTTGTTCCTTACTCGTAGAACTAAGTTTTGTTCTTCTACCACTTCTCCAAATTCGGCTTATTTTGTGTGTTAAAATTAATTTTTTAACGTTCTGATTTTTGCTCTGTTACTGTTCATCCGAACCAATAGGTCATAGTTTTTCAAGTTTTTCATTATCTTCCTTTCATTTTCTGTTTCTGTGTTATTCATAACAGTTCTTCATCTTTTTATTCTCTACAACTTTCATTTAGTTCACTTTATCTAATTCCTTCTAGATTTCAAATTCTTCTTTGCCTTCCAAACCGCTATTTCAATAGATTTCTGTTGTAATTGCCACTTGTGTTTCCACTTGTGTTTTGTTTCAATTTCAATCCAAACCTTTTCTTCACGGTTTCATCACACATACCCAAAGTGATAAGTCTTCTTCAAATAACTCATGGCGTCGACTTCCAAGGCGGAGCGATCTTCATCAAAGGCTCGGCGTGGAAATGACGGCATTCTTCAATCAATTGGCTAAATTTCCTTTACTTATCTCTTGTCATTTAAAGTTGCAATTTCAATTTCTTTAGTGATAATCGCACTCCACAAACAAAATTTGATTTTCCAAACATAAGGGTATTTTCAACTTGAACTAAAATCAAACTTCTCTCCCCGTGGGATCGACCCGTATTCACCACTGTACTCGTATTTTTAAAATCATTCGAGTGAGTGAGTGCGGTTATAAATTTTGAAATTTGTGTGGCACGGTATTTTTAAACGACGACTGTCGAGTGCATCAAATTTTTGGCCCCGTTGCGGGGAATGGAATTTTTAAAAGTTTGATATTCTTGTGTTTGATTTGTATATTTGTATATTGATTTTGCTATCTTTATTATGCAGGAAAAAGAAAACAAACCAAAAACAAATCAAAGAAAGACGGAAAGTAACCTGAAATTCCAAGGATATGAAACATTGTTGAAAGCCCGGAAGCATCCTGAAAGGGCTGAAATCAAGAAACAGGTTCTACTTTTCCAATTTCTGAAAAATCTCTACAAAAATTTGAAAAATTCTTCAAAACTCTATAAAAATCATAAAACATCAAAATAAAAGAAATTTTTGTGCTGGCTAGATAGGGTCATTAATTAAAAACAAAAAAATTACTTGCACCAAAATCAAAAAAAAATTACATTCCAAGATTAGAAACCACACATCATGTTCTAGGTCATGCATCATTTAGCATATAATTTCTCTTTGTTAAATTTCTGTCATTGTATTTTGAAGATTGCGAGGGGCAAGGTATGTTCTACTTACCATATTCTGGCATTCATTTTGCATAAAGAACCCCTTGTTTGAAATTGTGATGTGCATTTTCATTTCAAAATACTTTAAGGGCAACACCCCTAAATAAGATAAGGTGGGGATTTCATTACCCTTCCTTAGCCCGCAAACCACACTTCCCTTGCATATCTGCATGACCTACGCCATAAATAAAAATCAGTAAACGTTGGCCCTAGGATCACACTGTGGTTCTTGTGTTATTTGGGTTTACTCTCATATGAAAACCGGTGCCTAAGGCAAGACGGTCGGATGGCAAACGCCTTAAGCGGGCTAGTGGTTTGGCATAATAAGGTCCCTACGAAAGTAGGGGGAACCTCCCACTTCCCCACCCCTTACCTGGCTGGTGGTCATATTGAGGGTAAACTTAAGTCTCACGTTAATCACTTTATGAAACCCTACTTGTAGGTCTAAGTCACATCTAGGTCATTAGGGTCATTTGTGTGCTAACTTGTTTATTTTTGCATAAAAGCACAACAAAATCAAAAAAAAATTCATTAAAAAAAACCATCACTCTTTCTTGGGTCTTTTGCGTTACCACATCTAAATTTATTCAGGCCCATTATTAGATTCTTTCATGTTCAATTATGCGGGCTATTTGAGTTCCAACCCTTCATTTGCCCCTTATCATCAAACTCCTTCACTTTTCCACAATGGGGTTCACAATTCATCTTTTACCCAAGAACCGTATCAATTGTCATCGAATTCTTCCACCTCTTTCTCTCACACAAATCCATATCCTAGGTGGGAAAACCAACAATCATCCGCTTGGGCATCCTCTCAAGACCCCATTCAAAGTCCTTCAAACCCACACTTTGCAGATTGGGCTTCATATTCCAATGATCCTTATAATCGAGCCCATTCTCAAGGTCAACCCATCTACTCTCCCCCACCTCAGTACTAGACTGATTGCTATTCTGATTATTACTCATCCCAGTCTGAGTGCCATCCAACATATCCAGCTCCTCCAAAGTCTCATTTCGAGGACAAGTTTAATCAACTGACTCAACTTATCTTGGCCAATCAGCAATCCCTTAATACTCAAAGCCAAATCATTCAAGCCCAAATTGATCAACGTGATAGAGAGCTAGCAATGGACCTACATGATAGCCTCACCACGGAAAACCTTGAAAATCAATTTATTTATTATGATTATAATATCAGCTTGAGTGAACCATCCATCAATCCTCACTTCACCAACTCTCAAATAATTTTTGATGATGAGGATAATCGGGAGCAGCCATATCAGGAAAATTGGGGGGAAGCTAATGCAACTAAAGTTGTGATGGCCAAGGAAAATAATGAGAAGTTTAAGTTGGGGGGAGAAGAAGGGAATAATGAAAATCATATTTGGGCCAAAACCTCTGATGACTATTATGACCCAGCCCAACATACAAATCATTCCCCTCCTCACTATTCATCTCTTCCACCCTCCGCTAATACCTCTGATGATCAATTCATTCAGTTACTTCCCCACAGTCAATCCCTCCAACAGCAAATCAATAGGCTTACCGAGGAAGTCAAAATCATGGAGGGAAATCAATTCTTTGATTACTCTGAACCCAATCCTCATCAAGTCCTTCACACTGACTACGATCAATCTATGAGTCCCCGAGAGCATAACACTCCTAGCACTCTTACTTTAGAAGATAAAGGGATTATAGAGAGGTCTTCTCAGCAAAATTCAAATGAGAACTCTAAAGTAGAGGGGATTGTGGAATTTAGTGGAGATGCAATAGATGAAGGTGATGAACCGATGAATGAAGCTGAGGAGCTTATGCTTGATTATCATGAGGAAAATGCTAGAAAGGTGGATGATCTTGAATTAGGGGGAGAGGAATAGTATACTGCACCGCAGATCTTTAATCACATGTCTTCCCCTGCATTTGAGGAAATTCCCTTTGAAGATGAAAAGGAAGAAGAAGTGAAGGTCGAACAAGAATTGCATATATATTTGAATAATGAAGATGGGGTAAATGAGGAATTGAATGATTTGAATGTACCGCATGATACTTTCAATCTAGAGGAGAGGGTAGAGCTTATGTCAATTCTTGACCACGGTGATTCTTTTGAAGTTCTTCCAACCGACTGGTCTACTCTTGCTCTACATGATGATCCCATAGCCTCTAAGGAGGAACATTTCATAATTGATGACATGATTTTTCACAATGTTCCTCCTCTATTCTCTGATTGGGGTGGTCTTTTTGTGATGCCTCCACCTCGATACATGCTTTGCCCTTGCGCTCACCAGTCACATTCGTTTTCTTCAGGGCATGAAAAAGACACTTTTGGCAAGGATAAAATTCTTTGGTGGCTCATTTTAAAATCAACTTGTTGGTTGTTGAGCTACAGTGCGTCTGGCTGAAGACGGTAAACTTAGTACTTTTTGGGAGGCAGCCCAACGTTTTCATAGTTTGATGTGCTAATAAATGGTTTTTGGGAAGCAACCCCAGAATTTGTGATTTGATTTCTTATTTTAGTATGTATGTTTCTCAGTTGTCAGGACACCACGCAATGAAGCCCTCGTCATTTCACCCCGATCATCAGGTTGTATCCTTCCATCCCAACCATATTACCTGTTTACTTGTTCTCTAAGCTTTCTACTGCCTCTGCCATTGAGGACAATGTCATTTAAGTTGGAGGGGGAGAATTTTTTTTTTTTTTTTGCTCTCTTGTCTTGTCCCGCTAAATAAACACTTTTCCCCATTTAGAGTCTTCTGATTCATGTCTCATGAAAAGTAATTCTGGAATAGAAAAGACTAGGAAAATGATGATGATAAATTTATCCAATCTAGCTACGGAAAACTGATTTAAGAATCTCTTTAATGTTCGGATGCACTTTAGAAAAATGAAAATCACTTTACACGCTAATGAAACAAGAAGGACAAACCTTCTGCTATTTTAGACATACTATCTGATATTCTGCACTTCTTAAAGAAGAGATCTGTTAGAAGCTTTCTGCCATACAAAAGTATGAGAAAAAAAACACCATGAAAAATGCTCCGATTCTGAGTAATCGGGCCTACTTCACCTAAGACGTGTTGAGGTCCGCGTCAAAAGGAAAAGAGAACTCGGATCTGTGGAACCGGGCCTACTTCATCTAAGACGTGTTGAGGTTCGCGTAAAACAGTGAAGGGTAGTGCATCATCATGAGTGTAAAGAAAAAAAAGTAGAAAGAAAAAGAAAAGAATACAAAAGATCCCAAAAGGGACAAAGCAATAGGGCAGACAAAAAGCTAGTATGCTGAACGCTCTAATTAAGAAGTGCAGAATTGAAAGACATTTGTTCGGAATAGCAATTGGAGGACGCAATTGTCTATACTGTGAATTTAGTATTACACTTGCACAAGTGCTACTGAATTTTGATTAGAATTCTTGATCATGTACTTGAATTTCTGACATAAGGCTAGTCGGTGGTAATTATTCCAGATTCCTGATTCTTAGTTAACTCTATGAAAGATGATCTGGAAATGAGGCCTGGATACTTTAACCTCTTGTTGGTCATAAAATTTTTCATTAATTGCATTGCTAAGGGACTAGCAATGAGTAAGTTGGGGGGTGTGATAAGTGTGTATTTTTATAACTTAATTCATGATTATACACATTTTTATGAGCTTAAATAACAATAAATAGACACTTCTCACACTTATTGTTGATTTAGAATCAAATGGTTAATTTTTGTAAATTAAATAGTTTTACTAATGATGTTTATGTATTTATGCAGGCATGTAATACGAGAAAAGCTCCAAGAAAAAAAAAAGAAAATAAATTAATATGTGAAAATGGGCCAGAAGCCCAAGAAGTTGTTCAAAAATAAAAAAAATAGAAAAAAAATAAATAAAATTATTTGATATTTTTTAGAATTTTCTAATGATATCTATACTAGATATATATATATAGATATATATTTATATATATATTATATATATAATAAAATAAATAAGAAAAAAAGTTTAAACACCGCCCCCCCCTTCCCGCCTTCGTCGCCCGCGCGAATGGCACGGGCGACGAGGTCGGCGAAGGGGGCGGGCGGGGCTCGTGGCAGGTGTACACGCGGCGAAAGCCGCGGGGGGTCGTGGCAGGCGGGAGGAGGGCCCAAGGGGCCACGCGGAGACGCGGGCGCACGCGCCCGCGTGCGACACGCGGGTCGGCAGGAGACGTTCGGCGCACGGCGGGCCCACAGGCGGGCGACCTAACGCGGTCGGCCGGACGGCGCGTTGTGCCGGCAGAGAGAGAAAAGAAAGAAAAAGAGAGAAAGAGAAGGAAGAAAGGGCTATAAAAATTCCAAAAAAATTTGGAAAAATCCGAAAAAAATAGAAGAGTGGGCAGCACATCCAGCCTAACATTTTGGATCCAATAGAGCATCAATTATGTTCACATGAAGAGAAAGGGAGTGTTGTGATCCCTATAAAAGGGGGTCTATTGGCCATTGTAAGGGGAAGGTTGAGTTAGAGATAGAGCTAGCTATGGGTCATTTGTAATGTAAGTTTGTTCTTTATATTTCTGAAGTTGTTGATTGTTGGAGTTGTGTTTTACAAGCTTTTGAAGTCAAAGTTGTAAGTTGAAGTTATTTCAATACAAGTTTCATTTTAGAATTCAATCTTTTCTTAGTCTTATTTCTCATTGTTATGATCTTCATTTAAATTTGAGTTCTTCATAAAAGTTGTTCCTTTTTAAGTTTTCTTCAACTTCTCTGTTTAGCATTTCTTCAAATTCTTCCTAATTCATAGAGTTCTTGTCCATTTTCATAAGTGCTGTTTTGTATGTTTATTGTTCATCAGTGGTGAGACCTTCTAGTATTCTTATATTTTGAAGCCTTTTGAGACCTCTTTTCAATCTGAGTTCTTCATCAAAGTTGGTCCTTACTTGTAGAGCTAAGTTTTATTCTTCTACCACTTCTCCAAATTCTGCTTATTTTGTGTGTTAGAATTAAGTTTTCAACGTTCTGATTTTTGCTCTGTTACTGTTCATCCGAACCAATAGGTCATAGTTTTTCAAGTTTTTCATTGTCTTTCTTTCATTTTCTGTTTCTGTGTTCTTCATAACAGTTCTTCATCTTTTTATTCTCTACAACTTTCATTTAGTTCACTTTGTCTAATTCCTTCTAGATTTCAAATTCTTCTTTGCCTTCCAAACCGCTATTTCAATAGATTTCTGCTGTAATTGCCACTTGTGTTTCCACTTGTGTTTTGTTTCAATTTCAATCCAAACCTTTTCTTCACGGTTTCATCACACATACCCAAAGCGGTAAGTCTTCTTCAAATCATCTCATGGCGTCGACTTCCAAGGCGGAGTGATCTTCATCAAAGACTCGGCGTGGAAACGATGGCATTCTTCAATCAATTGGCTAAATTTCCTTTACTTATCTCTTGTCATTTAAAGTTACAATTTCAATTTCTTTAGTGATAATCGCACTCCACAAACAAAATTTGATTTTCCAAACATAAGGGTATTTCCAACTTGAACTAAAATCAAACTTCTCTCCCCGTGGGATCGACCCGTATTCACCACTGTACTCGTATTTTCAAAATCATTCGAGTGAGTGAGTGCGGTTATAAATTTTGAAATTTGTATGGCACGGCATTTTTAAACGACGACTGTCGAGCGCATCAAGACCAATCCTCCCTTCCACCAAACCGGAGGGGAACCCAGAGACCCAAGTCTCTCTTCCTCTGAAACCCAGAGGGAAACCGCTAGTAACACCAGTCACTAGCAACCCGGAGACTCCAAGTCTCCCTTCTCCTGATACCACAGGAGGACCACCAACCTCACTAGAGAATCGGAAGAAACACAATGGAAATGTAAACAAAGACAAGAAAGGAAAAATATAGCAATCAGAAAGCTGGAAATGTAGACCACAAAGATGTAGCTCGCCAAGGAGCAATCTGGCATGGATTTGATCCAAATGCCAGAAGAACGAAATCTTCTTCTTCTCTTCCTCTTTGACTCTCTGCCTCTCTCTTACTGCAAGCTCTCTTTTCTCTTTTTCTTCTTAAGCTGGATCTCTCGATCTCTCTTCTGCTCTCTGGCTCACTCTTCTTCTTTCTTCTTTCTTCTTCTTCTGCTCACTGCCTCTCTGCCTCTCTGTAGCTCTTTCCTTCTATCTCGATCACTCTCTTTCTCTATCTGCTTCTCTTTTTTCACGATCTGTCTCTTTTTCTCTTGATCGGTCTTCTCCAGATGGAGGAGGCTTCGTATTTATAGCAGCAGCAATTAGGGTGTTGTCCTCGGATCACGTGCCAGGTGCCAACCTTGGATCACGTGCCCTTCATAGGCTTCACGAACAGTACTTGTCACACAGTCATAAGAAAATAATCAGAAGGATGTACAGACTTGCTGGGTAACTGAAGACCACCGTGTACAGACTTAGTGTGAAGGATAGAATGTATAGACTTAGAAATAAGGAGTGTACAGACTTGTTTGAAGAACGTTCAGCCTTTGAGTGCTGAAGAGTGTACAGACTTGCTGAAGAGTGTTCAGCCTTTGAGTGCTGAAGTGTGTACAGACTTGTTTGATCAATTGAAGTGTGCACATACGAGAAAGTATGTACAGCGAGAATGAATGTACAGACATTACATTCACGAGTGTACATACTTTAAGTGCATGAGATGCATGCAACCAGTGTGTAGACTTGAAGTGTATGCAATGCAGACACAAGAGTGTATAGACTTGAATGCTCAAAGGATTGTACAGACTTCTGAAGGAGATGCACAAACAAAATGAAAGTATGCACATTGAATGCATGAGATGCTTAGACGAGCTGTCACCGAATGTACAGACTTTTTCTTACAGTTTATGCATGAGTCTGTCAACAAATGTACAGACTTTCTATGCTGAATGCACAAGACGCTAAGAGACGCTGTATAGACTTGACAATGCATGGACTAGCACATAGACACAGCAAGACTCTGTGAGTGCCAAGCCGGTGTACAAACTTTGCCAGCGCCAAATCAATGTACAGACTTGCGAGCGCCAGGACCATGTACAGACTTAGTGCAAGCGGGATGTACAGACTTGCTATGAAGCAACCAGAATGTACAGACTTTGAAATCCAGGAATGCACATCGATGTATAGACTTTGAAACACGATGCAATGTGTAGACTTTGATAAACGAATGTATAAACTTGATAAAGCTTCAAAGCACAAGACACTTGGCCAATGTAAAGACTTGGAAAGCTTGAAGGCCAATGTACAGACTTGGAAAGTTTGAAGGCCAATGTACAGACTTGGAAAGCTTGAAGGCCAATGTACAGACTTGGAAAGCTTGAGGGCCAATGTACAGACTTGGAAAGCCTGAACCAATGTGCAGACTTGAAACAAGTGAACACGGCGATGTGTAGACTTGGCCAATGTACAGACTTGAAGCAAGGGGACGATGTGCAGACTTAGTGTGTGCTGTGGGCAATGTACAGACTTAGAGTGAAGCACAAACAAATGCAATGTATAGACTTTGTTCTGAACGTAGGTAAAGATGAGGAGTGTATAGACTTTGCTTTATGCATGAATGAGGTGGCGATGTATAGACTTGAACTGAATGCAAGCAGTGTATAGACATTGTGCCCAAAGGCAATGTATAGACTTGCACAGTTCAGCTGTCAATGTATAGACATTGATGCCCAAAGGTAATGTATAGACTTGCACAGTGTGAGACGCTGAAAGAGACGGTGGATGTACAGACTTGGGCTGTACACACTTGGAGTGTGCAATGCATGCGATGTATAGACTTTGCCTTAGAGACGCTGCATAAGATGATGCATTGTATAGACTTAGCGATGCAATGTTCACACTCACTTAGACGCTGAGTGAGACGCTGGACATTGTACAGTCTTTACTTCGTGATGCAGCGTTGTACAGACTTTGCATATGTGAGACACTGGCTGTATAGACTTTGAGAACGTGCAGACAGTGTGCAAACTTGCTGTAATGATTGATGCCCAACTGCATGGTGTATGGACTTAGAATGCATAAGACAACAGTGTATAGACTTCAAGGCAAAGGCTGGAGTGTAACGGATGTATAGACTTTAGAAGACGAAGCATGCTCACGCCAACGATGTACAGAGTTTGCCAATGTGAGACACTGTACAGGCTTTGATGCCCAAATGCAATGTATGGACTTGTGTGTGCAGTGTAGACAATGTATGGACTTGCAGCGCGTGCAGGGCATGCAGTGTATAGACTTGGAAAGCTTGCAGGGCGTGCAGGGCAATGGCTGTAGTGCAATGTATGGACTTTGAAGACTTGCTAGCATGCGGATGCAATGTATGGACTTTGAAGACTTGCTAGCATGCGGATGTATAGACTTTAAATGAGAAGCACACGATGCAATGTGTGGACTTGGTGTCTCATGCAGACAGACGAGTGAACAGTCTATGCCATGCTCACAGTTAATGCATGTAACAAGTACTGTATGAAGTAAACACATATGACATCAAACATATGAGAGTCATAGTGTTTGTCAACATCAAAACATAGTATTGTCATCAACAAAACACAATATCCAACAATCATCAAAACACACTATCCAACAAACATCAAAACACAATATTGTCATCATCAAAACACAATATCCAACACTCTCTTCACGTCCCACCATGATTCGATGGGCCATTGCCTCCTAACCTCTCTCAAGCCTTCGATGTCTCTCCACTTTTCGGCTGCCTCGTAGAGGATCCTCTCCTTGGCAAAATAGAATTGCCCAGCTTCGGACATAGTATAACAATCAAAGTATGTGTCCATGGTAGCCTCCCACTTGAGGTAGTCGCCCGGGTCATTGGAGCCATAAAAATCTGAGGCTTCGGGCCTACGGAAGTGGAGAGGGTGGTTGCCAAGTCCATGGGTGTGCCAACAGTCATATCGCCTGGGCGATCGAGATTCCATTGGAAATGGGGAACTACAAGACGAACATGCTGTCACTTGGACAAGAAACTAGACACGACTATGCAAGGTTGGAATGCACTAACTAATGCACACTAAGGACCCTAGACTTAAACCAAGATCCGGTACCTAGCGGAGTCCGAGGATCCGAAGATCCTCTCACGCGAGTGAATCACCTCCCCGATAGGCGTAACTTAACGGTCAGGCGACACCTTTTCATATACCGAATAATGGTATGCAAAAGTGACACCTAGACTTAGACACCTTTTTTATGTTTTTGTTAAACAAAGACTAATGACTACCCTATACTCAACTAGGCTCTGATACCAAACTGATGCGGGACGGACACGGGGACCGACTCTAAGTGATGCGGACCTCGGACTCTAAATGCGGACGTGACCAGCAACATACAACAATGGAGACACTTTGGCCCGACACTAAGAGTTCCTATGGGCTATACGTCGCTAACAGAAACGCAAGCTCACTCGTCGTCCCAAGCCAGGGGAAACGTTGATCCGCGCGGTTTAGAAATCGGTAGAGTCAAGGGTGGTCGACTCACTTCCGTGCTCGGATCGAGCCATGGGATAGGTCACTCTCTTGCTCACAGTGGTGACATGAACTCACGGGCTAGAATCCTAATGCACTCACAGCGGCATACGGCCATATACTAGCTAAGGAAATGAAATGCCAAGGAGTGAAGACCATTACCTTCACGCTCCCGACGTGGGGAAGACAACCTCGGACAAATCCGAACTCCCGGTTAAACATGTTTTACTGCAGTACAAAGTTTTGACCCACTCCACGCAGGGAGGTAATAGGTCACGTGTGGGGCCCGGGAGTATCAAGAAATGGGTTGATCGGCAACATCTTGATGTCACTCCGGTGGTGTCGAAACCCGTGTTTAGTGCTGTCCGGACTGCGCGATCTGCGGATACGTGGGGCCCACGTGCTGCTCAGTCCTCTGGACCTGACGGAGTGGGTCTCACTATGATGGTGACCTCTAGTGGCGCGCTTCCTTGGATGGCGGCAGGGCTGGAACGCCGGTCGGAGGCCGATCGGCTTCGATCTCCAAGTCTTGGAGTTGCTGCCCATGGATTTGTTGCTTTTGTTTTGCAGTGCGCGATCTGGCGAGATCTGCTGCCTGAAAGTTTGGGCTCAAGAAGATCTCGTGGCTGAAAACAAAAATTTCGGGAAGAAGGGGCTGTCCTGGATAGACAGAACTCCGGCGATGATGGCGGTGATGCGATGATGGCACGATGACGGTGGCAGCGGTGATGACGATCTCACGAACTGATAGAAGAGTGGTGTGGACACCCGAGCAGTTGAGCGGCGCGATACGCCGAGCCACCGGTACCGCACACGGAGCACGACTCGAGCCACCTCAGCATCCATCTGGCTCGGAGACAGCCTGGAGACTCCGCCTTGAGCCTCCCCATTTATTATATTTAGTTAGACTTTATGTGTGTGCAATTTGTGTTTATTTCTTTGCATTCGGTTTGCCATTTTGATTGTAATAAGGGCCTATGTGCAATTCGGACCCCGTGGGCCCCACGGGCCCCACAGGCCCCACCCCATTGGGCCACCTCAGCCTAGGGTCCCACGTGGGGCCAGTCAACATGCCACATGGGGGCATCTATAAGTTTGAATGGTAAATGGACACATGGGAGACAATGGACTAGAAAAGTCCACATGGGAGGCCAGCTACCCCCACCACCTAGTCCACCCTCTCTCCTTGGTCCAAGGGCCGCCCCCCCCCCCCCTTGTTTTTTTTATATTATTTTGTGTGTGTGTGTCACACTCCATCCCAACCCTCCATTCCCATCCCCTAGATCCAATGGTTGTGGATGGATGTGAGATGTAACCTATTTAAACTTGTATTTTCCAATTTACTTGAATTAATGCCATAAGAATTGTGAAATTTGTTGGAGCATGGCCTAGGCCGCCCCCTTCTCCTCTCCCTCTCCCCCTTGAAGCTGTGAAGGCTTCCATTCAGAGGTGTGACGCCTCGTGTATCGGTTCCGACGATCGTCGCCGCCGCCACGAGCCGCCACCGCACCGCCTTCGCCATCAACGGAGTTCTGCCCGCGCAGTACCACAGAAGCTTCCATGAATTTCCTATCTCCGTCCCAAGCTCAGATAAGTCTGGGGATTTTAGTGGATGTTCCAGAGGGGTCAAGGACGCCCCACAAATTTTGGTTTGCCATTCAGATCTCGTTTCATAATTTTTGATTTTCATCCACTCTTCCATTTTGGTTCTGCTAGAGTTCTGTCCAGATTCATCCCCACCCTGAGTTTCATGTCTTAGGTCCACTTTTTGATGTATTTTGGTTCGCCCAATTTTACTGGAGGTTCCACCCATCCACCCTATCATCCACAATTTTCTCAATATTTGGTTCTTCCATTTCATATTTTCTAAAAATCGTTCTTAGTCCCAGCTACAGTTCTGTCCCCCTGTTCCCAGATCCGACCACTAGCCACCCAAAAAATCATAGTAAATCACCACCACCTCCAAATAAAATTCCAAAAATATTCCCCGTTCCGTGGTTTTATCCCCTACAACTTTGAAGAAGAGCTCAAGATCTGAATCGGAGTTTTACTAGGCAGTCAATGGTGGTTCTCAGACAAGTACCCTACAAATCTGAGGTTTCGGTTACTGTACAACAGAGGCTTGTAAATTCATTAAAGTTCTGATCCAACTAGATCTAGCAGATCTCTATGGATTTAGATTGAAGCATTTGAAGAGAGCTTTCCAACGATAGCTCATGCGCCCCGATCCGACGTCGGGATTGATCGCAGCGGACGTTTTGGCCGGAGCGCGCGCCTGAAAACAGCAACTAAAATCCGTGGGCAGCAACTTCAAAGCTTGGGAATCGGGACCGATCGACCCCCGATCGGTGTTCCCGGCCGATCGCCATCCGTGGAGGCGCGCCACCAGGGATCCCCATCATAGTGGGTCCCACCCCCGCAGATCTGGAGGACAGCGCCATCCGTGGGCCCCGCGGGCCCGCAGAACCCGCCGCTCGAAAGGCACGAAAACGCGGAGTTCGGCACCGCCGGGCGACATCAAGATGCTGCCCGTCAACCCGAGTTGCGTGATTCCCGGGCTCCATATGTGACCTTTTTCCTCCCTGCGTGGAGTGGGTCAAATCTTTGTATTGCTGTGATATTGTTTAACCGGGAGTCCGTGATTCGGCCGGGGTTGTCTTCGCCACGCCGGTTGCGTGGAGGTAATGGTCCGAACCTCTTGGCGTTCATTTACTTAGCTAGTATATGGTCTCTTGCTGCTGCTGAGAGTGTAGGTACTAGCCCGTGTGTCCATGTCACCGCTGTGAGAGTGAGAGTGACCCGTCCCGCGACTCGATCTGAGTCCGGAAGTTGAGTCGGACTACCCTTGACCTCCGCCGGTTCCTTAACCGCGCACGGTCCGCGCTTTCCCTCGCTTGGGACGACGAGTGAGCTTCCACTTCTGTTAGCGACGTTTTACCACTAGGAGCTCGTAGTGTCGGGCTTAGTGTCTCCCTGGTGTGTGCTGCTGGTCGCGTCTTCATCTAGAGTCTGGGGGTGGCACCTAATAGTGTCGTCTCCCGTGTCCGTCCCGCATCAGTTTGGTATCAGAGCAGGTTGAGTCTAGGGTAGTCGTTGCATATGTCTTGCATAGTATAAGTCGAGTCTAGGATCATCATTTCAAAACAACAAAAAAAAAGAGTGTTTCAAGTTGCATTTCACCCAATAGCCCGATATTTTAAAAGGCGTTGCCCGAACAATAGGTTATGCCTATCGGGAAGTTAGCGTACTTGCGCGAGTGATCTTCGGGTCGCTTATCTCCGCCACGTACCGGATATTGGTTAGGTCTAAGTGCATCCTTTTGTGAGTGTTTGCATCAGTTTGTGTCTCCTAGTTCATGTGTAGTCCAATAAGAGTCAGTCGGTCTTGTCCAAGAGTCGGCATGTTCAACATGTAGTTCCCCCCCAATTTCCCATGCATTCCCAATCACCCGGGCCATATGGCCGTTGGTCTACTCATGGGCTTGGCAACCATCCTCTCCCCTTTCGTAGGCCCGAAGCCTCTGATTTTTATGGCTCTGATGATCCGGGCGACTACCTCAATTGGGAGGCCGCCATGGACAAATATCTTGAATGTTACACCATGTTCGATGCCATGCAAGTTAGTTTTGCCCGAGAGAGGCTTGTCAACAAAGCCGCCTAGAAATGGGATAGCATTGAGCGCATGAGAGAGGTTAGGAGGCAAAGGCCCATTGAGTCGTGGCATGAGATGAAGGACGAACTTAGAAAGGTCTACCTACCCGGCCCGGTCACCTCCAACCAACCCCACCCAATCACCTACACCCAAGTGGGCCATAATCGGAGGCAACGCGCCGCGCATGTAGAAGAGCCTAGGTCCACGACTAAGCCGACTTCATATGGGGCAGTCCATCACATCGCTCCTACTCCAAACCCCACCATTGCCGAACTCTTCCAAATCATTTTGGATAAGGTGGATAGAAAGTGTGATTATATTGAGTCCCTGCTTCCCCCTTGCCTACCTCCTAGCCGAGATAGAACCAAGCATGACCCTAAGGAGGTAGCAACCGGTAGTCCCAATCCAGTGTCATCTAGATTGCCATCCCGAGGTCCTCTCCCCATCTTGGTGGATCCTCTTCCCCCACCCATGAGAGCTCCATTGCCTACACCCCCTGTCCATCAAAAGGATAAGGGTAAGGGTCCACTTATCAAGGAGCGTAGAGGATCACGACAACAGTGTTATCGCTGCCAGGGGTTTGGCCACTTTGCCGGACAGTGTCCCACTCGGACATCTCTAGCCCTAGGGGATAAAGGGGTTGGAGAAGCCTCACTCTCTGATCTTTATTCGGAGCCACCTCAGCCACAACTACCCATGTTTCTAACGGGAAAGCTACTTATAGCCGAGCCACTCCTTAGCTGGCTTAAGAATGGCCTGGCCCCATCTCCCCTCCCGTCTATGGACCCTATCCTACCTCTGGTGCCAATCAATTCATTTCACACCACTTTCCGGTCTAGTCACTGTGTGGATACATTGGATGACCTTCTTAAAGGGTTAGACCGGCAGTGGACATTTACGCACTCATTGGCTCCAGGCTTCGACCGACCCACAGGTCGTAGTTTCACTCATCCCGCTTTAGGGTCCATCACCTCCGTGTACACCGTGGGTCATGTTACCACGGAGGTTTTTCTACTCCTCCCTATGCCGACCGAGCCCGACTTCATTTCCTTTTACCCAAGGGAGGAATCTTACTTTCTACCTATGACTGTCGTCCCACCTCTCACAATGAATGAAGGTGACCATCAACACCTTCTAGAATTCCACACCTGGGACCTTGAAATGAGAGAATCCATATCGAGGGGTCACACATTCTTTGATCCCTTCGTTCCCTTTCTTCATGGGCCCTTTGGCCCACAACCTCCATTCCACCTCTTTAAGGAAGTCCACTATCACACCCCTCCTACACGGGCCTGGCAACCTTTACATGGCAATAGGTCCGAACCGTCATTTGGGGGTAATGAAGACTTTGGTTTCCCCGGCCCACCTCAACCACCCAAACCTCCCGGACTTCCCACATCCAAACCCCATGTCCATGGTTGGTGCATCGTAGGATGTCTAGGAGTCCACCATGACATTAACCTCCGGTTATGTCAAATGTATGCATGGCACACATTCGGATGTCCTGGACCACCTTGCATATGATTGGGTTTTACTAACTGTAGGGTTGTTTAGGGTCGTGTGTGCATCCGTGTGTTTCTTTTATGTTGCTAAGCATGTTAGGTCGTGTGTGCATCCTGTGTTTCTTTTCTTTTACTAATCATGTTAGGAGTCTGCATGACGATGTCCGTCGTCACAGTTGAGGCCAGCAATGCACGGTACAAGGAGTTAGCCGGTGCCCATCGACACCACCGAGAGTTCCAAGAGGGTGAATATGTCATGATCAGGGTAAGACCTGAACGGTTTCCCTCTGGAACCGTTAAGAAGTTGCAAGCTCGCGGAGCCGGTCCCTTTAGAGTGTTGAAACGCGTTGGATCCAATGCGTATGTTGTGGACCTGCCCGAGGGATATGGTATAAGCTCTACCTTCAATGTATCAGATCTTGTTGCATATAGGGACCCAGCGGTGATCCCTAGTGAGCCTTTTGAGCCATCTCCTCCCCTTGAGAGTGATCCCACACCTGAGTGTCCACTTCCACCTCCAGCCCCTTTTTCACGGCAGCGTGAGCATATAGATCGTATACTGGACGAGCAAGTGACAGTTACCAGGAGTGGATCTTACCCGCGCTACCTAGTGCGATGGAGAGGACGGCCCGCTACTGAGGACACATGGATCACACATGGCGAGTTGCAGCGGACCGATCTGGACCTTCTGGAGCGATGTAGACCCTTACTCGACAGGGTCGAGTTTCTCCCACCCGGGGAGAATTGGTGCGGACACCCGAGCAGTTGAGCGGCGCGATACGCCGAGCCACCGGTACCGCACACGGAGCACGACTCGAGCTACCTCAGCATCCATCTGGCTCGGAGACAGCCTGGAGACTCCGTCTTGAGCCTCCCCATTTATTATATTTAGTTAGACTTTATGTGTGTGCAATTTGTGTTTATTTCTTTGCATTCGGTTTGCCATTTTGATTGTAATAAGGGCCTATGTGCAATTCGGACCCCGTGGGCCCCACGGGCCCCACCCCATTGGGCCACCTCAGCCTAGGGTCCCACGTGGGGCCAGTCAACATGCCACATGGGGGCATCTAGAAGTTTGAATGGTAAATGGACACATGGGAGACAATGGACTAGAAAAGTCCACATGGGAGGCCACCTACCCCCACCACCTAGTCCACCCTCTCTCCTTGGTCCAAGGGCCGCCCCCCCCTTTGTTTTTTTTATATTATTTTGTGTGTGTGTGTCACACTCCATCCCAACCCTCCATTCCCATCCCCTAGATCCAATGGTTGTGGATGGATGTGAGATGTAACCTATTTAAACTTGTATTTTCCATTTTACTTGAATTAATGCCATAAGAATTGTGAAATTTGTTGGAGCATGGCCTAGGCCGCCCCCTTCTCCTCTCCCTCTCCCCCTTGAAGCTGTGAAGGCTTCCATTCTGAGGTGTGACGCCTTGTGTATCGGTTCCGACGTTCGCCGCCGCCGCCACGAGCCGCCACCGCACCGCCTTCGCCATCAACGGAGTTCTGCCCGTGCAGTACCACAGAAGCTTCCACGAATTTCCTGTCTCAGCCCCGAGCTCAGATAGATTTGGAGATTGTAGTGGATCTTCCAGAGGTGTCAAGGACACCCCACAAATTGTGGTTTGCCATTCAGATCTCGTTTCATAATTTTTGATTTTCGTCCACTCTTCCATTTCGGTTCTGCTAGAGTTCTGTCCAGATTCATCCCCGCCCTGAGTTTCATGTCTTAGGTCCACTTTTTGATTTATTTTGGTTCGCCCAATTTTACTGGAGGTTCCACCCATCCACCCCTTCATCAAAATTTTTATCAATTTTTGGTTCGTCTATTTCATATTTTATAAAAATCGTTCTCAGTCCCAGCTATAGTTCTATCCCCCTGTTCCAAGATCCGACCACTAGTCACCCCAAAAATCATAGTAAATCACCACCACCTCCAAAGAAAATTTCAAAAATAGTCCCAGTTCCGTGGTTTGATCCCCTACAACTTTGAAGAAGAGCTCAAGATCTGAATCGGAGTTTTACTAGGCAGTCAATGGTGGTTCTCAGACAAGTACCCTGCAAATCTGAGGTTTCGGTTACTGTACAACAGGGGCTTGTAAATTTATTAAAGTTCTGATCCGACTAGATCTAGCAGATCTCTCTAGGTTTAGATTAAAGCATTTGAAGAGAGCTTTCCAACGATAGCTCATGCGCCCCGATCCGACGTCGGGATTGATCGCAGCGGACGTTTTCGCCGGAGCGCGCGCCTGAAAACAGCAACTAAAATCCGTGGGTAGCAACTTCAAAGCTTGGGAATCGGGACCGATCGACCCCCGATCGGTGTTCCCGGCCGACCGCCATCCTTGGAGGCGCGCCACCAGGGATCCCCATCATAGTGGGTCCCACCCCCGCAGATCCGGAGGACAGCGCCATCCATGGGCCCCGCGGGCCCGCAGAACCCGCCGTTCAGAAGGCACGAAAACGCGGAGTTCGGCACCGCCGGGCGACATCAAGATGCTGCCCGTCAACCCGAGTTGCGTGATTCCCGGGCTCCACATGTGACCTTTTACCTCCCTGCGTGGAGTGGGTCAAATCTTTGTATTGCTGTGATATTGTTTAACCGGGAGTCCGTGATTCGGCCGGGGTTGTCTTCGCCACGCCGGGTGCGTGGAGGTAATGGTCCGAACCTCTTGGCGTTCATTTACTTAGCTAGTATATGGTCTCTTGCTGCTGCCGAGAGTGTAGGTACTAGCCCGTGTATCCATGTCACCGCTGTGAGAGTGAGAGTGACCCGTCCCGCGGCTCGATCCGAGTCCGGAAGTTGAGTCGGACTACCCTTGACCTCCGCCGGTTCCTTAACCGCGCACGGTCCGCGCTTTCCCTCGCTTGGGACGACGAGTGAGCTTCCACTTCTGTTAGCGACGTTTTACCACTAGGAGCTCGTAGTGTCGGGCTTAGTGTCTCCCTGGTGTGTGCTGCTGGTCGCGTCTGCATCTAGAGTCTGAGGGTGGCACCTAATAGTGTCGTCTCCCGTGTCCGTCCCGCATCAGTTTGGTATCAGAGCAGGTTGAGTCTAGGGTAGTCGTTGCATATGTCTTGCATAGTATAAGTCGAGTCTAGGATCATCATTTCAAAACAACAAAAAAAAAAGAGTGTTTCAAATTGCATTTCACCCAATAGCCCGGTATTTTAAAAGGCGTTGCCCGAACAATAGGTTATGCCTATCGGGAAGGTAGCGTACTTGCGCGAGTGATCTTCGGGTCGCTTATCTCCGCCACATACCGGATATTGGTTAGGTCTAAGTGCATCCTTTTGTGAGTGTTTGCATCAGTTTGTGTCTCCTAGTTCATGTGTAGTCCAATAAGAGTCAGTCGGTCTTGTCCAAGAGTCGGCATGTTCAACATGTAGTTCCCCCCCGATTTCCCATGCATTCCCAATCACCCGGGCCATATGGCCGTTGGTCTGCTCATGGGCTTGGCAACCATCCTCTCCCCTTTCGTAGGCCCGAAGCCTCTGATTTTTATGGCTCTGATGATCCGGGCGACTACCTCAATTGGGAGGCCGCCATGGACAAATATCTTGAATGTTACACCATGTTCGATGCCATGCAAGTTAGTTTTGCCCGAGAGAGGCTTGTCAACAAAGCCGCCTGGAAATGGGATAGCATTGAGCGCATGAGAGAGGTTAGGAGGCAAAGGCCCATTGAGTCGTGGCATGAGATGAAGGACGAACTTAGAAAGGTCTACCTACCCGACCCGGTCACCTCCAACCAACCCCACCCAATCACCTACACCCAAGTGGGCCATAATCGGAGGCAACGCGCTGCGCATGTAGAAGAGCCTAGGTCCACGACTAAGCCGACTTCATATGGGGGAGTCCATCACATCGCTCCTACTCCAAACCCCACCATTGCCGAACTCTTCCAAATCATTTTGGATAAGGTGGATAGAAAGTGTGATTATATTGAGTCCCTGCTTCCCCCTTGCCTACCTCCTAGCCGAGATAGAACCAAGCATGACCCTAAGGAGGTAGCAACCGGTAGTCCCAATCCAGTGTCATCTAGATTGCCATCCCGAGGTCCTCTCCCCATCTTGGTGGATCCTCTTCCCCCACCCATGAGAGCTCCATTGCCAACACCCCCTGTCCATCAAGAGGATAAGGGTAAGGGTCCACTTATCAAGGAGCGTAGAGGATCACGACAACAGTGTTATCGATGCCAGGGGTTTGGCCACTTTGCCGGACAGTGTCCCACTCGGACATCTCTAGCCCTAGGGGATAAAGGGGTTGGAGAAGCCTCACTCTCTGATCTTTATTCGGAGCCACCTCAGCCACAGCTACCCATGTTTCTAATGGGAAAGCTACTTATAGCCGAGCCACTCCTTAGCTGGCTTAAGAATGGCCTGGCCCCATCTCCCCTCCCGTCTATGGACCCTATCCTACCTCTGGTGCCAATCAATTCATTTCACACCACTTTCCGGTCTAGTCACTGTGTGGATACATTGGATGACCTTCTTAAAGGGTTAGACCGGCAGTGGACATTTACGCACTCATTGGCTCCAGGCTTCGACCGACCCACAGGTCGTAGTTTCACTCATCCCGCTTTAGGGTCCATCACCTCCGTGTACACCGTGGGTCATGTTACCACGGAGGTTTTTCTACTCCTCCCTATGCCGGCCGAGCCCGACTTCATTTCCTTTTACCCAAGGGAGGAATCTTACTTTCTACCTATGACTGTCGTCCCACCTCTCACAATGAATGAAGGTGACCATCAACACCTTCTAGAATTCCACACCTGGGACCTTGAAATGAGAGAATCCATATCGAGGGGTCACACATTCTTTGATCCCTTCGATCCCTTTCTTCATGGGCCCTTTGGCCCACAACTCCATTCCACCTCTTTAAGGAAGTCCACTATTACACCCCTCCTACTCGGGCCTGGCAACCTTTACATGGCAATAGGTCCGAACCGTCATTTGGGGGTAATGAAGACTTTGGTTTCCCCGGCCCACCTCAACCACCCAAACCTCCCGGACTTCCCACATCCAAACCCCATGTCCATGGTTGGTGCATCGTAGGATGTCTAGGAGTCCACCATGACATTAACCTCCGGTTATGTCAAATGTATGCATGGCACACATTCGGATGTCCTGGACCACCTTGCATATGATTGGGTTTTACTAACTGTAGGGTTGTTTAGGGTCGTGTGTGCATCTGTGTGTTTCTTTTATGTTGCTAAGCATGTTAGGTCGTGTGTGCATCCTGTGTTTCTTTTCTTTTGCTAATCATGTTAGGAGTCTGCATGACGATGTCCGTCGTCACAGTTGAGGCCAGCAATGCACGGTACAAGGAGTTAGCCGGTGCCCATCGACACCATCGAGAGTTCCAAGAGGGTGAATATGTCATGATCAGGGTAAGACCTGAACGGTTTCCCTCTGGAACCGTTAAGAAGTTGCAAGCTCGCGGAGCCGGTCCCTTTAGAGTGTTGAAACGCGTTGGATCCAATGCGTATGTTGTGGACCTGCCCGAGGGATATGGTATAAGCTCTACCTTCAATGTATCAGATCTTGTTGCATATAGGGACCCAGCGGTGATCCCTAGTGAGCCTTTTGAGCCATCTCCTCCCCTTGAGAGTGATCCCACACCTGAGTGTCCACTTCCACCTCCAGCCCCTTTTTCACGGCAGCGTGAGCATATAGATCGTATACTGGACGAGCAAGTGACAGTTACCAGGAGTGGATCTTACCCGCGCTACCTAGTGCGATGGAGAGGACGGCCCGCTACTGAGGACACATGGATCACACATGGCGAGTTGCAGCGGACCGATCTGGACCTTCTGGAGCGATGTAGACCCTTACTCGACAGGGTCGAGTTTCTCCCACCCGGGGAGAATTGGTGCGGACACCCGAGCAGTTGAGCGGCGCGATACGCCGAGCCACCGGTACCGCACACGGAGCACGACTCGAGCTACCTCAGCATCCATCTGGCTCGGAGACAGCCTGGAGACTCCGCCTTGAGCCTCCCCATTTATTATATTTAGTTAGACTTTATGTGTGTGCAATTTGTGTTTATTTATTTGCATTCGGTTTGCCATTTTGATTGTAATAAGGGCCTATGTGCAATTCGGACCCGTGGGCCCCACGGGCCCCACAGGCCCCACCCCATTGGGCCACCTCAGCCTAGGGTCCCACGTGGGGCCAGTCAACATGCCACATGGGGGCATCTAGAAGTTTGAATGGTAAATAGACACATGGGAGACAATGGACTAGAAAAGTCCACATGGGAGGCCACCTACCCCCACCACCTAGTCCACCCTCTCTCCTTGGTCCAAGGGCCGCCCCCCCCCCCTTTGTTTTTTTTATATTATTTTGTGTGTGTGTGTCACACTCCATCCCAACCCTCCATTCCCATCCCCTAGATCCAATGGTTGTGGATGGATGTGAGATGTAACCTATTTAAAATTGTATTTTCCATTTTACTTGAATTAATGCCATAAGAATTGTGAAATTTGTTGGAGCATGGCCTAGGCCGCCCCCTTCTCCTCTCCCTCTCCCCCTTGAAGCTGTGAAGGCTTCCATTCTGAGGTGTGACGCCTTGTGTATCGGTTCCGACGATCGCCGCCGCCGCCACGAGCCGCCACCGCACCGCCTTCGCCATCAACGGAGTTCTGCCCGTGCAGTACCACAGAAGTTTCCACGAATTTCCTGTCTCAGCCCCGAGCTCAGATAGATTTGGGGATTGTAGTGGATTTTCTAGAGGTGTCAAGGACACCCCACAAATTGTGGTTTGCCATTCAGATCTCGTTTCATAATTTTTGATTTTCGTCCACTCTTCCATTTCGGTTCTGCTAGAGTTCTGTCCAGATTCATCCCCGCCCTGAGTTTCATGTCTTAGGTCCACTTTTTGATTTATTTTGGTTCGCCCAATTTTACTGGAGGTTCCACCCATCCACCCCTTCATCCAAAATTTTTATCAATTTTTGGTTCATCTATTTCGTATTTTATAAAAATCGTTCTCAGTCCCTGCTATAGTTCTATCCCCCTGTTCCAAGATCCGACCACTAGTCACCCCAAAAATCATAGTAAATCACCACCACCTCCAAAGCAAATTTCAAAAATATTCCCAGTTCCGTGGTTTGATCCCCTACAACTTTGAAGAAGAGCTCAAGATCGGAATCGGAGTTTTACTAGGCAGTCAATGGTGGTTCTCAGACAAGTACCCTGCAAATCTGAGGTTTCGGTTACTGTACAATAGGGGCTTGTAAATTCATTAAAGTTCTGATCCGACTAGATCTAGCAGAGCTCTCTAGGTTTATATTAAAGCATTTGAAGAGAGCTTTCCAACGATAGCTCATGCGCCCCGATCCGACGTCGGGATTGATCGCAGCGGACGTTTTCGCCGGAGCGCGCGCCTGAAAACAGCAACTAAAATCCGTGGGTAGCAACTTCAAAGCTTGGGAATCGGGACCGATCGACCCCCGATCGGTGTTCCCGGCCGACCGCCATCCTTGGAGGCGCGCCACCAGGGATCCCCATCATAGTGGGTCCCACCCCGCAGATCCGGAGGACAGCGCCATCCATGGGCCCCGCGGGCCCGCAGAACCCGCCGTTCAGAAGGCACGAAAAGGCGGAGTTCGGCACCGCCGGGCGACATCAAGATGCTGCCCGTCAACCCGAGTTGCGTGATTCACGGGCTCCACATGTGACCTTTTACCTCCCTGCGTGGAGTGGGTCAAATCTTTGTATTGCTGTGATATTGTTTAACCGGGAGTCCGTGATTCGGCCGGGGTTGTCTTCGCCACGCCGGGTGCGTGGAGGTAATGGTCCGAACCTCTTGGCGTTCATTTGCTTAGCTAGTATATGGTCTCTTGCCGCTGCTGAGAGTGTAGGTACTAGCCCGTGTGTCCATGTCACCGCTGTGAGAGTGAGAGTGACCCGTCCCGTGACTCGATCCGTGTCCGGAAGTTGAGTCGGACTACCCTTGACCTCCGCCGGTTCCTTAACCGCGCACGGTCCGCGCTTTCCCTCGCTTGGGACGACGAGTAAGCTTCCACTTCTGTTAGCGACGTTTTGCCACTAGGAGCTCGTAGTGTCGGGCTTAGTGTCTCCCTGGTGTGTGCTGCTGGTCGCGTCTTCATCTAGAGTCCGAGGGTGGCACCTAATAGTGTCGTCTCCAGTGTCCGTCCCGCATCAAAGAGGCTTCACACCTCAAGAACACAGCCTTCCCAACTGTAGAAGGGGGAGAGAGGAGAGAGATAGGGGGCGGCCCTTGCTCATGGAAGAAATTCCTTCATTTTCTTTGCATTAATTCTACTCAAAATGAAAATACAATGTTCTTATAGAAAATACAAAAGGACTAGTTCTATCCCTAGATCTAGGATTGGTGGGGGGTAAAAGAGGGAGTCCACAATTTATTTCTTCCATGTGGTTTGGAACAAATAAAATAAGATTTCAATCCTAATAAACTATATTATACATGGGGCACCCCCTTGACTTATGTGTTCCCAATTTTAAATTTTGTTACCCTTTGTCCCCCCCTTGGTCCCCCCCTTCTAGAAGCCCACCTTGGAGGGTTGACTGACCCCACATGGGCCCAAGAGCTGAGGTGGGTCAATGGGAGAAGGGATGGGGGGCCCGCGGGACCCAGGTGGTCCCAAATTACAGATAAACCCCTTTTACAATCCGAATAAAGCCAAATAAACACACATTACACACAAATAAAATCCCAATAAATATGATAAATACTAAGACTCAAGGGGGAGTCTCCAGACTGTCTCCGAGCCAGATGGAAGCCGATGTAGCTCGAGTGGTGCTCCGCGTACGGTACAGACGGCTCGCTGATTCGTGCTTCTCGATCACTCTGGTGTCCGCACCACTTAGGGGTTGAGTGGCCTACGTCCACCTGTCCGCCAGAGCCACTGTTGGAGATGAGCGCAGGTGCCGCCCTGCTCCAGAGAGCTTGAGGTTACCTACATAGTGACCCTCTCCCTCCTCCAGAGGGTCTGAGGCAGCGTCTGCGATAGTGCACCCAGAGCTACCACGTTCTTGGCTTCCCGCGCGAGCTCTGGATGTCTGGGTTAGCCGGGATCTGGGCCGAGTACTTGCAACTTCGCGATGCTCAAGAGCAAAGGACTCGGTGGCTGGAGGTGATCCGGGAGGTGTAGGAGCAGCGGGCCCAGCTTGTGTCAGCCGTAGCTGAGCAGAGGGGCCATGCCAAGGCGACCGCGTTGGCGTCCCGAGACCGTGCCGTGCAGCTGGGAGAGGCAGAGAGTGGGGCTAAGGTTTTGAAGAAGGCCTGGAGGAGCAATTGTCGGTGGTCGAGGCAACCAGGTTGAGTGGCAGACGGCCGAGACGACGGCCGAGGTTAGCGCTCAGCTTTTGTTGACCCTAGAGGCGGAGCTTACGGCTGCTAACTCTCGCCTTGCGGCACTAGGGGGATCAAGCCCGGGGTTTGATTGTATTTCTTTCCCCCTTTTTATTTTGTGTCATCCAGACTGTATGGATTTTGTCACCCCAAGGGCATGTCTTGGGCTCCTTTTACAGAGTATTAATGATGAACTTGCCGGATCTTTTGGTTGTTTACTGGGTTGTTCCCTCCCTTCTCCAGTGGGACGATGTAGTGTGCATGGACCAGCGAGCACTTGCTGTTAGTCGTGCTTGTTTCTCCCACTGTGTACTGGTGTAAGAGACAGGGGAATGAATATACCTGCTTTCGGGTGCAGGAGTAATGGGGGTTGAGTATGGAGAATGGTGTAACTGGATGGAAGGTACTGGCTCCCGCCGATAGAGTGTGGGGAACTGGAGGATGAGTATTGGGTAGTAGGGGAGAATGACTGGGTGTTGGGGCTAACCCTCTTTAAGGATAAAGGCCTATGGGACATGAAGCCGACGTAGACCTATGGGGGTATGGTGGTCCACGTAGTCTAGGGCTACTGGGGTGATTCTGGGGTGTGTCAGCTACAAATCGAGTGATAGAATATCGGCTATTAGCATGTTGGGTTGGAAATGTAGATTGCATTAGCCTAAAGACTGGGAATTAGCTGGCTGGGTGGCCTGGGGGGAACATAGCGGCCAAAATTGGGACTGGGGAGGGGATTGGAGGTTGAAACTGGAATTATGACTGTAGATCGTGACTGAAGCAGGAGCCAGCTGGCTGGGCTGTAAAGGCGTTGTAGCTGAGACTGGGACTAGGGGCCTAGCGGCTGGCCGATAAAGACGTTATAGCCGGGACTGAGACTAGGAGCTGGCGGCTGGCCTGTAAAGGCGTTGTAGTCGGGATTAGAGCTGGGAGCTGGCGGCTGGCCTGTAAAGGCGTTGTAACCGGGGCTGGAGTTGGGAACTGGCGGTTGGCCTGAAAAGGTGTTGTAGCCGGGACTGGAGCTGGGAACTGGCGACTGGCCTGTAAAGGCGTTGTAGCCGAGATTGGAGCTGGGAACTGGCGACTGGCCTGTAAAGGCGTTGTAGCCGGGACTGGAGCTGGGAGCTGGCGGTTGGCCTGTAAAGGAGTTATAGTTGAGGTTGGAGCTGGGAGCTGGCGGCTGGCCTGCAAAGGCATTGTAGCCGAGGCTGGAGCTGGGAGCTGGCGGCTGGCCTGTAAAGGCGTTGTAGTTGGGACTGGAGCTGGGAACTGGCAGATGGCCTGTAAAGACGTTGTGGCCAGGACTGGAGCTCGGAGCTGGCGGCTGGCCTGTAAAGGCATTTTAGCCGGGACTGGAGCTGAGAACTGGCGGCTGGCCTGTAAAGGTGTTGTACCCGGGACTGGAGCTAGGAGCTGGAGGCTGGCCTGTATAGGCGTTATAGCCGAGACTGGAGCTGGTGGCTAGCCTGTTAAGGCGTTATAGCCGAGGCTGGAGCTGGGAGCTGGCGGCTGGCCTATAAAAGCATTATAGCCGAGGCTGGAGCTGGGAGCTGGCGGTTGGCCTGTAAAGGCATTGTAGCCGGGGCTGGAGCTAGAAGCTGGCGGCTGGCTTGTGAAGGCGTTGTAGCCGAAATGAGAACTGGAGACTGGCAGCCCGGGGTGACCGACCCTTGGGGGTGCAGTGGTCACCATTGTTGTGGAGTGATGTTGAGCTTGCCATCGGCGAGGTGTCGTGGTCGATAGCTTTCATTGGCGAGGGGTAGAGAGGGAGAGGGTTTTTTTTTTCGCCTTACCAGCTCTACCGCCCTTGCGGGTTTTCGCTAGAGCTGGCCCCCTCTTGCTTTTTTTGGTGCGCCCTTGCGGGTTTTCACACCGAGGGGTTACCCGATTTTACCTGAGGCGCCCTTTCGGGTTTTCACTTTAGCTGGGTTGGTGGTAATTTTTGCCCCCAATCGCCTCTTTGTAATGAGGACGGCTAGGTCCATTAGTGTATCTCTATTTTTAACCCCATTTTATTTATATATATGCATATATATATATATATATATTCTTGAAATCACTGTCCTTGGCGAGCTGCTGTTAGGGGACATAATCTAGGACTGGAGATTGTGGATGACTGGATTTTGTTCCTCCTTTAAAAGGGGTTTTCACAAGTTGCCAAGCCCTGGAGATGATGGTCATTTTATTATGGCCGGATGTGACCGGAGTTATGGCTAGGAAGAGTCAGGGATTATTGGGATAACAGACTCGGGAGCTCTAGATTTACAGAAGGTGCAAAATGCAGTGGTGTGGACTGGTAAGAATCTGGGGATAGGTTGGGACTGGGATTTGCTGGGGTGGCAATTAGGATGTCATACCGCCACAGAGAGTTGTCGGCCCGTGGCATCGAAGCGAGGGCTGAAGGTGGTATGAGCTGAGCAAGGTGGTGTAAGGTTAATTGGGGATTGTAGGATCAGTGTTCTTGCAATGTGAGTTGGTGGAAGGTTGATATTCAGTGGGGCTAATGATTTTCCGAGGAATGGGTGGAACGCCACTCCGACTGGCGGGGGGAGGAAGAATTTCTCGTTATCAGCTCTACCGCCCTTTCGTGTTTTTGCCAGATTCGACCCCCTTTAGCTTTTTTCGACGCGCCCTTGCGGGTTTTCACGCCGAGGGGTTTCCCTATTTTACCTGAGGTGTCCTTCTGGGTTTTCACCTCAGCCAAGTTACTGGCCTTTTTGCCCCCAGTTTCCCCCTTTTGCGATGAGGGTGACTGGGTCTGCCGGGACATCTCTATTTTTAACCCCATTTTTTATTTTATTATTATTTTATTATTGTTTTTTTTGACTTACCTGGGAGCCTGACGGTTGGACTGGTGCTGGCGTAGGGGGTGCCCTTGCTCTCGTGGTGACGAGAACGAGGACAGAGAATTAGTCCCCAAGAATGCCTGGCGGTGGTTCTGGGAGGGCTTGGCTGGCCCTGCTGCTTGACTGGGAATTGAAGACTGGGGAAACTGACTGGTCCGACCCTCCCCGGGGGAGGGGCGACCTCACTGGTAGTAGCTGGAACACGCACCTCAGTCTAGCTGGCGCACGAACTCATGTTCAGGTGCGTAGTACAACTTCATATGCTTTCCATTGAGAGGCGGGAAGGGTCGGTGACCTTTGTGGTAGACGACCGTGTAGGCCCTGTCCTCATAAACGTTACGGACGATATATGGGCCTCGCCAATTCGGCTGTAATTTTCCACTGGGGCGCCTTGCCATGACTCCCTTTTCCTTGATCATGACGAGGTCACCTTGCTTGAAGGCTCGCTACTTGACGAGCTTATCATAGGCCCAGATCATACGGACCTGGTATACTTGCAGGTGTTTGTAGGCTTCGAGCCGTTTGCCTTCCAGATCGGCGAGCTCCTCTAGCCTTCTCTGGTATTCATTTTCATCAGGGCCGGCGAAGCTGGTGTGGTTCGCCACGCGATAAGAGGCTAACTGGATATCAATGGGGACAACGGCTTCTGCCCCATAGGCAAGGGAGTACGACGAACACCCCGTAGGAGTTTTGTAGACCATCCGGTAAGCCCACAGTGCCTCGAGGACCTTCTCGCCCCAATCACATTTCCGGTGGCTAACCATTTTAGCCAGGAGCTTGCAGAGGGTCTTGTGAAGGCTTCCGCTAAGCCGTTGGCCTGGGGGTTATAGACCGAAGAGTTTCTCTAGTTGATGTGAAACTTGGCCGCTAATTGGTACACGGCCCAATTCTTGAACGGCGTCCCATTGTCGGACACGATGCGATTGGGGGTACTGAATCGGTAAATAATGCTGTGCCGGATGAATCTGGCAACCACCTCGCCGGTGACCTCTCGCAAAGGAAGAGCCTCCGCCCAGTGAGAGAAATAGTCAGTAGTGGCCAAGATGTATTTATGGCCCTTGGAAGACGGCGGGAAAGGCCCTGCGATGTCCATGCCCCACTCAGCGAAAGGCCAGGTGGGGGCTGTTGGGCGTAATGGGTTAGGAGGTCTTCTGGGCACTAGGCCGAAAGCTTGGAACTGATGACATGTACGGGCGTATTGGACGCAATCCACGTACATGGTTGGCCAGTAGAAGCCTTTGAGCTTGATGCTCTGCTTCATTCGATCTCCGGCCTGGTGCGCGCTGCATAATCCGGAGTGGACTTCTTGCATGATGGCTCGAGCCTCTGCTGGAGAGACGCATCTCAGGAGAATTGACTTGTCCTTCTCGTGGAGGAGTCGATACAGGGAGTCGCCAATTAACTCATAATAGGTTGCTCGGCGGAGTAGCTGGACCCTTTGAGCTCGGTCAGAAGGGAGCCACCCTTTCTTGTGTTTTATGATCGGCTATCGCCAATCTTCTCCTTCTGGAGGAGTATTCAGGTCGAGGTCATGGACCTCATAAATGGTGAGACCGGTGTTATCTTCGAGTGAACTCGACATCAGTCTTCTATGATTAATGACAATGTCGACCTCGCTCTCCGGCGGGAGTATTATAGTCGCGGCCAATTTTGCCAGGGCATCCGCCTGAGCATTCATGCTTCTAGGGACATGATCTATCTCAAAGAAATAGAACTTCTGAGTTAATCTAGTGACGGCGGCGTGGTACGGGACCAACTCTGGCTTCTATACGTCATAGATGTCGAGGACCTGCCGGACTATCAGCTGGGAGTCCCCGTAGACTTTGAGGCATTTGATGCCCATGTGGAGAGCCATCTGGAGCCCAATGAGTAGAGCTTCATATTCAGCTTCATTGTTGGTCAGAGATTTCATGAGGGCACAAGAATTGTAGAGATCTCCGCCCTGAGGAGTCAAGAAAATAATGCCGGCACCTGCCGTGGTGGCTGGATCCTGGTTGCTCCGGGTAATCCCTCGGGAAGCGCCATCGAAGTAGAGCTCCCAACAAGGTACATCGGTTGTGAGAGCACTTTACTGCAAGTAATGTAAGACATCTCCACTCTGTTCGACTAGTTGTTGTGATTGAACAACAGTGGTTGTGAGAGCGCTTTGCTGCCAGTAATGCAAGACATTTTGATGTGACACCACCTTGGGGTAATAATCACAAGACCATGCACCTTGGACCTTATCAAGCAAGCACAATTCGCAATCGAAATGGACCGATATCAGCGGCCACTCACCCGACACTCACCCAAGACCTGGGGTAACTCGGTGATGCCGAGTGGAGGTTGTGAGGGCTGGGCCCTTGCTGGTAGAGGGCCCGCAAAGCCAAGGGTTCTCCCAACGGTATGGAGGCCCAATTCAAAGGGGCCGATCGGGTGCCAAAGGGCACGGGTTACACTCTCTTCTACGGCGGCCACTCGAAGCAATGGGGCTTGCGGACCGGGCACTCGCTCTCACGGGCCAGCGGAACTATGAGCTAATATTGAAAGAATAATGCACCAAATATGAGCAAGGGATAGAGCACTTACTCGATCGGCTTGAAGAAGCCGGTCCCGCTCGGAGATGTGGGCGAGTGGGGAAGCGTGGGTTCCCCACACGCCGCGCTGGTGTAGCTTGAACCTGTTTAAGGTTTTACACCACTACGCCCCATGCAAGGGGGTTGAACTTGGGGAAGAGAAGTCAAAATTATAGTCAAACACTACCTCCCATAGGGAGGGGCTTTAAGTCGGCCAGGCGGGGAGGGGAAAAGCTGAAATAGAAACCGAACGGATGGAAGACATCGATTCTGCCCGCTCTCTGGAATAGGGGATAGGCAGTTGAAGTTGACACTGCTGCAGCCACTCCCGAATTTTGTTATTGATGAGACCAGTGGGAAAATCTTCAGGGTTGGATCAGGATGACGTCCAATGTTTGTGGAATTTTTCTGGTTGACGGTGCTGGTCGAGGAAGGGCCACGAATAGGGTCCCTGAGTTCTGGTTTTGATTGCTACGGTACCACAACAGCAGAAAGAGGACGCCGCCAAGAGCGCTCCCGATCTCTGAATCAAGCGTGGCTGGAGTCGTTGGAATCTTTGTCGAGTCCTCTTCGAACGGAGACCCACGGGGGTACCGGAGGAGGTCAGAGTAGACAGAGATAGCCTAAACAGTGATTGGGTGTCTGTTAAGTCCCAGAGTGGACAGAACAGCGCACCTGAGGGAGAAAAATATGGAATCTTTGGTCCGGATGCTGAACGGGGTTCCGCTTCTTGCTCCTTTTAGTAGACTCGTCGTAGAAGATCTCAGCCAAGCGCCGCCTACATATCTTCAAGGGGTTGGCCGTGGGAGGCTCTGCAAGCGGCTTCAGGTTGCCAGTCTGAAGGTAGATGTGCAGTGTGGGGACATTGGCTCCCCCGGGAAGCCACAAACTCAGAATGGGACGAGACCACCACCATCGCGAAGAGAGAAGGGATACGCTTCCGACGGTATCACTTGGGCCTCCAGGGACATCGGGATAAAGTCGAGGTCACCTCTGCAAGCGGCTGGTCCTCTGCAGATCCTGAGCTGTGAACTGGCTAGCTGAAGATGATAGGTGGGAAATGGGGTAGATGAGAGGGGAAATGGGGTGGATGGGTGTGGGGGTGACCCCAGGCTATGAGGGGGTCTGGGAGGGGGAAAACCAAGGTGAGGAAGGGGGAGAATGGGGGCTGGAAGGGGGTCTAGCTAGTGGTGGGAGGGAGAGCTGTGAATTTGGTGTTGGGAGGGAAAGGGAGAGGGAGATATCTCTCCCTTGGGGAGTCTAGGGCATGGGGGAGGAGAGAGTGGAGGGAAAATATTCAAATGTCCCTTGAGAGCTGCAGGATTGTGTGGGGAATAGGGTGGATTATGTTGGGGAGAGAGAGATTGTGTTGGGAGAGCCAAGATTCTCCTAGGGAGGGAGGAGATTTGGTGGTAGTTGGGAGAGGGGGTAATTAAAGCTCCTAGTGAAGTGAAGGGTCTCTAGATGAGGTGGAGGGTGATGGATGAGGTGGAGGATGATGTGGAGGGGTGAGGAGAGAGAAAGGGGCGTAGGTTTTAGAGAGAGAAAGTGTAGGAGAGAGAAACTGGCTTTCTAGAGAGAGAGATAGAGAGAGAGGGGGGGATATGGGCTTCTCACCCACTCAATTGGCTTCTCACCAAAAGAAGAAGATTTAAGTTGGACACTAGAAAATTTAAATATTCATTCATTTATTGACTTCAAATGGGGGGAATGGGATCTTATATATAGGCAACCCACATTTTACAAAAAGTCCCTGACTCTTGCTACAATGACAAATAACCAAGGGGGTAGGGGGCGCCCCTTGGCCTAGCCCAATGAATTGAGACCATTAACTAATCTAATCAACCCTATGACACTTAACTTAGGTTGATGACTCAAATAAAAGGAAAATTACAATGGTATGACTCAAATAAAAATGAGGAAATACAATATATGACTCAAGATAAATGACTAGACCATGTCGGACGCTTCTGGGGCGAGGAGATGAGCCGTGAGTGTGGGCACGGGAGGTGATGTCCCCATCATACTCCCGAGGTGCGGAGAACTTGACTCCATCGAGTAAGAGTCCTTCCCTCCTCGGAGGGTGTAGAAGTGGTACCACCCACAAGTCTTCCGAACGAGACCGATCCATCCACCTGACGAGATTGCGCTCATACACCTTGCTCCTGGTGGCAGTGACCTATTCATCCAATATTCGCTCAATTCGCTCACGTTGGGCTCTCCTGGCTAGTGGACTCTTCTCACGGGTGAGTGCTCTCTCAATGAGGGGAGTGGGCTCAATATTCTTACTAGGTACCACCATGGGACCCATATCCACTAGGTTGGCCACGTTGAATGTAAGGCTCACTCCGTACTCTTCGGGAAGATCTAACTCATAGGCATTAGTGCCAATGCACCTCAGAACCTAGAAGGGACCAAACCCACGAGGTCTCAATTTGGAGATGGCTCCCGGGGAGAGCCTCTCCGTCCTCACCATCACAAAGTCACCCACGTGGAATTCTTGGTGACGCCCTTGGGAGTCAGCCTTCGTTTTATAAATCTCATTTTCCTTGCTGATGTGCTTGCTAAGGTTTTCATGCAATTTTGTGAATGCAGACATTCTAGAGGTGATGGGTAGACCTTGGCAACCAAAAGTAGACCAATCATGCTTTGACGCCAAGAAGACTTTGATGGAATTGGGAGGATCGGGGCATGCATAGGTGATCCGGTCATGCATGGGGGTGACAAATACCGGGGGACCCGAACATCCATGAATACTCCTATCATGCCTATGACCCCTGATGAATGAAGGAGGACCATTACACCCGAATATGAACCACTCTTGTTTCCTTCTTGACATGTGGGTGATGTGAATGAATGGACCCAACATAGTGTTCATGACAAGTGATGTGGTAAGCCTAGACACATGCATGCTTATCCCAAAGGTGACTTCCATGTGCATAGATGTGGGACGACCTTTGAACTTTCATGTGAAAGGGTCGAAGGGATCTAGGAAGGTGGATATGGGGTGGGGCATTTCCTCGATCACTAGGTGGGTGTTGCCTAAGGTCATGGCTCCGTTGATGTTACATGGGTTATGGATGAGGTGAGCTTGGCCCAACATGGTGGGTGAAGGTAGGAAAGGGGCCGTGGGTAAGGTGGTTGGGTCACATGGGTTCCACGGTTCCCATTGGAAGGGATCAAAGTGATCATGAAAAGGGTTACCAAGGGGGAGGGGCCCTATGTCCTCAAGATCCTCAAATGGTGGTGGGTCATCCTCCTCTAATGAAACAATTGGGCCGAAGTTCTTGGTGGGTGGGTCGGCCATGAGGGGAGGGTTTGGCTTTCTACCCGATATAAGAAGCTCCAAATTGAGGAGAAGGTTGGGCTCATCGGGTGTGGGGAGGAATAGAAGGAGGTCACTAGTGTAGCAACCAATGATGTATACCGAGGTGATGGACCCGACACATAGGTGTAGGAGGTCAAGGCTCCTTGGTTGGTTGTCCATTATGGTCAACATGCCGGTCAACTCCATTTGCCAAGCTAAGCCCATGAGAAGTTCCCCTAGGTTCTCTACTTGGTGAGAGGATTGGATGGTGGTGTGATGGGAGAAGATGGGCACTATAGGGAGGTCTTGCTCCACGGGTAGATAGATATGGGTCATGATATCTTTAATCGAGCTCTCCCTTAGCCACCTAACAAGGGGTTCTTCTAAGATGAATTCGACCTTATCTAGAGACGGTGGTGTAGGGTGAAGATCCTTGTGCGAGGCTTCCCCTTCAATTTGGACATGGGTGCCCTCCATGGAGGGGAAAAAATCCGGAGGGGCATTTGTCTCCATGTGGCAAAGTGGGTGGGCTACTTCTTCTAAAGCTAATGGGGTGGGAAGGTTCTTTGAGGGTGGGGTAATGATAGCTGGTGTGTGGTGCACCCGGGGTGGTGAACAAGGATGGGACTCCGGTGGATGGGAGAGTACAAGGTTGTTGAATTTAAAGGCTCCCGGAAGGTGTGGCGGATGCACTAGGTAAGTCCGACGTGTCGGGTCGATGTCGGCATTCATTTCATCTAACCATTTCTCACCTAGGATTATACATGGACCTGCCAATGCTCCTACTTGACACCAATCCCCATCAAAATACTTAGTCTTCCCGAACCATCTATGGAATTCAACAAAGACTTGGTCTCCATTGTGCATAATTTGTCTGGTCTTAGAAAGAGAGGCAACGATATCGGGGGATACCCAATTATCGGACTCTAAGTTAATGAAATCAATTTCCGTGGGCTCTCCATTAGGCAGGTATGCATGGGATATGATTGGGAGAGGGGCCATTTGACCCTAGACTCAATGATGACAATGGTGGGTGGATAATTCAAGGGTCGGACCGATGATGATTCCAATGCAAGCGTGCCCAAGGACTTGACTTGTAGAGACAAGTCAATAACTTACTCTGATACCAGTTGATGTGACACTACCTTGGGGTAATAATCACAAGACCATGCACCTTGGACCTTATCAAGCAAGCACAATTCGCAATCGAAATGGACCAATATCGGCGGCCACTCACCCGACACTCACCCAAGACCCGGGGTAACTCGGTGATGTCGAGTGGAGGTTGTGAGGGCTGGGCCTTGCCTGGTAGAGGGCCCGCAAGGCCAAGGGTTCTCCCAAGGGTATGGAGGCCTAATTCAAAGGGGCCGACCGGGTGCCAAAGGGCACGGATTACACTCTCTTCCATGGCGGCCACTCGAAGCAATGGGGCTTGCGGACCGGGCACTCGCTCTCACAGGCCAGCAGAACTATGAGCTAATATTGAAAGAACAAGAAACCAAATATGAGTAAGGGATAGAGCACTTACTTGACCGGCTTGAAGAAACCGATCCCGCTCGGAGACGTGGGCGAGCGGGGAAGCGTGGGTTCCCCACACACCGCACCGGTGTAGCTTGAACCTATTCAAGGTTTTACACCACTACGCCCCATGCAAGGGGGTTGAACTTGGGGAAGGGTAGTCAAAATTATAGTTAAACACTACCTCCCACAGGTAGGGGCTTTAAGCCGGCCAGGCGGGGAGGGGAAAAGCTGAAATAGAAACCGAACGGATGGAAGACGTCAATTCTGCCCGCTCTATGGAATAGGGGACAGACAGTTGAAGTTGATGCTGCTGCGGCCACTCCCGAAATTTTTTATCGATGAGACCAGTGCTCGGACGATGACGAAACCACCACCGTTGCGAAGACGACAGGCAGACGCTTCCGTGGGTACCTCTGGGACCTTCAGATTCGCTGGGATGTGGTCAGAGTTGCTGTTGCAAGTTGCTGGTCCACCTGTAACTTCTGGACTGCGAACTGCACCTTTGATGTAGCTTCCGATGATCAAGAAAGAAGAAGAAGAAGTAGATATATGGTGAAGGGGGAGATGATGAGTGATGGGAGGGGAGTGTGAGGGAGGTATTGAAGGAGGTTAGAGGTGGTGGGGAAGCTGGAGAAGGGGGGGGGGGAGGGTGTAGCTGCTTGGAGGTTCTATCAATGGAGGTGGGAGAGGTGATAGAGAAGAGCAAGGAAGAATGGTGGAGATGAGAGAGAGTGGGGGGCAACCCTAACCAAGGGAGAGGGGTCTTGGGCACCTTAGGGCTGGGTGGGAAGGGGATATTTGAATTCAAAATGGTCTAGGGAGGTGGAGGGTTGCATGGGGGAGAGGGAAAAGTGTTTGGGGAAGTGGGTAGGGTAGTTGGGGGTTGGAGGGTGGCTTAGTGATTGGGGATGCTCCCTTGGGACTAGAGGGTGGAGTAATGGGATGTGTGGGGAGTTGTAGAGGACTTAATGGAGGTAGGTGGTAGAGGGGAGGTGGTTGGGAGGGGAGGAGAGAGAGGGTTGGGCGCCCTCCTCTTGGAGGGAGAGAGAGAGAGGAGAAGGGGGGGTAGGTGGGATTCACTCCCTAGGGCTTCTCACCCAAATAATGGATTCACTCCACTAAGAAGATTTGAACTCTCAAATGGCAATTTTTCATTGATTGATTGATTCAAATGGGGGGAAATGGGGTCCTATATATAGGCAACCCACATTTTACAAAAAGTCCTTGACACTTGACACATTGACAAATAACCAACAAGGTAGGGGCGCCCATGGGCCAAGTCCACTGGGTTGGGCCCAATAGCTAGTCTAAATTAGCCTAAAGAGACTCAAACTTAGGGAAATAAACCAAAGACCTAGATACATGACTCTAATAAAAGGGAAATTACAACGATATGACTCAATAAAAATAAAGAAATACAACATAGGACTTATAATAAATGGCTAGACCATGATGTACGCCTCCGGGGTGACGAGAAGGGCCGAGAGTGCCAGGACGGATGGTGATGACCCCATCATACTCCCGGGGTGCGGAGAACTCGACTGCGTCGAGTAAGAGTCCTTCCCTCTTCGGAAAGGTGCAGAAGTGGTACCGCTCACATGTCTTCCGAAAGAAGCCGATTCTTCCACCTAGCGAGGTAGTGCTCGTACACCTTGCTCCGAGTGATGATTTCCTGTTCATCCAATATTCTCTCAAGTTACTTACGTCGGGCTTTTCTGGGCTGACGGTGCTCTCATGGGGAGGGGTGGGTGCTCTCTCAAGGGAGGAAGGGGGCTTGAAATCCTCACTTGGTGCCACCGTGGGTCCCTTGTGTGGCACCAAGCCTTCTACATTGAAACTGAAGTTAACTCCGTATCCCTCGAGGAGGCCGAACTTATGAGTAGTGGGGCTAGTGCACCTTAAAACCTAGAAGGGGCTAATCCCACAAAACCTCAATCCTGAGTTTTCTCTATGTGAGAGTCTCTCATTCCTCACCATCCCGGAATCACCCATTTGGATTTCTTGTTGACGCCATTGAGTCGGCCTGCCTTTTGTAAATTTCATGGCTCTTGTTGATGTGCTTGCAAGGTTGTCATGCAATTTTGTGAATGCTGACCTTCTAGTGGTTTTGGGTGGACCTGGACAACCATATGTAGACCAGTCATGCCATGATGCCATATGGACCTTGATGATCCTTAGTGGGCCGGGGCAACCAAATGTGGCCCTATCATGCATGGACTCTCTAACAAAGGTTGGAGGGCCGGGGCATCCATAGGTGATCCGGTCATGTATGGGGGTGACAAATGCCGGGGGACCCGGACATCCAAGAATACACCTATCATGCTTAAGACTCATGATGAGTGAAGGTGGACCATTACATCTGAATTTGGATCACTCATACTTTCAACTTGACATGTGGGTGGTATGAATGAATGGACCCAACATAATGTTCATGCCAATTGGTGTAGTAAGTCTAGACACATGCATATTTTTCCCAAAGGTGACTTCTATGTGTATAGGTGTGGGACAACCTTTGAACTCCCATTGGAAAGGATCGAATGGATCTAAGAAGGTGGTCATCATGGGGTGGGTCACAACCTTATTACCTAGGGATATGTGGCCCAAGGTCATGGCTCCCAAGGTGTAACCCGGGTCTAGGATGGGGTGGATTGGGTTAAACATGGTGGGTTGGGATAGGGAAAGGTGGGTGGATTACATGGGATTCTAGGCTCCCATAGGAATGGATCAAAGGGGTCATGGGAAGGGCTACCTAGAGGGAGGGAGTTCATGTCCTTAAGAACCTCACATAGTGGTAAGTCATCCTCCTCTATTGGAATGATTGGGCCGGTGTATTGAGTGGATGGGTTGGCCAATGTTTTTGAGATCTCAATGGTAGGGGAGTGGATCGAGATGGGTTTTTCCACCATGGGGAGAAGGAAAAGGAGGTCACTAGTGTAGCAACCAATGGTGCAGACCGAGGTGATAGACCCATCACAAGGGTGGATGAGACTAAGGTTTGTTGGGTGGGCCGTCCCTAGGGTCAACAAGCAAGTCAACTCTAGCTGCCATTCTAGGCCTTTAAGGAGGTCATCAAAACCCTCTACTTCGTAGTAGGATTGGATTGTTGTGTGAGGAGTGTGGATGGGCACTAGATGGTGATCTTGCTTCATGGGTAGATAGGTATGGGTCATGATTTCTCTAATCAAGCTCTCCCTTAGCCACCTAACAAGGGACTCTTCTAAGATGAATTCGGCCTTATCTAGAGGGGGTGGTGTAGGGTGAAGATCCTCGTGCGAGGCTTCCTCTTCAATTTGGACATGGGTGCTCTCCATGGAGGGGATAGGTTCCCGAGGGGTATTTGTCTTCATGTGGCAAAGCGGGTGGACTACTTCTTCCAATGCTAATGGAGTGGGAAGGTTCTTTGATGGTGGGGTGATGATGACCGGAGTATGGTGCACCCAGGGTGGTGAACAAGGGCGGGATTCCCGCGGGTGGGAGAATACAATGTTGTTAAATTTAAAGGTTCCCGGGAGGTGTGGTGGATGAACTAGGCAAGTTCGACGTGTCGGGTCGATGTCGGCATTCCTTTCATTTAACCATTTCTTACCTAGGATTATACATGGACCCGTCATTGTTCCTAGTTGACACCAAGCCCCATCCAAATACTTAGCCTTCCCGAACCATTTATGGAATTCAATAAAGACTTGGTCTCCATTGTGCACAATTTGTCCGGTCCTACAAAGAGAGGTAATGATATCGGGGGACACCCAATTTTCAGATTCTAGGTCAATGAAATCAATTTCTACGGGCTCTCCATTAGGTAAGCATGCATGGGATATGATTGGGAGAGGGGCCATGTGACCCAAGACTCAATGTTAACAATGATGGGTTGACAATGCACGGTTCGGACAAGAATGCAAGCATGCCCTAGGACTTGACTTGTAGAGACAAGTCAATGACTTGCTCTGATATCAATTTGATGTGACACCACCTTGGGGGATAGTCACAAGACCAATGCTTCCTCGGACCTAAGTATGCAAGCACAACCACAAGGCTAAGAAGCCTACGTAAGCGGACCTTCGTATGGCGCACACACTCAACCCGGGGGTAACTCGGGGATGCCGAGTCGAGGAAGTGGGACAAGACCCTTGCTGGTAGAGGGCCAGCAACATCCAAGGTAAACCTCCCCTTGAGGAACGGATATCCAACTCAATGAGTCGGCAATGGCCAAAGGGCGCGGGTCACTCACTCACACCCACGGTGGTCGGACAAAGATGGTGGAGCCTTTAGGATCGGGCGCTCTCTCCCTAACCGACGGCGCAATTGGAGAATATTAAATGAACAAGCATAAATGAGAGCAAGGGACGAGTTCTCACCTAGCCAGTTTGAAGAAACCGACTCTGGTCGGAGACGGGGGCGAGCGGGGAGGCAAGGGGAAGCAACCGCACGCCGCGTCGACAAAGCTTCAAACCTGCGAGTGTAATTATTACATGAACTACCCCCATGCAAGGGGGGGGGGGAATCTTGGGTGGGGATTGTGTGGTTAGAACCAAAACTACCTCCACGTAGGGAGGGGCCTTCAGCCGGCCAAGTGGGGTGGGGAAATTAAGCTAAGAAATGATAATCTTTGATCTTCATCGGTGCTGCCAACCCTCTGTGCCTGTGGACAGACGGTTGATGAAGTTGACGTTGTGGCTAGTCCAAATTTTTGTTGAAGACGAAACCAGTGGGAAACTCTTCGTAGCTGGACTAGGACGACACCAAAAGTTTCTTGATTTCTTTGATTGCCGGTGCAGGTCGGGGCAGAGTCTCGAACCGAGGTGCAGTTCTTCTGTTCGGACTGCTTCAGATTCTCAACAGCAGGAAGAAGATGTCGCCACGAGCGCTCCAGAGCTTCAATTTGAGCACGGCTGGTACCGATGGAATCGCTGACGAGCCCTCTTCGAAACGTGGGTCACGGGAATGCCATACGATGTCGGAGTAGGCCGAAAGATCTCAAACAAGGAGAAGGGGTCGGAGCAGACTGATAGGAAACAGAACCGTGCGCCAGGAGGAAGAAAATGAGAACTCTTGTTTCCAGGCGCCAATCGGAGCTCCACTTCTTGATTCTGAAAGTAGACTGGTTGAAGAAGATTTTTGGAGAATAACTCATGCTCAGATTTCCACTAGGATCGCCGCAGTGGAGCTTCCCATCAGGTTCAGGTGCTCTGCCAGGGAAGCTTCACGCAGTCGGGGGAGAAATGCTCTTGCGGGAAGCACAGTGCTCGGACGATGACGAAACCACCGCCGTTGCGAAGACGACAGGCAGACGCTTCCGTGGGTACCTCTTGGGCCTTCAGATTCGCTGGGATGTGGTCGGAGTCGCTGCTGCAAGTTTCTGGTCCACCTGCAACTTCTGGACTGCGAACTGCACCTTTGATGTAGCTTCTGATGATCAAGAAAGAAGAAGAAGAAGTAGATATATGGTGAAGGGGGAGATGATGAGTGATGGGAGGGGAGTGTGAGGGAGGTACTGAGGGAGGTTAGAGGTGGTGGGGAAGCTGGAGAAGGGCGGGAGGGCGTAGCTGCTTGGAGGTTCTATCAATGGAGGTGGGAGAGGTGATGGAGAAGAGCAAGGAAGAATGGTGGAGATGAGAGAGAGGGGGGGGGGCGACCCTAACCAAGGGGGAGGGGTCTTGGGCGCCCTAGGGCTGGGAGGGAAGGGGAATTTTGAATTCAAAATGGTCTAGGGAGGTGGAGGGTTGCATGGAGGAGAGGGAAAAGTGTTTGGGGAAGTGGGTAGGGTAGTTGTGGGTTGGAGGGTGGCTTAGTGATTGGGGATGCTCCCTTGGGACTAGAGGGTGGAGTAATGGGATGTGTGGGGAGTTGTAGAGGACTTAATGGAGGTAGGTGGTAGAGGGGAGGTGGTTGGGAGGGGAGGAGAGAGAGGGTTGGGCGCCCTCCTCTTGGAGGGAGAGAGAGAGAGGAGAAGGGGGGGTAGGTGGGATTCACTCCCTAGGGCTTCTCATCCAAATAATGGATTCACTCCACTAAGAAGATTTGAACTCTCAAATGGCAATTTTTCATTGATTGATTGATTCAAATGGGGGGAAATGGGGTCCTATATATTGACAACCCACATTTTACAAAAAGCCCTTGACACTTGACACATTGACAAATAACCAACAAGGTAGGGGCGCCGATGGGCCAAGTCCACTGGGTTGGGCCCAATAGCTAGTCTAAATTAGCCTAAAGAGACTCAAACTTAGGGAAATAAACCAAAGACCTAGATACATTACTCTAATAAAAGGGAAATTACAACGATATGACTCAATAAAAATAAATAAATACAACATTGGACTCATAATAAATGGCTAGACCATGACGTACGCCTCCGGGGTGACGAGAAGAGAGTGCCAGGACGGATGGTGATGACCCCATCACCTTTCAAACCCAAGTGGACAACGTGTCCACCCCTTCACCTAGGCCCATGACGGCCACCACCCAACCCAAAATTCCCCATCAAACCCACACCCCACAAGCCTCCATGATCCCCACCACTACCCCTCCATCTTCCCCTAAAAGGGACACTCCTCCCAAAACCAATCAACCCAATCCTCCTCAACCCACCCATCTTCCACTACCAACCCCAATCCTACCCCAACTTAGGCCTCCACTACTTCCACTCCCAAACCCAACCCAGGTTCAAACTCTCTCACCACCCCGGATGCGCCATGCGCCGGCTATCACCAAACCACCCACCTTAGATCCTCCTACCCCATTGGCATTGGAAGAAGTGGCCCATACTCTAGGCCACATGGGGACAAACACCCTTCCAGACCTTAACCCCACCAAGGAGACCACCCATGTCCAAGTTGAAGAAGAAACCTCACACGGCGGTCTTAACCTTTTACCACCCTCTCTAGCTGGGGCCGAGCTCATCTTAGGAGAACCCCTTGCTAGTTGGCTAAAGGAGAACCCAATTAGAGAGATCATGGCCCATGTTGGCCCTCCTATGGAACAAAAGCTCCCTATAGTGCCCCTCTCCTATCACACCACCATCCAATCATCTTACCAAGTGGAGACATTAGGGGATCTTCTTAAGGGTCTAGCTTGGCAAATGGAGTTAACTGGCATGTCGACCACAGTGGCTGACCGACCTAGGAGCCTTGACCTCCTACACCTATGTGTCGGGTCCATCTCCTCGATTTACACTGTGGGTTGCTACACTAGCGACCTTCTTCTATTCCTCCCTATACCCGATGAGCCCGATGCTATCCACAAACTAGAGTTGCTTATCTTGGGTAGAACATCAAGCCCTCCATTCATGGCCGACCATCCCACCAAAAACTTTGGCCCAATCATTTTACTAGAGGAGGAGGATCCACCACCATATTGTGGGGACCATGAGGACCTAGAGTTCGTCTCCCTAGGTGACCCTTACCATGACCCCTTCGATCCCTTCCTATACCCACCCACCTTACTCACCACCAACCTTTTCCTACCCCAACCAACCATGTTGGACCAAGCCCACCTCTCTCAAGACCCGGCCCACACCAAGGGTACCATGACCATGGGTGAAATAAACCTAGAAAACAATGAAGTTCCCCACTCCATGACACCTACCTTCTTTGACCCCTATGACCCTTTTGAGTGGAAGCTTGAAGGCCACCCCACCACCCCACACAAGGAAGTCACCAATGGGAAAGGAATTCCTATGTCTTGGAACATCACACCACTTGGCATGAATAGAAAGTCGGGTCCTTTCATACATGACACCCACATGTCAAGTCGGATGCATGATTGGTCCAAAGGTCCTCCCACATTCATCATTGGTCTCAAGCATGTTACGAACATTCACGGATGTCCGGGACCCCCGGCATTTGCTATACCCATGCGCAATAGATTCCCCTACGGATGCCTCGGCTCTCCAACCATTGTTATGAAGTCCATGCATGATAGGGCCACTTGTGGCTGCCCCGGTCCACCTAAGTTCATCAAAGTCCACATGGCATCAAAGCATGATAGGTCAATTTATGGTTGCCCCGGTCCACCTTTACACACTACCCACTTTCACAACCACTCACCGCATCATAATGCATGGCATGAGCATACACGCAAGCAAATCGCAACGAGCGGTAAGGTTCACAAAGAGCAGGAAAAGGCTCGCGAGCGCCACTTGGAATTCCAAGTAGGCAACCTATCGATGGTGGCATTGGAGTGGCTCTACCCTAGAGTCACCTCCAACTTGAGGGCACGAGGACTTGGACCTTGCCAAGTTCTGAGTGACTTTGGCAACCCGACTTAAAGGTTGGACTTGGTAATGGATTTTGGGATACACCCAACTTTTGGCGCGGCGGATATGGCACCCTATATGTGCACCGCGGTGTAACCCGGTGAGCACCTTGAGCCTACCCCCACTTTTGTGAGTGATACCCTCGGAGAGCCTCCACATATCAGCCTGAGAGTCCGACGTGTACACACGGAGGTAATACTGGGCAAGCAGGGTACCATCGCCAGCAAGAGGGTGTACTCAAGCCACCGTGAGAGGATGAAGGATCGTCCCCTGGTTGCGGACGCAGGGTTGAGTTTGGAGGTTGAGGTTCAGCGCGAGCTGCTTTAGAGGACCACTTCCCCGGTGGACCCATACTCGACGGAGTCGAGTTCTCCGCACCCCGGGGGTATGATGGGGACATCTCCCACTACCCCATTTTTCTGAGGGTCCTGTTGCTCGCCAACTATGCTTCATCGTGTTCGCTGCATTGTTCTTAATCATGGCATGTAGTTTTTATATTTTCTTGAGTCATAAATTATGTAATTTTCCTTTTATTTGAGTCCAGTACCTATGTATAAGAGTTATTACCCTAAGTCAAGTGTCAATAGATTGTCTAGTTTGGTTATTGGGCCCAATTAGATGGGCTAGGCCTAGGGGCGTCCCCACCCCCTTGGTTTCTTGTTAGTAGTCCAAAAGTCAGGGACTTATGTTAAATTGTGGGAATCTTATAAATAGGACCCCACTCCCACCATTTGGAACTAATGAATTATTGAAAGAAAAATTTGAATTCCCAGAGAATTTTCTTCCTTGGTGTGAGAAGCTCCCTCCCTTTCTCTCTCTCTCTCTCTCTCTCCAAAGGGGGCGAACCCCATTCTCTCTCCTCCCCACTCCCAATTTCAAAATTCTCTCTCTCTCCTCCCCATTCACCTCTCATTAAGACCCCTCCCCCTTCCCCATACACTCATTCAATTCCTCTCCAACCCCAAGGTGGAATCCCCTTCTCCTAGGCACCTCTCCATTCTCCCAAGCAACCCTTCCTCTTCCCCAAGCAACCATTCATTTTCCCAAGCCACCCCTTCTCTTTCCCAACACACCTCTCCATCTCCCAACACACCCCTTCCCATCCCCAAGACCCCAATTAACAACCCCCATTAAGTCACATTCCAACCTTGGGAGAGATCTCTCCTTCCATCTCTCCTTCCCTCTCTCCTTCCCTCTCTCCTTCCCAACCCAAATTCGCAGCTCCCCCTTCCTCCACCTGCTAAACCATCTTCCAGCCCCCATTCTACCCCTCTCACACCTTGAATCACCCTCTACCAGACCCCCACACAGCCCGGGGTCACCTTCACACCCATCCACCCCATCTCCCATCCCATCTACCCCATTTCCCATCACCTATCACCACCCGGTTCATTTCAGTTCGCAGGCAGCAGCCAAGGGTCAAGTTGCATAGGCAGCCACGTCTTCACCGTGCATCTTCTGGAAACGTATCATATATTTATGGAAAGCCCTTCCAGTCAGCTTAGCAGGCGAGGTGATCCCGCCTCAATCTGAGTTTGGAGCCGTCCGGGACGTTCATTCCCGTCCGACCGCGCAGCTGGCATCTGAGCAGAGACTAGAGCCTCAATGCAGATGCTCCTGTGCCCACATCCTTGCTCCCCTCGGTGCGCCGTTTAACCGGGACAAGCTTCTACTAGTCCCCTGTCTAGCACAGCAAACGGCGCCTCGTTTGGAGTTTGGAACCCTCTGTTCCAATTATTCTCCCTCGGGTGCGCAGGTCAGTCTATTCAGAGCCGGCCCCGACACCCCCCACTCTTTGGGCTCTTTCTCGCGACTCCAACCTCTCACGGGGCCCTTCTTGGTTGCTGATCGAAGAAGACTTGGCCACGCTTACGTCCGTTCTGGTCCCGTATCATTCGGATCCCGGGAGTGTTCGTGGCGAGTTCATCTTCTTGCTGCAGTACTCTAGAACCAGTCCGAGCCAGAACAGAGCAGTACATTTCGAGCTCCCGCCCCGGCCAGCGGCTTCGCCGCGAAATTCTGCAGAAATTCGAGAGTCATTCCGGGCCAATCAGTGAAGTTTTTGCGCTAGTTTCAGCAACTTCCAAGTCTGGGAGAGTCCGTGGCGACGTCAACAGCGAGTACCTATCGGGCAGTCACAGAAGCGGGCAGAACCGGCGAAGGGACCAATCGGCTTCTTCCTTAGCTTTCCTCCCTATCCCACCTCGCCGGCTGACCGCCCCTCCCTGCGTGGAGGTAGTTTTTATTGTAATTGGATTATCCCTACCCCTAGTCCACCCCCTTTGCGAGGACGTAGTGATTGTACTAGCAAGTTATTGGCCGAAGCGTCATTGGCGCGGCGTGCGGGTAGCCCACGCTTCCCCGCTCGCCCTCGTCTCCGACCGGGATCGGTGTCTTCACACCGATCAGGTGAGCTTCGGGTCACTTCCTCTGCTTGTTTTACTATTGCTTGTCTTAGTATCATTTCTAGTTGCCCTTCGGCGGTGAGGCGAGTGCCCGATCTCAAATTGCCATCTAATTGAGTGCCACCGCGGAGCGAGTTGTGAGAAAGCCTCTACATCCCATGCCCTCGACGTGCCGACCGTCCATGAAATTGGAAATCCTGGACCATAGGGGTCCTCTCTTAGCTAGCCATACCTATGGAGTAGTAAGGTCCCACCTCGGACCCTCATCCCCATCGCCGGTCCGGCTTATGGACCCGGGTGTGCGCGACGCGGGTGAACCCGCTTGTGTGAGTCCGCCGTTCGGTTTGGTTGCTTGCTAGTCTTGGTCTGAGGGGTCGTGTCACATCATCTATGATTAGGACTGGGAAGTCATCCTTTGGACAAGCTTTGTTGAGGTCCTGAAAGTCGACGCAGACATGGACTTGACCATTCTTCTTCTTGACTGGGACTATGTTGGTGATCTAGATAGGATAGATACACGGCTCGATGAAATCGATCTCCGCCATTTTATCGACTTCGGTCGTGACCTGGAGCTCCAGCTCATGACGCATGCACCGCTGTGGCTGTTTGACTGGAGTGACCGAGGGAGAAATGGCTAGCTCGTGCTCCGCTATGGAGGGGTCTAGCCCCGGCATCTCCCTGTATGTCCAGGCGAAGCAGTCTTTATACTCCAGCAGGAGTTGCTTGTAGTCCCGCCTCTCCACCTTAGTGAGGAGAGCACTGACAAATGTGGGCTGGGGGGCTTCATCTTTGCCCAGGTTGATTTCAATGAGCTCATCCACGGTCGCTTGGCCGCCATCCTCTAGCTCGAGAGGAGCGGGTTGGAAGTCGATGAAATCCTCATCGTCGGTGTCGGCTTCGTGCATCTCTTGATTCGCAAAGCCACCGGTTGACGCCGATGGGACTGGAGGGTGGTTGTCGCTGGAATCCATCAGGGGTTGATCTGGGCTGCAGGCTTTTGGCCAGCAGTTGTCAAGCAGGGTTGCTAAGGTCTCCCCGGGGTTGCCTGCTAAAGCTGATAATCCTTCGCAGCTAGTATCAGGGATCTCCCCCTCATCAGGAGAGTTTGTTGAACTGGGTCCTTCGACTGGCTGGATGGCCGGAGGAGCTTCTTCGGCCCCGATGTCTTTGTAGGGAGGCGAGGAAGATTCCTCGACTTCTTGGGCTGGAGTGCCAGCTTTGACGGGGATCGAGATCAGGATCTCTTCTTCCTCGTCCCCAGAACTGTCGAATTTGGCTTCGACTTTTGTTCGGTCATCGGCTTGTTGTGCCAAGCCTATGACGTTGACTGCATAGTGGACGTGAAAGTCTGGGTCTTGGTCGTAACCAAGTCCTCTGGTATCTTTATAGAAGGATGGGGGCTACCGCTAGGCCTGAGAAGGGGTCTACCGCCAGGCCTATTAGGGGTTTACATTCGGTGAAAATATTCACGTCGAGCGGACTCTTGCCATTGAGGGATGTGTTGTTTTAGACACATTTTCCGAATATGCGGTGGCAGGTTGTCCAGTAGTTGGACTGCTTCAGGGGTATCATCGGCTTGCCTAGACCAGCCGAAGTCATCCTCTGGTGGGGCTTGAGGCACCATGTCTCCCTTATAGAAGACAATGGGTTTGTCCCTGTTGGCCTCCTTCTTATTCCTGCGCAGTCGCTTGAAGGTGACAACAAATGTTGTCAACGGCTCAACGTTGTGTTATTCGGAGGCACATGAGAACTGGAGGCAAGCATATACTCTTGCCAATAGCTCGACTAATGAGGTTGGCCTCAAAGTCGATTTGGCGCCTTTCAAGGTAGTCTGGAGTTGACCTGTAGTTGAGGCGTTGTCGATGAAGCTTAGCCTTCTCTTCGTCCATGGAGAAGAGATCGTCATCATCTTCCCTTGAGAGCCAGCCGTTGCTTATGCTCTTAATCACAGGGTCCGGACTAATCCCCTTGAAGTAGAGCACCGCATCGGCCAGCTTGCATTCTGCTGGAATGAACGGTGACAGGTCTACAAAGACCGTGTGTTGCTCCCCATCCTTAGCATACTTGATGCATTGGTGGAGCGTTGACGGGACGACCCAATTTTCATGGAGCCAGGGTCTACCTAATAGCATCTTATATGATGTGTTGGCATCGATGATGTAGAATGTCACCTTGGAGGTGAAATCATCGAGTACCAGGTCGATGTCGACCCGGCCGAGGACATCATCGGTGTTTTGGTTGAAGCTGGATATCTTGACAGCTTGAACCTTCTGGAGGTATGGGGTCAGATAAAATGTCTTGAATGTTTTGAGCGGCATGATGTTGACGGCGGTGCCAGAATCTACCAGAATCTGGTTCACATCATGCCCATTGACCTTCCCTTTCATGTAGAGAGGACGATTGTGGCATGGAGGGGATAGCAACATGATGCGGGACGGACCAGTGAACCTGGGACTCTAGCTCGCAACTCGTCCCTAGCGATGGAAACGTGGGACCGTGCGCGGTTGAGGAACCGGCATTGAGTCAAGGGTACTCGGCTCTTCAGCGTGTACTCGGATTGAGTCACGGGACAGGTCACACTCACTCTCTCGCAGTGGTGATAACAACATATCAGGCTAATAATCCTATCACTCGCAGCGACATATACAAATAAATACGAGTAAAGCAAATGCCGAGATGGGGAGTGGACACGATACCTCCACGTGCCGGGTGTGGGGAAGACGACCCCGGCCAAGTACGGTAACTCCCGGTAAAAATATTACAATAATTACAAAAGTTAATTTTCTACCCACTCCACGCAGGGAGGTAAAGGGCTACAATGTGGGCCCGGGAGGACCGATCTTGGGTTGACGGGCAGCAACTTGGATAGCTCCGTCGGTGCTGTCCGGATGACGCGTGCTGCGGGTTGTGGGGCCCACGTGCTGGCTGGTGGGCCGAGTGGGCCAAGAATGGTACTGTTGCGACGGTGGCTCCTGGAGGGACGTTCCCTGGGAAGGCGACGTGCTGGTTCACCTTGTGGAAGGCGAGTCGGCCGGCCGGGCGGTCGGTGCGGCTTGCTGTCCACGGGCTGGTACTTCTGTTCTATAGTGCGCGACCCGGCGAGAATGGCTGCTGCGAACAGCCCCGACCTTTGATTGACGCAAGACTAGTGTCGTTGGAAAGCTCTTTCAGAGAGCTACGACCTATGGCCAGAGAAGGAATTTTGTCTGTCCCTCTAGTGGCCTTGGTTGAATTTACAACCTGCTGGTTCACAGAACAAGATATGGCAGGATAGATTTGAGTTTTCCTGAGAATAAGGGTTGACCAAAGGGAAAACTTCGGATCTGGAAGTTGCGCCCTTGATGAAAGTTAGAGAGGGGGAAGTAAGGAAGATGCTAATATTTTTTATGGATTTTATAGAGGTGGATTAACAGGGGAAATATATTTTTGACTGGTCAGGGATCGGATTAGGACAGCACAGGACAGAACAGACCTTTGGCCTGAGTTTTAATTTTTCAGAGGGGAAGCAGAACTCCTAAATTCGTTGGAAAATTTGTGGAGGTGACTTTTGGTGGGTAGAACACCCAGTCCAAATTTGGACTCCATCAGAAAAGGGGAAGGGGGTCGAACAATGGATGAACAAGGTTGCTGTGACAAGATCTGCATAGGGACAGATCTGTATGGGTCTAGAAACTTAAATAGAAAGGAAAATGAAATGAAGGCTTAAATTCGGAGGAAATTTTGTGGAGATGGGGATTGATATGGGGAACCTACCCTCAAAATCTCAACTTCGTCAGATCTGAGGTTTGGGATCTAAAATTCGGACACTTGACCTCTATCCTGATGTAGACAGATCTCCGGTAGGTTGGCGGTGGCGGTGCGGTGGCGGCTCGATGGTGATGGGGGCGGCAATGCTGAACGTCGCACTCAGAGAGGTGGTAGTGGAGAGGCTTCACACCTCTAAAATGGGAGCTCTCACAGCTCCAAGAGAGAGAGGGGGTGCGCCCTTAGGCTCCTTGAGCACAAATGAATTTTTCTTCTTATTAATGCTAAGTAATTCATAAAATACATGGCTTATATAGAAAATGAAAAATGACCTAAACTACCCTCAGATCTAGGTTAAGGGAGGGGTATACAAGGGATAGAAGATTTAATAGCCATGTGGTCAAAAAAACAAAAATAAAAAATATTTTAGTGGAAGGGGGCACCCCCTGGACATTAAGGGAGGGAATATTAGACTTTTTAACCCATTTATCCCTCTGAATGGTCAAGCTATCTAGAAGCCCACCTTGGACATTTGACCAGCCCCACATGGGCCCTAAGGCTTAGGTGGACCAATGGGAAAGAAGGTGGGGGGCCCTGCTGGACCTACTGGACTTTTGCACAAAAACCCACTAAAACCTAAAGACTCACATTTTGGCTTATACTTGCCATGCAATTGCGTACCCAATTACACAAGGGTATAAATGCAAATAAAAAGGACACAAATCTAAAATAAAATGTGGGTGGTCATGCTCTGATGTCCCCATCAATTCTCCCCGAATGGGAAGAACTCGACCCCGTCGAGTAAGGGGTGCAGCTGCTCGTGTGACTCCTACGGATCTGTCACTGAACCTGGAAGCGCGGAGTACGCTCCACTCCAAGTAATTGACACCTGCTCATCCCATGTAGATTCGATATGCTCACGCTGCTGGGCAATGAGGCTAGAGGTGGACACTCCGGGGTGGGGTCACTCTCAAAAGAGGGAGGCAGCTCAAAGACTCACTAGGAATCACCGCTGGGTCCCTTTATGTGACTAGATCCGAGATAGAGAATGGTCGAGCCGATCCCAAATATCGGCAAGTCTACAACAAACGCAATAGATCCTACTTGCCCACACTCGAAAGGACTAACATCACGAGCTGACATGAGACTGACTCGACTCGATGCATGCAGACTCACTATGCACTCGAAAGAAAACACAGACTCTCGCATGACCCTAACAAACCTACTGTTAGTCTGACCCATACACATGCAATGGTGGACCAGGACATCTGAATGTGTGCCATGCATACACTAGGTGCAATCGATGGTTGATGGAATGTTGAACTCCTAGACATCCTAGTATGTCTCTAACATGCGGCTGCCCTTTGGGTTTGAGAGGTTTGGGAGGGCTAAGAGTGCAAAATGCACCTCCTTCCTTACCCCTATAGGATGACCGTGGATCGGGCCCCTGGCTGGGTATAAGTGGATTGGCCCATGGGGAAGGGGTGTGGTAGTGGACTCCTGTGCAAAAGAGAAGTAGATATGGCGGCGGGTCAAGGGGTTCACTAGGAAAGTGATCGAATGGATCAAAGAAAGTGTAACCCCTCGAACTGGGCTCCCATAGGCCACGGTCTCATGTTTGAATTTCTTGAAGGTGTAGGTGGTCACCTTCATGCACTAGGGAAGATGGGACGGTGCTCTCAAATGGAAGGTAGTGTACCTCCCTCGGGAAGAGTGGAATGAAATAAGGCTCGACCGGTAAGGGAAGGAATAGGAGAATCTCCGTGGTGACACGACCCATGGTGCACACGGAGGTAATGGACCCTACGGCGGGATGTGTGAAGCTACGACTATTGGGTTGGTCGAAGCCTCGGGCCAATAAATGCGTCAACTGTAACTGTCGGTCTAACCCTTTAAGAAGGTCATCCAATGTATCAACATGGTGAGAAAACTGAAAACTTGTGTGGAAGGAGTTGACGGGCACTAATTGTAGTGTGGGGTCCATGGGTGGGTGGAAAGGCGGCCTAGGGACCAAGCCTATCTTGAGCCAACTGAGTAGTGGCTCGGCCATGAAAAGCGTTCCCATTAGAAACACGGGTGGCTCGGGCTGAGGTGGCTGCAAATGAGATGGCTCCGGATGAGGGTCAGAAATGGGTGGCAAAGGAGCACTCATGGGTGAGGAAGGACTATCTTCTAGGAGGGGAAGAGGCCCTTGGGACCCCGTAGGTGGGGCCGGGTTGGGACTACCGGCTATGACCTTCCTAGGCTCGGGTATGGCTACCTCCTATCTCGGAGGTGGGCAAGAGGAAATTAACGACTCCATATAAGAACACCTCCTATCCAACCGATCCGAAAACATTTGTAAGAGTTCGGCAAAAGTGGGGCTTGGAGTTGGAGCATCGTTGGCGAGTTGCTCATACTCAACCGGCCTAGGCTTGGGTCGAGGTTTATCTAAGAGCGGGACTCTTTGCCTCCGACTATGACCCACTTGGTTGGAAGAGATTGGGTGGGGTCGGTTGGAGGTGACTGGGCCGGGTAGGTAGACCCTCCTAAGCTCACCCTTCATCTCTTGCCACGACACTATAGGCCATTACCTCTTAATTACCCTCATACTCTCAATGCTCTCCCATTTCCAGGCGGCCTCATGGACAAGCCTCTTTTGGGCAAAGCTGACTTGCATGGCATCGGACATAGTGTAACACTCGAAATACTTGTCCATGGCGGCTTCCCACTTGAGGTAGTCGCTCGGGACCTTGGAGCCATGAAAGTCCAAGGCTTCGGGCCTATGGAAGTGGATGGGATGGTTTCCAAGCCCATGGGTGTGCCAACGGTCATATCGCCTGGGTGATGGAAAATCCATGGGAAATTGGGGGGAACAACATGCTAGACATGCCGACACTTGGACAAGACACTAGACACGACTCTAAAATGACAATGCAAGTTGGAATACCGACTCGACTATGAACCTTGACTCAACCAATAGACGGTACTTGGCAGAGTTATGGGACCCGAAGATCCTCTCTCGCAAATGTGCGACCTTCCCGATAGGCGTAACCTAACGTTCATGCAATACCTTTTGATATACCGAATAAAGGAATGCAAATGCGCCACCTAGACTTAGGCACTTTTTTTTTATTTTTAACCAAAACTACCCTAGACTCAACCTTCCGCTCGGATACCAATTTGATGCGGGATGGACCAGCGAACTTGGGACTCTAGCTCGCAACTTGTCCCTAGCGAGGGAAACGTGGGACCGTGCGCGGTTGAGGAACTGGCAATGAGTCAAGGGTACTCGGCTCTTCCGCGTGTACTCAGATTGAGTCACGGGACGGGTCACACTCACTCTCTCGTAGCGGTGATAACAATATATAAGGCTAATAATCCTATCACTAGCAGCGACATATACAAATAAATACGAGTAAAGCAAATGCCGAGATGGTGAGTGGACACGATACCTCCACGCGCCAGGCGTGGGGAAGACGACCCCGGCCAAGTACTGTAACTCCCGGTAAAAATATTACAATAATTACAGAAGTTAATTTGCTGCCCACTCTATGCAGGGAGGTAAAGGGCTACAATGTGGGCCCGGGAAGACCGATCTTGGGTTGACGGGCAGCAACTTGGATAGCTCCGTCGGTGCCGTTCGGATGACGCGTGCTGCGGGTTGTGGGGCCCACGTGCTGGCTGGTAGGCCGAGTGGGCCGAGAATGGTACTGCTGCGACGGTGGCTCATGGAGGGACGTTCCCTGGAAAGGCGACGTGCTGGTTCGCCTTGTGGAAGGCGAGTCGTCCGGCAGGCCGGGCGGTGCGGCTTGCTTTCCACGGGCTGGTACTTCTGTTCTGCAGTGCGCGACCCGGCGAGAATGGCTGATCCGAACAGCCCCGACCTTTGATTGACGCAAGACTAGTGCCGTTGGAAAGCTATTTCAGAGAGCTATGACCTATGGCCAGAGAAGGAATTTTGTCTATCCCTCTAGTGGCCTTGGTTGAATTTACAACCTGCTGGTTCACAGAACCAGATCTGGCATGATAGATTTGAATTTTCTTGAGAATAAGGGTTGACCAAAGGGAAAACTTCGGATCTGGAAGTTGGGCCCTTGATGAAAGTTAGAGAGGGGGAAGTAAGGAAGACGTCAATATTTTTTATGGATTTTCTAGAGGTGGATTAATAGGGGAAATATATTTTTGACTGGTCATGGGTCAGATCAGGACTGCACAGGATAGAACAGACTTTTGGCCTGAGTTTTAATTTTTCAGAGGGGAAGAACTCCTAAATTCGTGGGAAAATTTGTGGAGGTGGATTTTGGTGGGTATAACACCCAGTCCAAATTTGGACTCAATCAGAAAAGGGGAAGGGGGTCGAACAATGGATGAACAAGGTTGCTGTGACAAGATATGCATAGGGACAGATCTGTATGGGTCTAGAAACTTAAATAGAAAGGAAAATGAAATGAAGGCTTAAATTCGGAGGAAATTTTGTGGAGATGGGGATTGATATGGGGAACCTACCCTCAAAATCTCAACATCGTCAGATCTGAGGTTTGGGAGCTAAAATTTGGACACTTGACCTCTATCCTGATGTAGACAGATCTTTGGCAGGTTGGCGGTGGCAGTGCGGTGGCGGCTCGATGGCGACGGGGGCGGCAGTGCTGAGCGTCGCACTCAGAGAGGTGGTGGTGGAGAGGCTTCACACCTCTGAAATGGGGAGCTCTCACAGCTCCAAGAGAGAGAGGGGGTGCACCCTTAGGCTCCTTGAGCACAAATGAATTTTTCTTCTCATTAATGCTAAGTAATTCATAAAATACATGGCTTATATAGAAAATGTAAAAAGACCTAAACTACCCATAGATCTAGGTTAAGGGAGGGGTATACAAGGGATAGAATATTTAATCCCCATGTGGTCAAAAAAACAAAAATAAAAAATATTTTAGTGGAAGGGGGCACCCCCTTGACATTAAGGGAGGGAATATTAGACTTTTTAACCCATTTATCCCCTTGAATGGTCAAGCTATCTAGAAGCCCACCTTGGACATTTGACCAGCCCCACATGGGCCCTAAGGCTTAGGTGGACCAATGGGAAAGAAGGTGGGGGGCCCTGCTGGACCTACTGGACTTTTGCACATAAACCCACTAAAACCTAAAGACCCACATTTTGGCTTATACTTGCCATGCAATTGCGTACCCAATTACACAAGGGTATAAATGTAAATAAAAAGACACAAATCTAAAATAAAATGTGGGTGCTCTTGCTCTGATGTCCCCATCAATTCTCCCCGGGTGGGAAGAACTCGACCCCGTCGAGTAAGGGGTGCGGCTGCTCGTTTGACTCCTATGGATCTGTCACTGAACCTGGAAGCGCGGAGTACGCTCCACTCCAAGTAATTGACACCTGCTCATCCCGTGTAGATTCGATATGCTCACGCTGTTGGGAAATGAGGCTAGAGGTGGACACTCCGGGGTGGGGTCACTCTCAAAAGAGGTAGGCGGCTCAAAGACTCACTAGGAATCACCGCTGGGTCCCTTTATGTGACTAGATCCGAGATAGAGAATGGTCGAGCCGATCCCAAATATCGACAAGTCTACAACATACGCAATAGATCCTACTTGCCTCGCACTCGAAAGGACTAACATCACGAGCTGACATGAGACTGACTCGACTCGATGTATGCAGACTCACTTTGCACTCGAAAGAAAACACGGACTCTCGCATGACCCTAAACAAACCTACTGTTAGTCCGACCCATACACATGCAATGGTGGACCAGGACATCTAAATGTGTGCTATGCATACGCTAGGTGCAATCGATGGTTGATGGAATGTTGAACTCCTAGACATCCTAGTATGTCTCTAACATGCGGCTGCCCTTTGGGTTTGAGAGGTTTGGGAGGGCTAGGAGTGCAAAATGCACCTCCTTCCTTACCCCTATAGAATGACCGTGGATCAGGCCCCTGGCTGGGTGTAGGTGAATTGGCCCATGGGGAAGGGGTGTGGTAGTGGACTCCTGTGCAAAAGGGAAGTAGATATGGCGGCGGGTCAAGGGGTTCACTAGGAAAGGGATCGGATGGATCAAAGAAAGTGTAACCCCTCAAACTGGGCTCCCATAGGCAACGGTCTCATGTTTGAATTTCTTGAAGGTGTAGGTGGTCACCTTCATGCACTAGGGAAGATGGGACGGTGCTCTCAAATGGAAGGTAGTGTTCCTCCCTCGGGAAGAGTGGAATGAAATAAGGCTCGGCCGGTAAGGGAAGGAATAGGAGAATCTCTGTGGTGACACGACCCATGGTGCACACGAAGGTAATGGACCCTACGGTGGGATGTGTGAAGCTACGACTATTGGGTTGGTCGAAGCCTCGGGCCAATAAATGCGTCAACTGTAACTGCCGGTCTAACCCTTTAAGAAGGTCATCCAATGTATCAACATGGTGAGAAAACTAAAAAATTGTGTGGAAGGAGTTGACGGGCACTAGTTGTAGTGTGGGGTCCATGGGTTTGGTGGAAAGGCGGCCTAGGGACCAAGCCTATCTTGAGCCAATTGAGTAGTGGCTCGGCGATGAAAAGCATTCCCGTTAGAAACACGAGTGGCTCGGGCTGAGGTGGCTGCAAATGAAATGGCTCCGGATGAGGGTCAGAAATGGGTGGCAAAGGAGCACTCATGGGTGAGGAAGGACTGTCTTCTAGGAGGGGAAGAGGCCCTTGGGACTCCGTAGGTGGGGCCGGGTTGGGACTACCGGCTATGACCTTCCTAGGCTCGGGTATGGCTACCTCCTGTCTCGGAGGTGGGCAGGAGGAAATTAGCGACTCCATATAAGAACACCTCCCATCCAACCGATCCGAAAACATTTGTAAGAGTTCGGCAAAAGTGGGGCTTGGAGTTGGGGCATCGTTGGGGAGTTGCTCATACTCAACCGGCCTAGGCTTCAGTCGAGGTTTATCTAAGAGCGGGACTCTTTGCCTCCGACTATGACCCACTTGGTTGGAAGAGATTGGGTGGGGTCGGTTGGAGGTGACTGGGCCGGGTAGGTAGACCCTCCTAAGCTCGCCCTTTATCTCTTGCCACGACTCTATAGGCCATTACCTCCTAATTTCCCTCATACTCTCAATGCTCTCCCATTTCCAGGCGGCCTCGTGGACAAGCCTCTTTTGGGCAAAGCTGACTTGCATGGCATCGGACATAGTGTAACACTCGAAATACTTGTCCATGGTGGCTTCCCACTTGAGGTATTCGCTCGGGACCTTGGAGCCATGAAAGTCCAAGGCTTCGGGCCTATGGAAGTGGATGGGATGGTTTCCAAGCCCATGGGTGTGCCAACGGTCGTGAGAAGTCCTAGGTGTGTCAATATCAGTCAATAATCCTATCATTAGCAGCAGCATATTGATGTGAAACCACCTAGGACTTACCAAGCAAGCACAATTTAGCATTCAAACGGACCGATAATGACGACCGCTCACCCGATGCTCACCCAAGTCCCGGGGTAACTTGGCAATGCCAAGGTGAGGTTGAGAGGGTTGGGCCCTTGCTGGTAGAGGGCTAGCAAGGACAAGGTTGACTCCCAAGGGTAATTGCAGCCCAATTCAAGGGAGCCGACGTCGTGCCGAGGGCACGGGTTCCACACTTTTCCCATGGCGATCTGTTATAGCAAGGGAGCTTAAGGATTGGGCTCTCATTCATGGCCAACGGAGTTATGAACTAATATTGACTAAACAAATACTAAGTCGAGTAAAGTTTGGAGCACTTACTCGACCGGTTTGAAGAAACCGGTCCCGCTCGGAGACGTGGGCGAGCGGGGAGCGCATCAGGGCAGCTTGACCTGTTTAAACAATTACAAAACTACACCTCTCGTAGGAGGGGGATCTTGGGGTGGGGACAACTTGTTATTACATCCAAAACTACCTCCACATTAGGAGGGGCCTTCAGCCGGCCAAGCGGGAAGGGGAGAAACGGGGAAAAGAACGCCGAATGGAGACCGAGATCAGTTCTGCCTGCTCTCTGCGAGTGCTGACAGACGGTCAAAGAAGTGGCTTCTGTGACTGCTCCCGAATTTTTTTGGGGACGAAACCACCTGGAAAATCTTTGTAGGAGGACCGGGAAGTCGTCCAAATTTTTCTGGAATTTCAGGAAGTCACTGTTGGCCGGGGCAGAGTCTCGAACAGAGAGGCAGACCTTTAGTTCTGACTGCTTCTGGATCACCACAGTAGAAAGAAGAGGTTGCCACCAGTGCTCCCGAGCTTAGAATGAGGCGCCGCTGAAGTCGTTGGAACCGCCTGTGAGTCCTCTCCGAAAAAATTCTGACGGAGATGCCAAATGTTGTCAGAGCAGACCAGTAGAGTCTGAACACTGAGGGGGGGTTGGTGCCGACTGACGAGAGGTAGAACCGCGCACCCGAGGAAGAGAATTGATAACTTTCAGATCCGGACGCCAAACTGAGTTCTGTATCTTGGGGATGAAATAAAACTCGAAGTAGAAGATTTTTACAGAAGAACTCTCGTTCCGATTCCCAGTAGGATCGCCGCAGTCGAGCTTCCACTAAGGTTCTGATTTCCTGCCAGAGATGCTTTGTGCAGTCAAGGGAGAACTGCTCTCTCGGGCAGCACGGTGCTCGGACGATGACGAAACCACCGCCGTTGCGAAGAAGACTGGCAGACGCTTCCATGGGTACCTCTTGGGCCTTCAGATTCGTTGGGATGTGGTCGAGGTCGCCGCTGCAAGAAGGTGGTCCTCTACAGGTCGCCAGCTGCAACCAGGTTCGTCGAAGAAGCTTCCAATTGACCTTGAGTTGAGATGGAGATGTGGATAAATGGTGAAAGGGAGAGGATGAGTGATAGGTGGGGAATGTGGGGGAGGTGTGGAGGGTGGTTAGGGGTAGTGTGGAGGTGGAGGGAGAGGGAGGGAGAGGGAGAGGGGAGGGCGCAGGGTTCCACTGGTTCAGCCAAGGTGGAAGGTGAGAGGAGGGTGGAGGGTGTAATGGGTGGTGGGGAGTGGAGGGAAGGAAAGGGGTGACCAGCCCTAATGGAGAGGGATGGGGGCGACCTAAGGTTGGGGAGGGAAGGGAAATTTCAAATTCAAATGGCCTAGGGAGGTGAAGGGTTGCATGGGGGAGAGGGAAAAGTCTTTGGGAAAGGGGTGGGGTGGTTGGTGGTTGGTGGTTAGAGGGTGGAGTGGGGATTGGGGGGTTCTCCCTTGGAACTAGGGGGGTGGAGTAAAGAGGGTTGTGGGGAAGGGGAGAGGCCTTAATGGGGTAGGTGGGAGATAGGAGTGGTTGGGAGGGGAGGAGAGAGAGTAGGGGCGAACCCCTCTTGGAGGGAGAGAGAGAGAGAGGAGAGGGGGGGGGTAGGTGGGATTCACTCCCTAGGGCTTCTCACCCAAATAATGGATTCACTCCACTAAGAAAATTTGAACTCTCAAATGGCAATTTTTCATTCATTCATTCATTCATTAACTTCAAATGGGGGGGAATGGGGTCCTATATATAGGCAACCCAAATTTTACAAAAAGTCCCTGACTCATGCAACAATGACAAATAACCAAGGGGTAGGGGGCACCCTTGGGCCTAGCCCAATGAATTGGGCCCAATAACAAACTAATCAACCTAATGACACTCAAACTTAGGGAAATAAACAAAAGACCTAGGGACATGACTCAAATAAATGGGAAAATACAATGATATGACTTGAAAAAAATTACATAGGACTCAAAATAAATAACTAGACCATGCCGGATGCAACCGGGGCGAGGAGACGAGCCGTGAATGTGGGCATGGGAGGTGATGTCCCCATCACATATACAAATAAATACAAGTAAAGCAAATGCCGAGATGGTGAGTGGACACGATACCTCCACGCGCCGGGCGTGGGGAAGACGACCCCGGCCAAGTACGGTAACTCCCGGTAAAAATATTACAATAATTACAGAAGTTAATTTGCTGCCCACTCTATGCAGGGAGGTAAAGGGCTACATTGTGGGCCCTGGAGGACCGATCTTGGGTTGACGGGCAGCAACTTGGATAGCTCCGTCGGTGCCGTCCGGATGACGCATGCTGCGGGTTGTGGGGCCCACGTGCTGGATGGTGGGCCGGGAATGGTACTGCTGCCACGGTGGCTCCTGGAGGGATGTTTCCTAGGAAGGCGACGTTCTGGTTCGCCTTGTGGAAGGCGAGTCGGCCGGCCGGGTGGTCGGTGCGGCTTGCTGTCCACGGGCTGGTACTTCTGTTCTACAGTGCGCGACCCGACGAGAATGGCTGCTGCGAATAGCCCTAACCTTTGATTGACGCAAGACTAGCGCCGTTGGAAATCTCTTTCAGAGAGTTACAACCTATGGCCAGAGAAGGAATTTTGTCTGTTCCTCTAGTGGCCTTGGTCGAATTTACAACCTGCTGGTTCACAGAACCAGATCTGGCCGGATAGATTTGAATTTTCCTGAGAATAAGGGTTGACCAAAGGGAAAACTTCGGATCTGGAAGTTGGGCCCTTGATGAAAGTTAGAGAGGGGGAAGTAAGGAAGACGTCAATATTTTTTATGGATTTTCTAGAGGTTGATTAGCAGGGGAAATATATTTTTGACTTGTCAGGGGTCGGATCAGGACTGCACAGGACAGAACAGACTTTTGGCCTGAGTTTTAATTTTTCAGAGGGGAAGAAGAACTCCTAAATTCGTGGGAAAAATTGTGGAGGTGGCTTTTGGTGGGTAGAACACCCAGTCCAAATTTGGACTCAATCAGAAAAGGGGAAGGGGGTCAAACAATGGATGAACAAGGTTGGTGTGACAAGATCTGCATAGGGATAGATCTGTATGGGTCTAGAAACTTAAATGGAAAGGAAAATGAAATGAAGGCTTAAATTCGGAGGAAATTTTTTGGAGATGGGGATTGATATGGGGAACCTACCCTCAAAATCTCAACATCGTCAGATCTGAGGTTTGGGAGCTAAAATTTGGACACTTGACCTCTATCTTGATGTAGACAGATCTCCGACAGGTTGGTGGTGGCGGTGCGGTGGCGGCTCGATGGCGGCGGCGGCGGCAGTGCTGAGCGTCGCACTCAGAGAGGTGGTGGTGGAGAGGCTTCACACCTATGAAATGGGGAGCTCTCACAGTTCCAAGAGAGAGAGAGAGGGGGTGCGCCCTTAGGCTTCTTGAGCACAAATGAATTTTTCTTCTCATTAATTGTAAGTAATTCATAAAATACATGGCTTATATAGAAAATGTAAAAAGACCTAAACTACCCTCAGATCTAGGTTAACGGAGGGGTATACAAGGGATAGAAGATTTAATCCCCATGTGGTCAAAAAAACAAAAATCAAAAATATTTTAGTGGAAGGGGGCACCCCCTGACCTCAAGAAAGGGAATATTAGACTTTTTAACCCATTTGTCCCCTTAAATGGTCAAACCATCTAGAAGCCCACCTTGGACATTTGACCAGCCCCACATGGGCCCTAAGGCTTCGGTGGACGAATCGCAAAGAAGGTGGGGCCCCCTGTTGGACCTACTAGACTTTTGCACATAAACCCACTAAAACCTAAAGACTCACATTTTAGCGTATACTTGCCACACAATTGCGTACCGAATTACACAAGGGTATAAACACAAATAAAAAGGACACAAATGCAAAATAAAATATGGGTGGCCTTGCTCTGATGTCCCCATCACAACATGTTGATGGGGGCATCTCTCGCCCTTTACATTTTTCCACAGCTCCGATTGCTCACTGGCAGTACTCCATTGTGTCTGTCACATTTTCTGAGTCATGGTATGTAATTTTCATATTTTATTTGAGTCATATCATTGTAATTTTCCTTTTATTTGAGTCTAGTACCTAGGTTTGGCAGTCATTTACCTAAGTCTTGAGTCATGGGGTTAACTAAGTAGGCTAATGGGCCCAATTCAATGGGCTAGGCCCATGGGCGCCCCCCTTCCCCTTGGTCTCTTGTTGTTAGTCCAAAAGTCAGGGACTTATGTTAAAATGTGGGATTCCTATAAATAGGAGCCCATTCCCTCTTTTGAGAACTAATGAATGAAGATCTATTATTGTGAGTCCAAAAAATTGAGTTCATTTGGTGAGAAGCCATTAGAGATGAGTGAGAAACTCCCCTCCCCTATCCCCTTTCTCTCTCCTCCCCCTCCCACCTACTTTCTCTCTCTATCCTCCCCTCATTCAATAGTCACCACAACTTCCCACAACACCTCTTTACTCCACCCCAACCCCAAGAAATTCCCACCCAATCCTAGCTTCACCATCCAACTCCCAACTACCCACTTCCCCTTCCCAAGCAAGTCTCCACCTTCCCAAGGCAAAACACCCCTCCCAAAGCATCCTTTCCCCACCCCTAGGCCATCATTAACCCCACTCATTAAGCCAAATTCAAATCCACCTCCCTCTCCATCCCAACACCAAATTCGCAGCTCCCCCTCCCACCATCTGTTAGACCCCCTTCCAGACCCCATTCTCCTTCTCCTACACCTTGGAACACCCCCTCCCAGACCCCCTCACAGCCAGGGGTTGCCCCCCCACACATCCACCTCATTTCCCCTCCCATCTCCCCATTCCCCCATTACCTATCTCCACCATTTCATTCCAGTTCGCAGGCAGTAGAGTAGCCGCTGGTTGCAGAGCCTACCCCGACCTCATCTCGGCACCACTGGAAGCACAAGAGGAAAAGTTGGAAGCGTCTCCTAGTCCTTTTCACAATGGTGGTGGTCTCATCCCCGTCTGAGTTCGGAGTTGCCTGGAGGAGCCATCATCGCCGGACTGCGCAACTTCTTTTGAACAGTCAACCATAAGCGAGTTGCAGAGGCTTCCACGGCCAACCTCCTGAAGTTCTGAAGGCGGGCCTTGGCTGAGAGCTTCTACGATGAGTCTACTTCCAGCAACAAGAAATGGCACCCCATTCGGCATCCGGAGCTCCTCCTCCAGCACCCCCGCAGGTCTCCGTTCGAAGAGAACTCAACCACGAATCCAACGACTCTAGCCACACCTGAATCAGAGCTCGGGAGCATCCGTGGCAGCCTCATCTTCCTACTGCGGAGGTGCAGAAGCTGCCACAATCGGCAAACAGAGACCCTGTTCGCGCCTCTTCCCCGACCAACGCCATCATTCAAAAATTCCCCCAAAATTTGGACGTCCTACCGGGTCAACTACGAAGGTTTTGCCACTAGTTTCGTCACAATCGGAGTTCGGGGGAGTCCGTAGCAGCGCCAATAGTGACAATCTATCCCATGTTCGTGAGAGTGGACAGAACTGATGATCATCTTCCGCTTCGGCTTCTAGCGTAGTTTTCCCCACCCCACCCCGCCTGGCCGGCTGACCGTCCCTCCCTGCGTGGAGGTATGTTTTGGTTGTAAAACTAATCCCCACCCCTAGTCCAACCCCATTGCAAGGGGCGTAGTGCATGTTAATTAAAGATTCAGGTTGAAGCTTCATCGGAGCGGCGTGCGGGTAAGCCCACGCTTCCTCGCTCGCCCTCATCTCTGACCGGGATCGGTGTCTTCACACCGATCAGGTGAGCTCCTGACCACATTCCTATGCTGGATTATTTGTGCTTGTTTAGTATTGCTTATAGTGTGCCGTCGGTCGGTGAGGAGTGCTCGGACTCAAATTGCTACTATGTGAGTGTCCACCGCGGGTGAGTTGTGAGCGAGACCAATTTAACCACGCCCTCGGCTGACCGCCCGTGAATTTGGGCAACCCCAGGCCCTTAGGGGTCCTCCCTGTTGCATCCCTATGGTTTTGATGATGTCTCACACTATAAATCAACCTTCTATCTCCAGATTCATGCTAGTTCATCACCTAAGTGAGTTCAGTTCATATGCGGTTCCATTATTTCATCTATCTACACTGTTTGGTTAATATGGACAGTAGTGGGTCGACTCATCAGCAAGGGTGGGTCGACGCATCAGAGCATTGATAGCTTGGGCACAAAGTCTATACACCAGCTTGATCTATTTAGTCTGTACATTGGCATATCCTCTTCTAGTCTGTACATCGGGCACTTTCTAACTGAAGTCCATACACTGGTCTCAATACTCAAAGTCAGTTCACCTCAACCCTATACATCCTTCCAAGCTTCACGTCTATACACTGGCTGCTGCATTCTCTTGATGTCTAAACACCCGATAGTGTAACTCTATACATCGCCCAGTGTCATGTTTGCATAGTCTATAAATCGCCTGCTTTACACAATCAAAGTCTACACATTGCTTGTCAACAGGCTCGCACACACTAAAGTACATACATTGCACAAAATCTGAACATTGCTTCAGAGATAGCTTCAACAAAGTCTATACATAGACTGGCAGTCTTCATGCTAAGTATATACATTCCTTGAGTCCAAGTCTGTACAGCGTCCGTTGTCTAGAATCCTTGAAGTCTGTACATCGGACTGCTTCTTTTGAAGTCTATACATTGGCTCGTTCACTTCTGCAAAGCATGTACATCAGACTGTGGCAAAGTCTATACATTCAGTTCCTTGGGCAAAGTCTACACATCGCTTAGTCTGCACATTGCCTTCAGCCCAAGCATTCAAAGCCAAGTCTATACAATGCCAAGTCTGTACACTCCTCATCTGTTCCTACGCTTGGCCAAGTCCATACACTCAATGATGCGGGACGGGACCACGGACACGATAAGCTAGCGGTCGTCCCTTAGCGAGGGAAGCGTCGGATGTGCGCGGTTGAACAACCGGCAGTGAGCTAGGGTGGTCGGCTCTCAATTGTGCCCGGATCGGGTCACGGGACGGTCACTCTCTCACTCGCAGCAGTGATATGATAAATTAAAAGCGAGCTAGGTAACCCTACACAAGCTCTCTAGCAGCGGCATAAACAAGCATATATAGAAATAAGCGGAATGCCAAGCAAGGAGCGAATACGATACCTCCACGCGCTCGGCGTGGCGAAGATGGCACCCGGCCGAAACTCGTACTCCCGGGAACTTAATACATTAAGATTACAGCAATACAAGTAAGCCCACTCCACGCAGGGAGGTAACGGGCGACACAAGGGGGCCCGGGAGGACCAATTCCGGGTTGACGGGCGGTTTCCGGGCACGGCTTCGGCTTCGCGCGTACTCGTGCTAGTGGGGCCCACGTGTGGACCGGAGGGGTCGTGTGGGACCTGATGCCTCCTCTGGTGTGGGTACACTTGGGAAGCGCTCCCCTAGGATGGCGAGTTGCTGGAACGACCGCCGGACGCCGGGCGGCCCTCGGACGACGCTCGCGGGAAACCGGCCACAAGTCTGCACTTGCTGTCTTCTCGCGCGCTGTCCGGCGAGATCGGCTGCTGTGATCAACCCCGTCGTCGGAATGCAACGAGCTCGGCGCCGTTGGAAAGAGGACTCCAAATACTTCGACGTAGGGGCCTTCAGAAAAAATAATCAGATACGTATATCTGACTTATGGAATTTACACCCTTGCTGTAAACAGGCCAGAACTGCAGGGGCAGGTTCTGACTTCTCTGAAAATCACCGTTGACCGGTGGGAGGACCTTGGAATATGGAGATGAGTTCTTCAGAAAAGTTGAAGATCTCTGAGATAGAAAATCGGGACTATTTTTGGTTTTTGATTTGGATAGGAAATGGATTTTATGGGATTTTTTTAGTGGACCTGGGTCGGATCTGGGACACTGTGGAAAAATTGCTCACAGGAACTGGTACGAATTTTGAAAAATACCTAGAGACCTTATCAAAAATTAAGAAAATTCATGGTGGTAGACATATGTGGACAGAAGTCTCAGTAATTTTTAGAGCCCCAACAAAATTCAAAACATGGGTCGAACAAGGTAGACTCAGAACTGATGAACAGTAGACAGAACCTGGACAGAACTGAAATTTGAACTTGGACGAAAATCTAAAAATATCTAAAGGACGAATTTTTGCCTGAAATTTCTTGTGGAGGTAAGGGTTCAAGAGGGGAACCAACCCTGAAAATTGGAGCTTCAGAAGATGAGGGAAGAGAGAGAGACAATTCGGAGAAGAGAGGTCTGTCCAGAGTGGACAGAAAACCGAATTCGTTGGTGAAGACGCGTCGGCGGCGAGACGGCGGCGGCGGCGATCACCGGAGCTGCTTCAGAAGTTGGAGGGGATCAAGGGGGAGGGGATTACACTCTAGAAATGGGCTGGAGGTGGAAGAACACCAGGGAGAGAGGGGAGAGGGGCACAAGCTTCAAGGAGGCAAAATGCTAATTTCTTCTTCATTAATTCATTCAAAATGAAAATTACAACCTTATATAGGATGCCAACCAAACTCAATCTCAACCCTTGGATCTAGGGGTTTGGATTGGATGGCTGGGATACAATGAGAATCCCACATTGAATACATTAGTTTAATCAAATTGACCACATGTGTTCAAACTTGGTGTAATTCCATTCAAACACAACCTAACTACAACTACCAAGCCTAATAAGGCCAAAAGAGCATGCGCCCCCCTTCTTGGGCCAAGCCCATTCTTGGGCCAAGAGCCACTCCATATGGCATGCTAGGCATGGGCCATTCCCACTTTGATGGCCCATGAGAGGATGGAATCCCATTTGGGCTTTAAGAGCCTTAATGACCCACTTTGAAACCAAATGGCCCAATATGAAGGAGCCATCTTAAATGGACCTTAAACATGCTACCTAGTTATGGACTCTTCCTAGAAAGAGGCCCATTGGCTTAATTAAGCCTTACAAGGATGGCCCAAAAGAAGGAAATCAAAAATTACACACTTTCAAGCTAATACAACCCATAAAACACACCTATACAAGCTAATACACACTAATACAATCCATAAGCTCATGATGTCCTCATCAATTCTCCCCGGGTGGGAGAAACTCGACCCCGTCGAGTAGGGGTATGGCTGCTCGAGTACTCTGGCGAATCCGTCACCGTGCCAAGTAGCGCGGGTATGCTCCGCTCCAAGTGATCGGCACCTGCTCGTTCCACATATACTCGATATGCGCACTGCTATGGCCAAAGGTGGTCACTCCGAAGGGGCACTCTCAACGGAAGGAAACAGTTTAAAGACTCACTAGGAATCACTGCTGAGTCCCTATAGGTGACTGATCCGGGTATAGAAGTAAACCGATCCCATACTCGTCAAGTGAGTCGACTCGCTTCACACTCATAAAAGAACGACAACGAGCTTGCACAAGACACATGCTGACCCACCATGAACTGACATACAAATGCAAACCACGCAAACAATCGACTCAAAATCACCACACAAACAGACCACACAAAGAAAAACACACCGACTCATGCATGACTCTAGACTAAGGTGGTAGCATCAAGCCCACTAGGTGGTGACATCCTGGGCGGCCGAAGGGTCGCCCAGCTCTTCCCCCATGGCATAATATTCATCGGCCAGTGCCTCATCGGCCTCGTAATCGACATGCTCAAGCTCGGGAGGTGCGGATCCGCCAACACCTAAGGCTAGGGTGGTGCGAGCGGGACACTCACTAGCAATGTGGCCATACCCGTGACAGTGGAAACACTGTATTCGCGATCGACTACTCTCCCCGATAAGAGGGGCCTTACCCTTATCATCCCGCCGGGTAGGGGGTGTAGGCAACAATGGGGGAGGTGTAGGTGCCTTGGACAAGAGTGGAGGGGGTGCCGGTGCCAGAGGACGGGCTATAGGAGCTGGGGAACGGGCAAAGGGTGCCGGTGGTTGGGATGGAAATAGATCCCGGGGTGGAGGAGGGCGAGGCCGTGGAGCGAAGTGCTCCTGACGGGTGGGCTCCTGAGGTCGAGCCATGGGAGGCCGCTGATGTGGGCCTATAGAGTGACGGGGCTCGGTACTACGGAGAGGGGTGGGGCCCAACCGATGGTTAGACTCGAACTCTCCCTCAAATTGCTCCATCTCGAGAGCAACCTGGTATGCCTCTTCCAACGTCTTGGCATTGCGGCGGAAAAGCTCATACTGGTAGTGTGGCCGCAAACCACGTCGAAAGCGGGACACGGGCATGGTACTCTCCTCCGTGACACCACATCGTAGAAAGTACTCATCAAACTCCGCGATGTATTCGGAGACGGACCGGTCTCCCTGGCTAAGACTTTGCCATCTATCGATGAGTCGCTGGCGGTATGTGGGAGGAAGGTACTTTTGCCGAAGTTTATTCTTCATCTCGGCCCATGTGTCGATCGGGGGTTCTAGCCGCTGAAGTAGCAGGCTCTCCACATTCTTCCAATAGGTTTGTGCCTGCCCCATGAGTTTCATGGTGGCAAATCGGACCCTTCGACGCTCCGACATATCATACCATTCAAAATAACGGTCCATGCCAAACTCCCAATCTAGGTAGACTTTCGGATCCAAAGACCCGTAAAAGGCGGGAGGATCCGCTCGCACGGTCTTAAGGACCCGATCATCATCCTCATCTCGTTGTGGCTGAAAACCACGACGGCGTTGACCATACCCCTCGTAGGCATTGTCGGACCCATAGTCCTCGAGACCAAGGTCACGGTGTGATAGTTGGGGAACCCGAGGAGGGGCGGGTGGAGGAACCAGTGGTGGCTGGTTTTGGGCCGCGGGAGCGGCCTGGACTTGGGCCATGGGAGCGGGTTGGACTTGGGCCCCCGCGGGAGGAGGTGCGGGTGGACCTTGGGCTGCCCCAAGAGGGTCCCCGTGTGACATCCTATCTAACCGCCCAACGAGGTCTTGGACCGACCTATCGGAGTTCTCCATGCGTCCTTCCATGGCCCTAAGGCGACCATCCATATTCTCGGAGAAGGTCCGAAAGTTAGCATCGGATTGGTCCAACCTAGCCATAATGGCCATCATCGCCTCTTGTAGGGAGTGGAAGTCTCCCGAGGTATCCCGTGGGTTGGCCATAGGTGGGGGTGGGGGTGAGTACTGAGTACCCCGACGAGTGGGCATGCAAACACACCGACTAGAGCAAAACACACTAATGCAAAATGATGCGCCTAGACTTAACCAAAACTCGGTACGCGGTGGAGATAATCGACCCGAAGGTCACTCGCACAAGTGTGCGGCCTTCCCGATAGGCGTAACCTAATGGTCGGACAACACCTTTCTATATACCGAGTAAAGGGATGTATGCGAAAAGACACTCTTTTTTGTGTTTTAAAACAATGATGACCCTAAACACGACTTAGACCGAATGATGACTAGACGTAAATGACACTCTTTTTTTTTTTTTTGACACCCTAGACTCAACTTGCTCTGATACCAAATTGATGCGGGACGGGACCACGGACACGATAAGCTAGCGGTCGTCCCTTAGCGAGGGAAGCGTCGGATGTGCGCGGTTGAACAACCGGCAGTGAGCTAGGGTGGTCGGCTCTCAATTGTGCCCGGATCGGGTCACGGGACGGTCACTCTCTCACTCGCAGCAGTGATATGATAAATTAAAAGCGAGCTAGGTAACCCTACACAAGCTCTCTAGCAGCGGCATAAACAAGCATATATAGAAATAAGCGGAATGTCAAGCAAGGAGCGAATACGATACCTCCACGCGCTCGGCGTGGCGAAGATGGCACCCGGCCGAAACTCGTACTCCCGAGAACTTAATACATTAAGATTACAGCAATACAAGTAAGCCCACTCCACGCAGGGAGGTAACGGGCGACACAAGGGGGCCCGGGAGGACCAATTCCGGGTTGACGGGCGGTTTCCGGGCACGGCTTCGGCTTCGCGCGTACTCGTGCTAGTGGGGCCCACGTGTGGACCGGAGGGGTCGTGTGGGACCTGATGCCTCCTCTGGTGTGGGTACACTTGGGAAGCGCTCCCCTAGGATGGCGAGTTGCTGGAACGACCGCCGGACGCCGGGCGGCCCTCGGACGACGCTCGCGGGAAACCGGCCACAAGTCTGCACTTGCTGTCTTCTCGCGCGCTGTCCGGCGAGATCGGCTGCTGTGATCAACCCCGTCGTCGGAATGCAACGAGCTCGGCGCCGTTGGAAAGAGGACTCCAAATACTTCGACGTAGGGGCCTTCAGAAAAAATAATCAGATATGTATATCTGACTTATGGAATTTACACCCTTGCTGTAAACAGGCCAGAACTGCAGGGGCAGGTTCTGACTTCTCTGAAAATCACCGTTGACCGGTGGGAGGACCTTGGAATATGGAGATGAGTTCTTCAGAAAAGTTGAAGATCTCTGAGATAGAAAATCGGGACTATTTTTGGTTTTTGATTTGGATAGGAAATGGATTTTATGGGATTTTTTTAGTGGACCTGGGTCGGATCTGGGACACTGTGGAAAAATTGCTCACAGGAACTGGTACGAATTTTGAAAAATACCTAGAGACCTTATCAAAAATTAAGAAAATTCATGGTGGTAGACATATGTGGACAGAAGTCTCAGTAATTTTTAGAGCCCCAACAAAATTCAAAACATGGGTCGAACAAGGTAGACTCAGAACTGATGAACAGTAGACAGAACCTGGACAGAACTGAAATTTGAACTTGGACGAAAATCTAAAAATATCTAAAGGACGAATTTTTGCCTGAAATTTCTTGTGGAGGTAAGGGTTCAAGAGGGGAACCAACCCTGAAAATTGGAGCTTCAGAAGATGAGGGAAGAGAGAGAGACAATTCGGAGAAGAGAGGTCTGTCCAGAGTGGACAGAAAACCGAATTCGTTGGTGAAGACGCGTCGGCGGCGAGACGGCGGCGGCGGCGATCACCGGAGCTGCTTCAGAAGTTGGAGGGGATCAAGGGGGAGGGGATTACACTCTAGAAATGGGCTGGAGGTGGAAGAACACCAGGGAGAGAGGGGAGAGGGGCACAAGCTTCAAGGAGGCAAAATGCTAATTTCTTCTTCATTAATTCATTCAAAATGAAAATTACAACCTTATATAGGATGCCAACCAAACTCAATCTCAACCCTTGGATCTAGGGGTTTGGATTGGATGGCTGGGATACAATGAGAATCCCACATTGAATACATTAGTTTAATCAAATTGACCACATGTGTTCAAACTTGGTGTAATTCCATTCAAACACAACCTAACTACAACTACCAAGCCTAATAAGGCCAAAAGAGCATGCGCCCCCCTTCTTGGGCCAAGCCCATTCTTGGGCCAAGAGCCACTCCATATGGCATGCTAGGCATGGGCCATTCCCACTTTGATGGCCCATGAGAGGATGGAATCCCATTTGGGCTTTAAGAGCCTTAATGACCCACTTTGAAACCAAATGGCCCAATATGAAGGAGCCATCTTAAATGGACGTTAAACATGCTACCTAGTTATGGACTCTTCCTAGAAAGAGGCCCATTGGCTTAATTAAGCCTTACAAGGATGGCCCAAAAGAAGGAAATCAAAAATTACACACTTTCAAGCTAATACAACCCATAAAACACACCTATACAAGCTAATACACACTAATACAATCCATAAGCTCATGATGTCCTCATCACTCAACATTTCCCTACGCTTTCCTGGCCAAGTCTGTACATCACTAAGTGTGTACATTGCATGCTGCTCAAACGTTCAAAGTCTTCAAAGTCTGTACAGTGTCCGTCTCAGCCAGCGTCTCATGCAGCGTCTTAGGCAAGTCTGTACATCGGCCTCATTCGTTCAAGTCTATACAGACTGCCTTCACATCCAGAGTCTGTACATAGGTTCAACAGCCGATCGTCTCATACAGAACTTTCCAAGTCTGTACAGCCGAGTGTCTAATGCATCGTCTCACCCTGGCATAGTCTATACACTGGCTCAAGTTTGTTGAAGTCTATACATCACCGTTGGGGTTCAAGTCAATACATTGCTCACCGTCTTATTAAGAGCCTCACACTGGTTCCAAGTCTGTACACTGGTTAGGCTTAGTGAAGTCTATACAGTGGCAGATGCTTTGTAATGTTTACACATTGATAAGGCCCGTTTGCATTGTTCATTACATGTCCATACACTGCCTTCATATGCGCTTGTTCATAAGTCTATACACTGCCATTCGTTTGCATTTATCATAAGTCTATACACTGCCATTCGTTTGCATTGTTCATATGTCTATACACTGCCTTCACATGCGCTTTATTCATTAAGTCTGTACACTCTCTCACGTTGTACACACTTAATCAGTTGATGTTTCTGAAGTATATATATTCGTGTTAATAGCCTGAACTAACTAAGTATATACATTCCATCTGTCTGTCTACAGGCGATTCAGGCTGATGATTGGGCACGTGAACCGAGGTTGGCACCTGGCACGTGATCCAAGACAACAGGCGCATGACACGTGGATGGCAACCTTGTCAGGATGCTGCCATGTGGTTGAAATTCAAATGATCTGGCAAAAAGTGCATGGGCGGGAACCTGGCAGCCACACGCCAATATCTGCTATAAATATAGAGCTTCATCCTTCAGTAGAAGCTTGATCGTGAAAAGAAAAAGCAGAAGCCATTGGTGAGAGTTTGCACGATCCAGAAAAGAAAAAGAGCAGAGAGTTCCAGATCTGAGAGGAGTTTGTTCGAGAGTTAGAGCAGTGTGTGTGGATTGATGAATTGCTTCATTTGAAGCTACATTTGTATTGGGTTTCAGAACCGATTTCTTCTTCATTGGTTTTTGTTTTTACTTTATTTTCGTTTCATTTTGTTCATCCTTCTGATTTGAATTGGTTTCCCTCCGGTGTGTGGAGGAAGGGAGTATTACTCCATTTTCCCTTTGAGTTGCAGAGGAAGAGAGATCGGTGATCTCTGGTGGTGTTAGTGACTGGTTGTCATTAACAGTTTCCCTCCGGTGTGTGGAGGAAGGGAGAGGATTCTCTGGTTGTGTTCTAGCTGGGAGCTAGAACAGGTTTCTAGTTCTGTGGGTAGCAGAACTTGGTTGAGGGATTTGTTTCCCTTGGTGTTCAAGCTGTGTGGCAGCATGTTGTTCGTAGACTGAGTCTGCATTGATCTAGCATTGTCTAGTGGAATCCTCACTCTATTTGGAGTGAGGGGTGGATGTAGATTGCGGACTGCAATCGAACCACCTAAAAAACCGAGTGCCTCCTCTGTGGTTTGCTATTGTTATCTGCGCTCTTCATCTGCTTGTCTCTTTGCTTCCATGTGATCAGTTCTTCATTCTCATTTACATTTCTCTGTGTACGGGTTAAGGAGGTGCGTTAGCAGTAGAATTTATTTTCCGCCTAAGTTTCTACAAATTGGGAGTGATCTATTCATCCCCCCCTTCTATATCACTCTTGCTGCGCTAACAATTGGTATCAGAGCAGGTTTACGCCATGTGGACGAACGGTCAAGGAAATGCTAGTGGTCCTAAAACCTTCATGGCCGAAGGTCAATCCATTAGTCGCCCTCCTTATTTTGATGGTAGTAACTATCTGTTTTGGAAGAACAAGATGGAAGTGTTCATCAGGGCTCAGAGTCATAAACTGTGGAGAGTAATCACGGTGGGGCCATATGATCTGCCACCAAACGAGGACGCTTGGACAGATGACCATGTCAAGCTCTCCTCACTCAACTGGACGGCGCTGAACATCATCCAGTGTGCTGTTCATCCAGAGGAATATGCACGTATATCTGCATACAGAACTGCCAAGCGAATGTGGGATGAGCTGCAATTGATCTATGAAGGTACAGCTCAAGTGAAAGCCTCGAAGGTAAACCTCTACACTTCTAAGTATGAAATGTTTAAGATGAATGCAGATGAGAATATAACCGAAATATATGCCAGGTTGTACACTAACACACTTAAAGGGCTAGGGAAGGATCTTGCTGAGGCAGACATAGTCAGGAAAATCCTTAGATCTTTATCCCCGGCATGGCACACTAAGGCCATTGTGATTGAGGAGTCAAAAGATCTGACTATCTTGACTGTGAATGAACTCATAGGATCTCTTATGACCTATGAGATGAATTTCAAAGGAGGTGGAGAAGGAAGTGAGAGGAAGGGTAAGAATGTGGCTCTAAGGGCATCCCGCAACAAGGGTAGCAACAGTGGGAGCAGCAGTAGTAGCCCCGAGTCTGAGTCCGAGCTTGAAGGTCTTTCAAATCTCGACCAGGAGGAGCAGGCAATGCTCACTAGACAGTTCAGAAAATTTTTGAAGAAAAAGGGAAAGACCTTTAGGAAGAAGAAGCCACACTCTTTCAACAAGAGTGCTGAATTTACTAGTTACAGGGATAGAAATCCGAAGAGACTGACTTGTTTTAATTGTAACAAATAGGGACATATGAAAGGCGAATGCCCAGACCTCCAGAAGAAGGGTCCCTATCTTCAGAAGAAAAACATAAAGGTGTAGAAGAAGAAGAAGCTACAGGCAATGGTCTGCACATGGAGCGAGGAAGAAGAAGACCCCGAAGACACTTCCTCAGAAGAATATGAAGATGGAATTTGCCTCATGGCAAACAGTGAAGAGGAGGTAATAAACGTTTTTGAAAATTTCTCAATTGATGACTGGGAGGATGCTTATGGTGACTTGCTAGATAAATTTAATTCTCTTAGCAAAGAGCACAGAGTTCTGAAAAGAAAATTTAACACAAATGTTGAAGAACAAACTCTGGTCTGTGAGGAAAATGAGAAGCTAAAAGAACAACTAGAAGAAATGACCTCACTAAGGAAAGAAAATGATAAGCTCAAGGAAGAAACTCAAGAAAGTCAAAAACAGCTCAATGAATTCAAAACTAAAATTGAAGAAAGCATGAATGAAATTAGAGTGAATTCAGAGAAATATGAAGCTGTGAAGAAAGTGAATGTTGAACTCCTAAAAAATTCTGAGTCCCTTCAAAATGAGCTGGAAGACAAACAGAAAGTCTTAGAAAAGTTTGTCCAAGGAAAGATTAGCTTAGATGCTATACTAGGGACTAGGGTCAATTTCAATAAGGAAGGTCTAGGCTATGACCCAACCAACAAGAGACCCTTGCAATTCAAGACCATCACCTTCTACCCAGAGAAGGGAAAAGAAAAGCTGGACACACCATCCAGCTCAAACAGCTCTAAGGAAATTCAAAGTCCTAAAGAGAACACAAAAACAAGTACTGGAGAACCATTTAAGATGGGAAAGAATTTTATGAAGAATAACACTAAGCCCACTCACCAGAACACAAATGGTAGATGGACCAAGAAAGTAAATCAGAATAAGAGCTGGAATTACAACAATCAGATGGGTCCAAACAGGACCTACTGGAGAAATAACTTTCATGGTCAAAGATATGCTAATCAACAAGCCTACAGGAAATTTCCTAGGAATAGGAAGACTAATGAATGGAATAGAACTCACTTCTCCAGTTCAGCTGGATTCAACTTTAATAATTCAGAAAGGAAGGTGCCAGAGAAAACCATGCTGAAGCAAATATGGATACCTAAACACTTGATCAGAGATTTGAACAATGTCTTTGGACCCAACTCATCTTGGGTTCCAAATCACTCTGCTTGATGTATTTGTGTAGGTCGGCCTAGCAGCTGAAGACAACAAGTGGTACCTCGACAGTGGCTGCTCCAGGCATATGACAGGAGACCGATCCAAGTTTAGCAATATAGAGATGAAACCAGGGGGTCTGGTCAAGTTTGGAGGAAAGAACAAAGGTAAAATAATTGGAGTTGGTACAGTAGGTAAGTCTTCCACAAACTCCATTGAAAAAGACTTACTTGTGGAAGGGCTTCAACACAACCTAATTAGCATAAGTCAGTTATGTGACAGGGGTCACAGGGTTGTATTTGATGATAGTTCATGCAAAATCCTTGAAACAAATTCTGACATGGTTAAATTTGTAGCCAACAGGATTAATAATGTCTACATTGTAGACTTAGATGAGAAATCTGAATCTACTATTTGCTTATCTGCCAATTCTGAAAATGATGTCTTTGAATGGCATAGACGTCTAGGTCATGCTAGCTTTTCAACTTTAAATAAATTGGTCAAGCATGATTTAGTTAGAGGCATGCCTAGAATTAAATTCAACTCAATATCAAAAGCATGTGATGCCTGTGCTCTAGGCAAAAAGACCAGAAATTCTTTTAAATTAAGATCTGAGCCATTGTCTTCTAGACCAATGGAACTTCTTCATATGGACCTTTTTGGTCCAACTAGAACTCGGAGTCTTAATGGAAACAGGTTTGGCTATGTCATCATAGATGACTTCTCTAGATATTCATGGATATTTTTCTTAGCAAATAAGAGTGATGCATTTCAAAAGTTTAATCTGTTTTTCAATAAGGTCAAACAAGAAGGGAAGTACAAGGTTAGTTCTATTCAATCTGACCATGGAGGTGAGTTTGAAAACTCCATGTTTACTGATCTTTATGACAAAGAAGGACTAACTCACAGGTTTTCTTCTCCCAGGACACCTGAACAAAATGGGATTGTGGAGAGAAGAAATAGAACAGTGGTGGAGATGACCCGAATCATGTTGATTGAAAGTAAATTACCTAGAAGGTATTGGGCAGAAGCGGCCAATACTGCAACCTACATAATCAACAGGGCCATGGTAAGACCCATACACAAGAAAACACCCTATGAGCTTCTAAAAGGTAAGAAACCAAACTTGTTTTATTTCAGAATTTTTGGAGCAAAATGTTTTATTCATAACAATGATAAGAAGGATTTAGACAAGTTTAAAGCCAAAAGTTCACCTGGAATATTCTTGGGTTACTCTGAAGTGTCAAGGGCATATAGGGTATTTAACATATCAAATCAGAAAGTGGAAGAGTCTCCACACATCCTTTTTAGTGAAAAGAAAGATGTTTCTAATGTTGAAAATCTTGACAGGGATTCCAATCATGGTGGAAATTTTCTAGAAGACCAACAGGAAGAAGAGAAGACTTAGCCGAGTGGAGAAACAAATTCCCCAAATCAGGAAGGTCCAAGAGAAACAGGTGAGTCTTCAATAAATATCAGATTTCTTAAAGGCCATCCTTTAGATAAAGTCATAGGCAATCCTGAAGATCCTCTTCGGACTAGGTCTCATTTTAGAAATGTGAATAATGATGACTTAATTGCATTAGTCTCACAAATTGAACCCAAAACAGTAGAAGAGGCCTTAGCTGATCAAGCTTGGGTCAATGCTATGAGTGAGGAATTAGGTCAGTTTGAAAGGAATAATGTCTGGGAGCTTGTCCCAAGACCAGATGGTATAAATATCATAGGAACCAAGTGGGTGTTCAAAAATAAGATGAATGAAGATGGAATCATCTCGAGGAATAAGGCCAGATTAGTAGCCAAAGGCTACTGTCAGGAATTTGGTGTAGACTTTGATGAATCCTATGCACCTATTGCTAGGATGGAAGCTATAAGATTGTTGCTTACCTTTGCATGCTCAAAGAATATAAAACTCCAACAAATGGATGTTAAAAGTGCCTTTTTAAATGGAGTCATTAAGGAAGAAATTTTTGTTGAACAACCTCATGGATTTCAATATTCTCCTCAACCTAACCAAGTTTTCAGGTTAAACAAAGCCTTGTATGGTCTAAAGCAGGCTCCAAGAGCTTGGTATGAAAGATTGTCTGAATTTCTGATCAGCAAGGGCTACAAAAGAGGTAAAGTTGATCAAACTTTATTTACCAAGGGCATAAATAAAGATCTCATCATAGTTCAGGTATATGTAGATGACATTGTATTTGGATCAACTAAGCATGAACTATGTGATGAATTTTCTACCATGATGTCTGCTGAATTTGAAATGAGCTTGGTCGGTGAACTAAAATATTTTCTTGGATTGCAGGTACAGCAGCTAGAAGATGGGTGCTTCATCAACCAAACCAAATACACATTGGAACTGTTCAAAAGGTTTGGCATGGAAAACTTAAAGCACATTACTACACCCATGGGCACCAATACCTCATTGGATGCAGATGAGACAGGTAAAGAAGCAAATGCCAAACTTTATCGAGGTATGATTGGATCACTTCTTTACTTGACAGCCTCTAGAGCAGATATACAATTCAGTGTAGGAATGTGTGCAAGGTATCAATCTAGACCTACTGAATTACACTTAGCTGCAGTTAAAAGAATCTTCAGATATTTGTCAGCTACTTATTCTCTTGGTTTATGGTTTCCTGCATCTCACACATTTAACTTAGTAGCATACACAGATGCTGATTATGCATGATGTAAACTAGACAGGAAAAGCACTAGTGGCCATTGTGAATTCTTGGGTGGGTGTTTAGTGTCTTGGGGCTCCAAGAAACAACATTCTGTGGCCCTCTCCACTGCAGAAGCTGAATATGTGGCTGCAGGGAGCTGTGGAACACAAGTAATATGGATTAAACACCAGCTTCAAGACTACCAAGTAGACCTGGGGTGCACACCAATTTACTGTGATAATACTAGTGCCATCAATCTTGCTAAAAATCTTGTTTTGCATTCACAAACCAAACACATAGAGATAAGACATCATTTTATAAGAGATGAGGTGTCTAAGAATAATTTTGAACTGATTCATGTAGGCACAGATAATCAGATTGCTGACATATTCACAAAACCTCTGGATAATGAAAAATTCACCACATTGAGAAGAGAATTAGGCTTATACAAATTGTCTTAATTATGAAGCATGTTCTTGTTGTGAGAGGGAGTTGTGTTTGTCTGATGTTTAGCCTTCTTTCATGCTGGTTTAAGGGGGAGTTCAGAATGCTTACTGGTTAGCTTTCAAGAATACTCTGAGTAAGGGGAAGCCTTGAGTTTATGCTGGAATATTTTATTGAGGAATGCTATGTCTAAGGGGGAGCTAAGTTGTGATGTGAGAAGAGAAGTTCTTTGACAGATTCAAAAGGGCTGTCCAGATGTGTAACTTTGCTGGTCTTGCATGACTGATCTAGAGTGGTTCTCTCAGACAGTAGAGTGTCACTTATCTCTTAAGTCTATAAGTCAGTGACTCTAATCTCCAGATTAGAATCTTTCCTTTAGTACTTCTTCAGAGATCTGGACTAATTGCATAAAGTATATCTTCCTACATTATCATTGATTCTGGTTCAGGCCAAAAACTTGTATGTCTTGTTATCTGACCCAATCAACTTGAAATCTAGACTTCAAGACTCAATTCAAGAAATAGTCCTTTTTGGTATTGTTTTCAATCATTCTATCTCTTTAACTCAAGGGCTTAACTGAACAAAAATGTTCTATTTTGATCACTGAGAAACTGGAAGCTTCATCAATTAAATGAATATTTCCCCCATGTCATGAGGTGTCAAATGCTTAAAATGAATGAAAAGACATGACAGAGCAATGGTGGCTTGCTGGTGAGTAACTGGGGACTCTGGCCTCTAATCAAGGTGTTTCCTCATGTCAAAAGCCACAGTTACTATCTATGTTCCCTAATATAAAAAAAGGGGGGGAAGTGATGAGGTACTCACTCTGAGTAACTGGGGATTCAGGCCTCTAATCAAGGTGTCTCTCTAATGTCAAAGGAGTGAACTACCAACTTACTCATTAATCATCTTGAAAATCATCTCCAACAAAAAAAAAATTCCTTGTTGTTATGCAACTAATGGATTGCTTGTCCTCAATACCTTGAGAACACCTATCTGATTTCGTCTCTTGCTGTCTTGTGGGATAGTTGAATGATCAGCTATATTTGGCCATACTTGTGAACTCCTGCTCTAAATCATCCACTATGTATGCTGATAAACTTGTCTATCATTCTACTTCTCTATTGTGTACTGAAGTATAAAGAATCTTCTCTTGAGATTAGAAACTCACTTATTCTCTTAAGACCTACTCGTGACTTTCTACACTAAGAAGTTACTACCCTTAGTCCTCATGTTTCCAGCACTGTCATACATTCTGTAGTTCTTTTTGCTGATGTCAAAGGGGGAGAGAAGTTTGCAATGTCTGCAATTTCAGTGAGAAGTTCTGCAATATCAGTGAGTCTTAGATTTGTCTTGAGCTTTGGGGGAGTCATGTTGCTTCGTGGAAGATATGGTTATGAGTTGTGGGGGAGATGAGAGTGTGTTGTAGGGATTGTATAATTCATCTGCATGTGCATGCCTTGAATTTACTTTGTTTGTTGCAGCTAATATAAATCTCTTGTTGAACCTTGATATTGCTTGATTCATAGTGTTGTCATCATCAAAAAGGGGGAGATTGTTGCATCCCTATGGTTTTGATGATGTCTCACACTATAAATCAACCTTCTATCTCCAGATTCATGCTGGTTCATCACCTAAGTGAGTTCAGTTCATATGCTGTTCCATTATTTCATCTATCTACACTGTTTGGTTAATATGGACAGTAGTGGGTCGACTCATCAGCAAGGGTGGGTCGACGCATCAGAGCATTGATAGCTTGGGCACAAAGTCTATACACCAGCTTGATCTATTTAGTCTGTACATTGGCATATCCTCTTCTAGTCTGTACATCGGGCACTTTCTAACTGAAGTCCATACACTGGTCTCAATACTCAAAGTCAGTTCACCTCAACCCTATACATCCTTCCAAGCTTCACGTCTATACACTGGCTGCTACATTCTCTTGATGTCTAAACACCCGATAGTGTAACTCTATACATCGCCCAGTGTCATGTTTGCATAGTCTGTAAATCGCCTGCTTTACACAATCAAAGTCTACACATTGCTTGTCAACAGGCTCGCACACACTAAAGTACATACATTGCACAAAGTCTGAACATTGCTTCAGAGATAGCTTCAACAAAGTCTATACATAGACTGGCAGTCTTCATGCTAAGTATATACATTCCTTGAGTCCAAGTCTGTACAGCGTCCGTTGTCTAGAATCCTTGAAGTCTGTACATTGGACTGCTTCTTTTGAAGTCTATACATTGGCTCGTTCACTTCTGTAAAGCATGTACATCAGACTGTGGCAAAGTCTATACATTCAGTTCCTTGGGCAAAGTCTACACATCGCTTAGTCTACACATTGCCTTCAGCCCAAGCATTCAAAGCCAAGTCTATACAACGCCAAGTCTGTACACTCCTCATCTGTTCCTACGCTTGGCCAAGTCCATACACTCAACATTTCCCTACGCTTTCCTGGCCAAGTCTGTACATCACTAAGTGTGTACATTGCATGCTGCTCAAACGGTCAAAGTCTTCAAAGTCTGTAGAGTGTCCATCTCAGCCAGCGTCTCATGCTGCGTCTTAGGCAAGTCTGTACATCGGCCTCATTCGTTCAAGTCTATAAAGACTGCCTTCACATCCAGAGTCTGTACATCGGTTCAACAGCTGATCGTCTCATACAGAACTTTCCAAGTCTGTACAGCCGAGTGTCTAATGCATCGTCTCACCCGGGCATAGTCTATACACTGGCTCAAGTTTGTTGAAGTCTATACATCAGCGTTGGGGTTCAAGTCAATACATTGCTCACCATCTTATTAAGAGCCTCACACTGGTTCCAAGTCTGTACACTGGTTAGACTTCGTGAAGTCTATACAGTGGCAAATGCTTTGTAATGTTTACACATTGATAAGGCCCGTTTGCATTGTTCATTACATGTCTATACACTGCCTTCACATGTGCTTGTTCATAAGTCTATACACTGCCATTCGTTTGCATTGATCATAAGTCTATACACTGCCATTCGTTTGCATTGTTCATATGTCTATACACTGCCTTCACATGCGCTTTATTCATTAAGTCTGTACACTCTCTCACGTTGTACACACTTAATCAGTTGAGGTTTCTGAAGTATATATATTCGTGTTAATAGCCTGAACTAACTAAGTATATACATTCCATCTGTCTGTCTGCAAGCGATTCAGGCTGATGATTGGGCACGTGAACCGAGGTTGGCACCTGGCACGTGATCCAAGACAACAGGCGCATGACACGTGGATGGCAACCTTGTCAGGATGCTGCCATGTGGTCGAAATTCAAATGATCTGGCAAAAAGTGCATGGGCGGGAACCTGGCAGCCACACGCCAATATCTGCTATAAATATAGAGCTTCATCCTTCAGTAGAAGCTTGATCGTGAAAAGAAAAGGCAGAAGCCATTGGTGAGAGTTTGCACGATCCAGAAAAGAAAAAGAGCAGAGAGTTCCAGATCTGAGAGGAGTTTGTTCGAGAGTTAGAGCAGTGTGTGTGGATTGATGAATTGCTTCATTTGAAGCTACATTTGTATTGGGTTTCAGAACCGATTTCTTCTTCATTGGTTTTTGTTTCTACTTTGTTTTCGTTTCATTTTGTTCATCCTTCTGATTTGAATTGGTTTCCCTCCGGTGTGTGGAGGAAGGGAGTATTACTCCAGTTTCCCTCTGAGTTGCAGAGGAAGAGAGATCGGTGATCTCTGGTGGTGTTAGTGACTGGTTGTCATTAACAGTTTCCCTCCAGTGTGTGGAGGAAGGGAGAGGATTCTCTGGTTGTGTTCTAGCTGGGAGCTAGAACAGGTTTCAAGTTCTGTGGGTAGCAGAACTTGGTTGAGGGATTTGTTTCCCTCGGTGTTCAAGCTGTGTGGCAGCATGTTGTTCGCAGACTGAGTCTGCATTGATCTAGCATTGTCTAGTGGAATCCTCACTCTAGTTGGAGTGAGGGGTGGATGTAGATTGCGGACTGCAATCGAACCACCTAAAAAACGAGTGCCTCCTCTGTGGTTTGCTATTGTTATCTACGCTCTTCATCTGCTTGTCTCTTTGCTTCCATGTGATCAGTTCATCATTCTCATTTATATTTCTCTGTGTACGGGTCAAGGAGGTGCGTTAGCAGTAGAATTTATTTTCCGCCTAAGTTTCTACAAATTGGGAGTGATCTATTCATCCCCCCCTTCTATATCACTCTTGCTGCGCTAACAATTGGTATCAGAGCAGGTTTACGCCATGTGGACGAACGGTCAAGGAAATGCTAGTGGTCCTAAAACCTTCATGGCCGAAGGTCAATCCATTAGTCGCCCTCCTTATTTCGATGGTAGTAACTATCTGTTTTGGAAGAACAGGATGGAAGTGTTCATCAGGGCTCAGAGTCATAAACTGTAGAGAGTAATCACGGTGGGGCCATATGATCTGCCACCAAACGAGGACGCTTGGACAGATGACCATGCCAAGATCTCATCACTCAACTGGACGGCGCTGAACATCATCCAGTGTGATGTTCTTCCAGAGGAATATGCCCGTATATCTGCATACAGAACTGCCAAGCGAATGTGGGATGAGCTGCAATTGATCTATGAAGGTATAGCTCAAGTGAAAGCCTCGAAGGTAAACCTCTACACTTCTAAGTATGAAATGTTTAAGATGAATGCAGATGAGAATATAACCGAAATATATGCCAGGTTGTCCTTGATCACTAACACACTTAAAGGGCTAGGGAAGGATCTTGCTGAGGCAGACATAGTCAGGAAAATCCTTAGATCTTTATCCCCGGCATGGCACACTAAGGCCATTGTGATTGAGGAGTCAAAAGATCTGACTATCTTGACTGTGAATGAACTCATAGGATCTCTTATGACTTATGAGATGAATTTCAAAGGAGGTGGAGAAGGAAGTGAGAGGAAGGGTAAGAATGTGGCTGTAAGGGCATCCCGCAACAAGGGTAGCAACAGTGGGATCAGCAGCAGTAGCCCCGAGTCTGAGTCCGAGCTTGAAGGTCTTTCAAATCTCGACCAGGAGGAGCAGGCAATGCTCACTAGACAGTTCAGAAAATTTTTGAAGAAAAAGGGAAAGACCTTTAGGAAGAAGAAGCCACACTCTTTCAACAAGAGTGCTGAATTTACTAGTTACAGGGATAGAAATCCGAAGAGACTGACTTGTTTTAATTGTAACAAACAGGGACATATGAAAGGCGAATGCCCAGACCACCAGAAGAAGGGTCCCTATCTTCAGAAGAAAAACATAAAGGTGTAGAAGAAGAAGAAGCCACAGGCGATGGTCTGCACATGGAGCGAGGAAGAAGAAGACCCCGAAGACGCTTCCTCAGAAGAATATGAAGATGGAATTTGCCTCATGGAAAACAGTGAAGAGGAGGTAATAAACGTTTTTAAAAATTTCTCAATTGATGACTGGGAGGATGCTTATGGTGACTTGCTAGATAAATTTAATTCTCTTAGCAAAGAGCACAGAGTTCTGAAAAGAAAATTTAACACAAATGTTGAAGAACAAACTCTGGTCTGTGAGGAAAATGAGAAGCTAAAAGAACAACTAGAAGAAATGACCTCACTAAGGAAAGAAAATGATAAGCTCAAGGAAGAAACTCAAGAAAGTCAAAAATAGCTCAATGAATTCAAAACTAAAATTGAAGAAAGCATGAATGAAATTAGAGTGAATTCAGAGAAATATGAAGCTGTGAAGAAAGTAAATGTTGAACTCCTAAAAAATTCTGAGTCCCTTCAAAAGGAGCTGGAAGACAAACAGAAAGTCTTAGAAAAGTTTGTCCAAGGAAAGACTAGCTTAGATGCTATACTAGGGACTAGGGTCAATTTCAATAAGGAAGGTCTAGGCTATGACCCAACCAACAAGAGACCCTTGCAATTCAAGACCATCACCTTCTGCCCAGAGAAGGGAAAAGAAAAGCTGGACACACCATCCAGCTCAAACAGCTCTAAGGAAATTCAAAGTCCTAAAGAGAACACAAAAACCAGTACTGGAGAACCATTTAAGATGGGAATGAATTTTATGAAGAATAACACTAAGCCCACTCACCAGAACACAAATGGTAGATGGACCAAGAAAGTAAATCAGAATAAGAGCTGGAATTACAACAATCAGATGGGTCCAAACAGGACCTACTGGAGAAATAACTTTCATGGTCAAAGATATGCTAATCAACAAGCATACAGGAAATTTCCTAGGAATAGGAAGACTAATGAATGGAATAGAACTCACTTCTCCAGTTCAGCTGGATTCAACTTTAATAATTCAGAAAGAAAGGTGCCAGAGAAAACCATGCTGAAGCAAATCTGGATACCTAAACACTTGATCAGAGATTTGAACAATGTCTTTGGACCCAACTTATCTTGGGTTCCAAATCACTCTCCTTGATGTATTTGTGTAGGTCGGCCTGGCAGCTGAAGACAACAAGTGGTACCTCGACAGTGGCTGCTCCAGGCATATGACAGGAGACCGATCCAAGTTTAGCAATATAGAGATGAAACCAGGGGGTCTGGTCAAGTTTGGAGGAAAGAACAAAGGTAAAATAATTGGAGTTGGTACAGTAGGTAAGTCTTCCACAAACTCCATTGAAAAAGTCTTACTTGTGGAAGGGCTTCAACACAACCTAATTAGCATAAGTCAGTTATGTGACAGGGGTCACAGGGTTGTATTTGATGATAGTTCATGCAAAATCCTTGAAACAAATTCTGACATGGTTAAATTTGTAGCCAACAGGATTAATAATGTCTACATTGTAGACTTAGATGAGAAATCTGAATCTACTATTTGCTTATCTGCCAATTCTGAAAATGATGCCTTTGAATGGCATAGACGTCTAGGTCATGCTAGCTTTTCAACTTTAAATAAATTGGTCAAGCATGATTTAGTTAGAGGCATGCCTAGAATTAAATTCAACTCAATATCAAAAGCATGTGATGCCTGTGCTCTAGGCAAACAGACCAGAAATTCTTTAAATTAAGATCTGAGCCATTGTCTTCTAGACCAATGGAACTTCTTCATATGGACCTTTTCGGTCCAACTAGAACTCAGAGTCTTAATGGAAACAGGTTTGGCTATGTCATCATAGATGACTTCTCTAGATATTCATGGATATTTTTCTTAACAAATAAGAGTGATGCATTTCAAAAGTTTAATCTATTTTTCAATAAGGTCAAACAAGAAGGGAAGTACAAAGTTAGTTCTATTCAATCTGACCATGGAGGTGAGTTTGAAAACTCCATGTTTACTGATCTTTATGACAAAGAATGACTAACTCACAGGTTTTCTTCTCCCAGGACACCTGAACAAAATGGGATTGTGGAGAGAAGAAATAGAACAGTGGTGGAGATGGCCCGAACCATGTTGATTGAAAGTAAATTACCTAGAAGGTATTGGGCAGAAGCGGCCAATACTGCAACCTACATAATCAACAGGGCCATGGTAAGACCCATACACAAGAAAACACCCTATGAGCTTCTAAAAGGTAAGAAACCAAACTTGTTTTATTTCAGAATTTTTGGAGCAAAATGTTTTATTCATAACAATGATAAGAAAGATTTAGACAAGTTTGAAGCCAAAAGTTCACCTGGAATATTCTTGGGTTACTCTGAAGTGTCAAGGGCATATAGGGTATTTAACATATCAGATCAGAAAGTGGAAGAGTCTCCACACATCCTTTTTAGTGAAAAGAAAGATGTTTCTAATGTTAAAATCTTGACAGGGATTCCAATCATGGTGGAATTTTCTAGAAGACCAACAGGAAGAAGAGAAGACTTAGCCGAGTGGAGAAACAAATTCCCCAAATCAGGAAGGTCCAAGAGAAACAGGTGAGTCTTCAATAAATATCAGATTTCTTAAAGACCATCCTTTAGATAAAGTCATAGGCAATCCTAAAGATCCTCTTCGGACTAGGTCTCATTTTAGAAATGTGAATAATGATGACTTAATTGCATTAGTCTCACAAATTGAACCCAAAACAGTAGAAGAGGCCTTAGCTGATCAAGCTTGGGTCAATGCTATGAGTGAGGAATTAGGTCAGTTTGAAAGGAATAATGTCTGGGAGCTTGTCCCAAGACCAGATGGTATAAATATCATAGGAACCAAGTGGGTGTTCAAAAATAAGATGAATGAAGATGGAATCATCTCGAGGAATAAGGCCAGATTTAGTAGCCAAAGGCTACTGTCAGGAATTTGGTGTAGACTTTGATGAATCCTATGCACATATTGCTAGTATGGAAGCTATAAGATTGTTGCTTGCCTTTGCATGCTCAAAGAATATAAAACTCCAACAAATGGATGTTAAAAGTGCCTTTTTAAATGGAGTCATTAAGGAAGAAGTTTTTGTTGAACAACCTCCTGGATTTCAATATTCTCCTCAACCTAACCAAGTTTTCAGGTTAAACAAAGCCTTGTATGGTCTAAAGCAGGCTCCAAGAGCTTGGTATGAAAGATTGTCTGAATTTCTGATCAGCAAGGGCTACAAAAGAGGTAAAGTTGATCAAACTTTATTTACCAAGGGCATAAATAAAGATCTAATCATAGTTCAGGTATATGTAGATGACATTGTATTTGGATCAACTAAGCATGAACTATGTGATGAATTTTCTACCATGATGTCTGCTGAATTTCAAATGAGCTTGGTTGGTGAACTAAAATATTTTCTTGGATTACAGGTACAGCAGCTAGAAGATGGGTGCTTCATCAACCAAACCAAATACACATTGGAACTGTTCAAAAGGTTTGGCATGGAAAACTTAAAGCACATTACTACACCCATGGGCACCAATGCCTCATTGGATGCAGATGAGACAGGTAAAGAAGTAAATGCCAAACTTTATCGAGGTATGATTGGATCACTTCTTTACTTGACAGCCTCTAGAGCAGATATACAATTCAGTGTAGGAATGTGTGCAAGGTAACAATCTAGACCTACTGAATTACATTTAGCTGCAGTTAAAAGAATCTTCAGATATTTGTCAGCTACTTATTCTCTTGGTTTATGGTTTCCTGCATCTCACACATTTAACTTAGTAGCATACACAGATGCTGATTATGCAGGCTGTAAACTAGACAGGAAAAGCACTAGTGGCCATTGTGAATTCTTGGGTGGGTGTTTAGTGTCTTGGGGCTCCAAGAAATAACATTCTGTGGCCCTCTCCACTGCAGAAGCTGAATATGTGGCTGTAGGGAGCTGTGAAACACAAGTAATATGGATTAAACACCAGCTTCAGGACTACCAAGTAGACCTGGGGTGCACACCAATTTACTGTGATAATACTAGTGCCATCAATCTTGCTAAAAATCCTGTTTTGCATTCACGAACCAAACACATAGAGATAAGACATAATTTTATAAGAGATGAGGTGTCTAAGAATAATTTTGAACTAATTCATGTAGGCACAGATAATCAGATTGCTGACATATTCACAAAACCTCTGGATAATAAAAAATTCACAACATTGAGAAGAGAATTAGGCTAATACAAATTGTCTTAATTATGAAGCATGTTCTTGTTGTAAGAGGGAGTTGTGTTTGTCTGATGTTTAGCCTTCTTTCATGCTGGTTTAAGGGGGAGTTCAGAATGCTTAATGGTTAGCTTTCAGGAATACTCTGAGTAAGGGGAAGCCTTGAGTTTATGCTGGAATGTTTTATTGAGGAATGCTATATCTAAGGGGGAGCTAAGTTGTGATGTGAGAAGAGAAGTTCTTTGACAGATTCAAAAGGACTGTCCAGATGTGTAACTTTGCTGGTCTTGCATGACTGATCTAGAGTGGTTCTCTCAGACAGTAGAGTGTCACTTATCTCTTAAGTCTATAAGTCAGTGACTCTAATCTCCAGATTAGAATCTTTCCTTTAGTACTTCTTCAGAGATCTGGACTAATTGCATAAAGTATATCTTCCTACATTGTCATTGATTCTGGTTCAGGCCAAAAACTTGTATGTCTTGTTATCTGACCCAATCAACTTGAAATCTAGACTTCAAGACTCAATTCAAGAAATAGTCCTTTTTGGTATTGTTTTCAATCATTCTATCTCTTTAACTCAAGGGCTTAACTGAACAAAAATGTTCTATTTTGATCACTGAGAAACTGGGAGCTTCATCAATGAAATGAATATTTCTCCCATGTCATGAGGTGTCAAATGCTTAAAATGAATGAAAAGACATGACAGAGCAATGGTGGCTTGCTGGTGAGTAACTGGGGACTCTGGCCTCTAATCAAGGTGTTTCCTCATGTCAAAAGCCACAGTTACTATCTCTGTTCCCTAATATAAAAAAAAGGGGGGGGGAAAGTGATGAGGTACTCACTCTGAGTAACTGGGGATTCAGGCCTCTAATCAAGTTGTCTCTCTAATGTCAAAGGAGTGAACTATCAACTTACTCATTAATCTTCTTGAAAATCATCTCCAACAAAAAAAAAAATCCTTGTTGTTATGCAACTAATGGATTGCTTGTCCTCAATACCTTGAGAACACCTATCTGATTTCGTCTCTTGCTGTCTTGTGGGATAGTTGAATGATCAGCTATATTTGGCCATACTTGTGAACTCCTGCTCTAAATCATCCACTATGTATGCTGATAAACTTGTCTATCATTCTACTTCTCTATTGTGTACTGAAGTATAAAGAATCTTCTCTTGAGATTAGAAACTCACTTATTCTCTTAAGACCTACTCGTGACTTTCTGCACTAAGAAGTTACTACCCTTAGTCCTCATGTTTCCAGCACTGTCGTACATTCTGTAGTTCTTTTTGCTGATGTCAAAGGGGGAGAGAAGTTTGCAATGTCTGCAATTTCAGTGAGAAGTTCTACAATATCAGTGAGTCTTGGATTTGTCTTGAGCTTTGGGGGAGTCATGTTGCTTCGTGGAAGATATGGTTATGAGTTGTGGGGGAGATGAGAGTGTGTTGTAGGGATTGTATAATTCATCTGCATGTGCATGCCTTGAATTTACTTTGTTTGTTGCAGCTGATATAAATCTCTTGTTGAACCTTGATATTGCTTGATTCATAGTGTTGTCATCATCAAAAAGGGGGAGATTATTGCATCCCTATGGTTTTGATGATGTCTCACACTATAAATCAACCTTCTATCTCCAGATTCATGCTGGTTCATCACCTAAGTGAGTTCAGTTCATATGCTGTTCCATTATTTCATCTATCTACACTGTTTGGTTAATATGGACAGTAGTGGGTCGACTCATCAGCAAGGGTGGGTCGACGCATCAGAGCATTGATAGCTTGGGCACAAAGTCTATACACCAGCTTGATCTATTTAGTCTATACATTGGCATATCCTCTTCTAGTCTGTACATCGGGCACTTTCTAACTGAAGTCCATACACTGGTCTCAATACTCAAAGTCAGTTCACCTCAACCCTATACATCCTTCCAAGCTTCACGTCTATACACTGGCTGCTGCATTCTCTTGATGTCTAAACACCCGATAGTGTAAGTCTATACATCGCCCAGTGTCATGTTTGCATAGTCTGTAAATCGCCTGCTTTACACAATCAAAGTCTACACATTGCTTGTCAACAGGCTCGCACACACTAAAGTACATACATTGCACAAAGTCTGAACATTACTTCAGAGATAGCTTCAACAAAGTCTATACATAGACTGGCAGTCTTCATGCTAAGTATATACATTCCTTGAGTCCAAGTCTGTACAGCGTCCGTTGTCTAGAATCCTTGAAGTCTGTACATCGGACTGCTTCTTTTGAAGTCTATACATTGGCTCGTTCACTTCTGCAAAGCATGTACATCAGACTGTGGCAAAGTCTATACATTCGGTTCCTTGGGCAAAGTCTACACATCGCTTAGTCTGCACATTGCCTTCAGCCCAAGCATTCAAAGCCAAGTCTATACAACGCCAAGTCTGTACACTACTCATCTGTTCCTACGCTTGGCCAAGTCCATACACTCAACATTTCCCTACGCTTTCCTGGCCAAGTCTGTACATCACTAAGTGTGTACATTGCATGCTGCTCAAACGTTCAAAGTCTTCAAAGTCTGTACAGCGTCCGTCTCAGCCAGCGTCTCATGCTGCGTCTTAGGCAAGTCTGTACATCGGCCTCATTCGTTCAAGTCTATACAGACTGCCTTCACATCCAGAGTCTATACATCGGTTCAACAGCCGATCGTCTCATACAGAACTTTCCAAGTCTGTACAGCCGAGTGTCTAATGCATCGTCTCACCCTGGCATAGTCTATACACTGGCTCAAGTTTGTTGAAGTCTATACATCACCGTTGGGGTTCAAGTCAATACATTGCTCACCGTCTTATTAAGAGCCTCACACTGGTTCCAAGTCTGTACACTGGTTAGGCTTCGTGAAGTCTATACAGTGGCAGATGCTTTGTAATGTTTACACATTGATAAGGCCCGTTTGCATTGTTCATTACATGTCTATACACTGCCTTCACATGCGCTTGTGCATAAGTCTATACATTGCCATTTGTTTGCATTGATCATAAGTCTATACACTGCCATTCGTTTGCATTGTTCATATGTTTATACACTGCCTTCACATGCGCTTTATTCATTAAGTCTGTACACTCTCACACGTTGTATACACTTAATCAGTTGATGTTTCTGAAGTATATATATTCGTGTTAATAGCCTGAACTAACTAAGTATATACATTCCATCTGTCTGTCTGCAGGCGATTCAGGCTGATGATTGGGCACGTGAACTGAGGTTGGCACCTGGCACGTGATCCAAGACAATAGGCGCATGACACGTGGATGGCAACCTTGTCAGGATACTGCCATGTGGTCGAAATTCAAATGATCTGGCAAAAAGTGCATGGGCGGGAACCTGGCAGCCACACGCCAATATCTGCTATAAATATAGAGCTTCATCCTTCAGTAGAAGCTTGATCGTGAAAAGAAAAAGCAGAAGCCATTGGTGAGAGTTTGCACGATCCAGAAAAGAAAAAGAGCAGAGAGTTCCAGATCTGAGAGGAGTTTGTTCGAGAGTTAGAGCAGTGTGTGTGGATTGATGAATTGCTTCATTTGAAGCTACATTTGTATTGGGTTTCAGAACCGATTTCTTCTTCATTGGTTTTTGTTTCTACTTTGTTTTCGTTTCATTTTGTTCATCCTTCTGATTTGAATTGGTTTCCCTCCGGTGTGTGGAGGAAGGGAGTATTACTCCAGTTTCCCTCTGAGTTATAGAGGAAGAGAGATCGGTGATCTCTGGTGGTGTTAGTGACTGGTTGTCATTAACAGTTTCCCTCCGGTGTGTGGAGGAAGGGAGAGGATTCTCTGGTTGTGTTCTAGCTGGGAGCTAGAACAGGTTTCAAGTTCTGTGGGTAGCAGAACTTGGTTGAGGGATTTGTTTCCCTTGGTGTTCAAGCTGTGTGGCAGCATGTTGTTCGCAGACTGAGTCTGCATTGATCTAGCATTGTCTAGTGGAATCCTCACTCTAGTTGGAGTGAGGGGTGGATGTAGATTGCGGACTGCAATCGAACCACCTAAAAAACCGAGTGCCTCCTGTGTGGTTTGCTATTGTTATCTGCGCTCTTCATCTGCTTATCTCTTTGCTTCCATGTGATCAGTTCTTCATTCTCATTTACATTTCTCTGTGTACGGGTCAAGGAGGTGCGTTAGCAGTAGAATTTATTTTCCGCCTAAGTTTCTACAAATTGGGAGTGATCTATTCATCCCCCCCTTCTATATCACTCTTGCTGCGCTAACACTCCCCAAGCCAGCCATACCCTTGGAAACCTCCGGGTCCATCCTCGGACCCTCACCCCAACGCCGGTCCACCTACGGACCCGAGTGTGCCAAATGCGAGTGAGTCCGCTTGTGTGACAGTGCCGTGTCCACTGCATTGCTTGCAATATAGGTCTTAGGTTGTGTCACATCACATGTCTTTCTTCATGAAGGAGACGGTGGTTGTAAAGGCTTCATAGGCTGCCGCCTTCATTTCCGTGACGTGCGCTTCGTAAGCTTCTGGCTCTTGGAGTATCTTGATGAGAGTTTCTCTTAGCTCTTTACTCCAAGCGATGGCTTCCTAGATTATAATGCTACGGGGAAGCGCTTCATTTGGTGGAGGACCTTCCGGTCGGCTCGAGCACGAGCATCCTCCAAGGAGGGTAGTATGTTGGACTGAGCATTCTGCGAGCTACTGTGCTGCTTCCCATCGGGAAGCTGCACTGCCTTGCCTTTACCGTTGGGATAAGACTGACCCTGATCGCCGATGGACTCCTGGAATAGGGGTGCCAAGGATGACTCTTCTAGGGATAACTGGCGAGCTAGCCCGTCCTTTCCTGACGGTCCCACTTGTTCCACAGAAGTAGCCTAAGCTGGTGTAGAGACCGGGAGGCCGGCGGGAACCTCTTCTATACCGACAGGATCGAAGATGTCGGGTCCATTCAAAATTTCTACCTCCGAGATGGGGGCAGGTTCCTCTCCTCGAAAGAGGATGATTCGCTCTGGATCGAAGGTGCACGGGGAGAGGGGTAACTCAGGAGTTCTCCCGCGGCCTCTACCGCATCCCTGGCCATGACCTCGGCCGCGGACGGTGTGTTCTGGAGCTGGCTGTAGCCCAAGCGGGGTAGTGGTTCTTTGTCTGGTTCGGGAGGCCACTGGCTCGCCTCGCCGAGAAGCGTTGATATCATCAGGAGGTGGGATGGCTACCATGTTGCAGGTGCATCCTCGAAGCATCTCTTCTAGCTGCTCTGTTATGATCTCCTTGTCCTTATAGCACAAGGAGAGCTCATCCGGGATCAGGAGTCTTTCGCCGTTCTTGAGCTTTTGGATCATCTCTTGGACCCAATTTCTGAGGCGGGCTTGTTTCTGCATTTCTTCCCACGAGATATAGCTGTCGAGTGGGAGAGCCCCGGTAGGACGAGGAGGAACGTATTCCTCTAGGTCATCAATGAGCCACTGGAGCCTCTGGAGAGGCATTGGCTCAGCTGGTAATTCTAGGGTGGCTGCTTGTTCAGCTTGTTTCTTGAGCCACCTTATAAGGTTCTTCCTCCTATTTTTCTTTCGTCTCTTGGTGATAGCTGCCTCCAAGGGAGTAGGAGGGAGAGGTGCTGGGGCCAGAGTTGATAAATTCCTAGGAGGGTATCCCCAGGCTAGTGCCTTGGTGGGGCGAGGTCGATGACTCTTCTTCGCCTGGATTTAAATCCAGACGCCTTCCGCTTGTTGTATCTGGAAGGTGGCGTTAATCGCGTACTCGATTACCTCGAGCGACAACTCCTGGTATGCTGGGATATTGGGACTTGCGTCCGAAGACATGTGCATGGTTTGGTGCCTTACCCATGGTGGCGGAAGAGCCTACGGGGAATCGTCAGGCTGGTGCTGGCGTCTGAAGACGTGTGTGCGGTTTGGTACCTTAGCCGCGGTGGCGACAACTTTTGTCGAGAAGCAGACTGAGGGATGTGCTTGTTATCATGCTCCTTAGCCTTGCCCTTGTGATCAGGCTGAGGGCCGGGTCTAGCGATAATCAACGGCGTCCCAAGATATTGTTGCTCTGGGCAGTTACCCCGACTCTGTGGACTAACCGAGCCTTGTAGCGGTAGGCCCGCCAGTTGAATCGAAGCTGCTAAAGACTCCAAAGATGTCTTCTTTGTACTTCGGATTGTGTCAGAGGGTAGGCGGGGAGGACCCAACGGCCCATCAGTTGAGGGAGTGTGACACGGTTGGATCGGGACCTCAGCCTGCTTTTGCTTTCCCTTCCTATCCACAGACGCTGGAGATGGAGATAGGATGGGGGGAGGACGAGGGAGAGCTGAGGAGCCCGTCGTCATCTCACCCACTAGAACGTCCTCTTGGCCAAGAAGGACCCAGAGGAGCCTGTTGGTGTCTTCTTCGGAGAAAAGGAGAGATTTTAGCTCTCTCCATGGCCGCCACTGCACAGCCGAAGTGGCTGGGGGTGGCTGGTCGGATGTTGGTGTCTGGGAGCCCAAAGGGGCTAGAGAAGCAGGGGAATGGATGATGTTGACCGAGAAGTTGCTCGGCTCCATCTCTTGACTGGTACCCCGCTGTCTACGCCTTCGTAATCACTCGAGCGCTTCTTGGTAGTAGACCCGGAACTCGAGCCATTCTGGAGGATGCTGGTAAGGCAGTCCGTGCCCATTTTCTTGAGGGGATTCTGGCCGCTCGGGCGCATCCCTGGCGATGCTCAGGGTTTCTTCGACAACTCGTCGAAGTCTTACAAGTGACATGGAATTCCCTTCCGCATCAATTAGCTCCCATTGGATTTATTCCTGGATGAGGTATTGAACTTCCTCACAGGACTCGATCGGGTGGCAGATTCTAGAATGGAAGGGGCAGTATTGGGGGTGACTGAGGTCCCAATGGGTGTAGTCTGCCGGCGAGTCGCGCGGCATGATTTGCCCCTTCTTGACTGTTGACAAGTTTTTCTTTCCCGCCTTCCAACTCAAAAGTAAATGGTCCAAAATAAAGGGAAAGGAACTAAAAGGGGGAAATGGCAACTAATGAACTACTCATGCATAAAAGAATGATGTGATCGCCACCAAGATGCGTAGCACAACGAAGGAGTACCACGTACCTTGGAAAGGGGAGAGGAAAGTGAAGACACTCGCTAATAATGCATCGCTGGAATAGGTTGAACACGATCCTATGGACACCGCCTAAAGAAGTGGACAGCCGGACGACAGGCCGCGCAACATTGGAGAGCAGCGCGGGAAGAAGACCTGGCTGGCGTATTAAAACGGTCTGCAACGGGCCGCTAGCAGGAATCAAACAGCCCTAGAAAGACTGCTCACCCTGTCAAACGGACGGAGGAAGACCGCACAACAACTCCAGATCCCCAACTTGTGGAGCTTATTCCTCCACCCCTTCCGGCTGGCCAGAGGGGATGGGCCACGTGCTTAGCTTCTATTGACCTGCAAAACACAGTGAACAACCAAAAATGAAACCTAGATTAGCCCATGGACGTGCAATATCTATAGAATAAATGAAAGGACTAAACTCATAATTGAATGGGGAGTACCTGGGGGTAGGGGTTTTAACCCCTAAAGGGCATAGAAACCATAGGAGGGGTGATAGAATGAAGATGACAATGAAAAAATGTGGATGAAAGAGGAAAGAAAATGAGCATGTAAGGGATGAGAGAATGACTTAGACACTTAGACCAAAATGCAAAATAAACACTACTCCCTGAACCGGAGGTTCAAATGGATGTAGAGAGCCTTCCTCCCTGACTATGGTTCGCTCAAGAATTCGGCAGCACTTCATCGCGAACGCTAGATCTCCCCTCTTTCAAGCTTGGACTAAGGGCACCATTTATAGACCCCTGAAAGTCCACTCAAATTTGAGGATTTTCCCACGATAATTAGGCCGAGATTATGAAGGATAAATCAAAGATAATACTCCCAGCTTTCGCTAGGATCAAACGGCATCGAATTTGGTTGAGAATCCGCGAGAAAATTGAGGATAAAGCAGCTCATTCAACCACGGATGGAGAAAGAAAAACCAACCAACCCAAGGATCTCGGCAGTATACGCGGTCTATCGATGGGCCGCCCAACCATATAAACGATCAACTTCTAGACCGCCTATATGTGTCGGTGGTAAATGGAAAATAAGATAAACAAACCATTTATCCCAAAGAACTGACCGAATGATACGGCGTAGGACTCTCAGGATATAAACGGCCCACCTATCGACCGCTCCAAAATCCACACGGCCCAGTGATAGACCGCGTACCAGATGTCGGTGACAAATCAATAAACATGAGATAAATAAATAATTATCTGAAAAAAACATCCTGTTTAGGACTCTGGCCAATAAACGGTCCAATGATGAACCGCCCAACAATTATAAACGGTCTAAGGTGAGACCGTCCACAAGAGTGTCGGTGGAAAATGAATATAGAAAGATAAATGTTTATTTATCCAAAGATCGAGTCACAAACGGTCTATCAATGGACCGCCCATTCACTGAACGGTCTATCGCTAGACTACTTGATTAAATGAAGGTCGACACCAAAATAGGTGAGGTCAACACTAGCGAGGAGTAACATCGATGCGAGTGAAGACAAGGTCGACGCTAGTTAACGAAATGGTCTTCCAAGGACTGCTCAATCAGACAAACGGTCTATTGCTAGACCGCCTTTATGCCGGGTGGTGGAAATTAATAAAAATGGGTAAATAATCTTACTCACCCCAAAGATCAAATGAAATGAAGGCCCATTAAGCCCGAATTTGAGAGCAAACTTAGTCAAGGAGGAAGTAACCACAAAATAGGCCCAAAGACATGCCTGAAAATGGCCCAATGAGTAATGGACAACTCGAGGCATCAAAAATAAAGGTAAAAAGAATGACTCAACTCATAGGCAAAAATGGGTGTCAATAGATGCCCCTCCTTAACATCCTCTTTGCAGGGGAGCGAGCGGAGGTGAAGCGAAAGCGAAATGAAACATGGAGATGAAGCGAAAATGAAGCGGAGTGGACTGAAAGTGAACGTTAAGGTAAAATACACCCATTTTCACCAATGAGCGATAGGAATCTCCTGGAAAACTCTGAACCAAAACGCAAGGAATGATCGGACCAAAACGACACCAGTCTGGAGAAACTAACTAAATAAAAGGAGAAGAAACGAGCAACCTCATCAGGGGACACAATCCACAACCAACGAGGGAATCGAAACAAGCAGTAAAAGTAAAGAAGCAGACTAAAACCTCCAGACGGGGACCCTTAGTCAATCAAGCCAGGTGAACAGATCAGAGAAAACCTTCCAACTCTGAGTGGAATAGTTTCTCTTACCCAAAACCACGAACGCACAATCATCCATCACTTAATGAGACACTTTCAGATAAGCCATGGGTCATGAATGCTCAAAAGATGCACATGATGCATGTTGGGCTAAAATAAAAGAAATCATTAAAACGAATGCATGAAAGCCATAAAATAGAAAATACTCGAGAATACTATTGCTAGACCGGGGCAATCAAGGTCAGGATACTGTCTGCAACCACGATGTGCAACATAGAACTGTCGTCCCCCAATTTTCCCAACCTAACAGCCTATTCGCTGATTAAGCACGTGAACCTAGATCATCATCATTTTTGTTATAGGGGAACGTTAGATCCCGTAACACGTGAATGACCAGCCAGTTCTCGAGATAATATAGCATAATACCATATAGTAATGCATTAAGGGATGCAGGGATCAAGATACTTACCTGACTTACATGTCCAGTAGTGGAAGTGAGGTAATGCTGCAAGAGAATCATGAACATGGTTTTGCAATTGATATATCATGAAACTAAGCCAATTGAGCCAAAAAATTATTAACTTAAGCACATAATGCTTCGGAGACAAAACCCAAAAGGTCATTTAATACTTCAACACATACACGGTCTAGATCAGACCGCTAGAGATTATACACGGTCCATAAAGGACCGCCCAGTCCGTGAGAATTTGAATCACAATCGTAACGAATAAATAGCCATATGGGAGACCGCCCAACCACATAAATGGTCTATCGCTAGACCGCGTTTAAATCGTCGGTTTCAAAAAAAAATAAACCGACCCTTCATCGCCTTCCTCCTCAACCCCTCATTCCCTATCTCCCGTAACCGACGGAGACCACCACCCCCACGTTCTCCACTCTCACCATCGAAGCCTTCCCTTCTCCATTTCCCACTCTCACACACTCCACACCCTAGCCTTCCCGCCATCTATGTGGTTCAAGAAACAATTCTTACGGCGCCAAGCTCATCGGAGGATGACCGGAGGAGACGCTTCATTACCGCCGCCACCACCGGCGGAACCCATAGAGGCGGCACCACAACCGGCAGAGGTGGAGGGAGAAGGCCCTCCCACGGCCATTGAAGCGGTGGAGGTTGTTCCACCGGTGAAAGAGGTCACGATGGCGACCCAGACGCCAGCCAAGGAGCCACGCCCCTCTGAGGTAGGCCACGGCCAAAACCCACTCATGGATGATTTTTAGCGAATGCATGTTAGGCTAGGAGGGTTGGAAGGGGCATACGACCCCTGTAGGATCGGTTGGGAAGCCAGCCCGGCCACCACTGTCGGTGGGGATGGGTTTGAACGCCGTCAGGCACGGCAATCTAAACGCGGTCTTACAGTGATCGCCTAACCGAACTACACGGTTCACATAGAACCGTCGGGGCCTAGGATGGTCCATGGGTGGCCGCTCCGATGGAACCCAACAGTCAAGGTGAAACGGTCTAAGGGAAGACCGCTGAGGACATAGATGGCCCTTTTCAGACCATTCCAATGCTGGAACGTTGAGAACCCAAGTGGTCTTCAACAGGCCGCCCAGTGAGCAAATGGTCACAGGTTCGACCGCGTGGACCCAGATCGAGGGATTGAAGGTATGCAAAAAAATGGTCAGATGTGGACCGTTGGTAACATAAGCGGCCAGAGACCTGCCGTGACCAGGACATGCACTAGAAGAATTAAACAGTCCAAAGTGGTCCGTCTAGATAAGTGAACGGTTAATGGGAGACCGTGGACCTTAGCTCAGTGAAGGATTGATACGCACAGCGGAAAGTGAGATTGTAACACCCCGGTTTTTAAAATCTGAAATTTAATTGAAATAGTGAATTTTTAATTTAGATAAATGAATTTCGAAAATTAATATTATATTCCTCAGTGAATAGTGCTAGTGTAATTTTGACTTTCTTACAAAAATCTAGAAAAATAGTAAATTGATAGAGAATGATTTATGAAACAACTTTACCTTCTTGAGTTTTATCAGTAAAAATCTGTAATTAGATCTATTTATCGTTTAAGTGAGTTCCATTAAATAATATTTTATTCCTTGGAATAGTACCATCAAAAATTCTTCTACGTGATAAAAATCCATAAAAATGGTAATTAGGTTTCTGGAAATGTATGTAACAAATTTGTCTTCTGGGATTAACCCAGTAAAAATCCGTAGCAAGATCTATTTAATGTTTTAAGTGAAAAATCCACACTTTTCAACCTTTACCTAACCTTGACTTCAAACACAAAATTCGACCTTAATACTCAACCATTTGATCTGAAATTGGTGTCAAATTAAAGGCCATGATCTTAACTTCAATAGTCCTCTAAAAATTGCTCGAAACCCTAACCCTAATTGAGGCAGCTGGTCGAGTTTTGACTTGGTCTTGCTTGGCGGCGCCTTGTCCAACACGCCTCTTGTGGCGTCGATTCCTCTCACCACAGATAATCCCAGAACGTGTATAAACTATGAAAATGAAGCCCTTCCAGTCTATTCTCATTTGGTAGCCACGGTAGTCGCTGAAGTTTTTAGATCTGGGAGATATCTCGCGTTGAGTGCGTGGGTGTCGGCTTCCTTCTTTCTTTCTTCCTCCTTTGTTCTTCCTTGTTCTTCATCAAATTGAGGTAGGTTCTCTCGAGCTCAAACATCAAGTAATATATAAAAATGTTCAGCATGAAGTCCTCTTTCTTTTGATATATAAAGCCCCAAATATCATGTAGTATCCTTCGAGTATTTTAAGGTTTAGTAGAAGCATGTTAGAAGCATGTTAAATTAGGGTTAACTTTGTTCCTTCTTCGATTTAGTTCTGATTTCAGAACGTAAATATGAAATTGATCCATGCATCTTGTAGAGTTTTTCGTGCTCTTTCCATTGATTATAAAAGCCCTAATTTCCATTCAACCTGTCTAGAGAATTTCTGTTCGGAGTAACAGCATGTCTAGACCTAGCTTTCGGTGTGTTCTTCCGAGTTGATTTCTAATTTCGAGTTACCAATCGTAATCCTCATGTACCATATCTTGTATGGTTGGATTCAGCATCGGAGTGGCTTTCTTTTGACATAAGAAGCCCCAAATTGTGTTCTGTATACTGAGAGAATTTTACGTTTTAGTCACAGTATGTCAGAATTAGGGTTTCCCATGTCTTGCCTTAATAACTCTCAATTTCAGCGAGATATTTTGCAATTGGCCTTACTGTTAGATAGTACTCTCTGTTAGCTTTCCAACGGTACCAAAAGCCCCTTATTTGGAGTCCATTTCCTTGAGTTATAAGAGTTTTAGTGCAACCCTATCAAACCTTGGCTTCCCGACGTTCATCGGACGCGGCAGGGATGACCGGAATCGACCCAGGGATGGACGGTCTTACGATAGACCGCACATCTCTATTGACCACTTTTGACCCTGGCATGGCCTGAGATAAACGGTTGTTCAATAAACCACACATCCCAGGATGAACGGTTCCAAACTAACCACATATCTAGATATAAGGTCCGAAATCAACCGCACAAGTTAAACGGTCTGAAAGTAACCACATAACGGGCAGGCCAGGGAGGATGGTGTTGATTTGTTTTTTAATTAGATTAGATTCCTATCCCGCCCCTTTTAAATACATACATGCATAAACATGTGAATGAAGGACAAGGGGATGAAAGGATGGAAATACTAACCGTGATCGCCCCCAAGGATTAACAACGCCAAAGGATGAAGAAAGGAGTGCAACGGCGCCGTGTACCTTGGAACTTAAAGACTTGATCGCGCTTAAGAACGGGATGCGGGGAATGGTGTGGGATCGACCTCCTCTCCTTCCAGCCGGCTAGAGGAAGAGGGCCTCACGTGGTGTTCATGCTCTCCTGCAAAACAAAGCCAAAACAAGGATAAAAAACCCATTAGAACATGCATGTGTAGTATCAATCCCGCAGTGATAAAATAGCATGAATAAAAGGGGGAGAACGCACCGGGGGGAGGTTTTTAACCCCAGTGGAAGGGTGGAAAAGATAGGTGGGTGTGTTGTGCATGCATGAGATTTGAAATCATAGAATTTGATTGAGAGAATAGAGAGAAACGATGATGCAAAACGGAGAAAAACGCATGTGTAACAGAAAGTGCAGAAAATTGTGATGATTTGTGATTTTGAGGAGACTAGAACTAAGAGTGTAGACCATGAAATCAAGCCCAGAAGGATGGAATTGACAGCCAATACTTCCCTCTCCAAGATGGGGTCGAAGTTGTGAGTCGGCGGTGCAGCATGGCTTCGCCCCACGTCCGGAAAGAGCCCCCCCGTCGCGACTGCGAACTGGGCAGTTTTTATAGAGTTTTGTAAGAAAGCCTCATCTTCTTATCACAATTCCCGGAGATAGAGTCCAAGATAAATCGAGTTCTCTAGATCAAACTCGAGATAATACTAAGGACAAGAGATAGGAACAAACGGGGATCAATTCAGAGGAGGATTCTTGAAGATATGTCTTTTGGAAGGTAGCCCCGGAGCCTTATCTGCAGAGTTTGAGTTGAACTAGGAAACATAAATCCTGATCTTGCGACCCAGATCCCAAGAGATATTGCCAATGAAAATTTGATTCCTATGAACCAAATTCAAGATAATACCAAGGGCTAGAAGTAGGAAAAAACGGGGATCAATTTGGATAAGAATTCAAGAAGTTATGGACTCTGCAAGAGGGCCACGGCGCACAGAAACGGAGCAGAGTCCAACACGAATTGGACTCTCTGGTGCATGTAACGGTCTATCGTAGGACCGTCACATATGATGTAACGGACTAGGGTAGATCCGTCACACTCTGGAGGTCGAACGAGACGTTTTCGGATGAGATTGGATGTAACGCACCTAAACAGGGCCGTCACTTGGTCTAACGGTCAAGGATAGGACCGCCACACTCTAGGGGTTGAACCGGGCTGTTTTGGGCAAGTTTTGGTGTGACGGTCTATCGTAGGACCGTCACACTGAAGTAACGGTCTTAACTGGGCCGTCACTTCAATGAAGTAACGCACCTGCAAACGACCTTCACTTGGATGAAGGCAGATTCTGGGCAGACTGCGCGCGACTTTAGAAATCGAAGCGTATCTCTCAAACGGTGGAGAATTAGACAAAGTGATAAACATAGAAGTTGTAGATAACTGAGAGAGGAACAACTTTCATGAAGAAATAAATTTGAGAAAATGATTGGAAGAGGGTGAAAATAGGGCTGGAAGAGAGAGGAAAATTCTGGAATGTAGGTGAACAGCACGGCATGCCAGAAAAATGTGAATAGCTCACAATCGGGGCAGAACCGGCCAACGGTGTAGAAGAAGAAATTGTAGATCTTTGAAAGACGCACAACTTTGATGAAGACAACTTTTTGAAAAGAGGATTGGAAGAAGGTGAAAAAGAACCACTTTCAGGACTGCGCAGTGAGAGAGAGCCGATTACTTGAGGGAAGCCGGCCTAAATGGGCCGAAAGTTGACTTGGAAGCCGGAATTTGACAAGATAAGCTCCGGGGCTATAAGAAATCATGATCTCCAAGACTCAAAGGATATGAAATGGTAAAAATGGACTTGAAATTCATCCAAGGAAGCTCCAAAATAATGGCTAATTCGGGACATCAAAAATGATGAATAAGAGAAATGACACAACTTGTGGGCTAAAACGGGTGTCAACAGATGCCCCTCCTTGATGTCCGCTTTGCAAGGGAACGAGCGAAAGTGGACGTGGAGGCAAAATGGAAAGGAGGTGGAGTGAAAGCGACAGCGACGTGAAATGGAGATGAAGCGGAGATGAAGCGGAGAGAACTGATAAGCGGGCATCAAGGCCAAAAAAGACACTTGTTACAACCAACAAGCGACAGGAATTCTCCCGAAAACGCCAAACTAACCACCTGAAATGATTGACAAGGATGAGACATGTCTGGAGAACTAAACTAAAGGAGGAAAAGGAAACACGACCAGCCTCATCGGGGACACAATCCACGGACAATGAGTGGGTCGGAAGGAACACAGCATAAGAGCTGGAAAGGAGAGATAAGACTGAGATAAAATCCAGACAGGAATCACACTGGCCAATTAGACCAAGCGGCAAGATCAGAGAAATCGTTCAAATTCGGAGTGGAATGAGGAATCTCTTATCCAAGAGAGCTGAATGCAATCAACCATTGCTGAGGAGAAATCCTTGAACGGATCACGAGACATGAATGCTCAAAATGACATGATGCATGCTGGGCTAAAATAAAGAAATCATTAAAATGAATGCAAAAAAAGATAAAATAGAAAGTACTCAAGGATACTATTGCTAGACTAAGCAAAATGGGGTTAAGAGTCTTCTTGCAACCACAGCGTGCGAGACAGAGTCTATCGTCCCCCACCCGACTCAACCGAGCGGCTTATCCAATGATTAACCGTATGCTCCTAGATCATCATCGTTTTTGTTAAAGGGGAACATCAGATCCTAGAGCACACGGGCAACCAGCCGGTCCTTGAGAGGCTATAATAAGGTAGATATCATATAGTAATGCAACAATGAGAAGGGATAGAGAGCCATACCTGACTTACCTGCCAAGCGAAACGGCATTTTTTAGATTTTAGATTTTTGCTTTTTATGGATTTTCAAATAAGACACAACCACAGGACATGATATGAACATGAACGAATATGAACAAGCATGACATGAACATAACATAATAAGAGAAATATGAACGAAACACGGCACAACATAACATAACGAAGATGGATGAAACATAACAAACAAACAAATGGCAAACATACATGCGACTAAAGGCATGGCGGGACAAGACAACACGCACATGGTGGGACAGCACACGCAGTGGTATAAGGACATGGTGGGACAAAGACACGTGGGATGACAATACCACGGAGGACAAAGACACGTGTGATGAATGACACGGCGGGATAGGGATATGTGCGTGATGAATGACACGGCGGGACAAAAGACATGGAGGACCATAGACATGATAAAGACAACAAACATATTCTTCAATCAAAGCCCAAGATCAGATGAAGCGGAACCGCCAGGTTTCAAAATCATGGGACAATGCCCTCTCATGGAGACATGATTAAGCAGATAAGCGAAAGCTGAGAAGGCCATGAGCTTCAGAATAGATCCAGAGATAGGATTGAAGAGATGAGAACATATCGAAGAATATGAGCATGAGACAGAGCGAATGATAGAGCAAGGAAAGCTTGATCCTGCAACCTGCAGCCTGCACACTTAGCAAACATATTACGTATATGTCCTCAAGATAAAAATAAAAGGAACAAAAGGGAAGTATTTTTGGATTTTTGTATTTCTGATTTTTTTTTTGCCATATTCAAATTTTTGGGATTTTTTTGACATATTCGATTTTTTCAGAATTTTGAAATATTTCATTTTTTTTCTTTTCAGAATTTTGACATATTTGATTTTTTTAGATTTTGAACTATATTTCATTTTTTTGGATTTTGAAAATATTTGTTGTTTTTAGATTTTGAACTATATTTCATTTTTTTGGATTTTGATATAGCAATCTGTAGCACCCAAAGACGGGCTCGAACTACTGGCCAGGGATCGCCGTCCCTCCCCTCTCATTAAAGGCTTCCCTTAAGCAAGGCGTGCATGTGAGGATGGCTTACCATAACCAACCGCCCCAAAAGAACGGTGCCCCTACTAAGGCCATACCCGGGATACAACCCAGCCTAAGAGGGAGATAGAAGAAAATTGGAGACAAGCTTTATGCAGGATGGGAGATATCATGACTTGAATTCCTTCCACGGCACCACCCCTCAAAGAGTAGGTCTGTTGCGTCGGGGCTTTGTGTCTTTGATTTTGAGACCCATATTTATCAGGCACGTATGCGACCGGGCTCATGACGTCCCGCGGGGAACTGTACTGCCACTCTTGCCATGCCTTTGATCCATAATCTTGCTTTTTGATTCATCATTGATTTTGAAAGCCCTTATTGGCTAGATATTACATGAAAGCTTTCTTTCGAGGGTCAAGACTGCCCCTATTTGAGACCTCTCTCGTATTAGGGAGCGCCTAGGTTGGTCATCTTATCCATCAATCTCTTGCCCCTACACTTGGCCGAGCAGAGAAAAGAAAAAGACCTTTGTGCATACCCATGGTATGGCCAAAGTAGCAACGGTGTTGCACTAGAGAGATCGGCTATGGCTTGCCGTGAAGTGTATGAAAAACCCATGCTCAAAGGTCACCCTCAACGATCGGGGAAAGAACTGGACTCCCAGCGCGGAGCTATCACCAGCCTAAGGATGCTGCAGAAGCGAACTCATTTGACTAAATGAACTAAGCAAAATTCTAAAAGCCACTTAACCATGTGAGGAACCAACATTTATCTTAACAATGTGCAGGAGTAAATAAGTGATAATAATAGCATGTTCTTTGCACAAAATAAAGATACCTTGCAAATCCACGGAATGAAACTAGCATTCTGAAGCAATTGTGATCATCGAGCTTCGCGCAGCACGAGCTTCATATTCCTTGCTTGACAGGACGAAAGGGAGAGGATAACAAAGGATTAAAGATTCCTTGACACGGAGGAGTGGCAGACATCAAACTGGACGAAGGAGGATAAAAAGGAAGAGAGACGAGGGCTAGAACTCCCTCGTTAAGGTGCCAAGACCCTGATAACAAGGAACCAAATATAGAAGAAACCATATTAGCTGAGATCAAGGCGGGCTAAAGCCTCGAAAACAGCACGAGAAAGGGTGGAGACCCTGAAAGGGTGAAGAAGAATGAGTAGAAAGATGATAAGAAGAATCATCCGACGTGGTCGGAGAAGAGGAACGATAATCATCCGGCAGTGCCAGAGAAGGAGAATGGGAGACACCCGCCAAGGTCGGGGAATAAGAAGAACCCGGAGATACTGGAAGGGAAGAATCAGAGGCAACACCTGGAAGTCTTGGGGAAGAATAATCAGGTGATGTCCCGAGATTAGGATGGAATGATGACATAGGCCATGGCCTAGAATCGTGAGAGGAGGAAAAATCTGGAGGATCCGGATAGGAAAAAGAAGAACAGGGATTCGCGGACCCGAGATGGGAGGAGAGAATTGTGGGGGGAGAATTAGGAGAGGGCAGATACACCACCCAGGGGTGGGAACTGAGTAGAAGAAATGATGAGTGAAATGAAGAAGAAGGAAGAGAAGTGGACCCCTGAGTGCACAACTGACGGCCTTTAAGCTTACGCCGTCGCCTCTTCTTAGCTGATACTTCTTGAACATGGACTCGCCTGGCGCGGACTAGGACCCTTGGGTACCTTGCCTTGCAATATCTTCTCAAATAGCGAGCCCATCTAGCAGATGGCCTTGCCCGACTGTGGACATGCAGTTTCATCGGGGCGGTTGCCCCTAGACTCCCAAAGCTAACAATAGTAGGACATTCTTGAACAACTAACTCCTCATAATACTGAATATCATAAAACCATGGAGTCTTGTTACTTGGCACAAGTAGCATGAGATTCGGCAACTCCACTCGGAACTCAGCCTTGAAGCACAACTCCCTTGGTAAAAGGTGAAGCTGAGGGAGAGTAATACACGGCGTTGACATGGCCGGTTTGCTAATAAACTGAGGAAGATTGCATAACAAGTGCAGAATATCCTTGGAAAGTGTAGAAGATACATCCAATTGCCCCTTGAACATAGAATCCATAATCTGCTTGGCGGCCGTCTGCGTTAGCAAAACACGGGTAGAGAACCCTTCTTGGCATGTCATCTGAACAGCAATAGAGCGAGGAGAAATAATAGCATCAATAGTGAACTCTCCGACGAGAAATGAGATTGCCACCGGCCTTGCTCGGGAAGAAACTGGCAGTGCCTGGGAACTCTTCTTATCAACTGTCATCTTTGAAAGTGTAGGCACATCATCCCCAAAATAACCAGGGACCAGGACACGAACCGGCATCCGACAGATAAAATCTTGAATCTTGAAATGTACGGCCGGCACTGAATCATCCTGACTTGACTTATTATCTCCCTGAGGATTAGACCCAAGGGGCACCAAAGGAAGCGCACACCCGCTCCGTGGGGTGGAAGTGGTTGGAGAAGTAAAGGGAATATGTTTGGGTGGTACGTGTGAAGGTTTGGAAGGCATGGAGGCTCCAACGGGAGTGGTGATGGAAAGTGAAGGCGTAGGTGATGTGCCGATGATAGGCTCGGGTGGCGATAAAGGTGACGGCAAAGGCGTGGCTGAGGGTAGAGATAAAGGAGAAGGTTTGGCTTGCTCAGGCTCGGGCAAAGGTGATGGCGGAGATGGTGGAGATGGAGGTGGTGATGGAAGCACTGGTGGTTGAGATGGAGATGATGGTGATGGCAATGGAGATGGTGAGGATAGTGATGAAGGTGATGGGGGTAGTGGACATGGAGGTGGAGAGGGTGAAGAGGGAGGTTGTGGTGTCCACCGTCGACGTGTCGACATAACGCATCGAGCGGTGTTAGGAATAGGAGTAGTGGTAGTGGTGGCGGGAGAAGAAGGGGAGGCACTAGCCTGAGTAGAGGCTTGGGTTTGTGGCGGCGATGGAGCCGGGGTAAGAGATGGTGGAGGTAACGGAGTAGGTGATGGAGCGAGTGCATCACTAGACGAGGAATAATAGGGGTGCCCCTGACCTTGAAGTAACAGAGACGGCTGCCCGGGTGGCACTTCTTGCTGCTGTTGTTGGTTGTGAAGATGTAAAATAACTTTATGCATGGCAGCCCAATCAATCCTTTTCTTAGCTTCCAGATCATAAACATAATCCTGGAACTCGGGGCAATCCTCAACCAAATGCCCCTGCTGACGGTGGAAATCACAGAACTGAAGCATATCCCCGACCGCGGGTCGGTAAGGCACAACCGGAGATAACGGCAACGCGTGAGTGGCCATCAAAGCCCGAAATATATCGGTGAAACACTCCGGCAAAGGAAGATGAGGAGCCTGCTTCGGGCAAGGTGGATGCCGAGGGATATGTAATGGTGGAGAAGGTTGTGGAGACGGAAGTGGAGGTTGCATAGGCAGGAGTGCGTGGCTAGTGGTGGAGGGCTTTGGTGAAGGCATGTGTGGAACAGGATGAGGTGGTATGTAGACGGCATCTACTTGCTCGGGATGTGGTGTTCCCTTGACCGGAAGTGGAGATGGAGACGGGTATGTGGATGCGGGAGGCTGACTCATGGAAGGTTGATATGCTGAGGCGTATAGGTATGTAGAGGCAGGAGGTTGGCTCGTGGAGGGATATGTGGCGGAAGACTGACTCATGGCGGGCCGACTCATGGGAGCGTAGGGTTGACATGTGGAGGGTGAAGGTTGATATGTGGAGGTGGATGGTGGAGAATCGAGGTCAAGGGAATCTTGGATTTGTTGGCGAATGAAGCGGGCTCGGCTGTATAATTGTTGCCAGGAGGTGATGTTGTTGAGGGCTAAGATGAACCGGTACTCGGGCGTTGCATTGGATATCAGCATCTTGATTTGTTCTCCCTCCGGAATGTGTCCCGAGACTTGCGCGGCAAGGTGACGCCAGCGGTCGGCAAAGGTGCAGAAATCCTCTTCGGGCTTCATCATCTCTTGGGCCAGATCCGCGATAGAATACTTGGGCCCAACCTGGTCTTGATACTGCTGAATAAACTTTTCTTGAACGGCATGAAAACTCACAACTTGCTCTTGCGGAAGAGAGAAGAACCAATCCCGAGCCGGGCCTTCCAATGACAGACCAAACAGATAAGCCATCAAGTGTTGGTCATGTCGAAATTGGGCCGACTCATAAATGAACTCCTTCAAGTGCACATATGGGTCACCAACTCCACTATAACGGCGATATGCGGGAATTTGTGAAGATGGCGGAAGCCGAAGACCTTGAAATGCGAATGGGATACTCAAGGAGGATTTGGGATCGATCCGGCGTTGAAGCTCATCAAGCTGGCGTTGGGTTTGAGCAATCATCTCCTGGGTAGGGAGAGATCGAGAAGAATATGGGCCAACTTGAGCAAGAGGGTGTGAATTAGGACCAGGAGTATGGTATTGGGACGAATAAGAGGATCCAGGCTGAGAAGAAGACGGGCCCATTCCGGGAATGGAAGGATATGTGGGCCTGGAAGAGGCATGAGCATATGGGTTGAATGGGCTGGCAGCAACATGGGCAAAAGGATGAGGCCCATTAAGAGAATAATGCCCATTAGCAATTGGGCCAGCAACATATGAAGGAGAAGGAGGAGGCCCATGAATAGGAGATGGCCCATTATGAGAAGAAGGCCCATTAAGATGAGATGCAATAAGACGTTGGGCCTGGGCCGGGTCCATTTGGCAAACAAGGCTTGAAATACGGGCCATGAGATTAGCCTGTTCCTCAGATGGGTCAGGGGGACCACGAGAAGATGGACCCAAGCAGGAAGAGGATTCCACGTGGGAATAGGAAGCAGATTGGGAAAAAGAATGATACAAGGGGTTAGAATACTGCTCCATGAGGGCAAATGGAGACTTAATACATGGAGATCAAGGACAATACAAATGGGGAAGCAATGGCTTAATGGGCTTGAGAACAAGGGGGGCCGACCCACTAATGCAAAGATGAATGGACAACGGACCACGGGACAATGGACTAGACAATGGACACACAAAATGGCCTAAGCTAAATGGGCCTAACAATAACAAAACATGTGGATGATGAAAGAATGCAACACAAAAATCACTAATGAGCTTGGACAAGCCCAATCAACACGAACAATGCAATGTGAGAGTCTTCACCCAAGTCAAATAAGTTAATATGATGGGAAATCTTTTAGGGGTTTCAATAGACCTTTTAATGATTTGAATTAATAATAATTCCCTCGAGTTAGGAATCCCATGGGAATAAGGTCCAAACTTTAGGTTGACTAAGGCTAACTCCCTCACACTTATGCAAATGCAAGCCTAAAGGGGTGGAAAGGTACAACCGGCCCGGCGTCCGTGTGGGAATCCACGGCTCACGGGGACTTATGGAGGTCCTTGATGTGTTTTCCTGGTCGGCTCCAAGGAATATGGAGACGAGAGGTCCACGCACCAAGGTAGGAAATGCAACTATGATATGCAATGTATGGCCCTATGTGCACCGGAGTGCATGCAAATTCTAGCTTAAAATTAGAAAATCAAGACTAGTTTAAACTATGCAAACATGATCCAACAAAAACAAATAGTATATGGATGGGAAGACAATACAAAGATCTGCACAACGGCCCCAAGAACAGATCAATCTGACCCCGGGAGGTCAATCAAATCACTAAGCAAAGATGCCCCCGTGAACCTATGCGCAGACCACATGCAGATTTTATGGACAAAATACTAAAATGATGATAATTTTTAACTAAGCAAATGAGACCCAAATGATGCAAATAAGCTATGGATGGAAAGACAATACAAAGGACTATCCAATGGATCAAAAATCAGTGTAATCAGACATCGGGAAGGCAGTCAAATCACTCATTAAAGATGTACCTGTGAACCTGTCCCTGAGCCTGCCTGCAGAACTTATGCACAAAACTCAAAAAGATGGACAAGATTAGAATATGCAAATGTTAACCAAATGATGCAACTGATATATGGATGGAAAGACAATACAAAGGGCTATCCAACGCAACAAGAATCAGCTCAATCGGAATCCGGGATCAAAAGTTATGCCTCGATGAACACGGCCCTGTGAGCATGCACGCAAGATTGCCAGAAGCCGTGTAACGGTCTACCAAAGGACCGTTACATGCATGTGACGGTCTACTGCAGGACCGTCACACAACCAAAGCCCTTAAAACACCAAAAATAGTTGGACAATGGAAGAAATATCACCTAAACATGAACATGCACCCACCCAACCTACAAAAGAGCATGAAAACAAGCGTGATGGGCATTGGTGTCCCACCGTGATCGCCAAAAAACTGTTGATTTGTTTTTTAATTAGATTAGATTCCTATCCCGCCCCTTTTAAATACATACATGCATAAACATGTGAATGAAGGACAAGGGGATGAAAGGATGGAAATACTAACCGTGATCGCCACCAAGGATTAACAACGCCAAAGGATGAAGAAAGGAGTGCAACGGCGCCGTGTACCTTGGAACTTAAAGACTTGATCGCGCTTAAGAACGGGATGCGGGGAATGGTGTGGGATCGACCTCCTCTCCTTCCAGCCGGCTAGAGGAAGAGGGCCTCACGTGGTGTTCATGCTCTCCTGCAAAACAAAGCCAAAACAAGGATAAAAAACCCATTAGAACATGCATGTGTAGTATCAATCCCGCAGTGATAAAATAGCATGAATAAAAGGGGGAGAACGCACCGGGGGGAGGTTTTTAACCCCAGTGGAAGGGTGGAAAAGATAGGTGGGTGTGTTGTGCATGCATGAGATTTGAAATCATAGAATTTGATTGAGAGAATAGAGAGAAACGATGATGCAAAACGGAGAAAAACGCATGTGTAACAGAAAGTGCAGAAAATTGTGATGATTTGTGATTTTGAGGAGACTAGAACTAAGAGTGTAGACCATGAAATCAAGCCCAGAAGGATGGAATTGACAGCCAATACTTCCCTCTCCAAGATGGGGTCGAAGTTGTGAGTCGGCGGTGCAGCATGGCTTCGCCCCACGTCCGGAAAGAGCCCCCCCGTCGCGACTGCGAACTGGGCAGTTTTTATAGAGTTTTGTAAGAAAGCCTCATCTTCTTATCACAATTCCCGGAGATAGAGTCCAAGATAAATCGAGTTCTCTAGATCAAACTCGAGATAATACTAAGGACAAGAGATAGGAACAAACGGGGATCAATTCAGAGGAGGATTCTTGAAGATATGTCTTTTGGAAGGTAGCCCCGGAGCCTTATCTGCAGAGTTTGAGTTGAACTAGGAAACATAAATCCTGATCTTGCGACCCAGATCCCAAGAGATATTGCCAATGAAAATTTGATTCCTATGAACCAAATTCAAGATAATACCAAGGGCTAGAAGTAGGAAAAAACGGGGATCAATTTGGATAAGAATTCAAGAAGTTATGGACTCTGCAAGAGGGCCACGGCGCACAGAAACGGAGCAGAGTCCAACACGAATTGGACTCTCTGGTGCATGTAACGGTCTATCGTAGGACCGTCACATATGATGTAACGGACTAGGGTAGGTCCGTCACACTCTGGAGGTCGAACGAGACGTTTTCGGATGAGATTGGATGTAACGCACCTAAACAGGGCCGTCACTTGGTCTAACGGTCAAGGATAGGACCGCCACACTCTAGGGGTTGAACCGGGCTGTTTTGGGCAAGTTTTGGTGTGACGGTCTATCGTAGGACCGTCATACTGAAGTAACGGTCTTAACTGGGCCGTCACTTCAATGAAGTAACGCACCTGCAAACGACCTTCACTTGGATGAAGGCAGATTCTGGGCAGACTGCGCGCGACTTTAGAAATCGAAGCGTATCTCTCAAACGGTGGAGAATTAGACAAAGTGATAAACATAGAAGTTGTAGATAACTGAGAGAGGAACAACTTTCATGAAGAAATAAATTTGAGAAAATGATTGGAAGAGGGTGAAAATAGGGCTGGAAGAGAGAGGAAAATTCTGGAATGTAGGTGAACAGCACGGCATGCCAGAAAAATGTGAATAGCTCACAATCGGGGCAGAACCGGCCAACGGTGTAGAAGAAGAAATTGTAGATCTTTGAAAGACGCACAACTTTGATGAAGACAACTTTTTGAAAAGAGGATTGGAAGAAGGTGAAAAAGAACCACTTTCAGGACTGCGCAGTGAGAGAGAGCCGATTACTTGAGGGAAGCCGGCCTAAATGGGCCGAAAGTTGACTTGGAAGCCGGAATTTGACAAGATAAGCTCCGGGGCTATAAGAAATCATGATCTCCAAGACTCAAAGGATATGAAATGGTAAAAATGGACTTGAAATTCATCCAAGGAAGCTCCAAAATAATGGCTAATTCGGGACATCAAAAATGATGAATAAGAGAAATGACACAACTTGTGGGCTAAAACGGGTGTCAACAGATGGATGGTCCATAGAGGACCACATAACTTGGGCGGCCCTCCAGGAACCGCCCAAGTACTTGGGCGGCCTAAAATGAACCGCCCAAGCCCCAGAGTGCCCCCTTTCAGCCCGTTTAGCCCCGTTCAGCCCTATTTAAGCCCAGTAGATATAAGGTCCAGTCCGAACCGTTTATCTACCCAGTACATGACTTAGTAATGGTTCTAATGCATTCTTTTTCATGTCATTAATGGTAATTAGTGAAATAGAAACCCACTTAATAAATATTTAATTCTTGTTAAATGCTTGTTATTCGTGCCTACGCGACTTACGCGATCTTATTCATTAGCTTATCATCTTGAATCATTCTTTTTGGCATCTTGGCTTAATGTAAAACTTAATTCTTGTTAATTTGGCTTGTAATTAGGATTAATATGATCATTAGATTGCTGTTTAGCTGCTGTACTACAGTAACAACGTGACCAATTTTTCCGACTTTACGCAAGTCGATTAGCCGATTCGCGTGCTAGTCTTGGTTTTACCCCCGGAAACGCTATCCGGCGGTCTTACCATCAACTTGGAACTTTGTTACATCCCTGTTAGGAATTTTTTAAACACCAGCAAACCCTGTTTTATGTGTTTAAACCGCTGGTTTAAGGTTTGGATCGAATCGGACGACGAGAGGCATGAGCGATTTATAGTTGACCGCATAACCTCTTCGGCGGCCCGATTGTGACCGCATATCTTTATACGGCCCAGTATGGACCGTATATCTTGTTCATAGGCCTTAATATCTTCTGGACATGAGCGGCCCATAATGCACCGTTCATACCTTGAGCGGCCCACTGTCAGCCGTTCTTTTCTTGACCTCTCGGGCTGAGTTTCAGTCCAGTTCTTGTATGTACGGCCCTATATGAACCGTATATACCTTTGAGCGGCTCTGTTATGACCGCACATCTCTTGGAGATGAGTTTGACCGTGTTTTGTACTCTTGAATCCAAGGACAAGTTTGGTCCTTTAAATCTGAACTTATGACAGAAATTCCTCTGATTAAATTGGCCATTAAAAATTGACTGAATGTCTAGACTCGTGGGATCTTGGATCCAATAAATCAATGCCAACGCATCGTAGGGGCCCGGTCTGGTCCTGGGGAGAGCGCCCGAAAGTTAGTGAGCCCATGGGATGTTAATGACATGGTGGGGCATTGCACCGAAATGCATGACTTGTGTACCGTCTACGACATAAAAGCTCTTGTTACTTGTTACTTGATCGTACTTGGAATGATGTATAAATTACTTGCTTGTTGGCCAATTCCTTACTACTGTCTATTGTTATATCTGCTGTTGTAAATTCTTGTATCTGTTATCCTTGTTAATCATTATCAATTGTATATTTCTTGACCTTGCAAGATCTTGTTATTACGTTGTTTCATTATACCGTTATCGTCATTTATTTCTTTCTTAGTATTGCATATAAAAATGTAATTTACTTGTTAATCACTTAAACTATGCCTGATGATAGAGTATAATTCCTACTGAGCTTTTTGCTCACCCCTACCTCCATCCCTTTTCAGGTTATGCGAGTATCGGTACGTGCATTGGGAAACTGATCAGTGTGATCGAGTGGAACCTGGAACCTAGAGTTGGAGTCCGCTCTTTCATTTTCTTGAGTCTAGCTGGTCTAGTTATTTCTTTTTGTTATTTATTTTGAATCTTTTATTGTAAGAGTGTGTCAAATTATACTTTTAATATTAATAAGAGCTTGTATTTTCAATAGGTGTGTCTGGCCTCTTTGTATTTTATTATGATTATTTATCTTCCGCTCTTGTTATCGTGACTTGTCTCTTGCCACGTTCCGAGCATCGCTTCCCGCTGCTATCGGTTCGGGGCGTGATAGAGATAGAAGGGGGGGATGAATAGATCACTTCCAAATTCGATAAGCTCAGAAACAATTACTCAACCCCTTAAAATGCAATGATAAAAACTTCGGAGATAGGTAATAGAGATATCTAGACTATGGATTGAGATCGAGAAAGGAATTCATGATGAAGCAATATATCAAGTAGACGGAGAGCAAGCATAAAGTAGACAGGCAAATCCACAAGAGAGACAGAGAATTTTTTAGGTGGTTCGATTGCTACCCGCCATCTACGTCCACCCCTCACTCAGAAGAGTAAGGTTTCCTTGCAATGATCAATCACACACAGCAGACTCAGTCTGCGACAACCGCTGCCAAATAGCTTACCCTGAGGAACACCCTCCTCAGCCTTCTGATCAACCAGAGGAAGCACTGGAGAATGAATCTCCCTTCGTTTGCACGCATCAAAGGGAACCCTGTGAAATTGCTCCCAAGCAACTCACAAAACAAGAGGATCAAACCTCTCTTCCTCCAAGAACAATGGAGGGAAACTGGAGAACTTCTCCCTTCCCCCGAGCAAGCTTGGAGGGTAACAAAATGGAATGGAAAATGAAGGAAACTCGACGATAAAAGGCCGATGGAAAACAATTATCTCTAAGTCAAAACAATGTATCTTCCATAGAAGCAGATCTTCATATTCAAAGACAGCTGCCTCTCAGAATCTTCTCTCTGCTCTTGATGGAGTGGTTTGTCTCTGGTTTTCTCTCTTGATCCACAACACTGCTCTCACGCTTCTCTTCTTTTTCACTATTCCATCATTTTTTTATTACGAATGCTTTTCCTCAGTATATATATGTCTGTTCCAGAAACTTAGGCGTGTGGATACCACGTTTCCCGCCTAAAAAGTTGGGGCACGTGTCGGAATGTTCTGGACCTCTATCTTCCTCGGATCACGCGCCATCCACCTGGTGAATGCACAGACCAACTATCAGAAAGGGAATAAACATTTTGTCACACACTTAGCACAAGTCATACCGACGTAGCTAGTAAGTAAGCAAAAACTACACTGAGTAGGAGTTTCCAAGCCAACCATTACACTGACATTATTCTTGCCAGAAAGGAAAGTTTGCACCGAGTCGAAAACAAGCACCGACTAAGACTGGCAGGAAAAGCACCGATGCGGAATGAAGCAGAAGATGCACCAATCTACTTTAGCTACCTACAAGATTTGCATCGAGTCTAATAGGCCTGAAACAAGAACTGTACCGACCTCGTTGCTACATGGATTTGTATAGACTTGGTGTGCATGGAGCAAAACGTGCACAGACAGCTACAGTGAGTTGTATAGACTTGGCTAAGCACCGATCATGTTTTTATCTTAAGAAAAGTATGCACTGAGTTGTGTTCCCATACCTACGTCTAACCGAAAGTTGCACCGGCTAGGTGCAGACCAAACCTTGCACCGAGTATGTTAATGCAATAAAAGATGCACCGACTTCATGTTATTCAGAAAGAGAAAGAATGCACAGAGTCGGGATATGCAGTCCAAGCAAGAGCTGCACCGAGATGGCAGAGAGAAATGGGCAGAACAAAGAGAGATGCAAGACAAAGCTTGCACCGAGTTGGATTTGCACTGAGATAAAAAATGAGCAGACTAAACAATGCATTCTAGTCAAGAATTGCACCGACCCAAATATTGCACCGACCTCGAGAGGTGAGATGCAGAGACATGATATACACGGACCTTGGTGCACACGATCTAGTAAAAAGCACTGAGACAGAGTAAGAACGGTAGAACCTGTGCATGAACAAGGACTTGCACCAAGACAAGCGCTTTATGCGAGAAATGCAGAACTTGGAGAAACTTGAACCGAGCAAGCTTATGAATGGGATAATGCATGTACTGACTTAATATGCATTAAGCAAAAAGATGAATGACAAATAATGCACAGACCTAAATCTTGCAACAAGCACAGACCTCCTTCATGCTTAGAAACAAAGAAATGCACCGCGTCAAAATATGCACGGACTTTATGCGAGATGCACTGAGCTCTACTGAGACGAACACAAGTGTTGAGCTTGTTAAAAGAAACTTGCACCGAGCAAGGACTTACCACGTCTAGAGTAAAGCATGCACTGATCTATTGAATGCATATGAACAGGAAAATGCACGGACCTTTATTGCAAGAATGCGATAAAACAAATTGATTTATAGTGTGAAACATCATCAAAACCGTAGGGATGCAACAAAGGGGCCATTTCTAGAAATGAAAAATGGCAAGAAACCCACCGTCTTGGTGATATAAACGGCCCAATAGGGACCGTGATCTTGAAAAAGTGCATTTATTCTTTATTTTTATTTTTATTTTTATGCATGGTTTATCATGACGTGTATGACTAATGCAATTTGTTTAAATGTATGCAGGGAAAGCGCAAGACTCGGATCTCCTAGCTCCAGGTCCGAGCAATGTACCTTGCACTGTCGGACTCCCAGCGGGAGCGCCTGGCGGTGATTGGTTTCAGGGAGTTCCTGAGCGTAGAGGTGACCAGACTCGACACCGCGCTCCTGTACACCCTGCACGACCGGTGGGATCCGGTGAGTCGGACGTTCCTCTTCCTGTGGGGCCACATGGTCTCGACACTGGAGGATGTTACGCATATCACCGGCCTGCGCGTGCATGGAGCGCCGGTGAGCGGGAGGACCCTAGTGGGCTACCGGGAGCTGGCCCAGAGGTTTCTGGGCCTGGAGCTATTGCGACTAGAGCGGCAATCGACTACACTACAGCGGGTGAAGCTGCAGGACAGCCTCGGCTTGAGGGGAGCGGGGATCACGACCGGGGAGCTAACCGAGCAGCACTTGACACGGCTCATGGATCGAGCGTGACCACGAGTGGCGGCTGCAGTAGGACCAGAGGCGGACGTGGTGCTGAGTCACTTTCTGATGCTCTTCTACGGGAGGCTTCTCTTTGCCACATGAGGGGACGTCGTTAGCTGCCGTCTGCTGCCATTGCTAGAGGACGTGGACAGAGTTGGTGAGTACGCGTGGGGAGCGACTGTCCTCGCGTTCCTCTTCAACACCCTCAGCTCGACGAGCCGACGAACGATGCTTGACGGGTTTTCACCACTGCTCCAGGTATGTCTCGACCCCTAAAAATGATTATGTAACTGCTATATGAGTTCTAAATGCTTATGTGCTAACAATTAATGCAATGCAATGTAGGAGTGGACGTATGTGCACCTCCCCGGGCTGGGGAGAGGAGAGGAGACCTATCCGGACCGGCTGCCGATCACGAGACGGTGGACGCCACCACGGGAGGTCGGCTCCCTGCGTCGCCAGGTCCGGGCGATCCAGTATGACCTTGACACCCTACCCTATGCCTCGATAAGATCTTGAACTTGATCTCTGTGAATGCAACTATATGCTTATGTGCCTATGCTGATGTAATTGCTCTTTTGATAGGTCCGATGGATGCCCTACCAGGGAGAGGGGCACGAGGGTCAGCCCTGGGTGGTGGCTGGCCTGGCCTACGTCGGGCGCAACATCTGGCTCCACTACATGAATGTGGTGGAGCTTCCCTACTATCGGCTCGTGATGAGGACCCTCGGGGTCCATCAGGCGGAGGTAGAGTTCCCAACGCCCGAGAAGCCGAAGGAGCGAGTCGATCGGCACGCGCGAGGACTAGCGACGGAGATCGACTAGACCAGCAGAGCAGCGGAGCAGATCTGTGACTGGACGGGGCTCAGACGAGTGGTGCGCGCCCACCCTGAGAGTGACGAGGCATACCTGACAGCGTACGCCAGGCGCTACAGAGGCGAGGTCTTTCGTGGTACTCGACGACGAGTATGATTCTAACCCCATACTCTCTATTATGCTTTTATGATTATGATGCACTGATACTGGACTTCTACATGCAGCTCGACCCCCAAGGGCGGATCACCGAGCTCCAGTGCCTCCTGCACTCGACCGTCCAGCAGCGGGATGAGCTCCGAGAGGCGCTGGACCTCCTGGTGAGTGTCACTGAACCTTAGACTTAATTGTGCATATGCTTATGACTAACCTGGAGTTTTAAATGCAGCGAGCCGAGGGGACCCAACGTCAGGGAGCTGACGCGCCTTCTTCTTCCTCCCAACCAGCCACGGACCGTGCCGAGCGGGACGCAGAGTTCGCGAGGATGGTGACACGGGATGGGGACATCAGAGCAAGATCACTTACTTTTTATTTTGCATTTGAGTCCTTTTATTTGCATTTATATGCTTGGGAATAAATGTACGCAATTGTAAGGCTTTATAAGCCAATTTGTCATTCCTTAGGATTGTTTGGGTTTTTCTGTAAAAGTCCAGTAGGACCAGGAAGGGGCCCCCATACCCTTTCCTATTGGTCCACCTAACCCCTAGGGTCCATGTGGGGCTAGTCAAAGGTCCAAGGTGGGATTCTAGATGGTTTGACATTCAAAGGGGACAAATGGACTAAAAAGTCCAAGATGCCTTCCTTCCTTTCAAAGGAGTGTCCCCTCCATATGTAATTTATTTATTTTGGGTTTTTGACCACACGGGGGAAGAAAATAGCCTCTCTCCCACGAAATTCCCAGCCCCGCACCCCTTGCCATTCTCTATATAAGCTTATGTATAGTGTCATTAGAGAAATTAATGAAGAATTAAGTATTTTTGCCAAGAGCAAGCCCAAAGGGGAACCCCTTGTGTCTCTCCTCTCCCCCTTGCAGCAGTGATTGCTGTCCATTCTAGGGTGTGAAGCCCTCATCTTGGTGTGACTCCAAGATCTCCAACCTCTGCTGAATGCGACTTTCGGCCGCCGCCTTCCGTTCGTGCCGTCATCGTGCCGCCACCGCCATCGTCGGAGTTCTGTCCAAATCAGGACAGAACCTCATCTTTGAAATTTTATCTTTATTTCTTGTTGTCTGATCGAGCCCAAACTTTGAGGGCTTGTTCTATCTATCTCCCTTAACCTCCAGTTCAAATTCCGTGTCATTTGGAAGTCATTTGGTATTTTCCCATATTTTTGTTTGTCCTCTCAGTAATCTTCCCTTTTGCAGATCTGCGGGACAGAGTCACCTTGTCGCATTTTCCGCACCCACTTACAAATTTTCAGAAAATCCCAAACAATTACTCAATGTTCCACACATATATCCCCTTCCACCATAATTTTAGTTGAGTCTAGAAAAATCATTTAGCCTTCGGTCAAAGGTCAATTTCAGGTAGATCCCTTGTTGCCATGTGTGTCTGTCAGTCCGAGTAAGAAACAAAAATAGTGTTACAGTCATATTCATTTTCAATCCGTTTGGTTGATGAAGATGTCAAACGTATATGTTGTATATCTATGAGTGCTCTTTCCAACGGTATCAGCCACACCTCGATCGGCCTCCAGATCTGAGCGTCGTAATTCGTATCGCCGAGGCCTACAGATCTGTTCCATATGCAGGTCCGAAATTACAGTTCATAAGATATTCAGAAATAAATATCAAAAATCAACTTCAAGAGCCGCCCCTTCAGGGAGTCGTTCAGGGACGCCCTGCCATCGTCCCAGCCAAGCGGCACCTCCGGAGGATCTGAGGAAGGCGACGTTCCTTTGGAAATCGTTACTTGCTATCCAGTGAGTTAGCAATCGAGTTGGCGCAGCACCGAGTTGGAATAGTGCCGAGTCGGACCAGCAGGCCGAGTTCGTGCCGTACGCACCTCCAGATTACTACCCGTCAACCCAGGATCGATCCTCTCGGGCCCCACATGTAGCCCTTTACCTCCCTGCGTGGAGTGGGCAATAAAATTCACTATTGTAATTAACTTTTACCATTGTACCGGGAGTTACCGTACTTGGCCGGGAACGTCTTCCCCACGCCCGGAGCGTGGAGGTACACTCGCTACCCTTCTCGTAGACATTACTTTACTCATATATTTTTGTATATGCCGCTGCATGAGTGATAGATTATCTAGCTTGTTATCATTTTATCACCGCTGCGAGAGCGAGAGTGACTGACCGTCCCGTGACTCGACCCGAGTTAACGCGGAAAGGCCGATACCCGAGACTCACTGTCGGTTTCTCAACCGCGCACGGTCCAACGTTTCCCTCGCTTAGGGACGATCGCGAGCTAGAGTCCCAGGTCACGTGTCTGTCCCGCATCAGTTTGGTATCAGAGCGCCAGTTGAGTCTAGGATAGTCTGGTGAAAACAAAACAAAAAAAGTGTCGTTTAAGTCGAGTCTAAGTCTAAGTCGGTCTAAGTGTCACATTTGCATACCATTAATCGGTATATCAAAAGGTGTTGTTCGAGCGTTAGGCTACGCCTATCGAGAAGGCCACACACTTGCGCGAGTGATCATCGGATCGATTATCTCTACCATGTACTGAGTCTTGGTTTAAGTCTAGGGTCCTTAGTGTGCATGCATTCCAACCTTGCATAGTCGGTCTAGTGTCTTGTCCAAGTGTCGGCATGTCTAGCATGTAGTTCCCCCAAATTCCCATGGATTCCCCATCACCCGGGAATATGGCCGCTGGTCCACCCATGGGCTTGGCAACCACCCTCTCCACTTCCGTAGGCCCGAAGCCTCGGTTTTTATGGCTCCAATGACCCGGGTGACTACCTCAAGTGGGAGGCCGCCATGGACAAATATCTTGAATGTTACACCATGTCCGATGCCATGCAAGTCAGTTTTGCCCAAGAGAGGCTTGTCCACAAAGTCGCATGGAAATGGGAGAGCATTGAGCGCATAAGAGAGGTTAGGAGGCAAAGGCCCATCGAGTCGTGGCATGAGATGAAGGGAAAACTTAGGAAGGTCTACCTATCCAGCCCAATCACCTCCAATGGACCCCACCCAACCACCTCCACCCAAGTGGGCCATAATCGGAGGTAAAGCGCCGCGCATGTAGAAGGGCCTAGGTCCACGACTAAGCCGAGTTCATATGGGAGAGTCCATCACATCGCTCCTACTCCAAACCCCACCATTGTCGAACTCTTCCAAATCATTTCAGATAGAGTGGATAGGAGGTGTGATTATATCGAGTCCCTGGTTTCCCCTTGCCTACCTCCTAGACAGAATGGAACCAAGCACGAGCCTAAGGAGGTAGCAACTGGTAGCCCCAACCCGATGCCATCTAAGGTGCCACCCCAAGGCCCTCTCCTCATCATGAAGGCCCCTCCTTCACCACCCACGAGAGCTCCAATGCCACCACCCTCTACTTCCGAACTTTATTCGGAATAGTCTTATTTGGAGCCACCAAAGCCCGAGCCACCCGTATTTCTAACGGGCACGCTTTTCATCACCGAGCCACTACTTAGCTGGCTCAAGAATGGCTTGGCTCCACCTCCCTTCCCATCCATGGACCCTATTCTACCTCTAGTGCCAATCAATTCATTTCACACCACTTTTCGGTCTAGTCACTATGTGGATACATTGGATGACCTTCTTAAAGGGTTAGACCGGCAATTGACATTTACGCACTTGTTGGCCCCAGGCTTCGACCAACCCACAGGTCGTAGCTTCACCCATCTGGCTTTGGGATCCATTACCTCCGTGTGCACTGTGGGTTGTGTCACCACGGAGATTCTTCTACTCCTCCCATTACCGGCCGAGCCTGACTTCATTCCTTTTATCCCGGGGGAGGAGCCATATCTTCTATACACTGTCCCATCTACCACGATGGATGGAGGTAATCATCACCTTCATGAATTTCAAACATGGGACTATGTAATGGAGGAACCGAGGTGTCACGCATTCTTTGACCCATTCGACCCCTTCGCTAGTGGACCTCGTGACCCACCATTTCCCTTACACCTTGTTAGGGAAGTCCACTACAACACCACTTCCCCACGGGCTAGTCCACCAACACCCAACCCGGGGATCGTTCCATGTCATCATATAGGAGTGTCAAAGAAGGTGAATTCGATTCTCCACCTATCAAATCCACTAGGGAGCATGTGCATGCATGGTGCCTCTTAGGATGTTTAGGAGTTCCCCATTCTGCTAACCACCGGTTAATCTAGTGTATGCATGGCACACATTCGGGTGTCCTGGTCCACCACCGCACATGTATGGGTCGGACTAACAATAGGTTTGTCTAGGGTCTTGTATGTCTATGCATATATCGAGTCGAGTCGGTCCTTTGTACGCTCGCGTTGTCAGTCCCTTTCGAGTGCGATACTTGTCAAACTTTGGGATCGACTCTACCTCTACATATCAGATCTAGTCACATAAAGGGACCTAGCATTGATTCTAGTGAGCCTTCGAGCCGCCTCCCTCATTTGAGAGCGACCCCACCCCGGAGTGTCCACCTCTAGCCTCCTCCCAAGCAGCGTGTGCATATCGAATCTATACGGGATGAGCAGGTGTCGAATACTTGGAGTGGAGCATACTCCGCGCTTCCTGGTACGATGACGGATCCGCCGGTGTCACGAGCAGTCGCACCCCTTACTCGACGGGGTCGAGTTCTTCCCACCCGGGGAGAATTGATGGGGACATCAGAGCAAGACCACTTACTTTTTATTTTACATTTGAGTCCTTTTATTTGTATTTATATGCTTGGGAAAAAATGTACGCAATTGTAAGGCTTTATAAGCCAATTTGTCATTCCTTAGGATTGTTTGGGTTTTTGTGTAAAAGTCCAGTAGGAGCAGCAAGGGGTCCCCATACCCTTTCCCATTGGTCCACCTAACCCCTAGGGGTCCATGTGGGGCTAGTCAAAGGTCCAAGGTGGGCTTCTAGATGGTTTGACATTCAAAGGGGACAAATGGACTAAAAAGTCCAAGATGCCTTCCTTCCTTTCAAAGGAGTGTCCCCTCCATATGTAATTTATTTATTTTAGATTTTTGACCACATGGTGGAAGAAAATGGCCTCTCTTTCATGAAATTCCCAGCCCCCCACCCCTTGCCATTCTCTATATAAGCCTATGTATAGTGCCATTAGAGAAATTAATGAAGAATTAAGTATTTTTGCCAAGAGCAAGCCCAAGGGGGCACCCCTTGTGTCTCTCCTCTCCCCCTTGCAGCAGTGATTGTTGTCCATTCTAGGGTGTGAAGCCCTCATCTTGGTGTGACTCCAAGATCTCCAACCTCTGCTGGATGCGACTTCCAGCCGCCGCCTTCCGTTCGTGCCGCCATCGCGCCGCCACCGCCATCGCCGGAGTTCTGTCCAAATCAGGATAGAACCTCATCTCCAAAATTTTATATTTAGTTCTTGTTGTCTGATCGAGCCAAAACTTTGAGGGCTTGTTCTATCTGTCTCCCTTAACCTCCAGTTCAAATTCCTTGTCATTTTGGAAGTCATTTGGTATTTTTCCCATATTTTTGTTTGTCCTCTCAGTAATATGCCCTTTTGCAGATCTACGGGATAGAGTCACCTTGTCACATTTTCCACACCCCCTTACAAATTTTCAGAAAACCCCAACAAATTACTCAGTGTTCCACACATATATCCCCTTCCACCATTATTTTAGTGGAGTCTAGAAAAATCATTGTAGCCTTCGGTCAAAGGTCAGTTTCAGGTAGATCCCTTGCTGCCCTGTGTGTCTGTCAGTCCGAGTAAGAAACAAAAATAGTGTTACAGTCATATTCATTTTCAATACGTTTGGTGGATGGAGGTGTCAAAATTATATGTTGTAGATCTCTGAGTGCTATTTCCAACGGCACCAGCCACGCCTCGATCGACCTCCGGATCTGAGCGTCGTAATTCGTGTCGCTGAGGCCTGCAGATCTGTTCCCTGCGTAGGTCCAAAATTACAGTCCAGAAGATATTCAAAAATAAATATCAAAAATCAACTTCAGGAGCCGCCCCCTTCAGGGAGTCGTTCAGGGACGCCCTGCCATCGTCCCAGCCAAGCGGCACCTCTGGAAGATCTGAGGAAGGTGACGTTCCTTTGGAAATCGTTGCTTGCTGTTCAGTGAGTCAGCAACCGAGTTGGCGCAGCACCGAGTTGGAATAGTGCCGAGTCGGACCAGCAGGCCGAGTTCGTGTCGTACGCACCTCCAGATTGCTGCCCGTCAACCCAGGATCGATCCTCCCGGGCCCCACTTGTAGCCCTTTACTTCCCTGCGTGGAGTGGGCAATAAAATTCACTGTTGTAATTAACTTTTACCGTTGTACCGGGAGTTACCGTACTTGGTCGGGAACGTCTTCCCCACGCCCGGAGCATGGAGGTACACTCGCTACCCTCCTCGTAGACATTGCTTTACTCATATATTTTTGTATATGCCGCTGCATGAGTGATAGATTATCTAGCTTGTTATCATTTTATCATCGCTGCGAGAGCGAGAGTGAGTGACCGTCCCGTGACTCGACCCGAGTTAACGTGGAAATGCCGATACCCGAGCCTCACTGCCAGTTTCTCAACCGCGCACGGTCCAACGTTTCCCTCGCTTAGGGACGATCGTGAGCTAGAGTCCCAGGTCGCCTGTCCATCCCGCATCAGGCCGAGGAGGCCGAGGCCACTCTCGCCGAGAGGGTAAGCACACTACGCTTCCCTTTTGATTCTGATTATGAAATGCACTTAGCTAACCATGATGTATGCATATGCAAACGACCGAGCTGACTCGGCTCAGAGAGGAGATGGAGCAGAGCCGTGTAGCGACGCGGGATGAGGTTGCCCACCTTTGGGAGGAGATGGAGTGCAACCATCTGGCAGACGCGATTGAGACGGCGCTTCTCCGCGTGGAGCTAGAGCGAGCCCGAGATGGGGCTGCACAGACGGAGCACTACCGAGCTGAGGCGGAGCGTTTCCAAGCTGAGGTGGAGCGAGCCCATCTTCAGGCGGTGAAGCTGGAGGGTATCATGGAGGGGATGAGCCGGAGATCCGAGTGCAGCGGAGCTCCGAGTGGCACACATGGTACGCACGGCTCCTACATGAGTGACTTTACGGGCTCCTCCGATCGCCGGAGGAACAAGTAAGAGGAGCGACGTCGACGATCCCGAGAGGAGGTGAGCTCAGCTATGTCCCCGCCAGCGAAGACGCATGAGGGTGCGGGTGAGAGTGGCGGCCAGGGAGAGGGACTGGCCTGATGTACTTAGATATGACTTATGTACATATTGGTAGCATGATATGATAGTGATATGACATGTTTTTGATTTGATTTTGCGAATGAATGTGTGAATGAATGCGTGTGCTTGATGCTAACTGACTAACAATGCATCCTAACCTGACACAAGAGAGAATGAGAGAGAGGGATGACATACTCTGAGTGGACTTGGTGCGAGAAGGACAAAAACATAGGCTTCAGGTAGATAAACGGTCATCAAGATGACCGTTCGAGAAGTCAAACGGTCCCACAGTGGATCGCGAGTGCTTGTTCGGCCAAAGCTCAGAAAAGGACGTAGACGGTCCCCAATGGACCGTGGATCCTGAAAGACGGTCTTTTCTTGACCGTTGGCATTGACAGACAGCCTTACACGGACCACCTAGTACTCCGGGAGGCGAAGTGTGGGGAAGGAATGTAAACGGTCCTTAGTAGACCGCTTCCATGAACGTGCGGTCTATCGATAGACCGCATACGGGGAAACTGTGATAGCTTCGAACGGGACTCTCTTGGAGAGTCCTAACCCGAGGGTAAAGGGGCCTAACCCATGTCAAAGCTCATCCTAACCCGTTCTAGAGTTATCCTACCTCAAATCTAGTGGGATTAGGCCACAAATTAGGTCCTATAAGTAGAGGGGCACTCCAATCTCATTCTTTACACAACACCTCTCTACCAAGCCTTGAAAACTTTGCTAATCCTCCCCAAAACACCATGAAGAGGGCCCTTGAAGGATGCTCTATGGAGGGGGCTGCTTATGGTGGGCCAAAACTGGCTAGGAAGGAGCATGGGGTGCTACAATGGCTGACCGCCATCCCAGGGCATCTGAGCTCCAGCCCTTTGAGAGAGGTAAGTCAATTGAATTTCCTTTTATATCATTCAATTCCTTCTAAAATGCTTATATTCTTCCTTCTCTTTTTATCTTTTTTCCTTCCTTTATCTCAACTTCTCCCTAGCTCGAGACGTTATTCCACCTTGAAGTGGATGGCTCCCATGATTTGTGAGCTCCTTATAACCGTGATATCCATCCTAAAGGCATGGCACTTACATCCTCTCTTAATCCTAGCCAAAAACTTCCCCAAGCTTTCATTAGATTGACATAGTATCACAGCCTTGATAGAAGTGTGGCATCCACAGACACATACTTTCATCTTCCTTTCCTTTGAGGCCACCATCTTGTTAGAGGAGGTAGAGACCTACCTATCCCTTCCTACATCCAAAGTGGGTGAGGAAGACTTGGTTTGCCATACGTTTGCCCCTGTAGATCTTGCTCTCATTCTAGGGGAGTTCCTTCCTAGCGCTAAGGACATCTGTACTATGATTGGTCCACACCATATCTATTTGCTACCCTTGAGCCAGTGGGTCATAGCTCATTGTAAGAATAAGTGTGGGTGTGATGAAGCCATAGCCAAGGCTATTTCTATCTGCTTGTGTGGGGCCATACTCTTTACCTCTGTAACCATGTCCTGGACATACCCATCCTTAGCACCATCAGTGGCCTGTGGCAGGGTCTTTCTATCTCTCAGGCCGTTCTTGCTTATCTCTATGAGGGCCTTAGCTCAGCAGCCTTGGGAGGCCCACTCTTTGGCTCTATGGTTCTCCTGGAGTGCTGGATGGGAGTTAGGTTGAATTCATGCCCAGGGAAGATATCACTTCGATCAGCCGAATCTTTGGGAGCCACCCACTGTTCTTCATTGGCGGTTCTTTCAGGTTCTCTCAGCAGGTGGAGTGTCGGACTGTAGATAAGAAGTCTAGGGATGAATGGTGCCTCTATATCAACACGCTGCCTCTGGACCGGTTTGTGATGCGTTTGTTCTTCCTCCACGGCACCACCCTCAGGCTTCCTAGGAGGCTTGGGCTCGACTTATGGCTTGTGGGAGACATCAGCTTGGCGATGTACAGCCCACACAAGTGTTTTCTACAGGCCGGGCTCTCCAGGATGACAGTTCCCGCACTAGCCCACCTTCCCGCACTAGCCCACCTTCCCGCAATACAGGCGAGGAGGTTTGGGACAGAGGAGGATGAGCAGGCAGTCAGGAGCGCGCTGATCATGTCGGAGATCAGTAGGACACGCGTCCTATCTGCGGAGGTGACAGAGCTTCTGGAGGTGTACCAGACTTATGTGAGAGAGCTCAGAGAGATTAGGCCTCGCGGGGATGCCCGGTTGAGGATTGAGTGATTTATGGTGTATCAGAGAGATTGATAGCTTGAAAGTAATTTATATGATGAGTTTATGAATAAAAAGCTTGTAACTGAATGATTAATGAATTTGCCCCTTCTTTGCGTAAAAAAAGTGTGAAAAAGTAGGAATCTCGGGGAAGAAAATGGTCTAACATAAGACCGCCCTAAACTAAACATGGTTGATATAAGACCGCTTAGATATGGATGCCAGGGTGACTCATGGGCCGGTGAGATGAGATGAAGACAGCCTTATAGAGACCGTCGAGGAGTATTAAACGGTCACACATTGACCGCTTGAGAGATTGAAACGGTCTGTGCCAGATCGCCGACCTGTAGCTGCCAGCATCATTTGTAGAACCTGCCCCTGCACACACACTCAGACCAAATAGGTTAAATCTATTTTAGGCATAACCCCTTACCTGCAGCAAGTTAGGGAATGACCAATCCTTGAATTTTGGTCAAGGGGGTAAGCCTTATTAAATAGGTAAAATGACCAAAGAAAAATGACACAATGTATGCCATGAAATGCCAGTGATGATTTTGAAATTTTTTTTGTAGTTTTGAAGATATTTGATTTTTTGGGATTTTAAAATATATTTTTTTAGATTTTTTTTGGATTTTAAAATATTTGATTTTTTTAGATTTTGAACCAGTTCAAACCCGGCGATGGGAGACCCACATATCTCATTAGGGGTTTCCCAAACACAACGTGCATCAGGGGTGACCCTCCATGGCCAAGATCTAATTTCACTTAGCGATGCCTCTATTGAGGCCGTACTTGGGGTACGATCCAGTCCTTGGGAAAGTAAAAAGAGAATATGATAGGAAAGCTGGTAACAGGTATAGAGGTTTTTAGGGCTTGAGTTTTTCTCACAACAATCCCTCTTCAAGAGATTTGGTCTGTTGCGCCGGTGCTTTGTGTCCGTCATAGAACCTTTATCCGCTCTAGGCACGCATACGACCAGGCTCATAACGTCCTACGGGGAAACTGTACTGCCACTCTTGCCATGTCTAGTTTCATTCTTTGGGAGCATTTCTGATACAAGAAATATAAAGTGATCTAGAAGGGGAGGGGATGAATAGATCATTGTTTTTAACCGATTAAAAATTAATGAAGAATGATTCACTTAAAACAAGCAATCTCGGAGTTGAACCCACAAAAACGCAGTGCGGACAATAGCTCGAGTGGATAGAAGGCACACCACAAAATCACCACAGACAATCACACGAGTACCCAGAGATTTTTAAGGTGGTTCGGTCAGACCTCCAGTCTGCCTACGTCCACCCCTCACTTCAAATCGAAGTGAGGCTTCCACTAGCACCTGCTAGCAAAGCAGACTCAGTCTGCGACAACGGCTGATTCACAGCTTCACCAGGGGAACACCCTCCCCTCTTCCTCCACACCCGAAGGGAACCCTAAGGACGCCAAGTCCCTAGAAACCAGGAAGCAATTTCCTCTTCCTCCAACCGGAGGGAACACTAGTGATCTGCAGTCACTAGAACCAGAGACCAAGGTCTCTCTTCCTCTGAAGCCCAGAGGGAACACCTCTTCTACGAGAGGGAACAATACAGCAACCTCTGTTGCAAGTGAACCAGAGAGAACACGTCTCTCTCTTCCCCTGAACACCAGGAGGTAACACAGAGAACTTTCAATCAAGAAGGAAAAACAGATAAAAACGAAAACAAGAAAGAAGGAAGCCAAATTTAGAAACTGGAAACAATGTAGCTTAAACTGAGCAGCAGACTTCGGATTTGATCCGTAAGTCAATACCCATCTTCTGATCACTCTTCTGCTCTCTCTTCTCTCTCAACTGGAACACTCTAGTTTCTCAGGGAGGCTCTTTCTCTTCTGCTCTCACTCAAATTTCTTTACTGTAACCTCGGAGCTCCTCCGTTTTCGTAGATGGTGAGGCAGTGCTTTTATAAGCGATCAGGAGGGTTCATGCAAGGCGTGTGCTTCCCGCGCTCGATCCAGAACCTTCTTACCACGTGCCCTTATAGCATTGGTTCCTTTAGTATTGGATCACGTGCAGCCCAGTCACTGGGGAATATTCTTCCTCGGACCACCTTCTTCTTTTTGTTTTTCTTCTTCTCCTGCAAAGAGATTAAAACCATTAAAACTCAGGGCCACAAAAAAACTAAAAACTACATGAGGTATGTGATAGCAATACGAGATGCACTATACTGAGAACGACACGAGATACACAAGATGACTACACCACGAAATAAAGAGAGAATGACACGAGGTCAGATGAGAACAGCACGAGGTAAAGAGAGAACGACACGAGGTACCACAGTAACAAAGCTAACACTACAAAAGAGAACGACAGGAAGTCAGATGAGAACAACACGAGGTGAAAAGGAAATAACACGGAGTAAAACGGTAGTAAAACACGCGATCAGAGGAAACCTGGACGAAGATAGAAAGAAGCAACACGAAGGCATAAAAACAACACTAAGACACAAACACAGAAATAACATGAAGACTCAAACACAAAAATAACACGAAAACACAAGCACAAAAGATAACACGAAGACACAGGAAAATGACTCGAAAACGAGGACGAGACGGGCTGAAAACAACTCGAAGACGAAAACAGAAACCGACACGAAGTGTGGTCTCAAAGCAAAAGGACACGGGGTCTAGGAAAAACAACACGAAGACAGAAGACAGGAACTGCTACAACGACACGTGATAAAACAGTGAGAGCCGAAAAATGACTCGAGTAACTACAGTAAATGACACGAAAACACAAGAGAAAAAATAAAAAAGATGACTCGAGATGAGCAGCTAAATACTAAGAAATGACACGAGGTTCACAGGAAAACGACTCGAAGTTCATCAGAACAAATCAAGTTGCTTCAGTAAACAACACGAAGACATTCAACAAACATAGTTGGAACAACACGACGTACAAACGGACAACACGAAGTGTAGTAAACACAAACAACACGAAGTATGAAAGGAACAGTCTACCTCATAGCAGTTTTCCTGTTAATCCTGGAAATTTTAAATGCATAACATTACGCAAGATATCTGATTAAAATGACAATATTTAACATAGTGATGCTCATCATCAAAACACTAGGGAAGTCACAAAAATCCAACAATTTAGACTTTTGAGCTTCGAGCTTTTGAATGAGCTTTTAGCTTTTGCCTAGATTTTACCCCTTTTCGTTTTAGTTCTTTTTCTTGGTAATGCGGAATTATGTCATAACGGACTGCCCCTATTTGAGACCTCTCTTTCATCGGGGTGTCTAGATCAGTTCTCGCCCCCTTATTCACCACTTGCCCCTATTTTTAGCCGAAGAGGAGAAAAACAAGGATTTTCACTTTCCCCTAACCATGGCCAAAGGAGAAACGGTGCTGCGTAAAAGGGGAGAACCCAACCTTGGAGGTCGTGTAGTGTGTGAATGTTGTGCTGGGGATCTTCCTTCATGATCAAGGAGAGGAACACCCCGCCACCGGGCCGTTGCTAGCTTGACTCTAAGGATAAAAATGTTTAAGATACAACCCGTTCCACAGATTAGACAATTCTTCGCCCTCTGTGTTGATTAGACGGTACGCGTTCCCAGAATAAACCTCCTTGATTACGAACGGACCCTCCCAATTAGGTTGCAGCTTCGACCTAGGACCTATTGATCTAATAAATTTATGTTTCAAAACCATATTACCCACTTGAAATTTTCTTTCAATGACCTTCTTTTGAAAATGACGCGAGACACACTTTTGATAAACGGAGACGTGATTGGCCGCATTAAGCCTCTTCTCGTCCAAGAGTTCCAGCTGGACTAGCAATGCCTCTTGACGTTCGTCAAGATTAAGTTCTTTGTCGAGCTGCACTCTTAGGGAAGGGATCAAAATCTCATACGGGAGTATCGCCTCCATCCCATAGGTGAGAGCAAAGGGAGTTTGCCCTGTGGGAGTACGGACGGAGGTGCGATAAGTCCATAGAGCTTCTACTAATTTATCGGCCCAATCAGTAAATTTATGTGATTCACATATTTTCTTGATGATTTTAAGAAGAGTCTTGTTGGTGGCCTCGGCTTGGCCGTTGTCCTGGGGGTAGTATGGTGATGAAGGATGTAATGAAATGTTGAATTTCTTATAGAGGTCCTGGAGTTCTTGTGACAGGAACTGAGGTCCGTTGTTGGTGACGATGTCGCTTGGCACTCCAAACCGCGAAATGATGTTCTTGAAGATGAAGCGGAAAACTGTGGTAGCTTTGATTTCTACATATGCTTCAGCTTCTGCCCACTTGGTGAAGTACTCCGTAGCAGTGAGATAAAAGATTTCTGTTTAACCTGGGAGTTTGGATCACCTAGTGGGCCTACAATATCAAAAGCCCACATGGAAAATGGCCAAGGAGCAGAAAGAGGATGGAGATATGAAGCAGCAACGTGAATTTTGTCAGCATGGAGTTGGCATTGAAGACACCTACGGACATAGGTGGAACAATCTTCTTCTAGGGTTGGCCAGTAATAGCCCTGCCTAAGAATCTTCTTTGCCAAGGCCTGATCATTAACATGTCCTCCACACTCACTCAAGTGAGCTACTTCAACAACTTTCCAGGCCTCATCATCGTCTAAGCATCTCATGATAACTCCATTAAGAGCGCGCCTGTACAATTCTCCCGTAATGATGGTGTATCTAGAGGTGACTCTTCTGATGGCCTTGCGTTGCGCGGCATTGGCTAATTCTGGGAATGACCCGTCCCTGCAATACTGCTCAATCTCGTGATACCAAGGTAATTCCTCTTCTTCTAAATTTTCCTCGAGCTTAGTTAACGACACTTCTTTCAAATCTTCCTTCTCAACATTCTTCTCCGCAGACTTCCTAAGGTTATCAAACCAGGGATCCTGAAGGGAAGGAGCATCTAACTGTTGGACCACAATGGTCTCAGTGGAGCGACTGAGGGGGAAAGAAAGGGAAGAAGCAAGCGATGCAAGTGCATCGGTGAGAATATTCTGAGACCGAGGGGTGTGAATGCAAATTAGCTTACGGAATTACTTAGGCAAGAGTGTGACCAAATCTTGATAAGGTTTGAGCTTTGGGTCACGGGTACGATAGGTGGAAAGAACCTGGCGTAGCACCAATTAAGAATCTCCCATGATATTTAAGTAACGCGCGCCCATGATGTAGGCGTGCTTCAATCGAGCAAGGAGAGCCTCATACTCGGCTATGTTATTGGTAGCAGGAAAAGTGAGTTGATATGCAATGGGGATGGTCAATCCTCTGGAGTGAGGAGGACGGCGCCGATCCCTCGGCCGTGAGAAATGAGTGCACCATCAAAGTGCAATGACCAAAAAGGGTGATGATTGAGCATAGCCAGGTGTTCATCAGGGAATTCATCCTGGATGGAATCAGTACAAGGGATAGGTGAATGAGCAGGATGTTCAGCAATAGCATATCCCTTGATAGCTTTCTGAACGACGAAGGTAATATCGAATTATAAAAGGAAGCTCTGCCAGCGAGCTAACCTGCAAGAAAGGATGGGTTTCTCTAAAAGATAACGAATGGGGTCCATTCTAGAGATCAACTTAACCTCATGGGCAAGGAAATAATGTTTCAATTTCTAGGCTACCCAAACTAAGGCTGTGCAGGTCTTCTCCATAGCAGTATACTTCGCTTCAGCAGGATTAAACAACCTAGAAAGATAGTATGCTACCCTTTCCTTCCCTTCGTCGTCCACTTGTGCCAGGACCGCTCCTAGGGAGTCATCAATAACCGAAATGTATAAAATCAGGGGTTTTCCGGGGACAGGCGGTTGCAAAACTAGGGGATTGGATAAATAAATCTTAAGATCCTCATAGGCCTTCTGACATTGTCCGTTCCATTCAAATTTGGCCCCCGCCTTCAACAGTTCGTAGAATGGGCGCAACCTTTGCGAATGTTGAGATATAAACCTTCAGATACACTGCAGATGCCCAATCAATCCTCTAAGCTCAGTGATGTTCTTAGGCGGTGGCATCTCCATAATCGCCTTTGCTTTGTTTGGATCAATTTGAATCCCCCGTTTACTAACTATAAAGCCTAACAACTTCCCTGATGCTACCCCAAACACACATTTCTTCGGATTCATCTTCAGCTTATACTCCCTAGCCCTTTGCAACACTTTGGCTAAGATAATAGGGTGTTCTTCTTTTGACTTTGACTTCACCAGAATATCATCTACATATGCCTCCATATAGACGTTCATCATGTCATGGAAAATTGCCATCATTGCCCGTTGGTATGTGGCACCCGTATTCTTCAGTCCAAACAGCAGGACCACGTAGCAGTAGGTGCCCCAGGCGTGGTGAATGAGGTCTTTTCTTGATCTTAGGGAGCGAGACGGACTTGATTATAGCCAGACTATCTATCCATAAATGAGAGGGCTTTGTACCCAGCCGTGTTGTCCACCAACACATCGATGTGAGGAAGCAGAAAATCATCTTTCAGACATGCCTTATTTAAGTCCCTGAAATCGATGCAGATTCGGATTTTTCCATCCTTTTTCATCACAGGGACAATGTTCGCCACCCATTGAGGATATAAAATGACTCTAATGAACTTGGCCTTGTATAACTTGTCCACTTCTTCTTTTATCCTTAAGGCCATTTGAGGGTGGAATCTTCTTGATTTTTGTTTAACGGGCGTTGCCCCTGGTTTAAGTACCAATCTATGTTCTACCAGAGTGGGGTCAAGGCCTGGCATGTCCTCGTAGGACCAGGCAAATGAATCACTATACTCCCTCAAAACCTTGACTAGCTCCTCTTCAACCCGAGGAGGGAGATTAGCAGGAATAATTATGTGCCTGGGATCCTCTTCAGTTCCAAGGTTAATTTCTTTCATGGGTTCATCCATTGTCGATGACGGTTCATCAAATTTCTTCAAACCCTGCGCGTACAAATCGATAGTGTCATCCATGTCGCTATCCTCATCATCTATAGGGTCCTTCTAATCTACGATTTCATAAACACCTAATCCATCATCGCTCTACACCCCCTCTAACTCATCATCATCTTCCAAGATGATGGCTGTCTCTACAAACTTAGGGCATTTAAGGAGGGAGTGACAACATTGAACAAGATCTTGGAGGAATCGATCAGGAACGGATTTAGAGTGACGCGTCACTGGACGCGTGGCCAGCGTGGAAGGGTTGGAGACATTGGAACAAGACCCTAATTCACTAGACTCAACCGACTCTACTTCTCTAAGCTCAACAAGTCCTATATCTAACCTAGGGGATAGAAAATCTATAGGAAAGGAAACATGGGTCTCGTGCCCCTGGGAAGAATGCGGACAAAACATAGCATAATCCTCCATTGAAACCTCCATTTTAAAGTTGGCATTTTTTTTTGGAGATCGGAGGAAATCATGCAACAAGAGGGGTTAGAGGAGGAAGGAGGAGGATGTTGGAGGGGGAAGAGAGATGGGAAAAGAACATCAAAGAATGGATCAGATGACGAAAACCACATTTGAGAGAGATCAGAGGAGGGAGTAAACATGGTTGAGAAATCAATGGGTGGGCAGCGCCCATATGCACATGGCACAAACAAAACTTCAAAGGGCCTTTCCGTGAAAAATGGATCGACCATGATAGGAGGCGAGCAGGGTATGGATTCCAGCTCTTGAAAAATGGAGGCAAGGCGGGAAGGAGACCAAGAGAAGGTGACAAGGGAGCTCCCCTCTTCCCACAGACTAGGGTAAACTGGCCCTGTCGGAGCATACCTCACAAGCTGCATTTCGATATTTCTCGAACAATCCTCTTCTTCATAAAACAATTTTTCAAAGCTACCACATAAATCTTCCATGTCACCCACCAGCCCCTTCAGTGGCGGCGGCGGGTCAGCAACGGTATAAGCGACATCACTTCCCATATCAAAATGAGGCGGCGTCGGCATCTTCGAAGTGCCAGGCTGCAATGGTCCTTTCACAAAATGTTGACCGTAGTCCCACGTCAGCGGCCCGAAATCTCCAAGAATTGACAATGCTGACTCTTGGTAGCCAAGACCTCGTCTGCTCATCTTTCTGCCCCTTGGGATGGGTGTGGTCCGCCCCTGTGACTGGGCTCTGAGACCCATGCCTGGCTGGTAACCTAGCTTTAGAATCATGTTCCAGCCCTTGAAATCTCGTATCTTGGACTTGGCTTCGACATTAATGGGTATAGTGGCAGGCTTGCATGACGCATATGCCCAAGGAAAATCCAAGTCCATCACAAAAAGGACCGACTTATTGGTCGGCCAGAGAGTTGGCAAAATCCTATCAGAAATAGCTTCGATAGTCTGCACCGTGGAAATACTCTTCACCTTGACCACCCGCCCCTGAAATGGAAATTTGAGGCATTGGTGAGTGGTCGAAGGCACAGCATGAAGACTGTCGATCCATGGTCGACCCAGGATGGCTTTAAACATGGGATCTATATCCAACACATAAAATTCCACAACCATTGTGAGAGGCCCAAGCTCGGCCTGAACAGTCACGACCCCGTGGCATGCTCTCCTAGAGTTGTCATAAGCAGCAATAGTCATCGGGGTTGGCCTTAACATATCTTCAGAAATATTGCATGCACGCAGAGTGCTCAAGGGACAAACATTAATCGATGCTCCCGTGTCCATGAGAGCTGCGTCAACTGCCACCTTATTTAATGTGATTGAAATGCAAAGTGCCATCTGGCGTGCCTAAGGGGAGCTAATTTTGACTCTGAAAAAGAAATGGACGGCCCTTTGGTAATTGTAGCCAACGTCGTCGGTAAACTTTCTACTGCCATATCCTCACTGACCATAACTTTTTGAAGAAAAGTTTTCAGAGCATCCAAGTGCAGTGTGGATCTCTTAATCAATTCCAATATTGAAATCTTACCCAGCATCCGGTCCAAGTGCTGCAGTAGATCGTATCTTGTGCCAAGTAGGGGATCAGCTTCTTCTTGTTCAACTGGGGATGAGGAAATTGGAGGGTTGGGTGCAGGTGCACTAGTAGAGGGATAGCTTCTCTGAAATAGACGCCCGCTCCGGAGGGCAAGGTTCTGCACATTTACCTGAGCCGGTGTCGGTGGCTGCTGTTGAGGAGTGAGCGGGTGGTTTGGCATTGGATTCTGATGAATCTCTAACTCTGGTGCAGGCTGCTACTACTGTTGTGGTTTAGTTGCTGAGGTTGCTGCTGCTGCGGCGCTGGCTGCTGCGGCCTTGGTGCCTGTCTTCTTCTCTCTTTCATGTCTTCAATTAACTTGTGCATATGTGCCCAATCAATTCTCTGCCCTTCATGCAGATCATAAACAAAATCACGGAATTGATAGCACCTTTCTATAGTGTGCCCAGGCTGCCGATGATATATGCAATATTTGGACTGGTCGGCTGCCGGATTCCAATTTGGGCATTCTGGAGGGAGCTGAAGGTCACCAGTGTACATCAAAGCCGCGAAAATATATGGGAGAGTTTCAGGAAGTGGAGGGTAGTGGGCTCTCTTGGGACCCGGTCAGGCAGGTGCATAGCCATTTGGTGGCGGGACATTACGGTATTGTGGCGGCTGTTGTGGCTGTTGCGGTGGTGGTGGTTGCTGTGGTGGACGAGAAGCAGGAAATGATGGTTGGGTACTTGATGGAGTGATGAACTGAGGGTTGCGGGGAGGTTATTGGAAGCGTGGTGGAGCGTACTGGTTAGGTAAGTGGACAGCCTGCACTTGCTCATTTGTCTGGACTCCTTCAGTGACTGGGCCTTGAGATTTTTTGGTGGTTTTGGGCTTCTGGCCCTCAAACAAGGAATGGATGGGGGAGTCCTTAAACTAGGTCTGAGTGAACCGGGCCCTACTGTACAACTGGTGCATTATGGAAATGTCATTCATGGCTAATATGTTCTGGAATGTGGGAGTGGCATTAGAAATCAGCAGCTTCACTTTCTCTTCTTCCGAAATCTGCCCGGGCACACGGGAGGCCATCTGCCTCCATCTGTCAGCATAAGTAGCAAAATTTTCATCGGCCTTCATCTTCTCGGCCACTAAATCGGTAAAAGAATATTCTAGGCCCACCTGGTCTTGGAATCTCCGTATAAATTTATCTTTCACAATTTTAAAACTCTCTGCCTCCTCCAGCGGTAGGGTATAAAACCATTCTAATGCTACCCCATCCAACGAGCGGCGGAAAAGATACGCCATGAGGCGGTCGTCATGTTGAAAGTGTGCCGACTCGCACAAGAACTCCCTTATATGAATGAAGGGGTTGCCATTCCCATCGTACTTGCGGTACATGGGGAGCTCCGACTGGGGAGAAAAATGAATATCACAGAAATTGGGAACAGGGTTGTCAGCAAGGGATTGTGGACCGACCCGCTTATGAAGAAGGTCAATCTGTTGCTACATGGCAGCCTACTTATCGAGATGTTCCCGTTCCCGAGATGGAGGAGGCAAAGACGGGAGAGCAGACCTGGCATATGGGGCCGAAGGATAGACCGACGAAGGGGGAAGCCCGTACGAAGGATAATGGGCCAAGGAAGGGCCCATATCCACATGAGCTAGCTGGGCACCCCCTGATTGAAGGCGAACAAAGTTAGCTGGGGCCACAAGAGCCTGCGGCGCTGGAGAAGTGGTGATATAAGGATCTGGATAAGAAGACGAGGGGATCTGGGTCTTCCCCTTATCAGAAGTCTGATGGGCCGAGCTAGCGGCCCACTTCCATATTAGGAAATCAGTGGGTCCGGGGATGGACAAGAGTGAGATCAATGGGTACAGCAGAAGCAGCCCCTAACCCAACAACTGGAGATGAAGTGGCGGTGGAAAGCCCGCCCTGAGGAGGAACTACAGATGGGGCATCCGGCCCCTGCAAAGCTTGGCGAAGAAGGTGGAGCTGGGTGGGATCCAACTGGGCCATCATGTGAAGAACATGGTTGGCCGAATTATGAGAAGAGGAATCGGAATGAGAAGGTTGGCTCAGCTTGAACCTTCTGGAGGTATGGGGTCAAATATAACATCTTGAATATTTTGAGCGGCATGATGTTGACGGCGGCGCCAGCATCTACCAGAATCTGGTTCACATCATGCCCATTGACCTTCCTTTTCATGTAGAGAGGACGATTGTTATGAAGGGGATAGCAACATGTCCTTCTCCATGAAGGAGACAGTGGTTATGAAGGCTTCATATGCTGCCGCCTTCATTTCTGCGGCGTGTGCTTCGTAAGCTTCTAGCTCTTGGAGTATCTTGATGGGAGTTTCTCTTAGCTCTTTACTTCAAGCGATGGCTTCCCAGGTTATAATGCTGGTGGGGAAGCGCTTCATCTGGTGGAGGACCTTTCGGTCGGCTCGGGCTCGAGCATCCTCCAAGGAGGGTAGTATGTCGGGCTGAGCTTTCTGCGAGCTGCTGTGCTGCTTCCCATCGGGAAGTTGCACTACCTTGCCTTTACCGTTGGGATCAGACTGACCCTGATCGCCAATGGACTCCTAGAATAGGGGTGCCAAGGATGGCTCTTCTAGGAATAACTGGCGAGCTGGCCCATCCTTGCCGGACGGTCCCGCTTGTTCCACAGAAGAAGCCTGAGCTGGTGCAGAGACCGGGAGGCCGGCGGGAACCTCTTCGATACCGACAGGATCGAAGATGCTGGGTCTGTTCCAAATTTCTACCTCCGGGATGGGGGCAGGTTCCTCTCCTCGAAAGAGGATGATTTGCTCTCGCATTGGCATGTTGGATGCTCGTGGCTGAGCCTCAATCGGAGGTATACCAAACCCAACTGCCAACGGGGTTCGGGCAATCGCCGCTGAGGTGTTAGCAGCATCGCGCGTAGCCGGCAGTGCGGGTGCTTCGGTCGGAGGCCTAGTAGGTTGCTGAGGTTGAAGGTCCCGTTCCTAGAGAAGATCTTGCAGGAGGGCCTTCAGATGCTGGTTCTCCTTCATGAGAGTATCGAGGGTCACTTCTTGAGTCTCGTTTGTAGGAGGGTCGTTGTTGATTGGCTCCGCGTTGATAATAGGGTCGCGGTCTTCAACTAGGACCTCTTCCGCACGTTGTGACAACTATGGTCCTGCAGAAGTGTCGATGTGACTAGTTGGGGGAGGCGGTGGAACCTGATGGCGCGGCCTCCTGAAATGGGACAGGGGCTGATTCAGGTCATCAGACTGGGTGTCCGGCTGGTGTAGCACGCGAACACTCGAACTGCATCCTTGATGAGCCGGGCCGTTCGCTTCCTCCGCGAGTGCCCCTCGGGGCGGACAGACGTCCCTAGTCTATAAAAGACAAAGGTGCGTGTAAGAGGGGGCTCACTCCCGATATCGGTCGGAGGAGAGTCCGGGACAGGTTACTGGAGGGCCTAGGAAAGGGCTCGCCTTTGCCTCCGCTTGCTTGTGCGTGGGGCATTAGACGACTGGGCGTCGTCAGATAGTGCTACTATGGGACCAGTCGCATCCTGCCTGATGCCGCGTCTGAGCGCTCGCAGGGGGTTTCTAATACGCACCCTTCGAACAGCTTGAGCTTCCTCTGGGGTGACCCAAATTCTTCTCAGGTCGGGTTGTTGATCTCCCTTGTCACCGTTCCTCCTATGAGTTGTCTTGGGAGCTCATGTGTCGGGCTGCGGTGGGTGCCCCCGGACTGCTGCCGAGAACCCACTCTTCTGAGCTTCGCCTTGTCCTCTCGAGTTTGCCGCAGGAGGTCAAAATGATTGGAGGTAGAGATTGTGGGAACGATCCATTCCTGGGGTATGATTGGTTTGCCGCTATCGAGGCGAATCCGCAAATCGCTGACAAGAATAGTCTTGCATGAATTACTGGTTGCAGTGGCGAGCCGTCTACCTTTGCGGCCGTGGCGACGCTTCTTCTGGGGAGTGGAGGAAGACTCCGCCTCGAGATGGTAGACCGAGATGACCCAGCCTACGGCGACCGACAGCGTGGAGCTGTCAGTCGGGAGTCCTAGGACCGGCCCCCGGGGTACGAGACCCACATCGGGAGTCGATGGCTGGGCGACTCGGGTATAAGCCCTTGCCCGTGCTGATAGAAGCGTTGGCGATGCTAGAGATGACACTATTGCACCGGGAGACAATGCCGTTGGCAGTGCTGAGGTGCCGGCAACCCGAGGTTGATGACCTGTGTTGAGTGTCGGCATGGTCCGAGCTCGGGTTAGAAGGCCCGAGGAAGGTGCTACGGAACCTTGCCCCCTGGGTATGAGGCCTGCGGGGAGAGCCGATTTCGCCGAAGCTTGGGAAGGAGGTCCCGAGTAAAATGCAGAAGAGGTGGGGACTCGGGATTGAAAGCTCGAGGAAGATGTCGCGAAGCCACGGACCCGGGGCTGGGAACCCGTGTTGGGTGCCGACTTTGCTGGGGCTCGGGGTTGGAAGCCCGAGGAAGATGCTGAGGTGCCATGGACCCGAGGCTGGGAGCCCGTGTTGGGTGCCGACTTTGCTGGGGCTCAGGGTTGGAAGCCCGAGGAAGATGCTGAAGTGCCGTGGACCCGGAGCTGGGAGCCCGGGTTGGGTGCCGACATTGCTGGGGCTCGGGGTTTAAAGCTCGAGGAAGATGCTAAGGTGCCGTGGACCCAGGGCTGGGAGGCCGTGTTAGGTGCCGGCTTTGATGGGGCTCGGTGTTGGAAGCCCGAGGAAGATGCTGAGGTGCCGTGGACCCGGGGCTGGGAGCCCGTGTTGGGTGCCGGCTTTACTGGGGCTTGGGGTTGGAAGCCCGAGGAAGATGCTGAGGTAGTGACCGAAATCTAAGGCGCGAGGCCCGTGCCGGAGATCGGGCGAGGTTGTCCTCGGGAGCTAAAGCTTACTCGGGTCAGTGATGATCTGGGGGCCCTGCAGGGGCCAGTGGTGGCAGTTCTGAGCCTGGTGCTCAGGTGGGCCACCGGTGCTGGAGGTGCGCATGGCACATTGGCCACTAGAGTCGGTGGAGAAACTTGGGTTGGCTGAGAAGCAGCCATAGGGATCACGCCCAAAAAGTAGGGCGATTCGATGACAGGGGCGAAGCTACCGAAAGTGATCGACGTCGCCAAGTAACCCACCCGTGCATGGGTGGCGATGACGATGGGACAGTAAGTGACGGCCACCATAGTTGCTGGAACGCTGAGTGCTGCTAAGGCGGTTATCGATAGTCGCCAAGCGAGGTCTGACTAGGGACCGCTAGGGAATGCGCGTGCGAGTACCCTCCTCTGCCTCTCCTGCAAGGACAGAAAAAGGGCACCAGGCCTTCAGGGGTGGCATAGGCTTTTCTTCAACAAAAAAAAGGAAGGCGGGAGACATCCCACCGGGCGTGCCATCCTCTCTGTTGCGGGGTTTTTTTTTTCTTATGCCGATGACCAGGGTGAATGTAGGAATACAGCGGGGGAGGAAGATACGGGAGTTTGATGTATCTCAGGTATTCTCCCTTACGGTTGTATGCCTCTCACGGCGGTACCGGGCACTCTTCTTTTACAGAAAGCCGAGAAGAGTCGAATGGTAGGGAAATATAAGGGTATAGGTTAGCTGGATAGGGTGCGGGCGTGCCAATCGATTTCTCGACAATCACCTATGGAACCGAGGGTCAACTAAGGGAAGTGCCACCAGGGCGCGGCACGTGGGCTCGAGAGGTCGGGTGACACATGGATCTAGGGGGTTCCACGGGTGCGAGTGCGCAGGCGATTGTGGGAATCATGTACTGGATGCCTTTCCCCACCGACCGCAAGTGATTGGTTTTTATTTACATCAGATTGAATCCGAACACCTTCGTTCTATACTGAAGAGAAGCATGTATGTGTCTGGAGCCATGGGTGGAAGGCCGGGAGCATTCCGCAGCTGTGGGCGCGCTTTCGTCTGGGGGAGGTGATGGCTGGGGTTGGAAATGTTTGACACGTGGGCCGAGTGGTGTAAGTAGAAAACTAGGGCGCTCGCATGGATGCATGCATGCAACTGGTTTTATGCTATATGAGAGCCACATGGGCTTTACAAATGGGCCAAGAAGGGCTACAGTACAACTGGCGCAAGCCGCGAGGCAATTCTGACGTGAGAGTTGGTCCCCGGGTCAGTGCGTGGTATGGCGGATGTTAGCGTGTTTTACAGAGGCTCCCTAAGGGGAGATTGAGACATACCTGACTGCCTGGATGGCGGGGGCGGTTGTAGGCTGGCGCCTGACGAAGGTAGGACACGGCTCGAGGTGAGTGGTCGGGTCCTGTCCTCGGAGGCGAGTGATAGTCACGCGGTTCCGCATCGGTCATAGGTGTGGCGTCGTGTCATGAGCGTGGCCACGGTGAGTTGTCATGCACGGGCGGACCCGGGATGCGGGCGTGTTTGCCGTTGTCATAACACCTTACGTGCAACGGGAGCGGGCATGTGTATGATGGCTAGATGCCATATAAGGAGAGTACGGACATACCCCCGGTGTGTGCAAGCCGATCTACAAGCCACCCACATGCACGCCTTGTTCCTTGCGTCCCCGACCCTTGCCGAAGGCCTCAGAAGTCTGAGGGTGTGACAGTTAGGTTGAGTTTGTCAGTCTGAGTGCCTGCTAGTGCGTGCCCTTCCTTGTGTGTATGTTCTGAGCTTCTAAGGGGGTGGAATTTATAGGAAGTTGAAGGGGCAGGGGTAGGGTTTAGGCAGACCAAGTTGAGGGTTCAACTTGGTCCGGGTAAACCCTTAAGAAAATAATAATAATTCTTTTTGTTTAACAGAGTGGGGAGATAGGGTTTGTTGAGTAGTGGATGGGAGATCTGGAGGGGAAGGGTGAATAGATCTGCCCCTCTTTTCGCAGAACACCCCTCTTTAAAGCTAGATAAAGAGAAGATTAGCAGCGGAATACAACTAGCTTAGCGAAGGACACAACGATTTGCTTAGCAGGATGAACAAGTAAAATAAAGATTGAACCTAAGCATGCATCTAGCACAAACTAATCACACAAGCAAACCACAACACATGAGATTTTAAGGTGGTTCGGACTGAATCCCCAGTCCTACGTCCACTCCTCACCAAACCCGGTGAGGCTTCACTAGTGCAGCGCACCAAACTGTAATCGGAGAACTTCTGATTGCCTTCCTACTAACCACCGATAGGGACGACAACACCGCAGATTGGATCACCCTCTAACTACCTTCTTACTAACCACGGTAGGGACGATTCTCAATTTCAGTAGCTTGAACAAAATGAAAAAAGAACAAATATGAGAATGATCAGACAAGAGATAGAGATATGATCAAGGCTAGAAGCGAAAAGATCTTGTCTGAAATGCGATGTAGATCAGCATCAGAGGCTTCTTCTTCTTTGCAAAGCTCTCCTCTTGATTCAACAACAATGGTTTCTTCTTCCTTATGAAGTGAGATTCCTTGGTTCCTCTTGAGTGGATGAAGAGGATTATGGATGGAGCTTTGATCTCTCTTGAGAACCTTGCTTGCTTGTACACTACCTTGGAGGTTGCTTGCTTGGATATGAGCTTGAATCACCTTGGAATGGATGAAGAACTTCTACACGAAGTACTGTTCATGGCTACAGTACCCTCTTCTTCTTCCCTTGGACAGCCTTCTCTAGCCTCTCTTTATCTCCTTTGATTCAATTAGGGTTTCTAACCCTCTTGTGTTGGTTTTATATCTTTTGAATGGTCCATAGACACCCCCCAAACCAGATCCACAAATCATGGGAGATTGGGTGACTTTAGGATTAAACAAATCCAAGAAAAGGGGCTACCCACGAGGTGGAAAATAAAGTCAAGCATTGCTGCCTCAGGGCTGCCGGTCGACCGGAGGTAGGTGGTCGGTCGACCAGATTTGTTACAGAGTTGAAGAATTTCATTCTGGCAATTTCAGTCAACCGGTAGGTGGGGGCGGTTGACCGGACCTTGGGCCGGTCGACCGGACCTTCTGGGCGGTCGACCTCTATTGAGACGTTCTGTAGCATTTTCCTTGCTGGAAATTCCGGTCGACTGGTCTATGACCGGCGGTCAACCGAAACTTGAAATTTTCCCAGTTTTGCTTCATTTAAACCCTTAAACTTGATTGCAGTCCATTCAAGTCTATGGCATCAAACTCTTTAGACCTTGAGGATGTCTGTTGAGTCTTTGACCATTCCTTAATGAATGCTCAGACCTTGGACGTTGAAACCAATTGTATTCTTCATTGTGCATCGACCTTGGCTATGTGAAGTGTCAACTCTTTTGTGCCAAGTGTCGACTCTTCTTGAAGCTAGCCTGATCTTCTGATAGCCATCCAGCCTAGAGTTGACTCTTACTTTGAAGGGATTTTCAACCTTGCTTGGGTGTGATCATTGGTCTTTCACTTTTGCCATCTCCACTCCATTCCTTGGCATATCTGTCATGAAAAAGCATCAAGTGTATCAGTCATATGAGAGTGGGAAACATCAATGACTTATAGTCTTTAGCCATTTTCAAAACTATGATTTATCAAATGACCACAGGGACACAACATTCTCCCCTTTTTTGATGATGGCAATATTGTGAGTCATTATCTGGCAGTTATGTCCAAGATGGCAAATTTTATAACATATGTAACTCAAGATGCAGAGTGATGATCAGAGCATGTGAATGTGGATATGTATGCATGGATGATCAGAGCATGTATGCATGATGAGGGACGTTTGACTCTCCCCCATCTCACAAAGTTATTCTCCCCCTTTGATAACTAACAAAGGCAACTCATCTCCCCCTTTGACAACTAACAAAGGCAACTCACAAAGGTATTCTCCCCCTTTGACAACAGTAAAAAGGACGGATAAGGTAGAGACAGTGACACAAGTGTTAGAGAGCATAGCTAAATATGAGTTTAGAGCAAGCCATTATATGCGGATCTGAAACATGCCGTGAGCAATATACATGGTTCAAAGCTAATAAAATCTGAGATCAACAATAGAGTTTAAAAATAATCTACATCTATGTTTTAATAGAAATGAACCAGAAGTGCATATCATGGCAGTGGTTAACCTTCTGTTGTCTTATACATCCATATTCAAAACTTCATCGGAAATAGCACAAACTGGTATTGAGGTTAAACAAGCATGACTAAAGTATGGAATTGTATGATTTCAGCACTATTTTTCATGATCTTTTACATTTATAGTCACATGACTCATATTTTACGAGCAATTGAGTCTAGTATATGCCTCCCATCCGTAAGAATACACGTTGTTTAGATGTAAGTATTCCTAGGTATTTGGTAAGACTGACTATTATGCTTCAGATTGAACAGAGATAGTAATGTCACCTCATGACATATCTGACCTCATTTCTTTGATGAGGAGATATATTTCTCAGCAATTATGACATTGCTCTGCCTAGAGTTCAATTTAATTAGGACAGAGATAACAGGGGCACATCATGTTATATCATTCGTCACTTATTTTGAAGACGTGACATATTTCTCCGTGCAACAATATCATTGCTCTGTCAAATTTACTGTCAGAAATTCCAGCTCATCAACGTGTTTAAAAATAAAACTAAGCTTGAGTGTATAACCAAGGTTACCATGAAATTTGAATTTTCAGATTTCAGGATAGTCATTCAAGGCACAACATGTAATCTCTAGTTAAAGTCTATTAAAATCACCGAACATATATGATTTCAAAAAAATATATCAGAACTTCAAGGAAATCATTAAATCTGAACCATTTTAATTAGATGGACAATCATCAGTGCAGATAATAGAAAGCTCTTACGTCATAATTCTGTCTGTTTCATGATCTCATTTTCAGACTGGAGCTCAGATTGTAAGAGATTAAGAGCAGCAGCAAGACTCCCCCTAAGGATATGCAGTGAATGCATTCAAGGAGTTATGTTTACAATCAAGGGGAATGATCAGAAATGAAATGCATGACCTGACCCATGAGTGTAGACTTATTGATGGTAACTGAATGAAGATGAAACATATGCACGAATGCTTCAAAGAAATAGCTCCCCCTTACTGTATGGCCTACATGCGACAGTGACGCATGGTACTTGGCGGAGGTGTATCCTCACGCATGGTGAGTTCTTCTGATGGGAATCGACGCCGAGCATGTACTTTTTCTTTTGCATTTATGTCTTTTTAGTTTATGTTTATATCCTTGGGAAAGTATGTACGCAATTGTAAGGCTTTATAAGTCAAGGAGTCATTCCCATGGATTGTGTGGGGTTTTATGCAATTATATAGTAGGACCAGTAAGGGGGCCCTCAGCCCTTTCCCATTGGTCCATGTCACCTATGTGGGGCTGGTCAACCATCCTAGGTGGCCATCTAGAAGGGTTGAATGTCAAATGCCACATGGGTAGACAAAGGGAGTAAAAAATCTAAGGTAGGCTACCTACCATGTCAAGCTTGTCTCCCACTTGGGTTATTTTATTTTTTGTGTGTGTGTTAGTCACATTTAATCTAGGCCATTCATTCCCCATCCCTAGATCCAATGGTGGAGATTGGATTAGATTGGAGGCATATAAATACTTGTATTTTCCATTTGAATATTAATGAAATGAGAAAAAGCATTGTGCAAGACCCCCCCCCCCTTGAGTGAATTTCGACCTCCCCTCTCTCTCCCTCTGGTTTCTTCATCCCCAACCCACATTCTAGAGTCCTATCTTCTTCCCCCTACCTCCGGTGATCATCGGTGCCGCCGCCGCCGCCGTTCGTGCCGCCTACGAGCCGCCGCGGAGCCATCTTCAAGGTTCTGTCCTACTGGATAGAGGTGCTTACATGAAATTCTGCAGTCAGCCACGACGTCCTCTTGATCTGAAATTTTTAGAGGTTGTTCCTATCTTGTATCCCCATCTCCACAAAAAACTTAAGGTCCAAAATCCTTCGTTTGATATCTTTACATTTTCGTTCATCTTTCACTCCCAGATCTGTCCTGTCTCTGTCTACAGTGACAGCAGCTCTGTGTTTCCCACCTCCGACCCTCTTTGTGATTTTTCCAAACCCTCCCACTTTTACTGGGCATTCTGTCCATCATTCTCTACATCCATGAATTTTCTTAATTTCTGATCCGCCTTCTACCTATTTTTCAAAATTTGTGTTCTATCTCTGCTACAGTGCTTTTAGTCAGATTCCAGATCCGACCCACTGTTAGTACTAAACTCTTATCAATTCGTAGCCACATCGAAACTTGTCAAAACAAATTTTTCCATCTTTCTAGCTCAATTTCCTACAACTTTGATGAAGACCTCAAGAGCTGAATCAGACATCTACCCTACGGTCAACGGCAGTTCTCAGAGAACAGCCCTACAGATCTGAGAGTTAGGCCACTGTACAACAGCAACCTTCAAAATTCTCCAATTAGAAGTATATGCTTTGTTATTTTTCTGTAATCACAGAGAGTTTTAGCCCTTTGAAGCAGCTTTCCAACGGTGCCAGTTTCGTCACATTCCGACGTCGGGGCTGATCGCAGCGTCCGTTCTCGCCGGAGCGCGCGCCAGAAAATAGAACCGGCACGTCCGTGGCCGGTTATTCTGACCGGTGCCGATCGGAGCCGCCCGGCCTCCGGCCGGCGAACCAGCCTGCCGCCAGCCCGGGGAACACTTCCCTAAGTGTCCCCACTACAGCGGTGTCACCGGGTCCCACTCGACCCCTCCGGACAGCACGTGGGCCCCACCGTCACTAGTTCGGGTGCTGCCGAATCAAAGCGAGAAGCCGCCCGTCAACCCGAATTCGGTCCTCCCAGACCCCATTGTGTAGCCCTTTACCTCCCTGCGTGAAGTGGGCAGCGACGTGTATTGCTATAATATTGTGTATTATTGTTTCGGGAGTACGAGTTTTGGCCGGGTCCGTCTTCCCCACGTCGAGCGCGTGGAGGTATCGTTCTCGCTCCCTACACTCGGCATTTGCTTATTTTCATATATACTTATTTATGCCACTGCTAGAGAGCATGTTCTAGGATCGTAGCTCACTTTATTTTCACATCACCGCTGCTGCGAGAGAGAGCGTGACCATCCCGTGACCCGATCCGGGCACAAGTGAGAGCCGACCACCCTAGCTCATTACCGGTTTCTCAACCGCGCACATCCGAGGCTTCCCTTGTTAAGGGACAATCGCGAGCTTATCGTGTCCGTGGTCTCGTCCCGCATCAATTTGGTATCAGAACGAGTTTGAGTCTAGGGTGTCCAAAAAAAAGGGTGTCATTTACGTCTAGCCATTAGTCATTGTCTAAGTCGTGTTTAGGGTCATCATTGTTTTAAAATAAAAAAAGTGTCTTTTGGGTCGCATTTGCATACCATTAGTCGGTATATAAAAAGGTGTTGTCTGAACGTTAGGCTACGCCTATCGGGAAGGCCGCACACTTGCGCGAGTGATCTTCGGATCGATTAACTCCGCCACGTACCGAGTCTTGGTTTACGTCTAGGGTCCTTAGTGTGCATGCATTCCAAACTTGCATAGTCGGTCTAGTGTCTTGTCACCGTGTGTATGCATGTCCATATCCGCTACCCATGGCCGTTCCCCAAGACCATACATCCGAGTGGTCAACCTTTGTGGCCAAAGTCAATGTCCTCATGGACCGAGCCCTTGGTTTTACCCCTCTCACTATGAAAGTCGCTCTACCAACGGGTCCACAACGGAACTCCATTTCACCGATAGGGAGTCGGATAATTGGGTTTCTTTGACATCGTGGAGTCTCTCTCCAAGACAAGCGAGATTGTCCGCGATGGTGATTTTGCTTGTGTTGAGTTCTATAAGAGGATCGGCTCTGTTCTCTACACCGATGGCGCATGGTGCAGGATCGGCACACTTGCTGGTTCATGCATCATTTTAGGGCAAACGTGGTTAGGAGAACGAAGAGCCAATCTTGACTGGGGCAAGAGGACTTGCACCTTATACCCACCTTACCTACCCGACAAGATCACCCTCACATGTCCAGCCACCCAACCCCAGCGGCCCACTCTACATTCGGAACCATTATACTTGGAGCCGTCTCACCCCGAGCCACCCGTGTTTATTACGGGAACGCTATACATCGTCGAGCCATTTTTTAGTTGGCTCAAGGATGGCTTGGTCCCACCTCCCTTTCCATCCATGGACCCCATCCTCCCTTTAGTGCCGGTCAACTCCTTCCATACCACATTTCGATCTTGTCATGGGATTAGATTCACAATGGAAGTTGACACATCTTTTGGCGCGAGGCTTTGACCAACCCGCTAGTCTTAGCTTCACCCATCCGGCCTTAGGGTCCATAACCTCCGTGTGCACCGTGGGGTGTGTCACCACGGAGATTCTTCTACTCCTCCCGATGCCGGCCGAGTCTGACTTCGTTCCCTTTTGCCCAAGGGAGGAATCTTATTTCCTACATATGTCCGTCGTCCCACCGATCATAATGTATGGCGGTGATTATGAATTCCAAACTTGGGACCATGTCATGTTGGAACCCATCTCACGGGGTCATACCTTCTTCGACCCTTTTGATCCCCTCACTAGTGAATCTCCCGAGCCGCCATCTTCACTCCACTTCCTCCGCGGAGTTCACTATCAAGCCTTTTCCACTCGGGCCAAGCAACCTCCACATAGTCATAGGTCCGAACCATCATTCGGAGGTAAGGAAGACTTTGGTTTCCCCGATCCCTCTAAACCACCCGCACCACCCGGACTTCCCGCATCCAAGCCCAATGTCCATGATTGGTGCATCGTAGTATGTCTAGGAGTTCCCCATGACGTCAACCTCCGGTTACGTCAAATGCATGCATGGCACACGTTCGGGTGTCCTGGTCCGCCGTCATCCATGTACGGGTCGGACTAACATTAGGTGTGTCTAGGGTCATAGATGAGTCAGTGTGTTTTCCTTATGTGGTTTGTTTGCATGGTTTATGTGTAGTTTGAGAGTCTGCATGTGTCTTGTGTAAGCTCGTTGTCGTTCTCTTATGAGTAAGAGGTGATTGGACTCCTTCGATGAGTATGTGATCGGTTCTACATCTATACCCGGATCAGTCACCTACAGGGACTCAGCGGTGATTTCTAGTGAGTCTTCGAGCTGCTTCCTTCCCTTTGAGAGTGCCCCACCCGGAGTGTCCACCTCTAGCCCATGGCAGCTTGTGCATATCGAGTATATATGGAATGAGCAGGTGCTGGTCACTTGGAGTGGAGCGTACCCGCGTTACCTGGCACGGTGACGGATCCACCGGAGTACTCGAGCATCCATACCCCTACTCGACGGGGTCGAGTTCCTCCCACCCGGGGAGAGTTGATGGGAATCGACGCTGAGCATGTACTTTTTCTTTTGCATTTATGTTTTTTTAGTTTGTGTTTATATCCTTGGGAAAGTATGTACGTAAATGTAAGGCTTTATAAGTCAAGGAGTCATTCCCATGGATTGTGTGGGGTTTTATGCAATTATACAGTAGGACCAGCAAGGGGGCCCTCAACCCTTTCCCATTGGTCCATGTCACCTATGTGGGGCTGGTCAACCATCCTAGGTGGCCATCTAGAAGGGTTGAATGTCAAATGTCACATGGGTAGACAAAGGGAGTAAAAAGTCTAAGGTAGGCTACCTACCATGTCAAGCTTGTCTCCCACTTGGGTTATTTTAATATTTTTGTGTGTGTTGGTCACATTTAATCTAGGCCATTCATTCCCCATCCCTAGATCCAATGGTGGAGATTGGATTAGATTGGAGGCATATAAATACTTGTATTTTCCATTTGAATATTAATGAAATGAGAAAAAGCATTGTGCAAGACCCCCCCCTTGAGTGAATTTCAACCTCCCCTCTCTCTCCCTCTGGTTTCTTCATCCCCAACCCCCATTCTAGAGTGCTATCTTCTTCCCCCTACCTCCGGTGATCATCGGTGCCGCCGCCGTCGCCGTTCGTGCCGCCTACGAGCCGCCGCAGAGCCATCTTCAAGGTTCTGTCCTACTGGATAGAGGTGACTTCCACGAAATTTTGCAGTCAGCCACGACGTCCTCTTGATCTGAAATTTTTAGAGGTTGTTTCTATCTTGTATCCCCATCTCCACAAAAAACTTAAGGTCCAAAATCCTTCGTTTGATATCTTTGAATTTTCGTTCATCTTTCACTCCCAGATCTGTCATGTCTCTGTCTACAGTGACAGCAGCCCTGTGTTTCCCACCTCCGACCCTCTTTGTGATTTTTCCAAACCCTCCAAATTTTACTCGGCGTTCTGTCCATCATTCCCTAGATCCATGAATTTTCTTAATTTCTGATCCACCTTCTACCTATTTTTCAAAATTCGTGTTCTATCTCTACTACAGTGCTTTTAGTCAGATTCCAGATCTGAGCCACTGTTAGTACTAAAATCGTATCCATTCGTAGCCACATCCAAATTTGTCAAAACCAATTTTTCCGTCTTCCTAGCTCAATTTCCTACAACTTTGATGAAGACTTCAAGAGCTGAATCGGACATCTACCCTACGGTCAACGGCAGTTCTCAGAGAACAGCCCTACAGATCTGAGAGTTAGGCCACTGTACAACAGAAACCTTCAAAATTCTCCAATTAGAAGTATATGCTTTGTTATTTTTCTGTAATCACAGAGAGTTTAAGACCTTCGAAGCAGCTTTCCAACAGCGCCGGTTTCGTCGCATTCCGACGTCGGGGCTGATCGCAGCGTCCGTTCTCGCCGGCGCATGTGCCGAAAAACAGAACCGGCAGGTCCGTGGCCGGTTATTCCGACCGGTGCCGATCGGAGCCGCCCGGCCTCCGGCCGGCGAACCAACGTGCCGCCAGCCCGGGGAACACTTCCCTAAGTGTCCCCACTACAGCGGTATCACCGGGTCCCACTCGACCCCTCCGGACAGCACGTGGGCCCCACCGTCACTAGTTCAGGTGCTGCCGAATCAACGCGAGAAGCCGCCCGTCAACCCGAATTCGGTCCTCCCGGACCCCATTGTGTAGCCCTTTACCTCCCTGCGTGGAGTGGGCAGCGACGTGTATTGCTGTAATATTGTGTATTATTGTTCCGGGAGTACGAGTTGCTGCATCCCTATGGTTTTGATGATGTCTCACACTATAAATCAATCTTCTATCTCTAGATTTATGTTGTTTCATCATGTGAGTGAGTATACTTCATATGGTTGTCAGATAAGCATGTTATCTTGATTCTGTCTACACTCTGCTTAGTTAGAATGAACAGTAGTGGGTCGACCCACCCTTGCTGATGCGTCGACCTATCAGAACAATGCCTGTCTGGGTATCAAAGTCTGTACATCAGCTTGATTGTAGTAAGTCTATACAGCATGCCTTAGTGTTCATGTCATTAAGTCTGTACACTGGCATATCATCTTCAAGTCTGTACATTGGGCACCTTCTTACTGAAGTCTATACACTGGTCTTAATACTCTAAGTCTGTACACTGCCCGACCAGTTAAGTCTGCACATTGCCAAAGTCAGTACAGCTCAACTCTATACATCCTTCCAAGCTTCAACTCTATACACTGGATTGTCAAGCTTCATGTCTATACACTGGTTTGCCTAAACTTCAACTCTATACATCCGATTACTGTTGCAGTGTTCATCAAGTCTATACATCGCCTTCATACCTTCAACTCTATACACTACTATAGGAACCAAGTCCATACACTCATACCTTTTCCTACGCTTTCCTGGTTGTAGTCTAAGTCTACACATCCTGCTAGGTCGGACTTCAAAGTCTGTACAGTATCTCAAGCCAAGTCCATACATAGTCCATCAACATTTAGAAGTCTGTACATCGGTCCGTCTTGTTCAGCGTCTTAGTGCATTCAAAGTCTGTACAACGTCCGTCTCAGCCAGCGTCTCATGCTGCGTCTTAGGCAAGTCTGTACATCGGCTTCATTCACTCAAGTCCATACATCCACAGTGGTACTTCCATGTCTGTACAACGCTGAAGCCGTCACAAGTCTGTACACTGCTTGAGCCTCACCAAGTCTGTACATCGCTTCAAGCGATTCAAGTTTGTACAGCCGAGCGTCTCATGCATCGTCTCACTCTGGCAAAGTCTATACACTGGCTCAAGCTTGTCGAAATCTATACATCACCGTTGGGCATCAAGTCAATACACTGTTCACCGTCTTATTAAGAGTCTTACACTTTCAAGTCTGTACATTGCGAACAGTGCACCTCTTCTTCAAAGTCTGAACACTGGCCTCTTGCTTCAAGTCTATACATTGGGTTGTCCGACCACAACTCTATACATTCGGTTGTTATATCTTGAGTCTATACAGTGCTCACAGCACACTCATTCCAAGTCTGTACACTGGTTAGGCTTCGTGAAGTCTATACAGTGGCTGAAGCTTTGTAAAGTTTACACATAGGTAAGGCTCGTTTGCATTGTTCAACACATGTCTATACACTGCCATTCATGAGCTTATCCATTAAGTCTATACACTCTCTCACGTTGTACACACTTACTCAGTTGTTGTTTCTGAAGTATATACACTTGTGTTAATAGCCTGAACTAACTAAGTATATACATTCCTTCTGTCTCTGTCTGCAGGCGATTCAGGCTGATGATTGGGCACGTGAACTGAGGTTGGCACCTGGCACGTGATCCAAGAAACCAGGAACATGACACGTGGATGGCAACCTAGTCAGGATGCTGCCATGTGGTCGAAATTCAAATGATCTGGCAAAAAGTTCATGGGCGGGAACCTGGCAGCCATACGCCAAATATCTGCTATAAATATGGAGCTTCGTCCTTCAGTAGAAGAGAGATCGTGAAAAGAAAAAGCAGAAGCCATTTGTGTGAGACTGCACGATCTAGAAAGGAAAAAGAGCAGAGAGTTCCATAGTGTCCAGATCCGAGAGAAGTATGTTCGAGAGAGAGAGAGAGCAGTGTCTGTGGTTTGATGAATTGCTTCCTTTGAAGCTACATTTGTATTGGTTTCAGAACTGACTGTTTCCTCATTGGTCTTTGTTTCTATTTTGTTTCCTTTTATTTTGTTCATTCTTCTGATTCGAATTGGTTCCCCTCCGGTGTGTGGAGGAAGGGAGTGTTACTCTGGTTTCCCTCTTTGTTGCAGAGGAAGAGAGATCGGTGATCTCTGGTGTTGCTAGTGACAGGTTGTCATTAGCAGGTTCCCTCCAGTGTGTGGAGGAAGGGAGAGGTGTCTCCATTCTGTTCTAGCTGGTAACTGGAACAGGTTTCAAGCTCTGTGGGTAGCAGAGCTTGGTTGAGGGATTTGTTTCCCTTAGTTGTTCAAGCTGTGTGGCAGCATATTGTTCGCAGACTGAGTCTGTAGTGTTCTAGCATTGTCTAGTGGAATCCTCATTCTAGTTGGAGTGAGGGGTGGATGTAGATTGCGGACTGCAATCGAACCACCTAAAAATCGAGTGCCTCTTCTGTGGTTTGCTGTTATTATCTGTGATCTCCTTCTGCTTGTCTCTTTGCTTCCATGTGATCAGTTCTTCATTCTCATTTACTTATACTGTCTTGTTTGGTGACTGCGGTTGCATTTCTCTGTGTGCGGGTTCAGGAGGGGCGTAAGCAGTAGAATTAATTTCCTGCCTAAGTTTTTACAAATTGGGAGTGATATATTCATCCCCCCCTTCTATATCACTCTTGCTGCGCTAACATTTGGTATCAGAGCAGGTTTACGCCATGTGGACGAACGGTCAAGGAAATGCCAGTGGTCCTAGAACCTTCATGGCTGAAGGTCAATCCATTAGTCGCCCTCCGTATTTTGATGGTAGTAACTATCTGTTTTGGAAGAACAGGATGGAAGTGTTTATCAGGGCTCAGAGCCATAAACACTGGAGAGTAATTACTGTGGGGCCATATGATCTGCCACCAAACGAGGATGCTTGGACAGATGACCATGTCAAGCTCTCTTCACTCAACTGGACGGCGCTGAACATCATCCAGTGTGTTGTTCATCCAGAGGAGTATGCCCGTATATCTGCCTACAAGACTGCCAAGCGAATGTGGGATGAGCTGCAATTGATCTATAAAGGTACAACTCAAGTGAAAGCCTCGAAGGTAAACCTCTACACTTCTAAGTATGAAATGTTTAAGATGAATGCAGATGAGAATATAACTGAAATGTATGCCAGGTTGTCCTTGATCACAAACACACTTAAAGGGCTAGGGAAGGATCTTGCTGAGGCAGATATAGTCAGGAAAATTCTTAGATCTTTATCCCCGGCATGGCACACTAAGGCCATTGTGATTGAGGAGTCAAAAGATCTGACTATCTTGACTATGAATGAACTCATAGGATCCCTTATGACCTATGAGATGAATTTCCAAGGAGGTGGAGAAGGAAGTGAGAGGAAGGGTAAGAGTGTGGCTCTAAGGGCATCCCGCAACAAGGGTAGCAACAGCGGGAGCAGCAGCAGTAGCCCCGAGTCCGAGTCCGAGCTTGAAGGGTTTTCAAATCTCGACCAGGAGGAGCAGGCAATGCTCACTAGACAGTTTAGAAAATTTTTGAAGAAAAAGGGAAAGACCTTTAGGAAGAAGAAGCCACACTCTTTCAACAAGAATGCTGAATTTACTAGTTATAGGGATAGAAATCCTAAGAGACTGGCCTATTTTAATTGTAACAAACAGGGACATATGAAAGGCGAATGCCCAGACCTCCAGAAGAAGGGTCCCTATCTTCAGAAGAAAAACACAAAGGTGCAGAAGAAGAAGAAGCCACAGGCGATGGTCTGCACATGGAGCGAGGAAGAAGAAAATCCCGAAGACACTTCCTCAGAAGAATATGAAGATGGAATTTGCCTTATGGCAAACAGTGAAGAGGAGGTAATAAATGTTTTTGAAAATTTCTCAATTGATGACTGGGAGGATGCTTATGGTGAATTGTTAAATAAATTTAATTCTCTTAGTAAAGAGCACAGAGTTCTGAAAAGAAAATTTAACACAAATGTTGAAGAACAAACTCAGGTCTGTGAGGAAAATGAGAAGCTAAAAGAACAACTAGAAGAAATGACCTCACTAAGGAAAGAAAATGATAAGCTCAAGGGAGAAATTCAAGAAAGTCAAAATCAGCTCAATGAATTCAAAACTAAAATTGAAGAAAGCATGAATAAAATTAGAGTGAACTCAGAGAAATATGAAGCTGTGAAGAAAGTAAATGCTGAACTCCTAAAAAATTCTGAGTCCCTTCAAAAGGAGCTGGAAGACAAACAGAAAGTCTTAGAAAAGTTTATCCAAGGAAAAACTAGTTTAGATGCTATACTAGGGACTAGGGTCAATTTCAATAAGGAGGGTCTAGGCTATGACCCAACCAACAAGAGACCCTTGCAATTCAAGACTATCACCTTCTGCCCAGAGAAGGGAAAAGAGAAGCTGGACACACCATCCAGCTCAAACAGCTCTAAGGGAATTCAAAGTCCTAAAGAAAACATAAAAACCAGTACTGGACAACCATTTAAGATGGGAATGAATTTTATGAAGAATATCACTAAGCCCACTCACCAGAACACAAATGATAGATGGACCAAGAAAGTGAATCAGAATAAGAGCTGGAATTACAACAATCAGATGGGTCCAAATAGGACCTACTGGAGAAATAATTTTCATGATAAAAAATATGATAATCAACAAGCTTACAGAAAATTTCCTAGGAATAGGAAGACTAATGAATCGAATATAACTCACTTCTCCAGTCCAGCTGGATTCAACTTTAATAAACCAGAAAGGAAGGTGCCAGAGAAAACCATGCTGAAGCAAATCTGGATACCTAAACACTTGATCAGAGATTTGAACAATGTCTTTGGACCCAACTCATCTTGGGTTCCATATCACTCTGCTTGATGTATTTATGTAGGTCGGCCTGGCAGCTGAAGACAACAAGTGGTACCTCGACAGTGGCTGCTCCAGGCATATGACAGGAGACCGATCCAAGTTTAGCAAGATAGAGTGAAGTCAGGGGGTCTGGTCAAGTTTGGAGGAAAGAACAAAGGTAAAATAATTGGAGTTGGTACAGTAGGTAAGTCTTCCACAAACTCCATTGAAAAGGTCTTACTTATGGAAGGGCTTCAACACAACCTGATTAACATTAGTCAGTTATGTGACAGGGGTCACAGGGTTGTATTTGATGATAGTTCATGCAAAATCCTTGAAACAAATTCTGATGTGGTTAAATTTGTAGTCAACAGGATTAATAATGTCTACATTATAGACTTAGATGAGGAATCTGAATCTACTATTTGCTTATCTGCCAACTCTGAAAATGATGCTTTTGAATGGCATAGACGTCTAGGTCATGCTAGCTTTACAACTTTAAATAAATTGGTCAAGCATGATTTAGTTAGAGGCATGCCTAGAATTAAATTCAACTCGATATCAAAAGCATGTGATGCCTGTGCTCTAGGCAAACAGACCAGAAATTCTTTTAAATTAAGATCTGAGCCATTGTCTTCTAGACCAATGGAACTTCTTCATATGGACCTTTTCGGCCCCACTAGAACTCAGAGTCTTAATGGAAACAGGTTTGGCTATGTCATCATAGATGACTTTTCTAGATATTCATGGATATTTTTCTTAGCAAATAAGAGTGATGCATTTCAAAAGTTTAATATGTTTTTCAATAAGGTCAAACAAGGAGGGAAATACAAGGTCTGTTCTATTCAATCTGACCATGGAGGTGAGTTTGAAAACTCCATGTTTACTGATCTTTGTGAAAAAGAGGGACTAACTCACAGGTTTTCTTCTCCCAGTACACCTGAACAGAATGGGATTGTGGAGAGAAGAAATAGAACTGTGGTGGAGATGGCCCGAACCATGTTGATTGAAAGTAAATTACCTAGAAGGTTTTGGGCAGAAGCGGCCAATACAACAACTTACATAATCAACAGGGCCATGATAAGACCCATACACAAGAAAACACCCTATGAGCTTCTAAAAGGTAAGAAACCAAACTTGTTTCATTTCAGAATTTTTAGAGCAAAATGTTTTATTTATAACAATGATAAGAAAGATTTAGACAAGTTTGAAGCTAAAAGCTCCCCAGGAATATTCTTGGGTTACTCTGAAGTGTCAAGGGCATATAGGGTATTAAACATATCAGATCAGAAAGTGGAAGAGTCTCCACACATCCTTTTTAGTGAAAAGAAAGATGTTTCTAATGTTGAAAATCTTGACAGGGATTCCAATCATGATGGGGATTTTCTAGAAGACCAACAAGAAGAAGAGAAGACTCAGCCGAGTGGAGAAACAAATTCCCCCAATCAGGAAGGGCCAAGAGAAACAGGTGAGTCTTCAACAAATATTAGATTTCTTAAAGACCATCCATTAGATAATGTCATAGGCCATCCTGAAGATCCTCTTCGGACTAGGTCTCATTTTAGAAATGTGAATAATGATGACTTAATTGCTTTAGTCTCACAAATTGAACCCAAAACAGTAGAAGAGGCCTTGGCTGATCAAGCTTGGGTCAATGCTATGTGTGAGGAATTAGGTCAGTTTGAAAGGAATAATGTCTGGGAGCTTGTCCCAAGACCAGATGGTATCAATGTCATAGGAACCAAGTGGATGTTCAAAAATAAGATGAATGAAGATGGAATCATCTTGAGGAATAAGGCCAGATTAGTAGCCAAAGGCTACTGTCAGGAATTCGGAGTAGACTTTGATGAATCCTATGCACCTGTTGCTAGGATGGAAGCTCTAAGATTGTTGCTTGCCTTTGCTTGTTCAAAGAATATAAAACTCCAACAAATGGATGTTAAAAGTGCCTTTTTAAATGGAGTCATAAAAGAAAAAGTTTTTGTTGAACAACCTCCTGGATTTCAATACTCTCCTCAACCTAACCAAGTTTTCAGGTTAAACAAAGCCGTGTATGGTCTAAAGCAGGCTCCAAGAGCATGGTATGAAAGATTGTCTGAATTTCTGATCAGCAAGGGCTACAAAAGAGGTAAAGTTGATCAAACTTTATTTACCAAGGACATAAATAGAGATCTCATCATAGTTCAGGTATATGTAGATGACATTGTATTTGGATCAACTAAGCATGAACTATGTGATGAATTTTCTACCATGATGTCTGATGAATTCGAAATGAGCTTGGTTGGTGAACTAAAATACTTTCATGGATTGCAGGTACAACAGCTAGAGGATGGGTGTTTCATCAACCAAACCAAATACACAATGGAACTGTTCAAGAGGTTTAGTATGGAAAACTTAAAGCACATTATAACACCCATGGGCACCAATACCTCATTGGATGCAGATGAGACAGGTAAAGAAGCAAATGCCAAACTTTATCGAGGTATGATTGGATCACTTCTTTACTTGACAGCCTCTAGACCTGATATACAATTCAGTGTAGGAATGTGTGCAAGGTATCAGTCTAGACCTACTGAATTACACTTAGCTGCAGTTAAAAGAATCTTCAGATATTTGTCAGCTACTCATTCTCTTGGTTTATGGTTTCCTGCATCTCACACACTTAACTTAATAGCATACACAGATGCTGATTATGCAGGCTGTAAACTAGACAGGAAAAGCACTAGTGGCCATTGTGAATTTTTGGGTGGGTGTTTAGTGTCTTGGGGCTCCAAGAAACAACATTCTGTGGCCCTCTCCACTGCAGAAGCTGAATATGTGGCTGCAGGGAGTTGTGGAACACAAGTCATATGGATTAAACACCAGCTTTAGGACTACCAAGTAGACCTGGGGTGCACACCAATCTACTGTGATAATACTAGTGCCATCAATATTGCTAAAAATCCTGTTTTGCATTCACGAACCAAACACATAGAGATAAGACATCATTTTATAAGAGATGAGGTGTCTAAGAATAATTTTGAACTGATTCATGTAGGCACAGATAATCAGATTACTGACATATTCACAAAACCTCTGGATAATGAAAAATTCACCACATTGAGAAGAGAATTAGGCTTATTCAAATTGTCTTAATTATGAAGCATGTTCTTGTTGTGAGGGGGAGTTGTGTTTGTCTGATGTTGAGCCTTATGTCATGCTGGTTTAAGGGGGAGTTCTGAATGTCTGCTGGTTAGCTTTCAGGAATACTTTGAGTGAGGGGAAGCTTTGAAAATTTGCTAGATTGTTACATTGAGGAATGCTATGTCTTAGGGGGAGCTGAGTTGTAGTGTGAGAGGAGAAGTTCTTTGACAGATTCAAAAGGACTGTCCTGATGTGTAACTTTGCTGGTTTTTACATGACTGATCTAGTGTGGTTCTCTCAGACAGCATAGTGTCACTTATCTCTTAAGTCTATAAGTCAGTGACTCTAAAATCCAGTTAGAATCTTTCCTTTGGTACTCCTTCAGAGATCTGGACTAATTGCATAAAGTATATCTTCCTACATTGTCATTGATTCTGGTTCAGGCCAAAACCTGTATGTCTTGATATCTGACCCAATCAGCTTGAAATGTAGACTTCAAGACTCAATTCAAGAAATAGTCCTTCTGGTATTGTTTTCAATCATTCTATCTCTTTAACTCAAGGGCTTAATTGAACAAACATGTTCTGTTTTGATCACTAAGAAACTGGGAGCTTCATCAATGAAATGAATATTTCTCCCATGTCATGAGGTGTCAAATGCTTAAAATGAATGAAAAGACATGACAGAGCAATGGTGGCTTGCTGGTGAGTAACTGGGGACTCTGGCCTCTAATCAAAGTGCTTCCCTAATGTCAAAAGCCACAGTTACTAACTATGTTCCTTAATAAAAAAAAAGGGGAAGGAAGTAATGAGGTACTCACTCTGAGTAACTGGGGATTCAGGCCTCTAATCATGGTGTCTCCCTAATGTCAAAGGAGTGAACTACCAACTTACTCATTGATCTTCTTGAAAATCATCTCAAAAAGAAAAACTTCCTTGTTGTTATGCAACTAATGGATTGCTTGTCCTCAATACCTTGAGAACAGCTCTCTGATTTTGTCTCTTGCTGTCTTGTGGGATAGTTGAATGATCAGCTATATCTAGCCATACCTGTTAAACTCCTGCTCTAAATCATACACTATGTATGCTGATAAACTTTTCTATCATTCTACTTCTCTATTGTGTACTGGAGTTTAAAGAATCTTCTCTTGAGATTAGAAACTCACTTATTCTCTTAAGACATACCAGTGACTTTCTGCACTAAGAAGTTACCTCACTTCTTCTTCATGTTTCCAGCATTGTCATACATTCTGTATCTCTTTTTGCTTATGTCAAAGGGGGAGAGAAGTTCTGCAATATCAGTGAGTCTTGGATTTGTCTTGAGCTTTGGGGAGTCATGTTGCTTCGGGGAAGATATGTTTATGAGTTGAAGTGGAGGAGATGAGAGTGTGTGGTCGGGAATGTTTAATTCACTTGCATGAGCATGCCTTGAATTTACTCTGTTTGTTGCAGCTGATATTAACTTATTGTTGAACCTTGATATTGCTTGATTCATAGTGTTGCCATCATCAAAAAGGGGGAGATTGCTGCATCCCTATGGTTTTGATGATGTCTTACATTATAAATCAATCTTCTATCTCTAGATTTATGATGTTTCATCATGTGAGTGAGTACAGTTCATATGGTTGTCAGATAAGCATGTTATCTTGATTCTGTCTACACTCTGCTTAGTTAGAATGAACAGTAGTGGGTCGACCCACCCTTGTTGATGCGTCGACCCATCAGAACAATGCCTTTCTGGGTATCAAAGTCTGTACATCAGCTTGATTGTAGTAAGTCTGTACAGCATGCCTTAGTGTTCATATCATTAAGTCTGTACACTGGCATATCATCTTCAAGTCTGTACATCGGGCACCTTCTAACTGATGTCTATACACTGGTCTTAATACTCTAAGTCTGTACACTGCCCGACCAGTTAAGTCTGCACATTGCCAAAGTCAGTACAGCTCAACTCTATACATCCTTCCAAGCTTCAACTCTATACACTGGATTGTCAAGCTTCATGTCTATACACTGGTTTGCCTAAACTTCAACTCTATACATCCGATTACTGTTGCAGTGTTCATCAAGTCTACACATCGCCTTCATACCTTCAACTCTATACACTGCTACAGGAACCAAGTCCATACACTCATACCTTTTCCTACGCTTTCCTGGTTGTAGTCTAAGTCTACACATCCTGCTAGGTCGGACTTCAAACTCTGTACAGTATCTCAAGCCAAGTCCATACATAGTCCATCAGCATTTAGAAGTCTGTACATCGGTCCGTCTTGTTCAGCGTCTTAGTGCATTCAAAGTCTGTACAACGTCCGTCTCAGCCAGCGTCTCATGCTGCGTCTTAGGCAAGTCTGTACATCGGCTTCATTCACTCAAGTCCATACATCCACAGTGGTACTTCCATGTCTGTACAATGCTGAAGCCTTCATAAGTCTGTACACTGCTTGAGCCTCACCAAGTCTGTACATCGCTTCAAGCGATTCAAGTTTGTACAGCCGAGCGTCTCATGCATCGTCTCACTCTGGCAAAGTCTATACACTGGCTCAAGCTTGTCGAAATCTATACATCACCGTTGGGCATCAAGTCAATACACTGTTCACCGTCTTATTAAGAGTCTTACACTTTCAAGTCTGTACATTGCGAACAGTGCACCTCTTCTTCAAAGTCTGAACACTGGCCTCTTGCTTCAAGTCTATACATTGGGTTGTCCGACCACAACTCTATACATTCGGTTGTTATATCTTGAGTCTATACAGTGCTCACAGCACACTCGTTCCAAGTCTGTACACTGGTTAGGCTTCGTGAAGTCTATACAGTGGCTGAAGCTTTGTAAAGTTTACACATTGGCAAGGCTCGTTTGCATTGTTCAACACATGTCTATACACTGCCATTCATGAGCTTATCCATTAAGTCTATACACTCTCTCACGTTGTACACACTTACTCAGTTGTTGTTTCTGAAGTATATACACTTGTGTTAATAGCATGAACTAACTAAGTATATACATTCCTTCTGTCTCTGTCTGCAGGCGATTCAGGCTGATGATTGGGCACGTGAATCGAGGTTGGCATCTGGCACGTGATCCAAGAAACCAGGAACATGACACGTGGATGGCAACCTAGTCAGGATGCTGCCATGTGGTCAAAATTCAAATGATCTGGCAAAAAGTTCATGGGCGGGAACCTGGCAGCCACACGCCAAATATCTGCTATAAATATGGAGCTTCGTCCTTCAGTAGAAGAGAGATCGTGAAAAGAAAAAGCAGAAGCCATTTGTGTGAGACTGCACGATCTAGAAAGAAAAAAGTGGTGCGGACACCCGAGCAGTTGAGCGGCGTGACACGCCGAGCCACCGGTACCACACACGGAGGACTACTCGAGTCACCTCAGCGTCCATCTGGCTCGGAGACAGCCTGGAGACTCCGCCTTGAGCCTCCCCATTTTTCATATTTAATTAGACTTTATTTGTGTGTAAGGTGTGTTTATTTCATTTTATACGGTTTGCAATTATGAGTGTACGAGGGACTTATTTGTAAAATGGGACCCCCGTGCCCCATGGGACCCCCAGGCCCCCTCCCATTGGTCCATATCAGCCTTGTGGGGTTGGTCAACATCCAAGGTGGACATCTAGAAGCCTTGACTAGTCAATTGTACACATGGGGGACAAGGGACCAAAATGGTCAACAATTCCAACCAAACCCACCTACCATGTCCCCCCCTTGGTCAAGGTGCGCCCCACTCCCCATTTGTTTATTATTTTTGTTGTGTTTTGATCAAACTTCATCCTAGCCATCCATCCCTAACCCCTAGATCCAACGGTGGAGGATGGATTAGATGGGTGACCTATATATGCTTGTATTTTCCTATTTTCATGAATTAATGCCATTTGAATCAAAGTATTTCCAAGAGAAAGGGCTGGTGCGCCCCCCTCCTCTCTCCTCCCTCTCCCCCTTGAAGCTGTGAAGGCTTCCATTCTGAGGTGTGACGCCTTGTGTATCGGTTCCGACGATCGCCGCCGCCGCCACGAGCCGCCACCGCACCGCCATCGCCATCAACGGAGTTCTGCCCGCGCAGTACCAGAGAAGCTTCCACAAATTTCTTGTCTCAGCCACGAGCTCATATAGATCTGGGGATTTTAGTGGATGTTCCAGAGGTGTCAAGGACTTCCCACAAATTTTGGTTTGCCATTCAGATCTCGTTTCATATTTTTTGCTTTTCGTCCACTCTTCCATTTCAGTTCTGCCAGAGTTCTGTCCAGATTCATCCCCGCCCTGAGTATCATGTCTTAGGTCCACTTTTTGATTTCTTTTGGTTCTCCCAATTTTACTGGGGGTTCCATTCATCCACCCCTTCATCCAATTTTTTTCTCAATTTTTGGTTCGACCATCTCATATTTTCTAAAAATTGTTCTCAGTCCCAGCTATAGTTCTGTCCCCCTATTCCCAGATCTGACCACCAGTCACCCCAAAACTCATAGTAAATCACCACCACCTCCAAATCAAATTCCAAAACTAGTCCCAGTTCCGTGGTTTGATACCCTACAACTTTGAAGAAGAGCTCAAGAGCTGAATCGGAGGTTTACTAGGCGGTCAACGGTGGTTCTCAGACAAGTCCCCTGTGGATCTGAGATTTTGGTTACTGTACAACAGGGGCTTGTAAATTCATTAACGTTCTGATCCGACCAGATCCAGCGGATCTCTCTAGGTCTAGATTGAAGCATTTGAAGAGAGCTTTCCAACGATAGCTCATGCGTCCCGATCCGACATCGGGATTGTTCGCAGCGGCCGTTTTCGCCGGAGCGCGCGCCTGAAAACAGTAACTAAAAATCCGTGGGCAGCAACTTCAAAGCTTGGCAATCGGGACCGATCGACCCCCGATCGGTGTTCCCGGCCGACCGTCGTCCGTGGAGGCGCGCCACCAGGGGTCCCCATCATTGTCGATCCCACCCCCGCAGATCCGAAGGACCGCGCCATCCGTGGGCCCCGCGGGCCCGCAGAACCCGCCGTTCGGAAAGCACGAAAACGCGGAGTTCGGCACCGCCGGACGACATCAAGATGCTACCCGTCAACCCGAGTTGCGTGATTCCCGGGCTCCACATGTGACCTTTTACCTCCCTGCATAGAGTGGGTCAAATCTTTGTATTGCTGTAATATTGTTTAACCGGGAGTCCGTGATTCGGCCGGGGTTGTCTTCGCCACGCCGGGTGCGTGGAGGTAATGGTCCGAACCTCTTGGCGTTCATTTACTTAGCTAGTATACGGTCTTTGCCGCTGCCGAGAGTGTAGGTACTAGCCCGTGTGTCCATGTCATCGCTGTGAGAGTGAGTGTGACCCGTCCCGTGACTCGATCCGAGTCCGGAAGTTGAGTCAGACTACCCTTGACCTCCGTCGGTTCCTTAACCGCGCACGGTCCGCGCTTTCCCTCGCTTGGGACGACGAGTGAGCTTCCACTTCTGTTAGCGACGTTTTGCCACTAGGAGCTCGTAGTGTCGGGCTTAGTGTCTCCCTGGTGTGTGCTGCTGGTCGCGTCTTCATCTAGAGTTCGAGGGTGGCACCTAATAGTGTCATCTCCCATGTCCGTCCCGCATCAGTTTGGTATCAGAGCAGGTCGAGTCTAGGGTAGTCGTTGCATAAGTCATGCATCATGGTCTAAGTCGAGTCTAGGACCATCATTATTTTCAAAACAAAAAAAAGTGTGTTTTAAATTGCATTTGCACCCTTTATTCAGTATCTTAAAAGGTGTTGTCCGAACGTTAGGCTACGCCTACCGGGAGGTCGCACACTTGCGGGAGTGATCTTCGGATCGATTAACTCCCCCCCGTACCGAATATTGGTTTAGGTCTAAGTACATCATTTAGTGTGTGTTTGCAATAGTCGGTGTCTTCTAGGTCGTGTGTCAGTTGCATGCCCACCCGTCGAGGTACCCAGTACTCGCCACCACTACCTATGGCGGAGTCCCGAGCCCGTAGTTCCGATGAGTCTTCCACGGCCGAGATGTTCCGGGCCATCATGGATCGTTTAGATACGCGTATGGATGGTCTTAGTACGCGTATGGATGGCATAGGAACGCGTCTAGAAGGGCGGATGAAAGCCCTCGAGGATCGGGCCGAGAGTTCGGATCAGTCCATCCAGGGCTTAGTTGGGAGGATTGCCATCCTCGAGAGGGGCCCAGTAGCGGCGCAACCCGCGCCGACGAACGGCCAACAGGAGCCGGTTCAGCAGCCTGCTGTGCCAAGGGCTCAGGCGAAGAATGTTGGGGTTCAACAGGTGCATGTGGTGGATGATTATGCATCTGATAATGATCAAGGGGGTAACGGTCGTCATCATCAACGACGGAATCGTGATCACGAGGATGACGACCGCATTCTTAGAGGTGTGCGTGTGGACCCTCCCACTTTTAGCGGGTCCTTGGACCCTAGGGTGTATTTAGATTGGGAGGCCAGCATGGACCGGTACTTCGAGTGGTTTGAGATGACGGACCACCGAAGAGTCCGATACGCAAAGATGAAGCTGCAAGGGCAAGCCCAAACTTATTGGATCAATGTGGAGAGCCTGCTCAACCAGCAACGTCAACCCCAGATCGATACTTGGGATGATATGAAAACCAAGTTGAGGGAGAAGTACCTTCCCGCCTCATATCGCCAACGTCTCATAGACAAGTGGCAAAGCATCTTCCAAGGGAACCGATCCGTGACCGAGTACACCGCCGAGTTCGATGAGTATTACTTGCGGTGCGGGGTGACGGAAGAGAGCACCATGACGATATCCCGCTTTCGGAGAGGTCTGCGGCCCAATTATCAATATGAACTCTTTCGCCGCAACGCGACCACTTTGGAGCAGGCGTATCAGATTGCTCTCGAATTGGAGCAGTTCGAGGCCGAGTTCGAGTCACCCCACCGGTTGGGCTCTTTTCCCCTTCGTAGTGTCGAGCCCCGTGGCTCTTCTGGCACGTATCCGAGGGCCCCCATGGCTCGACCTCAGGAGCCCGCTCGCCCCAAGCCGTTTGCTCCTAGAACTCGTCCTCCACCCCCGAGGGACCTTCCTCGTCCCCAGCATCTGACAGCCCCACCCATAGCCCGTCCACCGGTACCCGCACCTCCTACACGTCCTTTGTTGCCTACGCCTCCTATCCGTCGGGAGAATAAAGGTAAAGGACCTATGATTGGGGAGCCTAGTGGATCACGACAGCAGTGTTATCGCTGCAATGGGTTTGGCCATTTCGCCAACCAGTGTCCCACCTGCCCATCTCTTCACATTGGGGACACACAGGCCGAGGATACCACCCCTACGGGCCTCGAGTTAGTCAGCTATGAGGCAGATGAAGAGTTAGCTGACGAGTACTATGAGATGGGAGGTGAGAACCAGGATGTCCAGCAGTCGGGCGATACCCACGTGGGGGTCGTCAGATGTATCCTCACCCAGCCACAGGCCAGTGATGACTGGCGTCGGACCACTATCCTTCAGGTATTCTGTAGGCTGGGAAAGCAAATTTGCAAGGTGGTCATCGATAGCGGGAGTTGTATCAATGCAATCTCCACGAACGCTGTCGCTCATCTTGGTCTTACACCCGTAGACCATCCTTGTCCCTATCAGGTATCATGGGTGGATACCACTTCCATTTCGGTCAGGCTGCGGTGCTTGGTCCCGCTGCAGCTCCACTCCTACCGTGATGAGATATGGTGTGATGTTCTCCCCATGGAAGTGGGAAGTATCATTCTTGGTAGGCCGTGGTTATTCGACCGAGATGCCACACTCCATGGTCGGTCGAACACCTGTACCTTCGACCACGATGGCCAGCGGGTCACCCTCCACCCCGTTCGGCCCAGGAGCCCGTCAGTCCGGGGTCCTACTGGCCCTAGTACTCCAAAGCCTTCCGTACCCGGGCCCAGTACCCCATCCCCATCTCGAACTATGACCGTTACCTCTGGCCCAGGAGAGCCCTCGACGAAGAGATTGATGATGATTAGCTCCCGGGAAATGGAGCTGGAGCTTAGTCAGGGCTATCCAGTGTTTGCCAGTACGGTCCGAGAGGTGGAGCGGGACTCCGAGGGTGAGCTCCCACCCGAGGTTGTTCCTATTCTGCAGGAGTTTGCTGATATTTTTCCCGATGAGCTTCCCGAGGGACTCCCACCCATGCGGGATATTCAGCATGCCATCGACCTTGTTCCGGGCTCTTCTTTGCCCAACCTTCCTCACTATCGAATGAGCCCCACGGAGCAGGTCGATGAGCTTGTGCAGAGAGGATCTGTCCGGGACAGCATGAGTCCATGTGCTGTACCTGCATTACTCGCCCCGAAGAAGGATGGCATGTGGAGAATGTGTATTGATAGTCGTGCCATCAACAAGATCACCGTGAAGTACAGGTTCCCTATTCCCCGCCTGGATGACATGCTAGACATGATGGCAGGTGCCACTATCTTTTCGAAGATCGATCTTAAGAGTGGCTACCATCAGGTGAGGATTAGGCCAGGTGATGAGTGGAAGACCGCATTTAAGACCAAGGACGGTCTATATGAGTGGTTGGTCATGCCTTTTGGGTTGACCAATGCCCCTAGCACTTTCATACGGCTCATGACTCAGGTCCTTCGACCTTTCATTGGAGTCTTTGTAGTGGTGTATTTTGATGATATCCTTATCTATAGCCGCACCACAGGGGACCACTTAGACCACCTTCGGCAGGTCTGTCTACTTCTTCGGCGAGAGCAGTTGTTTGCGAACCCATAGAAGTGTGCCTTCATGACACCTCAGCTTACCTTCTTGGGTTTCATTGTGTCTAGTACTGAGGTCTCCGTCGATCCGGAGAAGGTCCGGGCCATTGTTGAGTGGCCGGAACCCCGTACCATTCATGATGTCCGCAGCTTTCATGGTCTTGCGACGTTCTATCGTCGCTTTATCCGCGGATTTAGCTCCGTCACCGCCCCGATCACGAATTGCATCCGTAAGGGCACATTTGTATGGACAAAGGCCGCATCTGCCGCCTTCAAGGACATCAAGGAGCGCATGATCCAGACACCTATCCTTCGACTGCCTGATTTCTTGAAGGTGTTTGAGGTCTCTTGTGATGCGTCGGGCGTGGGAATTGGAGGAGTTTTGAGTCAGGAGTCCTACCCGATCGCATATTTCAGCGAGAAGCTGAATGACGCAAAGCTATGATATTCCACATATGATAAAGAATTCTACGCAGTTGTTCAGGCTCTTAGGCATTGGAGGCACTATCTTTTACATCAGGAGTTTGTCCTATACTCCGACCACGAAGCATTGAGGTACCTCCATTCGCAAAAGAGGCTTAACTCGCGTCATAGTCGTTGGGTCGAGTATCTCCAGCAGTTCACCTTTGTGCTGAAACATAAGGTTGGAGTGGAGAACAAGGTGGTTGATGCCTTGAGTCGGCGAGCATGTTTGCTTACCACCATGAGTGCCGAGGTCATAGGGCTAGAGAAGATGAAGGAGGCCTTTGTTGACTGTCCTGACTTCGGTCAGATTTTTGCCACTCTCCAGGCCAGACCCTCGAGAGATCATGATGATTATATGCTTCAGGAGGGTTACCTCTTTCGAGGTAGTAGGCTATGTGTTCCCCGAACTTCGGTACGAGATTTCTTAGTGTGGGAACTACATGCGGGAGGTCTAGCCGGCCACTTTGGTCGGAACAAGACTATTGAGGCAGTGGAGCATCGATTTTGAAGCGCGATGTTGCTAACATCGTGGCTCAGTGCCGTACATGTGCTACGGCCAAGATGAAGAAGCAAAGCTCGGGCCTTTATACGCCTCTTCCCGTGCCTGATGCCCTGTGGCAGGATGTTAGCATGGATTTTGTTTTGGGATTGCCACGTACCTCCAGGAAGCATGATTCGGTCTATGTGGTGGTTGACCGTTTCTTGAAGATGGCCCTCTTTATTCCTTGCTCTAAGACGTCGGATGCTTCTAGGGTAGCCCGCCTATTCCTTACTCATGTGGTGTGCAAGTTCGGGTTGCCTCGCACTATAGTGTCTGACCGTGATGTTAGATTCACTTCCTATTTTTGGAAGACACTATGGCATATGATGGGTACTCACCTCAAGTTTTCTACTGCATATCACCCCCAGACAGATGGTCAGACCGAGGTGGTCAATAGGAGTCTGGGAGATCTTTTGAGGTGTCTAGTTAAAGACCGCATTGGGGATTGGGATCTCATTTTACCTATGGCTGAGTTTGCATACAATGATTCGGTGAATAGGTCTACCGGCATGAGTCCATTTGAGATTGTCACAGGTCGTAGGCCTAGGAAACCCGTTGACCTTGTCCCCATGCCTATCCATGCTAGAGTGTCGGAGTCGGCCGAGTCGTTTGCTAGGCACGTTAGGAGTTTACATGACGACATCCGTCGTCACATTGAGGCCAGCAATGCACGGTACAAGGAGTTAGCCGATGCCCACCGACACCACCGAGAGTTCCATGAGGGTGAATACGTCATGATCAGGGTAAGACCTAAACGGTTTCCCTCTGGAACCGTTAAGAAGTTGCAAGCTCGCGGAGCCGGTCCATTTAGAGTGTTGAAACGCGTTGGATCTAATGCGTACGTTGTGGACTTGCCCGAGGAATATGGTATAAGCTCTACCTTCAATGTATCGGATCTTGTTACATATAGTGACCCAACGGTGATCCCTAGTGAGCCTTTTGAGCCATCTCCTCCCCTTGACAGTGATCCCACACCTGAGTGTCCACTTCCACCTCCAGCCCCTTTTTCACGGCAGCGTGAGCATATAGATCATATACTGGACGAGCAAGTGATAGTTACCAGGAGTGGATCTTACCCGCGCTACCTAGTGCGATGGAGAGGACGGCCCGCTACTGAGGACACATGGATCACACATGGCGAGTTGCAGCAGATCGATCCGGACCTTCTGGAGCGATATAGGAGCGATGCCGACCCTTACTCGACAGGGTCGAGTTTCTCCCACCCGGGGAGAATTGGTGCGGACACCCGAGCAGTTGAGCGGCGCGACACGCCGAGCCACCGGTATCGCACACAGAGCACGACTCGAGCCACCTCAGCGTCCATCTGGCTCGGAGAGAGCCTGGAGACTCCGCCTTGAGCCTCCCCATTTTTTATATTTAATTAGACTTTATTTGCGTGTAAGGTGTGTTTATTTCATTTTATACGGTTTGCAATTATGAGTGTACGAGGGGCTTATTTGTAAAATGGGACCCCTGGGCCCCATGGGACCCCCAAGCCCCCTCCCATTGGTCCATATCAGCCTTGTGGGGTTGGTCAACATCCAAGGTGGACATCTAGAAGCCTTGACTAGTCAATTGTCCACATGGGGGACAAGGGACCAAAATGGTCAACAATTCCAACCAAACCCACCTACCATGTCCCCCCCTTGGTCAAGGTGCGCCCCCCTCCCCATTTGTTTATTACTTTTGTCGTGTTTTGATCAAACTTCATCCTAGCCATCCATCCCTAACCCCTAGATCCAACGGTGGAGGATGGATTAGATGGGTGACCTATATATGCTTGTATTTTCCTATTTTCATGAATTAATGCCATTTGAATCAAAGTATTTCCAAGAGCATGGGCTGGTGCGCCCCCTCCTCTCTCCTCCCTCTCCCCCTTGAAGCTGTGAAGGCTTCCATTCTGAGGTGTGACGCCTCGTGTATCGGTTCCGACGATCGCCGCCGCCGCCACGAGCCGCCACCGCACCACCATCGCCATCAACGGAGTTCTGCCCGCGCAGTACCACAGAATCTTCCACGAATTTCTTGTCTCAGCCACAAGCTCAGATAGATCTGGGGATTTTAGTGGATGTTCCAGAGGTGTCAAGGACGTCCCACAAATTTTGGTTTGCCATTCAGATCTCGTTTCATATTTTTTGATTTTCGTCCACTCTTCCATTTCGGTTTTGCCAGAGTTCTGTCCAGATTCATCCCTGCCCTGAGTCTCATGTCTTAGGTCCACTTTTTGATTTCTTTTGGTTCGCCCAATTTTACTGAGGGTTCCATTCATCCACCCCTTCATCCAAAATTTTTCTCAATTTTTGGTTCATCCATCTCATATTTTCTAAAAATCGTTCTCAGTCCCAGCTATAGTTCTGTCCCCCTGTTCCTAGATCTGACCACCAGTCACCCCAAAACTCATAGTAAATCACCACCACCTCCAAATCAAATTCCAAAACTAGTCCCAGTTCCGTGGTTTGATACCCTACAACTTTGAAGAAGAGCTCAAGAGCTGAATCGGAGGTTTACTAGGCCGGTCAACGGTGGTTCTCAGACAAGTCCCCTGTAGATCTGAGATTTCGATTACTGTACAACAGGGGCATGTAAATTCATTAACGTTCTGATCCGACCAGATCCAGCAGATCTCTCTAGGTCTAGATTGAATCATTTGAAGAGAGCTTTCAAACGATAGCTCATGCGTCCCGATCCAACATCGGGATTATTCGCAGCGGCCATTTTCGCCGGAGCGCGCGCCTGAAAACAGCAACTAAAAATCCGTGGGCAGCAACTTCAAAGCTTGGGAATCGGGACCGATCGACCCCCGATCGGTGTTCCCGGCCGACCGCCGTCCGTGGAGGCGCGCCACCAGGGGTCCCCATCATAGTGGGTCCCACCCCCGCAGATCCGGAGGACCGCGCCATCCGTGGGCCCCGCGGGCCCGCAGAACCCGCCGTTCGGAAAGCACGAAAACGCAGAGTTCGGCACCGCCGGGTGACATCAAGATGCTGCCCGTCAACCCGAGTTGCGTGATTCCCAGGCTCCACATGTGACCTTTTACCTCCCTGCATGGAGTGGGTCAAATCTGTTGTGCCCCTGTGTGGTTTTGATGATGGCTGACACACCATGAGTCACACTGAGGTGTGCTAGATTCTTATAGATGACTGTTTGACTGCCTGAATATCTGACTGTTTGCTTGAACATCTAATTCATGAATATGGCTAGATTGGGTTAACGTAGTGGCTAATTGTTTGTTCATGCATTACTCTATTTGCCAAGTGTATACATCAGTTAGCATTGCATTTTGTTCACGAAGTCTATACACTGCTGGATGTTCATGTCTGCACATTGGTGTTTTTCCCTACGTTCTGGCCAAGTCTATACAGCCTCATTCCTACCTTCGTTCCAAGCCAAAGTCTACACAACGCCCTTCACTGAAAGTCTATACATTCGCTGCAGAGATCACGGTCAAGTGTGTACATTGCATAGCATGTTTCGTCTAAGTCCATACATTGGACTGTTGTGTGCATTTGGCGAAGGCATCGCAAGTCTAGACAGTGGACAGCGTCTTGTGTATATAGCAAGTCTAGACATTGCACTGTAGCATGCATTTCCTTAAAGTCTATACATTGGACTGGTCTGCATAGGCTAAGTGTATACATCGTCAAGTACAATCATGCACTGTTCATGAAGTCTGTACAGCCGTGTCATTCACTGCCAAGTCTGCATAATTGGTCTTCAATGACAAAGTCCATACATTGGACTGTTCTTCAAAGTCTGCACAGTGGCTTCACATCTTCAAGTCTGTACAGCCGTTTGCTTTGAACTTCAAGTCCATACGCTGCACTGTTCCTCTCGTGTTCGTGTCATTCCCTTTATTGTGTCTTCATGTCACTTATTATCATACTTCGTGTTATTTTTGTTTACTGTCCTTCAGGTCGTGTGTCCGTGTTGCTTCCACTATATTTCGTGTCGTTTCCTTTGTTTTTAGTTGTTCATCTCGTGTCGATTTCGTTTGTTTTTGAAACCACACTTCGTGTCGGTTTCTGTGTTGATCTTCGTTCTGTCTTCGTGTCATTCTTACTTCGAGTCGTTTCTTTGTATTCGTCTTCGTGTTGGTCTTTCGTTTTAGACTTCGTGTCTTTCTCACTTTGACCACACTCCGTGTCGAATTCAGTTTTCGTCTTCATGCTATTTTCAACTCGTGTCGGTTACTGTTTCGTCTTCGTGTTGTTTTCTACACCTCGTGTCGTTGTCTCCTTGTGACTTCACCTCGTGTCGTTTTCATCGTCTTCGTGTCGCTTTTGTTCCATTGCGTGCAGGACATCGCAGCACTCCGTGTTGTTTTCTGTGCAACTTCGTATCATTCTCTGTGTAGTGTGTGTTCTGTCACTACTACACTTCGTGTCGTTCCTGTTGCACTTCGTGTCGTTTCTGTTTCACTTATTGTCGTTTCCAAATTATCTCTTCGTGTTGTTCTTCCTAGACATCGTGTCTTTCATGTGTCGAAACCACACTTACTGCTGGTTTCTGTTTTACCACCATGTTGTTCTTCGTGTCGTTCTTCTTTTTACCTCGTGTTGTTTTATAACCTCACTTCGTGTCGTTCTCTTTGTTGTGTCTGTTCTGTCACAGTGTATCTCGTGTCGTTCCCAGTGCAACTAGTATTGCTACTACATACTTCGTGCAGATCTAGTTAATGTGGCCCTCAGTTTTAATGGCTTTTCATCTCTTTGCAGGTCCGAGGAAGACATATTCCCCAGTGACTAGCAGCACGTGATCCGAGGCTGGAATGAAGCCTGCTGAGAGACTGCTACGTGGTCCGAATTCTTAGGGCTGGAAATGTGGAGGTCACACGTTGGGGCTGATGCTGCTGCTGCTGCTGCTATATATATGAGCCTTCTTCCACTGAAGAAGATTGATCGAGTTGGTGAGAAGAAATGTCCACATAGAGAGCCACGATCCAGAGAAAAAAGAAAAGAGAAAGAGGAAGAGCAGAAGGAGAAGAAGAGAGAGAGAGATAGTGCTCATGTGAAGAGAAGAAGAGGAAGAAGAATAGAGAAGAAGAGAGAGCTAGAGTGATAGAGGCTTCAACGGAAGATCTGTTCCTGCTGGACCGTGGATCAAATCCAGGCCAGCCAGCTCCTGCGAGAGCCACATTTGTTTTTATCTTTTCAGCTTTCTGTTGCTGGTTTCATTTTTCTTTTGATCTATTTACTTGCTGTTTTTCTGATTCTCTGTAGAGAGGTCGGGGTCCCTCCTGTTGGTTCAGGAGAAGGGAGATTGCTATCTCCAGTTGCAAGTAGCTGGGCGCTACTTGTGGGTTCCCTCTGGTTAGAGGAAGGGAGGCTCGTCCTCCGGTTCTGGGCTTGTAGGATTCAAGTCCAGGGGTCCCTCCGGTTGGGAGGAAGAGAGGTCCGAGACCTCTGGTTTGCAGGTGACTTAGTGTCACTTGTGTTTCCCTCTGGAGTTCAGAGGAAGAGAGACTTGGGTATCTAGGTTCCCTCCAGTTTTGGAGGAAGGGAGGATTGGTCCTCCGGTTCTAGTTTTGTGGGTTGCAAGACTAGGTGTACCCTCCGGTCTGGAGGAAGAGAGACTTGCGTCTCTGGTTTGCTAGTGACTGGTGTCACTAGTGGTTCCCTCCGGTTGGGAGGAAGAGGGGAGGTTGTTCCCCTGGTCAAGCTGTGTGGCAGCACCTGTTGCAGACTGAGTCTGCGGTTTCTAGCGTGAACTAGTGGAAGCCTCACTCCGGTTTGGAGTGAGGGGTGGACGTAGGTCGGTTGACCGAACCACCTAAAAAATCATTGTGCAGTGGTTTGTTTGATTGCCTGCTTCCGCTAGATGCATGCTAGGACCGTGATTTAATTGATCATCTACATCCTAGAGTTTAATTGAGTTTGTAAATCTTGTTTGATCAATTGTCCACTGATCTAGTTGTTATCATCTCATGCAAATTTTTAAATTGGGTAGAATTCCTTGATAGATCCATTCCCCCCCCTCTGGATCAGCGTTTATTAATCGCACCTAGTTAACAATTGGTATCAGAGCGGTTCTCTGATTGATCAGATCCAACGATCTGCAGAGGATCCTGTTGTCCCTTCGTGCATTTCTGTTTCTACCCTTTGCTGCATTAATCTAGTTGCCGATTTATTCAATGGGTTCTCCACCGATTTTCAATGGCTCTAACTTTAACTCATGGATTAGCAGTCTTCACAATTATGTGAAAATGATTATTCCGGATTTGTGGAAATTAATTTCACAAGGTCCCCACAGATTGCCAAAGGAAAAGTCCAAATGGACTAAAAGTCACAAGTCAAAATATGGAGAAAATCAGAAAGCCTTTAACCTGATGAGAGCAGCTACTGACAAGGCTCTACACTCTCATTTTTATGACTGCAGGTCCGCTAAGGACATTCTGGATCAGCTGAAGCTAGCTCAGAGGATGAATAAGAACAACTGCATGATGGCTAACGAGAGCAACCATAGCAGTGATCAAGAGGAACTGCAAGATGCTGAAAAGGTAATCATCCCCTTCTCTAGTTTCACTTTAGATGACTGGGAAGATGTCTATGCTGATCTGTTACACTCCCATGAAAAAATGAGTAAGAGGTATAGAAGACTGAAAAAGAAGCTGGAAAATCTAGGAGGTGAAAATCTTGAAACTCTGAAAACTGAAAATGAAATCTTAAGAAGACAACTACAAGACTTTGACTCTATTACTACAGATCTAGATCATTTGAAATCTGAAAAATAAACTTTTATGAAACAAATTGGTCTACACAAAGAGGAGAGTCAAAAGCTTGTTTGTGAAATTGTTGAACTAAAGGAAAGGCTTAGCTTCGTTGATCAGACTCATAACAATGACGTTGTTCAAAATGAAAGATTGGTGAGAGATTTAGAGTGTATCAATTCTGAATTGGAAGAATTGAAATCTGAGAATGAAAATCTCAAAAACCAATCCAAAGAATTTGAACATAGATCAATGTACCTTGAAAAAGAAAATGGTTTGATCTCTGAGAAATTGGAGGCTGAAAGAACAATGAATTCAGAAATTCAGAAAAATCTTGACAAATTTCAATCTGAAAAACAGCCAGAAATGTTTTATGAATGTCAGTCTTCAATAGATAAATGGGTGTTTGATGATGAACTCCTAGACCAGAACAGCAAACTGAAAGAGGAAATTAATAAGTTGAAACACCTAAACACACAGATGACAGATAGGCTAATGACGATTGAAAAAGGCAAGTGTGTAAGTGTGGATAGTTCTGATAGGTTGATGAATGCTGAACAAGAAATTAAGAGCCTAAAAACCATCAACCTAATGTTAAATGGAAATGTCAGTTGCAGTGAACAGAAAATAGCTGGATATGAGCTTAGTATCACATCCCTTCAACAAGAAGTTGATGATCTTTACAAGTCCCTATCTGAAGCTGACAAGGAAATAGAATTAAAACAAGAAGTAGAAAAACTCAAAAGCCTGAATGATGCTTTGCATCAACAAGTAATTTCCTGTGAAACAGATTTGTCCAAATATGAGGCTAAAATTGCTGATTTGAATTCTGAGATTAAAGATTTGAAAAATTCTCTATCAAAATTTGTCAAAGGAAAGGACAATATGAATAAGCTTCTTGGAAAGAGTGATAACTTTGAGAGAAAGGGACTGGGCTATAGTCCGACAAATAAAAGGAGTAATGGGAATAAAACATCCACTATTTTTGTTAAAGCTTCCAATCAGAACACAACCTCTGCTCCTTCTGTCTTTCAATTCACTGCACAAAAATCCACTGAGAAACCCAAAACTGTGGAACAAACTCCAAAACAGAAAAAGGGTGAAAATTCACAGAAAAAGGAAAAAGAGGCTCCTGTTGTTGTAAAGAAAACTGCACACAATTCACATGATCTCTCACACACTCACATTAAAAAGGATTCATGTTATTATTGTGGGAAGCATGGTCATCTCATGAATGAATGTTTTATCATGAAAGAAGACAATAAACCACATGGCAGGTCTTCCATGCACTTTTATGATCCATATGGATCTAAACACAATTCTAGTCAGCACATTGTATGCTTCAACTGTAATAAGCCTGGGCACAAGGCTGCTGAGTGCTGGTTTAGATCTACTTGGGGTAAAAATAGTTTTCATAGAAGAAATTCTTTTGCATGCTCCCACTGTGGGAAAAATGGGCATACAGTCAAGGACTGTTGGTATGTTCAAAAGAACTATGTTAAACCCCATTTTGTCAAATTCCCTGCAAAACCTTTTGTGAAAATTTCATGCTATAACTGTGGGAAGCCAGGCCATAAATCTGCTGAATGTTGGATGGTTAAGAACAAGCATCAAACTGCTCATGCATATAACAGAAAATCTTATGAACATGCTTATAAACATCACCCTGCTGTTAACATGTATCATAAGAACCAAAAACCAGCCATCTCATGTAGATACTGTGGAAAAGTTGGACATTCTATGGATGACTGTTCACTGATGAAATTGGATGATAATCTTTCTATGAAAATGTTTAGAATACCTGTTAGAGCTAATGCAGGACCCAAAGCTGCTTGGGTCCTTGCAGGATCAAAATGATCAATATTTTGCAAGTGTGCCTTGGAAGCTGAAGAATGAAAAGGGGTTAACCAAGGCACTCAAAAAGAAAACCCCAGGACTCAATTCAGGTTAGTTCTGAAATTTGTTTCAATTTCACTATCTGAAATTGTTGTTTTGCTTGGTTGATTTTTGATGATCTTCTCATGCTGTTGTTTGCACTAAATAAATGAGAGTGCCTTGCACTGCATATGACATTTGCATGACCATCATGGTATATGAAATGGAATAGTGCTGGAGGGCAGATGGAGTATGTCTGGATGCTACTGCCTTGTGTGAGGTGGTCCTTGGACCAAGTCCTCCGCCCAGTATCTTGGGTCAAGTCATATAGAGAAGTGTATTGCATATCATGTTGATCTGTTGGTACTAAACTGAAGTTTTTCTAAAATATGAATTGAACAATCATGCTTCCAGTAATTCTCTTCTGTCTAATTTGCATGAATCATATCTGAATGCTGAATTTGGTATCATGTGATGTGATTTCGATACTTTTCATGCATATAGTCAGGGGGAGCTTTATTATATTGTTGTCACTATTTGAAATTCACACTCTAGCTCTCTCTCAAATCATCAATTGACTATTTTGAGTTCATACCTTCTTGAATCCAAAAATTTGGTTGCTAATCCTCAATCTGTTGAAGAAGGAGTGTTTCATTGAGTGATTGACTCTGCTAGTGGCTTAAACCTTATTCTCTCTTCCTGATTGACTCTTCCACCAGCTTGTACTCTTCCTTCATATACCTCTTAGCTGGTGTGACTATTTTGGATCCATTATTGAGTTGTTGGTCAGCTAAATTTATTGTTCTGATCTGAGGAACTTAAACTGCATGTCATACAATTCAGTCTGAGATTGTGGTAGAAACTCCAATCATATGGGTTTAAGAATTATCACTGAATCAGACTGATATAAGATTAATGTATTCTCAGCTTTGTAATTAAATGAATTGAAAATATCTGTTGATAAGGCTTAATAAGCTTTAACCTCTTGTGTCATGTAATCCATAAAGTCTCTCATCTGATATCTGAAAATTTGAAATCTAGGCTACTTTGGTAGAGATACATAGAGTGAGTGTTGTGGTTATTCTTTAACTTGAAAAAGTTGACTAAATGAAAATTGTGAATTCAGAGCAATGACTCAGTCACTGAGAAACTGAGTTCTTTATCAATGAAATAAAGTAACTCATGTCATGAGGTGCCACAGTTATCTCTGATAAAAATTTTAGTGAAACAAGACCTGACAGAGCAATAGCTTATTTGTGTTGAGTAGCTGGGGAGTCTGGCCTCTGATAAAGGTGTCTTCTTATGTAAAAAGACACTCATATTGCTAACTCTGCTCTCAAAGTGAGAGGCAATGCCAGTTATCACACTGAGTAACTGGGTCACTTCAACTAAGACTTGTTGTGCCTCATGTAAAAAGGTGTTGATCAACTTTAATTGCACAGGAAAAATATAATGTGCTTCAACTAAAATTATCTTGAAAAAATATGTCAACTCATGTTCTTGAAAAAGTGTTTAATTTCAGTACTAACCTGTGTATTTTTTCAAAGGTGCTTTTGAGATCACATTTGCAAGATAAAAGATGATTGTTTTTGAGTGTTTTCTGACGATTTGGTTCACTTTTATTAAAACTTGGATTCAGATATGAGTATTGAGTTTAATTTGGCAAAGCTGGTATACATCAAAATTAAATCAGATTGATAATGTTGCTATTTCATAACTCTTTATGATAGAAGAGTCTACATTTTTTTTAAGACTTATTGGAGTGATGTATGCATTCAAAACCCTCATGATCAGATTCATGCATGATCAACAAAAACTGTTTAGTCAACTCCTCTCTTATCAGTTGACTGATTCCTTCTGCATTTTTTTTTTGACTATACAAATGTGAGGTGCCACTCCCATTATTACCTTGTTCACTTGCAGCCCTCTGAACTTCAGATTCCTTATGGTGGTGGATTTCAGATTGATTCCTGAGATGTATTTCTCTCCACACTGTTGGAATCTTCCATCTTGTTCTGCCATAAGTTCTGATTCTGTGGTATTATCACCAGAATTCAGATTCTTTGTAATGGCTGATTTCAGATTGATTTATTGGATAACCAGAGTCCATTCCTGTGCTTCAAGTGGAGAGTAGTCAATCATGCATGTTGATAGGGGGAGAGCTGTTTCTTTGTCATAAGGGTGATCTTCATTTTTTAAGAACCATGACTCATTCTCATGTCAGAGGGGGTCTTTTGCCATGTCAAAGGGGGAGTATTTGTTGCATACGCATCACTGCATGAGTTGTTTGACAAAGGGGGAGAATTGATTTAACTGCTTCTGATATTGAGATGTCCTCATCTCATATGACATCTCTGAATTATTCGTCTTGCTAAAGTAAAAGGGGCAGTTTAGTCAAAAGGGGGAGCTTTTAATTCACTCTTCAACTCATGTCTTTTTGCTGAAGGCAAAGGGGGAGAAGAATCTAATCTGAGTCAGTGTAACTCATAGTGTTGCCATCATCAAAAAGGGGGAGATTGTTGTGCCCCTGTGTGGTTTTGATGATGGCTGACACACCATGAGTCACACTGAGGTGTGCTAGATTCTTATAGATGACTGTTTGACTGCCTGAATATCTGACTGTTTGCTTGAACAGCTAATTCATGAATATGGCTAGATTGGGTTAACGTAGTGGCTAATTGTTTGTTCATGCATTACTCTATTTGCCAAGTGTATACATCAGTCAGCATTGCATTTTATTCACGAAGTCTATACACTGCTGGATGTTCATGTCTGCACATTGGTGTTTTTCCCTACGTTCTGGCCAAGTCTATACAGCCTCATTCCTACCTTCATTCCAAGCCAAAGTCTACACAGCGCCCTTCACTGAAAGTCTATACATTCGCTGCAGAGATCACGGTCAAGTGTGTACATTGCATAGCATGTTTCGTCTAAGTCCATACATTGGAATGTTGTGTGCATTTGGCGAAGGCATCGCAAGTCTAGACAGTGGACAACGTCTTATGCATATAGCAAGTCTAGACATTGCACTGTAGCATGCATTTCCTTAAAGTCTATACATTGGACTGGTCTGCATAGGCTAAGTGTATACATCGTCAAGTATAATCATGCACTGTTCATGAAGTCTGTACAGCCGTGTCATTCACTGCCAAGTCTGCATAATTGGTCTTCAATGACAAAGTCCATACATTGGACTGTTCTTCAAAGTCTACACAGTGGCTTCACATCTTCAAGTCTGTACAGCCGTTTGCTTTGAACTTCAAGTCCATACGCTGCATTGTTCCTCTCATGTTCGTGTCATTCCCTTTATTGTGTCTTCATGTCACTTATTATCATACTTCGTGTTATTTTTGTTTACTGTCCTTCAGGTCATGTGTCCGTGTCACTTATTATCATACTTCCTTTGTTTTTAGTTGTTCATCTCGTGTCGATTTCGTTTGTTTTTGAAACCACACTTCGTGTCGGTTTCTATGTTGATCTTCGTTCTGTCTTCGTGTCGTTCTTACTTCGAGTCGTTTCTTTGTATTCATCTTCGTGTTGGTCTTTCGTTTTAGACTTCGTGTCTTTCTCGCTTTGACCACACTCTGTGTCGAATTCAGTTTTCGTCTTCATGCTGTTTTCAACTCGTGTCGGTTACTGTTTCGTCTTCGTGTTGTTTTCTACACCTCGTGTCGTTGTCTCCTTGTGACTTCACCTCGTGTCGTTTTCATCGTCTTCGTGTCGCTTTTGTTCCATTGCGTGCAGGACATCGCAGCACTCCGTGTTGTTTTCTGTGCAACTTCGTATCATTCTCTGTGTAGTGTGTGTTCTGTCACTACAACACTTCGTGTCGTTCCTGTTGCACTTCGTGTCGTTTCTGTTTCACTTAGTGTCGTTTCCGAATTATCTCTTCGTGTTGTTCTTCCTAGACATCGTGTCTTTCATGTGTCGAAACCACACTTACTGCTGGTTTCTGTTTTACCACCATGTTGTTCTTCGTGTCGTTCTTCTTTTTACCTCGTGTTGTTTTATAACCTCACTTCGTGTCGTTCTCTTTGTTGTGTCTGTTCTGTCACAGTGTATCTCGTGTCATTCCCAGTGCAACTAGTATTGCTACTACATACTTCGTGCAGATCTAGTTAATGTGGCCCTCAGTTTTAATGGCTTTTCATCTCTTTGCAGGTCCGAGGAAGACATATTCCCCAGTGACTGGCAGCACGTGATCCGAGGCTGGAATGAAGCCTGCTGAGAGACTGCCACGTGGTCCGAATTCTTAGGGCTGGAAATGTGGAGGTCACACATTGGGGCTGATGCTGATGCTGCTGCTATATATATATGAGCCTTCTTCCACTGAAGAAGATTGATCGAGTTGGTGAGAAGAAATGTCCACATAGAGAGCCACGATCCAGAGAAAAAAGAAAAGAGAAAGAAGAAGAGCAGAAGGAGAAGAAGAGAGAGAGATAGTGCTCATGTGAAGAGAAGAAGAGGAAGAAGAATAGAGAAGAAGAGAGAGCTAGAGTGATAGAGGCTTCAACGGAAGATCTATTCCTGCTGGACCGTGGATCAAATCCAGGCCAGCCAGCTCCTGCGAGAGCCACATTTGTTTTTATCTTTTCAGCTTTCTGTTGCTGGTTTCGTTTTTCTTTTGATCTATTTACTTGCTATTTTTCTGATTCTCTGTAGAGAGGTCAGGGTCCCTCCTGTTGGTTCAGGAGAAGGGAGATTGCTATCTCCAGTTGTAAGTAGCTGGGCGCTACTTGTGGGTTCCCTCTGGTTAGAGGAAGGGAGGCTCGTCCTCCGGTTCTGGGCTTGTAGGATTCAAGTCCAGGGGTCCCTCCGGTTGGGAGGAAGAGAGGTCCGAGACCTCTGGTTTGCAGGTGACTTAGTGTCACTTGTGTTTCCCTCTGGAGTTCAGAGGAAGAGAGACTTGGGTCTCTAGGTTCCCTCCAGTTTTGGAGGAAGGGAGGATTGGTCCTCCGGTTCTAGTCTTGTGGGTTGCAAGACTAGGTGTACCCTCCGGTCTGGAGGAAGAGAGACTTGCGTCTCTGGTTTGCTAGTGACTGGTGTCACTAGTGGTTCCCTCCGGTTGGGAGGAAGAGGGGAGGTTGTTCCCCTGGTCAAGCTGTGTGGCAGCACCTGTTGCAGACTGAGTCTGCGGTTTCTAGCGTGAACTAGTGGAAGCCTCACTCCAGTTTGGACGTAGGTCGGTTGACCGAACCACCTAAAAAATCATTGTGCAGTGGTTTGTTTGATTGCCTGCTTCTGCTAGATGCATGCTAGGACCGTGATTTAATTGATCATCTACATCCTAGAGTTTAATTGAGTTTGTAAATCTTGTTTGATCAATTGTCCACTGATCTAGTTGTTATCATCTCATGCAAATTTTTAAATTGGGTAGAATTCCTTGATAGATCCATTCCCCCCCCTCTGGATCAGCGTTTATTAATCGCACCTAGTTAACAAAATCTTTGTATTGCTGTAATATTGTTTAACCGGGAGTCCGTGATTCGGCCGGGGTTGTCTTCGCCACGCCGGGTGCGTGGAGGTAATGGTCCGAACCTCTTGGCGTTCATTTACTTTACTAGTATACGGTCTTTGCCGCTGCCGAGAGCGTAGGTACTAGCCCGTGTGTCCATGTCACCGCTGTGAGAGTGAGTGTGACCCGTCCCGTGACTCGATCCGAGTCTGGAAGTTGAGTCAGACTACCCTTGACCTCAGCCGGTTCCTTAACCGCGCACGGTCCGCGCTTTCCCTCGCTTGGGACGACGAGTGAGCTTCCACTTCTGTTAGCGACGTTTTACCACTAGGAGCTCGTAGTGTCGGGCTTAGTGTCTCCCTGGTGTGTGCTGCTGGTCGCGTCTTCATCTAGAGTCCGAGGGTGGCACCTAATAGTGTCGTCTCCCGTGTCCGTCCCGCATCAAAAAGAGCAGAGAGTTCCATAGTGTCCAGATCCGAGAGAAGTATGTTCGAGAGAGAGAGAGCAGTGTCTGTGGTTTGATGAATTGCTTCCTTTGAACCTACATTTGTATTGGTTTCAGAACCGACTGTTTCCTCATTGGTCTTTGTTTCTATTTTGTTTCCTTTTATTTTGTTCATTCTTCTGATTCGTATTGGTTCCCCTCCGGTGTGTGGAGGAAGGGAGTGTTACTCCGGTTTCCCTCTTGGTTGCAGAGGAAGAGAGATCGGTGATCTCTGGTGTTGCTAGTGACAGGTTGTCATTAGCAGGTTCCCTCCGGTGTGTGGAGGAAGGGAGAGGTGTCTCCGTTCTGTTCTAGCTGGTAACTGGAACAGGTTTCAAGCTCTGTGGGTAGCAGAGCTTGGTTGAGGGATTTGTTTCCCTTAGTTGTTCAAGCTGTGTGGCAGCATGTTATTCGTAGACTGAGTCTGCAGTGTTCTAGCATTGTCTAGTGGAATCCTCATTCTAGTTGGAGTGAGGGGTGGATGTAGATTGCGGACTGCAATCGAACCACCTAAAAACCGAGTGCCTCTTCTGTGGTTTGCTGTTATTATCTGTGATCTCCATCTGCTTGTCTCTTTACTTCCATGTGATCAGTTCTTCATTCTCATTTACTTATACTATCTTATTTGGTGACTGCGGTTGCATTTCTATGTGTGCGGGTTCAGGAGGGGCGTAAGCAGTAGAATTAATTTTCTACCTAAGTTTTTACAAATTGGGAGTGATTTCATCCCCCCCCCTTCTATATCACTCTTGCTGCGCTAACACAAGTTTTGGCCGGGTCCGTCTTCCCCACGTCGAGCGCGTGGAGGTATCGTTCTCGCTCCCTACACTCGGCATTTACTTATTTTCATATATAATTGTTTATGCCACTGCTAGAGAGCATGTTCTAGGATCGTAGCTCACTTTATTTTCATATCACCGCTACTGCGAGAGAGAGCGTGACCGTCCCGTGACCCGATCTGGGCACAAGTGAGAGCCGACCACCCTAGCTCATTGCCGGTTTCTCAACCGTGCACATTCGACGCTTCCCTCGTTAAGGGACAATCGTGAGCTTGTCGTGTCCGTGGTCTCATCCCGCATCATCTTCTAGACAAACATAACCTGTCTTTCCACACTTCATCATTTAATATACCATGGCCATGCAAGAATGATGCTACACCACATGCAATGCATCATGAACATGAATTCAACTTTATTATGCAACTACATGCAATGCGACGCCAGATGCAGAATGACATGTTTACATATAAACAATGCATGGCTACCAATCAGCAAAAGCACACAACCAAATTGAAGAAGATCATGATTTCAATTTTTTTTAGCCCGAGGTCTGCAAAGACCAAGCTTCCTTCTGAGTGTTGTAAACCCGTCATTACACAAGGACTTGGTGAAGATGTCAGCAATCTGATTTAGTGTATCAATAAAATGCAGTTCAAAGTTTTTCTTAAAGACCTCATCTCTAATGAAGTGATGCCTAATCTCAATATACTTGGTCCTAGAGTGCTGAACTAGATTTTTTGCAAGGTTGATAGCACTTGTGTTATCACACAGAATCGAGACACAACCAAAATCCACTAAGTAGTCTTGGAGTTGGTGTTTACTCCACAACACTTGGGTGCCACAGCTCCCCGCAGCAACGTATTCTGCTTCTGCAGTTGAGAGGGCAGCCAAGTGTTGTTTCTTGGAGGCCCAAGAAACTAAACACATGCCCAGAAACTGGCAGTAGCCACTAGTACTCTTGCGATCTATCTTGCATCCAGCGTAATCCGCATCAGAATAAGAAATAAGAGATAAATCACATGATGACAGATACCATAATCCCACATCTTGAGTTCCGGCAAGATATCGAAGGATACGTTTGACGGCAGTCAAGTGGGATTCTCTAGGACTAGCTTGAAATATAGTACAAAGGCAAACACTAAACTGGATATCTGGTCGGGATGCAGTCAAATAAATTAAGGAGCCAATCATACCTCTATAGATTTTTGCATCCACTAATTTACCATTTTCATCCGAATCTAGTGATGTTGTGGTGCTCATAGGAGTTGTAATTATTTTACAGCTTGTCATGTTGAATCTTTTCAGCAGCTCCTTGATGTATTTGGCCTGACTTATGAATCACCCATCTTCTCCTTGGTGACCTGCAAACCGAGAAAAAATTGGAGTTCTCCCATTATGCTCATCTCGAATTCGCTAGTCATGAGGTTAGCAAATTTTTCACACATTTCAGATTTAGTAGAACCAAATACAATATCATCAACATAAATTTGAACAATCAAGATGTTCTTACCTTGCTTCTTGGTGAAAAGTGTTTGGTCTACCTTAGCTCGTGTGTACCCTTTCTCAATGAGGAACGAGCTTAGTCTCTCATACCAAGCTCTTGGTGCTTGCTTCAAGCCATAAAGTGCCCTGTCTAGCTTGCATATAAAATCTACATGGTTAGAGTTCTCAAACCAGGGGACTGCTCCACATAGACTTCTTCTTTGATCAAATCATTCAAGAAAGTATTTTTTACATCCATTTGATACAACTTTATTTTAAGGGAGCATGCAAAGGTAAGTAAAATTCTGATGGCCTCAAGTCTGGCTACTGGGGCATAAGATTATTCAAAGTCTATCCCAAACTCTTGAATATACCCTTGAGCCACCAATCTAGACTTGTTTCTTATTATCTTGCTTTCCTCACTGAGTTTGTTCCTAAAAACCCATTTAGTGCCTATGACAGATTGTGATGATGGTCTAGGAACAAGATGCTAAACTTTGTTTCTTTCAAACTGGTTTAATTCATCTTGCATTGAGTTTATCCAGTTTCATCTTTTAGTGCTTCATCAATATTCTTGGGTTCAATATGGGAGACAAGAGCAAGATGATCTAATTCTTCCACAATTCTGAAATGTGACCTAGTTCTAGGTGGATCATTTAAGCTTCTAATGACATTTTCTAAATGATGATCTTTAAGAATTCTAATGTCTGTAAAATCATTACCTTCTTCTGAAGCTTGATCCCTTGCATTGCTTGATTCACCTAGATCACCATCTTCTCTTGTTTCTTCATGTGGAAGATCATTCTTTTCCTTCATGCTTAGGAATTTCCCGTCTTCATCATTTTTCCTGCAATAGTTATCATTTTTAGAATCATCATGATATTCATCAAAGGAAAGATGAGGTGATTCTTTCATAGTTTGACTCTTAATGTTGTAAATTCTATAAGCCCTAGATCTATCAGAATATCCAAGGAATATACCTTCATCGCTCTTGGACTCAAATTTTTCTAATTCTCTTTTGTCATTATTGTGGATGAAACATTTAGACCCAAACACTTTCATATGTAAGAGAGAGGGTGTGTTACTTTTAGCAGCTCATAAGGAGTCTTTTTGGTGTGTTGCCTTACCATAGATCGGTTGATAATGTAACAAGCCGTGTTTACCGCCTCAGCCCAAAACTTCCTTGGGAGTTGCCGTTCGACAAGCATTATCCTTGCCATCTCTATGAGTGTTCGATTCCTTCTTTCAACTACACCATTTTGCTCAGGGGTTCTTGGTGATGAAAATCGATGTGAAATGCCTTCAGCCCTACAAAGATTATAGAATTCAGTATTTTCAAATTCACCACCATGATCAGATTGAAGGTTGGAGATTTTAAACTCACCATCTCGCTTTATCTTCGTATAGAGTGCCTGAAACTCATCAAAAATATCATTTTTATGTGTGAGAAAGAAAATCATTGTGAACGTAGGGAAATCATCCACCAAGACATAACCATATTTTCTACTACTTAAACTAGCAGTTCTGGTTGGACCAAACAAGTCCATATGAATTAGCTCGAGTGGTTTGGATGACATATTTGCAGATCTAGCCTTGAAGGATTTTCTTGTTTGTTTACCTAGGGCACATGCATCACACAATTTATTTTCTTGTTTAAAAGATAGTTCAGGCAAACCTCTCACCATTGAATGCTTCAAAAGTTTATGTAAGACATTGTAGCTAGTATGTCCTAGTCTACGGTGTCATAACCATGCAAGCTCAGATTTTGGTGCAGCAAGATAGAGGTTTATGTGAGTAAGATCATCTAAGTCAATCATGTAAACATTGTTGACTCTTTTATCAGAAAATTTTACCTTGTCAGATTTTGGTTCAAGGATTCTACATTCATGAGAGTCAAACAACACTTTGTGACCATTATCACACAATTGACTTATACTGAGCAAGTTGTATTTCAAACCTTCAACTAGTAACACGTTTCCAATGGAGTTGGAGAGGTTCTTACCTACATTACATGTTCCAGTGGTTCTTCCTTTGTTGTTCCCTCCAAATGTGACGTGTCCTTCTTCCTTTTCCATCAAGAGACAAAATTTTATTTTATCTCTAGTCATGTGTCTTGAACAGCCGCTATCAAGGTACCATCGGTTATGCATAGCTGCATGACACTCCTGCACAAGGAATTAAGCAATGGGGTTTGGAACCCAACGAACTTTGGGTCCCATCAAGCTCTTCAGATTTTCAAAACATGATACCATATCTTTTGGAATCCAAACCTTCTTTGCATTCATGTTTTCTTTGCTTAGTGTAGGGATTTGGTTTTTCTTTTCAGCTTTGACATTCACTTTCTGTATAGAAGCTCTTTGTTGGATTTTGTGAACGTTTGAGGAATTTTGCTTCTTAAACCATTGAGACCACTGGTTGGTTTTGGGTTGAAAGTGATTATTTTGCCACCTAGAGGGTTGAAGCTTATAGGATTGATGTACAAAGGAATCACAATTATCCCAAAAGTAGGGTTATGTCGACCAATATGAATGGGAGTGTCGACATGTCCTATGTGCAACCCAGTTATAGTGGCTTCTGGAAGGTTGAGCGGGTGATGGCCAAGGGAGTGTCGATCTATGCTATGAGGAAGGTTGACTTTTCTTAGGCTTTTGAGCAATCTTTTTGGAGATTTCAGTGGCTTCCTCTTCAACCTTTTCTTTTCCTTTGGATGTTGTGTTCGAGGTAGAAGCATCAGAAGAGGAAACAAATGTGACAGTTTTTAACCCAATTGACCTTTTGTTTGTGGGATCAAAACCCAACCCTTCCTTGTTGAAATTCATTCTAGTACCTAGTAATGCATCTATGTTTTCTCTTCCATCTACAAACTTTTCTAAAGATTGTTGTTTATCCTTCAACTCTTTTTGTAGGTTTTCAATATTTTGAAGGAGTTGAATGTTGACTTGTTTGACAGCATCATACTTCTCATTACTCAATTTGCTGTCCTTTTGATAGGTATGCATTTTTAGCTTCATGCTATCAATCTCATTTCTCAAGTCTTCATTTTCAGTTTCCAAGTCAGCCATTTCTTTTCTTCTCTCTTCCAAGTTTTCAATCATTTTCTTAAGGTCTTCAATTTCAGTTTCAAGTGAAGCAGTCTTATGATTCATATCATGATCATGCACAACCGAGTTAATTTTATTTTTCAATGATTTATTCTCCTTTTTGTACATGTCATATTTTTCCATGAGCTGTATATATCCTTCCTCCCAATCGTCAATTGTGAAATTTTCAAATCGAGAGTTTACCTTAGTTTCTTCGTCACCTCTGGCCATGAGGCAAAGATCTTCTTTTTCTTTGTCCGAGGAGCTGGTTCCATCATCACTTTCTTCTTCGTCGCTCCATGTGGACACCATGACCTTGTTCTTCTTCTTGCCCTTCCATTTGTCAGCTTTTCTGAATTTTTCAGGACATTCAGTCTTGAAATGCCCTGGTTTGTTGCAAGAATAACAAATGATCTTGCTAGATTTATTAAAGTTTTTTGAATTAGATTTGAAACATTTCCTTACCTGTGACCTTCCTCTCATGAAGCTCTTACCTTCCTTTCTCAGAAATTTTCTGAACTTACGTGTGAGCTTGGCTACATCATCCTCATCTCGCTCACTTGCAGAAGCTTGAGCTTCATCATAAGTACTTTGACCGCTGGGTCCTGCTTTAAGAGCTAGGGACTTTTTCTTAGGCACCTCAGCCTCTTTGTTCTTTGGTCCACAATTCCTCATCATCTGTAAGCTCATACGGACCTTTGTTGATCACTAGCCAGAGTTCGTAATCTTGGATGTGAATGAACACATGCATACGTTATTTCCAATAAGGATAATTAGATCTAGTAAAATAAGGAGGCCAATTCACAGAATGTTCTTCTGGTAACCAACCCTTGGACGACAATCCACCATTTTTCTAAAGGTCGTTGGACCCCATAATGAGAGATTAGGCTCTGATACCACTTGTTGAGTAGTGGATGGCGGATCTAAGGTGAGGGGTGAATAGATCTGTACCTCTTTTCACAGAACACCCCTCTTTAAAGCTAGATAAAGAGATTAACAGCGGAATATAACTAGCTTAGCGAAGGACACAATGATTTGCTTAGCAGGATGAACAAGTAAAATAAAGATTGAACCTAACCATGCATCTAGCACAAACCAATCACACAAGAAAATCACGACACATGAAATTTTAAGGTGGTTCGGAATGAATCCCCAGTCCTACGTCCACCCCTCACCAAACCCGGTGAGGCTTCACTAGTGCAGTGCACCAAACCGTAAATCAGAGAACTTCCGATTGTCTTCCTACTAACCACCGGTAGGGACGACAACACCGCAGATTAGATCACCCTCCAACTGCCTTCCTACTAACCGCGGTAGGGACGATTCTCAATTTCTGTAGCTTGAACAAAATGAAAAAAGAACAAATATGAGAATGATCAGACAAGAGATGAAGATATGATCAAGGCTAGAAGCGAAAAGATCTTGTCTGAAATGCGATGTAGATCAGCATCAGAGGCTTCTTCTTCTTTGCAAAGCTCTCCTCTTGATTCAGCAACAATGGTTTCTTCTTCCTTGCGAAGTGATCTTCCTTGGATCCTCTTGAGTGGATGAAGAGGATTATGGATGGAGCTTTGATCTCCCTTGAGAACCTTGCTTGCTTGTACACTGCCTTGGAGGTTGCTAGCTTGGATATGAGCTTGAATCACCTTGGAATGGATGAAGAACTTCTGCACGAAGTACTGTTCACGGCTACAATACCCTCTTCTTCTTCCCTTGGACAGCCTCCTCTAGCCTCTCTTGATCTCCTTTGATTCAATTAGGGTTTCTAACCCTCTTGTGTTGGTTTTATATCTTTTGAATGGTCCATAGACACCCCCAAGACCAGATCCACAAATCATGAAAGATTGGGTGACTTTAGGATTAAACAAATCCAAGAAAAGGGGCTACCCACGAGGTGGAAAACAAAGTCAAACATTGCAGCATCGGGGCTGCCGGTCGACCGGAGGTAGGTGGTCAGTCAACCGGATTTGTTACAGAGTTGAAGAATTTCGTTCTGGCAATTTCAGTCAACCGGCAGGTGGGGGGCGGTCAACCGAACCTTGGGCCGGTCGATCGGACCTTCTGGGCGGTCGACCTCTACTGAGACTTTATGTAGCATTTTCCTTGCTGGAAATTCCATACGACCGGTCTATGACCGGCGGTCGATCGAAACTTGGAATTTTCCCAGTTTTGCTTCATTTAACCCCTTAAACTTGATTACGGTCCATTCAAGTCTGTGGCATCAAACTCTTTAGACCTTGAGGATATCTATTGAGTCTTTGTGTCACGCCCCGACACAGAATATCGGGACGCGAACTAGTCGTAAACAAGCGTGTCGATCAGAGCATGTACGAATTCATTTCTAAAGATAAAAATGAATGGGAAAATAATACTTTTATTCCATCAAAATGAAGTTTACATTGCTAATTCATAAGCCATAAAGGCAATTACAAACTTCCAATCTAAAATACATCATTCTTGTAAAAATACTAATGATCTACATAAACCTAGGTAAAAAGGAAAATCACTCTCTCACTCTTGTCCATTCTCTTGTTCATTTTCATTTCCTGCAACAATTAACCAAAACGTAGGATGACCTAAAAAGTTTAGTAGGATTTTATATCTCTAAGAACCAGGTCATCTTTAAGTATTAACAATTAAACAATTTTCTAACTTGTATCGGGAAGTGTATAAACTTGAATGAAATTTCCAAGTAATTGAGATAATATGATATCAAGAGGAATTTTCAAGTAATAACTTGATAACAAGGTTTCAAGATAATTTCAAGTATTGAATATTGAACATGTAAAGAATATCATGAAAGAATTTGGCCATTTCATGCAAGTCAAATAATTCATGTAATTTCAAGCAATTTCAAGTAACAAGTAAACAAGTACAATAACGAAGTGTGGAATGTCATAAATAATCTAGCAAGTCATGCACTTCGATGCAATATCACACCGTGGTCAATCAACTCCCATGGGCACAAGTGCTTTCGGGCACTCCTCCCAGGACCAGACCGGGCCCCATTAATGCCAGGCATTGGGTCAGTGGATCATAAGATCCCAAGTACGTTTAGACATCCACTTAACACTATGGCCAATTGATTTCAAGAATAAGCTCATTTGTAAAAAGTATAGATCTGGCAAAAATCTCAGAAGTAGCAGGATGAGTAAATAATAATTTTAAGGCATCATGTTTACCGACATTAAGTCGTGGAATTCAAGAAAGAACGTTAACTAGGAAGAAAAATCAAGTAATTAAAGTTTAATAGAATTAATTTAATTCCATGGTTTAATCTTATATGCATTTGGTTTACAAGTGTTTAGACATATTTACAGGAAGTTTTTGTACATTAGAGATGCATTAGTTTAGCCAAAACGGTGATTTATTATAAAAATCAGAATTTGGTTATGAAAATAGGTTTTTATATCGAAAATAATTCTAACTTGCTGAAAATAATTGACATGCTGAAAATAATTTTCATATGTTACTTTACTGATAAGATGATAAAAATAAATTTTAATTTTTACATGCTAAAAATTAATTTTTAACATGCTAAAATTAATACTTAACATGCTAAAATAATTCTCACACATTAACTTAATGATAAAATGATAAAGATAAGTTTACCATACTAATTACAGAAATTCTCTGCTAACAACATAAATTTTATCATGCTAAATAATCTAGCAAGTCATGTACTTCGATGCAATACCACACCGTGGTCAATCAACTCCCATGGGCACAAGTGCTTTCGGGCACTCCTCCCAGGACCAGACCGGGCCCCATTAATGCCAGGCATTGGGTCAGTGGATCATAAGATCCTAAGTATGTTTAGACATCCACTTAACACTATGACCAATTGATTTCAAGAATAAGCTCATTTGTAAAAAGTATAGATCTGGAAAAAATCTCAGAAGTAGCAGGATGAGTAAATAATAATTTTAAGGCATCATGTTTAACGACATTAAGTCGTGGAATTCAAGAAAGAACGTTAACTAGAAAGAAAAATCAAGTAATTAAAGTTTAATAGAATTAATTTAATTCCATGGTTTAATCTTATATGCATTTTGTTTACAAGTGTTTAGACATATTTACAGGAAGTTTTTGTACATTAGAGATGCATTAGTTTAGCCAAAACGGTGATTTATTATAAAAATCAGAATTTGGTTATGAAAATAGGTTTTTATATCGAAAATAATTCTAACTTGCTGAAAATAATTTTGACATGCTGAAAATAATTTTCATATGTTACTTTACTGATAAGATGATAAAAATAAATTTTAATTTTTACATGCTAAGAATTAATTTTTAACATGCTAAAATTAATACTTAACATGCTAAAATAATTCTCACACATTAACTTAATAATAAAATGATAAAGACAAGTTTACCATACTAATTACAGAAATTCTCTGCTAACAACATAAATTTTATCATGCTGAAAATTATTTTTCTATATTTATTTACTAATTATTTGATAGAAAAAATAGAATTATCATGCTGAAAAAATAGTTTTAATATACAAAAAATAATTCTATCATGATAAAAATAATTCTAACATGCTAGAAATAATTTTATCATGCCGGAAGAAATTTTATCATGCTGGAAGTAATTTTCATGCATCAATTTACTAATTATTTAATAGGAAATTAGGTTTAGCATGCACAAAAAATAATTTTAAATAGATTTAACATGCTGAAAATAGTTTTTATATCTTAGTATGTATAAAATAATTTTATCATGTTGGAAGTCATTTTTAACATGCTGGAAATATTTTTCATGCATTAATTTACTAATATGGTTGAAATTAGATTTTTACATGTAAAAATAATTTCATTCTACGAAAATAATTTTTAACATGCTGTAAGAATTAAAACATGCTAATATTACCTTTTCTTACTTTTGGTGACTAAATACTTATAATTATTGGATATTTCAAATGTTATAATTCATATTGTGTAGTGACTAATCTTTAGTCCCACATTGGAAGTTTAGAAAATTTTCATGGCTTTATATGTTGGAGAGCTCACCCTTGGGTCAGGACCCAAGGGGCATAGGATGTGAGCTCGAGTTGTGTGTGGATACAAAACTATACTATTAATATATAGATATATATATATATATATATATATTTGTTTGTTTGTTTGTTTGTTTGTGTCGTGTCGTGTCGTGTCGTGTCGTGTCGCACCGAACCGAACTGAGTTGTGGTTGGTTTTGAAATTGTTTTGTCTAACCCACGTATATATATATATATATATATATATATATATATATATATATATATATATATATATATATATATGAACGTGCTAGCCTAGACTAGTGCTATCTCGCGATTGGACATGTGTTTATATATTTTTCAAAATATTTTATTTTGACCCCCGGTATTCTGGGTAAAAGTTTTATGAATGCGCTAGCCTCTACTAGCGCGATCTGAAGATCGTGCTACCGGGTAGCATGTTCTGGAAATATTTTTTTTTACTTATCTGTTTGACCCTTGAGGGTGAGAAAATACTCTGTATGAACGCGCTATGTCGGGGCAGTGCGTTCAGAACGTGCTTCTGAGGTCTAGCACGTTCTGGATCTGACAAAAAATGGGAATACCCCTCTAATAAAAAGACCATAACTTGCTGATTTCTTAATAAAATTTAGGGAACCAGGTATCAATGGAAAGAGCACTGAAAAATGAATAATATGGCATACATTAATTAAGGTTTTGCCTGAGAGACACCTACCTTTGAGCAGATCTAAGAAGAGATAGAAATATAGGTCGAAATAAAAAAACCCTTGATTCTTCCTTCAAATGTCCCCCAATCACTGCAGCAGCATAGCCTTAGCTTCCAGGGATGATTTGAGGGTCGAATGGAGCTCTATTTATAGCCAAAACTTGGCCAAATTTGTCAAGATTCCTTGCCTAACAATGCCAAACGTTCCAACTCCGAATTAGAAGAAAATTCCAACTTCTCCTCTAAATCTAGCCTTAATTTGGTGTGAAACCAATTTAAAAATGGCTGATCTAAGGTGACTGGTAGATAAGGGTTGATTCTTGAGTCAATCTTCTAGAAATTAGATTATTATAATCCTTTTCAAAAGGCATTTAACATGTGTTACGAATTTAAGGTCTCATTATCCTTTATTAATCCTTTAACCACTAATTCAACCTATTATGGATTATCCAATGGGTCAATAGTAATCCTAATCCATTATATGGACTTTTATTGGGCTTACTATGATTTATCTAAGGGTTAAAGCATTTAATTTTCTATTTACTTCAAGTAAATTCAAGTAAATTCAATAAACTAGTTTATTTCATATAGTAAAAATATAATTTAATTATTTCATGAAAAATTTAATTACATAATAAAATTAAAAAAATTTATTTCTCATTTTAATTTATCGGGTTTCTACACTTTGACCTTTCCTTAATGAATGCTCAGACCTTGGACGTTGAAACCAATTGTGTTCTTCATTGTGCATCGACCTTGGCTATGTGAAGTGTCAACTCTTTTGTGCCAAGTGTCGACTCTTCTTGAAGCTAGCCTGATCTTATGATAGCCATCCAGCCTAGAGTTGACTCTTGCTTTGAAGAGATTTCAACCTTGCTTGGGTGCGATCATTGGTCTTTCACTTTTGTCATCTCCACTCCATTCCTTGGCTTATGTGTCATGAAAAAGCATCAAGTGTATCAGTCATATGAGAGTGGGAAACATCAATGACTTATAGTGCTTAGCCATTATCAAAACTATGATTTATCAAATGACCACAGGGACACAACAGGGTTTAGGCGGACCAGCCCCTTAGGCTAGTCTGGTCCGCCTAAACCCCTCTCGGAAAGGCTTTTTTTATTAAAAAAGTATTTTTATTGGTTTTGATGGGGTTTAGGTGGACTAGCCTGAGGGGGCAAGCTGGTCTGCCTAAACCCTCCCCCAGGGGGGGTTTAGGCGGACTGGGTTGGCCCTTTTTTCTTTTTTTTTAAAAAACTTTTTTTTATTTTGATGGGGTTTAGGCGGACCAACCTGAGGGGGCAGGCTGGTCCGCCTAAACCCCTCCCCAGGGGGGGTTTAGGCGGAGTTGAGTAGAGAGAGAGGGGGGCGGTCCCCACCTCTATAAAATTGGATTTTTGTTATTTTTTGTGTCCTAATTCGGCTCAAAAGAGGAGGACAAAGGATACGTGGCCCGAACTTTTTGGCTGGAGATTGTGGAGGTTGACTTGCGTGCTTCTACGTGCCTCCGGGCTTCGTTGTTTGCGACTCCTTTCACGTACGAGTACGGTGAGCGAATACCTAGACGATCCTCGCACGGGAATAGATTATTGGATGAAATCGGGTCTGGGGACGGCCGTGGGGCCTCTGGACTGGGAGGAGGGCGCGGCACCCGGGGAGTTCACCCTCTCCGGGGGCGCGGCCGCGCCTCGGGGTGAACCGGCCCCAGACGAGCCGCAACCCCGAGGGATGGCCCCCGAGGGTCTTCTTTCATCGTCTGAGGGTGTCCTTTGAGGGACAGGGGGCTATGGGATGCTGGGGTTAGCCCATGGGGGGCTGTTGTTGTGGAGTCATAGTTGCCGCTCGTGAGGTGTTCGGGTAAATGCCCGACACACCCCGGGTTGTGGAACGGGCCAAGTAGGTGACCAGCGGGCCTTGGATTTGGCCTTGGGCTGAGAATATGAGCTTGTGGGGGCTGAGAGGAAGCACTTTGGGCACTTGGGCACTTGGGCCAGGCCCCGTGATGTGTGCCGCATTGCCCGACACACCCCGTGATGTGTGCCACATTCGGGGAAAAGCCCGGCCCCCGTGTGTGAGCTGTATGCACATGCTGCGGGCCTCCAAAGCCTGTGGTGGACTTAATTAAGTATTCCTTTGACATTGGAAGGTTAAAATAAGGCGTCTCGGGGGTAGCCCCCTGGCCTCTTCGCTGAGTGCGACGTGGCGTGGCTTGTAGTCGGGGCGCCCCCCGGGTTGGCCCGGGCGGTTGTATAGAATGCGGACAAAGTCCACAACTGAGGGGTCGGGAGTGATCTCGGTTAATTGCTAATGACGCCGTATATCCCGGCTAGCGGGTTAGGGCCGTTGATCGGGCCCACTGGGTTGCCGGAGGGGCTAGATAGCCCATGTCTTACAGGTGTTCGGGGAAATTCCTGAACCCTTGTTCTTTGGTATTTTGCTGGGGAAATTGTCCGAGTACAACATGCATTATACATTGTGAATTTATTGTATATCCTCTCGCCTACTTAGCAGCACCTTTTCTCTCTCCATTCCTTTTGATGATGTCAAAGGGGGAGAATGGATCAGGACATGAGTCTTTATGGGGACCAGGATCCAGTAGAGTGTCATTGTCAGGGGGAGTCAGTATGACTGCATGTCAGGAACATTCATTGAACATAAGGAACATACTGCATGACAATAACATTCATTCATGTCAGGAACATTCGTTCTGTTATTATGAGCACAATGATTGACTCATGGTGTTGCCATAATCAAAAAGGGGGAGATTGTTGTATCCCTATGATTTTGATGATGTTAAACATCATAAGTCCTCATGAGACTGTGCATTAGAGTCAGTGCACTTGCATGAAGTCATATTCTGCTGATTACAAGTCGGTGCATAATCATAATATTCTGGTTACTTATTCAAACAGATTGTATGCATAACTGTGCTTTGAATATTGAGCATTTGGTCACTGTGCATTGGGTTTGCTGATGTCCTTGTATTCAATTACATGATATTTGCATTTTCAGATTGATGCATTTTCATGATTCAAAAAACTTAATCAGGTTGACGCTCATACTGTCTGCTTTGTTCATAAAGTCTATGCACATAATACTAAGGTCGGTGCTAGTGTGTACATTTACTCACTAAGGTCGACGCTAGTGTGTAAGTGCTTCCTACTAAGGTCGGTGCTAGTGTGTACGTTAACTCACTAAGGTCGACGCTAGTGTGTATGTGCTTCCTACTAAGGTCGATGCTTGTATAACAAGGGTAGCAACCTCAGGTCGGTGCACATCCAGTCTGCACGGGACTAAGGTTGAGGCACATCTTGGTAACGCAGAACAAAGGTCGATGCACCTTGGTGATATCAAGATTACAAGGTCGGTGCACATTGTCACACTTTCATACCAAGGTCAATGCACTTGAAGAACTAAAGTCAATGCTACCTCAGCGCATATGAAGAAAGGTCGGTGCACATTTCGTTAGTCAACACATAAGGTCGATGCCTCTTTTGCTCTCCTGCATATAAAGTCCGTGCAACTTTTCTAAACTGCTAGCAAGGGTCTGAGCACATGATTATTACAAGGTCGGTGCATCAACATATTCAAATGTATAGAAATCAACTAACAAGGTCTATGCACATGTGGAAGGTCGGTGCAACTACATCAGTTCTGCCTAGTAAGGATGATGCTACTAGTCAATCATACAAGATCAAGTCCATGCATATTGCATATTCACATACATAAGGTGGTTGATGAAATGCCTGAGTGAACACTGGGTTGACAGTAGCGACACTGAAGTAAAAGCGTGCAATTATGGCACATCGGGTGAATGGCACGTGACCACTTTAATGTTGTGACCCCTCTATGTTGATGATGTTGACACTTGCTTTATTTCATTGGCAACACCATTGTTTTGATTGATTGGCAACTGCTTTTGATTTGATGAAATTGCTCTATCAAATTGACTATGTGTTCTTCGCATTTAATACACTGCAATCTGCATTTCTCACTGTCATGGGTCGACACATCAGAGGATGGGTCAACTCCTCCAGCAGACTTGTTTAGATTGAGTCTATACATCGTCCATTTCAGATAAAGTCCACACACTGCATTTCATTTGAATTGGTTAAGTGTGTACAGCGTCAACGCATCTCACTGGCTCATGTTACAGCGTCAACGCATCTCACTGGCTCATGTTACAGCATCAACGCACTTCATTGGATGTGTGTACAGCGTCAACTCGCTAAGTGTGTACAGCGTCAACGCATGAAGTCTGTACAGCAGTCTTAATATTCTAATACAGCCGTTGGCTTTGAACTTTAGAGTCTGTACATCCGAATTGCCCTTGATCTGGTCAAGTGTATACACTCTTTCACTGTAGCTTTCACATATTCAAGTCTACACATCGTGAAAGTCTATACATTCATCACTTACCTTTCGCTCAAGGCAAAGTCTATACACTGGGGTCTTCTTCTACGTTTCTTAAGTGAAGTCTGTACATTCGGTTCTGAAGCTTAAAGTCTATACAGTCCAGCCTAATCCTACGATCAAGGCTTTAGCTACACTCAAGTTTGTACAATGGCTTCGCTTCATCAAGTCTGTACATTGAATCGCCAACTTCTTTGAAGCCCATACATCGCTCAAAGTCTGTACAGAGTCCAGCGTCTCAATTAGCGTCTCATGCATTTGAGCAAAGTCTGTACATCGGTCTGTCAGCAAGTCTGAACATCGTCCGTCTTTGTTAGCGTCTCAGGCATTGGGCTAAGTCTATACAGCATTCAATGTCTAGAGCTTCATGAAGTCTGTACATCAGACTGTTACAGCAAGTATGTACATTGTCCGTCTTCCTTAGCGTCTTAATATTTAAAGTCTATACATCCATCAGGAGCTTCAAGTCTACACATCGCTTCGCTCCATGAAGTCTGTACATCCACAGTGTTACTTGAAGTCTGGACATTGGTCTTCAAACTCAAAGTCTACACACTGGTCGGTGGCAAGCCTGTACACTGGCCTCAGCTCTTCAAGTCTTCACATTGGCTTCCTTGCATAAAGTATATACACTGGGCTGTTTGGCAAGTCTATACATCGGCCCTTGTCTTCGATGTATGTACAGCCCTTTAGCTTGCTCAAATCCATACATTGGCTTCAAGACTTTCAAGTCTATACATTGCACTCGTCTTCTAATGTCTATACACTGAAGTCTTCACATTCGTTTGCATTACATGAAGTCCATACATTGGGCAAGTCTGTACGTTGCATTCGCCTTCACAAGTCTATACAACGAAGTATATACACTGCAATGTACATACTTAGATCTTATGACTTCATTCTTGTTGCTAAAGGGAACAGGGTCGACGCTGGGAGCTTAAAGCGTCCACGCATCAGTTGATGAAGCCTTCACGATATCTTCCACTGCGTCAACGCCACAAGCGAGCAGCATCGACGCAGCAGCTAAAGAGACGAAGCTAATGGCTACTGGAATGCCTCACTGCGTTAACGCCATTGATTGATAGCGTCGACACAGCAAGTCAGATTGCTGTCATTGAGTACGTGAACGGAGAACTCTATACATCAGACTGAAGAAGCTAATGAGGGGCACGTGACCCGAGGTACCTGGCTCGTGATCCGAGAAGGATAAGGTATCCAGATGAGGACACGTGTACTGACACTCCATTGGATGCTGCCACGTGGTCCAAATTGCTGGGCGGGAAACGTGGAGAGCACATGCCTGCTGCTGTTGCTGCTATATAAACAAGCCTTCTTCCACAGAAGAAGAAGATCGAAGAGAAGGGAGAAAGTCTATACAGCCACAGCAAGGCTCCTTCAATCCAAAGAGAGAAAAGAGAGAAGAAGAAGAAATAGAGAAGAAGAAGAAAAAGAGAGAAGAAGAGATCAAGAGAGAGATTGAGTTGAGAGAGAGCTGATTGAGAGTGAGAGAGAGAGAGAGAGAGTTTGTATCTCAGTCTCGTGGTTCAAAACCAGAGCCGGGCTTTGCTTTTTAGAGCTACATTGCTTTTGGGTTTTGCTTTTTTGTTTTGATTCTGTCTTTCATTTCCGAATACTGTTTCTTCAAGCTGTGTGTCAGCGGTCTTGCAGTGGTAGTCTCCACTGAACGGGTTAAGCTGTATTTCCCCAGCGGTTGTAGAGGATCAGATCCTCTGGTCGGCAAGCTGTAGTGCCCAGCGAAGTTGTGTATCAGCGGATTGTTTGGCCAAGCTGTAAAGCCCAGCGGACGCAAGTTGTGCTGCGCAGCAGGAAGCCATACTCGGTTGAGTGTGGGGTGGACGTAGGTCGTTGACCGAACCACCTAAAAATTGTGGGTGCAGTGTGTTTGTGCTTTTGTGTGATCTGTGTGCGATGGGAATTCTTGCTTAGCTTATTTGGTTTCATCGCTCATGCTCATGTCTAGCATTCTTCTTTTAGCTTAACTGATGTTTGCCTAAATTCCGCTTTAGAACTTACAGTAGTTTTAAATTAGGCAAGTTGATCTATTCACCCCCCTCTAGATCCACACTTAGTGTAGATAGACTGCGTCCATCTAACCCAACACTTGGTATCAGAGCTTAACTCTTCTACAGGGACTCATCGCCCGAAGAGAATAGGCAGAGATGGATGCTCGAGGGATGACTGCCGAAGGTCACTCAACAATGAAGCCCCCATTCTTTGATGGATCAAACTACGCATACTGGAAGAACCGTATGCAAGTGTTCCTCAGGGCTAAGGATTATGAGATTTGGAAGATTGTCAGCAAGGGACCTTATGAGCTGTCCCCGAATAAAGATGTATGGACCAAGGAGGAGATCAGAAGGTCCACGCTGAATTGGAGTGCTATTAATGCTATCCAGTGCGCTCTGCATCCTACAGAATTCTCCCGTGTGTCTACTTGCAAATCAGCTAAGGAGATGTGGGATGCGCTGGAAGTAATTCATGAAGGTACATCTCAAGTAAGAGAGCAGAAGGCCAATCTTCTTGTATCTGAGTATGAAGCCTTCAAGATGAAGCAGAACGAGTCCATCAGCGAAATGTACGCTCGGCTGACTATCATAACCAATGGCCTCAGAGGTTTTGGGAAACCTCAGGCAGAGTATGATGTAGTGAGTAAAATTCTGCGCTCCCTGACTCCCATTTGGCACACCAAAGCAACAGTGATGGAGGAGTCAAGGGACTTGCGTAATACTAAAGCTGATGAGCTGATTGGCTCACTAATGGCATATGAGATAAACATGCCAAGGACAGATGAAGCCGAGAGGAAGAAGAAGCCGATAGCGCTGAAGGCTAGTTCCAGCAAATCAACAAAATCCAGCTCCAGCAGCTCTTCATCATCAGAGGAGAGCTTAAATGAAGAAGAAGATGTGACTCGATCTGAGATAGCCATGATGACTAGAGAGTTCAGGCGATTTCTTAGAAAGGGAGCAGGACGGTTCGACCAGAAGAAATACAGTGGTGGCCGAAAGGATAAAAGGTATAAATCTAAACCTGCAAAGAAAAATGAAGCTAATGTCTGTTATCAATGCAGGAAACCAGGACATCTGAAAATTGACTGTCCAGACAATCAGAAACATAAGGACAGGTCAAAGAAGAAAACCAAGAAGGGAAGAGCTATGATCATCACATGGAGTGATGAAGATGAAGGCTCTTTCAGCAGCAGCTCAGATAGTGAAGCCGAATCTGAACAGCCCATTTGCCTTATGGCAACAAGCTCCGAAGATAGAGAAGAGGACACAAATGAGGTAATCACTAGATTTAAAAACTTCACAATTGCTGATTGGGTAGATGCTTATCATGACATAGCTGATAGAGCTGATGATATTAGAAAAGAGAATAGGCATCTTAGAAGAAAAATCAATTCCATGCACAATGATAAAACACTAACTGATAAAATTGCATATTTGGAATCTGAGATTGATGAATTGAAACTCACATGCTCTGAAGAAGATGAAATCAAAAATGAGTTAAAAGCTTCTAAGGAAGAGAATCTAAGGCTTGAAAATGAAATTGATGAATGGAAGCTGAAGATTCAGAAATGTGAAAGTGAAGTCAAAATTATCTCTGAAAAATATGAAGCTGTCCTCAATGTCAACAATGAACTGAAAAAGTCTATTGATGAACTTCAGAGAGATAATGAGGATAAAATGAAAATCATTGAGAAAATGACCCAAGGAACAGATAACTTAAATGCTTTGTTAGGGTCAAAGGTTAATTTCAGAAAAGAGGGCCTAGGATTGAATTCTAGTGCAACAAAAATATTCGGGATGAAAACAATTTCATTTGTTGCTCAAAAGGAAAAGGGACCTCTAATTAGCATGAACTCAACAAATTTAATGAACAAAACTGCTAATCTGAAAAAGACCAGTGTTGAGGAGAAGGGTAAACAAAAACTCAGTGAGCCTAGTAGAGCTAGCACATCTAAACAGAATCCTAGGGCTCAGACTCAGGTTAGGGGTCAACCTACACAGTCCGGTAAACCCCAGGTCAAGGTAACCCAGTCTCCACCAATACCTCCACCTCTTAAGAAGACCCAATACAAACCTATGTATAGGTCAGCAGGGTCCAAAGTACAGGGGAGACAGAGTGCTGCTAGGAGTCAACCCAATTATTTTTATCAACCCAGAGCTCAGACCCACTACAATGCACAGCCAACCTACTTCAATAGGTCAAATTGGTCTAGAACTCAGGGTAGGTTTACAAGTCTTGCATACCAGGGTGCTCAAAACCAAAGACCTTACAGTGGAAATTGGGTCAATGGGTATGGTTACTGGACATCTAGAAATCAATATTTTCATAGCCAGCCCAGGAACTACTATGGCCAAAATTTTGTGGACATACCCTGGCCAAGGCACTGGCACAGAAATAACAATACTGTCAATAATCATGCTGCTACCAATAAGAAAAAGAACAATAAAAAGAAAAGGAACAACAACAGAAGAAAATCTGTAGGATCCACTGAACAAAATTCATTTAAACAAATGTGGATTCCGAAACATTTGCTTTCCTGCTTTACTTCTAGTTCATTTACATTGGAGCCCAATCAGTCTTGGGTTCCAAACTTCTCTACCTAATTGGGTATGCAGGTATGCCTGGCAACCAAGAACAACTTGTGGTACATGGATAGCGACTGCTCCAGGCATATGACAGGAGATAAGGTCAAATTTTGCATACTGACTGAGAAAGTAGAAGGCCTTGTCACCTTTGGAAGCAACACAAAGGGTAGGATTATCGGATCAGGTAAGGTAGGTAAGTGTTCTACCTGTTGCATTGATGATGTTATGCTGGTTGAAGGGTTAGCCTATAATCTACTTAGCATCAGCCAGTTATGTGATAAAGGTTACAATGTTTTATTTAACTCTCAATGCTGTAAGTTTTTTGAACCTGATTCTGATATTGTCAAATTTTCTGGAAAAAGAATAAATAATACTTACATGATAAATTTAGATGAAATTCAACACACTAACCTTTGCCTTACTGCCAGTAGAGAAGACATAGCATTTTTATGGCATCGTAGGTTAGGTCATGCTAGCTACACTGTTTTGCACAAATTAAATAAGCATGGCATGGTTAGAGGACTTCCTGAAGTCTCATTCAAGAAAGAAAATAAAATCTGTGATGTATGCACTCAATCAAAGATAACTAGAAAGTCATTTAAGTCTAGAACTGAAAATCTATTTCCAAACCCTATGAGCTGATACATATGGACCTTTTTGGGCCAACTAGATCTGTCAGCCTATCAGGGAGGAGGTATGGGTTTGTCATGGTAGATGACTTTTCTAGGTATACTTGGGTTTATTTCTTATCTAATAAGAGTGATGCTTTCTCAGAATTTTAGGAGTTCTATGTTAAAACAAATCAGAAAATTGAAAACATTTTGTCTGATCATGGAGGTGAGTTTGAAAACTCACAATTTGATGAATTCTGCAGGTCAAATGGAATCAACCACAGGTATTCCTCACCAAGGACACCTGAGCAGAATGGAGTTATGGAGAGAAGGAACAGAACCCTAGTGGAAATGGGTCGTACACTCCTTGTCGAAGGTGGTCTACCAAGGAAATTTTGGACTGAAGCAGTGAACACTGCCTGTTATGTAATTAACAGAGCCATGGTAAGACCTTCTACCCAGCAAACACCATATAAGATATTAAAAGGTAAGAAACCTTCTATTGCTCACTTCAAGGTTTTTGGTTGTAAATGTTTCATTCACATAAATGATAAAAAGGACCTTGATAAATTTGAACCTAAAGGAGAACCAAGAATTTTTCTTGGCTATTCTGAAAACACCCGAGCATACAGAGTGTACAATCTGAACTCTAAAACTGTTGAAGAATCTCCACACATAGTTTTTGATGAATCCTTGGCAAATTCTAATGTTGGTCAATGCAGGAATGAAAACAATGGTGAAATTCTGAAGGAAGGAGATCCTGCAGACAAGTCCGAGGATGAAGAAGAACATAAAGAGCTTAATGAAGAGGAGTCTATAGTTCAGGGGGAGGTAAATCAAGTTCATGGTACTCCAATTGTAAATATTAGATATCTCAAGGATCATCCTGTAGATAATGTTATTGGAAATCTGCATGACCCCCCTAGGACTAGAGGCCACTTAAGAATTCAACATGAACTGAATGCTTATGCTTTTGTATCAAACATAGATCCCAAGTCCATTGACTGTGCTCTCCAAGATGTGCATTGGATTAATGCCATGCATGAGGAGCTCAATTAGTTTGACAGGAATAAGGTGTGGCATTTGGTTCCACCTCCTGATCATGAAACATTCATAGGGACTAAATGGGTATTTAGAAACAAAACTGATGAAGCGGGGAATGTTATTAAAAATAAAGCCAGACTTGTAGCTCAGGGGTACAATCAGGAATTTGGAATAGACTTTGAAGAGTCTTTTGCCCCTGTAGCTAGGTTAGAAGCAATAAAAATTTTATTGGCTTATGCATGTTCCCTAGGAATAAACCTTCAGCAGATGGATGTGAAATCTGCTTTTCTAAATGGGGAAATTAATGAGGATGTATATGTGAGACAGCCTCCTAGGTTTGAATGTTTAGATTTCCCTAATCATGTTTACAAGCTCAATAAAGCTCTCTATGGTTTAAAGCAAGCTCCTAGAGCTTGGTATGACAGGTTGAGCAAATTCCTCACCGACAAGAACTTCACAAGAGGTATAGTTGATCAAACATTATTTTCCAAGGTAAGCCATCCAGATATTCTTATCATTCAGATTTATGTGGATGACATTGTGTTTGGGTCAACTAACCCCAAATTGTGTGAGGAATTCTCTCAAATAATGACTGATGAATTTGAAATGAGCTCAATGGCTGAGCTCAAACTATTTCTTGGACTGCAGGTTACACAAACAGAAGATGACATCTTCATCTCTCAGTCCAAGTATGTAAAGAACTTATTGAAGAAGTACAAAATGGACAACCTCAAGGACATAGCTACTCCAATGGGTACCTCAACCAGCTTGGATGAAGATTCTAAAGGTAAACCTGTGGACCAAAGGCTATACAGAGGTATGATCGGATCTCTTCTCTATCTTACAGCATCTAGGCCTGACATACAATTTGCTGTGTGTTTATGCTCTAGATTTCAGGCTAGTCCTAAAGAAACTCACTTTAAAGCTGTGAAAAGGATTTTTAGGTATTTACTAGGCACCCAAGAACTAGGTCTCTGGTATCCTGCTAAGTGTGAGTTAGAGCTTCTAGCCTACACTAATGCAGACTATGCTGGGTGTCGAGTAGATAGAAAAAGCACCAGTGGCTACTGTCAATTCCTTGGTGGTTGTCTTGTGTCTTGGGCATCTAAGAAGCAACACACTGTAGCATTATCCACAGCTGAAGCTGAGTATGTTGTAGCATGTAATTGTGCAGCCCAAGTACTTTGGATTAAGCACCAACTGGCTGATTATCAGATAAATCTGGGATGCATTCCACTTTTATGTGATAATACTAGTGCTATATGCCTTGCTAAAAATCTTGTTCACCATTCTAGGACTAAGCATATAGAGATAAAACATCATTTTTTTAGAGATGCTGTAAATAAAAAGGAGATTGAAATGAATTTCATAGAAACTGAAAAATAAATTGCTGATATTTTTACTAAGCCTCTTGGGAATGAAAAATTTAAGTTTCTTAGAAGAGAACTTGGCTTATGTAAATTTCAGCATGATGAATGATTGTTTAATTACTATGAATAAAATATCTGATGTGGACTTGTTTTTGATTGCTTGGATAAATCATGTTGATGTAGAACTGTCCTGCATTGCATATATTCAGGGGGAGCTTGTCGAGTATTTACATGTCTTTGCATATCATTCATTCATGACCTATGCATAAGCTCTCTCTCAATTGATTCTTGCCATGTTGCATGCATATAGACAAGGGGAGTATTGCTAGAAATTCCGAGTGGTTTCAACTTTCTGGAAGTCATTCAACCTTTAACTCTGAATACTTGTCTCTGACATTATGGCAATCTGTTGGTCAGTTCTGATTTCTAAGCACTAGAAAATGGACTTCTTCATTTATAAGAATTTGATTTGTTCAAAGACTGATGTAATGGTTTAAATCTTATAATGGTTGGAGTTTAAAGATTACAATCAGTATATAAGTAAGTTGAAAATTGATAAAACTCTCAACCTCTTTCTTATTTCATGTCAGACAAAGCTAATCATATCTGAAATCTGAAAACTCATCTGAAATCATGTTAGAGAGATTAAGTATGTGTATTATTCTTAAACAAGTCATTCTGAAACATAAAAAGGACAGCTAAGAAAGATATTGAAAAACATTGAAAATCATTGAAAATTAATATTGGCAGAGCAATGACTGGTAAATTATTGAGAAACTGAGTGATCCATCAAAGAAGTGGAAAACACTCATGTCATGAAGTGTATCAGCTATCTCTGTTTAAAATGTTCAGAACAGCAGGCTGGTTTCACTGAGTACCAGGGGGTAACTGGCGTCTGATAAACGTGTACCCTCATACAAAAAGGTATAACTCAGTTCTGTTGAATTTGATCATAGGCAGAATGGTCCATGTTGTTGAGTATCTAGGGGTATTGGCGTCTTATAAACGTATACCCTTACGCAGAAATTCTTATGGTACCTGAATGCTCAAAATGATCTAATATTGATAATGCTGCTCCTTCAAAAGAAAAGTTCATGAGTGTCAATTTGTTTAGTTTCAATACATGACTTGATTTCTCTCAATATTTTTTTTGAGACTATGAAAGTAAGATATTATGAAACTGAATCTTTCATGCAAATATGATTCTAGTTTATGTTTTATCATGTACAGTGAACTTATCTATTGCTTGTAGTGCATGAACTCCAAATCTTATCATCTTTAAACCAGAACTCTTTCTGACAGCAATTTCTAATTTCATATGACTGAAGACTCTATGCTTTAGAATGCTTATTCATGAACTACCTGTTCAGAATGCCAGTCAGTTCTTCTCTTGATTCCTCCATTGTATTTAATTTTTCCCTCCTCTTTGTTGATGGCAAAGGGGGAGAATATTGTCTAGGGGATGTCTAGGGGGAGAATACATATCTGTCTGAATTCATTCCAAGGGAGAGTTTGAGGCAGTGAGTTGCTTGCATTCATAGCATCTGCATGTCAATCTGCATAACACATCATGTCTTTCATCAAACATATATCTATATGATAGGATGTTGCTATTCTACTTCATATGGGGTTGCCATCATCAAAAAGGGGGAGATTGTTGTGACCCCTCTATGTTGATGATGTTGACACTTGCTTTATTTCATTGGCAACACCATTGTTTTGATTGATTGGCAATTGCTTTTGATTTGATGAAATTGCTCTATCAGATTGACTATGTGTTCTTTGCATTTAATACACTGCAGTCTGCATTTCTCACTATCATGGGTCGACACATCAGAGGATGGGTCGACTCCTCCAGCAGACTTGTTTAGATTGAGTCTATACATCGTCCATTTCAGATAAAGTCCACACACTGCATTTCATTTCAATTGGTTAAGTGTGTACAGCATCAACACATCTCACTGGCTCATGTTACAGCGTCAACGCATCTCACTGGCTCATGTTACAGCGTCAACGCACTTCATTGGATGTGTGTACAACGTCAACTCGCTAAGTGTGTACAGCGTCAACGCATGAAGTCTGTACATCAGTCTTAATATTCTAAGTCTGTACAGCCGTTGGCTTTGAACCTCAGAGTCTGTACATCCGAATTGCCCTTGATCTGGTCAAGTGTATACACTCTTTCACTGTAGCTTTCACATATTCAAGTCTACACATCGTGAAAGTCTATACATTCATCACTTACCTTTCGCTCAAGGCAAAGTCTATACACTGGGGTCTTCTCCTACGTTTCTTAAGTGAAGTCTGTACATTCGGTTCTGAAGCTTAAAGTCTATACAGTCCAGCCTAGTCCTACGATCAAGGCTTTAGCTACACTTAAGTCTGTACAATGGCTTCGCTTCATCAAGTCTATACATTGAATCGCCAACTTCTTTGAAGCCCATACATCGCTCAAAGTCTGTACAGAGTCCAGCGTCTCAGTTAGCGTCTCATGCATTTGAGCAAAGTCTGTACATCGGTCTGTCAGCAAGTCTGAACATCGTCCGTCTTTGTTAGCGTCTCAGGCATTGGGCTAAGTCTGTACAGCATTCAATGTCTAGAGCTTCATGAAGTCTGTACATCAGACTATTACAGCAAGTCTGTACATTGTCCGTCTTCCTTAGCGTCTTAATATTTGAAGTCTATACATCCATCAGGAGCTTCAAGTCTACACATCGCTTCGCTCCATGAAGTCTGTACATCCACAGTGTTACTTGAAGTCTGGACATTGGTCTTCAAACTCAAAGTCTACACACTGGTCGGTGGCAAGCCTGTACACTGGCCTCAGCTCTTCAAGTCTTCACATTGGCTTCCTTGCATAATTATATACACTCGGCTGTTTGGCAAGTCTATACATCGGCCCTTGTCTTCGATGTCTGTACAGCCCTTTAGCTTGCTCAAGTCCATACATTGGCTTCAAGACTTTCAAGTCTATACATTGCACTCGTCTTCTAAAGTCTATACACTGAAGTCTTCACATTCATTTGCATTACATGAAGTCCATACATTGGGCAAGTCTGTACGTTGCATTCGCCTTACAAGTCTATACAACGAAGTATATACACTGCAATGTACATACTTAGATCTTATGACTTCATTCTTGTTGCTGAAGGGAACAGGGTCGACGCTGGGAGCTTAAAGCATCCGCGCATCAGTTGACGAAGCCTTCACGATATCTTCCACTGCGTCAACGCCACAAGCGAGCAGCGTCGACGCAGCAGCTAAAGAGACGAAGCTAATGGCTACTGGAATGCCTCACTGCGTTAACGCCATTGATTGACAGCGTCGACGCAGCAAGTCAGATTGCTGTCATTGAGTACGTGAACGGAGCACTCTATACATCAGACTGAAGAAGTTAATGAGGGGCACGTGACCCGAGGTACCTGGCTCGTGATCCGAGAAGGATAAGGTATCCAGATGAGGACACGTGTACTGACACTCCATTGGATGCTGCCATGTGGTCCAAATTGCTGGGCGGGAAACGTGGAGAGCACACGCCTGCTGCTGTTGCTGCTATATAAACAAGCCTTCTTCCACAGAAGAAGAAGATCGAAGAGAAGGGAGAAAGTCTATACAGCCACAGCAAGGCTCCTTCGATCCAAAGAGAGAAAAGAGAGAAGAAGAAGATACAAAGAAGAAGAAGAAATAGAGAAGAAGAAGAAAAAGAGAGAAGAAGAGATCGAGAGAGAGATTGAGTTGAGAGAGAGCTGATTGAGAGTGAGAGTGAGAGAGTTTGTATCTCAGTCTCGTGGTTCAAAACCAGAGCTGAGCTTTGCTTTTTAGAGCTACATTGCTTTTGGGTTTTGCTTTTTCGTTTTGATTCTGTCTTTCATTTCCGAATGCTGTTTCTTCAAGCTGTGTGTCAGCGGTCTTGCAGTGGTAGTCTCCACTGGACGGGTTAAGCTATATTTCCCCAGCGGTTGCAGAGGATCAGATCCTCTGGTCGGCAAGCTGTAGTGCCTAGCGAAGCTATGTATCAGCGGATTGTTTGGCCAAGCTGTAAAGCCCAGCGGACGCAAGCTGTGCTGCGCAGTAGGAAGCCATACTCGGTTGAGTGTGGGGTGGACGTAGGTCGTTGACCGAACCACCTAAAAATTGTGGGTGCAGTGTGTTTGTGCTTTTGTGTGATCTATTTGCGATGGGAATTCTTGCTTAGCTTATTTGGTTTCATCGCTCATGCTCATGTCTAGCATTCTTCTTTTAGCTTAACTGATGTTTGCCTAAATTCCGCTTTAGAACTTACAGTAGTTTTAAATTAGGCAAGTTGATCTATTCACCCCCCTCTAGATCCACACTTAGTGGAGATAGACTGCGTCCATCTAACCCAACATTTAACACTTGAAAGGGGCATCTGAGGAATTTCATCCAACACGTCAGATGCAATACATGCGCCCATCACACGTGCGGATTCTTTTGGCACGAAAAGGCATGACCACATGGCAGAACTCTGACAATGATGGGCACGTGATCCAAGAAATTATGGCACACCGTTCTCAGAGGTTTCCAAAAGAATATTTAGTGCTAGGTGGACCAATAAGAGATCACTTATTTTCTGCCTCATCAAACTCAATGGAGACTCTATTCTTTATATAAAGAGGTCTTCTCCCTCGAAGAATGGTGCTGAAGCTACCGCCATCACTGCCGTTGCATATTCTGAGAAAGAGATAGCCATTGCTGAAGAAATAGAAAGAGAGCATCATCCTAAGGGGAAGAAAGTTCTGAGTGCAACCAGCCCTTGTCTTTAGGAAAATCACTTCTAACTGAAGCTACATTGTTTTGCCATTTTTCCGTTCGAATCCTTTCAATTTCATTCTGTTCCTCATTCTGAATTTTTTCCCTCTGTGGTTTCAGAGGAGGAGAGGTCCGAGACCTCTGGTCATTGGTGATTTGTTGGGAGCAAATCACTGGGTTCCCTCTTGGTCTAGAGGAAGGGCGATTGATCCTCCAGGTTTTTCCTTCTAGATTTTTTCAGAAGAAGCATGGAGTTGTTCCTTGGGGATGCTGTGTAACAGCATCTGTTGCAGACAGAGTCTGCGGTGGTTTTTGCTTGGCTTAAGCAAGAGAACCTCACTCGCTTCGAGTGAAGGAGTGGACGTAGGCAGATCTTGGATCTGGCCGAACCACTATAAAATTGCCGATGCTCTGTCTGATGGTTTGTTAACTGGGTTTTTTTTTCATTCCTGATTCCATTGTGTTGATTACTTAGCTTCTCTCTCTGAATCAACTGCTACTTCTATATGGTATTTCAAAAGGCTTAGCTGAAAGGATAGTTTCATCTACTTGGAAGGCTATTCCTTGTGTGAGGAGATCTTCTGATCAACCCTTCGCCTAGTACCATTATTCATGGTTACAATCGCTTAGAGGCTGATTTTGTTTTCATCTGGCATCTCCTTAATCATTTATATCTGTTTGCCTTTTCTTTCGTATATGCACTCTACATGTTTGATGTGTGTTTCCTTTCAAGCGTAGAATACTTCTAGGTATGTCGTTGGTCCGCTGGTTAATCTCTCCACTGTTTTATCGGTTAGCATTTGTCATCGTGATCTACTTTCAGATCTTCTTGTGCACTCTATCTATTTGAGCTGTGCTCCGTTAATTATGTGAGAGTTATCATTCCTTAGTGTTGCTACCTGTTTATAGATTAGCTCTCAGCTTTTCGTTTGGCAAATAATTTTTATTAGGCAGACATATTCATCCCCCCCTTCTATATTTGTCTTCCCGTCTATCAGGTTTGTCATTCAAGCTTCCATGTACCATCGTTGCCTAGAGCTGGAGTCTCCGTCTGTCCAGGGAGAGTTTCGGCAATTCCCCCCTTCGATGCTCCTCGAGAGGGTGATGGAGGGTGGCCTGTTCATATCCCAATTAGGGGCGGAGATCACCGATCACTGGATGAAGATGGAGAGCAGCGAGATGGCTCAAGCCAAAGGTCACGCCGAGTCCGACCGAAAGGCCGAGCAGCTGTCTTCTGAGCTTGGGGTCCTCAAGAAGGAGGTGGTCTCACTTCGAGTGCAGGATCGGGTGCATCAGGAGGTCGTGCGGTCTATGTCCGAGCAATTGTCCTAGGCCATCGCACTACTGAGGTAAAAACTCACCTCCTAGAAGAGGAGTGCCAGTTTCATGTATCAAGCTCGAGGCGGTGGGAGGCCGAGCGGGATGAGCTCCGGAGCCGTCTCCTGGAAGATGATCGAGTGATGGAGGAGGTCGAGATAATTCAGGCTGAGGGCGAGGTGAAGTAGGCTGAAACCGAAGTGAAGTTGGCTGAGATTGAGGTGAAGCTGGCTGAGGCCGAGGCAAGGCTGGCCGAGGTTGAGGCGAGGGCCATCGAGCGATATCTGAGCTCAGAGGAGTACCTCGAGGCCTCAAAGAAGAGTGCCTTTGCTTACTACAAGTCGGGCTATCGCCGAGGGTTACGGAAGGGTTTCACTCAAGGTTTTGATTGGGCCGTCAGGGAGGCGTGGTGACAGGTCTCGGGTGAGCTCGTCTTCCTTCCCGATCAGCGGTATGACTCGGATGAAAGGGGCTCTACCCCCCCTCTTCTATGGTGTCAAGTGGCAAGGATGGCAGCGTGGACAGTTCCGCTCCTGAGGTTGAGGGCTCCCCAAGTCAGGCGGCCTCGGGAGGGCACGCGACCGAGACAGTTCTAACACAGGTGGGGTCAGTGTCTGGGCTGGCCGTCACCGAGGGACCCGAGGATGAGCCACACGTGACCGTGGGAGCGGGGCCGAGCGCCGCGGGCCTTCTGACTACTGGGCTCCTGGAACGATCGTCGACCTCCCCTTCTTCTCCCATCTCGATTGATTAGGCCTTGTTTGCTTTGCTGGCCCTTCCATCTTTTTGTATGGGGCCCTCTTTTGGAAACTTCACCCTGCTATAATGGCAATTAGCATATCAGGGCATACTTAAATGCTTCTTACCGTGCTTGACTGGGTCTGATATGCCGTATCGTTGGTAAATCAAATATCTTGTCCTATTCTTCTGCTGAAAAATCTAGTCGTAATGCCGATCGGCTGATCAAAGGGTGCTTATTTGGCATTTTTTTTGTCTTTCGACGCTTTAAATGAGCCATCCTTTCATTTATTCACATAGAGAGCTTTTAATGGCAGGGAGGCGCAATTACTCCTTGGGGAGCGCCTTCGCTTTGTAGTCCCTTCCGTGTTTTCGAGGAGAGGTTCAATTAAGGAAGGGGTTTCCCCCTTCGGCCTATAAAAGGTCCCGAAGGGCGTCTCTTCTTCTTCACGCTGCAACATGGGTTTTGCTAAGTCTCCTGCTCTTCTTTCACTCTACGGTGAAAACCGGCACCGCCTTCTTTTCCGTTATCATCTTCCGGTGAGGTATGGAGTCCGACGTTGATGAAGGCTTCGGTGGTGGCGTCTGGATGACTTCGACGTAGAAGAATGGATGGCGAGGGGGCAGATGGCGGGACGGCACATGGCGATGTGTCCCCTCCCGACCTCTGGGCCGTCGCCCCTACTTAGGAAGGTAGAAGTAGACGGAGTCTAAGAGATGGAGGGCGTTTGGCACTATGTCCTTCCTCGCTCCTTTCTCATCTCCTCCTCCGCTCCCCCTCTCGCCCTTCTTTTTCTTTCACTCTTTGGAGGATGAACTCTTTCTGCTCCTCCTCTTTTCTTGCCCGCATCACTCAGAGGGTGCTTGCTTTCTGTTTCTTCTTGCCCGCGCCATCCATTGTTGGCTTTATTCTGCTCCCTCTTCCAAAGAGTTGGCAGAGGAGGCCTTCTCTTGTTTTCTGGTGCCTGGGCGTATTTTCCTTTTCTTTTCCTTCATTCTGGTACCATCTCTTCCGAACTTCCCGAGCAGACAAAGTTAGCCGTCCCGTTATCCGAGCCAATTTCCACACTGGGTGGAGTTAGTGGCTCGGCTTGGAGCCGTTAACCTCGTCTGCACTGAGTTATATGTCCGTGTTGTACCAGATTTTTTTATGCACATTCTGGTGGCTACGGCCCATCTGATCTACCAAACATTTGACATTAATGAAATGGAGAGTTCATTGTCTTTATTGGTTTCTTACATGTATGGATGAGCTCAGAATTAGAACTTCCATAGGGCCGCCACGTTCCAAGTCCGAGGGATTGGCATCCCTTCCATGGTGGACAGTCAGTATGCTCCTTTCCCGAGCATCTCGATCACTCGGTAGGGGCCTTCCCAGTTAAGGGCTAGATTTCCCACCGCCTCCAGTGGTTAAGAGGCTTCGACCTTTCTGAGAATGAGGTCTCCGGGTTGGAACTACCTATCTTGGACCCGAGCGTTGTAGTACTGTGGACGCACTTTTCGTTTAACAATCATTTTATTCATTTGTTGGTTTATTAAGTGCGTGGGCGTGCCAGTCACCGAGGTGACGATTTATTCGGGCTCCGAAGAGCCCATGGTGCGCTCGATCTGACTTCATCAGACGATTGTGGGGTTCGTGTCGGGACCGAATCCCGTCGGGCCATAAAGGTCACGACGTCATTTACATCCCTCATACGAGGGAATACCCTTGATTAATTGCCGAAATTAGAGGTCCTGCGGCCAAAAGGATAACACTAATCGTGCAAAAGAGGTTGGGAATAGGTCACGCTGAGGGTTGTATTGGGGCCATAAACTATCGGCCACGTCGGTCACTCGGGGACCTTTTGCATTCGGACATAGGTCCGCGGCGGAGTCACGATGAGAAAACTGGGGTAGATCCCTTCAAATGTCTGCCCAACATGTGGCAATTTTAATGAGGATTCGGAAGATATCCGGAACGAGAAAACAAATCCGGTCCGATTAGGATGTCGGCCCGAGGTTAGATCAAAGCCTGGCCATATCGGGGTGATTCCCGAGACTCGGGCTCGACCTGAAAGGGCAGCGTTGTTGTTCCTTTTGCCCCGGGTCCCGGGGAGAGAGCGGGCTGCGGCGTGGGCCTTAGCGTCAGTCTTTTATCTGGGGTTTTGTTAGTCGTACCTTCTAGGATTTCTGACTTGATGTTTACTGTTTATTCGTGTCTTTGTTCGGGATGACTTCTCTTCTTTTATTCATGATTGTCCTTATTGTTATTATTTATTTATTATTACCCCTCCCACCTCTTTTATCGTGATTAATGTCGGGCATTCAGAGTCCTTTAATTAGTATAATTTTTATTAATTTATTTGCTATTGTTAACGCCCTTATCAGATTGTATATGTATATACGTATAGTGTGCCGGCGAAGGGGAAAACGGGAGTGTACCGCTGAGGGCAGAGAGCGTGCCGCTGGGAGGCTAAGGGGTGTACCGCTGAGGGTTGAAAGGGGTGGACCGCTGAAGGGCAAAGGGGGCGTGCCGCTGAAGGCCAATGAGGCGTACCGCTGAAGGCTAATGGAGCGTACCGCTGGGGCTCAAGGGAGTGTACCGCTGAAGGTTAAAGGGGCGTACCGCTGAGGGTTAAAAAGGGTTGTACCGCTGAAGGCCAAGGGGAGCGTGCCGCTGAAGGCCAATGAGGGCGTGCCGCTGAAGGCCAATGGGGCGTACCGCTGAAGGCCAGTGGGGTGTGATGGTGGAGGCTCGATCAGTTTTTAACTATTTGTTTTAAGGCTTTTCTTTTCTTCTTATCTTAACTTTTATGTAGTTTCATATAAAACTCCTCCCTTGTTTTGTTCTCTTTGTTCATCTCGGTCCCTTTTCTTGCGGATCGGACGTTCGGGCTGCCGGGTAGTCAATTAGTTCGGTTCAGTTCTCGTTGTGATGCCGGCAGGGGCTCGACGGGTTGGAAGGTTTCATTAATTATGCTGTTCATTTGTTGCCTCCTTTTGCCTCTTTTAATTGTTTATTGATTTCTCACAAAAATTCGACAGCATCTCCCCTTGACCCGGGGCGTAAGGGAGATAAAGGGAACACGCCCACATGGGGTGGCGGAACCCGACGACTGGAGGTGGGCCCCCGGGGGAGCAACACCTTTAAAGAGCCTCGGAAAACGTAAAGGGAATGGCTTGGGGGCAAAGCCAAGGAGTGGGCTGCTGAAGGACTGAAGGGCATGCCACTGAAGGCCATAAGTGGAGTGTACCGCTGAGGGCAGCTGGAGAGTGTGCCGGCCAAGGAGCGTGCCGGCGAGGGTGAATACAGTATGGGTGTGCCGCTGAGGGCAGAAAGGGGTGTGCCGTTGACGGCAGAAAGGGGTGTGCCGCTGAAGGTTGTTTGGGGAGCGTACCGGCCAAGGATAAATGAGGAGGTGTACCGCTGGACAGCCCCCATGGGCGTGCCGCTGAGGGACCAAACAGGTGTGCCGGCGAAGGGTCAGGAAGATGCATCGCTGGGGGATTCAACTGCTAAGTGTATGGGCTGGAAGATCTGCCGGCCATCCAGGAGCGTGGGAAAGGGATTCAAGGCCGGGGGAGAAGCCACTTAGCTGCTGTGTATTGGGAGAAAGGGTAAGGGTCTCCCTCCTTCCTAAACCGGTGGACATAGCAGAGGGCCACGGAAGGAATCGAAGGACCTATAAGGCCAAGGATCATGGGAGGACGGTCATATGGACACGGAGGCCCCAAGAACACCAGAGAAATGGGGGGCGGAGGGAAGAACGGACAACCCGTTGGAAACCGCGAGGACTGACATAAGCCAACGAAATCAAAGAGAAAACCCAAGAGGAACAACTTTCATTCATGGGAATCGAGAGGGCACTGCCCTATATACATATCATAGCAAAAAAGAATGCCAAAGATGATGCCATGGCCAAGAAAGGGGAAAAGGCCCCACAAAAGAAAAGAAGACATAAAAGGAAGAGGAGGAACGGAGGGCAGGAGGGAGGCCAGCCACCCCTAACTCTTTCCCCGTTACATCGAACCCTCTCTCCTTACTCTTGCTCCCTTCCGGTGGTGGTGGTGGTCGTCGGAGGAAGCTCCCGGCAGGGAGGGAGCTTCTTCTTCTTCTTCTTCTCTCTTCTTCTCTTTTCTTCTGCCTGTGTCCGTCTGTCTGCCTCTTCTCTTCTCTCCTCCTTTTTTTTTTGTTCGAAACGAAGGGGAGGGTTTTTATACCCCGGACAGCGGGAGTCTTCGTATAGGAGCCTCGAAGCGGGAAGTGGCCCGTGATCATGAGGTTTGACCTACCTGTCCTGGCTGTCAGTGGACTAGGCCACGTGGCCCAACGATCGGCTGCCACTTCAGACGGCTCCACTGCGCGCCAAGGATGCGTAGGGCATGGGCCTCACGTCGGCCGTTGAAAGTGCCTCACGCTGTGCCGTTGAAGGGCTGAACAAGCTTGCCGCTGTAGTGCCAAAAGGGCGTACCGCTGGAAGTCCAAACGGGCGTGCCGCTGAACGGCCCGAAGGGGGTGCCGCTGGGGACCCTGCAGGGTGTGCCGCCGAAGACCCCCATGGGGGGCGTGCCGTTGAAGACCCCCCCTGGGGGGCGTGCCGTTGAAGACCCCCCCTGGGGGGCGTGCCGCTGAAGACCCCCCCCTGGGGGACGTGCCGTTGAAGACCCCCCCTGGGGGGCGTGCCGTTGAAGACCCCCCCCCTGGGGGGCGTGCCGTTGAAGACCCCCTTGGGGGTGTGCCGGTGAACCCCCTTGGGGGTGTGCCGGTGAACCCCCATAGGGGTGTGCCGGTGAAGGCCGCTGCAGGCTGTGCCGTTGAAGCCTCAACTGGGCGTGCCGCTGAAGGGCTAAATGGGCGATTTTGAGCCCATTATGAGCATGAGCTGTGGCCCATTTGATTTTCTTCGAGGCCCACAGGCTGTGGGGCCCTTTTTTATGCTTGATTTCTCCGGGGTTTCTTCACTCGACGCCGTTGTCGATGCTGGGCCGAGCATGTCATTTAGATGTGCGATTTTCGGTGTCCACAAGTACTGAATCATGCACCGCTGATATTCCGTTGCTCGTATTCTTGCTACTTCGCGTACTTCGTCGGTCAGGTCCAGGTTCTCTAGCAATTTCTGGTCGTTAGGCTTGGACGGGAAGTGGATAACCCGAAGGGACGAGCTGTTGACCTCTAATGGGATGACTGTCTCGGTGCCGTAGACTAGCTGGAATGGAGTTTCACTCGTGGTAGTTCTTGGAGTGGTTCGGTATGACCATAGTACGCTAGGCAATTCCTCAAGCCAATTACCCTTGGCTTTACCGAGCCTGGTCTTTATGCCTTTGAGGATAGTTTTGTTGGCATTTTCGACCAACCCGTTAGCCTGGGGGTGGGCTACCGAAGCGAAGTGGTTGCGAATATGTCGGTCGTCGCACTTATTCTTAAAATAAGCGCTATCAAACTGTCGACCGTTATCGCTCACAATCACTCGGGGGTGTAGATTCCAATTAAAATAAGAAAAATCTACTTAATAAAAATAAGTAAAAATGTAAATGAAGGAATTAATGGGTGAGGGCATAAACAAGCACGTGGTGCTAATGAGGAGTGTGATCGCCAGAGGGGTTACCTCAAGAAAAATAAAGTGATTGCATGTACCTTGTATTGAGCGGGTGAAATTGTGGACTTTTCCTTCCTCCTTCTACCGGCCGGCCGATGAAGGGGGTTCTTAGCTTGATTACCCTTGTAAAGACACACAAAATAAATGAAAAGAATGGATTAGCCAAAAGGTGTAGTATCAATGCTCTAAAATCATGAAATTGATCAAGTGGAGCATAAACACACCTTGTGTGTTTTGTTTTTTTAAACCCCTTAAGAGGAGTAACAAAGGGTATGGATAATATGAATGTAGTGATATATGAAAGCAAGATATGATGTGAAAGTGGTAACATTTTCTAGTAGGATAGCTAGAAAGAACAAGATGAAGATGATGAATGAATGCTAATAAGAGAAATTGAAAGCAAGATCCCCTCTCTGCTGTGTGTGCAGCAGTACTGGGAGAGAAAACAAGAAATAGTTTAACAGCAGCAGAAGACTGTAGTGGAAGAAGAATCAACACCAGGAGGAAGAAGAATTTCTTGAAAATAGATCCTGCGAAACAGAAACTCTCTTCTCCCTGTTAAAAAAAAACTCACAATGCATTGCCCTCTCACGCGCGCGAGAGAAGAACATTAAGGGTATTTATAGCCCAAAATTCCTTGTAATAATAGGATTAAAACAAGGTAATGGATCTCCAATAAGAAACCCTCTTCCCAATCAAACACAATGTGTAAAATGGGGGAAGGATCATTACTGGAAATAAGCAGGCGAAGGGGAGACGGACATAGAAATGACGACCTCTCAAAGGGCGTCAATTAAAAATGACGACATCACCAAAGGCATTAATTAAAATGACGACGTGCACTCAGTCGTCAATTCTTGGATTTAATTATGGCAACAAATGCCTTTCCTTATTAAAAATTCTGAAATGACGCCTTCTGATATGGGCATTAAATAATAAGCGCCCTTCATCGGGACGTCAATTCTTTGATTTTTCATTTTGGTTAGGATTCATAAAAATGCAGAAATCAACGCGTCTAAGCGCAGTCGTCCATTCAATGAAACACGCCCCTAGCTTGGCCATCAATTAAATGACGCCCCTCGTCAAGGCGTGAATTCCATTTATCAAAGAAAAATGCCAAGAAACCACATAAAAAATAGAAAAACTTCACATTAAGCCAATATTGAAGTCCACATTGGGGCGTCACATGGTGACATGAGATTTATTTAACATAGCATCGATTTTAGCGTGTCTACAACTGCCCCGCCTTGTCGTCTGCTTTGCAAGGGAGTGAGACGAAATGAAGCGAAAGCAAAACAAGCGAAATGAAGTGGAACGAACTGATAAGTAGATGCCAAGGTGTGATGTGACACGCCTTCGACACTAAGCATTGGAAATCTTTCCAAAACTCTTAATGAAACAACTCCGGATGATTACAAGAAAGCATTGATCAGCTGGACTGAAGGAACTAAACGAAATGAACTAAATGTGCGCGAGGGCACGAAAGGAAAGGCACCATTGGAGAGCGGTTACCAGCCAATGTGGACGTGCTACAACCAAGGTGTATTTGTAGAAAATAAAATGAATTGAGATAAAGACCCAGCAAATGAATACTTTCAAGGAACCAGCCTGAGCGACTTCAAGGAGAATAAAGTACTTGATTTGGACTGGAATATCTCATGTCAACTCAATTAAGAGCGAGCGACCTTCATTATTGGCGCAATATGAAGATTTCTCATCATTAAGCTCAAAGTCCTACATGATGCATGCTGGGCTAAAAGAAAAATTAAAAACAAACTAAAAATAGAAAATAGTCAAGGATAATATTGCTAAACCATCTAGACTTGGTCAAGAATCTAGATCTCTAAGCTGACGCTAAGCCGAAGCCCGTTTGTCCACGCATCAACTCAGAAAGTGGAACCATCGTCCCAAACCTTAGATGACTTAACGGCCTATCCGTGTGATCAAGACTCCCCTAGAACTATCACTATTTTTGATGAAGGGGAACTCAAATTCCAAGTTCATCAGAACCACAAGGTCCTTGATATACTATAATAGAGTAGAGTACCATATAGTAACAATGCATACAGGAGAGATACAAGAGTGAAGCGATGTTACCAATAGAATAGTTTGAGCATTTCCAGACTTGCATAACCTGCACTTCTGCACTTCAAAGCTCATTAGCTCATCAAAAGAATTATCAGCTCAAGACAGCTCAAAATATGATCATAAGTGCTCAATATAAATAATTCCATCAAGATATAACAGCACTTAAGTTCATGAATAAGCAAAATGCTGTAGAAATGACGACCCTGAGAAGTGGCGTCAAAACAAGAAATGAGGACGGTCATTGGGGCGTTAATTACATTGAATGTTCGATTAGGAGTTGGAACGTAAATGACGCCCTCCATAGAGGCGTTACTTAAATAACGACCCTGAATGTGTCGTCAATTAAAGAAATGACGATAATGGACGCGTCGTCAATTAACTATTTTTGTTTCCTGCTCGGAATTGAGCTTCCAGCAACTCGTTCCATTTAGACACAAACCGTGATACTTGTTAGCGTTCAAAACATTATAAAAAGGGCAACTGTTCGTCTTATAAGCACATCAAAATTATTAAGCAAACAGATTACCGAAGAAGAACAACAGAGCTAGCAGAAGAAAGATGAACATGATGCAGATGCAAAGGCTTTCTAAAAAGCCTAAGATGAGTTTTCCCAGGATCTGTGAAGTTCATGGCCATATCAGTGGGAGAATTGCCAAAGACCAAGTAAGTATTTTGATTATTAAAAGCTTTTGTTTCTTTTCTTCCTTTCTTCCTTTTTCAAAATTCTAATTACATTCTTCTTCTTTCTTTCTTTCTTTTCCTTTCAGGATTACCCAAATATCCCAGGACCAAGGAGATTTTTGAAGATTAAATGGCTTCCTTTACTTCTTTCTAAACTCTCCTTAGACATGAAATCTTTTCTCTCTAGATGGCACCTTCTTGGCCTCATAACCCATGCTACCCATTACAATGATATTCACCTAGATTGGGCATCAATTGGAGCTCTCATAGAACTATGGCACCCTCATACCCACACTTTTCTCTTTCCAACCTTTGAAGCTACCATACTCCTAGAAGAAGTAGAGACACTCCTAGGGCTAAGAAAGATGAAGCAAGGAGAGGAATCAAAGATGGCTCACATGACCAAACCAATAAAAGCTCATGACATACTCACTAGCCTTATTCAAAGCCCAAATTTAGTGAATCAAATTAAAGCCCATAAAGGAATCAACCTTTTGAAACTAGCCTCATGGGTGTTCAAGAACATGGACAAGGCCCAAGAAAATGAAGGCTTATTGGAGAGAGTAATGAAGGGGTTTGTTATATGCATAGCGGGAGCTCTACTCTTCCTTTCAATAGAAGACTATCTAGAAGAACACCACTTGAGTTCCATTGCTAGCATGTGGGAGGGAAAAAGAATAGGTCCGGCGATACTAGCCAACCTATACAATGGGCTTACTTCGGCTTCCTTGGGACGGCCCCTCTACGGGTCTATGCTTCTTCTATCTTGTTGGGTATATCTCCACTTTAAATTTGATCCTTGTCAAGCAACCCAAGCGGCCTCCAAAATCTTTTCCAAAAGCCCTCTCCGATACATGACGGATTCTTTGGGCTTATGTGAGAGAGTAATCAATCGGGTTCCTAAGATAAAGAAAAGAGGAGATTGGAGAGACTACTTCAAGACCATGCCTAAGAGTGGTTTTACTTGCACACCGGGTTTCCTCAAGACCCAAGAACTCCGCTCAAGACTCTCCTCCGGCATAGAGCTTCGATTGATCGGCGGGAGTGACTTCGTCCTCTACAATGCACACCGGTGCCTCCCACAGCTCGGGCTACCTCGGCACGTCCATGAAGAACCTTCTCATCTACCTCCACTCAAAAGAAGGGAACAATGCTCAAGTGGAGATCAAGAAGAAGTCAAGACAATAATAGCTCAATGGAAGGTTGGACTACTCTAAAAGTCCAAGACAAATGTAGAATAAGAAGAAGACAAATGCAAATCTTATGTACTGGCACTTAGGAAGATAAGGCCTACGATGGCTCACTAAATGTATCAATGATTTTTCCCTAATGAAATAAAAATTCTTTCTTCTTATTTGAGCCAAAACAATGAGTTGATATGATCATATCTCCCAATTCATGTAATTCTGTCTGAAAAACTGAGCTACGGGTTCTCTGTCCTGAGCAGCGCCTTCATGAAGGACGTCAATTTCTTAAACCACGCCTCAGATGATGTCGTCAATTGACATTAAATCAAATCCTTAAAACAATTCAAAAATCACAATTGGCGCCCTCAGAAACAGGCGTTTATTAATTCGCGTCTCCAAATACGGCGTTAATCGGTTCAAATTCTTTAAATTATTTTCAAAATAATTCCTTAATCTCATAACGCCTTGACATATGTCGTGTATTAATAAACGGACGCCTGCATGCAACGTCGTCAATTTGAAAAGTAATAATGACGATCGATCACATCAATCACTTTCCCATTAATGCACCTGACGCCGGTTACAAATTCCCATGCAAGATCAAATGACGCCTACGCTTGGGGCATCAAATACTGAAATTACGCCTTTCGTTAGGCCGTCAATTATTGTAACGACGACCATCCCCCGAGCATCAATTCTTTTCGACCGTTAAAGCCCTTTTTCCTCCTTCTTCTCCTTCCTTCGTCTACTTTCTTCTCCTTTCTATTACAAACCCTAACCGAGCCCCCCCTCTTTCTATCCACCTCTCTCTATCTCTTCTCTACTCTCTCTCTTCTCGAACCCATGGCTGGAGGTACTCACAAGCGGCAGAGGGTGAATGCCCCAGATGTTGTGGACTTGGAAGATGAACACGCCGTGGAGGAGCTTCCTCCCGCGACGGCCGAGGACGCACCGGTGGTGGAGCACGGCGTAGAAGAAGGGGAAATGGTCAATGAGGAAGACGGAGACGATGGAGAAGAAGAAGATGAAGATGAAGACGATGGTGATGATGGAGAAGACGAAGAGGATGATGATGATGAAGAAGGAGGAGATGAAGAAGAAGAAGGAGAACAACCGCCGGTGGCGGCGGCGGCTGTTCCTCGACCCGGCCAACCGCGGTGGCCACAGCAACCAAGACAACCTCTCCGTGGAGGGTTGATCGTGCCCGAACGACGCAAGGTAGGCCCCCAAACTCTCAATTTTTAATTTTATTTTCATTTTATTTCCATTTTCCATCATTTCCATAGCCCTCAATTTAGAAAAAAAATAGTGACTCAGACAAATGACGCCCCCAGGGGTGTCGTCAATTAAAACCACGACCCAACCTGAGTCGTCAATTCTAATTAATTTATTTTCTGAAAATGATTAATGCATGAAGTCACGCCCTGCAGCATGTCGCCATTTTAAAATTTATCATGTTTATCCATCTTACTATTAATTTCCATGCCATTTCATTTATTTAAAATATATGTGCCTCTGTTTATGTTATTTCATATGCTAATGAGTTTGAAAACCGCAGAAAAACAATGCCCCCCACCGGGGCGTCAATTCATTAAGCAACGACCACAGGTGTGGTCGTCAATTCAACATTTTCCAGAATTATAATTTAGGACAAAAAAATGCTTTTTAAACAGCGCCTTCCTTAGTGGCATTACTTAAACAAATGACGACCCAGGTCTGGGCGTCAACTTAAAATTCCTCACATTTTTAGGAAATTTCCTTCAAAACAACGCTCCCCATAAGGGCGTCATTTGATTAAACCACGACCTAGGGTAGGTCGTCAATTAAAACAGAGAGCAAATGTAACAGCAGATGAACTTAAACAAAAATCCACCTGAAAACTTAAGTAAAAATTTTATTTTTGTTGCATGCAGGGGTTGATGAGGACGCGGATTTCCTGGGTCCAAGTTCGAGCAGCTTATTACGGACTCCCCGAGTTCTAGAGGGCTTGGGTAGATGATATGGGGTTCAGACCCTTCCTTAGCATAGAGCCTGTGAGACCAGACCTACCCTTGATCCAGGTGCTTAGAGAGAGATGGGACAGGACTAGTATGGCTTTTCTGATGCCATGGGGGCACATGGTTCCTACCCTAGAGGACGTCACTAGGATCACCGGGTTGAGGGTAGACAGAGAGGCGGTGAGCGGGATCACCTTACCCGATTATAGTGAGCTTACGCAGAGACTGCTAGGTCTAGAGACAGTTTACGAGATGCCTAGCGAGTGTAGGACCATCTACCGCACCGATCTTACCATGGCTATGGGGTTAGGTGATTCTAGGCAGAGGTCGAAGGAGTCTCTGGAGCAGTTCTCATGGAGGCTGATTGATGGGGCTAGGGCTGTCTATTGCCAGGACCCAGCCGAGAGAGAGGGAGCGGATCGAGACTTGAGGAGATTCTTATTCCTGATGCTCGGGAGGTTGCTGCTCGGCACAAAGGGCGACATCATCAACTACCGATTCCTGGGGATACTCGAGGACCTGGAGAGCATCGGCAGATATGCTTGGGGAGTAGCGTTGTTGGCGCACTTGATGGCCGACTTGTCCACAGGGATAGGTCGAGAGACGACTGTCAGTGGCTTTTCACCCTTCCTTCAGGTATGCATTCTTTCTTTCTTTTTTCTCTTTTATATGCATATGCTCTACTGATGCAATGCATGGATGCAGATATGGAGCCACTTATACATGTCGATGGGGTGTGCTGACCCACGGCCTGGAGATGAGGGACTCTTCCCTCTAGCATGTCGTTGGCTACCAGTGGTGACTGGAGCCCCACTCGCATATGAGCTGCGAGTGCTACGACGGGAGTTCCGTGACTTCCCTGCCTCACTGGTACGCATGCTTAATGTGATGCAATTTTTTTTATTTTTATAGAATGTGATATGAGATGATGGATGATTGTGAATGCAGGTGAGGTGGAGACCCTATGAGGGGATGACCGACGAGGGCCAACCGTGGGTCGTAGCGGGCCGACCTCGCTTCGGACATGAGCTTTGGGTTCATTGCCTGAACGAGATCGAGCCGTTACGGCTTAGGCTGGTGATGAGGACCCTCAGCCTACACCAGGAGTGGGTCGAGGTTGGAGAGCCGCGGGGAATCAGCAAGAAGACGTGCGGTCGCACGAAGGAGATCGACTGGAGAGTCCGGTTCTCAGACCAGTACGCTGACTGGCAGCGTGGCGGGACCCGAGTCACCTCACAGGCGGCGGATAGCTCTAAGTACCTCTGGCGCTACTGGGAGGTTTACGCCGGCCAACCCCAGATGAGGGTCTTAGGGGTATGTATGAATGCACTTTCTTTTTTTAATTAAATGCAAATGCTTTGTATATCTATCATGCGACTAATATGTGATGAATGCAGGATGCGCGGGACATAGTGGCGATGGACATGCAGACCCACCTTCACAGCTTAGAGGCCCAGCTGGTTTCCATGCGGGCAGACCTTGAGACCCTGGTGAGTGTTTAATTTTTATATGTAAATGAATTCCTGAATTATTGTTGATTAGCCACTAACAATCTCAATAAATGCAGCGTGCCCAGCAGGCAGCAGCGGGGAGAGAGTCAGGGGAGGCCTCCAGCTCGAGAGGACCTAGTGAAGAGATGACTACACTAGCGGAGCAGTTAGCTGGAGCAGTAGCACGGGCCGAGGCGGCAGAGCATGACCTCACCACACGGGTATGCCTTAAACTTTAAACTCTCATTCAATTATTTATATGATATGCTCATGAAAAAGTGTGTTTATAGACTGAGGAGCTCCGGGCCTCTCTTACCTGCATCGAGGAGGGACAGCAGGCGATGGCCACCCGGGTGAGTTATTTATTTTCAGTTGTTTATTGCTTGTCTCATGAGTTATTGAATTATATATATGGAGCTGATGATTTGTTTAAATGTTTGCAGACCTCGGAGCTACAGGCGGCGCTTACCAAGACCGCTTTAGCTGGGACGGAGTTGGCCATCCGCGAGCAGTAGGTCGCGGAGCTCGAGAGGGCCTCGAGGCGGCGAGAGGTGCTGCCCCAGGACGTGGCAGAGCTGCGGGTTGCCCTTGAGATGGAGCAGAGGGAGCGCGCTCGGGAGCGCGAGGAGCACCAGGCGGACCGTGCGGAGCTTGCAGCTTTGAGAGCCCAGCTAGCCGTTACCCAGGAGCGGCTACGGGCGACCGAGGAGCGGCTTCAGCGAGGGCACGAGCGAGCGCGGGCTGCAGGGTACACCATCACCAGTTCCACCTTCGTGGCGGGTTCCTCTCTTCGGTAGAGGAGCGAGGCAGAGGAGCAGGTTCGAGCTCCAGCTACTTCTCGGGGGTCTATGCCCCCTCCACGAGTGCCTCGTCGGGAGGACGAGAGTGAGGCCGAGAGTAGGAGAGAGGAGGGTGGAGGCGAGAGCTGAGAGAGACTTTACTTGTACTTCTCCACCCTCACACCTATACTCAGATATTTATAATATATATGAGATTGAAAATTTTGGTTTACCTGAGCATTTGTGGACTTGTGTTTTCTTTCACTTTCTCGCCTCTTTGCTTTTGCCTTGCGCTTGTAGCTGTAGTTCACACTTGAATAAACAGGTTAATCCATCTGTTCGACTTGGCCCCTTTCTCAATAAGCAAGGGGATTTTTTTTTTTGACCTTGATAACGGGTCAAGGGGCCAAGCCTTTAATCAATGAAGGCAAATGATAAACAAAATATAGGAAAATGCGACGTGCAAGCAAGTAAATGCTAACTAAAAAATAAAAGATGCCCACACAAAAATGCAACAGGCACATGCACAACAATGACTTAAAATTTTTTTTTCTCCTTATTTTCTTCCCCCTTTTTTATTTTCAATTTAAAAATGACGCCCTCTCAAACGGGTGTTTATTGGGAAATTGACACCTTCATGATAGGTGTTTATTTAAAAGGCACACATTTTTTTTATTGTTTGATTTGAAAATGACGGCTTGATGAAAGTCGTTAATTTTGAAAAAGACGCCTGTCGGAAGAGGCGTTAATTCTTATTTTCCATTTTTTTTTGTTTGTTTGTTTTTTTTGAAAATGACGACTTAACTAAGGACGTTAATTTTAAGAATGACGCCTATTTGAAGAGGCGTGATTTTTTTTTCCTTTTTTTATATTTTTTATATTTATTTTTTTTTCATTTTTTTCATTTTCTGAAAGTAAGCATAGTACAGGGCCTTAAACCTTATGCCATCACGATCTTAAATTCATTAATCTTTCTCGAAAAACTTAACAAAGGGGTCAGCGTGCTCGATGACTTATGCTTCTACTCATATTCTCTTGCAGCCCATCCTTCTTAGTCAGTCTTTACCATTCTTCGAGTTTACAACCCACCATGGAGAGGGAAAAGAAGAATAATTTGAGGAAGCTTACGAGAGGTTTTTAAGAATGGGGAACGCTCCTCCCCTGCCCTAATGCCTGTTGGGATTCGATTTTTGGCTTAGGGAAATTTTGTTGCTCTTTTTGCCCTTATTCATGCATACTTACGACTAGGGTTTTTCCTGCGGGGACTTTGCCCTCTTGACATGCTTTCTTTTGTAACCTTCTTTTTCTTTTCCTCTTTTCTTTTCAAAAATAGAAACCTAATTGTACTTGGACTTTCAACATTTTGTTCCCTTTTGGGCCCTGACTTCCACCTACTAGGGCGACGGGCAGGTTTGGTTAGTAACCCTTGACTCGTACTCCCTCTCGTGAGCTGAAGAGAAGAGAATAGGTAAGGTTACACTCTTAGTTTGAGTCGGACTTTCCTCAAATTCCGGGCTGCTTGAGTTTAAAAGTAGAGCGTGTAGTGTGGGAGTTGACCCCAAAGTTAAACCATCAAGACTGAAGAATGAATTAAGGATTTTAATTTTTCGGGCTCGTGGCCCATGTACCATATCTGCCTGCAATTTTTCATTTTTTTGTTTTATTTTATTTTGCTTTTCTATTTTATTTTGTTTTATTTTTTTGTTTGTTTTTGTTATTATTTAGTTTTTAGGGGTAGTATTTCTTTAAATAGAGACCATTCCAAGGATGAGTTAGCTCTTCACCTTAAGCATTAATTAATCTGTAAGCATTGCCAGGATGAACATCTTTTATAACAAAGGGACCTTCCCAGTTTGGTTGAAGTTTTGAACGAGGTCCACCCGGTTTTACGAAGATTCTTTTAATTACCATCTCACCGATTTTAAATTTTTTTTCAATCACTTTCTTTTGATAAAAACGTGAAAGTCTATTTTGATAAATATGTGCATGCTCGGCGGCGACCAGACGCTTCTCGTCTAGGAGTTCCAACTGAGCAAGGAGAGATTCGCGACGCTCATCAATGGGGAGCTCCCTGTCCAATTGTACTTGTAGGGAAGGGATAAGAATCTCGTAAGGGACTACCGCCTCCATTCCATAAGTAAGGGCGAAAGGGGTCTGCCCAATAGGGGTACGAATAGAGGTGCGATAGGCCCAAAGAGCTTCAACTAATTTTTCTGGCCAATCCGCAAATTTAGTAACCTCACATGTTTTCTTGATAATTTTAATCAAAGTTTTATTAGTTGCCTCTGCTTGGCCATTGCCCTACCGATAATAAGAAGATGAATGATGCAATGCAATGTTATACATGTTGCAGAGGTCCTGAAGCTCCTGAGAGATGAATTGTGGCCCATTGTCGGTGACGATGGTACTCGGGACGCCGAACCTTGTGATGATATTCTTCATTATAAATTTGCAGACAGTTGACGCTTTTATCACCACGTGAGCTTCCGCTTCCGCCCACTTGGTGAAGTACTCCGTGGCCGTGAGTATAAATGACTTTGGTTTTGTGAGGAGGTTCGGATCACCAAGGGGTCCAATAATATCGAAAGTCCACATGGAGAAAGGCCATGGGGAAGATATAGGATGGAGTGAAGAAGCAGGAGAATGAATTTTATCGGCGTGCAGTTGGCACTTAACACACCTTCGAACATAGATGGAACAATCCTCTTCTAGAGTGGGCCAATAGAAACCTAGCCTAAGGATCTTCTTAGAAAGCATCTGGCTATTGACATGACCACCACACACTCCGGAATGCGCCTCTTCCATGACCTTCCAAGATTCATCATCATCTAGGCATCTTAATAAAACTCCGGTAAGACCTCTTCTGTAGAGCACACCTCCAACTAGGGTGCATCGCTGAGTAACTCTTCGAATGGCTTTCTTTTCTTCAGTCGTGGCCTCTTTGGGATAGGATTGATCCTGGAAATACTTAGCAATCTCGTAATACCATGGATTTTCTTCATCGTCCAATTCTTCCTCTAAATCCAATAGCATGACCTCCTTATTCTCAATGATTCCACCTTGCTTAACTTTCCTGAGCACCTCCTCCTTAACACTAAGGAAAGCTGGATCCTTAATAGCTGGAGTGAGCCGCTTCTGAACAATGATAGAATGGGAATCCCTTTTGGGAAGGAAAGCCAAGGAAGATGCAAGAGAAGCGAGAGCATCAGCTAAAATGTTATGTTCGCAAGGAACGTGAACGGAGATTAATTTAGTGAAAAGCTTGGTATAAGCAGAAGTCAATTCCTGATAGGGTTTGAGTTTAGGATTGAGCGTACGGCACTTGGCGAGCACTTGGCGAAGAATAAGCTGGCTATCACCTACAATTCACAATTGGGTAACACCAAATTGATGAGCGGCCTCTAGTCCGGCCAAGAGAGCCTCGTACTCAGCTATGTTATTCGTAACTGGAAATGTGAGCTGAGAAGCGAGCAGAATAGTGATACCCTCCGGTGATAGAAGAACAACACCAATCCCTTTTCCTTTTGAATTCAAAGCTCCATCAAAATGTAACGTTTACATCGAATCGGTCTGATTTACGGACATTAGTTCCTCATCTGGAAACTCTGAGCGAACAGGGTCAAATCTAGGGAGAGGGTGGTGAGCAAGATGTTCTGCTATGGCATAACCTTTAATCGCTTTTTGCTGAATGTAGATGATATCAAATTGAGAAAGGAAGCTTTGCCATCGTACTAATCGGTCGGTGAGAACATATTTTTCAAGAAGGAATTTGATTGGATTCATACGGGCGATGAGATGAACTTCGTGAGCTAAGAAATAATGCTTGAGTTTCTGAACTACCCAGACTAAAGCAGCACAAGTCTTTTCTATAGCTGAGTATCTCTGCTCACAGGGGTTGAAAAGCTTTGACAAATAGTAGGATGCCCTTTCTTTTCCTTCTTCGTCAACTTGGGCTAAGACAGTGCCTACAGAGTCATCCAGGACGGAAATATAAAGAACAAGCGGTTTGCCTGGAACTGGCGGCCTCAGGATAGGAGGATTTGAGAGATAATCCTTAAATCCGTCAAAAGCTGCTTGACATTTGTCATCCCAAATAAACTTGGCTCCCGGCTTAGTAAGCTCGTAGAACGGCCTACATCTTTGTGAATGTTGAGAAACAAATCGACGAATAAACTGCAACCTCCCGATCAATCCTCGAACTTCCTTTAAATTCCTGGGATGAGGCATTTCTCTTATAGCCTTTGCCTTGTTGGGATCAATCTCAATACCCCTCTTACTTATGATGAATCCAAGCAACTTTTCTGATGAAACACCAAATACGCATTTCTTAGGGTTCATCTTTAATTGATACTCCCGTGCTCTTTGCAAAACCTTAGCTAGAACCCCAGGATGCTCAATCCTTGTCTTTGATTTCACTACCAGGTCATCAACATACACCTCAATGTAAATGTGGATCATATCATGAAAAATTACCATCATAGCCCTTTGATAGGTGGCTCCAGCATTCTTAAGTCCAAAGGGCATGACCACATAGCAATAAGTTCCCCATGGTGTAGTGAACGATGTTTTCTCTTGATCTTCCTCAGCCAGGCGGATCTGATTGTAACCTGAAAAGCCATCCATAAAGGAGAGAGTCTCATATCCTGCCGTATTGTCAATTAAGACATCAATATGAGGGAGGGAGAAGTCATCTTTAGGACACGCCCTGTTGAGGTCCCGAAAGTCTATACAAATCCACACCTTTCCATCTTTCTTCATGACTGGGACAATGTTAGCCACCCAATTGGGATAGAGGACAACTCTGACGAATCTAGCTTTATGGAGCTTATCGACCTCTTATTCATTTTTAATGCCATATTAGGGTGGAAACGTCTCAACCGCTGTTTGACTGGAATGGACCCTGGCTTAAGCGTAAGTCGATGTTCAACAAGCGCAGGGTCTAGTCCCGGCATATCTTCATAACTCCATGCGAACGTGTCTTTATAATCTTGAAGAACCAAAATAAGCGCCTCCTCTTCGGAGGGCGACAGGTTCTTACTAATGAGGATAATCCTAGGGTCTTCTTCAGTATCCGGATTTATTTCTTTGGTAGGCTCTTCTACTGAGGCTGATGGCTCATCGAATCTTCTCATGCCACTAGCAAAAGCATCAGCCTCGTCCTCATATTCTTCGTAACCTTCATCCCCCTCTTCAATAGGGTCTTCATCATTCATGATCTCATAAACACCAAAACCCTCATTAAAAACACAAGTATCCTCATATTCTACTTCCGGTAGGATAATCGGATTCTCCAGATATTCGGGAAGAGCTAAGCATGCCCGGCACCTTCTAGCTAATTCTAACAAGAATCTACGGGGAATCTGCTTACCCTTGGATCTCTTATGTGAAGTTACCCCATGAGTTTTAAAACTAGAAGAGTAAGAGCAACTAGCCTAATCACTAGAATTTGACAAAGATGAAGGAGGTGGGGAAAAGATGGGCACAGAAGGAGATACAGATGAAGACCCCTCACCGGAGGGGTAGGGAAGGTCCTTTAATGAATCCGGGAACAGCGGCCCCTGGGTCGGGACACACTCAGGAAGAAGATAGGAGGTCTCCTCAATGGAGATGAAACATTGGAAAATTTGAATTTTGGCATTTTTTTTTTCATTTTTATTTTCGAGAAGAAGGCAATGAGAGGGAGAAATAGGAGGTGGAGTTGAAATTGAAAGATTGGCAAAAGATTGAATGGGTGATGACCCGCGCGGGGGCGTGATGGAGGGTTTGGATAATTGCTCGAGGAGCAAGGGAGGAATTAATGGAGAAGCCGGAAATGAATTTGGAGAAAAAGTTATTAAGATTGCGGGCGGTCTAGGGATGTCTGAGCAAAACATTTTATTAAACAAACGGACCAAAGCCGTTGGATGAATGGTCTTGACAAAGAAGAGGCCGGCCCATTTCCTGTCTATGTTGAAGCCCTCCTCAAATGGGACATCAGGCACTCCAGTATCTGTATAATCACTTAACAACTGCCTCTTATCTATAATTAATACTGGCTTCTCAATTAGCTCGTGAATCAACGGCGGCCATTCTGGATCAGTTGGCATAAACAGTTGGCTCAAAGCAATGGTAATGTCATTCATATCAAACCATCTATACCAGTGACATTCGGGGTCATCCATCTTTCTTCTTTTATCAGGCCGTAAGGATTCTAGGGCCTTGTAAGTAGCCAGTGGGGCTATGTGACGAGCAAACTGTCTTGCATGTATGTCTTGATAATCCAGTATTAAAGTAATTAATGTAGTTTGCTGGCTATTTTGGATGCCACCCTTGATGAAGTGTGTTTGCAAAGTCCATGTAAGAGGTTGGCGATCCGTTTTAAGTGTAGAAGTCATGACGACCCATGGCTGATCTTCATCCTTGTCTTTACCTGACCCTTTGTATCCTAGGCCTCCTCGGGGAATCATCTTTTGGTGCCTGATTGGCTTAACCCGCCCTTGGAGATTGACCCCCAACCCCTTGCCAGTCTTATACCCCATCTTTAATAAGATATTCCATCCTGGCGTGTTCATCATGCTCTTCTTTTTCTTTCCTTGGGAAGGCAGGGGTGTCATTAAAGGTGAAGCTGGTTTAGTGATTGGGGGTCTTAACAAATCTCGCCGCAGGTCGACAACATCCAATACTGAAAGCAAAGGCCTGTTGGAAGGCCACATGGAAGGCACTGAAGTTGCTGAATGTATGTCTTCCGTCGGCAAGATGGGCATGCTAGTAACTTTGATAATGCGCCCTTTGTGTGGAAACTTTATGCATTGATGGTTTGTGGAGGGTACAACATCACGTTCTTGAATATAGGACGGCCCAAGATGCCGTTGAATGTCGGATCCATGTCTAAAATGTGGAAATCTGCTGTGATTGTCACTGGACCCAGACCAACTCTTAGAGTGATCATCCCCAGAGGCGGCTTCTTGGTATTATCATAAGCTGTGACGGTAATTGTAGATGGCCGGATTTGACTTTCTGGAATGCCGCACATCTTCAAGGTGCTTGGCAGCAGAACATTAATGGATGCCCCAGTATCAACCAAACATTGTTTTACAGCCACCTTGTTGATATCAATAGTGATACATAATGCATATTTCCTGGCCGGCTGAGGAGCTAATTCATGTTCATAAAAAGTAATAGCCGGTTGATTGCTGGCCGGATTCAAAACCGTAGTAACTTGTTCAACAGGAATGTCTTCATTGACCATTACTTTTTGCAAATATTATTTCAGAGCCACCTGGTGTGCGGTAGATCTTTTAATCAATTCCAAAATAGAAATTCGGGTCGGCGTTCTATCCAAATGCTTTAACAAGTCATATTCCGTGCCCGGTGTAGACTCTTGCTCTGGCTCTCCTTGTTCCTGTACTGGTTCCTGCTCCCGCTGGGGAAACACTCGATGGAACATTCGTCCGCTGCGGAGCACCATTGTTTTTGGAGCCTCTGTCGGGCTTAGGGTAGGCGAAGGGACAGAGGAGGTAGAGGGAATGGTATGTGGCGCGTCGGGTGCTGATGTAGGATTGGCAGGGGGAGGGGTTCTTATAAGAGCCTTGCCGGCTAGGGGTTATCAGAATGTGGCGACGGAGATCGAGTGATAAGGAGAGGCCTTGGAAGCATGATGATGGATGAGGTAGATTGTGGCAAAACAGGAGGTGTGATGATTATCGGCGAGGGGCGGATAAGGGGAGGCCTATTTGGTGGAGGGTTTTGGGGTGCAGGAGAATTTGTGGGTTGGCATAAAAGAAGAGGCCGTGAAGGAGTAGGGTTAGGGTTGAATGGCCCTGTAGTGCTGGAACGTATAAGGGGACGTGGTGGTAGGGAAAGGGGGACTGGCTGAAGCCTCCTTAGTAATTGTGGTGGTTGCGGTTGACTGGAGTTTTGATTAATAGCCCCGATAGAGGCGTTTTCCTTATGCCAACCCTGCCCTCTCTCCATTCATGGATCGAGGTGACAAGGTTTACTTGTTGATTTTGAACTGGGTGCTCCGGTAGCGGATTATTGACAATCCCCATATTCGGCGGGGGTGCAGGAGCCTGCTGTTGCTGGGGAACTTGTTGTTGCTGACCTTGCTGCGGGTGCTGCTGAGCCGATGGTTGCCGAGGAGGCCTTCGAGCCTTTAAAGTGGCAATAACCCTCCTCATATCATCCCAATCAATATCTCCCTGATCATTTCATGTATGTAATCCTTGAAGTGAAAACAATGATCGATGTTGTGCCCCGGCTGTCGATGGAAGACACAATATCGGGAGGTGTCTACATGTTGTGGCCATATTGTTCTTTCTTTGGGCAAGGTGAGTAGGTTGGCGGCCATGAGGGCATTGAAAATATCTAATAGGCTTTCGGGTAGGGGAGAGTATTGCGCCCTTCGGGGACCCAATGGCCTTCTTGATTGTTGTAGTTGTTGAGGTGCATAATTGGCTGGTGGGGGCACTTGGTGGTACTGTGAGGGTTGGTTTTGTGGAGCAAAATGTGGTTGTTGTTGAGGAGGTGGAAGAGGCCGTAAGGTCTGAGAAGGGTTATTATTTGGCTGGTGGACTTGGTTCTAGAAGGCAGGCGGTTGTGATGATGGTCCTGGGTTTGGGGGTGGCGGAAGGGTGTGGAATTACCGAACGCGCTCACTTGCTCATTAATAACAGTGCCTTCAGTGGTCGCACCTGTATTGCCGATATTAACGTTCCTCTTTATTACCTTTGATCTTGGCTCAAACATGCCCATAATAGGCGAATCTTTCATCTGAGTTTGTATGTATCTAGCTCTTTCATACAGCTCCTCCATAGTGCTTAATTTGTTCATGGCCAAAATATGACAGAATTGTGGAGTGGAATTTGATACAATCATCTTCACTTGCTCTGTTTCCAACAGTGTGTCTTTCAATTTTTCGGCCATAGTCCTCCACCTATCAGCAAATAAGACGAAGTCCTCCTCGGGCTTCATCTTCTCGGCAACCAAATCAGTAACAGACAAGGAGGGACCCACACGGTCCTTATACTTCTGCAAGAACTTCCGTTGAACTATGTCAAAATCACCGACATCTGCCAGCTCCAGGGAATAAAACCATTCTAGTGCCGGTCCATCCAAAGACAGCCTAAAAAGATAAGCCAGAGAAGTCTTGTTATCTTGCCAGAACGATGCCTCATATAAGAAGTCTTTCACATGGATGTGCGGATTACCCGTTCCATTGTACCGTCGGAAATTCGGCATTTCAGACGGGGGTAGGTGAAAAACCGACATAGGGGGGAGCATAATTTCGGGAGCGACCTTGGATGCAGTAACCCTTTTAAGCTGTTCCTCCATACTAGCCATCTTTTGGAGGAGTAGAGTATGGTTATCGGACTCGGCTGGGGCCGGACGAAAAGAGTGTTGGTTTGTCATAGGCCTTCTCAAAATTTGAGAAACAGGAGGTTGTTGAGGCCTAGCAATGGAGTGACTTGCCGGTTGGGACGTCATAGTCATAACAGGAGTCGATGGGCGCGAGGGCACCCTAGGTGCGACCGCCGGGTCATTGGGAGAACTAACAGAGTGGCCACCCATGGCCTGGGGAGGGTTAGAAGATGACGGGATAGACTTTCCCTTTAAGAGGGCTTGGGCCGCCTGGCGCTGGGAGTCATCTAGCTGAGCAAGAGCTTTGAGAAATTCGTTGAAGTTGAAAAAAGGGGAAGTGTCCCCTGAAGTATTTTGAGTGGTAGGTTGAGCTTGGGAAGAAGGCTCAACCTCCAAAGAAGTGGTGTCCACCATGTGGACTTGAGTGGGAGAAGAAGTGTAGTTTCCCTCGTAGTAGACAGGATCCTGAGAGGGAACCTCATAGAACGGGTCAGAGTGACCCTCCTCATAACCATCATAAGTATACCCGTAGTTGGCCATATTGATGATTTTACCTGAACGCAATTTCATGCTTAAGGAGAAAGAAATGAATTTTCGACAATGAGATATAGCCAAGAGATATCACTTTCTCAAGCAAAAGAAACACACAAGTTGTAATGAGCCCAAAATTTTAAGATTTTCCTTGGAGATTAGGGTGAGTTCAATATTAGGTTCCCTCTTTTGAAGGTGGATCCTGGTTGAAATTTTGGGTATAATCTCCGGGTATCTAGATTTTTCTTTCTCCTTTCCAACGTTGGGTCAACTATACTCTGGGTACTTCAATGGTACAACCTGCCTGGCGTCCGTGAGGGAATTCACAGGTGCGAGGACTTACGGAGGCTTGGCTTAGGAATTTCCGATCCAATGAGATGGAATGCTCAAAGGAGGGTCCTCCCTTCACCAAGAGGGGTGTAGCTCTTAAAAAAATGTGGAGAGAGGAGGTCTCCCAAACCGAATGCCCTAGATGCAGCCTAATGCAGGCAATACCAAGCAGGTGATATCAAAATAGGTCAGACAAATAAACACCAACAAACAGCAGTTCTGTGGGCACAAAACAAAATGACGACCCAGACCAGGTCGCTATATCAACAAGCAGCGTCTGCGTTGCAGTCGCTAATCACTGTGAGTAATGCAAACAGGGAGCAATAAGATGGCGCCTTGGAGTGAGGCACTGTACCTGTGAAAAATGCCTATGGGAAGAGGCATCAAATGGCAGTGAACAGTGCTCGCAGTATAAATAAAAATGATGATAATAAAATGACGCCTTGTGATAAGGCGCTGAATCAGTGAAGGACACTTCTGTGCAAGGCGTCAAATCGTGCAGTAAGTAATAGTGAGCAGAAAAAGATGCCTTGATGTGAGGCGTTAAATAACGAAATGACGCCCCTGGAAAAGGGCGTCAAATGGCAGTGAATAGTAATCAGGTGAAGAACAAAGCGATAGTAATCAACGAAAATGACACCTTGCTATAAGGTGTTGAATAATGAAATGACGCCTCTGGAAGGGGCGTGAATTATAAAAATGTAGAAAAATGATGGAGACAACGCCTTTGGGGCTATTCGGTTCAGAGAACTGAAAACCCTGGTGATTGGCAAATTTTCTCACTTAAACAAAGATATTCAAAATTTGGCTAATCAATGGGGGGCGTGCACGTGGTGCACAAAGGGAGGGTGCTACTTGGAGCATAGTGGAGGGGTACACGAGGGTACCAAAAGAAGGGCACGCGAGGGCGCTAAAGGGAGTGTGCTACGTGGAGCACAATGGAGGGATACGCGAGGGTACCAAAGGAGGGGCACACGAGGACGCGAGGGTGCCAAGGGGAGTGTGCTACGTGGAGCACAATGGAGGGGTATGCGAGGGTACCAAAGGAGGGGTAATCAAATAAAAAACAAAAGGGGTCCCACCGTGATCGCCAATTTGTAGATTCCAATTAAAATAAGAAAAATCTACTTAATAAAAATAAGTAAAAATGTAAATGAAGGAATTAATGGGTGAGGGCATAAACAAGCACGTGGTGCTAATGAGGAGTGTGATCGCCAGAGGGGTTACCTCAAGAAAAATAAAGTGATCGCATGTACCTTGTATTGAGCGGGTGAAATTGTGGACTTTTCCTTCCTCCTTCTACCGGCAGGCCGATGAAGGGGGTTCTTAGCTTGATTACCCTTGTAAAGACACACAAAACAAATGAAAAGAATGGATTAGCCAAAAGGTGTAGTATCAATGCTCTAAAATCATGAAATTGATCAAGTGGAGCATAAACACACCTTGTGTGTTTTGTTTTTTTAAACCCCTTAAGAGGAGTAACAAAGGGTATGGAGAATATGAATGTAGTGATATATGAAAGCAAGATATGATGTGAAAGTGGTAACGTTTTCTAGCAGGATAGCTAGAAAGAATAAGATGAAGATGATGAATGAATGCTAATAAGAGAAATTGAAAGCAAGATCCCCTCTCTGCTGTGCGTGCAGCAGTACTGGGAGAGAAAACAAGAAATAGTTTAACAACAGTAGAAGACCGTAGTGGAAGAAGAATCAACACCAGGAGGAAGAAGAATTTCTTGAAGATAGATCCTGCAAAATAGAAACTCTCTTCTCCCTGTTAAAAAAAAACTCACAATGCATTGCCCTCTCACGCGCGCGAGAGAAGAACATTAGGGGTATTTATAGCCCAAAATTCCTTGTAATAATAGGATTAAAACATGGTAATGGATCTCCAATAAGAAACCCTCTTCCCAATCAAACACAATGTGTAAAATGGGGAAAGGATCATTACTAGAAATAAGCAGGTGAAGGGGAGACGGACATAGAAATGACGACCTCTCAAAGGGCGTCAATTGAAAATGACGACATCACCAAAGGCGTTAATTAAAATGACGACGTGCACTCAGTCATCAATTCCTGGATTTAATTATGGCAACAAATGACTTTCCTTATTAAAAATTCTGAAATGACGCCTTCTGATATGGGCGTTAAATAATAAGCGCCTGTGGACGTCAAAAAATGATGACAATGATGATCAAACGACACTCGCGTCTACGCGTTCAAGTGCAAGTCGAAGATGAGAGGGTCGAACAAACCCATACCTCGCCCAACCAGGACGAGAACTCACTTGGTGGTCCGCCATCCGTTAAGGAGGCCCTCGGGCAGAAGATACGGCTACAACTCTCTGACCGGCCATGCCGAGAGCAGAATCAAAGAAAAGTCGGGAACTCCGGCATAGCCTCGGCATGCACCGAAAGTCACGCAAAGTCTGGACCGAGCCCCAAAAGCTACGAACGGAACATTGTGGAGGCCATGCATCTCAACTAAAACATTACGGGAATGCCAACGTTCATATAAATGGTCGCGCTTTTGAGAAGAATCACTTTGAGGCTTAAAACGGCACCGTAGAGCATCAATCCGGCGCGCCCCCTTTATGCTCTAATACGGCGCCCCTTTGCAAATGTTTAATCCGGCGCGCCCCCCGGCCGCGCCGTTTTAACCGAAGTACTCATTTGCCCATTTTTAAAAGCTTCCCTTCAAATGCTAAAGCGGCGTGGCCATTTGAAGGCCAAAAACTTAATACGGCGCGCTACTTTTGGAGAACCCATCACAATATCCTCTTCTTAATACGGCGCGCCAAATGCAAATGAGTTTAACCTCATCCTGTCCCGGCTGCCAACCGATGCTCTGTTCAGCATAAATGCAACGCACAGAGAACATTCAATGCCCATGGCTCTGCTTCTACCTCCGTTCGACAGCACAGAAGCGGCAGCGATGAAGCAACCCCCGGTAGACCTGCGAACATCCCATCCTCGGATGAACGGCAGCGTACGGCGCGAACCACCATCGTCCAGCGCATCGATTCAACTCCCAACTTCGTTGCGGATGAGGTGGAAGTGCAGGGACGCTCCCAGGATGGCCATTCTATAAAAGGGGTAGCATTGCGAAGAGGAGGCTGAAAGAAGAGGAGGCAAGAAGAAGAGGAGGCTGGGAGAAGAGAGGCTGAAGGGGGGTTTGGCTAAGGTCTCCGGCGTCCGAAGAGAGGAAGAAGCTCCGTCCATTCACATCTGCAAGGTGAAGAAAAAGGAGAGAGAGGATGAGAAAGAGAGAGAGGAGAGAGGGGAAGGAGCTTGTGCTCTGTTCCTCCTTCTCCCCCACTGGTGTATCTTCTTCTCCCCCCACCTCAACACCTAGTTTTTTTCATCTTATCCATTGTATTCTTGCCCCCCCCGCAATGTATTTCTTTTTCTCTCTCTGGATGAACATTCTCTGTGTTAAAAACCTGCCCCGTTTATGTGGATGAATAAAAGGAAATGTTCTTCTGCAAGCTTACTGTTCCTTGTTTAGCCTCTACCTCCCTTCTTCACTTTCAATTCATCCAGGGTCTTTGAGGCCTACCTCTCCATGGTATGGCCTTCAATGGAATCCACGTGATGGATGAACATTCATAGCCCTCTGGTGGCATACATTCGTCCCGTTCAAGAAATCACCACCTGTAAGCTACTGGAGCTCTTGAAGGCTAGTCCTCGAGCCTCTACAAGCGCCTACGAGTTAACGGAGGCCCCACTCCGAGTTCTGAGGTTCACCCCGGAGCAATCCGTTTGGTGTTCCCCGCTTTTCTCCGGCAACTCCCAGTCCGGGGGAGATGCTGCCCAAATTTTGCCAGGTAAAGAACACACAAGAACAGATGAACAGAATAAGCTCTGTGGGTAAAAGAACAGCGTACGATTGAAGCCCCAGAATCAACCTGAACCTCTGAGTTCCTGCATAATCCCTCCTAATAAAACATTCAATCTTCATGCTCCTTCATCTTAATAAATGATTAAAAAGCTTTAACCTCCTTCTCTATCAACTTAATCCATCAATCAATTGAATAAATCAATCGAAACGTCAATCTACAGGTTGAAGAAACAAGAACAGAAGCAAAAAGAATCAAACAGAATGAAATAAAGCTTAACCCGGCGCACCCCTAATCCGGCGTGGGCTAATCCGGCGTGCTCACCCCCCGCGCCGGTTTAACTCTACACTCAAATCTACTTTGGAATTCTTGGAATGAATAGTACCCCCTTTCTTGTACACCTTGCTATTCCGGCGCGCCATTATTCTTGAACCTAAATCGGTGCGCCCCTTGCACCTCCTAATTCGGCGTGCCTTCCATGAAGACCCATTAAACCGGCGCGCCCCTTGCACCTCCTATTCCGGCGTGACCTCCCTTGTATCACGCTAAACCGGCGCGCCCCTTGTGTCCTCCTAAACCGGCGCACGCCCCTTGTGTCCTCCTTAACCGGCGCAACTCCTTAACACAAAAAAGGGGATAAACAACCAATAAGAAAGGAGAAATGTTCAAAACTAAAAAAAATGAAAATATCAATCTTAATAAAAAAAATGAAACAAACACTGTCACCCTTTCTATAATCAAATTTTGTTCCGGGGGCGTTGCCCCCGGAAACCCCCGCAAGGGGCGCTGCCCCCTTGAACCCTGCGACTTGACCGTGCAGGTCGATCCGCGTGTGAGGGCGCACGTTAGTGAGCTCGAGCTACGCACCTAATAATTCACTCCCTCGGACTGGGTGCAAAGAGAAAATCAATGACGCCTTATGGTATCGAACATGGTTTACAGAATTTCTGACATGGCCATAGTCCGAAATCATCTCCGGCCAACAGTCTATCAACTTGACCCGACCCTACCGGGATCCAATCCCGCATTCTCATTAAACTTGACTTGTTCGTGGCATACATCTGCGCGGTTTTGTTACTGTCTTTTATACTACAAACACGGACCTTCGTCCGAACATGAAGTGGCCCGTGAGTGGCCGACATAGTCTGAACATTCACGTCCCGATATGGGTTTCTAACATAGTTTGTCTTTCACTATCCTCCTGCATTATTTGTATTCTCTTTAGGCCGTAGGGGCCTTATTCCCGGCAATCAATCAAGGGTGTTACCCCGTATGGGGGATGTAAATAACACCGTGGCCTTTACGGCACGGTGGGTTTCGGTCCCGACACGAATTACACAATTGTCTGATTAGTTAGATCGAGCGCACCATGGGCTTCCGTGAAGCCCGAATAAATCGTCACTTTGTGACTGGCACGCCCACACACTTAATAAACACGATAAAAAAATAAACAACGATCTTTAAATAAAAAGTGCGTCCACAAGTCTGGCACGCCCAGTGGGACTTAAATCACCCTTCATCTCTTTGCCGGGACTAAGGGCCCTACGGCCCCTTTCTTGTAATACTAATTGTTTGATTTGCAAATGCAGGTTGCATTTCGGACACCAGGATGGCCCCCACGTTCGGCCAACAGGCCGTCGAGAGCCATGTTCGGAACGGCTACTTGGCCGTCCCCCTCAGCTTCGGGAGCTTCCCTCCCGTGGTAGGCTTCCCCAACTTCCTCGGGGTGGCCATCACGAACCTGCTGGACGTGGAAGCGTCTGACAGGACTGAAAGCAACGCTCCCATCCAGGGGGCCGCCAAAGCTGCTATCGGCCGATCAATGGCCGAGACTTCCAAGACCGTCCCGACTAGGATGCTGAGCTGCAACGTGCACCAAACCACCGGCCCTTCTCACCCAGGGTCGGCCTCTCACCAGAGGAGGCTCCGGAGGAGCCACACCATGACATCACCCCGAGGCCGGTTCTCCAGCACCGGCAAGTCGGCTGTCGTCGGGACTTTTCGGGTGCATCTTAACGGACAACGTTCCGAGGTGATCCTGGATCGCATTGTACCCGCCGTACCAGTGCGCAACTCTTTTTAGGTACTGGAGAAGATGAAGGGTAGGATGACGCCCGCCATTCAGGCCCCAGCGCCGTAGCATCAGTCGGCCTCTAGGCCCACCAAATGTAAGCAAGTTTGGGTTCCCAAGGGGGCCCGGTTCACCTCACCAGCCCAGGCGAGGCCCAGCACCTTCTGCCCGGCAAGGGCACAACAAGGAGATCGGGTCAAGACATCGGCCCCCGTCCGCCAGCCGACATTAACTACACCGGCCCTACCAGAGAACATCCACCGTCAACACTACCGACGTCACTATCAGGCTGCCTGCGTGGAGCCTGCAACCCACATGCCCGTTGCTGCCAACAGGGCGACATCACCGGCTTCTCCTCCTGAGCAAGACTGGGAAGGAGTGGAGCAAGCCATGAGGAACTACTTGCGGGGCCCGGGGAGCACTCCCCTGAGTCGCCAGAGATTACTGGGGGTAGTAGCCTCCGCCTTTGAAGAAGAGACCCGGCCGGTGCCCAGCGCCGAGTCAAGAAACTGCTCTGAGGAGCGCTATCAGTCCCCGCTGAGGGAAGAAGTGAAGCCGCGGAGATCGGTCTTTGACAGATTGGTCTTCCCAGGTAAGCCGTCAAGAAGAACGGCAAGAAGAGGCAGAGACCTGAGAGTCTATACCTACAACATGGCAGGGGTATCTGGTCGGTACGGGGCTCTACCAACCGAGCCCGAAGAAATGTCCAGGCTTGCCACAAGGCCAGGACCTCTTACTAGAAGAGGGAAAGCGGCAATTGAGCAGACACAAGTCCACACTGGAGGAGCTAACTATGAAGAACCTTCAATGTCCTTGGCTGCCAATGTTATTATAGAAGGCACTGCGGGAGGACCATCCACTTCATCCGAAGAGGCGCCGATTGAGGAAGGAGGAGGCACCGTAGCCTTTCCATGAACGACCCCGCAGTATTGCATATGATGCAGCAGTATCAACGGGAGATCGAATTGTTAAAGAAGCAATTGACTGAAAGAGCTGCTCAGCCTTCGACATCCGGGCAGACTGAAGCATTGCCAGAGACCCTTGGGGGCAACGGTCAGGCCTTGGAAGCTTCTCCGCAGGCGACGGTGTCTCCTCCAATACCTACCTACACTGGTGGCGTACCCCTGCATCAGCCACAACATGTCACACCGGCCCCGCCACCGAACCTGCCATTCCAGGGGTCCACTATCGCACCTCAGGCGACAATGTTAACAATGCCGCTGGCGCAACCGGCCCATTTCTATCCAAACCCGGTTGACCCGGCAATGGTGAGCAGACTAATGCTTGAACAAATGATAGACATGAAGTTGGCAGAGAGGAGCGATGGTGATCACACGCCATTCGACGTATACCGAGTACCTTACCCGGCACACTATGCTGCCAAGAGGCTACCGGTCGGCATCACCAAGCCACCGAAGTTTGAGAAATTTTATGGGCAAGGGTCTCCCAGGGAGCACATTGCCTATTATGTGAATGCTATGGGGGATCTAGCTGCGGATGAAGCTTATCTTCTCAAATTCTTCGGCTCGACGCTTACCGGACTCGCTTTCGAGTGGTATTCGAGCTTGCCCGCCGGGTCCATTGCAGACTGGCCCGATATGCAGAAGAAATTCAAGGAAAGATTCTACATAGCTGAGCGGGAGGTAACCGTGGCAGAGCTTTACGCCACGAGACAGAGAAATGATGAGTCGGCACGCGACTACATAAAGAGATGGAGGAACCTCAGCATGAGGTGCAAACATCCCCCGCATCAGGAGGACGCAGTGCAGATCTGTAAATAGCATCTGAAGAAGGAGATCCTTGAGAGGATGATCGGTGCTGAGGTAAGGTCGTTCGACCGTCTGAACAACATAGTGGCAGAGATCGAAGCATTCCTTGCTCGATACTCTTCTGCTCCAGCTGCATCAAGTCAGAGGGTCTGGCAGGCCAAGAGGAGGCCAACACCGCCAGAAGTTCATACACTAGACTTCGAAACTTTCGAGAAACAGAAAGAGAAAGCCAAAGAGATGGCCGACCCTCCTCTGCCCAGGTCCACTGAACGGCGGGAAGGTCCCTCCCTGCGGGAGAAGATGAGGAACAAATTGTATTCCTTTCCTCGAGACAAAGCCTGAGTCCTGTTTGAATGGGCCACCAGGTACAATAAGATCACATTACCAGATCCAAAGAGGCCTGGTGACTTGAAGAATAAGGATGATCCTCACTTTTGCCCATACCATCAGATGCTTGGGCATACCATTGAGGATTGTTACATCTTCAAGGATGTCATTGAGTCCTTGATCAAGAAGGGAGAGCTGGACATGGGGGAGCTCAGAGTGGATCCTCCGCAGTCGCACGAGATGCCGAACCTCGGCACCACGGTCAACATGGTATCTTTATACCAACAGCTGCCTGAAGAATGGGCGGAGGCCAGTACATAGGCCACTTATCAAGCCTTCGTCATGGCGCCAGCTCATGATCAAGGAGGTTGGCAAGCCGCGCCAATGAAGAACAGAAGAAGAAGACAAGCTCCTCGGCCCACTCCAGAGGTTCGCATAAGGGGTGTTACACCCCGACCAGCACCGCCACCGGTGACACCTGTTTTGCATGACACAGCCCCCCAGCTCATTATAAGACGGCCCACTAACAACAAGACGAAACACATCCCGATGCTGGTGCACAACGAAACCAGCCCTACGGTTGAAAGACTCCAGGCTATTATTGATGGGCTTGAAGATTATGAGCAGCCCGAGATCCAGCCTGTGGAGTTGAAGGAGTATGTCCCTTGGGAGGAGTTCGAGTCACTCAAACTAGCTCCAGAAGCGGAAGCCGAGACGAAAGAAGAGCCTCTCTTGTGGGGTGAGCTTCCCCAAGAGCAGTTGCCTGCCATTGAAGAGAAGAAGAAAAAGAAGAAGAGAAGACCTAGAAACAAGAAGAAGAATGGGGTTGTCCTTTCTTGCAACACCCTCTCAACATTATTTGACACAGCCCTCTCCCTGAGAGAGGAAGAGCAAGAAGTGCCCGTCGAGCCATCAGAGGTGAATCAGGCTGAAGCATCCACCTCCCAACATGCCACCAGGTCGGGAAGGAAGGGAGACGTCCTCCTCAGGCCTACCACAACATCCTGCTCTGGGGAGAACAACCGTACCACATTCCCGAGCCTAGGGTCCAAGGCATGGAGATTCCCCCTCCCTTAGGTCTCTACCCCGGAGAACTGGTCGGCCAGGCCGCCCCTTCATTATTGAATTTCTTACGACTCAGAGGGGAAATAAGTCATGCCCCCGCGAGTCCCAGCAGACCAAAGAGACGGGTAGCCCCTCGGCCCAGTTAATACTAACTCCTCCTCGTCCAAGGGAAGAACCTGACAACACCCCGAACCTGGCCGTGTTCATGAATGAAAAGGAAGTGACCCAGCAGGCTCCGCAAGCTCAAGCGGCACCCGACCCAGCGGAAGAGGCACCCACCGAGCCAGTTCCCCAGGTTCAAGGCGGAGGCAGGCGCAGTAGAGCCGAAGAGATGAAGCTACTCGAGGTCTGAGCTGGCAACAGGATAGTCAAACACCTGAAGAAGATCCCAGCCAGGATCACCATCTGGGAGATTTTATCCCTAGATGATGAAACACGGCAAGCCGTCATCGCTGCGCTCCAGACGCCAGCATATGTTGAAGCCTGCCTTACAGAGATATCACCTGAAGTAGCTGTGGCCTTCACGGAAGAGGATATGCTTCTACCCACCTGCAGTCACAATAGGCCGCTCTACATGAAGGGGCAACTGAATGGGCACCCCATCAACAGAGTCGTGGTCGACACGGGAGCAGCAGTGAACATACTCCCCTATCGGGTGTATCAGAAACATTACTTTGATGTACACCTGGTCGAGGTCAGGAACGTCAAGATTGCCGGCTTCAACCAGAAGTGCGAGATCCCTATGGGGGTCGCAGAGTTCAACCTCTCCCTCGGCGACTTCACCACCAAGGTCCAGTTCCATGTGATCAACTCCAGCACCTCTTACAAGGCATTGCTCGGTAGACCTTGGCTGCACTAAAACCACGTGGTACCATCCACTCTGCACCAATGCATCAAGTACCCCGGTAATGGGAAAGAGGAGAGAATCTTCGTCGACCTCCATCCTTTCGAAGTGTTCGAATGTCACTTGTCGGACGCTAATCTTATTTGGACAAGCCGAAGCAAGCTCCCAAGCCACTCTGGATAAAGGAAAGAATAAGGCAGACCCTGACAGCTGGTTCCCTCCACCACCGCCTGGCTATGTGGCCCCCCCTCAGGTGTCATTCATTTCTGAAGCAGAAGGGGTATTCCGGGCCACCTCTCTTCCCATCTACCTTACACCGGGAACACCATACCTTGAAGACTTGCTGGAAGATGTCAGGGTCCCGCCAGGGATTATCAAGCCTCTCGTAGAAGCTGACTGCCAGGTGATTGAACCATTAAGGACCTTCGAGGTACCCAACCCCGGGGGTCTGCCTACCATCTTTTATGTGGCCAAGGAGCACCCGGTCAAGGGGGATGACGATTGTAGGCTCCCCGATGAGCTGCACGACCTACTCGTCCCGATCATGGGCTACCTAACATAGCCGGTCGTGTAATCAAGATGACCAGGAAGCAAGGGATCCCCTTCACCAGCTCTCCAGTCGGAAAGAAATGTTCAAGAAAATGTGGAACCCACCAAACCTGGACCGGAGGTTGTTGTAAATCACCCGGCATCCAGGATTGGGCTTTTCACTAGAAGATTCCTATGAAGCCGATGTGATATCAGTCTCGGCTCTAGGCGGCAATAGCCACGCAGGCACTGCAGGCCCATGGCAGGTTGAAGGCCGCCAGCACCTTATGCCTTTGGCCAACGAAGAACAAGATGAAGAAATATTCCTATGGAATCCACCTCCCTATAGGAGCAATGGGACGGTCCCGTCCTCCTCTGAGGGACCAACCTCGAATAACTGCAGCAGCGGGGTACCATTGCCCTTGTCTGATATTGATGCAAAGGATGGGGAAGCAAGTCAGACTCCGAGCTCCCCTCGATGCGACTCTGCCCTTTTTACCTTGTGTAATCAACAACAACGGGAAATTGAAATGTTGAAGGCTTGATTGGCCGAAGCGACTGCACTCGTGTCTGACTTAATCAGGAGAATCTTCTGTCAACAGAACATCGACACGCGTCAATCCCCGAACAGCGTCCCGAATACCCCCACGCACCGGAGAAAGGAGGCAAGGGATGTAGCTGTCCCCTCAGTCAGACAATCAGTCGAGCAAAATCCTACACTCCAGGAGAGGATGGAAAGGCCTTACTCTTTCCCGAGGAATAAGACCCGAGGAATCTTTGATTGGGCCTGCTACTACGGCAAGGTCTCCCTCCCGAGGTCTAAGAGGCCGCAAGATGCTCGCAGAAGTGGCAACCCCCTATTTTGCCCTTATCACCAACTACTGGGCCACTCTATCGAAGACTGTTACGTCTTCAAGGACATCGCTCAAGACCTGATTGAGAGAGATGAGCTCAGAATGGGAGATTATGTGGTCGCTCCGCCACGCCCCCATGTGACGGGCGGTCATGAAAGAAGCATCTACATGGTGTCAGTTCAGCACCAGATTTTTGAAGATGCAGCTGAGAATGGGCAACCCCAGCCACCAGCAGAGCAACAGCCCCCAGTATGGCAATCAATCACCTCAGCCCCTACAAGAGCCGTCTATGACAATTACAAAGAAGATCCCGAAGAAGTCCTTTACTTCTCCACACAAGAGAGCCCCCCAGAGCCGCACATAGCAAGCCTAATAGAGGGGGAAACAAGCAAAGTCTCGTTACCCAATGAGGCAGAGCAAGAAGACGCCTATGGTGTCCTTGAAGCATAAGATGGTGAAGATAAGGATTTCATCGACCTGCTACCAGCGCCTCCAGAAATTGAAGATGGCGGCCAGGCCATAGTGGATGAGCTCGTTGAAATTAACCTAGGCACAGAAAGTGACCCTAGGCCGACCTTTCTGAGTGCCCTTCTTCCGCCACAGGAGAGGGGACAATATGTCAAGTTGCTGCGAGAATTCCGGGACTGTTTCGCCTGGAACTACAAAGAGATGCCCGGTCTGAGCCCCGGCGTGACTCAACATATTCTGGCTATTGATCCCAAGGTGGAGCCGGTGAAGTAGCCCCCCAGGCGTATGAGGTCGGAGCTGATAAAACAGATTTGCAAAGAAGTCGACAAGCTCATAGATGTCAATTTTGTAGCTGAAAACCAATACACTACTTGGTTGGCCAACATTGTGCCGGTGAAGAAGAAGAATGGACAGATCAGGATCTGCGTGGACTTCCGCGACCTGAATAAAGCTTGCCCAAAAGATGACTTCCCAGTGCCCATCACCGAAGTGATGATTGATGCAACTACCGGCCATGAGGCCTTGTCCTTCATGGATGGATCATCCGGCTATAATCAAATATGGATAGCTGAACATGACCGAATTCATACGGCCTTCCGGTCACCTAAAGGGATATTCCACTACAAAAGGATGCCCTTCGGCCTCAAGAACGCTGGCGCCACTTACCAGCGGGCGATGACCAAGATATTCGACGAACTGCTATATAGCAAAGTCGAATGCTACATCGATGATCTGGTCATCAAGACAAAGAAAAGGGGGGATCACCTGAATGACCTTAGAGTCATCTTCGAGAGACTCCGACAGTACGAGCTGAAAATGAACCCAATGAAGTGTGCCTTCGGCATCTCCAGTGGAAAGTTTCTCAGCTTCATTATCCGATATAGGGGGATCGAGATCGACCCCTTTAAAATAAAAGCCATTCAGGAGCTACCCCCTCCGAGAATTTGGGAGAGTTAAGGTCCCTGCAAGGCCGTCTAGCCTACATCCGAAGATTTATCTCCAATTTGTCGGGGCGCTGTCAACCATTCCACAAATTAATGATGAAGAATGCACCTTTCAACTGGAACCAGGAATGTCAGAAGGCCTTCGATCGGCTGAAGGATTACTTAAAGACCCCGCCTGTGCTGGGGGCACCTGTCAAGGGGAGGCCACTTATTCTATATATAGCTGCCACCGAATGTTCGCTGGGGGCAATGCTCGCCCAGAACAATGATGAGGGGAAGGAGCAAGCTCTCTATTACCTCAGCTGAAGACTAGTGGGGGCAGAACCAAAATACACCCCGATTGAGAAGGTTTGTCTCGCCTTGGTCTTCGCAGTCAAGAAGTTGAGGCATTACATGCTCTCGCATGAAGTGAGCCTGATCTCTAAGGCTGACCTAGTCAAGCATATTCTCTCCCAGCCAGTTCTGAAGGGATGTCTCGGCAAGTGGGCAGTACTATTAATGGAATTCGACATCACCTATGTGCCGCAGAAGGCCGTTAAAGGTCAAGCCATGGCCGATTTCTTTGCAGCACACCCTGTGCCTGAAGATTCCCCACTGGCCACAGAGTTGCCTGAAGATGAAACACTGGAAGTGGACCAAGTCCGACAGACCGCCTGGCAGCTGCACTTTGACGGCGCTTCGAGAACAGAAACAACCCCATCAGGTCGCATAAAAGTACGGGCCGGGGCCGGCATCGTCCTTAAATCCCCTGAGGGAGGAGTATTGCATACATCCTGCTCCATTAACAAGTCCTGCACAAATAATGAGGAAGAGTATGAAGCTCTGATCATCGGTCTCCAAGTCGCTTTGCAAGTGGAGATTAAAATGCTGTAGGTGTTTGGCGATTCATTACTGGTCGTCAAGCAAGTCCAAGGACAGTTTGACGTACGAAAACCCGAACTACTCCCTTACCACGCTAAGGCGAAACGGCTCATGCAGCAGTTCTACCTCATTGAGATAGGCCACGTCGCCAGGGGGGAAAATGCACAAGCCGATGGACTGGTGAAATTGGCAAGTTCATTAGCAGTCTCGCCAGATGGATCCCTCAGCATCCGGGTGGTGAATCAGCGCCTAGTGCCTAGCATGATAGAAGGGCCAGAAGAAGAAGAACTTGAGGTCATCACAGCGGAAACCATCAGCCTCCCCGACTGGAGAGCCCCCCTTTTACAGTGGTTTAAATACCAGCAACTGCCCAGGCAGAGAGAAGAGAAGATTAAGCTGATCAGAACAAAAGATTCTTACGAGGTACGAAATGATATCCTATTCCGAATTATGGTAGATTCCAAGCAAAAGGTGCTCCTACGATGCATGTCCACAGAAGAAGCTTGGAAGGTCATGGAAGAGGTTCACGCCGGAACAGCTGGTGCACATCAGGCAGGACCGCAAATGAAAATTGAATACTATTGGCCGACAATGTTCGACGACTGCTGCAAGTATGCCAAGTCTTGTCAAAAATGCCAGGAGCACGCGACGGTGCCCAGGAGACTGCCTGTGCCGCTGCATCCAACACTGCCCAGCTGGCCCTTTGCCCAATGGGGAACAGATGTCGTGGGTCCACTACCCGCATCATCAACTGGGTGCAAGTACATCTTGGCCGCAACTGATTACTTCTCCCGCTGGACGGAGGCTGTTGCTTTGAAAGAAGTGACTGGGGAGATCGTTACCAGATTTGTCCGTCGCAACATCATATTCCGGTTTGGCACTCCGAACCGAATTATCTCAGACAATGGAAGTCACTGCCGTAACCAGAAGGTCTACCGGCTGGTAGAAAAGTACAAGATCGACTGGAGGATGTCGACCCCCCACAACCTACAGGCCAATGGCTTGGCTGAAGCTTTCAATAAGACTCTTTGCACTCTCCTGTCCAAAATTGTTAGTTCTAACAAGAGAGACTGGGAAGAGAAAATGTACGAGGCCCTGTGGGCGTATCGAATTGTGTACAAAACTCCAACGGGTTGTTCACCCTTTTCCCTGGTATATGGCTCAGAGGCAATTGTCCGTATCGAGCTGGAAATACCCTCCCTCCGGGTCGCAATCCAACACGGGTTGGTCCGGGAAGGGTAGACAAATGTCGAGCGAAGGCTCGAAGAGCTCTCCAACTTGGAGGGAAAATGGCTCCAAGCCCAGCAGAACATCCAGGTCTATCATGCCCGGATAGCTCACGCCTTCGAAAAGCTCGTCAAGGAACGCGAATTCAAGAAGGGTGACCTCGTTATGGTGAAGAGAAGAGAAGTCATGGCTTCTAACCCCAAGGGCAAGCTGAATGAGAATTGGCTTGGACCCTATGTGATCCAGAAAGTCTACGAGGGCGGAGCATATGTAATCGTCGACCATCGGGGAAAGGTTCAGTTTCCGCCCCTCATTGGTAGGCATCTAAGGTTGTACCATGCTCCGATCCCCCCATTCGAGGAATAATACTTTTCTTCGCCCTGCCCCAGGCGAATTTGCATTACTATTGTCCAGATGGATTGGGCACTATTTATCTTGCGTGTCAAAAAAAAAGGGAAAAAAAGAAGAAAAAAATAAGAAGAAAAATAAGAAGAAAAAAAGGGAAAAGAAAAAGAAGAAGAAAAGAAGGAAAAAAAGAAAAAAAGAGGAAAAGGGGGGGGGGGGGGGGGAGGAATCAGTCTCCCTTTATTAACACTCACTCTTATCTTTAAGAATATTTCAATAAACGAATCAACCATGTCAGCCTCTGACATCCTGTCGGCACTCACAAAGAACACCCCACCCGAACCTTTCATCCGGGATTGGGGAATCAACCTTTTCCCCTTGCGTTGGCACCAGCCCGTACCAACGAATATTTCAATAGACGAATCAACCATGTCAGCTGTAGACACGCCAAAATTGACATTATTTTGAGTATATTTCATATTGCCTTGTAATGCCCCATTTGACCCTCAAATTAGCTTATTTGAGTGTTTTTTTCCATTTTTCATGGATTTTCTCCCCTTTCCCTCTTTTTTAAAATTAACACCCCGGAGAGGGGCGTGTTTTTAAAACGCGGCCTGATCCAGGGCGTGTCTCCCCATTTTATCTATTTCTCCCCATTTTACCTATTTTATAAATTCGTGACCTGGTGAAGGGCGTTTTTTAAAACATGACTTGACCTAGGGCGTTTCTTGATGAAAAGACGCCCTGAGATGAGGGCGTCAATTCCTGGAATTATCTAATTTTCAAAAAAAGAATAAATGTTGAATCACGCCATACCATGGGGCGTTTTTCAATTCACGCCTCTCTCTGAGTCGTCTTTCACAATTTCCAAATAAAAGAAATGTTTATTTCTAAAATTAATCCAGGAAGAAACGCCCTGACCCAGGGCGTGTTTTGAATTAACGCCCTATGACAGGTCGTCAATTCTTGAATTGACGCCCTGACCAAAGGCGTGTTTCATCTTCTATCTTCGTAGCCCTTTCCCCAGAGAGTCCTTGCTTCGTTAGACACCTTCTTTGATTGGGGACTGGAGTCTTACCTCCGTAGGGCTCTTGCCATTCTTATCTTCTCTTATATTTAATCTGTTCTATTTAATAGAGCCGGCGACTCTGTTAATTGGGTTGGATTTCCTCTTTTTCCTCCCCCCGCTGATTCTTCTTTTTTTCTTTTTTCTTCTTCTGTCTCCTTCTTCTTCTTCTTCTTCTTCTTCTTCTTCTTCTTCTTCTGTCTCCTTCTTCTTTTTCTCCTTCTGTCCTTTCTTCTTCTGTCTTTCTTCTTCTTCTTTTCTTTTTACAGGAACCGAAGGTAGAAGGGGCTTTGACTAAGGAGGATTTCCAACGTTCAACATCTTCATCCCTTGGGAGGCTTCCTCCCATCGAGCATTCAAGCCAAAGGAGCCACCAAACAAGATTTTTCTATCTTATCTCCCCTTATTTGTATTTTTCATTAGTTCATGATACATGCATCATGTTTCATTGTTATATTGATTTTTCTCAACCATCATATTGAGATCTCCCCATAGTGCAACTCATGCACTCTTTCCCCTTAATTTTTATTCATATTTTCATGCATCATTCATCTCCCATACCCTCTTTGCATAGGGGTTTAAGGGCCAACACCCACAAGGTGTGTTCTTGCACAATTTTCATGCTCATCTTTACATATAGAATTTGATGCTACACACCATATTCTAATCCATATTTTTTATTGGTATTTGTCTTTTTTTTGCAAGGGTAATAAAAGCAAGAACTCTCTTCATCGGCCGGCCGATTTGAAGAGAAAGGAAGCACTTACATCCCCGCATCTTTTGAGGTACTTTTCGCGATCATTCCTCCTATTCATTATTTGTTATATTTTTGAGGCCTAGCGTCTCTGACGATCACACACTCCCCTTGTGCACCTCGTGCATATATTTTCCTCCATATTGATGATTATTGCATGTCTTTTCTTTGATATTTTTCTTATGTGGATTAGTCTAAATTAGAGATCTACAAATTGGCGATCACGGTGGGACCCTTTGCGTTCTCTTTATTACCCCTTTTCCCCTAAGGCACCCGCGTGTGCCGTCTCCCCTATTGCACCCTCGGTGTGTCTCCTTTTGTGCCCCTCGGGCACCCTCCATTGGCTTTGCTTTCTTCCCTAAAGTGATTTGCCATTTTGTTGTCTTTTCCTTAGAATCTCCACTTATTTAAAATTCTTGATGAGCATGTTATTGTTTATATTGATTGCCTTGGGGTTGTGAGTGTTCCTGTTAATATTGCTGGCCGTGGGGTCTTTCTGGGAATTAACGCCTCTGTCAGAGGCGCTTTTTAATTTCACGCCCTCACCCAGGGCGTTTTATGCATGTCTAACGCCTTCTGACAGGACATCTTCTATCATACCCTGCTTATTTGTGAATTCACGCCCTTCTCCAGGGTGCCTTTTTATATTCTAACGCCTCACACTAAGGCGTTTTATTGATTCGGCCGTGCGTACCCCTGAGAGTTGACGCCCTCTAGCAGAGGCGTCCATTTGATTTGTAGCGCCCCATACCAGGGCGTGTTTTTACCTTGCCTGTGTGGGCTCTCACAGTGATTCACGACAGTGACCCTGTCGTTTATTTTCTAGATAGCGCCCCTCTCCAGGGCGTCTTGTTATTTGATAACGCCTCACATCAAGGCGTTTCTTTCTCTCGGCCGTGCGCACCTCTGAGAGTTAACGCCCTGCCCCAGGGCGTGTTTTAGATTTGACGCCCTCTCTGTGAGGCGTCCTTTCCTCAGGTAGCGCCTCAGACCAGGGCGCGTTTTTATTAGTAACGACCTTCCCCAGGTCGTCTCTTTCCTGTGATTTCACAGAGCCTCCACTTCTTCGTGCTTCTTTGATTTATATTGATTATCTGGCTCTATTGGTGATTTGCATATTCCCTTGCACATATTGCATTTCTTTCTTCATTTGCATTGGTTTGGGAGACCTCCTCTTCATTAGGATCCACACACCCTCTTGGAATCGGGACGACCCTCCATTGAGCATTCCGTCTCTTTGGACTGAAAATCCCTTTTCCAAGCCTCCGTAAGTCCCCGCACCCGTGGATTCCCTCATGGACGCCGGGCAGGTTGTACCCTTTTGAAGTCCCGAATTAGTTGGCCTAAACATGGTGAGAGAGTGTTCCTAGTTGGCATTGGAGTTAAATCATATTTGAAACTAGGTTCCTCCCCTTGTGTGAATCATATCAATTTGCATAAAATCATTAATTCACCAAGATTCAAACATAAGAAATCTAGGTAACCATTTCAACTTGGGTGTGTTTCTTTGCCAATTGTTTGCACATTAAATTGCTTGCATGGCTTACTTTGATAGACAAAACAACATGTTCAATTCAATTAATGTTCATGAGGATGCACAACCTAGCACTTCTTATAATCCTCACTTTCAACATGTTCAAAATTCTCACCATACTTTCAAAGGACCACATCCTCACTCTTATGGTGTTGCCCGACCCTTGGGCAATGTCCAATCCAATGGTCCTTCAACTCAATTTTGAGCCACTATTCCCATTAAGCCCTCTCGTCCCAATGATGAGAAGGTCTCCCAGATTTTGCATGCATTAGATCATTGAAGAGGCGGAATCTCGCGCTGTGTCCTGAGCGGGCTGTAGATCACCAGAAGATGTTTCTGCAAGAGAAGGGAAACGTATCAGAGGGCCCAGGGGATCTCCCTGGGGGAAAACCCTCCGATGGCTAAGTCAGTAGAGCGATGGTGGAAGCGATAATGGGGGGAGGAGAGAGCTGATGCGCGAGAATCCTCTCCACCAAGGGTGAAGCGAATCGTGCTCAGGAGCTTAGGGTATGTGAATGGCTAGTTCATCTTACCATCTTCCGGAGGGTATCCCTGGCTTAAATAGTGCGTCTCCTTTTAAGAGTCCGGTGAGCTGAGGGCTTCCCGGCGGGAGTTACATCTTCAGCGGGGGCTTTTATGGCCGGATCGTGGGGGCGTTATCCCCTTGGAGTTCGGCAGCTCCCATGACTCTCCCGCTGGCGGAGGACTCTGAACGGCCGCACCTGCAGATAATCAAGCGGTCTCACCGAACTACGGGGATGCTGGCTCGTGTCTGAGCGATAGGCATGGCCCGGCGAAGGTGGGGTCGGATAGGTCGGCTGGAGCCTCTTTCTCTCGGTCGGAGAGTGAGCTTTAGACCGGACCTTCCATGCGACCTGACCGTTGTCTCGGGCCCTCCGAGCCTAGAAGGCCGCCGGGGAGAGTTGGTTCCTCGAGTCTTTGTTTATTGGGCTTTTCTCCAGAAGTGGGCCCTGTGGGCTATCAGTTGGGTGGGCTCGCCCGGTTGGACCTTGTAGGTCTTGTTGGGCTGCCTTTGTGGTGGGCTGCGGAAATCCCCCTCTCCACTTGTCCCCCTCCTACTCCCGAGCCAAGGAGGCTCGGATGAGTAGTTTTTCGAGGCTTTGGACCGGCGTGGCTCAGGTGGGTGGAATTCCGTTGGCATTATGTAGCCGCTTATAGCGGTCGCCGAGGCCCGTAATGATGATCCTGACGGATTTGAAACAAAGGGGCCCCCCTTTTTCTTGGAGCACGGAATGGCGCGCCGCCACCCTCAGGGGTTTATAGGGGGCGCTGTTCATCGTTCTAGGCTTCCAGGGTTTTAGGCTTTCCTTGCTTCTTGATGCGCCGTGAGAGCACAGCGGAGACGCGGAGCCTTGTGGCGGCGTTTGAAGAGTTGGCGAGGATAACCGCGGAGGCGGTCCGATAGCTTCCTTCTCCCCCGGAGTCTTCAAACTCGTATGAGGGATCTTCTCCCGATCCGATGGCGGATCAGAGTCCGGAGCTTGTGCCCGTGAGGCGCGATCCCGTCCCCAACTGTAGCGAGTTGGGAGAAGCGGAGGTGCGGAGGCTGGAGCACCGTTTCCGTCTGCCTTTCCGCTATAGCTTTGCTGTTGCCACTCCATATGAGACGAGTCTGGACGACCGTGATGGGCACATTTGCACCTTTCTTTTGGCCTAGAAGAGTGGATTCCGGCTTCCTTTCGATCCTTACGTACTGCAGCTTCTCACGTTTTTCCGGTTGGCGCCTATCCAGTTGGTGGCCAACTCCTATCTTCTTCTTTCTGCCTTTGGGATCTTGTGCCATCAACGCGGCATCTTCCCGTCTCTGGACCTTTTCCACTTCTTCTTCGAGCTGAAGGCGCATCCATCGGCTGGGAAAGGTTTTTACTTCATCCAGGCGCGAAGGAACAGGAGCTGCATCTCGCTCGCGGCGAAGGATTCTTCGCACAAGGGGTGGAAGACTCAATTCTTCTGGGTGAAGGCGGTGGCGAAGGACGAGATCTGGAGATGCCGGACCTCGCCCAATTTTCACCCGAATCTGCCCCCTCGCCAGGAGGAGTTCCCTCCCCACGTGGAGCAGCAGGCTGCCCGTCTACTTGAGAATCGCCAATCGACCGAGGAGCTGGTGACGCCGGAGAACATCGAACGGTGTCTTCTCTCGTGGTTGACGTCGTCAGGTATGGCTCTTGAGGCTCTTCTTCTGGGGTGGTAACTCTTTTTCCTCCTCCTGACCGGGGCTTCTTCTTGTTGCAGATGTGAGGCGGGAGCCTCTGGAGGAGGCAGCCGAGGTTATCGATCTGGGAGAAGACTCGGCAGTCGACGAACCTGATGTCTCGGCGGGTCGCGCTCATGCCCGAGATAAGGGCAAGGGGGCGGCCCCCGAGGGGACTTCTCGATCGACCGGCCTGAAGCGCAAGGATCCCCTGGTGGGGAAATTGCGGGAGGCCGCGAAGGCCAGGAAGAGGGCCAGGAAAGCCGGTCTTCCTACCGCCGTCGGGGGCGACTCTGGCTCGACGGCGCTCCCCTCTCGGGGGCAGGATGGGGCCGACCCTTCTGGGCTGGCTCTCCCATCTGCCGAGCGAGAGGGGGCCGAGGAGACCAGGGGCCCCGCAGAGGGAGGTGATGGGTCGGCTCTCCCCTCTGTAGGGACAGAAGGGGCCGATGCCGGCGTGGCCGGCGCTGGGACCGAGAGTTCGTTCGGAGCAGATGGGGGTGTGCCCGCGGGGGCGCCGCAACCCCAAGTGACGGCAGTTTCTGGTGCCGTTGATCCCGCGGCGCCGGTCGAGGGAGGGGGTTCGCCTGGGGAGGCGTTGCAACCCCAACCGACCGTGGTGCGCGGGGCGGTTAGTTTCGCCGCTACAACAGGGCCTTCTGGCGGGGTGCCCAGGGTGGAGCGGTCCCCTTTGCCGGAAGCTCTGGTCAGGCTTGGTGTCTCGGGTGATCTGTACCGGATCTGCCGGTCGATCGCCGATAGGACGAGGGGAGGAGAAAAGTGCAGCACTCCTGCCGGGGTCCTTGACATCCTGATGGAGGGCGGCCTGGTTATAGCTCGGACAGCGGCCGTGATGGCAGAGGCGCACGCCCGGACGGAGGTAGAGCGGTCGAAGCTCGCCTGGACCCTTGGTGGATGCGAGGGGAAACTAGCTCGGCTCGAGGGGGAGCACGAGGGGCTTCGGCGGGAGTTCCTCACATTCAGGGAGTTGGCGCGGTCGAGCCGACAGGAAGCCGAGGTGCTGGCCGAGCAGCTGACAAGGGCCCAAGAATCGCTCGAGAGGAAGAGCAAACGTCTAGAAGATGAGCGTCAACGTCACATCGAGCTGGATAGCCTCTGGGAACTTGAGCGCAGCGAGCTGCAGGATCGGGCGGAGGACGCGGAGCGCCTTCGCGCCGAGGCCGAGGCGGACCGGGCCCGGGCGGAGGGTCGGATGACCGAGGCCGAGCGGAGGATGACCGAGCTGGAGGAGCGTCTGGCGAGGGCGGAAGAGCGTGCTGCCGAGGCGGAGCGGGCTCGGGGCGGGCAGGTCGAGGCGGTGGCGATCGAGCGCTATAAAGGCTCGGAAGCTTACTCGGCCGACCTGATCGCAGCCGCCCTACCCTACTACGAGGTAGTGCTCCGCCGGGGTGCTCGAAAGGGGTTCAGGCAGGGCTATCGTCGGGCGATGAACTATGCTAACGAGCACCTGGCCGGAGGTGATTTTCCTTATGGCCAGCGTTATGACTCGGACGAGTCAGATTCCAGCTCCTCATCTTCGGCCGGGGAAGCACCGGAGGAGTCGCCCCCTGCGGGGTCACCAGCTCCGGAGGCCTCGGGAGGGCTTGCGACCGGGATAGTTCTCACACAGGCGAGGTCAGTGTCCGGCCCGGCCGTCGCCGAGGGTACCAGGGGTGACGCGTCCCCTACTGCGGTTCCCGAGCTTCAAAGTGGGCCCGAGGCCTGATGTATTTTGTTTTATTTTGCCCCTTCCTCTTTTTCTTCGTCTTCCTGGTTGTAAGAGGCTTTTATGGGAGGCAATAAATAACTTACTTTTTTTTATCGCTATCTTTGCTGTGATTTGGTTGGCGTATCGGGGCAGTTGGAAAGTACCGATATTTTTTGCGCCGTTTTCGCACGTCGATTCGGGAGACTTCTGGTGGGCGTCCTTCCGTATTACCATGCTTTGAAAGTCGAGGTGCTTCGCGAATCCCGCTAGGGTGGGGGGCAAGGATTTTGAGGTGACCTTCCCAGGGAGGTCCTGTAGCGTGTTTTCGAGGGGGGAGTCATTTAAGGCGCGTGGCCTCCCTTGGCCTATAAAAAGGACCGAAGGGTGCTCTTCCTCTCTTAACACTTAGGACTTCCGCCGGCGGTCTGCTCTTATTCCCTCGTCTTCGCTTTGCGTTGCACCGCCGCGATCAGAGCATGGAGGACCCTTCAGAAGGTGATGTTGCAGATGACGGGGAGCGGCCGGTTCCAGCTGTCCTGGAATATTGGTCGGGTCCCACGGTCGCCGCACGTGCATGAGACGGGTCCGACGGTCGCCGCGCGGATCGGGAGAGGGCTTCGACGTGCGGGGGCACGCCGTTTGCCTCCTCTTGGCTCCGGCGAGGCTTCCGGGTGGACGCCGAGATGGAGGGTGGATGGGGGAGTTAGGATGCCGGCCGCCATTCCCCTCCGTGGGAGGGGAGGAGGCGGCTCCAGTCCCTTCCTCACCCCCGTCCGCCGCCTCTTTCTCTCTCTTTTGTTCTTCATTTCTTTCACTCTTCGGGGGCTTCTTGCTTTCTGTTCGCCTCCAAAGAGTTGGCAGTTTGGAAGAAAGGGGACCTTCGCGGCGTGCCCTTTTTCCAGGTTGTTGCCAACTTGGAAGGTATCCTTCTTTGCGTGAAAGGTGGCCTTCTCCTCGCCGTCCCTCTGTCACCTTTGTCACGGACCACCCGAGCCAACTGGGTCGACCATCTCTTGTCCGAGCCAATTTCTACGCGAGGCAGAGTCAGTGGCTGGATGCGAGAAGGTCAAGACCGGGTCGACCGGGCGATGGCCGTTTGCTGCGGTGCCAGATGGATTTTCGCTTTTTGTTATGTAATGTATTGGCAGTTGCCTTTCTGATGTACCAACAGTTATCTTGAATGAATGCGAAAGATAGGGGGGTTTATTTTACCCAATTTGTTGATACAGTATTCAGAAATAAAATCTGTGTAGTGTGGTTACGTTCCATGTCCGGGGAATGGGTTCCCCTTCCATTGTGGCTAACCTGTACGCACCTTTCCCGAGCGTCTCGATCACTCGGTAGGGGCCTTCCCAATTAGGGGATAGCTTGCCCGCCGCCTCTAGTGGTCGAGAGGCTTCTGCCTTCCTGAGGACGAAGTCCCCTGGTCAGAATTGTCTGCCTCGGACCCTGGCGTTGTAGTACCGAGTGAGGCGGCGCTGGTACTCCGTAGCTCGGACGTTCGCGATCTCTCGGAGTTCGTCTGCCAGGTCGAGGTTCTCGAGCAGCTTCTGCTCGTTTGCCTCGGGCAAAAAGCTGATCACTCGGAGAGACGGATTGGTGATTTCCAATGGAACGACGGCTTCGGTGCCATATACCAGTTGAAAAGGGGTCTCACCGGTTGCCGTTCTGGGGGTCGTTCGGTGCGACCATAGTACGCTAGGCAGTTCCTCGAGCCAGCTACCCTTAGCCTTGATGAGTCTGGTTTTTATGCCCTTCAAGATGGTCTTGTTGGCATTTTCAACCAGCCCGTTGGCCTGAGGGTGGGCGACCGAAGTGAAGTGGTTGCAGATATTTTGGTCGGCACAGCTATCTCGGAAGTATCGAGAGTCGAATTGCCGCCCGTTATCGCTCACTATCACTCAGGGGATGCCGAAGCGACAAATGATCGATTTCCATACGAAACCCCAGACGACTGTCTCGGTGATCCTCGCTGTTGCTTCAGCCTCGATCCATTTGGTGAAGTAGTCGATGGCGACGATGATGAACTTCTTCTGGGATTGAGACGTTGGGAATGGCCCAAGGATGTCGATCCCCCACCGAGCGAAAGGGTAGGGCTCGGTAAGGGTGACAAGTTCCGTGGCCGGCTGGTGGACCAAATGGTCGAACCGCTGGTAACGGTCGCAATGTTGTACGTAAGCCGTGCAGTCGCGCTGGAGGGTCGGCCACCAGTATCCTTGCCTTAGCAGGATTCTGGCCAGCGACCGACCTCCTGAATGTGCTCCGCACAGGCCTCGATGAATCTCCTCAATAGCTTGGCTCGCTTCGTCGGGGCCGAGGCACTTCAGAAGGGGCCCGGAGAACGATCTTCGGTAGAGGGCGTTGTCGAGGATGACAAAGCGCCGAGCTTGGTACTTCATCCGGCGGGCTTCTCGAGAGTCGGAGGGTTCCTGGGAGTCTCGTAGCCAGGATAGGTAGGGGGAGCGCCAGTCATCGGGAGTGGCCGAGTCAATGGCGAGGAGCTCCGAGTCTATGCTCGGGCGCTCTAGCTCTTCTAGGAGGACCGATCGTGTACCTTCCGGGTCTAGGGAGGAGGCCAGTCGGGAGAGGGCGTCCACCCGAGAGTTTTGCTCCCGAGCTATTCGGACTACCTCGAACTCCTCGAACTGCTGGGCCAGGCTTCGGACCAACTGGAGGTATTTGATCATAGGTGCCTCCCGAGCTTCATACTCGCCACTGACCTGGCTTGCGACCAGCTGGGAGTCGGTGTGGATCCTGACTCGCTCAGCCCCCAACCGTCGGGCCATGCGGGCTCCTGAGATAAGGGCCTCGTACTCGGAAGCATTGTTGGACGCCGGAAAGTTGAACTTTAGGGCGTACTGCAACTCTATTCCTTCGGGGGACCTTAGGAGGATCCCTGCGCCGCTACCGACCGAGTTGGACGATCCATCAACGAATAGTTCCCAGGTTGGCCCGGTTGATGTCGGAGGCCTGTCCTCGACCGGAACGGTGCTCTCGGCGATGAAGTCGGCGAGCGCTTGCCCCTTGATAGCTGATCATGGCCGATACGAGATGTCGTATGCCCCGAGCATGATGGCCCATTTGACAAGTCCCCCCGAGGCCTCGGGGTGGGCCAGAATCTTCTTCAGTGGCTCGCCGATTAGCACAGTGATGGGATGCCCCTGGAAGTAGGGTCGGAGGCGCTTTGCGGAGGTAACCAATGCTACCACGAGTTTCTCGGTTGCGGGGTACCTCCCTTCGGGCTCGCCAAGCACCTTGCTGGTGTAGTAGACCGGCCTCTCGACTCCCGAGTCATTTCTGACTAGGACCGAGCTGACCGTTGATGGCGTCGCCGAGAGATAGAGCAGCAAAACCTCGCCCGCAACGGGCTTGGAAAGCACCGGGGGTGAAGCTAGGAGCTCTTTGAGCTCGGCGAACGCTGTCTGGCATTCCCCGTCCCATGCGAACGTAGCAGACGCTATTTTAGGCCCCCTCATTAGCTTGAAGAAGGGCAAGCATCGTTCGGCCGCACGGGACAGGAAACGACTGAGAGCGGCGACACGCCCCGTCAGACGCTGGACGTCTTTAATGCACATGGGCGGGCGCATGTCCAGGATGGCCTGGACCTTGTCAGGGTTTGCTTCGATCCCCCGCTGAGTGACCAGGAAACCCAGGAACTTCCCGGATCTTACTCCAAAGGCACACTTGGCAGGGTTGAGCTTCATGCTGTACTTCATGAGGGTGCCAAAGTCTCGGTCAGGTCGGTGAGGTGATCATGAGCCCTCGGGGTCTTGACGAGCATGTCGTCGATGTAGGCTTCGACGTTCCGACCTAACTGTCCCTCGAACATATGGTTGACCAGTCGCTGGTATGTGGCTCCAGCATTCTTCAATCCGAAAGGCATCCGGGTGTAGCAGTACACGCCGTAGTCGGTGATGAAGGCGGTCTTCTCGACATCTTCAGGGTTCATTCGGATCTGATGATAACCCGAATAGGCATCCAGGAAACTGAGTATCTCGTTGCCCGAGGTTGAGTCAACCAGTTGGTCGATGCTCGGTAGCGGATAGCAGTCCTTGGGGGTGGCCTTGTTCAGATCGGTGAAGTCTACGCACATTCGCCACTTGCCGGTGGTCTTCGGCACCAGGACGACGTTGGGTAGCCACGTTGGGTACAGGACCGGTCTGAAGAGACCAGTCTCTTGTCCCTTGGTGACCTGCGCCTTGATGATCGCCTGTTTCTCGGGCGCATGCTTCCTCCTCCACTGCTGTACGGGTCTCACGGTGGCGTCGAGGTTAAGCTTGTGCATCACGGTTTCCTCTGGTATACCAGGGAGTTGATCGTCGGACCAAGCGAAGACCCGGACGTACCCAGAAAGAAACTCCTTGTATTGCTGCTGTTCCTTCGGTGGTAGGTCGGAACCGATCCTCACTCCAAGGGCCGGGTCGTCGTTCAGGAATACCGTTAATAATTCGCCACCGGGCTCGGCGGTCACGATTTTTCCTTCGACTCCCCTGGGGCCCTTATCCTTCCCGTCCGGCCTTGAGGCTTCCACCGAGATATTGTAGCACCTTCTAGCCGTGGCCTGGTTACCTCGGACTTCCCCCAACCCGTTTTTGGTGGGAAACTTCATTTTTTGGTGATAGGTAGATGGTACGGCCTTTATTCGGCTGAGAATTTTTCGGCCGAAAATGGCGTTGTACGCTATCATACCTTTAATCACTATGAAGTCCACTATGACCGTAACGGTTTTGGGTGGGGTGCCGATAGTGACCGGCAGGCTTAGGGCTCCCTCGGGGTAGGTGGCCAGGCCATTAAACCCGCACAGGGGTGTTCGGATCGGGCGGAGCTTGGATGGGTCTTCCCCCATCTTGAGAAAACAGTCATAAGATAATACATCGGGGGCGCTCCCATTATCAACCAAAATCCTGTCTATATTGTAGTGATTTATCGTGGCCGAGATAACGAGGGCATCGTCATGCGGGGTGCTCAGCCCTTCCAGGTCTTGGTCGGAGAAGACTATGACCTGGGGCTTCATTGGCGGGCCTTTGGGGGGCTCTAAGGCTCGGCTGGCCCGCTCGGCATGACGTTTCCTTCCTCGGCTGGTGTCGCCTCCCGATGCCGCTCCTCCGGAGATGACGTTGATGTGGACCCCTCGGGGGGCGTTGTCGATCTCCTCTGCGGCGTCTCGGTCTTCTTTGTGCCCGGTTGTGAACCGGGCTAGATGCCCCAGACGGATGAGGCGCTCGATCTCATCTTGGAGCTGATGGCAATCTCCGGTGTGGTGCCCGTGGTCGCCGTGGAACAGGCAATGCCTGTCCCGCTTGCGGTTCTTCGACCTCATCAGGTCGGGCTGGCGGAGAAGTCTCGAGTCTTTGATGTCTTCGTAGATCTCATAGACTGGTGCGGTCAAGGGGGTATACCGCTCATACTTTCTCTTGCGCTCTCCTTCTCGATCGCGCTTCTTACTCGAGCCAGGATTTGGCTCGGAGGTCCGCTTTTTGTCCCCCTCCCGACCCGAGCCGGTTGTGTCTCGGCAGGCGCTGAGTACTTCTTCGCACTCGGCGTGGCGCAGTGCCAGAGTCACTAGCTCGGCAAGGGTCGAGGGAGGGTGGAGGACAAGCTCGCGGCGGAGATTCTCGTCCCGGGTGCCCCCGGTCAGTGCGGTTGTGGCTGAGGTCACGTCCAGGCGGGGGATCCTAAGGGCTTCCGATTTAAATCAGTGGACGTAAGTCCGGAGCCTCTCCCCTTGCGCCTATTTGAGAGCCAGGAGCCCCGCTACTGACCTTGGGGGGGCGCTACCGGCGAAGCTCTCCTTGAAAATTCGCCCGAATTGCCTGAAGTCTCGGATGGACCCCGGGGCGAAGGCTCGGAACCATGCCTGAGCGCCCTGGACCAGGGTGGCCACGAAGGCTCGGCATTTGATGGGATCCGGCGTTCCATGCAGGGTCACCAGGGCGTCGAAGCTGTCGTAGTGGTCGGCTGGGTCGCCCTGGCCGTCGTAGAGCTTGAAGGTTGGGATGGAGGCTCTAGGAGAGACCTCTGCCTTCATGATGTACTCGGAGAAAGGGGATTTCTCCTCGTCCTCCAGGAAAGAGGTCTTCTGCAGGGCGCGGAGAGCGCGCTCTTGCTCTGCGAACCGTCTTTCAAAATCTCGTAGCCGGAGGGACAGTTCTGGCTGTGGCCGCGCCGTGGGGCTGGGGGGGCGTCGTGGCGATCTCCCGGAGCACTGGTGCCCGGGCGCGGCAGCCTCGCCCCCTACTTCCCTCTCCTCGGCGTGGAGGAAGCCTCTTGCTCCGCAGGCGGAGCTTGCGAGGGTCCTCTGATGTCATTGCGGAGGAGCTGTCGGCCGCGGAGGGTGAAGCGGCCTCCGGCGGTGTGCTGCGTTGCACTCCTTCGAGGGGGACTTCCTGACGGGGCGCGGGACCTCGCCTCCCGGGCCGCCTGGGCCCTCATGAGCTCCACGAGGACATCCATCTTCTCGTTGAGGGCTTGGAAGGCGTTGGCGCCACCGTCGAGGGGTGCCCCTGTCTCCGCCGGGGGGGGTGGTGGTCCATTAGTGGGGACACTGGCGTTGGAGGGGGGGCTCTGCAAGACCCTAGGGGGGACGCCTCCCGCCGCTGCCACAGCCTTACCTGCCCCGCCGGCGGATCTCCTCCTTGAGCTTCTTCTCACCATCTTGACTCTTCGTGCGTTTCCCACAGACGGCGCCAGATGAAGAGGTGGAATCTCGCGCTGTGTCCTGAGCGGGCTGTAGATCACCAGAAGATATTTCTGCAAGAGAAGGGAAACATATCAGAGGGCCCAGGGGATCTCCCTGGGGGAAAACCCTCCGATGGCTAAGTCAGTAGAGCGATGGTGGAAGCGATAATGGGGGGAGGAGAGAGCTGATGCGTGAGAATCCTCTCCACCAAGGGTGAAGCGAATCGTGCTCAGGAGCTTAGGGTATGTGAATGGCTAGTTCATCTTACCATCTTCCGGAGGGTATCCCTGGCTTAAATAGTGCATCGCCTTTTAAGAGTCCGGTGAGCTGAGGGCTTCCCGGCGGGAGTTACGTCTTCAGCGGGGGCTTTTATGGCCAGATCGTGGGGGCGTTATCCCCTTGGAGTTCGGCAGCTCCCATGACTCTCCCGCTGGCGGAGGACTATGAACGGCCGCACCTGCAGATAATCAAGCGGTCTCACCGAGCTACGGGGATGCTGGCTCGTGTCCGAGCGATAGGCATGGCCCGGCGAAGGTGGGGTCGGATAGGTCGGCTGGAGCCTCTTTCTCTCGGTCGGAGAGTGAGCTTTAGACCGGACCTTCCATGCGACCTGACCGTTGTCTCGGGCCCTCCGAGCCTAGAAGGCCGCCGGGGAGAGTTGGTTCCTCGAGTCTTTGTTTATTGGGCTTTTCTCCCGAAGTGGGCCCTGTGGGCTATCACTTGGGTGGGCTCGCCCGGTTGGACCTTGTAGGTCTTGTTGGGCTGCCTTTGTGGTGGGCTGCGGAAATCCCCCTTTCCAATCATCTTACCCCTCAACAGATCCAAGCCCTTAAGGCCGCCGTTGAGGGTACATCTCATGCATCTCCCTCCAATTCTACACGGGTGGCCCATCACCCACCTCCTCCTTCCAATCCTGATCGGGTAGCCCATTACCCATCTCCTCTTGTTCATTCTACTCGGGTGGCCCATCACCCGCCTCCTTCTATTCCTCCTCCATCACGGCCCCGAGGCCCATTCACTCCTTGCAATCCGGCCCGTCCGGGTTCTTTTACGGGTCATCCCATTAATTCACCTCCACGGCCTTTTTATACGGCCCTTCCTCCTACAAGGCCCTACCAACCTTCTGTTGCTCAGGTCACACCCCTCCAACAGTCTCTGCTTGATAAGATTACTTTGATGGAGGAACAAATAAAGAGGGTCACGGCTCCTCCTACTCCAGTCAATCCTCTCCATGCCGCTTTGGACGAGATTACAAAGATGGAGAGAGAATGGAAAGACAGGAGGGATGATTACGGCGTCGGCGGTTCAAGTGAGCAAGAGCCGGCATTCGAAGAATCCGAGGCAGTATACGATGATGATGAAGCTCCGCAGGCACCCCTTCCGAGTTTCCTTAACTTTTCGCTTTCCCCATTTTCATTCGATGAACCCCCTGCTCAGGATGAAACCATCCCTGATCCAACCCCTATTTATGAGACTAATTGGTGTTACGATGATGGTTCGATACTTCAATCACCCACACCGGCACATTGTAAGTCTCCTCCTATCCTTGACACCGCATACATTACACCTCTTCCAGTTACACCATTAACCTCCGCAACACTGGCCTCCCCCAAGCCTTCCACTATTAAACCTCCACCCGTTAAGCCATCTACCTCCACACCATTAGCCTCCATCGAACCCATCATTGAACCTTCCCCAATTAACCTCCCATTATCGCCACCTCGGCCTTCCATTATCCCTTTAAAACCCACTTTGCCTATTCCACCATTTAACCCTTTACCCTTACCCATGGCTAATCCTGGGCAGGATCCCCCCCTTTTTGCACCCGAGCCAATCCCAACTGCTTCCGAGCAAAGGGAGAAACTCGGCGTGTTTGAACCCCCGCTTACGCTCACCCATTTGCCAACTCTTTCCATTATACCTCCACCACTCACAAAGCCTTCCGCCTCCGCTTCACCTCCCCTTACTACTCGGAATGGGGGGCCTTCTACAAGCACAGGTGCCGAGGACGATCAAGAGCCGGGCAGCAAGGATTTGGCCGCGCCATTCAAGATTCAAGAATTCATTTGCCGGATGCCAATCCGGGTTACTATGCCAAGCACGGTCGAAGAAGCCAAGTCACCGACATGTCAAGCATTGATGCTGTGTAAGGGCCGGGCAGGGCACCCTTTGTTCCAATTTCCAAATTTTGAATCTTTGGGCAACATAATGCTTCCGAGCCCAACTTTCCAACTCCCTCACACCATTAGTTTGCACTCTCCAAGGGAGTTGACATTCACTATTGAAGCTTCGGCAGGGACTATTTCTCATACACTTTCACTGCCGTGGAGGGGCAGTTATCTTAATGCTAAGGGGCATCCCTTATTTGTTCCACTTTCTATTCATCCATCTCTATCACTTTTTCTTCATGGGCCATTCCCAGGGTTAGGAGGAGGATCTCATCCTCTCGCCCTTCACATTCTTCATATTCTTTGCATTTCATGCATTCATCGCATCCATCCCATTGCATGCATTTGCACCTCCTGCTTCCCGGGTTTCCAAACCCGTATCTTCCCCGCCTTCCGGCACCTCCGGATATTCCGCACTTCCCATCTTATTCATCTTCATCTTTTTATCCACTATCCCTGGGGCATCGCGTCCCTATTCCTGCTATCTCCCGGGAACCTCCAGGAATTTTATCCCTCCTCCTTGGGCATCGCGCCCCTTCTCATTTGCTACCTCCAGAACCTCCGGACTTTCCCCTCGGGCATCGCGCCCCTTTCCATTCTCTTCCTCCGGAACCTCCGGACCTTTCTCTCGGGCATCGCGCCCCTTTCCACCTTCCTCCTCTGGAACCTCCGGATTTTCCCCTTGGGCATCGCACCCCTTCTCATTTGATACCTCCGGAACCTCTGGATTTTCCTCCTGATCCTCCTTCATTCCTCTCTCTTGGGTATCGCGCCCCTTTCTATATTCTTCCTTCGGAACCTCCGGATTCTCCACCTGGTTGTCTCCATCTTTTCCCCGGGCATCGTGCCCCTTTCCATTTGCTTCCTCCGAAACCTCCGAATTCTCCGTCTTATTCTCTCTATCATCTTCCAGGGCATCGTGACCCTCCTGATTTCATTCCCCCAGAACCTCCGGACCATCCATCTTTCTTCCAGTTCATCTTTCTGTTCTTCCAAGACATCACCTCTTTCATTCTCTTCTTCCTTTTTTATCACTCTTTTCCAGATTTCTTCTCAGGGCATCGCGTCCCTTCTTTTGTCATCCCTCCGGAGCCTTCGGATTTTTCCTCTCATGATTCTCCTCTGCCTCCGGACCCTCCGGATCCGCCTCTTTCCATCTACCAATTTCTTCTTCTGATTCCTCCTAATTCTGGGTCCGACCCAACTTCTTCCACATCCACTGCCTTGGGCATCTGCCCATTCTCCCATTGCTTTCGAGGCTTTAGTCCTCATTCCTCCTTCTAATTCTCCTCTCCTTCTGTAGACTGTTCCATGTGATCAGGGTCTCCGCGCCTTAGTGAGGGAGTTCTAGCCCTCGCCTCTTTTTCTTTTTTTTCCTTATTCGTCTGAGTCTGGTCTTGGCACCACTCCTTCTTGTTAAGCCACTTTCAATCCTTTGCTTCCAATCCTTTATCTGCCTAAGAGGACTATCCCACGATGATCAACCTCTCGCGGCAGCTGCTTTAACAAAGATTGCAAGGTAACAAATTGGCGTAAGTACTCATTTCATGATATCATTACCTCATTACTTCACGCATGATTTTCAAAATGAAGTGCTTCCTAACAAGATTTAAGAGTGGTGTTTTAGATCTTTATCTTAGGCTTTTGTTAAATTAAATCATTGTTAAAAAGAGTCTTTAGGCTTGCTTATGCAGCACCTTGGTTAATAAGAACCCCGCGCTGGGAATTCAACATTCTCTCCCTGCTTGTTAAGATCAACCCTCAGCTGGGCATTCACACACTTCACGGCGTCCTTAGCCGGCTCCTTTGGGTAAACACCGTTGCTACCTTGGCCATGCCATGTGTATATCTGAAAGTCTTTTCTCTTCTTTATTCGGCCACATGCAGGGGCAAGAGGTTGACGGATGAGATGACCAACCTAGGTAATCCCCAATACGAGAGGAGTCTCAAATAGGGGCAGTCTTGACCCAAACTAGATATGAATTTCATGATATACATCTCGCCAAAAGGGCTATTATGAAAATCAAGTCAGAATTTCGGTAAACGCAAGATTGTGAATTATGGCATGACAAGAGTGGCAAAGTCCCCGCAGGGAAAACCCTGGTCGTATGCATGTCAAGGGTCTAAAAATCAAAGGCACAAAGCCCCGGCGCAACAGACTACCTCTTTGAGGGTAACACCTTGGAAAGAATTCAAGTCCCGACATCTCCCATCCTGCATAAAGCTTGTCACAATTGTTCTTCTCTTTTCCCTCTAAGACCGAATGTTTCTCGGGTATGGCCTTGGTAGGGGCACCGTTGATCAAAGACGGTCGGTTATAGGATGCCACTTTCAATGCACGCCCAGCTTTGGGCAGTTTTTAGCGAAAAAGGGAAGGAACAAGGACCCCTAGCCAGTGGTTCAAAACAACCCTTTGATGCTGCATTAACAATGTCTAAGCCAAAATCCAAAAAAAAAATTGAATATTTCCCGATCAAAATCCCAACAAAAATTCAAAATATTTTCCAAAAATCTCCATAAAAATTCAAATATTTTCAAAACTCATAAAAATTTGCATATTCCAAAACTCATAAAAAACTCATAAAAATTTGGATATTTCCAAAATCTAAAAATTTGCATTGTATTTTCTGATGGTGTTTTGCAGGAACAGCTTTGCAGAGACCAAAAGCACGGGATGAGTCCTCTCTCTACTTATTGCTATCAATCCATTGATTCTTCCCAATATTCTCATGACATGCCACCCAGGGGCATCATCTCCCTATATCATTCTGATTATCATATCTCATGATTATTCATCTCCAAATCTTTCAATCAACTCCTGCTCGTTTCATCTGATTACTCCGCCGATGGGCATTATCAGATCCTGATTATTTAACTCCAAAACTTGATTAGCCAGATTATCATCCTCATGACAAACAACAAATAATGATGCTTTGCTATGCCATGATTTGACTTATGTTGTTCATGATATATGCTATGATTGGTTGCTTTGATTCATGCTATGCATGCTATGATTTATTCATTGCTTGTTATATCTTGGCTAATGAATTTTTGAGCGCAGGAAGAGGCTCTTGGTCCCGCCGGCAGGGCATCATCACTCAAAGCCCCACGGTGCTTGCAGCTCATTTCTCAGTTCCCATGCTTATTATTATCACCATCTCCTGTATGCATTCTACTATATGTTACATACGCTACTAGATTATATCAAGGACCTTGTGGCTTTGGTAAATCTGGGATTTGAGTTCCCCTTCATCAAAAACAATGATGATTCTAGAGAAGTCTTAATCACACGGATAGGCCGTTGAGCCGTCCAAGACTGGGGACGATGGTTCCCTTTTACGAGTTGGTGCGCGGATAAACGGGCTTCGGCTTAGTATCAGCTCGCAGAAGTCGGTTTCTTGACTCAGTCTGGGCAGCTTAGCAATATTATCCTTGATTATCTTATATTTTCATTTGATTTAATTTTTCCTTTTAAACCCAGCATGCATTCATGTAGGAATTTGAAACAATTGTTGAAAAATCATTCTGATAAGTTGATTTTGAGGGTTGAATTGATCTTAATCTTCAATATGAGATATTCCATGCCGAATTGAGTCCTCAGTTCGTTTTGTCGTTGTTTTGGGTCATTTTCTCGAAAGCTCCTTGTTTGGATTTTTATCATCTTTTTTTTTCCACCTTGGCTGCAGCACGTCCACTGGCTGATAATCGCTCCCCAATGGTGAAACCTACAGGTTTGTGACCTGGGGTACTTCCACCATGCTGGAAGTTGATCATTTATTTTATCTCCCTCGTGCACCGCGTGCACAGCTCCCCTTTTATCCAAACATTGTTGATTTCATTGAATTTCCCGAGATTTGCTTCATCTCGTGCTTTTGATTTGATTCTCATCAAGTGATGTTGATTGCGTGTCTCATCACACCTTGGCATCTACTTTTCAATTTGCTACGCTCCCTTGCAAAGCTGACGCCAAGGCGGGGCAGCTGTAGACACGCCAAAATTGACATTATTTTGAGTATATTTCATATTGCCTTGTAATGCCCCATTTGACCGTCAAATTAGCTTATTTGAGTGTTTTTTTCCATTTTTCATGGATTTTCTCCCCTTTCCCTCTTTTTTAAAATTAACGCCCTGGAGAGGGGCGTGTTTTTAAAACGCGGCCTGATCCAGGGCGTGTCTCCCCATTTTATCTATTTCTCCCCATTTTACCTATTTTATAAATTCGTGACCTAGTGAAGGGCGTTTTTTAAAACACGACTTGACCTAGGGCGTTTCTTGATGAAAGGACGCCCTGAGATGAGGGCGTCAATTCTTGGAATTATCTAATTTTCAAAAAAAGAATAAATGTTTGAAAAATGTTGAATCACGCCCTATCATGGGGCGTTTTTCAATTCACGCCTCTCTCTGAGTCGTCTTTCACAATTTCCAAATAAAAGAAATGTTTATTTCTAAAATTAATCCAGGAAGAAACGCCCTGACCCAGGGCGTGTTTTGAATTAACGCCCTATGACAGGTCGTCAATTCTTGAATTGACGCCCTGACCAAAGGCGTGTTTCATCTTCTGTCTTCGCAGCCCTTTCCCCAGAGAGTCCTTGCTTCCTTAGACACCTTCTTTCATTGGGGACTGGAGTCTTGCCTCCGTAGGGATCTTGCCATTCTTATCTTCTCTTATATTTAATCTGTTCTATTTAATAGAGCCGGCGGCTCTGTTAATTGGGTTGGATTTCCTCTTTTTCCTCCCCCCGCTGATTCTTCTTTTTTTCTTTTTTCTTCTTCTTCTTCTTTTCTTCTTCTGCCGTCTTCTTCCTCTTCTTATTCTTCTTCCCCGTTTACTTCTTCTGTCTCCTTCTTCTTCTTCTTCTTCTTCTTCTGTCTCCTTCTTCTTTTTCTCCTTCTGTCCTTTCTTCTTCTGTCTTTCTTCTTCTTCTTTTCTTTTTACAGGAACCGAAGGTAGAAGGGGCTTTGACTAAGGAGGATTTCCAACGTTCAACATCTTCATCCCTTGGGAGGCTTCCTCCCATCGAGCATTCAAGCCAAAGGAGCCACCAAACAAGATTTTTCTATCTTATCTCCCCTTATTTGTATTTTTCATTAGTTCATGATACATGCATCATGTTTCATTGTTATATTGATTTTTCTCAATCATCATATTGAGATCTCCCCATAGTGCAACTCATGCACTCTTTCCCCTTAATTTTTATTCATATTTTCATGCATCATTCATCTCCCATACCCTCTTTGCATAGGGGTTTAAGGGCCAACACCCACAAGGTGTGTTCTTGCACAATTTTCATGCTCATCTTTACATATAGAATTTGATGCTACACACCATATTCTAATCCATATTTTTTATTGGTATTTATCTTTTTTTTGCAAGGGTAATAAAAGCAAGAACTCTCTTCATCGGCCGGCCGATTTGAAGAGAAAGGAAGCACTCACATCCCCGCATCTTTTGAGGTACTTTTCGCGATCATTCCTCCTATTCATTATTTGTTATATTTTTGAGGCCTAGCGTCTCTGGCGATCACACACTCCCCTTGTGCACCTCGTGCATATATTTTCCTCCATATTGATGATTATTGCATGTCTTTTCTTTGATATTTTTCTTAAGTGGATTAGTCTAAATTAGAGATCTACATCAGCCTCTGACATCCTGTCGGCACTGACGAAGAACACCCCACCCGAACCCTTCGTCCGGGATTGGGGAATCAACCTTTTCTCCTTGCGTTGGCACCAGCCCGTACCAACGAATATTTCAATAGACGAATCAACCATGTTAGCTCTTGACATCCTGTCGGAACTGACGAAGAACACCCCACCTGAACCTTTCGTCCAGGATTGGGGAATAAACCCTTGCTCCTTGCGTTGGCACCAGCCCCCGCGCCAATGAAAATACCAAGAGACAAACGAATCACGTCGGTCTCTGACTTCCTATCGGCATCGATGAACAAACCAGTGGCCCGGACCTATCGTCTAGTTCCATGAACAAAAAGACCCTTGCTTTGATACTAACCCCGTGTCAATGAATAAACCACGTCAGTCTCCGACACCCTGTCGGCATCGACGAATAAACCAGTGGCCCAGACCTTTCGTCTGGTTCCATGAACGAAAAGACCCTTGCTTTGGCACCAACCCCGTGTCAATGAATGAACCATGTCGATCTTCGAATTCCTATCGGCATCGATGAATAAACCAGTGGCCCAGACCTTTCGTCTGGTTCCATGAACCAAAAGACCCTTGCTTTGATACTAACCCCGTGTCAATGAATAAACCACGTCGGTCTCTGACACCCTGTCGACATCGATGAACGAACCAGTGGCCTGGACCTTCCGTCTGATTCCATGAATAAAAATACCCTTGCTTTGGCACTAACCCCGTGTCAATGAACAAACCACCCCAATATTGCAATCTCCAGTCCCACAGATGAATAAACCCTTGGCTTGGACCTTCCGTTCAAGTCGATGAATAAAAAGAACGCCTTTGCTTGGCTCGGACCTTCCGTCCAAGTCGATGAACAAAAAGAACCTCCTTGCTTGGCTAAGACCTGCCGTCCAAGTCGATGAACAAAAAGAGCCTCCTTGCTCGGCATGGACCTTCCGTCCAAGTCAATGAATAAAAAGGGACACCCTTTGCTTGGCTCGGACCTTCCGTCCAAGTCCATGAACACAAAGAAACCCCTCCTTTCTTGGCTCGGACCCTCCGTCCGAGTCGGTGAATGAACAACTTTCTTAAACCCAGCACGAGCCCTTGGGGTTGGCCTCGTCTAAGTTGTTTTGGGCCTTTTGCCCGAGATGACACATAGACCCTTCATTCTCGCTTTGATATTCACGCCATGCCGATGACTAAACCCCCACTCTGACATCTCAGTCCGTGTGCATATGCGGTGAAGCGATCCCCTCATCCCTTCGCTGAAGGAGTGAGCGCTTTCCTGTGAATTTGCACCGGACCAGCATTCCACTAGCCCGGAAGAACAGACATCTCGTCGAAGAACTCTACACTCGCGGGTCCCGCATACTCGTCCCTCGCTTGTGCCACCTGCGAGTGGGGGGCATTTATGGACGTCAAAAAATGATGACAATGATGATCATACGACACTCACATCTACGCGTTCAAGCGCAAGTCGAAGATGAGAGGGCCGAACAAACCCATACCTTGCCCAACCAGGACGAGAACTCACTTGGTGGTCCGCTATCCGTTAAGGAGGCCCTCGGGCAGAAGATACGGCTACAACTCTCCGACCGGCCATGTCGAGAGCAGAATCAAAGAAAAGTCCGGAACTCCGGCATAGCCTCGGCATGCACCGAAAGTCACGCAAAGTCAGGACCGAGCCCCAAAAGCTACGAACGGAACATTGCGGAGGCCATGCATCTCAACTAAAACATTCTGGGAATGCCAACGTTCATATAAATGGCCGCGCTTTTGAGAAGAATCACTTTGAGGCTTAAAACGGCACCGTAGAGCATCAATCCGGCGTGCTCCTTGCTTTGTTAATACGGCACGCCCCCTTTATGCTCTAATACGACGCCCCTTTGCAAATGTTTAATCTGGCGCGCCCCTCGGCCGCGCCGTTTTAACCGAAGTACCCATTTGCCCATTTTTAAAAGCTTCTCCTTCAAATGCTAAAGCGGCGTGGCCATTTGAAGGCCAAAAACATAATACGGCACGCTACTTTTGGAGAACCCATCACAATATCCTCTTCTTAATACGGCGCGCCAAATGCAAATGAGTTTCACCTCATCCTGTACCATCTGCCAACCGATGCTCTGTTCAGCATAAATGCAACGCACAGAGAACATTCAATGCCCATGGCTCTGCTTCTACCTCCGTTCGATAGCACAGAAGCGGCAGCGACGAAGCAACCCCCGGTAGACTTGGGAACATCCCGTCCTCGGATGAACGGCAGCGTACGGCGTGAAGCAGCATCGTCCAGCGCATCGAGTCAACTCCCAACTTCGTTGCGGACGAGGTGGAAGTGCAGGGACGCTCCCAAGATGGCCATTCTATAAAAGGGGTAGCATTGCGAAGAGGAGGCTGAAAGAAGTGGAGGCTGGAAGAAGAGGAGGCTGGGAGAAGAGAGGCTAAAGGGGGGTTTGGCTAAGGTCTCCAGCGTCCGAAGAGAGGAAGAAGCTCCATCCATTCACATCTGCAAGGTGAAGAAAAAGGAGAGAGAGTGTGAGAAAGAGAGAGAGGAGAGAGGGGGAGAAGCTTGTGATCTGTTCCTCCTTCTCCCCCACTGGTGTATCTTCTTCTCCCCCCACCTCAACACCTAGTTTTTTTCATCTTATCCATTGTATTCTTGCCCCCCCCGCAATGTATTTCTTTTTCTATCTCTGGATGAACCTTCTCTGTGTTAAAAACCTCCCCCGTTTATGTGGATAAATAAAAGGAAATGTTCTTCTGCGAGGTTCCTGTTCCTTATTTAGCCTCTGCCTCCCTTCTTCACTTTCTATTCATCTAGGGTCTTTGAGGCCTACCTCTCCATAGTATGGCCTTCAAAGGAAACCACATGATGGATGAACATTCATAGCCCTCTTGTGGCATACATTCGTCCCGTTCAAGAAATCACCACCTGTAAGCTGCTGGAGCTCTTGAAGGCTAGTCCTCGAGCCTCTACAAGCGCCTACGGGTTAACGGAGGCCCCACTCCGAGTTCTGAGGTTCACCCCGGAGTAATCCGTTTGGTGTTCTCCGCTTTTCTCTGGCAACTCCCAGTCCGGGGGAGATGCTGCCCAAATTTTGCCTGGTAAAGAACACACAAGAATAGACGAACAAAATAAGCTCTGTGGGTAAAAGAACATCGTACGATTGAAGCCCCTGAATCAACCTGAACCTCTGAGTTCTTGCATAATCCCTCCTAATAAAACATTCAATCTTCATGCTCTTTCATCTTAATAAACGATTAAAAAGCTTTAACCTCCTTCTCTATCAACGTAATCCATCAATCAAGTGAATAAATCAATCGAAACGTCAATCTACAGGTTGAAGAAACAAGAACAGAAGCAAAAAGAATCAAACAGAATGAAATAAAGCTTAACCCGGTGCGCCCCTAATCTGGCGCGGGCTAATCCAGCGTGCTCACCCCCCGCGCCGGTTTAACTCTACACTCAAATCTACTTTGGAATTCTTGGAATGAATAGTACCCCCTTTCCTGTTCACCTTGCTATTCCGACGCTCCATTATTCTTGAACCTAAACCGGCGCGCCCCTTGCACCTCCTAATCTGGCGCGCCTCCCATGAAGACCCATTAAATCGGCGCGCCCCTTGCACCTCCTATTCCGGTGCACCCTCCCTTGTATTACGCTAAACCGGCGCACCCCTTGTGTCCTCCTAAACCGACGCGCGCCCCTTGTGTCCTCCTTAACCGGCGCGCCTCCTTAACACAAAAAAGGGGGTAAACAGCCAATAAGAAAGGAGAAATGTTCAAAACTAAAAAAATGAAAAGATCAATCTTAATAAAAAAAAAATGAAACAAACACTGTCACCCTTTCTATAATCAAATTTTGTTCTGGGGGCGCTGCCCCCGACAACCCCCGCAAGGGGCGCTGCCCCCTTGAACCCCGCGACCTGACCGCACAGGTCGATCCGCGTGTGAGGGCGCACGTTAGTGAGCTCGGGCTACACACCTAATAATTCACTCCCTCGGACTGGGTGCAAAGAGAAAATCAATGACGCCTTATGGTATTGAACATGTTTTACGGAATTTCTGACATGGCCATAGTCCGAAATCATCTCCGGCCAACAGTCTATCAACTTGACCCGTCCCTACCGGGATCCAATCCCGCATTCTCATTAAACTTGCCTTGTTCGTGGCATACATCTGCACTGTTTTGTTACCGTCTTTTATACTACAAACACGGACCTTCGCTCAAACATGAAGTGGCCCGTGAGTGGCCGACATAGTCTGAACATTCGCGTCCCGATACGGGTTTCTAACATAGTTTGTCTTTCACTATCCTCCTGCATTATTAGTATTCTCTTTAGGCCGTAGGGCCCTTATTCCCGGCAATCAATCAAGGATGTTCCCCCGTATGGGGGATGTAAATAACGTCGTGGCCTTTACGACACGGTGGGTTTCGGTCCCGACACGAATTACACAATTGTCTGATTAGTCAGATCGAGCGCACCATGGGCGTCCGTGAAGCCCGAATAAATCGTCACTTTGTGATTGGCACGCCCACATACTTAATAAACATGATAAACAAATAAACAATGATCTTTAAATAAAAAGTGCGTCCACAGCGCCCTTCATCGGGACGTCAATTCTTTGATTTTTCATTTTGGTTAGGATTCGTAAAAATGTAGAAATCAACGCCTCTAAGCGCAGTCGTCCATTCAATGAAACACGCCCCTAGCTTGGCCGTCAATTAAATGACGCCCCTCGTCAAGGCGTTAATTCCATTTATCAAAGAAAAATGCCAAGAAACCACATAAAAAATAGAAAAACATCACATTAAGCCAATATTGAAGTCCACTTTGGGGCGTCACATGGTGACATGAGATTTATTTAACATAGCATCGATTTTAGCGTGTCTACAAGGGGATTCCAAAATGACAAATGATCGTCGTCCATATGAAACTCCAGATCACCGCTTCCATTATCTTGGCGGTAGCTTCGGCTTCGATCCATTTGGAGAAGTAGTTGATGGCGACGATGAGGAACTTTTTCTGAGCCTGGCCACTGGGAAGGGCCCAAGGATATCAATTCCCCACCGAGCGAATATGGCTCGGTTAGAGTTATGAGCTTCGAGGCTAGTTGGTGGACCAGGTGGTCGAACCTTTGGTAGCAATCACACTTCTGAGCATATGCGGAGTAGTCTCGCTGGAGGGTGGGCCACCAGTAACCTCAGCGCAAAAAGATCCTCGCTATTGACCTCCCCCCTTGGTGTGCTCCACAGATCCCTTCGTAAATTTCTTCAACGGCTTGTTGGGCCTCTAGGGTGCTAAGGCACTTCAGGAGAGGGACAGCGAAGGATCGTCGGTAAAAATTTCTGTTGAATAAGATGAATCGATGAACTTGGTATTTGAGTCTCCTGGCCTCCCGAGGGTCAGCGGGCTCTCGAGACTGAATTAGCCAGGCTATATATGGGGTTCTCTAGTCGTCAGGAGATGCCTGTACGGTTGCTATGGTTTCGGTTTCCATGCTCGGTCGATCCAACTCTTTGAGTAGGATGGACCTGGTCCCTTCTGTGGTGTTGGAAGAGGACAATTGAGAGAGGGCATCCGCTCGGGAGTTTTCTCCCTGGGCTATTCGGATTACCTGAAAGCTCTCGAACGATTGGGATATCTCTTTCACCAGGTGAAGGTATTTGACCATCTGTGATGCCCGAGCTTCTTAGTCTTCATGGATCTGGCTAGCGACCAACTGAGAGTCGGTGTAGATGTTGACTCGCTCGGCTCCTAGGCGCTTCACCATCCTAGTCCCGAAAATCAGGGCTTCGTACTCGGAGGCATTGTTGGAGGCCTGAAAGTTAAATTTCAGGGTGTACTGGAGCTCGACACCTTCTGGGGATGTGATGAGGATGCCAGCTCCGCTGCCGGTTGAATTGGAAGATCCATCCACGATGAGATCCCAGGCCGGGCCGGTCGTAGGTTCGGACCCCTCTCCTTGAGGGACAATGGTCTCTGCGATAAAATCGGTGAGAGCTTGTCCCTTAATGGTGGTGTGGGGCCTGTAGGAAATGTCGTAGGCCCCGAGCAATATTTCCCACTTGACGAGTCGACCCGAGGCTTCTGGATGGGCCGAAATTTTCTTCAGAGGCTCACTAGTTAGCACCACAATGTAATGTCCCTGAAAGTATGGCTACAGGCGCTTGGCTGAGGTAACCAATGCTAGCATGAGTTTCTAGGTTGCGGGGTACCTCCTTTCGGCATCCAGGAGCACCTTGCTGGTGAAATAAATGCGCCTTTGTCTTCCTTGGTTGTCTCGAATGAGGACCGAGCTTACCGTGGATGGTGTTGCCGAGAGATAAAGGTATAGAGTCTCTCCCAGCACTGGCTTGGATAATACATGAGGTGACGTCAGAAACTCCTTGAACTCGGTGAATGCCTTCTCACACTCCTCGTCCTAGGCGAACGCAGGGGTTGCCAATTTTTGCCCTCTAAGCAACTTGAAGAAGGGCAGGCACGTTCTGCCGCCCGGGACAGGAAGCGGTTTAGCGCAGCGATCTGACCGGTCAGTCGCTGAACATCTTTGATGTAGGTGGGCGACCGCATATCCAAGATGGCCTGGACCTTGTCGGGGTTGGCTTCGATCCCTTGTTGGGTCACCAGGAAGCCCATGAATTTCACGGACTTGACCCCAAAGGTGCACTTGGCGGGATTGAGCTTCATTTAGTACCTCTGGAGGGTGCTGAAGGTCTCGACCAGGTCGACAAAATGGTGCTCGACCTTCTGTGACTTTACAAGCATGTCATCGATATAGGCTTTGATGTTCCTCCCAATTTGATCCTCGAAGATCTGATTGACCAATTTCTGGTAAGTAGCTCCGGCGTTTTTTAGTTCGAATGGCATTCAGATATAGCAATAGATGCCGAAGTCGGTGATGAAGGCGGTCTTCTCTACATCTTCGAAACTCATTTGGATCTTGTTATATCCAGAATACGCATCCAGGAAACTCAGAAGTTCGTTGCCCGCGGTTGAATCGACGAGCTGGTCGATGCTTGGCAATGGGTAGCAGTCTTTTGGGGTAGCTTTATTGAGGTCGGTGAAGTCGACGCACATCCGCCATTTACCTGAGGTTTTGGGTACCAGGACGACATTGGCGAGCCAGGTAGGGTAAAGGACCGGGTTAAATAACCCAATTTTATTCCCCTTGTTGATCTGCTCTTTAATAATCACCTATTTCTCAGGGGCATGCTTCCTCTTTCGTTGTTGTACCAGCCTTACCGCGGGGTCGAGGTTGAGGTAGTGCATTATTGTCTCCTTGGGAATGCCAGGTAGATCCTCGTCAGCCCATGCGAAAATGTGCACATACTCTTAAAGAAAGTCTTTGTATTGAGCTTGTAGTTCGGGTGGTAGATCTGCCCCAATTTCTACTTTGAGGGCCAGATCATTTTTAAGGAAAATAGACAGTAGCTCTCCCCCGGGCTTGCTTGCCATTTTATCTTCAATCGTTTCGAGCACTTTGCCCTTGTCCTCTGGCCTTACGGTTTCCATCGAGATCATGTAGCACCTTCTAGCCATTGCCTGATTGCCTTGGACTTCCCCGGTGCCGTATTTGGTGGGAAACTTCATTTTTTGGTGGTATGTGAAGGGCATTGTCTTGAATCGACCGAGGATGTCTCGGCCAAAAATGGCATTATAGGCCGATATCTCCTTGACCACTATGAAGTTTGCCATAAAGGTAACGACTTTGGTAGGGGTACCGAGGGTAACAGATAGGCTTAGGGCTCCCTCGAGATAGGTCACCTGGCCATTGAACCCACAGAGGGGGGTTCGGATCAGACGTAGTTTTGACGGGTTTTCACCCATCTTTAGCAAACACTCGTACGATAAAATGTCGGGGGCACTGCCATTATCCACTAGGATCTGGTCCACATTACAATGGTTTATCGTGGCCGAGATAACAAGGGCGTCATCATGCGGGGTGACCACTCCTTCAAGGTCCTGGTCCGAGAAGATCAAGGACTGCTTGTCTGTCACTAGGGGGAGCTTTGGGCGGCTCGGAAGCTCGGTTGGCTCGCTCGGCATGATGCTATCTCCCTCGGCTGGTATCTCGGCCCGAGCCCGATCCACCTGAGATGACGTTTATGTGGACTCCTCGGGGGTGATTGTCAATTTCTTCAGGGGGAATTCCACGGTCCTCCCTTTGCTCGGTCACGTACTTGGAGAGGTGGCCCTGGCGAATGAGACTTTCGATCTCGTCTTTGAGCTGGTGACAATCTCCCATGTGGTGGCCTTGATCGTCATGGAACTGGCAGTGTTTTCGGTGACTCCGACGCATGGGGTCGGCCATCATCGCCTCGGGATGGCGGAGTAGTCCTGAGTCTTATATTTCTTGATAAATTTGGTAGACGAGGGCAGATAGAGGAGTATAACGCTCGAACTTGCGCGGGGGTTCCTTTCGGTCACCCTCTTTATTCCTCCTCTTCCCCCTCCCTGAAGATTGGTGGGGTGACCACCTTTTCTCCCCGTCTCGCCCCGAGCTTGCGGGATCTCGGCATGCGTTGAGGACTTCTTTGCACTCCACATGACACAGAGCTAAGGTCACAAGATCGGCGTGGGAGGAGGGAGGGTGAAGCACCAATTCTCGTCAGAGATTTTCATCGCGGGTGCCTCTGGTCAGTGCGGTGATGGCGGAGGCCACATCCAGGCGGGAGATGCGTAGAGCTTCCACCTTAAAGCGGTTAATGTAAGTTCACAGCTTTTCCCCCTGCGCCTGCTTGAGGGCAAGTAATCCCGCTATCGACCTTGGAGGGCCGTTGTCGGTGAAGCTCTCCTTGAATGGTCGCCCAAATTGTCGAAAGTTGGTTACGCTCCCGGGGGTGAGTGCTCGGAACCATGCTTGTGCGCATTGGACTAGAGTAGTAACGAACGCTCGGCATTTGACCTTATCGGACGCCCCGTGCAAGGTCATGAGGGCGTCGAAGCTATCGTAGTGGTCGGCTAGGTCGCCCTGGCCGTCGTAAGGTTGGAAGGTAGGGAGCGATACTCTGGGGGATACCTCAGCCTTCATGATTTGGTCGGAGAATAGGGATTGCTCCTCATCTTCTGGGGTGGAGTTTTTATGGAGGGCGCGAAGGGTGCGCTCTTACTTGGCAAAACGCCGCTCGAAGTCTTGCAGTCGGAGGGATAGTTCTCCCTGTCACTGGGATGGGGCCAGGGGGGCTTCGAGTGTTCTCCTGGCATTCCGGGTTTGGAACATCCTCCTTCATGCATTACTGATTGAGGTCAGACTTCCTCTTTCTTAGGCTGGGGGAGGCCTCTTGCTCCGGAGGTGGGGGCTATGAGGGTCTACCCCACTCGCTCCGGAAGATGTGTCCTCCTTGAAAGATGAATCGGCCCGCGGCTATCATCTGAGAAGCCTCCGCGCGGGGTGGATTTGTCCGAGGAAGCCACGACCTCTCCTTTCCTGCTATCTGGGTCCTCATCAAGTCGATGAGGACGTCCATTTTAGCGTTGAGGGTTTGGAGGGTGTCCGGGTTCCCAGGAGCAAGTTGTCCCCCTTCGGCCGACGGAGGTGGGTTGTTAGCTTGGTCGTTAGAGGGGGTGCCCGTCGGAGAGTGCAAGGGCTCAGGCTCCCTTTCTTCGACCGTCGGTGCCTTCCCTTTTCCATCGGTATTTCTCCTACTAGAGCTTTTTCGCACCATGTTGGCTCTTCGTTCATTTCCCACAGACGGCGCTAGATGAAGAGGCGTGATCTTGCGCTAAGTCTTGAGCCGGACGAAGCTGGGCAAGCATAGGCTGCTGGTATCACAAATGGGAATCTGCAAAGCAGCAAAAGAGTCAGAGGAGCCCAGGGTTGAGACCCCGTGGAAAACCCTCTGATGCCAAAGTTAGCAAAGTTATAGAGCGTAGGTGGAAGGGGAGTAGGAGAAGGAGTGAGGAGCATGAGATCGCTATCCACCAGTGGGTGTGGTGTTAGGCGCTCAGGATCTACCTTTCTTTTGGAGGGTTTCCCTTGGTTTATATAGTGTTCTTCTCCGTAAGGCGCTCGGAGGAGGCGGAGAGTATAGGGGGCATTACTCGGACGTTTGTGGCTTAGTCGCTTGGTCTCCCCTTTCATTGACTCCCAATCTTCCCTCCTTCCATTGCGATCAGTCACCGCTCGGGCTTTCCCCGTTCAACGGTTGCTCAGGCTTCCGGGCCAGGGGCCGTCTAGGAAGTATTGATCCAAGTGTCTTTGGGCTTCAAGCTAAATGGGCCCCTAAGTGGGGCGGTCGCTTGGAGATTTCAGCATGTTTGGGTTGGGTTAGACCTGGTTGGGTCGCTCTCAATCGTACATTCGCTGGGCCGCTAATTTACCCCTCTCCAACAATTATTATAAAACAATTTAGAAATGATGTCTTCCCAGAAAGGCGGGTAAACTTAAGTTTGCGTCCATAATCAGGATGTTAATTATCAAATTTCTAATTTGATTAATATTTAATTAATAAAATAGCGTCTACATGATCGACGCATATTAAACTGTGACTTCCTAGAGAGGTGTAGATTCTTAATACACGTCCATGCCACTGACGCCAATTTTATTAAGGCCTACGGTCCTGATCCAATTAGATGAACATGTTACTGTTCATTTCTTTTAGTGAGTGAGCACTTTCTGAATAAAAAGAGATTTTTAAAAGTAAGGACAAGATAATTAAGGGGAATTTACAAGGATCATGAAATCATGCAGATAGTAATTTTTTTATCAGTCTAGATCATGAGTTATTAAATTTTAAACCTTAGGATGCAATTTTTAGAAAATCAAGTGTTCACGTCTTGGTAGCAGACACATATTAATTAGCGTCTTGGGGTCTAACGCAGATTTAAAAATCCGTATCTGCGCAGGAAGACGCAGATTACTACGTGACTACTACACTCGTCACTAGATTTTTTTTGTGCAGAAAAGTACCAGATCATGTTAGAAACCCAAATTTACACTCAAATAGATGATAAAACATGGCGATGGGAGTATGATATTGAAGAATGCATGAAGCTCTCGCTAGCATGATGATTTATTATAATTTTGCTAGAGAGAATGCCTACCTTAGAGACGATTAAAAGACGAAGAAGCCCAATGACCTCTCACAGACCACCCACGAACGAATAGCTCCCGGCCCCTCACGCACACACGAACTCCCCTTCACAGTAGTAGGGTGCCGCTGCACTCAAGGGGGTCCTATTTATAAGCTCTCTCCCTAAAGAGTCCTACTACCGTTTTTGTCACGCCCCGAGCCTTTATTACAGCGGAAGACTAGCTCGAGGAACGCGAACAGCCGGCATGGTAAGCCTCTTGTAAGTAAGAACGATCAAAGCACAAGACAATCACACATAAGAATACAATTGCATAATAATTTAATCAAACTCCAGCTTTTTTTCATTAATAATCAAAATATTCTAATACAATGACTTTTCAACCTTCAATAATCCATCAGACTCAAGGAAAAAAGAAATTACAAAGACTCGATCTAAATAATATTGAGTTTCCTAAGTCTTCACTCTCATTTTGATAAGACTTTCATTCGCTCTCGGACCCGCTACTTGTATAACTCGAATCCGAATTCGTATCACTTCCATCTCTTGAAAATATTGAAAAATAGGTAATGAACACACTTGCCCAGTAGGTATCTTCGCATCAACATGAAGACATTATTAAAGTGATTAGTATTTTAGCTCTAAAGAATAAGGTAAAATCATGAGAATGCGATCAATCATGCGATTAAACCAAAGTAACAAGATGATCATGTAAGATAGAATGAGCAAGTATGATTTAGCAAGAACATGATATGGCCTTTCATGAATAAGAATGTACTAGAAAGTCATGTATCAATCAATAATGTACTCTTCACATAGTAGCAAGTACTTCATGAATTTCTGTAGAATAATATATATGTAACAAGCTAGAAAGTCATATACGTGTCGTGGATTTTCACTTCACGATGCCGTGGATCTTCACTTATTTATAGAGACAGTACTCCCAGTGCAATGCGACGCTAGCAGCATCATACCCTATAGTTTATAATAGTATGTTTTCGAAATCAGTCGAGGGGACTAGCATAAAGCCCTTGAACACAATGAGTGCTCGATTCGCATCTTCAAGTATAAATCAAGCTACTTCCACGCATGTAAACAATATGGCCAAGAAAGTGCAATTTCAACAATAAGTTCAAGATAAAGTAATCCATCATAAGAATGCCTCTATTTGAAACAAGGATTTTCAAATAACATATTAAAACTAGGTTATGCCATGGAAATAATTCGACAGCATAACGGTACATTTCTTAACTTTCATAATTTAAGATTAAGTATCTTGAAAAATATGACAAGTCCTAGACCATCAATAATCTATCTAGGAACTTTGAAACATCAACCCTTGGGTCACCTCGGGTTAAAGTACTTGTGACGGTCAATTAATGGGCCGTTACATGAACGTGACGGTCTATAATTGGGCCGTTAGAATGGCTGAATCCAGAAAGAACAAATAAGGACTCAGTATATGTGACGGTTGTATACTGGACCGTTAGATGGGCCTGGCGGTCTAGTAATAGGCCGTTACATAGTCAAAACTAGAAAACATCGATATTACTTTCTAAATAATTAGGCTTTAATGGTACAACTAACTCGGCGTCCTAGTGGGAATCCCAGGCTCGCGGAGAATTACAGAGGCCTTGAGACCAGAATTCCTAGTCCATTGAAAGGAATATCCAATAGAGAGGTCCTCAAGTCCAAGAATAAGTTCCTATAGTGCAAAAGTGTAAACTAATGGTCATATATCTGAATATATGCCATGTACTTAGTGAAATTGACTCTATAGGCAGAAGGAATGTGTACAATGTGAAACCATGATAAAACTTCGTCAATACATCAGTAAAAATCATGTTTCAATACAAAACTATAGAGTTTTAGCAATGAAATTAACATGTACTATAAAATAACTCTAGGTACTTATAAACATGCAATTCCTTATCCTGAATCAATACATAACCCAAAGTCATAAAAATAAGTCAAAACTTAGATAACTAGGCTTATTTATAAGCTAATTTGATTGTTCTCAATTCTGTCTCGAATTTACAGAACCCAGCACTCTGGCGGTCTAAGACAGGCGCGTCATAAAGATGTGACGGTTCATCGTGGAGCCGTTAGAAGACTGTGACGCACTACTTTTGGTGCGTCAGAGATTTCAGAGAACTCAAGTGTTACAGAGCATGTGACGGCTTATCGTAAGACCGCTAGATGACTGTGGCGGTCGATCTATAATCCGTTAGAGCACTGCGAAAAATAGAATAAGAAGATTCTAAGGTTTTAACTCACATCATGTCTGGAAATCATATATAAACTTCTACATGATAGAGCGAAGGTTAAGCTAACAATATGCATGGGTTTTCTGTGAATTGACAAGAAGGTTTCTTTTTAACTTAGTTAGGGCTAAGAATATGCATGCATGATATACAAGTGCATAGGTCATAGTAAAACATGAAATTCTCTACATATAAAGCATCAAATCGAGCAAAACAAGAGGGCTTTTACTCCTATCATGAAGTTCTTGCCATTCATGAGATAACCTACCTCTTTACTGGGCTTTCAACTTTCAATTTGTGACTGCAAGACACGCCCTAGTTCTTCCCTTCCTGAGATTTTTCAGCAACTTCACGTCGCTCTAACTCCTCAATCTCTTGACCTAAGGACGTGAAATTTTGAGGGTAAGAAGGCGAAACTAAGGGGAATAGAAAGTTCTAGAGACACTTAGGCTAATTACCTTATTTTGGTGCTCTAATCTCTTGATCTTCCGTAGACTTTCGCTCAGATTCTTGGGTTGCTATAGTCAAACCAGTAACTTTGGAAGCTTCAAATTTCTTGTGTAGTTGATCTCCTAGCACGAAATTTTGAGGAAGATTAGTCCTATGTAAAAGGAACAAAAAGTTCTAAAAAACGTACCCAAAATACTATCTTCTTACCTTAGTTCCACGCGAGCCAATGTAGGGGTCGCGCTGGTCAAAACTACGGTCTATTTATAGGTTCTAGCTAGGTTTTGAGGATTAGATCGATTCTAGAGTCATTGTTAAAGCTTAGATCGACTTCTGAGAGTCCTTAGCACATTTACTAGTCCTCCCATCTCGATCCCTAAGAGATAGACTAGCAAAAATTCAATCTTTTTACTTGTTCTTCCATTCACGGAACTAACAGGGCGTAACAGTCGTATATTGGCACGTTACATTACTGTGGCGATCGCACGATAGACCGCTACATCCACTGTGCGCAGAATTCGACTTAATCTAAACTCTTTAATTGTCTTATCTATACAATTATCTATAAAATGGTATTTATCCTTAAAATTCGTGAATGGGCTAAATAACCTTCTAGAATATGGGCCAAACTTAATGGGCTTGGTCCTTAAACCTTTTGGGTTTCATTATACTTGGGCCTTATAATCAATTTAAGTTTTATAATTTCTAATAATTCCAAAAATTCTTAAAATAATCTAGAAATTATTTATATAAATTTTGGGGGCACTACACCCTCCCCCACATAGAAGAATTTGGTCCCCAAATTAAATACATGGATTATATGGAGAGTGTACTTACAGTTGAATAATTCTGAGAATCTTTTCCGCATGGCTTCTTCTGTTTCCCAAGTTACTTCAGACGGCCATGATTTCTCCCATTGAATTTTGACCATAGGAATTACTTTATTCCTTAGTTGATGCAGTTCCCGTTCCAGAATCTTTATTGGTGTTTGCTCGTACGTCATATCCTTCTGAATCTCCAAATTATTGTAAGTGATAACATGGTAAGGATCATATACATACTTTTTCAGCATAGAGACGTGAAATACGTCATGAACTCCTGCTAATTATGGAGGTAAAGCTAATCTATAAGCCACTTCACCGACCCTTTCGAGAATTTTGAATGGGCCAATGAATCTTGGAGTTAGCTTGCCTTTGATGCCAAATCTTTGAATATCACGATCCGGAGAAACCTTCAGATACACATGATCTCGTACTTGAAACTCCAAGTCGCGCCTTCGATTATCAGCGTAAGATTTCTGCCTATCTTGGGCAATCTGCAATCTTTCTCGAATGAGCTTGATTTTCTTCGAAGAATCCCTAATAATGTCGGGGCCTAGAATTTGCCTTTCCCCTATTTCATTCCAACATATTGGTGATCTACAGCTTTTTCCATATAAAGCTTCAAAAGGTGCCATCTGTATGCTGGCCTGATAACTGTTGTTATATGCAAATTCTACCAGAGGCAAGTGATCATGCCAACTTCCTCTGAAGTCAATAGCACAAGCCTTGAGCATATCTTCCACCACTTGATTTGTTCTTTCTGTTTGACCATCAGTTTGTGGATGGAATGCCGTGCTAAAGTTCAGTCTGGTCCCTAGTGAATGTTGTAGACCCTTCCAGAATTATGATGTGAATCTAGGATCTCTATCAGATATGATAGTGACAGGGATACCAAGCTTGACAATTTCCTTCATGTATAAGGCTGCTAGAATATCCACAGACCATCAACTTTTGATTGGTATGAAATGTACAGATTTAGTCAATTGATATATGATTACCCATATACCGTCGTGTCCACCTCTTGTCTTATGTAAACCCATAATGAAATCCATTCCTATACTTTCCCATTTCCATGCTGGAATATCTAACGGATGTAATTTACCTGCGGGTCTAAAATGTTCTGCCTTTACTTGTTGACAAGTGAGATAGCGAGACACGAAATCAGCTATTTCCCTCTTCATATTGGGCCACCAAAAATTTCTTTTGAGATCTTGATACATATTTGTACCACCTGGATGAATGGTGTACTTAGATTTATGTGCTTCTTCTAGGATTAGTTTCTTCGTATCCTCATGATCTGGTACACATATTCGGCCCTTAAATAGTAATTTTTCGTCATTAGAAATAGAAAAATCTGGCCTTTGTTCTATGTTGGCTTTAATCTCCAGTAATACGAGATCATCATTTTACAGCTTGACCAGATCTTCTATTAATGTAGGTTGAGCTTGAATATTAGCTATGAAACAATCTTCTTCCTTTATGTCAATATCTAAGTTCAACTGAGCAAATTGAGGAATAAGATTAGTCATACTAATCATGAGACTTGATAGCTTTCCCATTGATTTTCTGTTGAGTGCATCTGCTACAGCATTAGCCTTGCCATGATGATATTGAATAGCAAAATCAAAGTCCTTGAGATATTCTAACCATCTCCTATGCCTCATATTTAACTCCTTTTGAAAGAATAAATATTTCAAACTTTTGTGGTCCGAGTAGACCGTGAACTTCTCTCCATAGAGATAATGACGCCAAATTTTTAAGGTGAAAATAACAGCTGCTAGTTCCAAATCATGAACGGGATAGTTTTCCTTGTGACGTTTCAATTGTCTTGAAGAATAACAGATTACCTTTCCATTCTGCATGAGGACGCACCCTAAGCCAATGCCAGACGCATCTGTATATACTTCAAATTCACCACCTTCCACTGATAGCGTTAGAATAGGAGCTGTAGTAAGATGATTCTTAAGACTTTGAAAACTCTTTTCACATTCCTTTGACCAGACGAAAGGATTTTCTTGTCTTGTAAGTCTAGTTAAAGGAACAGCAATTTTTGAGAAGTCCTTAATGAACCTCCTATAATAACCAGCTAGACCCAGAAAGCTTCTTACTTCTGATACAGTCGTAGGCCGGCTCCAGTTTCTGACAACTTCTGCTTTAGAAGGATCCACAATGAAACCTTCTTTTGAAATAATGTGGCTTAGGAATGAAACTTCCTTGAGCCAGAATTCACACTTGTTAAGCTTGGCATAGAGTTTATGTTCTCTAAGTGTTTGCAAAGCTATCCTTAGATGTTCTTCATGTTCCTCTTTTATCTTGGAATATATCAGTATGTCATCAATGAAGATAAAAATGAACTGGTCCAGATATGGCTGGAAAATGTTATTCATAAGTTGCATAAATGTTGCTGGGACATTTGTTAACCCGAACGGCATTACCACGAATTCATAGTGGCCACAACGACTTCAAAAAGTTGATTTATAAATGTCTTCTTCTTTAATTCTAAGCTGATGATATCCTGACCTGAGGACTATCTTGGAGAAATACTCTGCTCCCGAAAGCTGATCGAAGAGCTCATCAATACGCGACAACGGATACTTATTTTTGATTGTAAGTTGATTTAGTCACCGGTAGTCTATACACAGCCTGACAGAGCCATCCTTCTTCTTGATAAAAAGAACTGGCGCACCCAAGGGGGATGTGCTAGGTCTGATGAAACCCTTGTCTAGTAGTTCCTGCAACTGTCTTTTTAGTTCCTTGAGTTCCGTGAGGGACATCCTGTAATGGGCTATAGAAACAGGTGCTGTTGGGTTCGGTGGAGTATTCAGAGGGGGGGGGGTGAATGAATATAGCCCTTTAAAAATCTTTTGCCCAATTAAAATATGATGCTCACTAGAATTACTAGTTCGCAAACTAGACAAGCTTAAATGCTAATGGGCAGATGCGGAACTAAACAAACACACATTAAGATCACTAGAGTGCTAACAAGACAGATTTAGATAAAACATAGCTCAACTAGAATTTCGCTCTCTTGACAGATTAAAACACTCTAAGAAGACTAATTAACTCTTCTGCTCAACTAGAAGCCAAACACATGGAGCGCCCCTATGCATTCATCTAGCGGAAGCACAATAGAACAAAACAAACCACAATGCACAAGGGGTTTTTAGGTGGTTCGGTCCAGCAGACCTACATCCACCGCACACTCAAATCGAGTGTGGATTCCGCTGACTCACAGCTTGAACAGCTGGGCATCACAGCTTGCCTTACAACCGCTGGGCAACACAGCTTGCCATCCAAGGAATCCTCCTCGCCCCGCTGAGCAACATAGCTTGCTGTCTAGTGGAATCCTCTACAGCAATCCGCTGGGCAATACAGCTTAGCCGTCCAGAGGCAACACCTCTGCAATCCGCTGACTAACAGCTTGAAGAAGATGTAAAATAGAAAATAGAAAATGAAAATAAACATCAATCTGAAAGCTGTAAACAATGAAGCACAATGTGGCTCTTAAAGAGCTGGATGGCCTGATTTGATCCACGGTCCATCAAGAACAGATCTCCCTCGATCTCACTCTATTTCTTCACTCTCTCTCTTTTTCTTTCTTCTCTGCTGCACTTCTCTTCTTCCCTCGATCTCTGTTCTCCTTTTCTCTCTTTCTCTTTTTCTTTTCTTCTACTGGATCGTGGAAGCTCTCTCTTCTTTTTTCCCTTTTTCTTCTCTCAGCTTCTGCTCTCTGGCTTCGATCACGATCAGCCTCCATCTGAAGACGAAGGCTCCATTATATACCAGCAGCAGCAGTAGCCAGGGCGCGTGTGGCTTCCACAGTTCCCGCCCTAAGAATTCGGATCACGTGGCAGCATCCAGTAGGCTGTCAATACACGTGTCCTCATCTGGACACTATTCTTATCCTCGGATCACGTGCCCAGCACCAGTACGCTCAGCAACTGGAGTTAGATGGCGTCAACCCACTTGCTCCAAGGAGTTGACGCAGCCTTCCGAGATCTTCAACCTATGAAACTCAAGTCTGTTGCGTTGACTCCATCAGCTTGCTGCGTTGACGCATCGGCATCGACAGTTTAGTGATCAATGTATTTGGCGGATAGACATGCTGCGTTGACGCTGCTAGGCTAAAGCGTTGACGCAGTGGTGTGTTTCTGTAACTAATAGTTTGGCTTGTTTGCATGCTGCGTGGACACTAAGAACTCCAGCGTTAACCTTCTAAACTATCTCCGAGCTAGATGCCTATCAGGCTCAATGGCTACGTCGACGCTGTCTAGCAATGGCGTTGACGCATGGATACGTTCCAGTGAACAAACAGCCTAGCCTTTTTAACTGCTGCATCGACGCTTCCATCATGCTGCGTTGACGCATTAGTGTTCCAGCATCTGAACTTAGATGGCTTCAGCCCTCTCACACTCTTTGGTCACCTTGTCGATCCATCAACCTGCTGCGTCGACGCCACTTGATGAATGCGTTGACGCACCAGAGTAATCCAGTAAGCTTCTTTCTTGATTGTTTGAACTACTGCATCCACGTCACTTGATCAAGGCGTTGACGCATTGGTGTGTTCCAGCAGCTGAAAGTAGATGTCTTCAGCCCTCTTGCGTTAAGGGGTTCATTAGCCTCTTCAGTCCCTGTCAGACAGATGAAACAAAGTCATTAGTTCTAAGTATATGCATTGCATTGTATAGACTTTGCTGTGAAGGTGAAAGCAATGTAAAGACTTCAGACTGCAGGAACGTGTTAACAATCAGTGTGTAGACTCTTCAATCGACAGCCTTTGAGGCACGAAGGCAATGTACAGACTTTGCCTTAAAACGAATGTAAAGACTTAGAATCAAAGAGGCGTTGTGTATACTTTGAACCAGTGTACAGACTTGGAAGCTTGAGCCAATGAATAGACTTGAAACGCTTAAGGCGATGTACAGACTTGTTGAGGCTCAAGTAGTGTACAGACTTCGAAGCGTTGAACCCAATGTACAGACTTCACGCTGTACAGACTTTACTTATGATCCGTAGGGAAAGACCTCAATGTATAGACTTTGCCTTGAACGAAGGTCAGTGAAGAATGTATAGACTTTCACGATGTGTAGACTTTGGATACGTGAAAGCTACAGTGAAGGAGTGTACACACTTGACCAATTCAAGGGCGAATCAAGTGTACAGACTCTGAGTCCAAACCCAACGGCTGTACAGACTTAGAATGTGAAGACTGATGTACATACTTCATTAATCAAAGCATGAATGAGACACTGTACATACTTAGCCTAGGACAATGTATAGACTCAATCAAATGAAGAGCTTCCAGTGTATGGACTTAAGTTAAGTGCATTGGCTGTACAGACTTCAATTTGAAGATGCCCGATGTACAGACTTCGAATGAAAACCAATGTGTAGACTTTGCCTTAGACGCTAAGTGAGACGCTCAATGTACACACTTCAAGTCCAGTGTATGGACATTGCCTTAGACTCTAAATGAAACGGACTTTAGCCAATGCAATGTATAGGCTTGAATGAGAGTCCAATGTATAGACATATTACGAGCATGCTGCAGCCATTGTACAGGCTTGTCAATGTATGGACTTTAAGTCCAATGCAAAGCAGCAAAGTATAGACTTTAGACTTCGCCATGCTTACACTAAGCGATGTACACACTTGCTGAAGCACTGTGTAGACTTATAGAGTTGACGCTGCATACTTGAACTTAGATATAACACACTCAAGCATTCAAATCAACATGCCATCATCATAAAGAAAACATAATATCATAATGCACTCACTGTGTTGCAATCATCAAAACAAGACAGCATTGCTATCATCAAAACACATAGCACATGCTTGTGCCTAAGGGGCACAACATTCTCCCCCTTTTTGATGATGGCAACACACTGTGACAGTGAGTCACCAAAAATTTTCTCCCCCTTTGACATAATCAAAAAGAGAAAAATAGTTTGAACATGAGTGCAACATGGCAGTATGCATGCAAACACCCTTAGAGCAACAAACTCCCCCTATCGGCATGCAATAGTAGCTATTCTCCCCTTAAAAGCAGATGACCCATAACTCCCCCTGAAGCACAGGAATGAACCCTGGTTATCCAATAACTCAAGCTAAATTCTACCATTACAAAGAATCTGAATTTTGGTTACATGAACAGAATGAAACAGAAGCAGAGCTGATTGTGGAACAGGATGGAAGATTCCAACAGTGTGGATCAACTAAAAATATAAGATTAGCCAATACATCTCAATGAATGAATCAATAGCAAGATGTTGATCAGTCTATCTGGAAAGAATCTGAACATGAGGGATTGTAAAGCAACCATCATAAAAATGAGTCTTAAGAAGATTTGACTCTTCTATCATAAGGGGTTATGAATTTGCAGCTTAACCAATCTGATTTAATTTTACTATATACCAAATTTGCCAAATTAAACTCAATACTCATATCTGAATCCAAGTTTTAATAAAAGTGAACCAAATAGTCAGAAAACACTCAAAAACAATCATCTTTTATCTTACACATATGATCTCAATTGCACCTTTGAAAAATACACAGGTTAGTACTGAAGTTAAACACTTTTTCAAGAACATGAGTTGACAGATTTTTCAAGATAATTTTACTTGAAGCACATTATAATTTTTCTCTTGAGCAATTTAAGTTGATCAACACCTTTTCACATGAGGCACAACAAGTCTTAGTTGAAGTGACTCAGTTACTCAGTGTGACAACTGTCATTGCCTCTCACTTTCAGAGCAGAGTTAACAATATGAGTGTCTTTTTACATGAGACGACACCTTTATCAGAGGCCAGACTCCCCAGCTACTCAACACAAATAAGCTATTGCTCTGTCAGGTTTTTTTCCACTGAATTTTTTATCAGAGATAACTATGGCACCTCATGACATGAGTTAGTTTATTTCATTGATAAAGAACTCAGTTTCTCAGTGACTGAGTCATTGCTCTGAATTCACAATTTTTCATTTAGTCAACATTTTTCAAATTAATGTTTAACAACAATACACACTATATGCATCTTAACCAAAGAAGCCCTGAATTCAAATTTTCAGATATCTGATGAGAGAGTCTAAGGTTCACATGACACATGTGGTTAAAGTTTATTAAACCTTATCATTCAGATTCAATTCATTTAACTACAAATGTGAAAATACATTAATCTTATATCAGTCTGATTCAGTGATAATTCTTAAACCTCTATGATAGAAATTTCTACAATGTTCTCAGACTGAATTGCATGACATGCAGCTTAAGTTCCTCAGATCAGAAGATTAAGTTTAGCTGACCAACAAATCAATAGTAGAGCCAATTCAGTCACACCAGTTGAGAAGAATGTGAAAGGTGAGTATAGGCTGGTGCAAGAGTAAATCATCAATAGAGACGAGCATCAGAAGAGATTTTATCATCAGACAGTAGCTGAGTCTGGAATACAGACTTGGAGAGGGGGATTTCCGCAGCCCACCACAAAGGCAGCCCAACAAGACCTACAAGGTCCAACCGGGCGAGCCCACCCAAGTGATAGCCCACAGGGCCCACTTCGGGAGAAAAGCCCAATAAATAAAGACTCGAGGAACCAACTCTCCCCGGTGGCCTTCTAGGCTCGGAGGGCCCGAGACAACGGTCAGGTCGCATGGAAGGTCCGGTCTAAAGCCCACTCTCCGATCGAGAGAAAGAGGCTCCAGCCGACCTATCCGACCCCACCTTCGCGGGGCCATGCCTATCGCTCGGACACGAGCCAGCATCCCCGTAGCTCGGTGAGACCGCTTGATTATCTGCAGGTGCGGCCGTTCAGAGTCCTCCGCCAGCGGGAGAGTCATGGGAACTGCCGAACTCCAAGGGGATAACGCCCCCACGATCCGGCCATGAAAGCCCCCGCTGAAGACGTAACTCCCGCCGAGAAGCCCTCAGCTCACCGGACTCTTAAAAGGCGACGCACTATTTAAGCCAGGGATACCCTCCGGAAGATGGTAAGATGAACTAGCCATTCACATACCCTAAGCTCCTGAGCACGATTCGCTTCACCCTTGGTGGAGAGGATTCTCGCGCATCAGCTCTCTCCTCCTCCCGTTATCGCTTCCACCATCACTCTACTGACTTAGCCATCGGAGGGTTTTCCCCCAGGGAGATCCCCTGGGCCCTCTGATACGTTTCCCTTCTCTTGCAGAAACATCTTCTGGTGATCTACAGCCCGCTCAGGACACAGCGCGAGATTCCGCCTCTTCATCTGGCGCCGTCTGTGGGAAACGCATGAAGAGTCATGATGGTGAGAAAAAGCTCAGGGAGGAGATCCGCCGGCGGGGCAGGTAAGGCTGCGGCAGCAGCGGGAGGCGTCCCCCCTAGGGTCTCGCAGAGCCCCCCCTCCAAAGCCAGTGTCCCCACTAAACGACCACCACCCCCCCCGGCGGAGACAGGGGCACCCCTCGACGGTGGCGCCAACGCCTTCCAAGCCCTCAACGAGAAGATGGACGTCCTCGTGGAGCTCATGAGGGCCCAGGCGGCCCGGGACGCGAGGTCCCGTGCCCCGTCAGGAAGTCCCCCTCGAAGGAGTGCAACGCAGCACACCGCCGGAGGCCGCTTCACCCTCCGCGGCCGACAGCTCCTCCGCAACAACGTCGGAGGACCCTCGCAAGCTCCGCCTGCGGAGCAAGAGGCTTCCTCCACGCCGAGGAGAGGGAAGCAGGGGGCGAGGCCGCCGCGCCCGGGCACCAGTGCTCCGGGAGATCGCCATGACGCCCCCCCCAGCCCCACGGTGCGGCCACAGCCGGAACTGTCCCTCCGGCTACGAGATTTTGAAAGACGGTTCGCAGAGCAAGAGCGCGCTCTCCGCGCCCTGCAGAAGACCTCTTTCCCGGAGGACGAGGAGAAATCCCCTTTCTTCGAGTACATCTTGAAGGCAGAGGTCTCTCCTAGAGCCTCCATCCCAACCTTCAAGCTCTACGACGGCCAGGGCGACCCAGCCGACCACTACGACAGTTTCGACGCCCTGGTGACCCTGCATGGAACGCCGGATCCCATCAAATGCCGAGCCTTCGCGGCCACCCTGGTCCAGGGCGCTCAGGCATGGTTCCGGGCCCTCGCCCTGGGGTCCATCCGAGACTTCAGGCAATTCGGGTGAATTTTCAAGGAGAGCTTCGTCGGTAGCGCCCCCCCAAGGTCAGTAGCGGGGCTCCTGGCTCTCAAACAGGCGCAAGGGGAGAGGCTCCGGACTTACGTCCACCGATTTAAATCGGAAGCCCTTAGGATCCCCCGCCTGGATGTGGCCTCAGCCACAACCGCACTGACCGGGGGCACCCGGGACGAGAATCTCTGCCGCGAGCTTGTCCTCCACCCTCCTTCGACCCTTGCCGAGCTAGTGACTCTGGCACTGCGCCACGCCGAGTGCAAAGAAGTACTCAGCGCCTGCCGAGACACAACCGGCTCGGGTCGGGAGGGGGACAAAAAGCGGACCTCCGAGCCAAATCCTGGCTCGAGTAAGAAGCGCGATCGAGAAGGAGAGCGCAAGAGAAAGTACGAGCGGTATACCCCCTTGACCGCACCAGTCTACGAGATCTATGAAGACATCAAAGACTCGGGACTTCTCCGCCAGCCCAAGCCGATGAGGTCGAAGAACCGCAAGCGGGATAGGCATTGCCTGTTCCACGGCGACCACGGGCACCACACCGGAGATTGCCATCAGCTCCAAGACGAGATCGAGCGCCTCATCCGTCTGGGGCATCTAGCCCGGTTCACAACCGGGCACAAAGAAGACCGAGACGCCGCAGAGGAGATCGACAACGCCCCCCGAGGGGTCCACATCAACGTCATCTCCGGAGGAGCGGCATCGGGAGGCGACACCAGCCGAGGAAGGAAACGTCATGCCGAGCGGGCCAGCCGAGCCTTAGAGCCCCCCAAAGGCCCGCCAATGGAGCCCCAGGTCATAGTCTTCTCCGACCAAGACCTGGAAGGGCTGAGCACCCCGCATGACGATGCCCTCGTTATCTCGGCCACGATAAATCACTGCAATGTAGACAGGATTTTGGTTGATAATGGGAGCGCCCCCGATGTATTATCTTATGACTGTTTTCTCAAGATGGGGGAAGACCCATCCAAGCTCCGCCCAATCCGAACACCCCTGTGCGGGTTTAATGGCCTGGCCACCTACCCCGAGGGAGCCCTAAGCCTGTCGGTCACTATCGGCACCCCACCCAAAACCGTTACGGTCATAGTGGACTTCATAGTGATTAAAGGTATGATAGCGTACAACGCCATTTTCGGCCGAAAAATTCTCAGCCGAATAAAGGCCGTACCATCTACCTATCACCAAAAAATGAAGTTTCCCACCAAAAACGGGTTGGGGGAAGTCCGAGGTAACCAGGCCACGGCTAGAAGGTGCTACAATATCTCGGTGGAAGCCTCAAGGCCGGACGGGAAGGATAAGGGCCCCAGGGGAGTCGAAGGAAAAACCGTGACCACCGAGCCCGGTGGCGAATTATTAACGGTATTCCTAAACGACGACCCAGCCCTTGGAGTGAGGATCGGTTCCGACCTACCACCGAAGGAACAGCAGCAATACAAGGAGTTTCTTTCTGGGTACGTTCGGGTCTTCGCTTGGTCCGACGATCAACTCCCTGGTATACCAGAGGAAACTGTGATGCACAAGCTTAACCTCGATGCCACCGTGAGACCCGTACAGCAGCGGAGGAGGAAGCATGCGCCTGAGAAACAGGCGATCATCAAGGCGCAGGTCACCAAGGGACAAGAGACTGGTCTTTTCAGACCGGTCCTGTACCCAACGTGGCTAGCCAACGTCGTCCTGGTGCCGAAAACCACCGGCAAGTGGCGAATGTGCGTAGACTTCACCGATCTGAACAAGGCCACCCCCAAGGACTGCTATCCGCTACCGAGCATCGACCAACTGGTTGACTCAACCTCGGGCAACAAGATACTCAGTTTCCTTGATGCCTATTCGGGTTATCATCAGATCCGAATGAACCCTGAAGATGTCGAGAAGACCACCTTCATCACCGACTACGGCGTGTACTGCTACACCCGGATGCCCTTCGGATTGAAGAATGCTGGAGCCACATACCAGCGACTGGTCAACCATATGTTCGAGGGAGAGTTAGGTCGGAACGTCGAAGCCTACATCGACGACATGCTCGTCAAGACCCCGAGGGCTCACGATCACCTCACCGACCTGACCGAGACTTTCGGCACCCTCATGAAGTACAGCATGAAGCTCAACCCCGCCAAGTGTGCCTTTGGAGTAAGATCCGGGAAGTTCCTGGGTTTCCTGGTCACTCAGCGGGGGATCGAAGCAAACCCTGACAAGGTCCAGGCCATCCTTGACATGCGCCCGCCCACGTGTATTAAAGACATCCAGCGTCTGACGGGGCGTGTCACCGCTCTCAGTCGTTTCCTGTCCCGTGCGGCCGAACGATGCTTGCCCTTCTTCAAGCTAATGAGGGGGCCTAAAATAGCGTCTGCTACGTTCGCATGGGACGGGGAATGCCAGACAGCGTTCGCCAAGCTCAAAGAGCTCCTAGCTTCACCCCCGGTGCTTTCCAAGCCCGTTGCGGGTGAGGTTTTGCTGCTCTATCTCTCGGCGACGCCATCAACGGTCAGCTCGGTCCTAGTCAGAAATGACTCGGGAGTCGAGAGGCCGGTCTATTACACCAGCAAGGTGCTCGGTGAGGCCGAGCGGAGGTACCCCGCAACCGAGAAACTCGTGCTAGCGTTGGTTACCTCCGCAAAGCGCCTCCGACCCTACTTCCAGGGGCATCCCATCACCGTGCTAACCGGCGAGCCACTGAAGAAGATTCTGGCCCACCCCGAGGCCTCGGGGCGACTTGTCAAATGGGCCATCATGCTCGGGGCATACGACATCTCGTATCGGCCATGATCAGCTATCAAGGGGCAAGCGCTCGCCGACTTCATCGCCGAGAGCACCGTTCCGATCGAGGACATGCCTCCGACAGCAACCGGGCCAACCTGGGAGCTGTTCGTCGATGGATCGTCCAACTCGGTCGGCAGCGGCGCAGGGATCCTCCTAAGGTCCCCCGAAGGAATAGAGTTGCAGTACGCCCTAAAGTTCAACTTTTCGACGTCCAACAATGCTTCCGAGTACGAGGCCCTTATCTCGGGGGCCCGCATGGCCCGACGGTTGGGGGCTGAGCGAGTCAGGATCCACACCGACTCCCAGCTGGTCGCAAGCCAGGTCAGTGGCGAGTACGAAGCTCGAGAGGCACCTATGATCAAATACCTCCAGTTGGTCCGGAGCCTGGCCCAGCAGTTCGAGGAGTTCGAGGTAGTCCGAATAGCTCGGGAGCAAAACTCTCGGGCGGACGCCCTCTCCCGACTGGCCTCCTCCCCAGACCCGGAAGGTACACGATCGGTCCTCCTAGAAGAGCTAGAGCGCCCGAGCATAGACTCGGAGCTCCTCGCCATTGACTCGGCCACTCCCGACGACTGGCGCTCCCCCTACCTATCCTAGCTACGAGACTCCCAGGAACCCTCCGACTCTCGAGAAGCCCGCCGGATGAAGTACCAAGCTCGGCGCTTCGTCATCCTCGACAACGCCCTCTACCGAAGATCGTTCTCCGGGCCCCTTCTGAAGTGCCTCGGCCCCGACGAAGCGAGCCAAGCTATTGAGGAGATTCATCGAGGCCTGTGCGGAGCACATTCAGGAGGTCGGTCGCTGGCCAGAATCCTGCTAAGGCAAGGATACTGGTGGCCGACCCTCCAGCGCGACTGCACGGCTTACGTACAACATTGCGACCGTTGCCAGCGGTTCGACCATTTGGTCCACCAGCTGGCCACGGAACTTGTCACCCTTACCGAGCCCTACCCTTTCGCTCGGTGGGGGATCGACATCCTTGGGCCATTCCCAACGGCTCAATCCCAGAAGAAGTTCATCATCGTCGCCATCGACTACTTCACCAAATGGATCGAGGCTGAAGCAACAGCGAGGATCACCGAGACAGTCGTCTGGGGTTTCGTATGGAAATCGATCATTTGTCGCTTCGGCATCCCCCGAGTGATAGTGAGCGATAACGGGCGGCAATTCGACTCTCGATACTTCCGAGATAAATGTGCCGACCTAAATATCCGCAACCACTTCACTTCGGTCGCCCACCCTCAGGCCAACGGGCTGGTTGAAAATGCCAACAAGACCATCTTGAAGGGCATAAAAACCAGACTCGGCAAGGCTAAGGGTAGCTGGCTCGAGGAGCTGCCTAGCGTACTATGGTCGCACCGAACGACCCCCAGAACGGCAACTGGTGAGACCCCTTTTCAACTGGTATATGGCACCGAAGCCGTCGTTCCATTGGAAATCGCCAATCCGTCTCTCCGAGTGATCAGCTTTTTGCCCGAGGCAAACGAGCAGAAGCTGCTCGAGAACCTCGACCTGGCAGACGAACTCCGAGAGATCGCGAACGTCCGAGCTACGGAGTACCAGCGCCGCCTCACTCGGTACTACAACGCCAGGGTCCGAGGCAGACAATTCCGACCAGGAGACTTCGTCCTCAGGAAGGCGGAAGCCTCTCGACCACTAGAAGCGGCGGGTAAGCTATCCCCCAATTGGGAAGGCCCCTACCGAGTGATCGAGACGCTCGGGAAAGGTGCTTACAGGTTAGCCACAATGGAAGGGGAACCCATTCCCCGGACATGGAACGCAACCACACTACGCAGATTTTATTTCTGAATACTGTATCAACAAATTGGGTAAAATAAACCCCCTTATCTTTCGCATTCATTCAAGAAAACTATTGGTACATCAGAAAGGCAACTGCCAATACATTACATAACAAAAAGTGAAAATCCATCTGGCACCGCAGCAAACGGCCATCGCCCGGTCGACCCGGTCTTGACCTTCTCGCATCCAGCCACTGACTCTGCCTCGCGTAGAAACTGGCTCGAACAAGAGATGGTCGACCCAGTTGGCTCGGGTGGTCCGTGACAAAGGTGACAGAGGGACGGCAAGGAGAAGGCCACCTTTCACGCAAGGAAGGCTACCTTCCAAGTTGGCAACAACCTGGAAAAAGGGCACACCGCGACGGTCCCCTTTCTTCCAAACTGCCAACTCTTTGGAGGCGAACAGAAAGCAAGCAGCCCCCGAAGAGTGAAAGAAATGAAGAACAAAAGAGAGAGAAAGAGGCTGCGGACAGGGATAAGGAAGGGACTGGAGTCGCTTCCTCCCCTCCCACAGAGGGGAATGGCGGCCGGCATCCCTAACTCCCCCGTCCACCCTCCATCTCGGCGTCCGCCCGGAAGCCTCGCCGGAGCCAAGAGGAGGCAAACGGCGTGCCCCCGCACGTCGAAGCCCTCTCCCGATCCGCGCGGCGACCGTCGGACCGGTCTCATGCACGCGCGGCGACCGTGGGACCCGACCGATATTCCAGGACAGCTGGAACCGGCCGCTCCCCGTCCTCTGCAACATCACCTTCTGAAGGGTCCTCCATGCTCCGATCGCGACGGTGCAACGCAAAGCGAAGACGAGGGAATAAGAGCAGACCGCCGGCGGAAGTCCTAAGTGTTAAGAGAGAAGGAGCACCCTTCGGTCCTTTTTATAGGCCAAGGGAGGCCACGCGCCTTAAATGACTCCCCCCTCGAAAACACGCTACAGGACCTCCCTGGGAAGGTCACCTCAAAATCCTTGCCCCCCGCCCTAGCGAGATTCGCGAAGCACCTCGACTTTCAAAGCATGGTAATACGGAAGGACGCCCGCCAGAAGTCTCCCGAATCGACGTGCGAAAACGGCGCAAAAAATATCGGTACTTTCCAACTGCCCCAATACGCCATCCAAATCACAGCAAAGATAGCGATCAAATAAAGTAAGTTTTTTATTGCCTCCCATAAAAGCCTCTTACAACAAGGAAGACGAACAAAAAGAGGAAGGGGCAAAATAAAACAAAATACATCAGGCCTCGGGCTCACTTTGAAGCTCGGGAACCGCAGTAGGGGACGCGTCACCCCCGGTACCCTCGGCGACGGCCGGCCCAGACACTGACCTCGCCTGTGCGAGAACTGTCCCGGTCGCGAGCCCTCCCGAGGCCTCCGGAGCTGGTGACCCCGCAGGGGGCGACTCCTCCGGTGCTTCCCCGGCCGAAGATGAGGAGCTGGAATCTGACTCGTCCGAGTCATAACGCTGGCCATAAGGAAAATCACCTCCGGCCAGGTGCTCATTAGCATAGTTCATCGCCCGGCGATAGCCCTGCCTGAACCCCTTTCGAGCACCCCGGCGGAGTGCTACCTCGTAGTAGGGTAGGGCGACTGCGATCAGGTCGGCCGAGTAAGCTTCCGAGCCTTTATAGCGCTCGATCGCCTCCGCCTCGACCTGCCCGTCCCGAGCCCGCTCCGCCTCGGCCGCACGCTCTTCCGCCCTCGCCAGACGCTCCTCCAGCTCGGTCATCCTCCGCTCGGCCTCGGTCATCCGACCCTCCGCCTGGGCTCGGTCCGCCTCGTCCTCGGCGCGAAGGCGCTCCGCGTCCTCCGCCCGATCCTGCAGCTCACCGCGCTCAAGCTCCCAGAGGCCATCCAGCTCGATGTGACGTTGACGCTCGTCTTCTAGACGTTTGCTCTTCCTCTCGAGCGATTCTTGGGCCCTTGTCAGCTGCTCGGCCAGTACCTTGGCTTCCCGTCGGCTCGACCGCACCAACTCCCTGAATGCAAGGAACTCCCACCGGAGCCCCTCGTGCTCCCCCTCGAGCCGGGCCAGTTTTCCCTCGCATCCACCAAGGGTCCAGGCGAGCTTCGACCGCTCCGCCTCCATCCGGGCGTGCGCCTCTGCCATCACGGCCGCTGTCCGAGCTATAACCAGGCTGCCCTCCATCAGGATGTCAAGGACCCCGGCAGGAGTGCTGCGCTTTTCTCCTCCCCTCGTCCTATCGGCGATCGACCGGCAGATCCGGTACAGATCACCCGAGACACCAAGCCTGACCAGAGCTTCCGGCAAAGGGGACCGCTCCACCCCGGGCACCCCTCCAGAAGGCCCTGTTGTAGCGGCGAAACTAACCGCCCCGCGCACCACGGTCGGTTGGGGTTGCAACGCCTCCCCGGGTGAACCCCCACCCTCGACCGGCGCCGCGGATTAACGGCACCAGAAACTGCCGGCACTTGGGGTTGCGACGCCCCCGCGGGCACACCCCCATTTGCTCCGACCGAACTCTCGGTCCCAGCGCCGGCCACACCGGCATCGGCCCCTTCTGTCCCTACAGAGGGGAGAGCCGACCCATCACCTCCCTCTGCGGGGCCCCTGGTCTCCTCGGCCCCCTCTCGCTCGGCAGATGGGAGAGCCAGCCCAGAAGGGTCGGCCCCATCCTGCCCCCGAGAGGGGAGCGCCGCCGAGCCAGAGTCGCCCCCGACGGTGGTAGGAAGACCGGCTTTCCTGGCCCTCTTCCTGGCCTTCGCGGCCTCCCGCAATTTCCCCACCAGGGGATCCTTGCGCTTCAGGCCGGTCGATCGAGAAGTCCCCTCGGGGGCCGCCCCCTTGCCCTTATCTCGGGCATGAGCGCGACCCGCCGAGACATCAGGTTCGTCGGCTGCCGAGTCTTCTCCCAGATCGATAACCTCGGCCGCCTCCTCCAGAGGCTCCCGCCTCACATCTGCAACAAGAAGAAGCCCCAGTCAGGAGGAGGAAAAAGAGTTACCACCCCAGAAGAAGAGCCTCAAGAGCCGTACCTGACGACGCCAACCGCGAGAGAAGACACCGTTCGATGTTCTCCGGCGTCACCAGCTCCTCGGTCGATTGGCGATTCTCCAGCAGACGGGTAGCCTGTTGCTCCACGTGGGGAGGGAACTCCTCCTGGCGAGGGGGCAGATTCGGGTGAAAATTGGGCGAGGTCCGGCATCTCCAGATCTCGTCCGTCGCCACCGCCTTCACCCAGAAGAATTGAGTCTTCCACCCCTTGTGCGAAGAATCCTTCACCGCGAGCGAGATGCAGCTCCTGTTCCTTCACGCCTGGATGAAGTAAAAACCTTTCCCAGCCGATGGATGTGCCTTCAGCTCGAAGAAGAAGTGGAAAAGGTCCAGAGACGGGAAGATGCCGCGTTGATGGCACAAGATCCCAAAGGCAGAAAGAAGAAGATAGGAGTTGGCCACCAACTGGATAGGCGCCAACCGGAAAAAAGTGAGAAGCTGCAGTACGTAAGGATCGAAAGGAAGCCAGAATCCACTCTTCCAGGCCAAAAGGAAGGTGCAAATGTGCCCATCGCGGTCATCCAGACTTGTCTCATATGGAGTGGCGGCAGCAAAGCTATAGCGGAAAGGCAGACGGAAACGGTGCTCCAGCCTCCGCACCTCCGCTTCTCCCAACTCGCTACAGTTGGGGACGGGATCGCGCCTCACGGGCACAAACTCCGGACTCTGATCCGCCATCGGATCGGGAGAAGATCCCTCGTACGAGCTTGAAGACTCCGGGGGAGAAGGAAGCTGTCGGACCGCCTCCGCGGTTATCCTCGCCAACTCTTCAAACGCCGCCGCAAGGCTCCGCGTCTCCGCTGTGCTCTCACGACGCATCAAGAAGCAAGGAAAGCCTAAAACCCTGGAAGCCTAGAACGATGAACAGCGCCCCCTATAAACCCCTAAGGGTGGCAGCGCGCCGTTCCGTGCTCCGAGAAAAAGGGGGGCCCCTTCGTTTCAAATCCGTCAGGATCATCATTACGGGCCTCGGCGACCGCTATAAGCGGCTACATAACGCCAACGGAATTCCACCCACCTGAGCCACGCCGGTCCAAAGCCTCGAAAAACTACTCATCCGAGCCTCCTTGGCTCGGGAGTAGGAGGGGGACAAGTGGAGAGTGGGATTTCCGCAGCCCACCACAAAGGCAGCCCAACAAGACCTACAAGGTCCAACCGGGCGAGCCCACCCAAGTGATAGCCCACAGGGCCCACTTCGGGAGAAAAGCCCAATAAATAAAGACTCGAGGAACCAACTCTCCCCGGCGGCCTTCTAGGCTCGGAGGGCCCGAGACAACGGTCAGGTCGCATGGAAGGTCCGGTCTAAAGCCCACTCTCCGACCGAGAGAAAGAGGCTCCAGCCGACCTATCCGACCCCACCTTCGCCGGGCCATGCCTATCGCTCGGACACGAGCCAGCATCCCCGTAGCTCGGTGAGACCGCTTGATTATCTGGAGGTGCGGCCGTTCAGAGTCCTCCGCCAGCGGGAGAGTCATGGGAGCTGCCGAACTCCAAGGGGATAACGCCCCCATGATCCGGCCATGAAAGCCCCCGCTGAAGACGTAACTCCCGCCGGGAAGCCCTCAGCTCACCGAACTCTTAAAAGGCGACGCACTATTTAAGCCAGGGATACCCTCCGGAAGATGGTAAGATGAACTAGCCATTCACATACCCTAAGCTCCTGAGCACGATTCGCTTCACCCTTGGTGGAGAGGATTCTCGCGCATCAGCTCTCTCCTCCTCCCGTTATCGCTTCCACCATCGCTCTACTGACTTAGCCATCGGAGGGTTTTCCCCCAGGGAGATCCCCTGGGCCCTCTGATACGTTTCCCTTCTCTTGCAGAAACATCTTCTGGTGATCTACAGCCCGCTCAGGACACAGCGCGAGATTCTACCTCTTCAAGACTGATCAGCTATTTTAGAGATACCAGCAGAGAATTCAGTTGAATAGCGCATAGTCAAGAGAGTGAATCAGGTTACTTAAACAAAGTGAGTTCATGAGGTGAAGAAGATATGAAATAGGAATGCTCCCTCTGTCTAAGTGCAATGAATTTCCTTTTAGATTTTTCAAAATTTTATGATATGCACTATCCTACATATGCAGTATGCAACAGTTCTAACAAGGAGAGCATGATGATCAATCAACAGCAAACAAGCTCCCCCTGACAAAATGCATGATGTGCACTGAATCTTTTTTCGAATTTTTTTTTCTTCAAATTTATGATATGCAATACACTACTCTATATGAAAGCTAGACCCATGGTACTAGGCAGAGGACTCGATCCAAGGACCACCTCACACATGGCAGTAGCATTCAGACATACTCCATATGCCCTTCAGCACTGTTCCATTTAATATACCATGATGGTCATGCAAATGACATATGCAGTGCAGAGCAATCTCATTTATTTAGTGCAAACAACAGCATGAGAAGTGCATCAAAAATCAACCAAGCAAAACAACAATTTCAGATAACAAACAGACAAATCAGCATTTTCAGATGATGAAATTTAAAGCAAAGTTCAGAACTGACCTGATAAGTTCAATCATGGGGTTTTCATTCTTGAGTGTCTTGGTTAACCCCTCTTATTCATCAGCTTCCAAGGCACACCTGCAGCATGTTAGTCAATTTGATCCTGCAGGGACCCAAGCAGTCTTGGGTCCTGCACTACCCCTATCAGGTGTTCTAAATAGTTTCTTAGCAACATGGTCATCAAATTTCATCAGAAAACACTCAAACATTGAATGTCCAGTTTTTCCACAATAATAACATGAAGCCACAGAATTTTTGTTTTTATTCTTCATGTTAGCAGAAACATGATGCCCATGTGCATGCATATGAGTATGAAAATTATGTGTATGAGCATGAGTATTTCTTTTATTGACATGAAAATTTTTCTTTACATGCTCAGCCAGCCGACAGTTGGCAGCTTTGTGGCCTAGCTTACCACATTCAAAACATGCAAAGTTTTTCCTTTTATTTCTCAAGTTATTTCTAGCAGAATCATAGAAAGCAGGGAATTTGACAGATTTAGAGTTTAATCTATTTCCTTGAGCATGCCAGCAATCTTTGACTGCATGCCCATACTTACCACATTCAAAGCATTTAAGATGCTTGTTTCTTGATTCATTTTTACCCCAATGATTTTCTGACCAACACTCAATAGCCTTGTGCCCCGGCTTATTGCAAGTGAAACAAATGATATGCTGATTAAATTTGAGTTTGTTTCTTTTGTGCTCATGATGATTTGGGGTGTATCTGGCATGCATTATGTCATCAGATTTCAAAGCATAGCACTCATTCATTAAATGGCCATACCTACCACAATAATAGCATGAAGCATTAGATTTCCTGAAGGCATGGTTTCTTCCAGATAGATTCCTAGAATGCATTGTTTTATTTGCATGCTCATCCTCTTTTAATATTCTGCAATCATCCATGATATGCCCATGCTTACCACAGTAATAGCAAGAAGCATCAGATTTCCTAGGGACATGGTTTCTATCAGATGAATTCACAGATGCATGTGAATGAGTACAAGAAGCATGAGCATTTTGCATTGACCCATCAGATTCAGCAGAGCTAACAAATTTCAAAGTATAACCAGAATTATTCTTTGCCCTTTTTGTTTGACTCTTCATTGTCAATTTCTGATTATCCTCAACAATTTTTGTTTCCTTTTCAATTTTCTAAGCTTTAAACTGAAAGACAGATTTTGAAGGTGACTTCTGATTTTCATTTTATTTTGGGGATTGCCTTGAAGTACCAGCTACATCAGTGCTTTGGACAAAAGTGGTATATAGCTATTTTTTAGTGATTTTCTTAACATCAGAATAGCAATGTGTTCCCCCTTCAGAGTTATCATCCTTCCTCTTCCCAATAGTTTTCATTTTTCCTTTAATCTTGGCAGACTCAATAGCTGAATTTTCCAGATTATGAATTTTATCTTCCAAGCTAGCAATGTGAAGTTCATAACTGGCTATTTCCTGTTCACTGCAATTAACACATTCGCTTAGAACTTGGTTTGCAGTTTTATACTTCTCAATTTCTTGTTCTAGACTGTTCAAAATTTTTGAATTTTCATCATAGACAGCTTTTCCTTTTTCTGTGGTGAAGTCTTTCAGACAAGCCAGTGTTTAACCACTTCAGTTTTTCAACTTCAGCTTTTAATTCAGTGTTTTCTTCCTCAAGATCTCTAGCCTGAAATTCATTACCCTCACATCTCTCTCTTCTAGATAGTAGCTCCAGTTTTTCAATTAATTCCTCTTCTCTTTCCTCCACTCTAATTTTCTCAGCCACCAAGTTTTTGTGATCCTCTTTAAGTGAGATAATTTGTTTACTCAGCCATTCATTCTCACTATAAAGATCTTCATTTCGTTCTCTTAGAGCTGAGCACATGTGGCAGGTTAATTGAGCAGAAGAAGAATGTGAAACCTCCCCATTGATTTCATTTATTCTACCCATAAGAATTTCAATTTTCTTTTGAAATTCTTCATTCTCAAGTTTCACTTTATCCACTTCGGAATTAACTTGAGTCAGTTCTTACATCTCTTTTATATGTTCATTTTTCTTCTCATTCAGCTGATTCTCAAGTTCTGATATCTTGTCCAGACATGTTTGATTTTCAAATTTTAGAGATCCATTCTGTTCCTAAAAATTCATAACATCTAACATACATGCATTATAAGATTGTTTCAGATCTGGACAAGTTTTACAAGGAACTTTCAAAGTTATCTGATCACATTTCTTTTTCAGTCTTTTATTCTCAGATTTCAATTTCTCACATCTATTATTGACTTCCTCATTTATATTCCATAGATCATCAATTGAAAGTTCTTCAGGTTCATAACTTACCTCGGATGAAGTTTCATCATCATCATTTCTTCTATCAGCCATCAAGCATTTGCTGTGATTTCTGATTAGCTTCAATTTTTCAAAAAATGTCTTTGGCAGACCTGCAAGATGAAATGCATTCAATTAGAGATCTGTCAATTGATTCTTTTAATAAAACTACAGCTCTATTATTGATAGAGTCTTTCAGCTTATCCTTCTTGGTCCATTTAGATTTATCCTTCAACAGTTTGTATGGGCCGTGAGTCATTACCTTCCACAATTTTGGATCAGTAGACTTTACATACCGATGGAGGTTTTCGAACCAAGAGTCAAAGTTATCACCTCTGAATATCGGAGGATTAGCCATCGAATCAGATAACAACAAAATTCAAAGCACAAAACAATAGACAACAAAACCAGATAAGCAAGACACGGCACTAAGTCAGTGAAACTAAATACAGAACACAAGGGGTACACTTATGAAATGCACAAAATAGAAATGCACTAAATCAGATGATCAATGTGAAGCACTAAAATAGTAAATCAAAACGGTTCCAAATGACCCACTCTGAAATGCACTAAACAGTTAGCAGGATCCTCTACAGATTGTTAGATCTGTTAAGTCAGGGACCGCTCTGATACCAAGTGTTGGGTTCGGTGCAGTATTCAGAGGGGGGGGTGAATGAATATAGCCCTTTAAAAATCTTTTGCCCAATTAAAATATGATGCTCACTAGAATTACTAGTTCGCAAACTAGACAAGCTTAAATGCTAATGGGCAGATGCGGAACTAAACAAACACACATTAAGATCACTAGAGTGCTAACAAGACAGATTTAAATAAAACATAGCTCAACTAGAATTTCACTCTCTTGACAGATTAAAACACTCTAAGAAGACTAATTTACTCTTCTGCTCAACCAGAAGCCAAACACATGGAGCGCCCCTATGCATTCATCTAGCAGAAGCACAATAGAACAAAACAAACCACAATGCACAAGGGGTTTTTAGGTGGTTCGGTCCAGCAGACCTACATCCACCCCACACTCAAACCGAGTGTGGATTCCGCTGACTCACAGCTTGAACAGCTGGGCATCACAGCTTGCCTTACAACCGCTGGGCAACACAGCTTGCCATCCGAGCAATCCTCCTCGCCCCGCTGAGCAACACAGCTTGCTGTCCAGTGGAATCCTCCACTGTAATCCACTGGCAATACAGCTTAGCCGTCCAGAGGCAACACCTCTGCAATCCGCTGACTAACAGCTTGAAGAAGATGTAAAATAGAAAACAGAAAATGGAAATAAACAGCAATCTGAAAGCTGTAAACAATGAAGCACAATGTGGCTCTTAAAGAGCTGGATGGCCTGGATTTGATCCACGGTCCATCAAGAACAGATCTCCCTCGATCTCACTCTCTCTCTTTTTCTTTCTTCTCTGCTGCACTTCTCTTCTTCCCTCGATCTCTGTTCTTCTTTTCTCTCTTTCTCTTTTTCTTTTCTTTTGCTGGATTGTGGAAGCACTCTCTTCTTTTTTCCCTTTTTCTTCTCTCAGCTTCTGCTCTCTGGCTTCGATCACGATCAGCCTCCATCTGAAGACGAAGGCTCCATTATATACCAGCAGTAGCAGCAGCTAGGGCGCGTGTGGCTTCCACAGTTCCTGCCCTAAGAATTCGGACCACGTGGCAGCATCCAGCAGGCTGTCAATACACGTGTCCTCATCTGGACACTGTTCTTATCCTCGGATCACGTGCCCAACACCAGTACGCTCAACAATTGGAGTTAGATGGCGTCAACCCACTTGCTCCAAGGAGTTGACGCAACCTTCAGAGATCTTCAACCTATGAAACTCAAGTCTGCTGTGTTAACTCCATCAGCTTGCTACGTTGATGCATCGGCATCGGCAGTCCAGTGATCAATGTATTTGGCGGATAGACATGCTGCGTTGACGCTGCTAGGCTAAAGCGTTGACGCAGTGGTGTGTTTCTGTAACTAATAGTTCGACTTGTTTGCATGCTGCGTGGACGCTAAGAACTCCAGTGTTAACCTTCTAAACTGTCTCCGAGCTAGATGCCTATCAGGCTCAATGACTGCGTCGACGCTGTCTAGCAATGGCGTTGACGCATGGATACGTTCCAGTGAACAAACAGCCTAGCCTTTTTAACTGCTGCGTCGACGCTTCCATCATGCTGCATTGACGCATTAGTGTTCCAGCATCTGAACTTAGATGGCTTCAGCCCTCTCACACTCTCTGGTCACCTTGTCGATCCATCAACCTACTGCGTCGACGCCACTTGATGAATGCGTTGACGCACCAGAGTAATCCAGTAAGCTTCTTTCTTGATTGTTTGAACTACTGCGTCCACGCCACTTGATCAAGGCGTTGACGCATTGGTGTGTTCCAGCAGCTGAAATTAGATGTCTTCAGCCCTCTTGCGTTAAGGGGTTCATTAGCCTCTTCAGTCCCTGTCAGAGAGATGAAATGAAGTCATTAGTTCTAAGTATATGCATTGCATTGTATAGACTTTGCTGTGAAGGCGAAAGCAATGTAAAGACTCAGACTGCAGGAACGTGTGAACAATCAGTGTGTAGACTCTTCAATCGACAGCCTTTGAAGCACGAAGGCAATGTATAGACTTTGCCTTAAAACGAATGTAAAGACTTAGAATCAAAGAGGCGTTGTGTATACTTTGAACCAGTGTACAGACTTGGAAGCTTGAGCCAATGAATAGACTTGAAACGCTTAAGGCGCTGTACAGACTTGTTGAGGCTCAAGCAGTGTACAGACTTCGTAGCGTTGAACCCAATGTACAGACTTCACGCTGTACAGACTTATGATCCATAGGGAAAGACCTCAATGTATAGACTTTGCCTTGAACGAAGGTCAGTGAAGAATGTATAGATTTTCACGATGTGTAGACTTTGGATACGTGAAAGCTACAGTGAAGGAGTGTACACACTTGACCAATTCAAGGGCGAATCAAGTGTATAGACTCTGAGTCCAAACCCAACGGCTGTACAGACTTAGAATGTGAAGACTGATGTACAGACTTCATTAATCAAAGCATGAATGAGACGCAGTACATACTTAGCCTAGGACAATGTATAGACTCAATCAAATGAAGAGCTTCCAGTGTATGGACTTAAGTTAAGTGCATTAGCTGTACATACTTCAATTTGAAGATGCCCGATGTACAGACTTCAAATGAAAACCAATGTGTAGACTTTGCCTTAGACGCTAAGTGAGACACTCAATGTACACACTTCAAGTCCAGTGTATGGACATTGCCTTAGACTCTAAATGAAACGGACTTTAGCCAATGCAATGTATAGGCTTGAATGAGAGTCCAATGTATAGACATATTGCGAGCATGCTGCAGCCATTGTACAGGCTTGTCAATGTATGGACTTTAAGTCCAATGCAAAGCAGCAAAGTATAGACTTTAGACTTCGCCATGCTTACACTAAGCGATGTACACACTTGCTAAAGCACTGTGTAGACTTATAGAGTTGACGCTGCATACTTGAACTTAGATATAACACACTCAAGCATTCAAATCAACATGCCATCATCATAAAGAAAACATAATATCATAATGCACTCACTGTGTTGCAATCATCAAAACAAGACAACATTGCTATCATCAAAACACATAGCACATGCTTGTGCCTAAGGGGCACAACAGGTGCTGCTCCTGGAATGAGTTCGATGGTGAAGTTTACTTCCCTCTCGAGTGGTAAACTGGGTAATTCAAATGGAAACACATCTAGGAACTCATTTACAATAGGGATGTCTGGTATGATGATTTCCTTGGACTCGGTAATAATGACAGAAGTAAGAAAAGCTTCACATCCTTGCGAGATAAGTTTGCAAGCATGAAGAGAAGATATGATAGTGGGATGTTTCCTATACTTGATGCCAAGGAAAGAAAATCTTGGACGACCGGGTTTTCAAAAGGATATAATCCTATTTCGGCAGTTAATATCCGCATCATGATCTATAAGTCAATCTACCCCTAAAATGGCATCATAACCTTTCATGTCAAGGCATACTAAGTTTGCGGGGAGATTGTGATCTTCCACTATTACCTCACTATCAGGATAATACTCGATAAGTGCTGTTCCAGAACCTAAGGGTGTAGTAATGGCAGGATCTGAAGGTAAGGGAACTCATGCAATTGGTAATATTTTTGCAAAAGTAGTGGAGATAAAAGAATGAGAGGCACCAGTATCAAATACCACAATTACAGGATGGGAACAAATTTGAAGAGTACCTTCCATAAGTCCACCATCCCTGGGTGCTTCTTCTTCTTCTAGAACAACATTGAGGTGAGCTTGCCTCTTACGTCCTCCACCAGACAATTGATCCTTGATAAGTGGGCAATCTGGCATATGATGCTCCCTACTTCCACAACGTAAACACGCACCAAGGCACTTCCAACATTCTTCAGCCGAATGGCCGAACTTCTCGCAAAATGTGCAAGCCGCCATGACTTGCTCCTTCTCTTCTTTGGCTTTCTGGTGCTTCTGGGAACTTCCACCGTTCTCGCTCCTTGATCTTTTCTTATTATTACGGCTTTTGTAGAGCTCCGTGATACTGAATTTCTCCTTCTTATAACGCCGATCAGATCTTCGGCTAGACTCTTCTCCTTTTCCTTTCAATTTCTTGACCTTCTTTAAGGTCCTTTCACATAAATACGCCCGCTGAACCATCTCCGCATAGGTACGGATGTTTTGGGTCCCGAGCTGCTGAATGAAACCGGGTTGTAATCCGTCCATAAACCGATTGGCCTTCAATAAATCGGTACTGATTAAATGTTGTGTATAGGGTGCTAGCCTGGAGAATTGAAGTTCATACTCCGTGACTGTCATCATTCCCTGATGAAGAGAGGCGAACTCCATGGCCTTTCTTTCTTTAACATGCTCGGAAAAGTACTTAGCATGGAATAGAGTGAGAAAACTGTCCCATGTATGAGGTGCATCAGCCGGAGGTGTAGGTACTGATTTCCACCATGTGCGTGCATCTTTATTGAGTTGAAAGGTTGCAAGACACACTTTTTCTTGATCAGTGCATTGGATGACATCGAAGATACGATTCATTTCATCTATCCAATTTTCTGCCTCATCTAGATTTGAAGAACCATAGAAACGCGGAGGGTTTAAGCTCTGAAAATTGCGATGCAAATCACCAGTCCTTGCCCCTGCGCCTGCCTAGGCCATAGTTTGTAATGCCTGAGTAAGGCCGGCAACTGTTTGTTGCATACCACCCCAATCTACGCGACGTGCCATTGTAATAATGAGGTACCTGGGAGAAATAACAAATTGTTAATTCTCATGGAATTAGAAAGAGATTAAACTTAAAACTAATCAACTATCTTATCCCGGTTCTACCCAGTTCTCGCATGGGTGAGGAAATTTCTTCCTTAGTTCATAGGTGGGGGTCCTTAAACCTTGGACTTATCCTATGACATGACTCTTTTCGCTAAGTCCTGAGACTTAGGCTCTGATACCAACTTAACTGTCACGCCCTGAGCCTTTATTACAGTGGAAGACTAGCTCGAGGAACGTGAACAGCCGGCATGGTAAGCCTCTTGCAAGCAAGAACGATCAGAGCACAAGACAATCACACATAAAAATACAATTGCATAATAATTAAATCAAACTCTAACTTTATTTCATTAATAATCAAAATATTCTAATACAATGACTTTTAAACCTTCATTAATCCATCAGACTCAAGGAAAAAAGAAATTACAAAGATTTGATCTAAACAATATTGACTTTCCTAAGTCTTCACTCTCATTTTGATAAGACTTTCATTCGCTCTCGGACCCGCTACTTGTGTAACTCGAATCCGAATTCGTATCACTTCCATCTCCTGAAAATATTGGAAAATAGGTAATGAGCACACTTATCCAGTAGGTATCTTCGCATCAACATGAAGACATTATTAAAGTGATTAGCATTTTAGCTCTAAAGAATAAGGTAAAATCATGCGAATGCCATCAATCATGTGATTAAACCAAAGTAACAAGATGATCATGTAATATAGAATGAGCAAGTATGATTTAGCAAGAACATGATATGGCCTTTCATGAACAAGAATGTACTAGAAAGTCATGTATCAATCAAGAATGTACTCTTCACTTAGTAGCAAGTACTTCGTGAATTTATGTGGAATAACATGTAACAAGCTAGAAAGTCATGTACGTGTCGTGGATTTTCACTTCACGATGCCGTGGATCTTCACTTATTTATAGAGACAGTACTCCCAGTGCAATGCGATGCTAGTAGCATCATACCCCATGTTTTATAATAGTATGTTTCCGACAATCAGTCGAGGGGACTAGCATAAAGCCCTTGCACACAATCAGTGCTCGATCCGCATCTTCAAGTATAAATCAAGCTACTTCCACGCATGTAAACAATATGGCCAAGAAAGTGCAATTTTAGCAATAAGTTCAAGATAAAGTAATCCATCATAAGAATGCCTCTATTTGAAACAAGAATTTTCAAATAACATATTAAAACTAGGTAATGCCATGGAAATAATTCGGCAGCATAACGATATGTGTCTTAACTTTCATAATTTAAGATTAAGTATCTTGAACAATATGACAAGTCCTAGATCATCAATAATCTATCTAGGAACTTTGAAACATCAACCCTTTGGTCACCTCGGGTTAAAGTACTTGTGACTGTCAATTAATGGGCCGTTAGAATGGCTGAATCGAGAAAGAACAAATTTGGACTCATTATATATGACGGTTGTATACTGGACCGTTAGATGGGCCTGATGGTCTAGTAATAGGCCGTTACATAGTCAAAACTAGAAAACATCGATAGTGCTTTCTAAACAATTAGGCTTTAATGGTACAACCAACTCGGCATCCTAGTGGGAATCTCAGGCTCGCGGAGAATTACAGAGGCCTTGAGACCAGATTTCCTAGTCCATTGGAAGGAATATCTAATAGAGAGGTCCTCAAGTCCAAGAATATGTTCCTATAGTGCAAAAGTATAAACTAATGGTCATATACCAGAATATATGCCATGTACTTAGAGAAATTGACTCTATAGACAGAAAGAATGTGTACAATGTGAAACCATGATAAAACTTCGTCAATACATCAGTAAAAATCATGTTTCAATAAAAAACTATAGAGTTTTAGCAATGAAATTAACATGTACTATATAATAACTCTAGGTACTTATAAACATGCAATTCCTTATCCTGAATCAATACATAACCCAAAGTCATGAAAACAGGTCAAAACTTAGATAACTAGGCTTATTTATAAGCTAATTTGATTGTTCTCAATTATGTCTCGAATTTACAAAACCCAGCACTCTGGCGGTCTAAGATAGGCGCGTCATAAAGATGTGACGGTTCATCATGGAGCCGTCAGAAGACTGTGACGCACTACTTTTGGTCCGTCAGAGATTTCAGAGAACTCAAGTGTTACAGAGCATGTGACGGCTTATCGTAAGATCGCTAGATGACTGTGGCAGTCGATCTATAATCCGTCAGAGCACTGCTAAAAATAGAATAAGAAGATTCTAAGGTTTTAACTCACATCATGTCTGGAAATCATATATAAACTTCTATATGATAGAGCGAAGGTTAAGCTAACAATATGTATGGGTTTTCTATTAATTGACAAGAAGGTTTCTTTTTAACTTAGTTAGGGCTAAGAATATGCATGCATGATATACAAGTGCATAGGTTCTAGTAAAACATGAAATTCTCTACATATAAAACATCAAATCGAGCAAAACAAGAGGGCTTTTACTCCTATCATGAAGTTCTTGCCATTCATGAGATAACCTACCTCTTTGCTGGGCTTTCAACTTTCAATTTGTGACTGCAAGACACGCCCTAGTTCTTCCCTTCCTGAGATTTTTCAGCAACTTCATGTCGCTCTAACTCCTCAATCTCTTGACCTAAGGACGTGAAATTTTGAGAGTAAGAAGGCGAAACTAACGGGAACAGAAAGTTCTAGAGACACTTAGGTTAATTACCTCGTTTTGGTGCTCTAATCTCTTGATCTTCTGTAGACTTTTGCTCAGATTCCTGGGTTGCTATGGTCGAACCAGTAACTTTGGAAGCTTCAAATTCCTTGTGTAGTTGATCTCCAAGCACGAAATTTTGAGGAAGATTAGTCCTATGTATAAGGAACAAAAAGTTCTAAAGAACTTACCCAAAATACTATCTCCTTACCTTAGTTCCACGCGAGCCAATGTAGGGGTCGCGCATGTCAAAACTAGGGTCTATTTATAGGTTCTAGCTAGGGTTTTGAGGATTAGATTGATTCTAGAGTCCTTGTTAAAGCTTAGATCGACTTTTGAGAGTCCTTAGCACGTTTACTAGTCCTCCCATCTCGATCCCTAAGAGATAGACTAGCAAAAATCTAATCTTTTTGCTTGTTCTTTCATTCACGGAACTGACAGAGCGTAACGGTCGTATATTGGCGCGTTACATGCCTGTGGTGGTCGCACGATAGACCGCTACATCCACTGTGCGCAAAATTTGACTTAATCCAAACTCTTTAATTATTTTATCCATAAAAATTATCTATAAAATGGTATTTATCCTTAAAATTCGTGAATGGGCTAAATAACCTTCCAGAGTATGGGCCAAACTTAATGGGCTTGCTCCTTAAACCTTTTGGGTTTCAATATACTTGGGCCTTATAATCAATTTAAGTTTTATAATTCCTAATAATTTCAGAAATTCTTAAAATAATCTAGAAATTATTTATATAAATTTTGGGGCACTACAGTTTTAGTTTTATTAATTAGAGTTCTAATCGAGTTAGTTTTTATCTCCATCGACCTTACCCAAAATACAGCCGCCACCGCCTCCTTAACAGTCGACTCGACCCTTTTGATTTAGGTTGTCTATTTTTAATATAATGCTATACGGCCGCATACCAAGCCCAACTAAAATGCTGATCCTTTACTATAAATATTTTTATATACGGCCCACTCAAGCCCATCTATCTTTAAGAATGATTTTTTTAAGCCCATTACGTTTTACCTTAATTATTATCAAGGTTTATTTCACAGATTGTATTCTTTCATATTTATGCTCCATAAATGTGATATGGTTATTATTGTTTCTTTTTATTTTCCGGGTTACTACACCCTCCCCCGCTTAAAAGAATTTGGTCCTCCAAATTCACATGATTCCTTTTGAAATAAGAGGGGTACAAAGTCACCAATCCCAAAACATGCATTCTACTCTTACTACAACAATCACCATGTCCAAGCATGAAATTATAAATAAGGCAGGTTCAGAGTTACCTTCCAATGCTTACAGCCTGCCTTGCCGCTTCGATCCACCTAGTTATTTATCCTACGGCGCTTGCTCCTTTATCAGAGGGCAACGGGCAATTCTCTGATCTCCAGTCTCACAAACGAATGCACTTCCCTAGCTTCCACCAACACTATTCCGATTTATGCCCTCCTTTATCGCAATGCTCACATCTTTCCTTGACAATAACAATATGTTGATTCTCATTCCTAGGCTTCTTGTCCTTGCGAGAACCATTCCCTCCATTCGGCCTCCTCTTTCCATTCATGGGCTCGCCATCCTTGGACCCCTTTGCTAACCCTTTCCTGGAAAGCCTCCCCTTGATACGCTCAGCCATATCCATAGTGTCTTCTAACAGCTGTGCCTTCTTGACCATCTCGGCATAAGTTAGAATCTCTAACGGGGCTAACTATGGAATGAACTCTACTCTTAACCCATTCATAAATCTCCTCACTCTCATCTTCTCTGTACAGACTAAACAAGGTGCATAACGAGCTAACCTGGAGAACTACACTTCATAATCCACAACTGATAAACTTCACTGCTTCAACGATGCAAACTCCATAGCCTTCTTCTCTCGGATTCTCTCCGAAAAGTACTTCTCATTAAAGTACTCTAAGAACTCATTCCATGTAATATGATCGTTGGGCAGAGTTACTTCCACAGACTCCCACCATGCTTGAGCATCTTTCTCTAACTGATAAGTCCCCAATAAAACTTTCTCTTGGTCGGTACACTGCATAACCCTGATGGTTCTTTCCATCTATCTAACCCAATTCTCTGCCTCGTCTGGGTCAGTAGACCCACTAAACGTAGGGGGTTTCATTCCTTGGAAACTCCGAGGCAAGTCTCCAACTCCATGACGAGCTCCATCTTGCACAACATGCTGCAAAGCCTGAGTTAAACCTTGAACGGTACGCTGCATCTCCCTCCACTGAGCATGCTCAGAAACCATCTAAGCCTACAAAATAATTTTAACAATGATTATTTATATCTTTCACTATTTTAACTTGAAAAAAGATATTTTATCGGTTAGCCCATGGCTCTACCCAAATCTCACTGGACTCCTATAGGGTAGCTGACAAGGACAACACAATCTATAACCTGAACTCGACGACCTAGGGATTTTAGAAAACCTAGGATTTGATACCACTTCTATCACGCTTCGACGACCTAGGGATCTTCGATGACCTAGGGCAGCAAAAAATTTACTCGGAACGTGGCAACGAAACAATCATGACAATCAAAGCAAACCATAAGACCAAGAATGGATGGAAACACAAATGCATTGAAATTCCAAATATAAATTTATTACAATTTGACTTAGACTAACACACTCAACATAAGGAAAATTACAAAGAGATTCTCAACTAACTAGACTAGACACAAGACTGCAAGGTTCATCTAAGTTGCCAGAGTTCTCTTCACACTTGCCCTTGCCCATCTTGACTGCTTTCATCTTCATTATTACCTGAAAAATATGAAAAAACACTAGGTGAGCGAAAGCTCCGTAGGTCTGAAATCTCTGGAACCAATCTATCTTTAAGTGATTAACAACTTAACATGAATATGCATGTCATGAGGAAGCAAATAATAACCATAACTAAAGTTGGCAAGAGACAGGATAGGAATCAAGAAATAATTTCCAAGAGAACATATTTTAAAAAGGACAGTCATGAAGAAGTGATGTCATGTAATTCAATAACAAGATAAGGTACTCAAATTCACGAGAGCATATCATGTGAACACTGTTGTAGAATTGGCCATACACAAGAATTTGAATATCAAGTTTACCCATTCTGGGTCGTGTCAAGTATTACATGTCATTCGAGTCATAGCAATTGTGGAAATGTCATAGATCAATCTTGCTTTTTATTTGGTGTAATGCCACACCTGATCAATCATAGTACCGGTATATGTATGGGCTTTGCCTTACCCATGGGATCAGATCCGGACCCCTTTCACTTTACGTTCTAGCATTCAGTAATATTTTGGACCCATGGCCCCATGAAAGTTCTAGACAAATTCCACGTCAATTGATGGCCAATAGAATTCCAAGAACCAATATTTTAGTAAGATAGTTGAGAGAATCAAGGAATTTGAGACTCCAAAGATATAGAAAAGACTTAGAGGAAATATCAATAAAACCCACAGAACGCAAGAATCTGGGACAATTGGCATCCACATAGTCACCGTGAATTTAAGAATCGCGTCCACTGTCGAGGTCTCCAATTCTTTGAATAGTACATGCACGAGTAATTCGCGTCACCTCCATGGACACAAATTCAAGAAGTTGCGTCGAACACACTAACGCTAATTAGGAATTTACGACGACTACTCCAGTCACCAATTTCATAGCTTCTAGACAGTGTCTGGACTCTTACAGAACACCCAAGTTTTGGCACTCTATGATGGCTAGGTGTCATGTTTCTTCAGAGTGATATGACCAAAAATAGGGTTAAGGGTTTTTAGGGTACAACCAGCCCAGTGATCGAAGAGGGAATCCTTCGATGTCGGGGTCTTATGGAGGCCTTAAGGAAAGAATTTCTAGTTAGGCGAGAGGGATTCCCGACGGAGGGTCCTTCCTTCCCCAAGAAATAAGGTGTCTCACGTAGGAAACAATAAAACATGGACTATGTCTCGGCCTTGAGACCATAGTGCCAATAATCCACGGTCACTGGATGAAAACCCGATCAAAAACCACACTAGAAAAATTTGCGTCCACTACAGTGGTCGCTACTTCTAAATTAACGTCTGCTAGTAGGACGCCATTTCAATGAATTAGCGACCTTCTAAGTAGGCGCATATTAATTTACGTCTAGGAACCAGACGCGAATGCAAGATCTTAAGCAGAATAATAATAATTATTATAAAAAAAATTAGAAATGATGTCTTCCCAGAAAGGCGTGTAAACTTAAGTTTGCGTCCATAATCAGGACGTTAATTATCAAAATTCTAATTTGTTAATATTTAATTAATAAAATAGTGTCTACATGATCGATGCATATTAAACTGTGACTTCCTTGAGAGACGCATATTCTTAATACACGTCCATGCCACTGACGCCAATTCTATTAATACCTACGGTCCTGATCCAATCAGATGAACATGTTGCTGTTCATTTCTTTTAGTGAGTGAACAATAGCACTTTCTGAATAAAAAGAGAAATTTCAAAGTAAGGACATGATAATTAAGGGGAATTTACAAGGATCATGAAAACGTGTAGATAGCAATTTTTTTATCAGTCTAGATCATGAGTTATTAAATTTTAAACCTTAGGATGCAATTTTTAGAAAATCAAGAGTTCACGTCTTGGCAGCAAACACATATTAATTAGCGTCTTGGGGTCTGACACAGATTTAAGAATCCGCATCTGTGTAGGAAGACGCAGATTAATACGTGACTACTGCACTCGTCACTAATTCTTTTTCGTGCATAAAAGTACCAGATCGCGTTTGAAACCCAAATTTACACTCACATGGATGATAAAACATGGCGATGTGAGTATGATATAGAAGAATGCATGAAGCTCTATCTAGCATGATGATTTATTATAATTTTTCTTGAGAGAATGCCTACCCTAGATACGATTAAAGGACGAAGAAGCCCAAAGGCCTCTCACGGACCACCCACGAACGAACAACTCTCGACCCCTTACGCACACACGAACTCCCCTTCACAGCAGTAGGGTGCCGCTACACTCAAGGAGGTCCTATTTATAAACACTCTCCCCAAAGAATACTACTATCGTTTTAGTTATATTAATTAGAGTTCTAATTGAGTTAGTTTTTATCAACAGTCGACCTTACCCAAAATACAGCTGTCGTCACCTCCTTAACAGCCGACTCAACCCTTTTGATTTAGGTTATCTCTTTTTAATATAATGCTATACGGCCACAGACTAGGCCCAACTAAAATGCTGATCCTACAATCTAAATATTTTTATTAAGGCCCATTCAAGCCCATCTATCTTTATGAATAGTTTTTTTAAGCCCATTACATTTTATCTTAATTATTATCAAGCTTTATTTCATAGATTTTATTCTTTCAAATTTACGCTCCATAAATGTGATACAGTTATTATTGTTTCTTTTTATTTCTTGGTTACTACATGTAGAGTTGGCGTGAGGATCAGAATCGGATGCGGTGTTTGAGTGAGGACCGACTCGAGAAGCGATAATGGCCAGCGTAAGAGTCAACGGATGGGCCGTCGAGATTTAGAATGAGATTTTCGGGCCTTAGGGAGCAAGGAAAGGAAAGTTGAGCAAGTAGGAGTTTCTAATTGTCGAGTAACTGGTGGTCGGTTGATGGATTTTTGTTGGCAGAAGATCCCAGTCGAGGTGGACTAAGAATGGGCAGAACTGTGTGCAGGCGAGGCCTTGGGTGGCCAATTATGATATACTTTTTCTCCAGGTTGGATCTGGGTTAATAGGAGGTCTATATTGGGACCAGAGTTAGTCTAGTGGTGTTATTGGTGTTCAACTTGTAGGATATGAGAATGATTGTGGCGTGGAGCAGACGAAAATGTGGCAATCAGTTGAGATGACTGCGTGAGCTAGTTGAGGCTCAGGGATGGATGTCCCTTGTGAAAGTCGTGAGGTCAATCAGTAGGCAGAAAAGCTGATGTTTGATTGATCTACCGAGTGTGGAAATTTCAATTATGGTAGGAATTCGTGACGCGAGTCACGTCTCCCGATGTGCGAGAGTGTGCTCGATGATGTCTATAACTTTAAAGCTGTGATGTTGACGGGGGCATCTCTCGCCCTTCACATTTTTTCACAGCTCCGTTTGCTCGCCAGCATGGCTACATTCAGCCCGTCACATTTTTCTGAGTCGAGTCATGTAATTTTCATATTTATTTGAGTCATAGACTTTATAATTTTCCTTTTATTTGAGTCATTTACCTAAGTTAAGTGTCATAGGGTTGATTAGTTTGGTTATTGGGCCCAATTCTATGGGCTAGGCCCAGGGGCGCCCCCCTTCCCCCTTGGTTATTTGTCAATGGTCCAAAAGTCAGGGACTTGATGTAAATTGTGGGATCCCTATAAATAGGACCCCATTCCCCCCATTTTATGTTAATGAATGAAAATATATTATTTTGAGTGCAGAAAAATTTAAGTTTCTTTGGTGAGAAGCCATTAGAGAGGAGTGAGAAGCTCCCCTCCCCTATCCCCCCTCTCTCTCTCCCCCTTTCTCTCTCCTATGCCCCCTCTCTCTCTCCTCTCTCTTGGCCGCCCCCTTCTCTCTCCTCCCCACAGTCCACCTTATCAGCCACCTCATCCTCTCCCCTTCTGCCACATCATCACCCTATCTCCTCCCCACAGTCCACCTTATCAACCACCTCATCCTCTCCCCTTCTGCCACATCATCACCCTATCACCTCCCCAAGGTGTATTCATTACACCCCTTCACATCCCAAGACCCCATTAAATCATCCCATCAATTCCCTCCCCCTTCCTAGGTGACTCTTCCCTTTCCAAACACACCTCTCCCTCTCCCCCATGCAACCTCTCACTCTCCCAAGGCAGAACACCCCTCCCCAAGCACCCTTTCCCCTCCCTTAGGCTAGCATTAACCCCACTCATTAACCAAAATTCAAATCCACCTCCCTCTCCCTCCCAACACCAAATTCGCAGCTACCCCTCCCACCATCTGCTAGACCCCCTTCCTGCCCCATTCTTCCACTCCCTCACCTTGGATCACCCCCTCTCACACCCCCTCACAGCCAGAGGTTGCCGCACACTCATCCACCCCCATTTCGCCCCCCTCCTACTCCATTTCACATCGGCAAGTTGCAGACCCAGCCTCAGTTCGTAGGCAGTAGAGGGCCGCCCAATTGCAGAGCCTACCACATTTTTATCCTGGAGCCCCTGGGAGCACAAGAGGTACCGTTGGAAGAGTCGTTCAGTCTACTTCGCAACGGAGGTGGTCCCGCCCTCACCTGAGTTCGTGGCTGCCCAGAGGAGTCTTCACCGCCGAACTACGTAGATACTCCCAGGTAGACAACCTGAAGCAACTTGCAGAAGCTCCCACGGCCTGATCTCTGTGCTTCTTGGGGAGCCACTTGGCTGAGGGCTTCTCCTTCAAGTAACCTTCCATCTCCAAGAATCAGAACCATTTTTGGATCCCGGAGTCAGGAGTTCCGAATTCTCTCCCCAAGGTGCGCCAGGTTAGTTCCCCTGAGCCAGTTCCGACACCTCTCCACTGTTCCGGTGTTCGTCATTAGCTCCGACCTTCGAAGATGGTCACGTTTGTCCCAGATCGAAGAGGACTCGTCCACGATTGCAGAGGTTCCAGTCCCGCATTATTCAGAGTCTGGGAGTGTTTGTGACGCCTTCATCTTCTAGCAGTAGGAGACTGGGAGCAATCAGAATCAGCACAGAATAGTTCTGTTCCAGACCCTGCCCCAGCCACTGACGATGTCAAGAAATTCTCCAATAATTCTGACGTCCTCCTGGGCCAACCCAAGAGGTCTTGGTGCTGGTTTCATCAACAACGGAGTTTGGGAGAGCCTGTAGCGGAGCCGATAGCGACTACCTATCTCACTGTCCAGAGAGCTGGCAGAATCGACGGTCATCTTCCACTCGACTTTTGCTTAATTCCCCATGCCCGCCTGGCTGGCTTACAGCCCCTCCCTGCGCGGAGGTAGTGTTTGCTTGTTATCTGAAACTAACCCCCACCCCGAGATCCCCCTCCTGCGAGAGGCGTAGTGGTGTATCATTATGAACTTTTAGGTTCGAGCTACACCGGCACAACGTGCGGGTTCTACCCACGCTTCCCCGCTCGCCTCGTCTCCGGTCAGGATCGACATTTTCACGCCGATCAGGTGAGCAACTGAACACCCCTCTCTACTGGAATTACATTTGCTTTCTTAGTGTCGCATCTTAGTGCCGTCGGCGGTAAGAGAGTGCCCGATCCCGAATTTGATTATATTTGAGTGATTACCGCGGGCGAGTTATGAGAGAGCCATTACATCCCACGCCCTTGGCGTGCTGGCCACCTGTGAGAGTGGGCATCCCTGGACCCTTGGGGGTTCAATCCCAAGCTATCTAATCCCCGGAGCAGCGAGGTCCTGCCTCGGACCCTCACCACCATCACCGAGTTGCCTACGGGCACTAGTGTGTGCTTAGCGGGTGAGTCCGCTCGAGTGACGATACCGGTCCGTTGAATTGTGCTTGTTTGCTAGGTCTAAGGGGTTGTTCGGTCTAGTTTCTGCATCCCATTAGTGTCTCATCCCATCATGGTGCCCCTCCATCGAAGTGGTATATCAAAAGACGTCGTGGGACGTTCCGGTTACGCCGGTTCGGATCGCGGCCTTTCTAGCATCGGGGAAACCTTTGGGTTTGTCCTTCGCCACGTACCGCTCGGTGTTTGGGTCGCCACTTCCATCCTAGGTTGTGTCACATCAGATTGGTATCAGAGTAAGTTTTAGACTTGTTTCTACGAGTCTAGTCCATGGGCACGCTTGCATTAGAGTCACCTTCGGATCACCCTATGAACTATCTACCCCCAATATCATTGAGTCTACAGACCAAAAGGCCCCACTTCCCATCATATTCCTACCTAATGGGAGCCCCATGGAAATTGACTTCATTGACATGGTAGAAGATAATTGGGTATCCCCCGATATCGTAGCCACCCTTTCTAGGACCGGACAAATTGTGCAGAACGGAGACCAAGTCTTTGTTGAATTTCATACATGGTTTGGGAAGAATAAATATTTTGATGGGGCTTGGTGTCAAGTAGGGTACTTTGGTGGGACCTTGCATAATCCTAGGTAAGCAATGGCTTGATGAAAGGAATGCCATCATCGACCCCACACGTCGGTCGGGTCTTGTGCATCCACCACACCTCCCGGGAGACTTTAGCTTCAACAACCAATTGTTCCCTCATCCACCGGATCCCCGTACCTCGTCGCCATACCCACTCCAACCCACCTCCATCCCTCGCATTACCTCTTCTCAAAAGGGAAAGAGTCTTATGGAGTTAGAAGTGAGTGAAACAATCACGGGTGAGTGCGGAATGGAGCGCTATAGGTGCCACCGATTTAGGCACATCGCCACTTAATGCCCCACTTGGACAACTACCTCGGTCACCACTACCCCTCCATCGTCCCCCAAAAGGGACATCCCTTCTAAGGCCAATCTTCCAAAACCCCCTCAACTCACCCATCTTCCACTACCAACCCCACCTCCAAATGACCGTCCCAACCCCTTGGTAGAGGTGACCATGGCCCACACACCCATTCAAGTAAAGATGGATACCCATCCGGACCCACATCCCGCCATAGAGGAAATCCAAGAGCTTCAAATTCCATACACCTCTCCAAGCCCAGTTCTTCAAGAGCCAACCATCACCACTCATGGCACCCTCACCGTGAATGAGTCCATACTCCAATGGCTCAAGCGAGGCCCCACCATTCCTAGTTTACCCCCACACCTCTCACCCATGGGACATCAATCCCAAATCGTGCCCCTCCCCTCTTTTCACACAACGATCCAATCCTACTATGAGGTAGAGGGCTGGGATGATCTCTTCAAGGGTCTAGAGTGACAATTAGAGTTGACTTGCTTTTTGACCCTAGGGATGGACCGACCAAAGAACCTTGACCTCATCCACCCATGTGACGGCTCTATTACCTCGATTTGCACCATTGGTTGCTACACCAGCATGTTGTATCTCTGCCATTTTGATGATGCCGTTTTGATGATGTCAGACTGTCTGGTATGAAAATTGGTTTATCTATTTTTAGCTAAAACACTGTTCATTGCATTAGTGTACATGTACAGCTAGGGTCGGTGTTAGTTGTGTTCTTACACAACTGAGGTCGATGCTAGTTATACTTCATGCGTAGCTGAGGTTGATGCTAGCTGCACTTCACACATACACAAGTCGATGCTAGTATTGAGTCTGATGCATCTAAGGTCGATGTTAGCATCTCATTTATTGTAGATAGAGTCGGTGCATACCATGTTCATTCATGGTCCAAGGTCGGAGCATATAGGCCGTCCTGCATATCCTAAGTCTGTGCTAGCGGATTTTCACCCATACAAGGTCTGTGTTAGTTGGTTTGAGTTGTTAACTAGAGTCTGTGCTAGTGTGCATAGAGTCTATGTCAGTCAGCATGAGAAGTCGATGCTAGCACAGAGTGTCTAGCATATAGGGTATGTGCTAGTCTGTCATGCCTTGTTACTGGGTCGGTGCTAGTTGCACCTTCTGCAGACAGAGTAGGTGCACATTTTGAACTACGCACATTTAAGGTCGATGCTAGCACATTGAGGTTGATGTTAATATGACACGTATTGCATACGAGGTTAGTGTAGGTTCCTGTTGTAATGTGAACACAGTCGGTGCACATTTCTGCCTCATGCACATAAGGTTTGTGCTAGGTCGGTGCATGTTTTGCATCCTGCACACCAAGGTCCGAGCATGGCTGAGGTCTATGCATGTTGAATTCTGTGCATATTTTTTTTACATATCCTTTATAAAGTCTGTGCATTTTCTCAAAAATGCATAATGAAGTCTGTGCATGTTTTCAAATTTACAAAGCATAAAGTCTGAACACATTCATATAAGTCTAAGCTATGTGCATTTTAAGTCTAAGCACATACATAGGTCTGAGCATGTTTTCATATCCAAGCATTGTGCATATAGGTCTGTGCACGTTTCAACTTCAGCGACACAAAGTCCGTGCACTTTTCTTATCAAGCATATATAAAGTCTGTGCTAGTCTGCCTTGGGCCTATATAAACTCAGTGCATATTGTCTGTGCTACAAGGTCTAACCTTATTTTCACTTTTCCAACTAACAGGGTTAAGGCATCACGTGAGGTCGAACTAAGAACTTGCACGTGTTCCCAGAAATGGCGAGATGCTGGCAGATGAACCCAGAGAGCAAATGATTGGTCACGTCATCTAAGGCACTTTTCCAAAGGAATAATCTCATACCTGCCACGTGGACCAATAGGGCTTCAGTAGGTTTTATCTGCTTCATCCATACGGCGCCCCTGTTCCCTATAAATAGGGTGCCTTGCCTCATGAAGGAGGAGAGGTAGCAGCGACCATAGTTCTATTCACATTTTTTTGAGAGAGGTTCCCCCTGAAAAAGAAGAACGAGAGAGAGCCTCCTCCAGATCAAGAAATATTGTGAGGATCTGCTTTAGAAGTCAGGCTTGAGAGCAGTCACTTGTGCTTTCGGAAATGCTTCATTGAAGCTACATTTGTCGTTGTTTTAGTCTTCTATCTTTCTTTTAGTTTTCTGTTTCATTGCCGTTTTGGTTTCTTCGATTTCATTGCCTTCCAAGTGTTCTTAGAGGAAGGGAGACATCGTCTCCGATTGCGAGTGACTTGGGGTCACTCGTGGGTTCCCTCTGGTTTAGAGGAAGGGAGAAATTGTTCTCCGGTTCTGGACTTGTGGGTTGCAAGCCCAGGTGCCAAGCCTGTGCTTGTAGCATAACTTGGTTGAGGAATTTGTCTCCCTTGGGTTTCAAGCTGTTTGGCAGCCTGTGTTGCAGATTGAGTCTGCTTGGTTCTAGCTATTCTAGTGAAATCATCGTTTGATTTAATCGAGGGCTGGATGTAGATTGCGGGTAGCAATTGAACCACCTAAAAACTCTTCTGTCCATTTCGTGTGGTTTGCTTGATTTTTCCAAAGATTGCTTGTGTTGTCTTCGGTATTCAGGAGGTATATTAAAAGACGCAACCCATCTGGAGGATTGCCATCTTGCGTGAGGATTCTAGGGTCCAAACTCCGCCTCGTATCCCTGATACTCATCCATTTTCTCTATTGGACCGTCTTTCTGCTCGAGCAATCTTGTTCACTAATCGTTTAGCAGATCCAACATTTGCCCTCTCCCAGTGAGGATGTGCATTAGTTGATGTTTGTCTCCAACCAAGACTAATCTCTCGATCTGGTTCAGTTAACTTCCCGTACCTGTGGGGTGTTTTTATTCGTTGTGGTTGAATCTTCATCGATTATATTCTGTGTTGTAAAAGTTGGGAGTGATCTATTCATCCCCCCCTTACCCTACATGTGGTCCAATGACCAGGGTAGACCAGCAACTAGCACCCTCGTAGCTTCATTGCTGAGAGACATTCTATTAATCGCCCCCCGTTCTTTGACGGTGTGAATTTTCTGTACTGGAAAAATAGGATAGAGGTGTTTCTCAGAGTCCAAAGCCACGAACTATGGAAAGTGGTCACTACAGGACCATTCGAACTTCCACCAAATGAGACCACGTGGACAAGGGAACAAATCAGGTTGTCAACCGTGAATTAGATGGCCCTGAACATTATGCAATGTGCGATTCACCCGGAGGAGCATGCAAGGATCTCTACCTGCAAGACGGCACAGAAGATGTGGGATGAACTTGTACTCATCTATGAAGGTACATCCCAAGTCAAGGCGACAAAGGTAAACATGCTCACCTCTAAGTACGAACTTTTTAGAATGAAGTATGAGGAAACAATTTCTGATATGTATGCCAGGTTTTCATTAATCACGAACAGTCTTACAGGGTTAGGTAGATAGATCTCTACAGGCGACATAGTTAGAAAAATACTTAGATCCTTGACCCCCATGTGGCATACTAAGGGCACTGTCATAGAAGAGTCTAGGGATTTGTCCACATTGACTGTCACAGAACTGATAGGATCCCTGATTACTTATGAAATCAATCTGAAAAGGAATGTTGAGGAAACCAATAAAAAGGGCAAGAACATTGCTCTCAAGGTATCCCATAGTGGCAGCAGCAATAGCATCAGTAGTAAGGAATTTGAAAATTTCTCAGATCTTGATGATGAGGAATAGGCCATGCTTACCAGACAGCTTCAAAAATTTATGAGGACCAGAGGTAAAAGATTCAGGAGAAGGAGACCTCAATAGGTTGGTAAGAATGCAAATCTCAAATTTAAGAAAAACAAACATGCTGACAAAATTACATGTTTTCTCTGCAAAAAGCCAAAGCATATGAAGAATGAATGCCCGGAGCTCGTGAAGAAAAATGTCAGGGTGAAGAAGAAGAAGCCTCAAGCCATGCTCTGCACATGGAGCGATGAGGAGGAAGACCCTGAGAACGGATCTTCAGATGAAGAGGAGCAGGGACTGTGTCTTATGGCTGACAGTGAACATGAGGTAAGCAACCCTTTTGAAAGCTATTCAATTGATGATTGGGAGGATGCTTATGCTGACCTGCTAGATAAGCTCAACTGTCAAACCAAAGAATACAAGTCCATGAGGAAAAGTTTGAACAATCTCCTTAACAATAAGGCCTGTACAGATAATGAAATTGTTGAATTAAAACACCAGATTGATGAAAAGAACTATGAAAAGAACTCACTGAAAATTGAGAATGACAACCTCAAATATGAAAAGGAGGAAATCAGAAATAATCTGGATGAAGTGAACCTTAGACTTCAAGAGATTCAGAAAGAAAATGAGATTCTGAAGGAGAAATATGATGCCGTGCAAATTGCTAATTCTGAAATCTTGAAACAGTGTGAAAAACTACAGAAAAATCTTGATGATAAAGAAGCTATGTTGGAAAATTTTATTCAAGGAAAAAACAATTTAGATACCATGTTAGGCATAAAGGTCAACTTCAATAAGGAGGGTCTTGGCTATGACCCAACCAATAAGAAATCATTTGAGTTCAAAACCACTACATTTTGCCTAGGGAAGGGAAAAGAAAAACTGGACACTCCATCCTGTTCCAACAGCAATCAGAATGTTTAGCAACCCAACTTCAAGAAGTTTGTGAAAGCTAAACCAACAAGGTTTGCTGGACAACAAATTAAAAATCTAGGGAACAACATTGGCAAAGCTGCCATGCCTCGACCCAACACATTCATACCTCAAAGCAATACCATTAATAGGTCAAGGTATATGAATAAGAATAGGTACCCAAGGTACATGAGTCAGTACAGGAACCATTGGGTGAACTCTGTACGTCCAGAAAGATTCCTCGACCAATATGATTATCCCAGAAGCAATGGGTACAAGAGATATCCAAGAAATGAACACTTCATAAGGCCCAACAGATTCTATGCTAATAAGCCGAATGGACAAAACTTCACACATCATTTCAATAAAACTATCAATAACAAGAAGAATGTGAAGAAGACTGAGAAACAATTTTAGATACCCAAAAACCTGCTGAAAGATTTGAACAATGTTTTTGGACCCAATCTTTCTTGGGTTCCAAAATTTTCTGTCTGAATTGATAACATGTTGGTCTGGCAGCCGAGCACAACAGATGGTATTTGGATAGCGGCTGTTCCAGACATATGACAGGTGACAAGATAAAATTCAGCAACATGGAAATGAAGCTGGGAGGTACAGTCAAGTTTGGTGGAAAAAATAAAGGTAAAATCATAGGAATAGGTACAATTGGTAAGTTTTCTTCCAAGGTCATTGAAAAGGTTTGGTTAGTAGAAGGTCTTCAACATAATCTACTTAGTATTAGTCAACTGTGTGACAAAGGTCACAGAGTAGTCTTTGACAATAATGCATGCAAAATTTTTGAAATAAATTCTGACAAAGTCTTGTTCTTAGGACATAGGGTGAATAATGTTTATATTATCGACCTTAATAAAAATTCTGAATCAAATCTCTGTCTGTCTATGGATGTAGATAATAATGCTTTCAATTAGCATAGACGGTTAGGCCATGCTAGTTACAATACCTTAAATAAACTGGTGAAACATGATCTGGTTAGAGGACTGCCAAAAATAAAATTCAACTCAAATTCAAAAATCTGTGATGCATGTGCTCTGGGTAAACAAACCCGGAAGTCTTTTAAACTGAGATCTGAGCCATTGTCTTCTAGACCAATGGAACTACTTCATATGGACCTCTTCGGTCCTACAAGAACACAGAGTCTGAATGGAAAAAGGTTTGGTTTTGTGGTTATTGATGATCATTCTAGGTTCTCATGGATCTTTTTCTTAGCTAATAAAAATGATGCCTTTCAAAAATTCAAAATATTTTTCAATAAGTTTAAGCAAGAGGGAAAGTACAAAATCTGCTCAATTCAGTCTGACCATGGACGTGAATTTGAAAACTCCATGTTTTCTAATTTCTGTGAAAACGAGGGACTGACTCATAAGTTTTCTTCTCCCAGGAGACCCGAGCAAAATGGAATTGTGGAGAGGAGAAATTGAAGAATTGTGGAGATGGCCCGGACCATGCTGATCGAGAGTCAATTGCCAAGGAAGTTCTGGGCAGAAGCGGCCAACACTGCATGTTACACAATCAATAGGAGCATGGTAAGACCGATACATAAGAAAACCCCTTATGAGCTTCTGAAAGGTAATAAACCGAACTTGCCTCACTTCAGAATTTTTGGTTCCAAATGTTTCATACACAACAATAACAAGAAGGATTTAGATAAGTTTGAGGCTAAAAGCAGTCCTGGAATATTTTTAGGTTACTCTGAAGTGACAAGAGCATATATGGTTTTCAACATAACAGATCAAACTATAGAAGAGTCTCCACATGTCATTTTTGATGAAACAAAAATTGTCACAAATCTTGAAGATGATGACATGGACTCTAAGCATGATGGAGAATTCCTACAGGACAAGATGAATGAAGAAAATTCAACACCTGCCGCATCAAAGGGTCCTGAACAGGGTGAGTCTGCCGAACCAGGTGAGTCTTCGATAAACATAAGATTTCTGAAAGATCATCCTTGTACAGAACATAATAGGCAATTTACTTGATCCTCCTAGGACTAGATCACACTACAGATATATAAATAACCAAGACCTAGTTGCGTTAGTGTCTCAAATTGAACCCAAAACTGTAGAAGAGGCATTAAATGATGAATCATGGGTTAATGCTATGAATGAGAAACTAGGACAATTTGAAAGAAACAATGTATGGAAACTAGTTTCTAGGCCTAAAAATGCAACTGTCATTGGAAAAAAATGGGTTTTTAAAAATAAAATGAATGAAGAAGGAATAATTTCAAGAAATAAAGCCAAATTAGTAGCCAAGGCCTACTGTCAGCAATTTAGAGTTGACTTTGAAGAGTCATATGCTCCTATTGCTAGATTAGAAGCAATAAAAATCATGCTAGCTTTTGCTTGTTCCAGAAACATAAGACTTCAACAAATGGATGTTAAGAGTGCCTTCTTGAATGGATTCATCAAGGAGGAGGTATTTGTAGAGCAACCCCATAGATTTCAATTATCTGCACATCCTAACCATGTTTTCAGGTTGAACAAAGCCCTATACGGACTGAAATAGGCCCCTCGGGCCTGGTATGAAAGGCTGACAGATTTTTTGCTCAGCAAGGGATACAAACGAGGTAAGGTGGATCAGACCTTATTTATAAAGGTCTTGAATGAAAATCTCATCATAGTTCAGGTATATGTAGATGACATTATTTTTGGCTCCACATGCACTGAACTATGCAATGAATTTACAGAATTGATGTCTAATGAGTTTGAAATGAGCTTGGTTGGTGAACTAAAATATTTTTCTTGGTCTGCAGGTTCAGCAATTAGAAGATGGATGTTTTATCAACCAGACCAAGTACACCTTGGAAATCCTCAAGAGGTTTGGAATGGATAATCTGAAGCACATCTCAACACCAATGAGTACTAATTCATCCATAGATGAAGATGAAACAGGTAAAGAAATTGATGCAAAGATATACCGAGGTATGATCGGATCCCTACTCTATCTCACTGCCTCGAGATCTGATATTCAATTCAGTGTAGGTATGTGTGCTAGATACCAATCTAGGCCTACTGAATTACATTTAGCTGCTGTAAAAAGAAATTTAAGATACATTTATGGTACTCATAATTTAGGATTGTGGTACCCTGCATCACACACCTTAGATCTCATATCATACATTGATGCTGACTATGCTGGCTACAAACTAGATAGGAAAAGCACAAGTGGGCACTATCAATTCTTGGGTGGGTGTCTGGTTTCTTGGGCTTCCAAGAAGCAGCACTCTGTGGCCCTCTCCACTGCAGAAGCTAAATACATAGCTTCAGGGAGCTGTGGTACATATGTAATCTGGATCAAACATTAGCTTCAAGACTACCAAGTAGACCTGGGCTGCACCCCCATATATGGTGATAATACTAGTGCCATTAATCTTGCAAAGAATCCTGTCTTGCATTCACGAACCAAACACATAGAAATCAGACATCACTTCATCAGAGATGAGATTTCTAAAGGAACTTTTGAATTGATCCATGTAAGCACTGATCATCAGATAGCTGACATTTTCACTAAGCCACTAGACAATGAAAAATTCACCACCTTAAGAAGAGAATTGTGCATCTTTAAATGTTTATGATTTCTGAATAAAATGTATCCATGTTGTATGTCCACATTGAGCTGCATACAGTCCTTATATGCATGAATCTTAATTTAGTATTTGTCATATTTTAACGAAATAGATTGGCATGCATAACCTGTTGGTATATTAAATGATAAGATGGGAGAAGGTCAGATTTTTTTTTGACTGGAAACCCACATCATGTGTGAGGAGGTCTTATGACCTACGTACTCCACCTTGTACCACATGCTCATTCTCCTATAGATCAGGTTTGTTGTCCATAAATTCACTTTTCTGCATTACTATACATTTAGCATTCAAGTTGTCTGCATACCTGAGTGATTTTGTGAGGGGGAGTTTCTTTAGTCTGCCAGTTAGTAGGAGACTGATTCAAGGATTTTGAGAAATTTTGATACTGCTCTCTGAACATATTAAACAGTCTATTCACAAGAAACATGAATTCATGACTCTCTTAAATCTGTAAGTTTGAATAACTGAAACATGGCTAAGGAGCTTCTATTTAATAATCCTGCAAAGACTTGGACAAAGTTCCTGTAGAATGTCTCTTAACAGATTTAGTAAGCATGGATCAAAGTTAAACTTGTTATGTCATGAATGAAATATTCTAAAAACTTGAAACTCAGATTTCTGGAAGCAATTTTTCCTGAAAATTTAGTACATGCTGTATTGACTTCAAACATCACATAACAAACTAGAAAATAATTTTGGGGTTTATCAAATCTCAGAGCACTGATCTGGTTACTGAGAAACTAGATGGCTCATCAATGAAATGACACACATCCTATGTCATGAAGTGCCAGATTATCTCTGTTTAAAAATTATGAAGAAAACTATTTTTCATGGCAGAGCAATGGCATTAAAGTGTTGAGTAATTGGGGATTCTGGCCTCTGATCAAGGTGTCTCCTCATGTACAAAGACATTTCAAATGCTAACTCTGTTCTCTAAAAGAGAAGTAATACAGTTATCACACTGAGTAAATGGGGATTCATGCCTCTAATCAAGGTGTCTCCTCATGTAACAATGTGTGAGTTACCAAAATTACTCAATGCCATGTTCACTATGCCAAATAAAAAAAATTATCTGCAACCCCAATGGTTCTGAAATTTCTTGTAGATTGTTTGTCTTCAATACAACTACCACATATTTCAGTAAATTGCATCTCTAGATGTTTGATTAGTATAGTCTTTTGGGATAATCACTTGACATAATTGCTAAACCTTGATCATCCTTATGAGGTCTATACATTGGCATTCTTCATTCTTACTCTATGTCTTTCCTGAATATTAGCCTTGAAGAGCTTCAGCTCAATTCGGTTCTCTTAATTACTCCTCTAAGAGAAAGTCTTGAAATTCTCTCAATTGTGCGTTTACTGTATATCCTTTCGATTGCTTAGCAGCACCTCTTTCTGTCTCCACTCCTTTTGATGATGTCAAAGGGGGAGAAGATCTTTCAGTAGACTATTAGTGGAAGATTGTCAGGGAAAGGGGGAGTGTGTTTGTGAAAGGGGGAGTATCTGCACTTTTGGCATGAGTTATTTTCATTATCACAATGAGCAAGCATTTATGTGAACATTGTCCCAGTCTGGGGGAGTTAGAGTGTCAGATTGCTTGCTTATCATTGCTACATCCTTGCATATCATTGCTGTTGCTCTTCTTCGAAATAAACCAATTCTTCACTTTTCTTTAAATGGTTGCCATCATCAAAAAGGGGGAGATTGTTGTATCTCTGCCGTTTTGATGACGACGTTTTGATGATGTCAGACTCTCTGGTATGAAAATTGGTTTATCTATTTTTAGCTAAAACACTATTCATTGCATTAGTGTACATGTACAGCTAGGGTCGGTGTTAGTTGTGTTCTTACACAACTGAGGTCGATGCTAGTTATACTTCATGCGTAGCTGAGGTCGATGCTAGCTGCACTTAACGCATACACAAGTCGATGCTAGTATTGAGTCTGATGCATCTAAGGTCGATGTTAGCATCTCATTTATTGTAGATAGAGTCGGTGCATACCATGTTCATTCATGGTCCAAGGTCGGAGCATATAGGCTGTCCTGCATATCCTAAGTCTGTGCTAGCGGATTTTCACCCATACAAGGTCTGTGTTAGTTGGTTTGAGTTGTTAACTAGAGTCTGTGCTAGTGTGCATAGAGTCTATGTCAGTCAGCATGAGAAGTCGATGCTAGCACAGAGTGTCTAGCATATAGGGTCTGTGCTAGTCTGTCATGCCTTGTTACTGGGTCGGTGCTAGTTGCACCTTCTGCAGACAGAGTAGGTGCACATTTTGAACTGCGCACATTTAAGGTCGATGCTAGCACATTTAGGTCGATGTTAATATGACACGTATTGCATACGAGGTCAGTGCAGGTTCCTGTTGTACTGTGAACACAGTCGGTGCACATTTCTGCCTCATGCACATAAGGTCTGTGCTAGGTCGGTGCATGTTTTGCATCTTGCACACCAAGGTCTGAGCATGGCTGAGGTCTATGCATGTTGAAGTCTGTGCATATTTTTTTTTACATATCCTTTATGAAGTCTGTGCATGTTCTCAAAAATGCATAATGAAGTCTATGCATGTTTTCAAATTTGCAAAGCATGAAGTCTGAGCACATTCATATAAGTCTAAGCTATGTGCATTTTAAGTCTAAGCACATACATAGGTCTGAGCATGTTTTCATATCCAAGCATTGTGCATATAGGTCTGTGCACGTTTCAACTTCAGCGACACAAAGTCAGTGCACTTTTCTTATCAAGCATATATAAAGTCTGTGCTAGTCTGCCTTGGGCCTATATAAACTCAGTGCATATAGTCTGTGCTACAAGGTCTAACCTTATTTTCACTTTTCCAACTAACAGGGTTAAGGCAACACGTGAGGTCGAACTAAGAACATGCACGTGTTCCCAGAAATGGCAAGATGCTGGCACATGAACCCAGAGAGCAAATGATTGGTCACGTGATCCGAGGCACTTTTCCAGAGAAATAATCTCGTACCTGCCACGTGGACCAATAGGGCTTCAGTAGGTTTTATATGCTTCATCAATACGGTGCCCCTGTACCCTATAAATAGGGTGCCTTGCCTCACGAATAAGGAGAGGTACCAGCGGCCATAGTTCCATTCACATTTTCTGAGAGAGCTTCCCCCTGAAGAAGAAGAACGAGAGAGAGCCTCTTCTAGATCAAGAAATATTGTGAGGATCTGCTTTAGAAGTCAGGCTTGAGAGCAGTCACTTGTGCTTCCAGAAATGCTTCATTGAAGCTACATTTGTCGTTGTTTTAGTCTTCTATCTTTGTTTTAGTTTTCTATTTCATTCCTATTTTGGTTTCTTCGATTTTGTTGCCTTCCAAGTGTTCTTGGAGGAAGGGAGACATCGTCTCCGATTGTGAGTGACTTGGGGTCACTCGTGGGTTCCCTCTGGTTTAGAGGAAGGGAGAAATTGTTCTCCGATTCTGGACTTGTGGGTTGCAAGCCCAGGTGCCAAGCCTGTACTGGTAGCATAACTTAGTTGAGGGATTTGTCTCCCTTGGGTTTCAAGCTATTTGGCAGCCTGTGTTGCAGACTGAGTCTGATTGGTTCTACATGTGCTAGTGAAATCTTCGTTTGATTTAAGCGAGGGGTGGATGTAGATTACGTGTAGCAATCGAACCACCTAAAAACTCTTCTGTCCATTTCGTGTGGTTTGCTTGATTTTTCCAAAGATTGCTTGTGTTGTCTTCAGTACTTAGGAGGTATATTAAAAGACGCAACCCAAATGATAGGTCACGCCTATCTGGAGGATTGCCATCTTGCGTGAGGATTCTAGAGTCCAAACTCTACCTCGTATCCTTGATACCCATCCATTTTCTCTATTGGACCGTCTTTCTGCTCCAGCAGTCTTGTTCACTAATCATTTAGCAGATCCAACATTTGCCCTCTCCAAGTGAGCATGTGCATTAGTTGATGTTTGTCTCCAACCAAGACTAATCTCTCAATCTGGTTCAGTTAACTTCCCTTACCTGTGGGGTGTTTTTATTCGTTGTGGTTGAATCTTCATCGATTATATTCCGTGTTGTGAAAGTTGGGAGTGATCTATTCATCCCCCCCCTTCTAGCTCTCATCTGCTGGTTTATATCACATCGACCTTCTTTTCTTTCTCACCATGGTGGAAGAACCCATCTCGGTCCACTCCCCTACCATTGAGATCCCAAGGACATTAGCCAACCCACCCACTCACTACCCCGGCCCAATCATTCCAATAGATGAGGATGACCCACCTTATGAAGACCTTGAAGACATAGAGCACTTCTCCCTAGGAAGCCCATTCCACGACCCCTTTGACCCCTTCCTTTGGGAGCTCCGGTACCCATGTGACCCACCCGCATCACCCACCACCCACCCTTTCCTACCCTCACCCACCGTGTTGGGCCAAGCCCACATCATCCATGACTCATATTAAACCATAGGAACCATGACCTTAGGCAACACCCACCTATAGATCGAGGAAGTGCCCCACCCCATATCCACCTTCCTAGATCCCTTCGACCCTTTCACTTGGAAGTTCAAAGGTCATCCCACACCTATGCACATGGAAGTCACCTTTGGGATAAGCATGCATGTGTCTAGCCTTATCACACCACTTGGCATGAACACTATGTTGGGTCCATTCATTCACATCACCCACATGTCAAGTAGGAAATATGAGTGGTCCATATTTGGGTGCAATGGTCCTCCATCATTTGTTATTAGTCTTATACATGTTAGGGGCATGCACGGATGTCCAGATCCCCCGGCATTTGCTACAACCATCCATGATAGAGTCACCTACGGATGCACCGGTCCTCCAACCTTTGCTATAATGTCCATGCATGATAGGGCCACCTTTGGCTGCCCCGGTCCTCCAAATTCCATCAAAGTCTTCTTGACATCAAAGCATGATTGGTCTACATATGGTTGTCCTGGTCCACCCTTTCATACCATACATTTCACCCCCACACCGCATCACGAGCAATCAAGCAAGCATCAAGCAACGAGCGGTGAGGTTCACGAAGAGCGGGCAAAGGCTCGTGAGTGGCACTTGGATTTCCAAGTAGGCAGCCTAGTGATGAAGACTTTGGAGTGGCTCTACCCTAGGGTCACCTCCAACTTGAGGGCACGAGGACTTGTACCTTGCGAAGTTTCGAGTGGCTTTGGCAACCCGGCTTACGGGTTGGACTTACCGATAGGTTTTGGGATATACCCCACTTTCCACGTGGCGGATCTAGCAGCCACTAAGGGCACCATGGTGGAACCCACTAAGCACTTTGAGCCTACCCCCACCTTTGTGAGTGACATTCTCGGAGAGCCTCCATATATCAGACTGAGAGGCCGACGTGTGCACACAGAGGAAATACTAGGCAAGTAGGGTACCATCGCCAGCATGAGGGTGTGCCTGAGCCACCTTGAGAGGCTGAAGAGCCCTTCCCCAGCTAAGGACGCGAGGTTGAGTTTGCAGGTCGTGGCTCGCCCGGAGCTGCATTGGAGGACCACTTCCCCGGCGGACCCATACTCGACGAAGTCGAGTTCTACACACCCCGGGGGTATGATGGGGGCATCTCTCGCCCTTCACATTTTTTCACAGCTCCGTTTGCTCGCCAGCATGGCTACATTGGGCCCGTCACATTTTTTTGAGTCGAGTCATGTAGTTTTCATATTTATTTGAGTCATAAACTTTGTAATTTTTCTTTTATTTGAGTCATCTACCTAAGTTAAGTGTCATAGGGTTAATTAGTTTGGTTATTGGGCCCAATTCTATGGGCTAGGCCCAGGGGCACCCCCCTTCCCCCTTGGTTATTTGTTAATGGTCCAAAAGTCAGGGACTTGATGTAAATTATGGGATCCCCATAAATAGGACCCCATTCCCCCCATTTTATGTTAATGAATAAAAATCTATTAGTTTGAGTCCAGAAAAATTTGAGTTTCTTTGGTGAGAAGCCATTAGAGAGGAGTGAGAAGCTCCCCTCCCCTATCCCCCCTCTCTCTCCTATGCCCCCCCTCTCTCTCTCCTCTCTCTTGGCCGCCCCCCTTCTCTCTCCTCCCCACAGTCCACCTCATCAGCAACCTCATCTTCTCCCCTTCTGCCACATCATCACCCTTTCACCTCCCCAAGGTGTATTCATTACACCCCTTCACATCCCAAGACCCCATTAAATCATCCCATCAATTCCCTCCCCCTTCCTAGGTGACTCTTCCCTTTCCAAACACACCTCTCCCTCTCCCCCATGCAACCTCTCACTCTCCCATGGCAGAACACCCCTCCCCAAGCACCCTTTCCCCTCCCTTAGGCTAGCATTAACCCCACTCATTAACCAAAATTCAAATCCACCTCCCTCTCTCTCCCAACACCAAATTTGCAGCTACCCCTTCCACCATCTGCTAGACCCCCTTCTTGCCCCATTCTGTCACTCCCTCACCTTGGATCACCCCCTCCCAGATGCCCTCACAGCCAGGGGTCGCCGCACACTCATGCACCCCCATTTCGCCCCCCTCCTACTCCATTTCCCATCGGCAAGTTGCAGACCCTGCCTCAGTTCGTAGGCAGCAGAGGAGTGCCCAGTTGCAAAGCCTGCCACCTTTTCATCCTGGAGCCCCTGGGAGCACAAGAAATACCGTTGGAAGCGTCGTCCAGTCTACTTTGCAACGGAGGTGGTCCCTCCCTCACCTGAGTTCGTGGTTGCCCGGAGGAGTCTCAACCGCCAGACTGCGCAGATACTCCCAGGCAGACAACCTGAAGCGACTTGCAGAAGCTCTCATGACCTGATCTCTATGCTTCTTGGGGCGCCACTTGGCTGAGGGCTTCTCCTTCAAGTCCCCTTCCATCTCCAAGAATCAGAACCATTTTTAGATCCCAGAGTCGGGAGTTTCGAATTTTCTCCCCAAGGTGCGCCAAGTCAGTTCCCCTGAGCGAGTTCCGACACCTTTCCACTCTTCCGATCTTCACCGTCACCTCCAACATCTGACGATGGTCCCGTTGGTCCCGGATCAAAGAGGACTTGTCCACGATTGCAGAGGTTCCAGTCCCGCATTATTCGGAGTCTGAGGGTGTTCGTGACGCCTTCGTCTTCCCACAGTAGCAGACTGGGAGCAACCAGAACTAGCACAGAACAGTCCTATTCCAGACCCTGCCCCAGCCACCGACGACGTCAAGAAATTCTCTAATAATTTTGGCATCCTCCTGGGTGCCAACCCAGGAGGTTTTGGTGCTGGTTTCGTAAACAACGGAGTTCGGAAGAGCCCGTAGCGGAGCCGACAACGACTGCCTATCTCGCTGTCCAGAGAGCTGGCAAAATCGACAGTCATCTTCCACTCGGCTTTTACTTAATTCCCCATCCCTGCCTGACAGACTTACAGCCCCTCCCTGCACGGAGGTAGTGTTCACTTGTAATCGGAAACTAACCCCCACCCCGAGATCGCCCTCCCACGAGAGGCGTAGTGGTGTATCATTCTAAAATTTCAGGTTCGAGCTACATCGGTACAGCGTGCGGGTTCTACCCACGCTTCCCCGCTCGCCTCGTCTCCGGTCAGGATCGACATTTTCATGCCGATCAGGTGAGCAATTGAACACCCCTCTCTACTGGAATTACATTTGCTTGCTTAGTGTCCCATCTTAGTGGCGTCGGCGGTAAGATAGTGCCCAATCCCGAATTTGCTTATATTTGAGTGATTGCCGCGAGTGAGTTGCGAGAGAGCCATTACATCCCACGCCCTCGGCGTGCTGGCCGCCTACGAGAGTGGGCATCCCTGGACCCTTGGGGGTTCAATTCCAAGCTAGCCAATCCCCGGAGCAGCAAGGTCCTGCCTCATACCCTCACCACCATCACCGAGTTGCCTACGGGCACTAGTGTGCGCTTAGCGGGTGAGTCCGCTCGAGTGACGATACCGGTCCGTTCAATTGTGCTTGTTTGCTAGGTCCAAGGGGTTGTTTGGTCTATTTGCTACATCTCATTACTGTCTCATCCCATAGTGGTGCACCTACATCGAAGTGGTATATCAAAAGACGTCGCGGCCTTTCTAGCGTCGAGGAAACCTTCAGGTTTGTCCTTCGCCACGTATCACTCGATGTTTGCGTCGCCACTTCCATCCTAGGTCGTGTCACACCAGATGTAGCTGAGATGATGCCAGACTTGTATCTTTTTATGTGCAATACTCGATGTGGAATTAGTGTGGATGGTAAATGTGAAGTGAGATGTTTTTGTTCATGGTAATAGTCTAATTATGTCACATAGGAGTGGTGGTTTCGTGAGAATTGAGGTTTTAGCTGGAGCTCTGGGAGCGTTGCCAGCTGAATAAGTCATTCTCCCCCTGTGAGATAGAAGTTGCTTCAAATTTTGAGGATGAACTTTTTGTAAGGGTGGAGGACAGTAATGACCTGAGATTTTTGGACCAGGAATCTGTGGGTTTCAGAGTGCTTCCGTGGCTCCCAGATCGTGTTTCATAATTAAATCATAATTTTGGTTATCATGCCCTCAGATTCCTGTATGTGGTGAACCAGTGTGTTCTCGGGCTCCAGGGTGATGTAGTCGTGTGGTATGATTTTTGAGGATTGTGGGGATGATTTTTTTTTCTATTTTTCTATTTTCTAGAATTTTAAAACCCCAAAATATATCCTATTTAAATCAGCCCACATCTCCTCTCTCCCTTATTCTCTCATTCTCTCCCTCTCTCCTCTCGTTTCTCTCCTTCTCTCCACCCTTTCTCCGGGCGGCCGACGGAGGACGGCATGGGTGAGGCGGCGGGTGTAGCAACCCTGACAAATGAATATTTGAAATGAATTAAAACATATATATTACAGAAGTAATATAGATAATAAGAATAGGGTTAATTAGATGAAATAAAACATATTACAAATAACGCCTCTTAGTAAGGCGTTAATTTAAAAAGAAACGCCTCTATATACGGCGTAACTAAAGAAAGGACGCCCTCACCTGACGGCGTCAAATTCCAACGCCAAAGACGGTAAGCCAATAAACGCCCCAATCTTGGGCGTGTTTTAGAAACATGAAACGCCCTTCCTCAAGGCGCTTCTTAAGACACGAACTGCACAAGGTCGTCAATTAAAGAATCGACGACCTGACCAAAGGCGTTAATTCCATTCGGGAACCGTTCGACCCAGAGCTTATCTAGGGAAAGATTAACCTTATCTAGTAAGTGTTGAAGAGGCGGAATCTCGCGCTGAGTCCTGAGCGGGCTGTGGATCACCAGAAGATGAATCTGCAAGAGAAGGGAAACGTATCAGAGGGCCCAGGGGATCTCCCTGGGGGAAAACCCTCCGATGGCTAAGTCAGTAGAGCGATGGTGGAAGCGATAATGAGGGGAGGAGAGAGCTGATGCGCGAGAATCCTCTCCACCAAGGGTGAACCGAATCGTGCCCAGGAGCTTAGGGTATGTGAAGGGCTAGTTCATCTTACCATCTTCCGGAGGGTCTCCCTTACTTAAATAGTGCATCGCCTTTTAAGAGTCCGGTGAGCTGAGGGCTTCCCGGCGGGAGTTACGTCTTCATCGGGGGCTTTCATGGCCGGATCGTGGGGGCGTTATCCCCTTTGAGTTCGGCAGCTCCCATGACTCTCCCGCTGCCGGAGGACTCTGAACGGCCGCACCTGCAGGTAAACAAGCGGTCTCACCGAGCTACGGGGATGCTAGCTCGTGTCCGAGCGATAGGCATGGCCCGGCGAAGGTGGGGTCGGATAGGTCGGCTGGAGCCTCTTTCTCTCGGTCAGAGAGTGGGCTTTAGACCGGACCTTCCATCCGATCTGACCGTTGTCTCGGGCCCTCCGAGCCTAGTAGGCCACCGGGGAGAGTTGGTTCCTCGAGTCTTTATTTATTGGGCTTATCTCCCAAAGTGGGCCCTGTGGGCTATCACTTGGGTGGGGCTCGCCCGGTTGGACCTTGTAGGCCTTGTTGGGCCGCCTTGGTGGTGGGCTGCGGAAATCCCCCTCTCCACTTGTCCCCCTCCTACTCCCGAGCCAAAGGAGGCTCGGATGAGTAGTTTTTCGAGGCTTTGGACCGGCGTGGCTCAGGTGGGTGGAATTCCGTTGGCGTTATGTAGCCGCTTATAGCGGTTGCCGAGGCCCGTAATGATGATCCTGACGGATTTGAAACGAAGGGGCCCCCCTTTTTCTCGGAGCACGGAACGGCGCGCCGCCACCCTCAGGGGTTTATAGGGGGCGCTGTTCATCGTTCTAGGCTTCCAGGGTTTTAGGCTTTCCTTGCTTCTTGATGCGCCGTGAGAGCACAGCGGAGACGCGGAGCCTTGCGGCGGCGTTTGAAGAGTTGGCGAGGATAACCGCGGAGGCGGTTCGGCAGCTTCCTTCTCCCCCGGAGTCTTCAAGCTCGTACGAGGGGTCTTCTCCCGATCCGATGGCGGATCAGAGTCCGGAGCTTGTGCCCGTGAGGCGCGATCCCGTCCCCAACTATAGCGAGTTGGGAGAAGCGGAGGTGCGGAGGCTGGAGCATCGTTTCCGTCTGCCTCTCCGCTATAGCTTTGCTGCCGCCACTCCGTACGAGACGAGTCTGGACGACCGCAATGGGCACATTTGCACCTTCCTCTTGGCCTGGAAGAGTGGATTTCGGCTTCCTTTCGATCCTTTTGTGCTGCAGCTGCTCACTTTTTTCCGGTTGGCGCCTATCCAGTTGGTGGCCAACTTCTATCTTCTTCTTTCGGCGTTCGGGATTTTGTGCCACCAGCACGGCATCTTCCCGTCTCTGGACCTTTTCCACTTCTTCTTCTGGGGTGGTAACCCTTTTTTTTTTCTCCTGACCGGGGCTTCTTCTTGTTGCAGACGTGAGGCGGGAGCCTCTGGAGGAGGCGGCCGAGGTCATCGATCTGGGAGAGGACTCGGCAGGCGACGAGCCTGATGTCTCGGTGGGTCGCGCTTATGCCCGAGATAAGGGCAAGGGGGCGGCCCCCGAGGGGACTTCTCGGTCGACCGGCCTGAAGCGCAAGGATCCCCTGGTGGGGAAACTGCGGGAGGCTGTGAAGGCCAGGAAGAGGGCCAGGAAAGCCGGTCTTCCTACCGCCGTCGGGGGCGACTCTGGCTCGGCGGCGCTCCCCTCTCGGGGGCAGGATGTGGCCGACCCTTCTGGGCTGCCTCTCCCATCTGCCGAGCGAGAGGGGGCCGAGGAGACCAGGGGCCCCGTAGAGGGAGGTGATGGGTCGGCTCTCCCCTCTGTGGGGACAGAGGGGGCCGATGTCGGCGTGGCCGGCGCTGGGACCGAGAGCTCGGTCGGTGCAGATGGGGGTGTGTCGCAACCCCAAGTGCCGGCAGTTTCTGGTGCCGTTGATCCCGCGGCGCCGGTCGAGGGTGGGGGTTCGCCCGGGGAGGCGTTGCAACCCCAACCGACCGTGGTGCGCGGGGCGGTTAGTTCTGCTGCCACAATAGGGCCTTCTGACGGGGCGCCCAGGGTGGAGCGGTCCCCTTTGCCGGAAGCTCTGGTCAGGCTTGGTGTCTCGGGTGATCTGTACCAGATCTGCCGGTCGATCGCCGATAGGACGAGGGGCGGAGAAAAGCGCAGCACTCCTGCCGGGGTCCTTGACATCCTGATGGAGGGCGGCCTTGTTATAGCTCGGACAGCGGCCGTGATGGCAGAGGCGCACGCCCGGACGGAGGCGGAGCGGTCGACGCTCGCCTGGACCCTCGGTGGATGCGAGAGGAAACTAGCTCGGCTCGAGGGGGAGCACGAGGGGCTCCGGCGGGAGTTCCTTGCTCTCAGAGAGTTGGCGCGGTCGAGCCGTCGGGAGGCCGAGGTACTGGCCGAGCAGCTGACAAGGGCCCGAGAATCGCTCGAGAGGAAGAGCAAGTGTCTAGAAGACGAGCGTCAACGCCACGTCGAGCTGGACGGCCTCTGGGAGCGTGAGCGTGCCGAGCTGCAGGATCGAGCGGAGGACGCGGAGCGCCTACGTGCTGAGGCCGAGGCGGACCGAGCCCGGGCGGAGGGTCGGATGACCAAGACCGAGCGGAGGATGACCGAGCTGGAGGAGCGTCTGGCGAGGGCGGAAGAGCGTGCGGCCGAGGCGGAGCGGGCTCGGGACGGGCAGGTCGAGGCGGAGGCGATCGAGCGCTATAAAGGCTCGGAAGCTTATTCGGCCGACCTGATTGCAGCCGCCCTACCATACTATGAGGTAGCTCTCTGCCGGGGTGCTCGAAAGGGGTTCAAGCAGGGCTATCGCCGAGCGATGAACTATGCTAATGAGCACCTGGCCGGAGGTGACTTTCCTTACGGCCAGCGTTATGACTCGGACGAGTCAGATTCCAGCTCCTCATCTTCGGCCGGGGAAGAACCGGGGGAATCGCCTTCAGCGGGGTCACCGGCTCCGGAGGCCTCGGGAGGGCTCGCGACCGGGACAGTTCTCTCACAGGCGAGGTCAGTGTCCGGGCCGGCCGTCGCCGAGGGTACCGGGGGTGACGCGTCCCCTACTGCGGTTCCCGAGCTTCAAAGTGGGCCCGAGGCCTGATGTAACTTTATTTTGCCCCTTCCCCTTTTTGTCCGTCTTCCTCGTTGTAAGAGGCTTTTATGGAAGGCAATAAATAACTTACTTTATTTGATCGCTATCTTTGCTGTGATTTGGTTGGCGTATCGTGGCAGTTGGAAAGTGCCGATGTTTTTTGCGCCATTTCCGCATGTCGATTCGGGAGACTTCTGGCGGGCGTCCTTCCGTATTACCATGCTTTGAAAGGCGAGGTGCTTCGCGAATCCCGCTAGGGCGGGGGGCAGGGATTTCGAGGTGACCTTCCAGGGAGGTCCTGTAGCGTGTTTTCGAGGGGGGAGTCTTTTAAGGCGCGTGGCCTCCCTTGGCCTATAAAAAGGACCGAAGGGTGCTCCTTCTCTCTTAACACTTAGGACTTTCACCGGCGGTCTGCTCTTATTCCCTCGTCTTCGCTTTGCGTTGCGCCACCGCGATCGGAACATGGAGGACCCTTCAGAAGGTGATGCTGCAGACGACGGGGAGCGGCCGGTTCCAGATGTCCTGGAATATCGGTCGGGTCCCACGGTCGCCGCGCGTGCATGAGGCGGGTCCGACGGTCGCCGCGCGGATCGGGAGAGGGCTTCGACGTGCGGGGGCACGCCGTTTTCCTCCTCTTGGCTCCGGCGAGCCTTCCGGGCGGACGCCGAGATGGAGGGCGGATGGGGGAGTTAGGGATGCCGGCCGCCACTCCCCTCCGTGGGAGGGGAGGAGGCGGCTCCAGTCCCTTCCTTACCCCCGTGAGCCGCCTCTTTCTCTCTTTTTGTTCTTCATTTCTTTCACTCTTTGGGGGCTGCTTGCTTTCTGTTCGCCTCCAAAGAGTTGGCAGTTTGGAAGAAAGGGGACCTTCACGGCGTGCCCTTTTTCCAGGTTGTTGCCAACTTGGAAGGTAGCCTTCCTTGCGTGAAAGGTGGCCTTCTCCTTGCCGTTCCTCTGTCACCTTTGTCACGGACCACCCGAGCCAACTGGGTCGACCATCTCTTGTCCGAGCCAGTTTCTACGCGAGGCAGAGTCAGTGGCTGGATGCGAGAAGGTCAAGACCGGGTCGACCGGGCGATGGCCGTTTGCTGCGGTGCCAGATGGATTTTCACTTTTTGTTATGTAATGTATTGGCAGTTGCCTTTCTGATGTACCAACAGTTATCTTGAATGAATGCGAAAGATAAGGAGGTTTATTTTACCCAACTTGTTGATACAGTATTCAGAAATAAAATCTGCGTAGTGTGGTTGCGTTCCATGTCCGGGGAATGGATTCCCCTTCCATTGTGGCTAACCTGTACGCACCTTTCCCGAGCGTCTCGATCACTCGGTAGGGGCCTTCCCAGTTGGGGGATAGCTTGCCCGCCGCCTCTAGTGGTCGAGAGGCTTCTGCCTTCCTGAGGACGAAGTCCCCTGGTCGGAATTGTCTGCCTCGGACCCTGGCGTTGTAGTACCGAGTGAGGCGGCGCTGGTATTCCATAGTTCGGACGTTCGCGATCTCTCGGAGTTCGTCTGCCAGGTCGAGGTTCTCGAGCAGCTTCTGCTCGTTTGCCTCGGGCACAAAGCTGATCACTCGGAGAGACGGATTGGCGATTTCCAATGGAACGACGGCTTCGGTGCCATATACCAGTTGAAAAGGGGTCTCACCGGGTGCCGTTCTGGGGGTCGTTCGGTGCGACCATAGTACGCTAGGCAGTTCCTCGAGCCAGCTACCCTTAGCCTTGCCGAGTCTGGTTTTTATGCCTTTCAAGATTGTCTTGTTGGCATTTTCAACCAGCCCGTTGGCCTGAGGGTGGGCGACCGAAGTGAAGTGGTTGCGGATATTTAGGTCGGCGCATCTATCTCGGAAGTATCGAGAGTCAAATTGCCGCCCGTTATCGCTCACTATCACTCGGGGGACGCCGAAGCGACAAATGATCGATTTCCATATGAAACCCCAGACGACTGTCTCGGTGATCCTCGCTGTTGCTTCAGCCTCGATCCACTTGGTGAAGTAGTCGATGGCGACGATGATGAACTTCTTCTGGGATTGAGCCGTTGGGAATGGCCCAAGGATGTCGATCCCCCACCGAGCGAAAGGGTAGGGCTCGGTAAGGGTGACAAGTTCCGTGGCCGGCTGGTGGACCAAATGGTCGAACCGCTGGCAACAGTCGCAATGTTGTACGTAAGCCGTGCAGTCGCGCTGGAGGGTCGGCCACCAGTATCCTTGCCTTAGCAGGATTCTGGCCAGCGACCGACCTCCTGAATGTGCTCCGCACAGGCCTTGATGAATCTCCTCAATAGCTTGGCTCGCTTCGTCGGGGCCGAGGCACTTCAGAAGGGGCCCGGAGAACGATCTTCGGTAGAGGGCGCTGTCGAGGATGACGAAGCGCCGAGCTTGGTACTTCATCCGGCGGGCTTCTCGAGAGTCGGAGGGTTCCTGGGAGTCTCGTAGCCAGGAGAGGTAGGGGGAGCGCCAGTCGTCGGGAGTGGCCGAGTCAACGGCGAGGAGCTCCGAGTCTATGCTCGGGCGCTCTAGCTCTTCTAGGAGGACCGATCGTGTACCTTCCGGGTCTAGGGAGGAGGCCAGTCGGGAGAGGGCATCCGCCCGAGAGTTTTGCTCCCGAGCTATTCGGACTACCTCGAACTCCACGAACTGCTGGGCCAGGCTCCGGACCAACTGGAGGTATTTGATCATAGGTGCCTCCCGAGCTTCGTACTCGCCGCTGACCTGGCTTGCGACCAGCTGGGAGTTGGTGTGGATCCTGACTCGCTCAGCCCCTAACCGTCGGGCCATGCGGGCCCCCGAGATAAGGGCCTCGTACTCGGAAGCATTGTTGGACGCCGGGAAGTTGAACTTTAGGGCGTACTGCAACTCTATTCCTTCGGGGGACCTTAGGAGGATCCCTGCGCCGCTACCGACCGAGTTGGACGATCCATCGACGAACAGCTCCCAGGTTGGCCCGGTTGCTGTCGGAGGCCTGTCTTCGACCGGAACGGTGCTCTCGGCGATGAAGTCGGCGAGCGCTTGCCCCTTGATAGCTGATCGTGGCCGATACGAGATGTCGTATGCCCCGAGCATGATGGCCCATTTGACGAGTCGCCCCGAGGCCTCGGGGTGGGCCAGAATCTTCTTCAGTGGCTCGCCGGTTAGCACGGTGATGGGATGCCCCTGGAAGTAGGGTCGGAGGCGTTTTGCGGAGGTAACCAACGCTAGCACTAGTTTCTCGGTTGCGGGGTACCTCCGCTCGGCCTCGCCGAGCACCTTGCTGGTGTAGTAGACCGGCCTCTCGACTCCCGAGTCATTCCTGACTAGGACCGAGCTGACCGTTGATGGCGTCGCCGAGAGATAGAGCAGCAAAACCTCGCCTACAACGGGCTTGGAGAGCACCGGGGGTGAAGCTAGGAGCTCTTTGAGCTCAGCGAACGCTGTCTGGCATTCCCCGTCCCATACGAACGTAGCAGACGCTATTTTAGGCCCCCTCATTAGCTTGAAGAAGGGCAAGTATCGTTCGGCCGCACGGGACAGGAAACGACTGAGAGCGGCAACACGCCCCGTCAGACGCTGGACGTCTTTGATGCACGTGGGCGGGCGCATGTCCAGGATGGCCTGGACCTTGTCAGGGTTTGCTTCGATCCCCCGCTGAGTGACCAGGAAACCCAGGAACTTCCTGGATCTTACACCAAAGGCACACTTGGCGGGGTTGAGCTTCATGCTGTACTTCATGAGGGTGCCGAAAGTCTCGGCCAGGTCGGTGAGGTGGTCTTGGACCCTTGGGGTCTTGACAAGCATGTCGTCGATGTAGGCCTCGACGTTCCGACGTAACTGTCCCTCGAACATATGGTTGACCAGTCGCTGGTATGTGGCTCCAGCATTCTTCAATCCGAAAGGCATCCAGGTGTAGCAGTACACGCCGTAGTCGGTGATGAAGGCGGTCTTCTCGACATCTTCAGGGCTCATTCGGATCTGATGATAACCCGAATAGGCATCCAAGAAACTGAGTATCTCATTGCCCGAGGTTGAGTCAACCAGTTGGTCGATGCTCGGCAACGGATAGCAGTCCTTGGGGGTGGCCTTGTTCAGATCGGTGAAGTCTACGCACATTCGCCACTTGCCGGTGGTCTTCGGCACCAGGACGACGTTGGCTAGCCACGTTGGGTACAGGACCGGTCTGAAAAGACCAGTCTCTTGTCCCTTGGTGACCTGCGCCTTGATGATCGCCTGTTTCTCGGGCGCATGCTTCCTCCTCCGCTGCTGTACGGGCCTCATGGTGGCGTCGAGGTTAAGCTTGTGCATCACAGTTTCCTCTGGTATACCAGGGAGTTGATCGTCAGACCAAGCGAAGACCCGGACGTACCCAGAAAGAAACTCTTTGTATTGCTGCTGTTCCTTCGGTGGTAGGTCGGAACCGATCCTCACTCCAAGGGCCGGGTCATCGTTCAGGAATACCGTTAATAATTCGCCACCGGGCTCGGCGGTTACGGTTTTTCCTTCGACTCCCCTGGGGCCCTTATCCTTCCCGTCCGGCCTTGAGGCTTCCACCGAGATATTGTAGCACCTTCTAGCCGTGGCCTGGTTACCTCGGACTTCCCCCAACCCATTTTTGGTGGGAAACTTCATTTTTTGGTGATAGGTAGATGGTACGGCCTTTATTCGGCTGAGAATTTTTCGGCCGAAAATGGCGTTGTACGCTATCATACCTTTAATCACTATGAAGTCCACTATGACCGTAACGATTTTGGGTGGGGTGCCGATAGTGACCGACAGGCTTAGGGCTCCCTCGGGGTAGGTGGCCAGGCCATTAAACCCGCACAGGGGTGTTCGGATCGGGCGGAGCTTGGATGGGTCTTCCCCCATCTTGAGGAAACAGTCATAAGATAATACATCGGGGGCGCTCCCATTATCAACCAAAATCCTGTCTACATTACAGTGATTTATCGTGGCCGAGATAACGAGGGCATCATCATGCGGGGTGCTCAGCCCTTCCAGGTCTTGGTCGGAGAAGACTATGACCTGGGGCTCCATTGGCGGGCCTTTGGGGGGCTCTAAGGCTCGGCTGGCCCGCTCGGCATGACGTTTCCTTCCTCGGCTGGTGTCGCCTCCCGATGTCGCTCCGCCGGAGATGACGTTGATGTGGACCCCTCGGGGGGCGTTGTCGATCTCCTCTGCGGCGTCTCGATCTTCTTTGTGCCCGGTTGTGAACCGGGCTAGATGCCCCAGACGGATGAGGCGCTCGATCTCGTCCTGGAGCTGATGGCAATCTCCGGTGTGGTGCCCGTGGTCGCCGTGGAACAGGCAATGCCTGTCCCGCTTGCGATTCTTCGACCTCATAGGCTCGGGCTGGCGGAGAAGTCCCGAGTCTTTAATGTCTTCATAGATCTCGTAGACTGGTGCGGTCAAAGGGGTATACCGCTCGTACTTTCTCTTGCGCTCTCCTTCTCGATCGCGCTTCTTGCTCGAGCCAGAGTTTGGCTCGGAGGTCCGCTTTTTGTCCCCCTCCCGACTCGAGCCGGTTGTGTCTCGGCAGGCGCTGAGTACCTCTTCGCACTCAGTGTGGCGCAGTGCCAGAGTCACTAGCTCGGCAAGGGTCGAGGGAGGGTGGAGGACAAGCTCGCGATGGAGATTCTCGTCCTGGGTGCCCTCGGTCAGTGCGGTTGTGGCTGAGGCCACATCCAGGCGGGGGATCCTAAGGGCTTCCGATTTAAATCGGTGGACGTAAGTCCGGAGCCTCTCCCCTTGCACCTGTTTGAGAGCCAGGAGCCCCGCTACCAACCTTGGGGGGGAGCTACCGGCGAAGCTCTCCTTAAAAATTCGCCCGAACTGCCTGAAGTCTCGGATGGACCCCGGGGCGAGGGCTCAGAACCATGCCTGAGCGCCTTGGACCAGGGTGGCCGCGAAGGCTCAGCATTTGATGGGATCCGGCGTTCCATGCAGGGTCACCAGGGCGTCGAAGCTGTCGTAGTGGTCGGCTGGGTCGCCCTGGCCGTCGTAGAGCTTGAAGGTTGGGATGGAGGCTCTAGGAGAGACCTCTGCCTTCAAGATGTACTCGAAAAAAGGGGATTTCTCCTTGTCCTCCTGGAAAGAGGTCTTCTGCAGGGCGCGAAGAGCGCGCTCTTGCTCTGCGAACCGCCTTTCAAAATCTCGTAGCCGGAGAGACAGCTCCGGCTGTGGCCGTGCCGTGGGGCTGGGGGGGGGTGTCATGGCGATCTCCCGGAGCACTGGTGCCCGGGTACGGCGGCTTCGGCCCCTGCTTCCCTTTCCTCGGCGTGGAGGAAGCCTCTTGCTCCGCAGGCGGAGCTTGCGAGGGTCCTCCGACGTCGTTGCGGAGGAGCTGTCGGCCGCGGAGGGTGAAGTGGCCTCCGGCGGTGTGCTGCGTTGCACTCCTTCGAGGGGGACTTCCTGACGGGGCGCGGGACCTTGCGTCTCGGGCCGCCTGGGCCCTCATGAGCTCTACGAGGACGTCCATCTTCTCGTTGAGGGCTTGGAAGGCGTTGGCGCCACCGTCGAGGGGTGCCCCTGTCTCCGCCGGGGGGGGTGGTGGCCTGTTGGCGGGGACGCTGGCGTTGGAGGGGGGGCTCTGTGAGACCCTAGGGGGGACGCCTCCCGCTGCCACAGCCTTACCTGCCCCGCCGGTGGATCTCCTCCCTGAGCTTTTTCTCACCATCTTGACTCTTCGTGCGTTTCCCACAGACGGCGCCAGATGAAGAGGCGGAATCTTGCGCTGAGTCCTGAGCGGGCTGTGGATCACCAGAAGATGAATCTACAAGAGAAGGGAAACGTATCAGAGGGCCCAGGGGATCTCCCTGGGGGAAAACCCTCCGATGGCTAAGTCAGTAGAGCGATGGTGGAAGCGATAATGACGGGAGGAGAGAGCTGATGCGCGAGAATCCTCTCCACCAAGGGTGAAGCGAATCGTGCCCAGGAGCTTAGGGTATGTGAAGGGCTAGTTCATCTTACCATCTTCCGGAGGCTCTCCCTTACTTAAATAGTGCATCGCCTTTTAAGAGTCCGGTGAGCTGAGGGCTTCCCGGCGGGAGTTACGTCTTCATCGGGGGCTTTCATGGCCGGATCGTGGGGGCGTTATCCCCTTTGAGTTCGGCAGCTCCCATGACTCTCCCGCTGCCGGAGGACTCTGAACGGCCGCACCTGCAGGTAAACAAGCGGTCTCACCGAGCTACGGGGATGCTAGCTCGTGTCCGAGCGATAGGCATGGCCCGGCGAAGGTGGGGTCGGATAGGTCGGCTGGAGCCTCTTTCTCTCGGTCGGAGAGTGGGCTTTAGACCGGACCTTCCATCCGATCTGACCGTTGTCTCGGGCCCTCCGAGCCTAGTAGGCCGCCGGGGAGAGTTGGTTCCTCGAGTCTTGATTTATTGGGCTTATCTCCCAAAGTGGGCCCTGTGGGCTATCACTTGGGTGGGGCTCGCCCGGTTGGACCTTGTAGGCCTTGTTGGGCCGCCTTGGTCGTGGGCTGCGGAAATCCCCCTCTCCAAGTGTCTATTAGAGTAAGGACTCTATTAGGGATATGTTACCCTCAATCAAACACTACTTTTGTTAGGACTCCAAAATCCTATAAATAGTCTTGATCGAACAAACCCTAAACCTATTTGACCAGTCGCCTGCTACGGTAAGTTGAAGAACAGTGAGTTTTTCTGATAGTTCTCTTCCACGATGCATGAAGAATATTGATTATTCTTCTCCTCCTATTAACAGGTTAAGAGGCTCTACGTTTTGAGGAACAAGAGTTCTTCATCCGTGTGTAAGTACCCCTTCCTCTACCTACAGTCCAGGGATTTCAAGAAAACTAATATCTTCAACCTATCCTCTATAGGGTTCATCCACCGTGCTGCTGTTACGATTATTTAGTTTGAAGTTGAGGCTTCGGAGGCTAGGCTTCTCAAGTTCTTCACGTTCCATCTTGTTCTTCTCATCAAAGCCCTTCACCGGTCATATCCAAATCAACCATTAAAGGTAGGTTTTCTCAAGTTATTGTAGCCCAAATGAAAATAACGCAAGATATATGTATAAGCATGGCATGCATACAGTTTTATTTTCATTTCTGGAATATTATTGAAAGAAACGCCCTTGTCAAGGGCGCTAATTTACAAGAAACGACCCTGTCTAGGTCGTCAATTTCATATTTGACGCCCTGCACGCAGGCATTACTTTCATGAAAATCGCATGTAATTAATAATTGATCCTGTTTAAAAATTCATTAAATATGAGATATCGATTCTAATATCTTGCATGACTCTACCTATGAAATTCTGCTAATTTTTCTATCATGACCATGTATCATGTCTCTTGAAATTTTATTCCTGAATTCCTTAAATTCACGACCTAGACTAGGTCGTTTGCCATATGTTAACGCCCCCGATCAGGGCGTGAATCTGAAAGGTAACGCCCCTTCCTAGGGCGTTTATAAGTTAAAATCCTGAAATTTATCTATTCTGAAAAATAGAATTAAATAGTAACGCCCCTGCCCAGGGCGCATTTTTGATAATTCCTGAAATTTATTTTATCCTGTCCAAAATTATAAATAGTAAGACGCCTTCTGGTATAGTCGTCAAATCATGAAGAAACGCCTCTTCCCAGGGCGCTTTTTAGATAAATTACTGAATTATTGAAAATTCTACAAAATGGAAACATATATAAACGCCCTTCTGTTAGGCGTTATTTACATGAGAAACGACTTGGCATAAGTCATTATTTTACTGTAAAAATGATTTTTATCCTGATTCTGTTAACCGATGGTTTCATATTATATAATATATATATCGGCACTATTCTCCACTCCGTGAGTATAGTCCCACTTTTCACGTTGTTTCATCGATCACACTCAACTCTTATTGACATACAAGCTCTCCATTGGACATTCCGTTCCTTTGGACTAGCGAGTTAGTCATAGAGACCTCCGTAAGACTCCTCGTAGCCTTGGATTCCCTCAAGGCCGACTGAGCTTGTTGTACCCTAAAAACCTATTACACAATTAATACCATGTCAATCTAAAGAAATATGGTATACCAGCCCTTATGATTATACAAAGAGTATATCATAAGAAATTTCTTAATGGGATGATGATATCATGCCATATCATGCCATTCTTGTGAACCTCAATTCTATGATAAGAAAGAGGGTATCTTACCTTTGATATACTATTCTTGTGGACCTCAATTCTATATAAAGAATGTCCATATTGATTTGTCATGGTACCTAAGTTAAAGGAACCATATTCTACCTAGTTTTATCGATATCGTGATTATACCATTATTATCGCCATTCTATGTCCTTTGTCATATTTTGGACTCTATTCTATCAAAGTTGTCATACGTGTCTACCAGCTTGACTATTGAAATTCTATGTTGGCTATAAACAAGAGTGGATGTCAAAACACATGATAAATGCCTGCGCATATAGGGCCCGATCTGGTCCTGGGAGGAGCACCCGAAAGTACTTATGCCCATGGGAGTTAAAATGATAAGGTATCTGGCATTATACCGAGTACTTGACTTACTTGATTGGACATTCCACACACATCTTGTACTTGAATCGTACTTGGCTTGACATGAAATGCGTGGCCCGAAAAAGGGTAACTTACTTGCTTGATACATAATAGCCAAAGTTCTTGACATGGCTTGTTAAACGTACTTGCTTGAATATCTTGAATAACTTGTTATCTTGTTGAAAGTTCATGATTAAGTTCATCTTATTTCTTTGATATTACATTCTCTCTATCTTGTCGTTTTATGCGAGCATGCATAGCTTTATTGCAATCATGAAAGATGTAATTACTTAAACCCCTTGCTAATGCTTGAGATATAATTTCCTACTGAGCGTTAGCTCATTACGTTTGTCCCTTTGTACTTTTCAGGTAAGTCCGACGATGACGGAAGTCAATCGGATGGGAATATTCAAGAGTGAAAGTGATAGAGCTGCTCAAGTGTCATCTAGTTGTTTCTATAGTTTTCTTGAGTCAACTATGTACTTTTCTTTTTATTAAACAGAGTATTGGATTTGTAATAGTCTATTATAAAGGAATAAAGGATTGGGTTATCTTGCTATTTTACGCATCTCTGTCTTTGTGTCGAATACACGACCACTCTGATTGACATGATTGATATAGACACGTCGCGCACCTCCGGGTATCTTCCGCGCTCGGGGCGTGACAGTCTTTGTGGTATCAGAGCCTAAGGTATTCAATTCCTAGGAAAAACCCAAGTCCAAGGATAAGTTTGAACCTTTCAACCAGTGAGATTGGGTAGAACCAAGGGTTAAGAGTCAATAAGTCTTTTAATAAGATCACAGTGATATGATACTAACGTAGCTATTGTAATTGTAGGATAATGGCTGCCGAACGTGCTCAATGGCGCAACATGCAGCGTACCTTCCAAGGGATGACTCAAGTGCTACAACAGGTAGCACAAGGTGGTGCTCCACGAGCTGGAAGCTTACACCAAACATTTAAGAACATGAATCCCCCGAAGTTCATGGGATCGACCGATCCGGACGATGCCGAGCATTGGGTTCGGGAAACCGAACGCATATTCCGTGTCATGCAATGCACAGATCAGGATAAAGTTCTATTAGCTACATTCCAATTAGAGAAAGATGCTAGATGCTGGTGGGAGTCTATTGAAGCAACCATCGATCCTACTCAAGTAACATGGGAAGAATTTGTGGAATACTTCAATGCTAAATATTTCTCGGACCGAGTCCAAGAAAAGAAGGCTGCAGAATTCACTGCATTGAAGCAACGATCTTTATCATTAGCAGATTATGAAGCTCAGTTCTCCAGGTTGTCTAGATATGCTAAGCATCTTATTAGCACGGAGAAGATGAAAGCCCGTAGATTTCTTAATGGGCTTAGGCCCCACTACATTACTCAACTGGCGCCTATGGACATCCAAGTTTATTCCGAAATAGTGCGCCGAGCTCAATTACTTGAAGATGCCACGGAACTATCTGATAGGATCCGTGGGAAAGATAAGAAGGAGAAAGTCACAAGTTCGGGTTCTTTCAAACCCAACTTTAAGAAGAGGCCCAATAATGGAGGTTCATCCTCTCAAGATTTCAAGTTCAAAAAGACCAAGCCTTTATCTATCACAACTACCCCTTCTAATACAATATGCAAGCATTGTGACAAGGCTGGTCACAAGACCGAAGAATGCTGGAGGAAATTATGAGCTTGTCTCCGTTGTGGGAGTCGCGAACATCGGATTCCTGATTGTCTATTAATGAATGACCAAGCCGGTGACGGTAAATGCCCGGTGACGAAGAATGCTCATCTTCATGCAATCCAGGAGACCGAACCTGAAGAAGAAGGCGGATTAGTGGAAGGTACATTGAAAATTTGTTCCAAAAGTGCTTATGTCTTAATTGATACGGGTGCATCGCATTCCTTTATTTCTAAGAAGTTTGCCGACCCGTTACCGTTAGAACTAGAATGGATAAAAATAGTTCTAACTACTCCTCTGGGAAGTGAAAATGATATTACTCATCACTATCAAAACTGTGAGGTAATGGTTCAAGGTAGGAATTTACCTATAGATCTCATATGCCTCGATCTAAAGGAGTATGATGTTATACTGGGAGCGGACTGGTTATCCAAATACCATGCAACGGTTGATTGCCACAATAGCCAAATTGCTTTCAAAGATTTTCCAGAATTAGTCTTTACTCGCCCCAAGAGTCGGAGCAAATCCCCTCTTATTTCGACTCTTCGAGCAAGCAAGCTCGTCAGGAAAGGATGTGTATCCTTCCTTGCATTTGTCACAGTTAAGGAAACAAAGGACACTAAGATAGAAGACATTCAGGTAGTGCAAGAATTTCCAGACGTATTTCCGGAAGATTTGCCGGGATTACCCCCTCAAAGAGAAGTGGCCTTCACCATTGACTTAGTCCCTGGTACTGGTCCAGTTTCAAAGGCACCCTATAGAATGTCCCCTGCGGAACTCAAAGAATTGAAGGAGCAGTTGATGGAACTGATTCGAAAAGGGTTTATTAGACCAAGTACTTCCCCGTGGGGAGCACCAGTCTTATTTGTAAAGAAGAAGGATGGATCCATGAGACTGTGCATCGACTATCGACAGTTGAATCATCTTACTATCAAAACAAGTATCCACTGCCGAGAATCGATGAGTTATTTGATCAAATTTCCGGATCCAAATATTTTTCCAAGATTGATCTCAGGTCGGGATATCATCAGTTAAGAATCAAGGATGATGACATTCATAAGACTGCGTTCAGAAGCAGGTATGGCCACTATGAATTTGTTGTTATGCCTTCATGCAGTTAATGAATAGCATATTCAGGCCTTACTTGGATCAATTCATAGTAGTCTTCATTGATGATATATTGATATATTCCAAGACTAAGGAAGAACATGAAGAGCATTTAAGGATCGCATTGCATGTATTGAGGGAAAATCAATTATATGCAAAGCTCAGCAAATGTGAATTCTGGCTTGAAGAAGTGACTTTCCTCGGACATGTGATATCCAAGGATGGTCTATCTGTTGATCCATCAAAGGTAGAAGCTGTAAGAAACTGGGAAAAACCAACTAATGCAAGTGAGATCAGAAGTTTCTTAGGTCTTGCAGGCTATTATCGGCGATTCATCAAAGATTTCTCTAAGATCGCCGTACCACTTACAAGATTAACTCGCAAGGAGATCCGATATGAATGGAGTGAGGAATGTGAAAGAAGTTTCCAAACTCTCAAGGATCATCTCACTACAGCTCCGGTGTTAGCTCTACCAATAGAAGGAGAGAAATTCGAGGTTTACACAGATGCTTCTGGCATTGGCCTCGGATGTGTCCTAATGCAACAAGGAAAGGTCATAGCATACTCTTCACGTCAACTGAAGAAGCATGAGGAGAATTACCCCGTCCATGACTTAGAACTGGCCGCGGTGGTATTTGCCCTAAAGATATGGAGACACTACTTATATGGAGTGCAGTTTACTGTATACTCCGGTCACAAGAGTCTCAAATATCTATTCTCACAAAAGGAGCTAAACATGAGACAAAGACGCTGGCTAGAATATCTCAAGGACTTCGACTTCAATATACAATACCATCCCGGAAAGGGTAATTATGTTGCTGATGCCCTTAGTCGAAAGCCGAGAGCAATGATAGCCAATTATATGATACAAGAAGGGAGGTTGCTAGAACAATTCTCCGAGCTCAATATAAGCTTGGACAAGGAAGCCAAACTTATCACATTATCTCATGTAAGCATACAGTCAGATTTATTATCTGAGATACAAGCACTTCAGGATGATGATCCTATATTAGTGGAAATCAAAGGCAGATTAGAAGGACAATCTGATTTTCAACTAACTTCTGATGGAAGATTACTATTCAAAGGTAGAACTTGTATACCCGACTGTCCAGAATTAAAGAAGAAGATCTTAGATGAAGCTCACCGATCAAAGTACACTATTCATCCAGGATCAACCAAAATGTATCAAGATGTAAAGAGGATCTTTTGGTGGCCCAACATGAAAAGAGAAATAGCGGACTATGTATCACGCTGTCTCACATGCCAACAGGTCAAGGCAGAACACCAAAAGCCTGCTGGAAAACTACATCCTCTAGATATTCCTAAATGGAAGTGGGAGGATATTGGTATGGATTTCATCATGGGTCTATCTAAATCCAAAGGAGGACATGATGAAATATGGGTTATCATTGACCGTTTAACTAAATCGACGCATTTCTTGCCAATAAAGAGTCGATGGTCAATTGATGTCTTAGCTGCATTATATATCAAGGAAATAGTCAGGTTACATGGAATTCCTGTCTCAATCGTGTCTGATAGAGATCCCCGTTTCACTTCTCATTTTTAGAAGGGATTACAACATTCGTTGGGAACAAGGCTCAACTTTAGTACTGCTTTTCACCCACAAACGGATGGTCAGACCGAGAGAGTTAATCAAGTTGTTGAGGATATGTTAAGAGCTTGCATCATTGACTTTGGTGGAAGCTGGCATGAACATTTGCCACTAGTGGAATTTGCATATAATAATAGCTACCAAGCTAGTATCCAAATGGCACCTTTCGAAGCTTTATATGGAAGGAGTTGCCGATCACCCTTATGCTGGAACGAAGTTGGAGAGAAACAACTGTTAGGTCCAGACATGGTAAGGGATACAATTGAGAAGATACAAGTAATCCAAGAAAGATTGCAAGTTGCTCAGACCAGACAAAAGGCTTATGCTGATACAAGGAGAAGAGATCTTGAATTCCAGGTTGGAGATCATGTATTTCTTAAAATATCGCCTGGACGTGGCATACGAAGATTTGGTGTTAAGGGCAATCTTACGCCAAGATTCATCGGACCATTTGAGATACTCGAAAGAGTTGGCGAGGTTGCTTATCGCATCGCATTACCTCCTCAATTGTCCGAAGTACACAATGTATTTCACATATCCATATTGAAAAAGTATGTACACGACCCATCACACATTATTGAACATGGAGATCTGGTGATCAAGAAAGATATCACATATGAACAGAAGCCTATGAAAATCTTAAATCGTAAAATACGAGCTCTAAGGAATAAGGTTATTCCCATGCTTAAGGTGCAATGGAATAAGAATTCTGAACACGAAGCGACATGGGAGACCGAGGAATCTATGAAGAAACGATTTCCCGACTTGTTCTAAGAGGTATATACTCTACACTCTCCGCGTGTATACAGAATATGCAATTGAATTTGGGGACCAAATTCTTTTTAAGTGGGGGAGGGTGTAGCAACCCTGACAAATGATTATTTGAAATGAATTAAAACATATATATTACAGAAGTAATACAGATAATAAAATAGGGTTAATTAGATGAAATAAAACATATTACAAATAACGCCTCTTAGTAAGGCGTTAATTTAAAAAGAAATGCCTCTATATACGGCATAACTAAAGAAAGGACGCCCTCACCTGACGGCGTCAAATTCCAACGCCAAAGACGGTAAGCCAATAAACGCCCCAATCTTGGGCGTGTTTTAGAAACATGAAACGCCCTTCCTCAAGGCGCTTCTTAAGACACGACCTGCACAAGGTCGTCAATTAAAGAATCGACGACCTGACCAAAGGCGTTAATTCCATTCGGGAACCGTTCGACCCAGAGCTTATCCAGGGAAAGATTAACCTAATCTAGTAAGTGTCTATTAGAGTAAGGACTCTATTAGGGATATGTTACCCTCAATCAAACACTACTTTTGTTAGGACTCCAAAATCCTATAAATAGTCTTGATCGAACAAACCCTAAACCTATTTGACCAGTCGCCTGCTACGGTAAGTTGAAGAACAGTGAGTTTTTCTGATAGTTCTCTTCCACGATGCATGAAGAATATTGATTATTCTTCTCCTCCTATTAACAGGTTAAGAGGCTCTACGTTTTGAGGAACAAGAGTTCTTCATCCGTGTGTAAGTACCCCTTCCTCTACCTACAGTCCAGGGATTTCAAGAAAACTAATATCTTCAACCTATCCTCTGTAGGGTTCATCCACCGTGCTGCTGTTACGATTATTTAGTTTGAAGTTGAGGCTTCGGAGGCTAGGCTTCTCAAGTTCTTCACGTTCCATCTTGTTCTTCTCATCAAAGCCCTTCACCGGTCATATCCAAATCAACCATTAAAGGTAGGTTTTCTCAAGTTATTGTAGCCCAAATGAAAATAACGCAAGATATATGTATAAGCATGGCATGCATACAGTTTTATTTTTGTTTCTGGAATATTATTGAAAGAAACGCCCCTGTCAAGGGTGCTAATTTACAAGAAACGACCCTGTCCAGTTCGTCAATTTCATATTTGACGCCCTGCACGCAGGCGTTACTTTCATGAAAATCGCATGTAATTAATAATTGATCCTGTTTAAAAATTCATTAAATATGAGATATCGATTCTAATATCTTGCATGACTCTACCTATGAAATTCTGCTAATTTTCCTGTCATGACCATGTATCATGTCTCTTGAAATTTTATTCCTGAATTCCTTGAATTCACGACCTAGACTAGGTCGTTTGCCATATGTTAACGCCCCCGATCAGGGCGTGAATCTAAAAGGTAACGCCCCTTCCTAGGGCGTTTATCAGTTAAAATCCTGAAATTTATCTATTCTGAAAAATAGAATTAAATAGTAACGCCCCTGCCCAGGGCGCGTTTTTGATAATTCCTGAAATTTATTTTATCCTGTCCAAAATTATAAATAGTAAGACGCCTTCTGGTATAGTCGTCAAATCATGAAGAAACGCCCCTTCCCAGGGTGCTTTTTAGATAAATTACTGAATTATTGAAAATTCTACAAAATGGAAACATATGTAAACGCCCTTCTGTTAGGCGTTATTTACTTGAGAAACGACTTGGCATAAGTCGTTATTTTACTGTAAAAATGATTTTTATCCTGATTCTGTTAACCGATGGTTTCATATTATATAATATATATATAGGCACTATTCTCCACTCCGTGAGTATAGTCCCACTTTTCACGTTGTTTCATCGATCACACTCAACTCTCATTGACATACAAGCTCTCCATTGGACATTCCGTTCCTTTGGACTAGCGAGTTAGTCATAGAGACCTCCGTAAGACTCCTCGTAGCCATGGATTCCCTCAAGGCCGACTGAGCTGGTTGTACCCTAAAAACCTATTACACAATTAATGCCATGTCAATCTAAAGAAATATGGTATACCAGCCCTTATGATTATACAAAGAGTATATCATAAGAAATTCCTTAATGGGATGATGATATCATGCCATATCATGCCATTCTTGTGAACCTCAATTCTATGATAAGAAAGAGGGTATCTTACCTTTGATATACTGTTCTTGTGGACCTCAATTCTATATAAAGAATGTCCATATTGATTTGTCATGGTACCTAAGTTAAAGGAACCATATTCTACCTAGTTTTATCGATATCGTGATTATACCGTTATTATCGCCATTCTATGTCCTTTGTCATATTTTGGACTCTATTCTATCAAAGTTGTCATACGTGTCTACCAGCTTGACTATTGAAATTCTATGTTGGCTATAAACAAGAGTGGATGTCAAAACACATGATAAATGCCTGCGCATATAGGGCCCGATCTGGTCCTGGGAGGAGCACCCGAAAGTACTTGTGCCCATGGGAGTTAAAATGATAAGGTATCTGGCATTATACCGAGTACTTGACTTGCTTGATTGGACATTCCACACACATCTTGTACTTGAATCGTACTTGGCTTGACATGAAATGTGTGGCCCGAAAAAGGGTAACTTACTTGCTTGATACATGATAGCCAAAGTTCTTGACATGGCTTGTTAAACGTACTTGCTTGAATATCTTGAATAACTTGTTATCTTGTTGAAAGTTCATGATTAAGTTCATCTTATTTCTTTGATATTACATTCTCTCTATCTTATCGTTTTATGCGAGCATGCATAGCTTTATTGCAATCATGAAAGATGTAATTACTTAAACCCCTTGCTAATGTTTGAGATATAATTTCCTACTGAGTGTTAGCTCATTCCGTTTGTCCCTTTGTACTTTTCAGGTAAGTCCGACGACGACGGAAGTCAATCGGATGGGAATATTCAAGAGTGAAAGTGATAGAGCTGCTCAAGTGTCGTCTAGTTGTTTCTATAGTTTTCTTGAGTCAACTATGTACTTTTCTTTTTATTAAACAGAGTATTGGATTTGTAATAGTCTACTATAAAGGAATAAAGGATTGGGTTATCTTGCTATTTTGCGCATCTCTGTCTTCGTGTCGAATACACGACCACTCTGATTGACATGATTGATATAGACACGTCGCGCACCTCTGGGTATCTTCCGCGCTCGGGGCGTGACAGCGGGTCACGTGGGATGACAAGCGATGAGGATAGAGCGAGGAATGAGGCGATGGCGTGGCGATCAATGCTCACGGATTCGAGAAGCTGGCGTTGGTTTGAGGGGCATTTTTGAGTGGAATTGACGTCCTCGGCACGGGAAATCTTTGTGAGAGGTAAGGGGATAGATCCCTTGCCACCATTATATTTTCTTGCGATCTGTAGGCCGAGGCGAGGCCAAAAGTGGGTTTTCATTCATGCCGGGGTGGTTTCCCATGTTTATGGCGAGTGACGATTTCCACCGGATAGGGTGGCATTTTCCTGTTTATTTACATGCATTAGGTGGTTTGGGAGCTGGGGCGAGGTCCCTGATGTTTTCCCCATCGATCGGGGTCGAGTGGGGTGTAGTTTGGAACCCCTGAGATGGTGTTACACAGGGTTATCGCCAGTTTCAGTCGACCAATGGGAGAATTCAGTCAAGCAAACCAGTTCACCACAGAGGGGCCGACCGTGTTGAAATGGTCAACCGACCATGAAAGGCCAGTCTGTTGGGTGTGCAATAGGATCTAGAGGGGGGCGTGAATAGATCCTTTTAGAAACTTGTACCCAATTTAAAATCAATCTGATCGATCACTTCATGAGGCGTTGAGTAACGGAACACTAATGTGTAAGGATCGCAAGGGGACTAGATAGGATATGAGAGATATGAGAATGCAATGGAATTTAAAATTTTTCTTCTCTTAAATCCCCGTGGCCCTTGATCCGTTTCTACCAAACAAAGCGATAGAAGATCAGATCTTCACCTTGCGCGGAGTCGGATCCACCGAGGGTTGATTCCTACTGAGCGACGCCGCTAGCCGCGTAGGTGCCCAGCCTCCAGCGGTATCTACGCGGTTCGTAGGTTGAGGGATCATCCTCGTCTCATCTCTCAGTAGTTTCTCTCTCGCTCGACTCCTCGTCACAGGCACTCGGGGCGGCATGCGACCTTGTGCTCCTACGGGAGAGAGAAGGGGCGACCAGAGAGAAGGGATTGAGGTGGGGCGGCTGCCACAGCGTGGGAAAACCCTGGAGCTTGGCCTAGTGTTTCCCTTTGGCATGTATTTATATTAATCCATTCCACTTTTCATAAAATTCCCCGGATTAATATAAACACCCACTTAATATCCCCTAACCAAAGAACCTATATGCGTGTGACCCTCTAGGCCCAAGTGCCAGTCCAGTTTTCAGCCCAATAGCCCAATAACCCCTTATTGGTAAAATTAGTTTATTTATTATATCATATTAAATAAACACTTCATCTAATTATCATCTCATGATAATTGATTGGGCTTCTGATCAAGTTGGGTGCCAAGCAACACCGCATGACCCTAGAAGGCAATGGGGTTCAGCAACCCGCTCAAGGAACCCTTCCGTCAACAGTTACCACGTGACTATAGTCCTTCACTCGTACAACGCTCTCGAGTATGCTTCAGGGTATGGTTAACTGTCAAACCCAAGAACACACACACACTTGGATTAGATGCCATAAAAGCATTACCAGAAAACTCCTTCTCTGATATGTTGTCTTGCCCTGGCCAGGGATTCCTAGGCATCACTCCCTAGAGCATTCTCTCTCAATTACCGAGAGTGAATGATCCCATATTGATCACACAATCACGTTCGAAGGTATTCCACTGGATTCGATCACATAACTTGTTGGCCCAGAGAGATGGCGGACAAGAAGGGGGGTTGAATTGTCCCCTTGCCGAGTTGGCAGATTTTAAAAACTTTCTAACCCAATTACAACTGAAGTAAAATTAACTACGTTGATTAACTAAAACTCAAGTGAGATTACAGTGTTCTCTCAAACTTTTCGATCTCACACGGATAGTTAATGCAACTAACAGGGAAATTTTGCTCAACACAGATTACGGAGGTAGCAGTGAGTGATTGTGCAGTGAATTAAAAACCTATATAACGTACCTGTGAAGAGAGATAGAAGAAATGACAATCACACAGGCAATCACATAAGACACATGGATTTTAAGGTGGTTCAGGACCACGACGGGCTCCCTACGTCCACCCCTTACCCAACCGGGTGAGGCTTCACTCCACGCTACAAAACGTAGCAACACGGGGACGAACCCCAACCACACACGCTGCTTTCGCAGTAAAATCCACACGGGGACAAGCCCCAAAACGCTGCCACTACAACACACACACACACACGACGCAGCTCCGCCCACACACGATGATATATCAAGTTTAAGATAACAAGTAGATGTAAAATAACGCCCACATGAGTATGTAAATGAAGATAGAGTATGAAGCACTCATGGAAATAAACATAATGAGGATGTAGAAATATCTCTTTGATTCTCCAATCGTCATGAGGGGATCTTCCTTGAAGCTTAGGTTGGAGAAAGTCTTATCCGCAGCTAGTTGGAGCAGTCGATCGTCCTCCTTAAGGATCCAACATTTGTTCGTTCAAATCCCAGCTCCAATCAAGCCTGTACACACCAAGAACAGATGAGTCAATATGCTCCAGAACTATATCTTGGTTAAAAGGGACATTATAGACAAATGAAAGTAGATTTATATATATTCCCTTTTGAATGTCCCACAACTCCCTTCAATCAGTAGGTAGGGTGCACTGGAAGTAGATCCTTGGAGTGGAAGCAGCCGGACTTGAAGTTTCAGACGCCCAAAATCTTGAACCGTGGAGAGCAGCAGCAACAGCTCCCAGAACGAGACTCAGGCTCGTGGACGGTGCCCTCTACAGCTTCTTCTTCCTCATCCTTGAGTGAGCAACGCCCTCCTTCACGCTCTTCCTCTCTCTCTTTCTTCTTTTCCTGCAAGCAGATGGAGAATGTTAGCACACGAGATTGTCTCCTCCAATGGAGATCGCAAGATTTAAATAGGGCAGGGATATAGAACAAAAGACCACAAAAGCCCTTTAAAAACCCTAACAAAGTTACACCCATACCATAAGAGAAACCCTAAGGGTAATGGTGTAAAAGACCAAGTCAATCGAATCTTAGATTAATGGGTTCTCAGTGAGAACCGGAAACCCAATCCGCAGCGCTCAAGGAAAATTAAATCCGATCAACCCAAAAACATGTTAATTGAATTAAGCCCAAAGTCAGTGCACTTGTGTAGAATACAAAGACAGGGTTGGTGCATATATGTAAGAACAACAAGGACCAGCTCGGTGCACATATGAAACTCGGTGCAAATATGAAGAAAAGGCAGGACAGTCGGTGTAAACCAGCAAAGACGGTGCAAAGTTGCACATGAACATTGCATATGCCAAGGTCGGTGCAAAGTGAAACTCGGTGCAAGTTATACCAAGGATAGGGTCGGTGCATGAATTACAGGGTCGGTGCAAACTGTGCTGAGTGCACAGTGCAAATGCAAGATGTGGTCGGTGCAAGTTTTGAAACTTGCCAAATGACAGTCGGTGCACTTTGTGCCTTTAGACATTTGTGAAACTCGGTGCAAAGTTTTAAAGGAAGGCAAAGAAGTTTGGTGCATATAATGAAAGACCTGAACACACATATCAAAGGGTCGGTGCACATATTGAAGCACCGTCAACCCATTCAAGCAAGCACGGTCGGTGCAAGCATGAGCCAAGTCAGTGCAATCAAGCAGCAAGTCTATGCAATAACGGACAAGGTCCGTGCAAAGAAAACAACCAAGTCGGTGCAATGTTGACCAAAGGTCTGTGCAATCACAGAACAAAGTCTGTGCAACAAAGAAGGAAGGTTCGTGCAATCATGAGTAAAGTCTGTGCAAGGAAGCAACCAGGTCGATGCAATGAGAACAAAATCTGTGCAGTGAAGGATGAAGTCTGTGCAATGATGCACAAGGTCTTGTTGGAACTCTAGTTTTGATAATGACAATCTATGAATCATGTTTAGATTAAAGTGTTTAAATCTTTCAATTATATCTCTTATGTTTGGTTCACCTGGTGCATGTTATTTCATAAAAGAAATCATAGTCAATGCATGTGTTGTCCTGCTAAAGATCTAGCTCGGTGCTAGTCTGGCTTAGTTCTGCATTTCACGTATAAGTACTTGTCTCGGTGCAAGTTTTCTGTTCACACACAAACACGGTCGTCCCATTCCTTCCTCGGTGCATTACTTGTCTCATACATAAATGGGTCAGTGTAATTCAATGCAGCATGCGCATTTAGTGTCAGTGCATTCTTGTCTTCCATCTCGGTGCAAGGCTTCACTTAAATAGGATATTTCCATCTCGGTGCAAGGTCTCACTTAGTTAGGAGATTTCCATCTCGGTGCAAGGTTTCACTTAGATAGGATATTTCCATCTCAGTGCAAGGTTTCACTTAGATAGGATATCGCCATCTCGATGCAAGTTCTGACTTGGACGGGATTTCTTGACTCGGTGCAAGCTTTGTCTTGCATGTTTCTTTGTCCGTGTATTCTTCTCCATCATCTCGGTGCAACTCTTGCTTGGACCGCAAATCCAACCCGGTGCATTTACTATCCTACACATTTTTTTTTGAGTCGGTGCATCCGTTGTTCTAGACACTTCATATGTCAGTGCATGTGTTTAGACCTTTTGACTCGGTGCATAGTTTTCCTCCTGTGCCTCGTGGAATCATGTCGGTGCAATCCATTCATCACCTTGTACTAAGTTAGTACAATGGTTGAATTGCATATTTCTACTCAGTGCATGTTATGTTTACTCTCTCATTACGTCTATGCAAACTGTGCTACGTGTTTGACTAACGTCTTGTATTTCTGACAAAGTTATCTCTCCGAGGAGGGGCACGTGATCCAAGGCGGATCGTCCTCCGAAAGATTGCCACGTGGAAGGGTACAATGCTCAGATGGTAACACATGGCTGAGAGCCTTCTGGAAGCATATGGGCGGGAGTTCTTCCTCCACACGCCTAATAAGATGATATTGTAGGGGTGCAAGGCACGGATTCAGAGGGGGGGTGAATGAATCCCCGATAAAATTCTAATGCGGAATTAAACTTTTGCCTCGATTCAATGTAGTCTCATGAGACTACAAGCTTTCTCAGTCAGAAATCCGACAGCAAGCTTTCTCAGTCAGAAATCCGACATCTTAACTCACAAGAGCAATTGCCATGAGAAACACTAAGAAGCAAATGCTTCTGCTAAACGTTCTATCATACACTTGTCAGTTGGAACGAATTCAAGCAGAAATCACATATACTAAAATGGAGTGCCCAAGCAACCTGAGAAGTGGGGAAAGAAGATATGGAAGATGTATGCAAAGCAACCCACAAAGCAACAGGATTTTTAGGTGGTTCGATCCACAGACCTACGTCCACCCCACACTCTAACCAGAGTGTGGCTTACTGCTGCCAAACAGCTTGAAACCACTGGGCGTCACAGCTTGCCTACAAATCGCTGACTAACAGCTTGCGATGGGCCTTACAGCTTAGCCGACCGCTGACTGACAGCTTGACCGCTGGGCATTACAGCTTCGTCGTCTGTTGGGCAATACAGCTTGGCCGTCCATAGGAACCAATCCTCTGCTACCGCTGACCGACACAGCTTGCTCTATTGACTAACAGCTTGAAGAAAGATGAAAAGGAAAAAAATGATCGAAACTCATGACAACTGAAAGCTGAGGAAATTGCAAAATAGATATAGCTCACGCAGGAGCTGACTGGGATGGATTTGATCCGAGGTCTAGTAGGATAAATCTTCAGGAAACTTCAACCTTCTCCACGGGCTCTCTCTCTCTCTCTCTTTCTTTCTCTTCTGCTCTCTCTTTCTTCTTCTTCTGCTGGCTCTCTTACTCTTCTCTTTGGCTGCGCGCAGATGTCTTCTGTTTAGCGTTTCTCCATTTGCGTAGAAGAAAGGTCTTATATAAGGCTTCAGTCTGGGGCCCACTAGCTCACACCCTAGACGTGTGGACAGAACGTTCCCGCCAGGAAGCTTCAGGAATCTTTCAGTCACGTGTTAGAATCTCCATCGTTTAGCTATCCACGTGGCAGCTTCTTAGAATAATGATCAGCCTTGGATCAAGTGCCATTTGATTGTTCTGCTTATATCACGTGCTCCTGTTCTTCTGATCCTCGTAAGTAAGGTACTCAGGTGCACATAAGATGCTCGAACCATGGTTTTCCTCAATTGATCACCTGCGTGCTTAAGTTCCATATTGATGCACCGATTTAGTTTGCTATCCTGAGGAGAGTTTGCACCGAGTTGCTTCACACGTTGCACCAAGCTTGTTCTCTCAAAACCAGACATTGCACCGACTGGATCGTGCTGGCGAAGGCATTGCACCGGCTTACTAGAGTAGTCGTGCTGGCAAAGACGTTGCATTGACTTGCTCGTGCAGAGAAGGGATGCTTTGACTTTGAAGCTCAACCATATGAAAATCTGTTCACACAGCAGTCAAATGCATAGACCTAATAGGACGTACAAGCTAGTGTGAACGAGCGCAGTAGGTGTTATTCAAGAGAGTATGCACAGACATAACCTGAATGCAGAGTTTAGAAATGCACAAACTGCACACACACACATGCACGAACTCAGTGTTTACATGCAAGCATATGGACAGACTTGATTCCAGTACATTGCCAACATATGCACTGACTATGAATACGCAGAGTAAAAACATTGCACAGACCTAATCGAGCCAAAGATGAAAGTTGCACCGACTTAGCTATGCACATGCACAGACCTCATGCGCTATGCAACATAAAGTGCTCAGAGTTGTCTTGCAAAGACTCTGCGCGTGCATCAACAAAAGTTGCACCGACTACAACCCTGTACTGACCTAGATATGAACTGACATCAACATGCACCGAGGTCGTATGACAGAACTTGCACCGACTATGTGCAAGCGTGCAGCAGCAAGAAGTGCACCGACCTTTTATTGCCTAAGACAAGACTTGCATCGACCGTGTATGTGCAGGATGGCCTATACCTTATATGCATGTGAACAGTGATATGCTCGGACCTCAACCATGCACATAGCTATATGCACAGACTCGAATGTGCACTGACTTGTGTGCAAAATGCTCACATATGCACCGACCTTGACCCTATTCTCACCATATGCACAAACCTATATCTAGGTGACGCAGACTTGAACATGTATGCACAGACCTTGTGTAAGATGGCTATCATGAAGTGCATAGACCTTGAATGCATGCTGTCTATACTAGCATTGACCTTGATCTGTTCGATGAAATGCCATGCACCCTGATAAAGTTGTACGCAATATAAAATGCAAAAACCAGATGCTCATTCAATCATGCTCATTCAGTCTTTCATACAAACACAGTGTGACTTATAGTGTTTGCTCTTATCAAAACCACAGGGGCGCAACAATCTCACCCTTTTTGATGATGGCAACACCACTATGAGTCACACTGGCTCAAGTCAAACTATTCTCCCCCTTTGACTTCATCAAAAAGGAACTAGTTTGAGACGAGAGTTACAGACATACATGATATGATTGAATTAAAATCTTCTCCTCTGGCAAAATCATTAAGGCATAGAAAACACAGAGATAGTTAAACAATTAAGCACCAATCAAGTCTATGTTGCAGATGAATTATCTCCTTATGAATAATGAATGCAATTCATGGAGAACCTGATGCTTACATGATGCAGACGAGACAAGAACCAATCAATCTATCCTCTTCCTTTGACAAGATCACAAACAAACCTCCCCCTTTCAAAAGCAATAAGTGAAGTCTAGACAAGACCTAACCTCTTCTTTAAAAATAATCCAATGCTCCCTGATCTGAATGAAGCAAGGCTTTCAGGAGTGTAAGGTGAGGGATATGTCAAGAAGACATTCAGGAAGGATGACATGGCAGCATGTAAAATATAGGATCTTTCAAAGAAATAGAAGATTTTCAATAAGATACTTATTTCATAATTCTGAATAAACGGATGGTTCAAACTCTTCCATTATAGGGGCTTATGAATTTTTATTTGACCATCATGGTTTAAATATGATGTATACACAGTTTGTCAATAAAATTCTGTACTCATATCTGAACATTAATGTTTAATAAAAGTGAACCAAGCCCTTATATTTATATCTTGATTGACCTCCCTTCATCTTACTCAGTCAATTTCAATGACTTCTTTAGAAATTACAATCATTAGTATTGAGGTTAAACAACATGAAGGAATTCAAATTTGGTTCCTGAGAATCAGCCATACTTCTTCAAATAATTTTAGATTTTTCTTTATGCACAGTATAAGATTTCATAGCAAGTTTACCAGGTGCAATTAAGTTCAGTACACACCTTATGACTAGAGGATACACGTTGTTTGGACGCCAGTATCCTTAAGCACTTAGTATGACTAACTGTCATGCTGCAGAGATAGTATTGACACCTCATGACATACTTCACCTTATTTCATTGATAAGTGAAGTATATTTCTCAGTATTCAAGCCATTGCTCTGCCTGGATTTTCAATGAATTTTATTTAGCCGTATCTGAACTAACAAGAAACTAGAAACTAGATGAATAGCCAACAGAACACAATCTTGTTATACACTCCCCCTTAATGAACGCAATCTTGTTATTTTCAATATGAGTGATGTGCAATGAATTCTGACATAAGTGTATGCATTTGACAACATGTATGCAATGCATTGACTCCCCCTAACTAAATGCATTGAACCATCATATATGTCATGAAGACAATGCATGGGACTTTATGTACGGGAAGTCATGAACTATGCTTATGGATGCATCGGGGGCATATGTAGTCCTATCAGATTTTCAGTGACTATGCAAGACACATGTGGCATGAAGACATGCAAGAGATAGACAGACTCCCCCTGACATTATGCAATGTTTGCAATGAAGGCTGAACATATGATTTTATGACTCATGCTCATTCAGACTGCCCTATTAAGTAATATGACCCATGGTACTAGGCGGAGAACTTGGTCTTAAGGACCATCTCACACATAGTAAGAACCTCCAGACAGATTTCACCTATCTTTTAGTAGCTTACCATTTGATATACCATAAACTCCAAGTCCATTTCAGATTTTTGGAGTAATTTCAATTAAGCACAGACAGATTAGCATGATATGTGACTATCTAAAACACACAATTTCAGATGACAGAATTTAAAACAGTTTCTTAGAACTGACCTGAAGAGTGCAATCCTGGGGTTCCCAATTTTTGAGTGCCTTGGTTTACTAACCCCTTTATTCCATTCCAAGGCACACCTGCAAGTTAGCACACTATTTGGCATGGGCAGGTACCCAAACAGTCTTGGGTCCTGCATGGTTAATAGCACCTTTGATGGATGCTTTCCACAGTCCTTGGGCTTTTGAGTCATCAAATATCATCAAACGACAGTCATTCATGGAGTGCCCAGATTGCCCACAATAGTGACAGAAAAATACATGCTTTGATTTCTTGTTATGCACACAATTATTAGCATGGAATTCTTGTGCATTAACATGGAAATTTATGTTATTAGCATGAACATATTATTTTCCATAACCTGCCATCCAGCAGTCAGAGGCTCGGTGGCCTGACCTTCCACATTCAAAACATGCAAGAGATTTTTCCTTAAAAGAAAAATTATTTCTACCAAAAGCATTTTCTTTTGTAGAAAGGTTGACATGTTTAGAGTTGAATTTTCTGCCTTGAACGTGCCAACAGTCCTTGACTATGTGGCCATGCTTTCCACAGTGAGAGCAAGCAGAAGAGTTTCTTCTATGAAAACCTGACTAGAATTCAGTAGCCATATGACCAGACTTGTCAGATAAATGGCAATGAGGTCTCCTTGGAACAGTGGTTCTCCTTGGAGCCTTGAACTCATTCTTCTTCGAGAACCAGCAATCATGCTTTGCATGACCAGATCGTTCACAATGGGAACATTTGAGTTGCCTCTTCTGGGCAAACTGATTCTTAGGTGAGCTTTTAATAAAATGCATATGTGTATTTCCTAAATTTTCAATTTTCTTCATTCTATTATGAGCATTCAATTCATCAGATTTCAGGATATAGCAGTTATGCATCATATGATCGAATATTCCACAATAATAACATGAGCCCTTTTTAGTATGAGTGTGTGAGAGATCATGTGACTTGTGTGCAGCATTCTTTGTATCAATAGGAGTGCTTTTGTTCTTTTTCTGTAGATTTTCATTCTTTTTCCGTTTCTGAATTTGTTCTGTAGATTTGGGACTAATTGTGAATTTTTTATTTTTCTGAGCACTGAATTCGAAGATAGGTACACTAGATGTACTAGTTGGCTCAGAACTACACACAAATGTAGTGTGAATCTTACTGTTAAAGCCCTTTTTATTAGCTGGGTTAAAAACCAGACCCTCACGTTGGAAATTAATTTTGCTACCAAGGAGCTTATCCAAATTATCCCTTCCACTCACAAATTTAGCTAAAGATTCATTCAAACTTGAAATCTCAGATTGCAGTTTGGAAACATGAAGCTCATAGTTAGCAATTTTTTCTTCATAGTACACAGCCTTTTCGTTTAACATCTGATTGATGGTCCTTAGGCTAGCAATTTCTTGTTCAGCATTCAGCAACTCACTAGAGCTCACCAGGCTTACACTCTTCCCTCTTTCTAAAGTGATTAGCCTCTCAAACATAGCTGAGTTTAGGTGTTTTAGCTTGTTAATTTCCTCTTTCAGTTTGCTGTTTTGCTCCTTGAGTTCATCACCAACCACCCAATCATCTAAAGAAAATTGACATTCATAAAACATTTCTTGTTGTTTTTCAGATTGAAGTTTGTCGAGATTTTTCTGAAGCTCTAAAGTTATTACTCTATCAGCCTCCAATTTTTCAGAAATCAATCCATTTTCACTTTCAAGATTCATTGATTTGTGTTCAGATTCCTTAGACTATTTTTTGAGTTTTTCATTCTCAGATTTCAAATATTCCAATTCAGAACTAACACACTCTAAATCTTTTACCAGTTTCTCATTCTGAACTATATTATTGTTATGACTCTGATCATCATCAATCAAGCTAAGTCTTTCCTTTAGTTCAGAAATTTCACAAATAATCTCTTGATTTTCCTTTTTGTGTAAACCAATTTGTTTCATAAGCGTTTCTTTTTCAGACTTCAAATGATCTAGATCTGAGGTAATAGAATCAAACTCCTTTAGTTGTCTTCTAAATATGTCATTTTCTATTTTCAGGATTTCCATGTCCTCACCTCCAGAATTAGCATTCGCATGATTATTTAACTTCTTTTTCAGATATTTATTTCATTTTTTCAACTGTTCGCAAGAACCAAGCAAATCATTGTATGCTCCAATCCAATCATCCACAGTGTAATAATCAAATTCAGAAGGTACCTCATCTTCGTCGTCTTCTTCATTTTCTTCTTGTTGTCCATCATCGTCAACTATCAGACATGTGTTGCGATTCCTGGTAAGCTTCAGTTTCTCCAAAATCTCCTTGGCAGACCTACAGGAAGAAACACATGAAATTAGAGCTCTGTCAAGTGATGCTTTCATTAAATCTAATGCTCTAGAGTTGACAGAGTCTTTCAATCTATCCTTATCAGTCCATTTAGATTTATCCCTCAATAATTTATGTGGACAGTGAGTTATCACCTTCCAAAGGTCAGGATCTGTTGATTTTACATACCGATGGAAGTTCTCTAACCAAGGATCAAAATCATTACCTCTGAATATTGGGGGATGAGCCATCGAGAGATGATAAATGCACCGTAATCAGTTGAGCAAAGCGATGCACTAAATTAGTGAAACAAAACACCGAACACAAGAGACCCACTCTGAAATGCACCACAAAAGTTGCAGAATCAGCTGCGGATCGTTGGATCCAAAGCACAGCAACCTGCTCTGATACCACTTGTTGGGGTGCAAGGCACAGATTCAGAGGGGGGGTGAATGAATCCCCGATAAAATTCTATTGCGGAATTAAACTTTTGCCTCGATTCAATGTAGTCTCATGGGACTACAAGCTTTCTCACTAAGAAATCCGACAGCTTAACTCACAAGAGCAATTGCCATGAGAAACACTAAGAAGCAAATGCTTCTGCTAAACGTTCTATCATACACTTGTCAGTTGAAACGAATTCAAGCAGAAATCACATATACTAAAATGGAGTGCCCAAGCAACCTGAGAAGTGGGGAAAGAAGATATGGAAGATGTATGCAAAGCAACCCACAAAGCAACAGGACTTTTAGGTGGTTCGGTCCATAGACCTACGTCCACCCCACACTCTCACCAGAGTGTGACTTACTGCTGCCAAACAGCTTGAAACCGCTGGGTGTCACAGCTTGCCTACAAACCGCTGACTAACAGCTTGCGCTGGGCCTTACAGCTTAGCCGACCGCTGACTAACAGCTTGACTGCTGGGCATTACAGCTTCGCCGTCTACTGGGCAATACAGCTTGGCCTTCCAGAGGAACCAATCCTCTGCTACCGCTGAGCAACACAGCTTGCTCTGCTGACTAACAGCTTGAAAAAAGATGAAAAGGAAAACAAACGATCGAAAATCACAGCAACTCAAAGCTGAGGAAATTGCAAAACAGATATAGCTCACGCAGGAGCTGACTGGCCTAGATTTGATCCGAGGTCCAGTAGGATAAATCTTCAGGAAACTTCAACCTTCCCCACGGGCTCTCTCTCTGTTTCTTTCTCTTCTGCTCTCTCTTTCTTCTTCTTTTGCTGGCTCTCTTACTCTTCTCTCTGGCTGCGCGCAGATGTCTTCTATTTAGCGTCTCTCCCTTTGCACAGAAGAAAGGTCTTATATAAGGCTTCAGTCTGGGGCCCACTAGCTCACACCCTAGACGTGTGGAGAGAACGTTCCCGCCAGAAAGCTTTAGGAATCTTTCAGCCACGTGTCAGAATCTCCATCGTTTAGCTATCCACGTGACAGCTTCTTAGAATAATGATCAGCCTTGGATCAAGTGCCATTTGATTGTTCTGCTTATATCACGTGCTCCTGTTCTTCTAATCCTCGAAAGTAAGGTACTCAGGTGCACATAAGATGCTCAAACCATGGTTTTCCTCAATTGATCACCTGCGTGCTTAAGTTCCATATGGATGCACCGACTTAGTTTGCTATCATGAGGAGAGTTTGCACCGAGTTGCTTCACACGTTGCACCAAGCTTGTTCTCTCAAAACCAGACATTGCACCGACTGGGTCGTGCTGGCGAAGGCATTGCACCAACTTACTAGAGTAGTCGTGCTGGCAAAGACGTTGCATTGACTTGCTCGTGCAGAGAAGAGATGCTTCGACTTTGAAGCTCAACCATATGAAAATTTGTTCACACAGTAGTCAAATGCATAGACTTAATAGGACGTACAAGCTAGTGTGCACGAGCTCAGTAGGTGTTATTCAAGAGAGTATGCACAGACATAACCTGAATGTAGAGTTAAGAAATGCACAGACTGCACACATACACATGCACGGACTCAGTGTGGTGCGGACACCGGAACGAGCTAGCACGAATCGGCGAGCCGACGGTACCATATGCGGAGCACCAATCGGACTACATCGGCTTTTCTTTGAAATGAAGGCAATTTGGCTTGAGTTTGGATACTTTTAGCCTTTGTTTGCATTACATTTGGGCTTGTAATATGTCTTTTCACTTGGGTTTTCATTTTGGGCTGATTGTAAGGCTCTTAAAAGGCCATTTGGTTTCAAGCCCTTTAGAATCCATTAAGGAGGAGTGGCCCTTAGGCTTCATGATGGATCCATAAGCCATGTAAGGCCAAATTGGGCCTCCTTCTTTCATGGGCCATCTAGATGGGAAAGACCATAAGCCATGCTTGATTGAATGGGCTTAAGGGTGGCCTTGGACCAAACTTGGCCCATTCTTGGCCCATGAAGGGGGCGCCCCCTTCTTTGGATGTATTAGGCTAGTTTTTTTTTGTTTTGTTTTCTTCCCTCCCTAATTTACCACAAGGGAACATGGAGAAGGATGCTGGTCCAAAAGAATGGCTGCCACCTGCCCCCCTTCCCTTTGAAATTCAAAGGTAGGTGAAAGTAGGTGAGTCCATGTCCCCTTGTCTCCCCCTCTCTCCCTCTCATTGTCAAAGGGGCGCACGCCCCCCCCCTATTCCCCTTGCTTCCATCGAACCTCCCAGCCCCCTCCCCTTGCCAAACCCCTATTTAAACACTTGTATAATGTTAGTGCAAAGGTTAATGAAGTTTTTGTGAAAGGATTTTGAGTTAAGAGAGTGATTCTCTTTCCCCCCCATGGGTGTGATGCCCTGCCCAATCCTGTGACGGGATTGATCTTGGGCGTGTGCCTCGCCCCCCTATCTCCCCCATCCTATTATCATCTGGTTCCAAAAAAATTACCAGTGATACTTCATCAAGTCAGGAAGATTTTAGAGGTGGTTTCGCGTCGATCGGAGTTCTGGATCGCCAACAGCAATTCTTTTCGTGACGGCTCGCTGATCTACCCGAGCCTGCTATCTAGATCTGGAGTTTACTGATTACGAATTTCTCCAAATCTCCTCTCAAGCCATAAGGAGCTGCCTTTCAGAGTGATTGTAGTATTTTGAGTCCTCTTCGAGTTGCCGCTGATCTCGTCTCGATCCGAGATCTGTGCTGATTGTGACGATGATTCTCGTGAGATCGCGCAAGTTGATCTGTGCAGACCCGACTCAGAACCAGAGCCGACTTCCAGAGTCTACCACACCTCATCCCGTCCAGATCTGTGCAAGCTCTTTTGACTACGTCTTCCTCTAGACATCGCCGATGAGCTCCCACAAACAGCGCCTCGATCCGACATCGGCAACCAATTTTCCTATAATTAATTATCTTCCTGTGTAGTTCTGGGTGCACAAAACCAGAAGCCGAGTTCAGTCACTGCTACGCCCAGATCATAAAGGATCTGCTCACGCCTTTCGGAGTAGACAAAGTAAGTTCTGTCACCGACGTTCTCCAATAAACGGCACTCCGATCCGCCATCGGATCTTGGTGTACCGGCCTTCGCAAGTTTGCTACGCAGGGTGACCTGCGTGGGCAGAACCGAGTCGGCTTCCAATTGACTTACCCGATCGGCTCCGACTCGCGTCCCTCGCCTCCTGCGAGTGTGGAACGTCAACTCGGGTTCCAACAACCCCAAATTTAGTGTTTGTAGCCCTTTACCTCTCTGCGTGGAGTGGGCGAATATTTCTGAAATTGTAATTTTATCGATTGTGTGTATTGGGGTTGTTTGAATTCGGCTGGGAATTCTTCCCCACGCCTAGTCGCGGAGGTACGTGCTCGTTCCTCTCTCACTTTGCTGGTTTAGTATATGGTCTATTATGCTGCGTTTGTGAGATTAAGGCCGATAGTTAGTTACAAATCACCATGATTGTTAGTTGTGAGCGCCCGTTCCTTGGCACCGGTCGATCACCGAGCCCGAACTGGATACCCCTAGGCAACGGTGGTTCCTTAACCGCTGCGATCCCCACGTTTCCCTCTCAAGGGACAATCGTCGGGCTAGTTAGAGTGCTGTTGAGAGACGTCTCCACCCGGAGAACACCACGGTGGTCAGCCGCCCGGCTTGCCTTTAGCGTGTTAGTGATGGCCGCACATCAAGTCCGTCGTACGTCTTAGCCTGGTCGTCATCCGTCCCGCATCAAATTGGTATCAGAGCCAGGTTTAAGTCTAGGGTCGTCTAAGTCTAAGGTTGTATTTGCATTCCTCTACTCGGTATATCTAAAGGTGTTGTCCGAACGTTAGGCTACGCCTATCGGGAAGGCCGCACACTTGCGCGAGTGATCTTCGGATCGATTAGCTCCGCCACGTACCAAGTCTTGGTTTAAGTCTAGGTTCCTAGTTAGTGCATTCCAACTTTCGTGTCTTTGCATGCCCACCCGGCGTGGTACCCAATACCATCACCCCGCATCTATGGCTAATCCATGGGATGCCCCCCCGGGAGACTTCCACTCCTTACATGAGGCAATGATGGCCATTATGGCTCGATTGGACCAATCTGAGGCTACCTTTCGGAATTTCACCGATAATATGGATGGTCGCCTTAGGGCCATGGAGGGACGCATGGAGACCTCCGACAGGTCTGTCCAAGATCTAGTTGGACGGTTAGATAGAATGTCACACGGTGACCCCCCGGGAGCGGCTCAAGGCCCACCCGCACCTCCTCCGGCGGTGGCCCAAGGCCAACCCGCTCCCATGGCCCAAGTCCAGGCCACTCCCGCGGCCCAAAATCAGCCCCCACCCGCTCCTCAAAACGCCCAGCAACAGGCCATCGAACCACAACATCGTGACCTTGGTCTAGAAGACTATGGGTCCGATAATGCGTATGGGGGGAATGGCCGACGCCGTCATGGCTTTCATCAGCCAAGAGATGAGGAGAATGATAGAGTCCTTAGGACCGTGCGAGCAGACCCTCCCACTTTCAACGGGTCTTTGGACCAATAGGTCTATCTCGATTGGGAGGCCGGCATGGACCGGTACCTCGAGTGGTTCGAAATGACGGACCTCCGGAGAGTCAGGTTTGCAAAAATGAAGTTGTTATGGCAAGTGCAAACTTATTGGCGCAATGTGGAGAGCTTGCTCTATCATCGTCGAGAGCCCCTGGTTGAGTCTTGGGATGAAATGAAGGATAGGCTTAGAACTAAGTATCTTCCCACCTCGTACCGTCAACGGCTCATTGATCGATGGCAAAACCTCACCCAAGGTGATAGGTTTGTGTCCGAGTACATCACAGAGTTTGATGAATATGTTTTGCGATGTGACATCTCAGAAGAGAGCACGATGCCTGTTTCTCGCTTCCGTCGTGGTCTGCGGCCCCACTATCAGTACGAACTCTTTCGCCGAAATGTAACCACCCTAGAGGTCGCCTATCAAGTTGCTCTCGAATTAGAGCAGTTTGAGTCAGATTTTGCTCTTGTCCAGTGACTGGGAACCATCCCTCGGCGTGGGTCCGACTCTCGGACCACACCTAGTTTTTATAGCCAATTTTCGGTGGTTCGTCCTCCGGAACCCCCTCGCTAGGACCCCTTTGCTCTTAGGCCTCGGCGTCTCCCTCCAAGGGACCCTCTCCCTCGCCCACAGGCACCAACCCCCACCCCACACCCCCAGCAGTCCACATTGCCTACCCGACCTCAGCTCCCATCACCCTCGGCCCGACGAGAAGACATGGGAAATGGACCGATGACCGGTGGAGCATCTTCTAGCACAGGGCCATGTGACCAGTGCTATAGGTGTGGTGGAATTGGCCACTTTGTGGCCAAGTGTCCCACTCGGGAATCATTGGCTATTTCGGACACTCCAGTCCGTGACTCCCCACCGGAGCTAGTGGAGGTCATCTATGAGGCGGACCCTGAACTTGAGAAGGAGTATTTTGATGCGCTTTTAGAAGAGCATGCTGCCGACCCGGGTACCCAGGGCGATGTGCACTTGGGTGTGATCCTCCCGAACCTCTGAACCCCCATTTAGAAGTCAGTAGGTTCATGTTAGATGTCTAAGAGTCCCCAGCTTTGGGTTGCATTGTTTGTTGGTGTCTATGTATGTCTAAGGTCATGTGTGTGTCTGTTTGTTTCTACAGTTTGTTTTCTTTCATGCATATGGTTTGTATTAAGTCGTGTCCCAATAAATGGCCAGCCATGCACGTATAAGGAGTTAGCTGATGCATGCTACATGCCCGTGAGTTCAAAAGAGAGAGTACGTCATGAGCAGGGTCATACCTAAACGGTTTCCTCTTGGAGCCGTAAATCAACTCTAGGTCCATGATACCCGCCCTTCCCGAGTCACGAGACAAGTGGGTTCAAATGCGTACATTATTGAACTATCGGATGACTATGGTGTCAGCTCGACATTCCATGTTTCTAATCTGGTAGCATATCGGAACCCGCGATGATCCCTAGTGAGTTTCGGACTTTATCCTTCTATTGTGAGTGACACACCACCCGAGAGTCCACCACTTCCAGCCTCAACGCAAGCATATAGATTTTATACTGGATGAGCATGTGATCATCGCAAGGAATGGAGCCTACCAACACCTCTTAGTACGTTGGCGAGGATGCCCCACGATGAACAATGCTTTGATCACATGATGAGATCTCAAGCTTCGGGACCCTTACTCGACGGGGTCGAGTTCCTCCCACCTGGGGAGAATTAGTGCGGACACCGGAACGAGCAAGTAGCACGAACCGGCGAGCCGACGGTACCATACGTGGAGCACCAATCGGACTACATCGGCTTTCCTTTGAAATGGAGGCAATTTGGCTTGAGTTTGGATACTTTTAGCCTTTGTTTGCATTACATTTGGGCTTGTAATATGTCTTTTCACTTGGGTTTTCATTTTGGGCTGATTGTAAGGCTCTTAAAAGGCCATTTGGTTTCAAGCCCTTTAGAATCCATTAAGGAGGAGTGGCCCTTAGGCTTCATGATGAATCCATAAGCCATGTAAGGCCCAATTGGGCCTCCTTCTTTCATGGGCCATCCAGATGGGAAAGACCACAAGCCATGCTTGATTGAATGGGCTTAAGGGTGGCCTTGGACCAAACTTGGCCCATTCTTGGCCCATGAAGGGGGTGCCCCCTTCTTTGGATGTATTAGGCTAGTTTTTTTTTGTTTTCGTTTATTCCCTCCCTCATTTACTACAAGGGAACATGGAGAAGGCTGATGGTCCAAAAGAATGGCTGCCACCTACCCCCCCTTCCCTTTGAAATTTAAAGGTAGGTGAAAGTAGGTGAGTCCATGTCTCCTTGTCTCCCCCTCTCTCCCTCTCATTGTCAAAGGGGCGCACCCCCCCCATTCCCCTTGGTTCCATCAAATCTCCCAGCCCCCTCCCCTTGTCAAACCCCTATTTAAACACTTGTATAATATTAGTGCAAAGGTTAATGAAGTTTTTGTGAAAGGATTTTGAGTTAAGAGTGATTCTCTTTCCGCCCCCCCATGGGTGTGATGCCCTGCCCAATCCTGTGACGGGATTGATCTTGGGCGTGTGACTCACCCCCCTATCCCCCCCATCCTTTTACAATCTAGTTCCAAGAAAATTACCAGTGATACGTCATCAAGTCAGGAAGGTTTTAGAGGTGGTTTCGCGTCGATCGGAGTTCTGGATCGCCGGCAGCAATTCTTTTCATGACGGCGCGCAGATCTACCCGAGCCTGCTGTCCAGATCTGGAGTTTACTGATTACAAATTTCCCCAAATCTCCTCTCATACCATCAGGAGCTGCCTTTTCGAGTGATTGTAGGATTTTGAGTCCTCTTTACGCTACCGCTGATCTCGTCTCTATCCGAGATCTTTGCTGACCGTGGCGACAATTCTCGTGGGATCGCGCGAGCTGATCTGTGCAGACCCGACTCAAAACTAGAGCCGACTTCCAGAGTCTGCCCACCTCATTTCTTCCAGATCTGTGCGAGCTCTTTTGACTATGTCTTTCTCTGGACGTCGCCGACGAGCTCCCACAAACGGCGCCTCTATCTGACATTGGAAACCAATTTTCCTATAATTAATTGTCTTCCTGTGCAGTTCTGGGTGCACAAAACCAGAAGCCGAGTTCAGTCGTTGTTGCACCCAGATCTTAAAGGATCTGCTCACGCCTTTCGGAGTAGACAAACTAAGTTCTGTCACCGACGTTCTCCAACAAACGGCACTCCGATCCGCCATCGGATATTGGCGTACCGGCCTTCGGAAGTTTGCTGCGTAGGGTGACCCGCGCGGGCAGAACCGAGTCGGCTTCCAATCGGCTTACCCGATCGGCTCCGACTCGCGTCCCTCGCCTCCTGCGAGTGTGGCCCGTCAACCCGGGTCCCAGCAACCCCAAATTTAGTGTTTGTATCTTTTTACCTCCCTGTGTGGAGTGGGCAAATATTTCTAAAATTATAATTTTAACGATTGTGTGTATTGGGGTTGTTTGAATTCGGCAGGGAATTCTTCCCCACGCCTAGTCGTGGAGGTACGTGCTCGTTCCTCTCTCACTTTGCTGGTTTAGTATATGGTCTATTATGCTGCGTTTGTGAGATTAAGGCCGATAGTTAGTTACAAATCACCATGATTGTTAGTTGTGAGCGCCCGTTCCTTGGCACCGGTCGAGCACTGAGCCCGAACTGGATACCCCTAGGCGACGGTGGTTCCTAAACCGCTGCGATCCCCACGTTTCCCTCGCAAGGGACGATCGAAGGGCTAGTTAGAGTGCCGTTGAGAGACGTCTCCACCCGGAGAACACCATGGTGGTCAGCCGCCTGGCTTGCCTTTAGCGTGTTAGTGCTGGCCGCACATCAAGTCCGTCGTACGTCTTAGCCCGGTCGTCATCCATCCCGCATCACAGTGTTTACAAGCAAGCATATGCACAGACTTGATTCCAGTACATGGCCAACAGATGCACTGACTATGAATACGCAGAGTACAAACATTACACAGACCTAATCGAGCCAGAGATGAAAGTTGCACCGACTTAGCTATGCACATGCACAGACCTCATGCGTTATGCAACATAAAGTGCCCAGAGTTATCTTGCACAGACTCTGCGCGTGCATCAACAAAAGTTGCACCGACTACAACCTTATACTGACCTAGATATGAACTGACATCAACATGCACCGAGGTCGTATGACAGAACTTGCACCAACTATGTGCAAGCGTGCAGCAGCAAGAAGTGCACCGACCTTTTATTGCCTAAGACAAGACTTGCACCGACCGTGTATGTGCAGGATGACCTATACCTTATATGCATGTGAACAATGATATGCTCGGACCTCAACCATGCACATAGGTATATGCACAGACTCGAATGTGCACTGACTTGTGTGCAAAATGCTCACATATGCACCGACCTTGACCCTATTCTCACCATATGCACAAACCTATATCCAGGTGACGCAGACTTGAACATGTATGCACAGACCTTGTCTAAGCTGGCTGTCATGAAGTGCACAGACCTTGAATGCATGTTGTCTATGCTAGCATTGACCTTGATCTGTTCGATGAAATGCCATGCACCCTGATGAAGTTGTACGTAATATAACATGCAAAAACTAGATGCTCATTCAATCATGCTCATTCAGTCTTTCATACAAACACAGTGTGACTTATAGTGTTTGCTATCATCAAAACCATAGGGGCACAACAGATATAAGAAGTTATAGATCGAAGGCAGAATATATATCGAAAGAAGAGAGAACAGAAGAGAAGAAAAAAGAAATAGAGAGCTTGTGGGAGAAGAAAAAGAGATAGAGAAAGAGTGAGTTCGTGAGAAGAGACTCTCTGATAGTCTATCCACTGGTACGTGGATCAAATCCAGTCCAGTTCGCTCCTGCGTGAGCTATTTCATCAGTTTTCACTAACAGCTTTCTGTAGCTGTTTTCACTGTTTCATTTTGTTCTTTATCTTAATCTTCTGATCAAGCTGTGTGGCAGCAGAGGTCAAGCTGTAATCCTCAGCGATCAGATGAGAAATCCTATGGATAGCAAGCTGTGTTGCTCAGCTGTTTGTAAGCAAGCTGTGAGGCTCAGCGGACTCAAGCTGTATTGTGCAGAATTTGCAAGCTGTAAGGCAGCGGGAAGTCTCACTCTGATTTGAGTGAGGGATGGACGTAGGTCTGCAGGCAGCAGACTGAACCATCTAAAAAACTCCTTGTGTTCTGTGTGGTATGCTTGTCTTCTGTTAATCGATAGATGCATGACTAGGCTCGAGTAGTTTAGTTTGGCTTTCAAAGTTCATTGGCGCACATTAGTTATTCGAGTCTATGATCTGACTCAATCAGGCCCTTGCGTTTGGGTTAATTGATTTTTATTCGGTCAAATTTGTTTTTGGGATTCATTCACCCCCCTCTGAATCCTACTCGCACTGTTGCTACATCCCATCAATTGGTATTAGAGCGGGTTACTGTTTCATCGGATCCAACGATCCACAGTAGATCCTACAGTTTTTCTATTGTGGTGTTTTTCAGGTCACCGTTCAGTGTCTTGAAACTGTTTGTTGTTTGTCATCCATGGCTTATCCACCGGTCTTTGATGGTACTAATTTGAATCTGTGGTTCAACAACCTGCACATGTTTATCAAGTCTGTTGATCCGATCTGTGGAAGCTCATTTCACACGGTCCACATAGGTTACCAAAGAGCAAGTCCAAATGGACTAATAATCATAGATCTATGTGCCGTAAAAATCAAAAAGCTATGGAACTAATGAAGGTAGCTACTAACAAGGCTTTACACTCTTGTTTCCATAATTGCAGGTCAGCCAAGGAAATACTGAACAAGCTGAAAACTGCCAGCCATGGAAATGGAGACCAATGCATGATGGCAAATGGCAGTAAGCCAAAATGAAGAAGATGGTGATGATGAGGTAAACCTCTTTGACAATTTTACTCTAGATGATTGGCAGGATGCATATGCTAGCTTGTTGGAGTCTTGTGAAAAATTGAGAAAACAGAATAAATCTCTGAAAAAGAAGTTAAATAATCATGCGAATGCTAATTCTGGAAGTGAGGACACTGAAATCCTGAAAATAGAAAATGACATATGTAGAAGACAACTAAAAGATTTTGATTCTGTTACTTCAGATCTAGATCATTTGAAATCTGAAAAAAAAAATGCTTAAGAATCAAATTGGCTCACTTAAAGAAGAAAATCAAGAGCTTGCATGTGAAATTTCTGAACTAAAGGAAAGACTTGGCTCGATTGATGATAATCAGGCTCATATCAATAATATAGTTCAAAATGAAAAACTCTTGAATGATTTTGAGTGCGTTAGCTATGAATTGAATGCTCTAAAGTATGATAATGAATGTCTTAGGAAACAATGTGAAAAACACACAGCTGAAACAACTTACTCTGATAAATCAGTTTGTAATAAATGTCAATTTCTGAAGGAATTGAATGAAAGCATTCACAGTGATTTAGAATGGCATCAAAACTTAATTGCATCCTTGAGGGAAGAAAACAAAAATCTGTTGGATGAAAAATTGGAAACTGAACAAAGAGAGGAAAGGCTGAGTGAAGAGTTGAATTCCAAATCTGATGACAATAGTGAACAGATTGAACAATTGAAATTAGAAAATGAGAGACTCAAACATCTCAACTCTGCTATTTCTGAAAAACTCTTAATCATAGAAAAAGGAAAATCTGTCTGTATAAAAGAGTTTGAAAAACTGCACAATCTAGAACAAGAAGTTGAGAACTATAAAACTACAAACAAAGTGCTAAATGAGTGTGTGAATTGCAGTGAACAAGAAATTGCTGGTTATGAATTACATATCGCATCCCTGGAAGATGAGATTAAGGACCTAAAGAATTCTTTGTCTAGATTTGTTGAAGGTCAAGATAGCTTGGATAAGTTGCTAGGGATAAAAGTGAATTTTCAGAAAGAAGGGTTGGGCTATAACCCTATGAATAAAAAGAAATTTGAAAGAAAACTTTATACTTCTTTTGTGTGCAGTATTGAATCGAACACTACCTCCACTCCTCAAGTATTTCAGTTTACTGCTCAGAAATCTAATAATCAAACTGAGGAATCAAGAGAGAAAAATAATCTGAAGAAAAAGGCCACAAACACCCATGTTCCTATTGTGCATACTGAAATCAAGTTACCCACACACTCACATGCATCTAAACAGAAAATGATTTGTCATTACTGTCACAAGATTGGCCATTTGATGCATGAGTGTAAACTGATGGAAAAGGATGATCTGAATGCTAGTAGAGTCCATGCAAGGAAAGACCGTGTTAAGAATCATGCATTTCAGAATAAGGAAATTTCTTGTTTTCATTGTGGCAAGATGGGCCACATTGCTGCCCGTTGCTGGCATGCCCAGGCAAAAGATCATTATAAACACCTTAGATTCTCTGCAAAACAGAATGCCTTTGGTAAAGAGAAATTTGCTTGCAAAGTTAAAGCCTCTAAGTGTTTCATCTGTTGGAAGCCAGGCCATCTGGCTAGTGAGCGCTGGTCAGTGATCAAGAGAAGAAATTTCTCTTCCTATTTTGAATGTGGGAAAATTGGCCACCGAGCCTCAGACTGTTGGTATTTGAAAAGGAAAAATAACCTCCATGGCAGAAATAACAGAACTCTTGTTTACCCACAAAAAATTCATACCTTTCATATAAAGAAAAACCTGAATGCTTTTGCTTATTGTCATTACTGTGGAAAAATAGGACATATTATGGATGACTGTTATATTTTGAAATCTGACAATTTCAATGCTGCAAGGATAAGGAAAGTACCTCCCAAAGGTACAACTGACTCTTCAGGACCCAAGAAATCTTGGGTACCTCTAAATAGAAAATGAGGTTCAATCTGCTGGTGTGCCTTGGAGCTGAGAAATAAAAAGGGATAAATAAACCAAGGCATCTGAATATGGTAAACCCCACTCTTGCACTCTTTCATGTTAGTTATGTGAATTTTTCTTATTTCTGTCGTTATAGTTGCATGTCTTGATAATCCTGTCAGCTAGAATACATGTTTGCATTTTCATATGATACTTGCCTTGCTCTAATTGAAATTCTCCGAATCCATGGCTAGCATTACAACAGGTCTGTGCAGAAATGGAGCTAACCCATCAAGATCCATGAAAGCATTTTCTTAAACGCCAAATCCTCACATATCAAATAGATGAAAGCAATCCATTTGAGAGTTCCAAGTTCAACTAACAAGTTCAAATGAAATCCAAGCTTAATTCACACATTTCAAACATTATGAGATTTAATATTATTAAACAACCAGCTGAATAACAAAGTGAAAACCAAGGCTCAAAGATCCAGGGATCGACCCATGGGGTTGACCCTTGCAAAGCGAAATAGAAAAACTACTATTGGCAGTCCAATGCAAATTGAAATCACATCAAGGACATTCCAAAGCAACTCAATCAAAAACACAAGGATAAACACAAGGATATATCCATGAAGGACCATTATATTTGAACCACCTGCAAAGCAAGATTTCATCATGTTAGCTTGTTTATCATGAAGATGTCAGTAATCATGAACTCACAATATTTTCACTTTAGAGCAAACATAAAACACACACTAGATTGGAATCATCAAAACCATTGTCAAAGACAAGGAGGGACACAGAACCCAACAATCTCCCCCTTTTTGATGATGACAATATATTGTGACCACCAAAACTCTCTCCCCCTTTGACATTATCAAAAAGTGAGGGACGAGGTGAACATATGTGAGTTGATTAAACCGAATGAGATAGAATAGATGGTGCACGAACCCAGCAATTAACCTCCCATGAAGGGAAGGTGTGGAGACCAAAACCAAGAAGGAATTTGCAATTTTATGTGCAATTAGTAGATGTGCGAAATAAGTGCAAATGCTCAATTTTTGTAAGTTTTTGCTATATGTATGACTAATTATGCACAAGTAGTATAAATAAACTATATGCAGAATGTAAAACTGAGTTATGCACAGAATGGATTATGCTAAAAAGCACATTATTCTCCCCCAATTGTCAAGAACAAAAACCAACTGACAATGGGTTATTTAACATGTTATTTATGAGCATAACCTATAGATATAACCTATGGAATGAAATATGATATGATCAAGCGGATCAAGCATTCAGGCACTCAAGCATGCATAAATAAGTATAGACTCATGCAAGTCCCTTCGGGACGGGTGTAAGGATAATGCAATCAATTATGGAACATGATGCGCATGTGCAATACTAACAAGGTCGTGCTTACATAAATAAAGTACTATATTAACCATGAAAGATGACTGATTCATAAAGGACATTCAAACAATCAAACCCAAGGTGCATATGTGAAGATTGAGAAATGAAGTACAAGTCAATATGGAAAATCAGATTTTCTAAAGAACACTAAAAGGAACTTCTCATCCATATACTTTCATTCACAATGCTCGAATATTGGTAGCTACGTATGAGCCCAAAATTTTTTAATTACTAAAAATGGTGTGACTAACCGTTTGACACGAGTTGTATCCTTTGTCTCAGGGACACTTCCCGGTTACTCATTTTCGTCACTTATCTTAGCTGTGGATTTTATCACTTTTCGACGCGAGTTGTATCCTTTATCTCAGGGACACTTCCCGGCTACTCGGTGGTAAATCACACTTATTTTAAATGTGGATTAGTTTCTAGTTTCGACGCGAGTTTCCTCCTTTATTCTAGGGGGGATTCCCGGCTACTCGGATCCACGTTCCACTTTTACGACTTTTGATGGGGGTGAATAGCTCTTTCCTCACGAGACATGTGATTTCCATATAGAGAATCAATAGTCCTCAAAAGTGTAGAGTAGAAAATAGTAATCCTTATTAGATTGAATCATTATCTTAAAAAGGTGCATTTTGTGTGGGTGGTTGTATTGAATGTAAAAGATGAATTAGCCTTATCACAGTAATGTCTCCCCCTAAATGTATGTACGGTTATAAAAAAAATCTTCACCTTATTATATGCCATGTAGCAAACATGTCTAAATCAATGTAATTTCATTTCGCAAGGGATGAGTCAAAGAAGAAGTCAAAAAGTGGTTGTATAAAGTATATACATGCATTCAACTAGATATTTTCCAACGACTTCAAGCAGCTTGATTACCGGTACTTGGCGGAGAATGTAGGTCCGAAGACCATCTCACGCGTAGTGAAAGCTTCTGGCTGGAAAGAATCCAACCTTCCACTAACATCATTTTATATACCGAATAACCATGGCATTCAAGCACAGAAGTATGCAATGATATGTAAGTGTATGCATGTGACCAAGCATATGATCAAAGACTTCCTTTATGTACAAGTATGCAAAGATGTGTATGATATGTGCATGAAAGTAAGTATGTAACATGTGTATGCATAAGTGAACTATGTATGCACATGTAAACTGTTATTTACAAAAAGTGATTAAATGTATGAAAATTTTTATGTTCAAACTGAAGGATTCAAGAATTGAATTGTTATTTGTAAGATGTAAAACAGAGAGTATGCAAAGCTAACTTCATCACCTAATCATGTAACTTGAAGATCTCAACACTTCATAAGTTGTCTTAATCAATAGAGCAGGAATGCAACTATTTGAATTCAATGATTTTCCATCAAGGCTCAAATTTTACCTTATCAGATTTTTGAAAATGAACCTAAGCAAAATGATCTTCAAAAACAAACCATTTTCTTTCTCGCCTTGAGAAACCTTTATTTGTCAACGTTCCTTGGCCTCAAGGCGCCCCTGCAAAACAGATTCTCATTTTGGTGATTTGGGTACCCAAGCCATCTTAGGTCCCAAGGGGTTAGTTCTAACATGAGCAAGTGTGTTCTTTTTATTTTTCTTCTCATACCATTTATCATCGGCCCTCATCATGGTACAATTGTCCATTGAATGTCCATTCAGGCCACAGTAAAAATAATGAGAAGATTTTCTTTTCAAAAATCATTTGTCATCATTTTTCATTAGAAAGTAATTATTCATCATGTGTCCACATTCATCACAATAATAACATGAAAAATTCTTTTTGAGAAACCATTCATCATCATTTTTCTTTGTGAAACAATTTTAAAAAATATGACCATGTAATCCACAGTAATAGCAATGAGCATTGAAATTTTTCTTCATAGGTTTTTCAGAACTCTTAGAATCATCAACCATGTTCATTCTAGACTTAGAAGCTTCATCATCATCAAACTTCATTAAAGAGCAGTCGTACATGTCATGACCTAGGTTCCCACAGTAATAACATGAAACATTCCTTCTTTTACTTGTTGTATGATTATGTTTAACAGATGGAAGTTTTTCATACACACAAGAACAATCAGCAACATTTTTCTATTTTTGATTTCTTTTATCACATAAAGACAAGGATTCATTTAAGCTCTTGATTTCATTTTCTAGATTCAAGATATGCAGTTCAGAATTAGCAATCTCTTCTTCACATGACGTAATTTTCTCATTCAACAAAGAGTTAACCGTTTTGTAACTTGCGACATCCTGTTCTAAAACATGAGGATTTTCAAGATCATCAACAACATGTTTTCCTTTTTCAAACATGTGGAGTTTATCAACCAATAAACTATTTTGATTTTTCAATTTCTGAATCTCTTCAGTAAGTTTTTCATTTTGATAACTCACATTTTCATCAACCATTTTATTCATGGTTTCATTACATTCAAATTTATCATTCACGTTCTTAAAGCTTTCTATTTCATGTCTTAGCACCCTTAACCAATCAGATTCGTCAACAGACATGCATTTTTCCTTTTCAAGGATAAGCAATTTTTCAGACATTGCTTTTGTTAGATGCTTTAACGCTTCATTCTCCTTAGCAAGTTCAGTGCATTTTTCACATGAAGGATTATCAACACAAGAGTTCTCTATTTTCTTTTTTAATTTCTTGTTTTCAGATTTTAATGATTTGTATCTATCAAACAGTTCATCATATGCATTCATCAACTCATCATAGCTAAGTTCATCTTCTTCCTCGGAATCGGAGTTTACCTTAGAGTTTTCCTCGCTTTGGTGATTGTTGTTGTTGTTTACCGCGAGACACTCATCAACATTATTTTCTTGGGCTTCGCTTAGCCCATCCCAGATTTCTTTGGCTGTCCTGCAAGATAAAACAAATGGAAATTGTTTAGTGTCCAAGGCAGCCTTAAGGGCATTCAAGACAAACAAATTATCAGAATTCATTTTCTTATGTTCATCAGTCCACCTTAATTCATTTTTGCGTAAGACATGTGGACCATGAGAGATTAATTTCATGAGTTTCGGATCAAAGCCAGTAATCCAAACACAAAATTTTCCTAGCCATGAAGCATAATCAAAATCATCAAAGACAGGAATCAAATTCATGCAAGCCATCATTAGGTGATCTTTTCTCCTAAACCGTGAGGTCCGCTAACGAAGATCAGAGACTTGGCTCTAATACCAATTATTGGCCCAGAGAGATGGCGGACAAGAAGGAGGGTTGAATTGTCCCCTTGTCGAGATGGCGGATTTTAAAAACTTTCTAACCCAATTACAACTTAAGTAAAATTAACTACGTTGATTAACTAAAACTCAAGTGAGATTATAGTGTTCTCTCAAACTTTCCGATCTCACACGGATAGTTAACGCAACTAACAGGGAAATTATGCTCAACACAGATTACAGAGGTAGCAGTGAGTGATTGTGTAGTGAATTAAAAACCTATATAATGTACCTGTGAACGAAGATAGAAGAAATGACAATCACACATGCAATCACACAAGACACAGGGATCTTAAGGTGGTTCGGGACCACGACGGGCTCTCTACGTACACCCCTCACGCAACCGAGTAAGGCTTCACTCCACGCTACGAAATGTAGCAACACGAGTATGAACCCCAACCACACACGCTGCTTCCACAACAATATCCACACGGGGACAAGCCCCAAAACGCTGCCACTGTAGCACACACACACACATGACGTCGGGGAACACACCCCAGACACTAAAACCACGCAGAGATGCAGCTCCGCCCACACACGATGATATATTGAGTTTAAGACAACAAGAAGATGTACAATAACGCCCAAAGCAGTATGTAAATGAAGATAGACTATGAAGCACTCATGGAAATAAACATAATGAGGATGTAGAAATATCTCCTTGATTCTCCAATCGTCATGAGGGGATCTTCCTTGATGCTTAGGTTGGAGAAAGTCTTATCCGCAGCTGGTTGGAGGAGTCGATCGTCCTCCTTAAGGATCCAATGTTTGTTCATTCAAATCCCAGCTCCAATCAAGCCTGCACACACCAAGAACAGATGAGTCAATATGCTCCAGAACTATATCTTGGTTAAAAGGGACATCACAGACAAATGAAAGTATATTTATATATATTCCCCTTTAAATGTCTTACAACTCCCTTCAATCAGTAGGTAGGGTGCGCTGGTAGTAGATCCTTGGAGTGGAAGCAGCCGGACTTGAAGTTTCAGACGCCCAAAATCTTGAATGGTGGAGAGCAGCAGCTGCAGCTCCCAGAACGAGACTCAGGCTCGTAGACGGCGCCCTCTGCAGCTTCTTCTTCCTCCCCCTTGAGTGAGCAACGCCCTCCTTCACGTTCTTCCTCTCTCTCTTTCTTCTTTTCCTACAAGCAGATGGAGAATGTTAGCACACGGGATTGTCTCCTCCGATGGAGATCGCAGGATTAAAATAGGGCAGGGATATAGAACAAAAGACCAAAAAAGCCCTTTAAAAACCCTAACAAAGTTACACCCATACCATAGGAGAAACCCTAAGGGTAATGGTGTAAAAGACCAAGTCAATCGGATCTTAGATTAATGGGTTCTCAGTGAGAACCGGAAACCCAATCCGCAGCGCTCAAGGTAAATTAAATCCGATCAACCCAAAAACATGTTAATTGAATTAAGCCCAAAGTCGGTGCACTTGTGTAGAACACAAAGACAGGGTCGGTGCATATATGAAACTCGGTGAAAATATGAAGAAAAGGCAGGATAGTCGGTGTAAACCAGTAAAGACGGTTCAAAGTTGCACATGAACAATGCATATGCCAAGGTCGGTGCAAAGTGAAACTCGGTGCAAGTTTTATAAAGGATAGGGTCGGTGCAAACATTTAACAACTTGCCAAGGTCGGTGCAAAGTCGGGTCGGTGCATGAATTACAGGGTCAGTGCAAACTGTGTTGAGTGCACAGTGCAAATGCAAGATGTGGTCGGTGCAAGTTTTGAAACATGCCAAATGACAATCGATGCACTTTGTGCCTTTAGACATTTGTGAAACTCGGTGCAAACTTTTAAAGGAAGGCAAAGAAGTTCGGTGCATATAATGAAAGACCTGAACACACATATCAAAGGGTCGGTGCACATATTGAAGCACCGTCAACCCATTCAAGCAAGCACGGTCGGTGCAAGCATGAGCCAAGTCAGTGCAATCATGTAGCAAGTCTATGCAATAACGGACAAGGTCCGTGCAAAGAAAACAACCAAGTCGGTGCAATGTTGACCAAAGGTATGTGCAATCACAGAACAAAGTCTGTGCAACATAGAAGGAAGGTCCGTGCAATGATGAGTAAAGTCCGTGCAAGGAAGCAACCAGGTCAGTGCAATGAGAACAAAATCTATGCAGTGAAGGATGAAGTCTGTGCAATGATGCACAAGGTCTGTGCAGAAATGGAGCTAACCCATCAAGATCTATGAAACATTTCCATGAAAGCATTTTATTAAACACCAAATCCTCACATATCAAATAGATGAAAGCAATCCATTTGAGAGTTCCAAGTTCAACTAAGAAGTTAAAATGAAATCCAAGCTTAATTCACACATTTCAAACATTATGAGATTTAATATTATTAAACAACCAGCTGAATAACAAAGTGAGAACCAAGGCTCAAAGAGCCAGGGGTCGACCCATGGGGTTGACCCTTGCAAAGTGAAATAGAAAAACTGCTATTGACAGTCTAATGCAAATTGAAATAACATCAAGGCATTCCAAAGCAACTCAATCAAAAACACAAGGATATATCCATGAAGGACCATTGTATTTGAACCACCTGCAAAGTAAGATTTCATCATGATAGCTTGTTTATCATGAAGACGTCAGTAATCATGAACTCACAATATTTCCACTTTAGAGCAAACATAAAACACACAATATATTGGAATCATCAAAACCATTATCAAAGACAAGGAGGGACGCAGAACCCAACATAACTGATTAAGACCTCATGACTAGAGATTTATAAGCTAAGGTCAAAACCCAGAAGTCCACCGACGCCACTGTGACGATGAATCTAACTGGTTGACAGTCAGGTAATATTACCATCCAGTGATTCATGTTGGATCAGTTTAGTGAACTCATTCATCAATGAGCACCTACAGGTTCACCTTAGTGTCTCCACACAAGTATCAATGAGACCATCCACCCTCATCATATGAGCAGGTGCAACCTGTACTAGTCTCACTGGATATCTGATGTCCTTCTCAAATATCCCTGACTAGGAGCAATTAAGAATATGTGTTTAAAAGATACTAATGTCATTGTTATGATCTCATCATAATTAATATCCATTGCACATATTCATGGACTTCATTATGAAATGATAAACGAATCACACATAATGAATATTAAAAGCCTTTGTCATTATTAATGAACAAGAATGTACATGTTATGATTGGCTTGATGACATACATAACCAACATAATGTTCCCTAACAAGCTATGTCAAATCGAACATAGATAACACTGACAAGAAATAAAGACAACGCTCATTTAAAAGGTGGCTCACACTGAGCCAGAATCGAACACCCAGTGAGTGTGTGTGAAATCAGAGCTGGAAATGCTGGAGTGCAAATGATGAAGAGACAGAATTATTAGCAAAACATCATGTGAATGGGAGGTAGAAGAAATCGAACAATCGCACAAATCTCAGCCCACTGCACAGAGGATTTTTAAGGTGGTTCAATCTGCAAACCCACATAGCTATGTCCACCGCTTACCAAACCCGGTGATGGTTTACCACGCTGCAAATGTAGCAATGGGGACAAGTCTCCTACAACCACTGATACATAGTCCTCACGAGGACACAGTTGATGCGGGACGGATGACGACCGGGCTAAGACGTACGACCGACTCGTTGTGCGGCCAGCACTAGCACACTAAGGCAAGTCGGACGGCTGACCACTGTGGTATTCTCCAGGTGGAGACGTCTCTCAATAGCGACTCTCTTGAGCCCGACGATCGTCCCTTGCGAGGGAAACGTGGGGATCGCGGTGATTAAGAAACCACCGTCGCCTAGGGTACCGATTCGAGTTCGGTGCTCGACTGGAGCTATGGAACGGGCGCTCACAACTCACACTCACGGTGATTTTGCAGCTAGCTAACGGCCCTATTCTCACAAACGCAGCAATATAGAAAGGATACTAAACAGCAAATGTAAGGATCGGAACGAATCGCGTACGTCCACGCCTAGGCGTGGGGATGAATTCCCGGCCGATTTCTGAACAACCCCAATACACAAATGATTAACTTTACAATTTCAGAACTGAACACCCACTCCACACAGGGAGGTATCGGGCTACAATTGATAATTTTGGGGTTGCTGGAACCCGGGTTGACGTGCCACACTCATAGGAGGTGAGGGACGCGTGCCGGAGCCGCTCGGGTATGCCGACGGAAAGCCGACCCGGTTCTGTCCACGCTGGTCACCCTGCGCAGCGAACTTGCGGAGGCCGGTACGGCCAGATCCGATACCCGATCGGAGCGCCGTTTGTTGGAGAATGTCGGCGACAGGATGTAGTTTCTTCACTCCGAAGGGCGCGATCAGATCTTTTCAGATCTGGGCGTAGTAATATTTCTCTTCAGCTTCTGGTTTTGAGCTCCCAGAATGACGCAGCGACAGGGTAAAATGATGGAAAAATAGCTGCCGGTGTCGGATTGAGACGTTCTTTGTGGGAGATTGTTGGCGACGTCAAGAGAAAGACGTACTCTGAAGATCCCTCATAGATATCGACCGGATGAGCTGGGGAGGACTCTGAAAGTTGGCTCTGGTTTGGGGCCGGATCTGCTCAGATCTCTTGCGCGATCTCACGAGAATCGTCGCCACGAACAGCACGGTGTACAGATCGAGGCGAGACCAGCGGCAACGCGAAGACGACTCAAAATCCTATGAGCTCTCTTCAGGAACCAGCTTCAGATGGCGTTGGGGTTGGGCTGGAGAAATTAAAACACAGTCACCTCCAGATCTGGGCAGCAATCAGGGACCGATCTGCGCGCCTCCACGAAACGAATTACTGCCGTCGCTCACGAACTCCGATTGACGCGAAACCAGCGCTGAAAATTTTCTAACTCTCAGAGGTATCACTAGGATTTTTTTCTGGAAGAAGAAGGTAAGGGGAAGAGGGAGATACATGGTCGAGTCACACGACCCAATTCTGTCCAGTCACAGGACAGCACCAAGGGAGTCACACCCAAGGAAGAACAAGAGAATCACTCTCTTACACACACTTTATTTCATAAAACTTTCATTCACTTCTGCACACACACTATACATGGCTTTAAATAGACAAATGCAAGGGGTAGGGGGAGGGACTTATGTGGGATACATGGAGAGGGAGCGGGGCTGCGCCCCTTGACCAAGAGAGAAAGGGAGAGGGGGACAGCCAACATGTTGGCTCACCTACCTTTGAAATCCATGTAAAGATGGTAGGTGGCAGCCATTTTGAACTTGACCAGCAGCCATTCTTAATGCTCCCATGTGGTAAATGAGAATGGAAGAAAAGAAAACAAAATGTCTAGCCTAATACAACAAAAAAGGGGGCGCCCCCTACTTGGGCCTCCAATTGGGCCATTTTGGCCATGGCTTAAGCCCATTCCACCATTCTTGTTTAAGGCCTTTCCAACTTTGAGAGCCCATGAGGGAAGGGAGCCCATTCTTGTTTAAGGCCTCTCCATCCTAGATAGCCCATTTAGGAGGGGAGCCCAATTGGGCCATGCAAGGCTTATGGATCCATCTAAATGGACCAAGGCCCCTCCTTTCTTAAGGAATGCTTAAGGGCCTTAACCAATTGGCCCTTTAAGAGCCTTACAACCATCCCATTATGCAAACCCAAGTAGAATGTTTATTACAAGCCCAATTTCAATGTAAAAAAGAGTCCAAATTGAAGCCAAATTGTCTCCAATTTGAAGGGAAGCCGATGTAGTCCACTTGGTGCTCCGCGTATGGCACCGTCGGTTCGCCGACGTGTCACTTGATCGTCCTGGTGTCCTCACCAATTCTCCCCGGGTGGGAGGAACTCGACCCCGTCGAGTAAGGGTCTCGTAGCTTGCGCTCTCCGCATGTGATCAAGGCTTGGTCATCGTGGGGCATCCTCGCCAACGCACTAGGACGCGTGGGTATGCGCCGTTCCTTGTGGTGATCACCTGCTCATCCAGTATACAATCTATATGCGTGCGTTGAGGCTGGAAGAGGTGGACTCTCGGGTGAGGGGTCAGTCCCAATAGAATGATAAAGCTCGAAACTCACTAGGGATCACCGCGGGTTCCGATATGCTACCATACTAGAAACATGGAACGTCGAACTGACACCATAGTCATACGGTAGTTCAATAACATACGCATTTGAACCCTACGTGTTTCGTGACTCAGGAAGGGCGGGTATCGCGGGCCTAGAGTTGCTTTACGGCCCCAAGAGGAACCGTTCAGGTATGACCCTGATCATGACGTACTCTCCCTTTTGAACTCACGAACATGTAGCATGCATCAGCTAATTCCTTATGCGCGCATGGCTGGCCTTTGATTGTTACACGACTTATGCAAACCATATGCATGAAAGAAAACAAACCGTAGAAATAAACACACACATGACCTTAGACATACGTAGACAAAGACAACAAAGACAAAGACAAAGACATAAACACAAGGGACATATGGAAGAAGACCCGTTAAGGATGACAGTCATCGTCTACATACCCTAAGTGTAAGGAAGGACTAGCCCACAACCGGATGTCATGAGTTTCATCCCTCGTCAACCGTCTCCGATTCGAGAAGACTCGTCCCCGGATATGAAAGAGTGGGAGGATCAGGGAATGGGTGACGGGAATATAATCCGGGCGTCTAGTGTGAAGCACGACAAGAATGAAGTGCGGATATTGTCTCTCGTACGCATGGTAGAAATCCAACCATACCGTGTCAACATAAGGTGTCGACAATGGTACGGTAGTCACTAGCGGTTGCGCTACCGTAGGAGAGACGGGTAGGAGTGGAATGGTGGGGTCCTCTATTGGGTCATTCTCGAACCCCAAAACATCAGTGAGATACTCCTCGGCCAATTCTTGATCAGCCTCGTAACTCACTATAATAGGCCCGGGTGAGGCATCCTCCGACTGGTTGTCCTCTAAGGTAGGAGAATGTGAAGGACACGGGTCGGAGAAATGGTTAACCCCAGTATAGGGGACTACATGGGTGGGCTCCGGGAGTGGTGGTGGATGTGAGTCCGGAGGTGGAACGGATCGGTGGAGTTGGGTGGTTGGAGACACGGAGGTAGTTGGGTGTATGCCATCGTGGAAGACAAACTCGCCGGGTAGGTGAGGTGGGTATAAAGTGCAAGTCCTCCTGTCCCGGTCGAAGGTTGCTCTCCTCTCTTCCAACCAATAATGCCCTAAAATGATGCATGGGCCAGCAAGTGTGCCGACCTTGCACCATGCTCCATCGAAATAAAGAGCGGTGCCGAACCTCCATTGGAACTCTACAAATGCTAAACCACCATTGAGAACAATCTCTCCGGTCTTAGAGAGCGATTCAACTATGTCGTGTGAGACACAGTTAGACGACACCCTATTGATGAAGTCGATCTCCGTATGCAACCCATTAGGTAAGATGGCAATGGACATGATAGGTCGCTGGAACAACTCGGTTGTTGACATAGGGTCCGGGCATCGGGCCATGAAAGCATTGAATTCGGCCACCAAGGGTGACCAATCGGACCCATGGTCCCGGGTGACGGCCATGGTAGTGGCGGGTAGTGGACATGTAGACACACGGACTAGGAAACACCGACTAATGCAAAGACACACTACGATGGTGCGTTTAGACCTAAACCCATATCCGGTAGGTGGCGGAGTTAATCGATCCAAAGATCACTCCCGCAAGTGTGCGGCCTTCCCGATAGGCATAGCCTAACGTTCGGGCAACACCTTTTAAGATACCAGATTATCGGGATGAAATGCAATTTTAAAACACCCCTTTTTTTTGTTTTAGAAATATGATGATCTTAGACTCGACTTAAACCGACTTATACCAAACTATCATGAATACCCTAGACTCAACCACGGACGCTCTGATACCAATTTGATGCGGGACGGATAACGACCGGGCTAAGACGTACGACCGACTCGTTGTGCGGCCAGCACTAGCACACTAAGGCAAGCCGGGAGGCTGACCACCGTGGTATTCTCCAGGTGGAGACGTCTCTCAACAGCGACTCTCTTGAGCCCGACGATCGTCCCTTACGAGGGAAACGTGGGGATCACGGCGATTAAGAAACCACCGTCACCTAGGGTACCGATTCGAGTTCGGTGCTCGACTGGAGCTATGGAACGGGCGCTCACAACTCACACTCACGGTGATTTTGCAGCTAGCTAACAGCCCTATTCTCACAAACGCAGCAATATAGAAAGGATACTAAACAGCAAATGTAAGGATCGGAACGAATCGCGTACCTCCACGCCTAGGCATGGGGAAGAATTCCCGGCCGATTTCCGAACAACCCCAATACACAAATGATTAACTTTACAATTTCAGAACTGAACACCCACTCCACACAGGGAGGTATTAGGCTACAATTGATAATTTTGGGGTTACTGGAACCCGGGTTGACGGGCCACACTCGCAGGAGGCGAGGGACGCGTGCCGGAGCCGCTCGGGTATGCCGACGGAAAGCCGACCCGGTTCTGTCCACGCTGGTCACCCTGCGCAGCGAACTTGCGGAGGTCGGTACGGCCAGATCCGATACCCGATCGGAGAGCCGTTTGTTGGAGAATGTCGGCGACAGGATGTAGTTTCTTCACTCCGAAGGGCGCGATCAGATCTTTTCAGATCTGGGCGTAGTAACATTTATTCTCAGCTTCTAGTTTTGAGCTCCCAGAACGACGCAGCGATAGGGTAAAATGATGGAAAAATAGCTGCCGGTGTCGGATTGAGACGTTCTTTATTGGAGATTGTTGGCGACGTCAAGAGAAAGACGTACTCTGAAGATCCCTCATAGATCTCGACCGGATGAGCCGGGGAGGACTCTGGAAGTTGGCTCTGGTTTGGGGCCGGATCTGCTCAGATCTCTTGCGCGATCTCACGAGAATCGTCGCCACGAACAGCACGGTGAACAGATCGAGGCGAGACCAGCGGCAACGCGAAGACGACTCAAAATCCTATGAGCTCTCTTCAGGAACCAGCTTCAGATGGCGTTGGGGTTGGGCTGGAGAAATTAAAACACAGTCACCTCCAGATCTGGGCAGCAATCAGGGACCGATCTGCGCGCCTCCACGAAACGAATTACTGTCGTCGCTCACGAACTCCGATTGACGCGAAACCAGCGCTGAAATTTTTCTAACTCTCAGAGGTATCACTAGGATTTTTTTTTGGAAGAAGAAGGTAAGGGGAAGAGGGGGATACATGGTCAAGTCACACGACCCAATTCTGTCCAGTCACAGGACAGAACCAAGGGAGTCACACCCAAGGAAGAACAAGAGAATCACTCTCTTACACACACTTTATTTCATAAAACTTTCATTCACTTCTGCACACACTATACATGGCTTTAAATAGACAAATGCAAGGGGTAGGGGGAGGGACTTATGTGGGATACATGGAGAGGGAGGGGGGCTGCGCCCCTTGACCAAGAGAGAAAGGGAGAGGGGGACAGCCAACATGTTGGCTCACCTACCTTTGAAATCCATGTAAAGATGGTAGGTGGCAGCCATTTTGAACTTGACCAGCAGCCATTCTTAATGCTCCCATGTGGTAAATGGGAATGGAAGAAAAGAAAACAAAATGTCTAGCCTAATACAACAAAAAAGGGGGCGCCCCCTACTTGGGCCTCCAATTGGGCCATTTTGGCCATGGCTTAAGCCCATTCCACCATTCTTGTTTAAGGCCTTTCCAACTTTGAGAGCCCATGAGGGAAGGGAGCCCATTCTTGTTTAAGGCCTCTCCATCCTAGATAGCCTATTTAGGAGGGGAGCCCAATTGGGCCATGCAAGGCTTATGGATCCATCTAAATGGACCAAGGCCCCTCCTTTCTTAAGGAATGCTTAAGGGCCTTAACCAATTGGCCCTTTAAGAGCCTTACAACCAGCCCATTATGCAAACCCAAGTAGAATATTTATTACAAGCCCAATTTCAATGTAAAAAAGAGTCCAAATTGAAGCCAAATTGTCCCCAATTTGAAGGGAAGCCGATGTAGTCCACTTGGTGCTCCGCGTATGGCACCGTCGGTTCGTCGACGTGTCACTTGATCGTCCTGGTGTCCTCACCAACAGTCCTCACGATGCTACTCGCAGCAATACACGGGGATGAACCCCACACAAACACACACATTGCTAAACCCAGCAACACACGGGGATGAGCCCCACACACGCTGTTACATGCATCAACACATGGGGACGAGCCCCACATACGCTACTACATGCAGCAACCACACGGGGATGAGCCCCACACACGCTACAGAGCTGTAGCACCACACGGGGACAAGCCCCAAAAGAAAAATAAAGAAAACAGGCTGCAAGGATGCAGCAAAACATTTGGACAAACCCCACAGTCACATACGACTGCACAGTAGCCAAAAACCACTCCGGTCTCTAAAATAGAGCATTGGACAAACGTTGTCAAAACAGCACTACCAAGGAGAAACAACAGCGGAGTTTCAAAGGAAAAACACAAAAATAAATTAAGAAGGCAAATGTAGCTTCAGATCGAATTCATGAAGCTGTAATGGAAGATCTGAACTTAGATCGATGACTTGTCTGCTCTCTTTTCTGTTTCTCAAATGCTTAGGGCATCTTGCTCTTTTCTCCTCAAGCTACAGCTGCTCATACTATAAAGGCTCAAGGCTCTTTTGCTCTTCTTCTTCTCAACACTGGACTGGGTCCGGCCAGTTGCTGGGCTGCTCACCACTCTTCTTTTTCTCTTCTAAGGTCTTCTTCTACAAGCTCAGGCCAACTCTCATGGCTAAGGGCAGCAGTGGGGTCTTCTTCAGAAGGGAGCTTCATTTTTATAGACGAGAAGAGTAGAAGGTTCCCTCTCTTCAGTTCTACATTCTGATCGGTCCATAATAAAAAAGAGATTCTTTGTGATGGAATCTTACCAGAACTGCTTTCTTATTGGTTTGTGATAAAAAGGACAGATCTCTATTCTAGGATCTTTTTAGAGATGAATCTGATTGGTCCATTGTAAAAAGGAAGATAGCATGGAAAGTGACTTTGTTTGAATCTTATTTCTGACAGATCCTTCTCACAAAAAGTATTATGACTGTCCTATAATGAGAAGGGCAGGATCTTTGTCCTAGGACCTTTTTCAGACCTTGAGGCACGTGTCCTAGAGGCATGTGCCATTAACTTGGAATAAATAATCACATCTTGCTCCCAGTCTGCACGTGCTACTGTAATAAGTCGACTTGGTGTGAAATTGAGTTGACTTGTTCTTTGCACTTAGCAAGATTCAAGCTGCTGGAAGGTTGTAAGGCAACTTGCTATCAAGGTTGAGTCGGCTTGTCAGTTGCAGTGTTTGAAGCATGGTTCTGGATAGGTTTTTGAGTCGACTTGGTCTTACCCTTGAGTCGAGTTACCTGAGTACTTAGTCATCTGTCTCAACCTTGAATGGAGGATTTGAGTTGACTTGATGCTATGGCCAGGTTGACTTGACCCTCGTTGCTGTTCTGCTCCTGTGACCAAGTAGGTCGACTTACTTGTGAAGTAGGTCTACTCATTCTGGTTCTGGAAGAGTCATTGAGTCGAGTTACTTTCTTCCTGAGTCGACTTGCTTGGATGAAAATTGGCTGAATGGCTTCTGATGCTAATGCAACTAGCTGCTGCTATTGTTGTTGTTGGCTGCTGCTGCTGCTATTGTTGCTTGTTGTTTGTTGCTGCCTGCTGCTGCTGTTGCTTCAACACTCTGAGGCAATTGGTCGAACACCCAGTCGATCAACGAAACCCAAGCATTGGTCGATCGAAACTTGTAACAAACTGTTATCTTTCAATCCTGGGAAATTCGACTGACCGGTCCATCAATGTCGATCGACCGACAAGCTACCTGAGTCATCCTGATTTCCTTCTTATGTCGACTCAGCTGCCTATCTTCAAAAAGTCGGTCGACTTATTTGGAGATCAGTCAACTGAATTTTGTTTTGGTCAACTAAATCACTATCTGCAAGATAAAGTATGTCGACTCACTTTGGCCTGGCCAAGGTGGGTCGACACCATAAGCAAGTTGTGTCAACTCAGTGCTAACATGGCCTAGATGACAGATCCTTTGAACCTCTTAGCCTTCTTCTGCTGCGTCGACTCACCCTCTGTTGGCTTTGTGAAAAACTGTCAACTCAATGGAAAGTTAGTTGACTGACTTTCATGTCTATTGACTAAGTTGGAACTCAGTCGACTAACCTTTCCTTGTTTGTCGACTACCTGGGCAGCTTTTGCCTGTTCATTGCAGCAAGTCCAAAGCCCCCTTGCACCTTGAGCTTCACTCAGTTTTTGTTGACAAAAAGTTGGTATCTTGAGCATCACTTTCTTTGTTCTTTGCCATACTCAAGATTTTTAGCATTGCTGTTGCTGCAGGCTGTTCTTGAATACTGCAGTTGCTGTTGCTTACTGCTTGCAGAAATCTGTCGACCCATGGAACATCAGTCGACTGAATTTCGTATCTGTCGATTGATTTTGTAATCGGTCGACTGACTTTTCCTTTGTCGGTCGACCGACTGCTGATGTGCACTACACTCATCGTTAAAAGCCGTGTCATAAGTTTAATAATAACCGCACTCACTCACTAAAAAGATGTAAAATTCAAGTAGAGTGGTAAGAATGGGTCGATCCCACGGAGAGGAATATTTTCAATTAAGCAAGTTGGAAAAATCCTTATATTTGAGAAATCCGAATTTTGAGTGAGTTTTATGCTAAAGGAAAATAAAACTACATGAGAATGAACTATTTAAAGAATATGAGAGGGTTGAGAACAGAATTTGGAAGAATATAGAGAGAGAAAGAAGAACACAATTACAAAAAATTGATTTTTTTTTGCTTAAGATGAAAGATTACAACTCTATGAAAATTAAAATTACAACTTGAAATAAAAGAACAAGGGAAGAAATAGAGCCAAGATAATGAATGATAGCACCGCCCACGTCGTGCCAAGCCTTTGAGATGGTCGCCCCTCCTTGGAGAGGTACGCCGTGTTGTGCCCCTGTAGTAATTTGAGTCATCATGTGATCAATTAGGTCATTCGACATCAATCTATGATCATATGAGTCATTTGGTATTCTTGGTTTTGATAATGGCTAAACACTATAAGTCATTGTTCTTTTCCACTATCTTATGACTGACATATGTGATGTTTTGTTCATAACAGATATGCACATGAAAGCTCAATGTTGCGCCCTCGCACGTGGATCGACCTGTGCGGTCAGGTGGCGGGGATCGACCTGCCCGGTCAGGTCGCGGGGGTCAAGGGGGCAGCTCCGCCCCCGGAACAAAATTTGGCTTGAAGACTCAGTAATAAAACTTCAAGACAATCAAGGTCAATGCCACAGACATGAACGGGCGGCTAACGGACTCAAGCGACGGAGCTGGTGCGGCCAACGGACCGACCCGGGGTGACCCGGGCTCTGCCCAGCTGGCGGTCGACCACCAGCACAGGGGCGGTCGACCGCCCCAGCCAGGGACTGCCAAGGCTGCATGTTTTTCAGTGGCGGTCGACCGCCAGCCAGTGGCGGTCGACCGGATTTCCCAGGGATCGCCCGGTTGCAGGTGTTTCAGTGGCGGTCGACCGCCAGGAGCTACAGGTCGACCGCCAGCCCCGAGCCTTCATTTTTGACTTTGTTTCCAACTTCGAAAAGGGCCATTCTACATGGATTTCTTTAATCCAAAAGTCACCTAATCACCCACAAATTGTGGATCTGGTCTAAGGCTTGTCCATAGACCATTCAAGGTCTATAAAACCAATACAAGAGGGTTGGAAACCCTAATGCTTCAAGGGGTTACAAGGGTGGCTGCAAGGGAGGTTGCAAGAGAGCTCGGAGACGAGCTACTGTTCACGTGAACAGTAGTTCGTGAAGGTGTTCTTCATCCAATCAAAGGGGAATCAAGCTCAAATCAAAGCCAGCAATCTTCAAGGAAGATTACATCAAAGCAAGGCTATCAAAGTGATCCAAGGAAGCCGGTTTGATTCAAGTTCTTCAAGGGAAATCATCTTCATCCATTCAAGTTCTTTCAAGTTCATTCAAGGTGATATTTCAAGCATTCAAACTCCTAGAAGCTAAAGAAGCAATCAAGATTAAAGGTAGCTTCATCATCTCCTTCATTCATTCAAAGAAATTCAAAGAGAAGATCAAGAGAGAAGAATTGAAGGAAGAGGTATTGTTCACGTGAACAGTACTCCGTGAAGAACATTCATCCAATCAAGGGTGAATCAAGAAGATTGAGTTGAAGCCAAGAGGAGCCTTGTTGCTGATCAACATTTCATACAAGGGACAATTCATTTTCACTCATAACTCAATCTCTTGTTTTAGTTCCTTCACATTTGTTTCATTTTCAATATTGTTAAACATTGAAGTCGTGATTCGTCCCTACCGGTGGTTAGTAGGAAGGCAATTGGAGGGTGTTCCAATTTGCGGTTGACGTCCCTACCAGGTGGTGAGTAGGAAGGCAATTGGTGGTTTCCGATTTGCGGTTCTGTGCGCTGCACAAGTGAAGCCTCACCGGGTTTTGGTGAGGGGTGGACGTAGGGCTGAGGATTCAGTCCGAACCACCTTAAAAATCCTGTCTAGCGTGGTTTGCTTGTGTGATTGAATCGTTCTAGGTGCATGCTTAGGATCGAATTATTATATATCTTGCTTATCTTGCTAAGTGAATCATAACATACTTAGAAGCTAGTTTCTATTCCGCTGTAATTCATTTTAAGTAGCTGTTTAGAGGGCCGTATTGCGAAAAGTGGGGTTGATCTATTCACCCCTCCCTCTAGATCCGCTGTCCACTACACAACACGCCGCCTTTAGAGCACCGAAGAAGAATCTCCTCCAAAGGGATGTTTAGATGAAAATAGAGGAAGGGAAGATAGAAGAACAGTGAAAAACAAAATAAAAATAGAGCTAAAGGAGAACTGAAATAACTTTCAAACGAAGAAGAATTAGGAGATGAGGAAGAAGAGAACGTTGAAGATCCTGAGTAGAGGAAGAAGTTTTTTGTATAGCGGAGAAGGAGAAGATGATCGGAGGAGAGTGAAAATAGGGGGGAAACAGAGAAAACTGCTACTTTACCGGTGAACATGACAGAACAGTAAAAAAGTGTAAATAGCTTAAAAATGGTGTAGCACTAGAGGACAAGGAAGAAGAATAAATTTAAGAACACTAAAAAATGAAGAACTTTAATTAAGAAAGTAGGAGAAAAAGAGGAGCAGAAGAGGGAGAAAATAGGGGGAGAACAGAGAGATGCACAGATGAATAGTAAAATGGAAAAGATAGAGCTTTGAAAAACTTGAAGTATCTTGAAAAGGAGAGAGAATTAGAGGAAGAGGAAGAAGAAGAAATTATAGAGGACTTAAAAATGAAGAACGTTGCTGAAGACAGTAAATTGAAAGGAAGAACATAAAGAAAGGAAAAAGGGCTAAGAACTCCAGATGGTTGCCCTAGGGTGAGTTTTATAGTGCTAAGGAGACTTCAATCCTACAAATCCTTGAAAATAAAGCTCAAATCCGAGTTTGCAACATCAAGATCTTGCTCAAAGTTGATCTCTTGCCATAGATGGAGTCATCCTTGCATCAAACATGGAAGGATAACTTCATTTAAGCTCATAGAGTTCCGGTTGGATTCAAACAGTAAATGGCGACTAAAGTAGTGGTCGTTATATCCTGAACTGGTGACTTTCCAAATGGTCGCATATTCTTTCCCACGGAATGGACGCCCGAGCCCATGGACACTCATTCTTTTCCTTTTTCCAGCCCCTTTTCTTTTTATTTTCCGTACACAAGGATTGAGCGCCCGCGTAAGCGATCACTTATTCTTCAATGAACGACAACACATACAATCGCTTATTCTTTTTTCTCAGAATTTGCTTGAAAATGGCGTCTTCTTGCGAAGTCATTCATTCATGAATAGGCGCCCTTATACTTGGTCGCACATTCATGAAATTCTAAAAAATTCAAATAATCATTGTTCTTGATCCAAAATAGTTATGCAATTTCTTAACTGAATCTCACATTATCATTTTGACTCAAAAAATACTGATAAAATATATGCAGACTCAAATTATGTGTGAGAATGGAGTTATTCCTCTAAATTACATAATTTTATTCTTTTAATGCTCAAAGATGATACATGTGATGCAAATTATGATATGAAATATAACACTTATCACACCCCTAACTTACTCATTGCTAGTTCCTTAGCAATGCAAATAAATTAGAATTCAGGAATGACAAGAGTTTGTGAAGTCCATAATTTCATATATAGCTCTTCCTTTATAGAATCAACCAAAGATTAGGAATCCGGAAGCATTAATACACATTAGCCTTAGTTTGAAAATTAAGGTACATGATTAAGAATTCAAATCAAAGTTCAGTAGCACTTGTGTATGTGTAACTACCAAATCCACATCGTAGACAATTGCGCCCCTCATTTACTATTCTGAACAAGTGCCTTTCAACCCTGCACCTCTTTATTAGAGTATTAAGCATATTAGCTTTTTGTCTGTCTTATTACTTTGTCCCTTTAAAATCTTATATATATATTTTTTTCTTACACACATGATGTTACACTACCCTTCACTGTTTTACAAGAACCTCGACTCTTACCTTAGGAGAAGCATGCCCGGTTACACAGATCAAGGTTCCCTTTTTCCGTTTGACACGAACCTTAACACTTGTTAGGTGAAGCAGGCCTGGTTACTAAGATTCATGATATTTTTCATGGTGTTTTTTTTTCATCAATGTGCTTTTGCACTTATTTGATAAATAATCTGGCAGAAAGCTTATAAAAGATCTCTTCCTCAAGAAGTCCAGAGTATCAGACAACATACCCAAAATAGCAGAAGGCTTGTCCTGCTTGTTTTATTAGTGTGCAATGTGAATTTCTTTTTCTAAAGTGCACATGAACTTTAAAGAGATTCTTACATCAATTTTCCATGGCTAAATCGAAGTAAAACTTTCATCATCCTTATCTCTAGTCTTTCCTATTCTAGAATTACTTTCAATTCAAGCATGAATCAAGAAAACTTAATTGGGGATTTCATCTTTTTACTTTCATGTAATAATGCAGTGCAGGACATTATCATGCAAAAACTCTTATCAGGTTATACTATATGCATCATGAAATTTTTCTCTCTCCCCCAACTTGAATGACATTGTCCTCAAGGGCATAAGAAATAAAAGTAATAGAACAATGTAACAATAAAGATTGTTGGGTAGGAAAGAGACAACCTTATATGTGGGGCGAAACTCCATCAATATTTTGGACGACGATAGCTCCATCTCCTAGACTTAACCTGACTACTGAAAACAAACTAAAACATCAAATAACAAAAACATTGGGTTGCCTCCCAGCAGTGCTAAGTTTTGCGTCTTCCGCCAGACGCATGCATAGAAGGTGCAAGCTTCATAACTAACATGTGGATTTGAGAATAAGCCACCATATTATCTTATCAGCTTTTAATTTCCAACATTTGCGCCACGAGGAGATAAGATTTTGCATGTACATGCATGGGCTTAAAGTAATTTGGTTCCACTCATTTTTGATTTGAACATTAGGAGCATAAGTGAACCGATTCTCTTCCTTGGGGGGCATATGCAAATCAATGGCCATTAACCTAGTAAAATCTGGGTGGAACCTTTGCCCAGTATCTACCCACTGGACCCCTTGTCCTATATCTACCCACTTGACTACCCCTTTATTGACTACTTCCTCCATGTCAGCCCGCTCATGTGCCGGTGGCTTTGAAATGAGATTGGTATTACTTAAACTATAATGCATGCAAGCCAGCGAATTAATATCTTTCAAATCTACCACACTCCCCTTAATGATAGCCTCTGGTGCATTAAGAGCGCTAATAAACTAGTCTTCCTGATGGGGAGTCAAATCAAAGGTGAATATAGCTGACATATCCCCCTCAGGTCCTAGAATGTCATTCTGAAGAGACTTAACTTTCAGGGGAATCAAATTGGAAAGAATCATGAACCCAGAATCTAATTCATCGAATGATTTAGACTTTATTGGACTGGGCTCAGGGGTCAGATCAAATGTGAAATTCTCTAATAAGACTCCTTCATCAAATTCATCAATCGAATGAAGATTATCAAACAACTTATCCAATAATGGGGTGGGTGGATTAAATGTAAACTTTTATAACCAAGCCCCTTCATCATATTCTTAAAAAAAAAGAGGATATTTAGAATTTGTCTCCATTAAATCATCAAGATTATTAATCACAAAGCAATCCTCCTCTTCATGTATATCCTTAAATGAGTTATCTTGGCCACTATTCTTCATAGTGATATTCTCCATCTCAAAACATTCATAGGATGGAGTGATGATATCAATATAATCATCATTATCCTTCAATCCACCCCCTAATGCCTTCCCTTCCTTCATCATGGTGTTGCTAGTGCACTCCCTCTCACTCTCACTATTGACATATTGAGCTAAAATGACAGGCATAAGATCATCATCATCATCATTCACGTGTTGAGGAGGTTGGTGTAATATTGAAGGAGGGTCATGGTAAGTAAATCGAGAATACACAATCTGAGGTTCGGAGTAGTGGCCTTGTGAATCTCCCCTAGAATTGATATTGTTGTTGAAGTTAGGGTGAGATGAGTTAGGCTGAAGTTGATTACGCATGGGTTGCTCATGGACTTCTTGGGGTGAAAGTTTAGATGAATGGACTTGAATTTTTTGATCCATCCAATGGAAATTTGGGTGATTGCTCTCGCCTAGATTATCATCATCAGAAAAGGTACCATACTCGAGTTGAGAGAACCCTACGGCATATTGGACTTGAGCTTGGATGACTGGTGGGAGTCGGACTATAGTAGGACACTCACTCACATGGTGAGTAAGACTGGCACAGAAATCGCATGTTTCATTAGACGTCTGGGAGGACTTTCATATAGACTTGATGAGGGTTGGAGAATGGCATTATCGTCTATCTTGGAGTCAAGCCCTACCCATTTTTCTATCTCACGACGCCTAGCCAGCATGAAAGGTCCTACGTATTATTTATGAGATGAAATTGAGGCAAGATTCATCGAATTTTCACTCAAAATTTCAAATAGATCGTAAGCCTCATCTTTGTTGGTCCCGGGTAGACGAGCGGACAAGAAGGGGGGTTGAATTGTCCCCCACTAAAAATGGTAAATTTAAAAACTAACTAAGCGGAAATAACAACTTTGACTAGATTGAAAAGATTAAAACAAACAGAGTAATTTAAGCTCTCTCAATCTCACCGAGCTCACTCGATCACGCACAAGATTAAGCAATTAAGCATGTTACACAATGTTATCTAGGCAATTGAGTTTTGCTTGTGCAATTAGAATTCGCTCATACTCACCGATCACATGTGTATTGAATTAACAATTAATCACAATAAAGCAAACCACAATACACACCACAAGACACAAGGATTTTTAAGGTGGTTCGGGACCACGACGGGCCCCCTACATCCACCCCTTACCAAACCGGTAAGGATCCACTCGCTGGATAAACCAACACGGGGAAGACTCCCCAACACGGAGCAAGGCTCCAACACACACGGGGATAAATCCCCAACATGGAGGCGACACTCTAACAACACGCATGATGACGCCTGCACACACACACGGGGACACGCCCCGACACACACACGCAGAGTAAACCCTGCAAACACGGTATACAACCCCAAACACACACGGAGACAGAGTCTCCAACATGATCCGACAACCAGATCACAAACACACACACACGCTACAACAAATGTAGCACCGGAGTCACACGACCGTATACAAACGGTCACACACATAATATTTCTAGTTCAGAAAATTGACACAGATATTCAAACATGCTCAACCCTAAACATAGATCATGAAACACATCAAGAACAACATAGAATGGATGTAGAAGAGATCCCCCTTTGGTTTCCAAAACCTGGTTGATGATGTTCTTTCAAGGAACGGTTGGAGGGAAGTCGAATGATGTCGATTTGAACATCAACGCGTTCCTCTCTTCAATCCGCTTCACTTTCTCTTCATGCATGATCTCCAAATCCTCCAAGATGTAGATGATATCTCCTCCACAATAGCTTCTCCTTTCTTTCTCCTTTGCTTCACCTACAAGATAGAAACGATGAACACATTAGGGTTCTCCCTTGTCAAATTCGTTGCTCTCATATGTATACATATAGGAGACATCAAAAGACTAGTATAACCCTTCTAGATACCTCCAAAAGGACCCACAATAGGTCTCCCACCAACCCAAGGGCAAGGGGGTAAGAGTTAAGCACAAATGGATTGGGTTTAGATGGTTTTTGGATCCACGTTTTTGGGTTTCGCCGGTGCCGGTCGACCTACACGGGGTGGGCAGTCGACCTAAAATTTACAGACTGAAAATAGCCCTCTCTAGGGATTTCGGTCGACCGAAACCCCAGTGGCGGTCGACCGAAATATGGGAAATTCCCATATTTACAACGGTCAACCCCTTAACCCCATTAGCAATCTGTTCAAGTCTGTGGCATAAACTCCTTTGACCTTGGAGGGTTTATACTCAGGATCTAACCTGCAAAAACCATAGAAAAATGATTAGGACTTTAGCTTAATAATCCATATGATAAATGCATGAAGTACATATATTAAAGCCCATGAACTAGGTGGATATGAACACTTAGAAACTGAAACACAAATGTTCTAAGCTAAAGATCAAGAGATATTTCTATGCATGTGAACATAGTATGAGTACCATGTAGCCATGAAGAAAGTGCAAAAGGCACATACATTAAAATCCATGTTCAAGATGCATAAATACTCTTTTGAAAACATGTTCATCCACATCAAGAAATCAAGTTCATATAGTAATGCAATTGTCCAATATGAGTGCATCATGTAACCAAGCTCCATAAAGAGTATACATGGAATGCATTCATGAAACAATGCAAATGACCTATTGAACTTTCATTTGCAAACCACATTCAAACCAAAAGGCTTCATGTTGAAAATACATGAATTACATTCTCAAACTGAGAAGATGTATGCTACTCAATTTCACACAATTAAAGATTGGAATGAGAAGCCTTGCATTCAAGCAAAATCTTTTAGGCTATCAAGCCATGCAACCATTTCAATGAATGAGCATCTTTCAAACCGGTTTCTACCAAGGCTTATGTGAAATTGTTAAGCACATTATGAACCTCAAAACCCATGACCGAAGTGCATTAAGAAAAATCACGTGAAATGCACATGGCGAGGTCGATGCTTTGAGAAGACAGAAATCTTACCAATGGTTCTTAACAAGTTAGACATGACATCTTCACCTGTTTTAGATTGTAGATAGCAAGGTGCTTATCCATACATTTATTTTACCTTCCATGTGACCATCATGAGGTTTGATCTTATAATTCCAAATAGTCAAAGTTAATCTATCCACAAAAGACTTTGTACATTCAAAAAGGCTATAAAACCTCTTTGTAAAACCAACAATTTCAACCAAGGATTAAGACCATATAGTCATGCATTTAACCAACATGTTTACCAAAAGCTTCTTGAACTGAGTCGTACGAATTATTATAAACGCATGAATGCACGCTGACATCAAGAACATATGCAAGCAAACATAAAGTTTAGTTATCATCAAAAATATATGCAAGGCATACAACAATCTTCCCCTTTTGATGATGACAAACTTTATGACTGACACAGACATATCATATTCTTCTCTCCCTTTGACATGATCAAAAAGTGGGAGGAAGGCAATGAAGTTCAAGTTTCAGCAAGGCAGATTCATAGATCAATAAGAGCCCACTTCAGAAGGTCAAGTAAGGCAATAGTAAAGTAAGGATATGGTGATCAAAACATGTTGATTCATTGTGATTCCAATTGTTGATTATGGAGGCAGGAAGGTATGTAGACTTAAGATTTGCAGGCCAAGATGCACAAATCAAGATAATGCCATTCAAAGTCTAAAGCACATTTCAGATTTTCACAAAATGCAATAGCAAAGCAAAGGCAAGATTTTTTTTTAAATATAACAGTTGAAACATCAAATGCTTTTCTTTGATTTTTAGATTTTTAGTTTTCTTGTAAAATGCATGAAACAAGATGCATACAAATGATGACACATAAATGAGTTTCTTGGATTTTCAGTTTGTCAAGTTTTTAGTTTTCTATTGAAATGCATAAGGCTAGATGCTTACAGATAAGGACACAAAAATGTATGCAATACAACCAAATAGATACATATATATACATGTAACATAGCTCCCCCTTACTTATTTAAGAGGGGAATGGGAATAAGAAAAATGTATGAGAGTTAAAACAACTAGGATGCTTATGTGTAACACCTAGGTGATTGCGTAATCACACAGAGGAGTTATGCAATAGTCAATGCAGTCAATCAATTTTCTGAATACATATTAAATCAAATTTTTATATGTGTAGCTGAATAACATGGAAATAGAGTGTAGCCATATGGACATTCAGATTTTCAGATCAACACAATGGGAGATTATACAAACTGCATTTCATTTTAAGAGAACAGCATATTGGAGGCTACGCTCTACCACAACGAGTTTTCACCATAATTTTTCAACTCAACCAATATCACATGATAGTTAGAATTTTACAAGAGTGATCAGGTTCAAATAATTCCTTTTTACGCGAGGAGACACATGGAGCTCATGCCAGACTCCCTGGTTACTCAGAATATTGAGCCATTTCACCTCATTTTGAGTAGAGATACTATAGTACAACACCTTTCTGAAGTGAACCACATCACGTCTCAGGTGACATGTGCCCAATTTACTCAGTGAGACTAAACATTGCTCTGCCATTCTTTTCAGATTCTTTCTACAAAAGTAGGCAGGTAGCTTTTTCCTCAACTGTCTCTTTAACATTCATGCAGTAAGTTTAATATCTCTAGAGTGTTGAAAGGAAATTCCTACATCCTTATCTCTAACACTCATTTTCACATTTTGTGCATAAAGGGTGCGAATTTGATTCAGCATGTATACCGAAAATTTCATGAACACATAACAGTGAGCTCCCCCTATCTAGATGCAATTATCAGAAGATTACTCCCCCCGAGTGTATGATATGTAGCACTCTAGTGATGACACAATTCATAACACTATTTAGCATAAAATATGAGGTCTTAGAAATTCCAAGGAAGGGGGTGATTAACATATAATAACATGCAAGCACATAACGGGAGTATATGCAATATGCAAGGTAACAATATTTTGGCACACGGTGAGCTTTATCTTACAAATGCATTATGTGAATGATATGCAAATATGATATGTAAATATGCAATGTGATGCAGAATGTCAGATTTTTATTTAAAAGTTCTAAATGCATTGTAAAATTTAACATGGGTGCAAGATACAAGTTTTTGGTTTTTCATGTGAATGATCTAAATGCACCTTCTGAATTTTCTAATGCATGCAACTTATAAAAATATGAGAATGCAATACAAGATGCAAAAATAAGATGCAATAGTTTATTTTTCAGAACATTATGATAGATTACACAAAGAGACATACACATTCAAATAATGAACAACACCATTATCCAAGACTTTCCCGTTTTGAACAAGGGTGCACAAATAATCAAATTTAAGCAATACAATCGAATAGTTTTCAGAAATATTCAAAAATAGATTTTCAATAATATTTCAAAAGCTTAGAGTATCATCCACAAGCCAAACATATTTTTCAAGTTCTGGTACAAGGTGGAGGTGAAAATCTAAAAACCCAACTCCCACATAGTGAGAGCTTCTAGGTGGACGTAATCCACCCTTCCACTACACACCATTTGATATATCGGATATTCAATTAAGCTCAGATGCTCATGCATTTCAGATTGAAAAGTATTCAATAGGCAAGGACATCATGCTTATTCCTCAAAGTTTTCAAATTTATTCATCTAATGAGACATATTCATCATAGCAGAATACAAGAATAACAGATCAAGTTTTCAAAATCAATATCTGTCAAATAAATAATTTTACATTTCAGAAATTTTGCCATCTTGAAGCAAGAAAGAATTTCAGAATCAATTTGAACGCACATGTTATTTCAAAATTTCAAGGCAAATTTGTTTCCTTCTAAAAAACATGTTTCCTCGTTAGCCAAATAATTCAATTTCTGAAATTTGGTACAAGGCAGAGAGCTTTGATCCAAGGATCACCTCACACATGATGTTAGCTTCCTGACAGACTTAATCTGTCATTTCACATAACAACATTTGATATACCAAATATTCATTCCATGGGAGCATGAGTGGCTTGTAAGGAAATACATTTCATACATAACAAGGTAGCAGAGGAAAAACATCAAAAATGCCAATTTGACAAAGAAGAAGTAAAATTGGGATTTTACCATTCGAGTGTGCCTGTTCCATTTTGTTGGAACCTCTTCCATTCTTTATGATAGAATAGATGGACGATCTGATACCCACAGATGGAGTATTTATAGACGATCTAGAGGGGGGTGAATAGATCGGTCACCCACTAAAAACTTACTACAACAGAAATAATTGCGGAATATAATCAAACTTCTGTAGGACGACCGGAAGGCACTTAATCACAACCAGAATGAAGCAAATCGAACAGATCGACTCTTACATAATTCTAAGCAATCATCTACTGAGCGATGAACATAGATAAAGGACAAATGCAAACCACAATCAATCGCACAGTGGACAGAGGAATTTTAAGGTGGTTCGACCTCAAACCCGAGGTCTACGTCCACCCCACACTCAAACTAGAGTGTGGCTTAACTGTTGATACACAGCTTCCGTTGATCCACAGCTTCGGGGTAAAAACCCTACAACCGCTGGGCCCCACCTCCCAAGCCTCTAAAACCCATCGTTCCTTCATCCGCATAAGATCCGACGTGTTCGTCACGGTTTCGGGACGATTTCCATTCGGCCATTCGTGCGTTCGAGGAACTTCTTCCTAGGTTCCAGATTATGGAGAAGGCTTTTGCAAGCCCCTGGAGTGTACGTTGATCTTTCTTCATCCCCCGGGTCGAGGATCATCTCTTCAAGGGTTTTTCATCAGGTTTCTAGTTCGGGATGTCGCCTAGACGAAGCTCTCGACGTTCTGCCCAAGGGGAAGGTAATGCGCACCTACTAGTGTCGTTAAGAAAGCCGTGCCATAATTTCAAAATATTCACACTCACTCACTTTCAAGGATTAGAAAAATCAAATATATAGTGGTAAGCAGAGTCGATCCCACGAGGAGGAATAATCTTTATAGAACAAGTTGGAAAAACACCTTATGTTTTAAAAATCAGATTTTTGAGTGTGATTAATCTAAGGAAAAATAAATTGCATGAAAACTATTTAAAGAAAGAATATGAGAGGGTTTAAGTAGAGAAATTTGGAGGGGATAGAAAGATAAACACAATTTCACAAAGATCAACTTTATTACTATGAGAGGTGGCAAGTACAATGTATATGAAAACTAAAATTACAACTTGCAAAATAAAAGATGAGAAAAGAAATTGTAAGCCAATAGGATGAAGAACGTCGTCAACTCTACCGTGCCGAGCCTTTGAGTTTCACTCTGCCATGAAAGTAGACGCCGCCAAGAGGATCAAAGAGAGAAAATCCACCATATAGATATGTGAAGAAATATGGGAAGGTGGAGGTAAGAGAGTGGAAGTGAATAGAAGGAATAAGGATGGGCTACGGTAGCAAGAAAATATAAAACAGTAAAACCGTTTTCAAAATAGAGAGTTAGAAGAAGAGAAATAGATTCAAGTCTAGAGAGAATTAGATGACGTGGAAGAAAGGAAAATTGTATAGGACGAAGAGAGGAAGAAGATTGATGAAGAACACAAAGACATAAAATGAGAGGAAGATGGAGAAAAATGTGATAGAACAGAGAGTGGTTGCGGATGAATAGTGCAAAAAAACCCAGGACAGAACATTAAAGAATTGAGAATATCTTTAAAACCAGGAAGAATTAGAAGAAGGTGAAGAAAGAAAAGTTGTAGATCTTTGAAAAATGAAGAACTTTGATGACGAACACAGATTAAAAAGAGGAGTGGAAGAGGGTGAAAAATTGGGAAGAACAGGAGGTGGTGCGCGGATGAACAGTGAAAGCCCTAAAAATCTGAACTTTACAAAACAATAAATAACTTGAGAACAACGATGAATTGGAAGAAGAGGTAGAAGAAGAAGTTAAAGAACTTTCAAAAACGCACAACTTTTGTGAAGAACACAGAGAGAGATGAGGATCAGAAGGGGGAGAAAAATGAGAAAGAACAGAGTTTATAAAAATCGGATGAACAGTAAAAACACAAAGATCGATACTTGAAAAAATGAGAATAGATTAAAAACGGTGGAGAATTAGAAGAAGATGAAGAAGAAGAATTTGTAGGAGACTTAAAAATAAAAAACTTTGAAGAAGAATTTAACTCCAAAAGATGAAAGGAAAAGCTTCAAAATCAATCCCTACGGCGGACCTCCAACTCGCTATCTCCCCATGGTCGAACACAGCATCCTATTTATAGGGTTTAGAACCCTTCCACGATCGTGGGTTCCCAATTTCATCCAAAAACTAGTTTCCAACAATGCAACTTGATCCATTTAGACTTCTTTCTATTCTTGGAGTCCTCCTTTCTTTGAATATGCCTTGGATAAGCTTGAAAATTGGAAGGAGACTTCGATCAGGAAACTGCAGTTGCCATTTCTGGTTCAACTTTAAATAGCGACTTCAGCTAGGGCGCCATTCCTTGAAGTAGCGCCCCTTCACTCGGGCGCTAATTCTTTATTTCCTCATTTACTATTTTCCTCATTTTTTGTAAAATAAGAATTGACGACTGTTTATTTGGGCGTTCTTTCAATAATTAACGACTTCATCTTGGGCGCTAATTCTTTTTCTTTTCTGTTTTCAAATGAATTGACGCCCTTGGAGCTGTCGCTTCTTACTGAATACGCGCCCTTGAAGCTGTCATTAATTAAATAGCGCCTTGATCTAGGTCGGTGTTTCCTGCAAATACAAAAATTCATAATACCAATGTAGTTCATCCAAAAAATGATTTCCAAATAATTGTGCAAATTCATGAATAATTCTCACATGGTCATTTTAACTCCAAAACATGATAAAATGCATGAAGACTCAAATAATGGTGAGAATGAAATTAATTCATATTAATGCACAACTTTATTCATTTTAATGCTCAAATATGATAAATGTGATGCAACTTATGATATAAAATATAGTATTTATCACACCTCCCAACTTACTCATTGCTAGTCCCTTAGTAATACAATTAAATCAAAATTAAGGACCAACAAGAGTTCACGAAGATCATACTCTTATATCCACCTCTCCCTTCATAGAATCAACCAAAGATTAGGGGTCCAGAATCATCAATGCTTATACTAGCCTTAGATTGGAAATTAAAGCACATGACTTAAGAATACAAATCAAAGTTTAATAGCACTTGTGCATGTGTAATTCCAAATCTACAGTTAAGACAATTGCATCCCCCATTTGTTATTCTAAGTAAGTACCTTTCAACCCTGCACCTCTTAGATAAGAGTTTTTAAGCATACTAGCTTTTGTCTGCCTTTTTCTTTTGTCCATTTGAATTTTTTTTTTTCATTTGCACAACCATAATGCTGCACTACCCTTCACCTTTTTACGCGAACTTCAACACGTCTTAGGTGAAGCAGGCCCGGTTACTAAGATCATGGGCATTTGTCATGGCGTGATCTTTCTATTTCATCATTTTTCTCTTTTTTCAACAATATGCCTTTGCTTTTTCTTTTCTTTTTTCTATAAAATTTGGTAGAAAGCTTTTTCTTGAAATAGATCTCCTTCTCAAGCAATGCAGAGTATCAGATACAGTTCCCAAAATAACAGAGGGCTTGTCTTATTTTACTTCATCAGAGTGCATAGTGAATATTTTTTTTAATAGTGCGCATGAACTTTAAAAAGATTATTATATCAGTTTTCCATGGTTAGATCGCACTTAATTTTCCTTCAACCTTTTCCTAGTCTTTTCTAATCCAGAATTACTTTTAATTCAAGCATGAATTAATAAAACTCTATCGGTGATTTAATCTTTTCACTTTCATGCAAATTTACAAAAAATGATATGCAAGAATTCATGCCAAATCCCTACCAGATTGTACTATATGCAATGAAAATTTTCTGTCCCTCTCCCCCCAACTTGAATGACATTGTCATCAATGGCATGTAAAGTTGAAATGAAAGAATAATGTAACAGTAAAGTTTGATGAGTAGGAAAGAGACAACCTGGTGTGCGGGGCAGAACCTCCTTTGGCGACAACTTCCTCTCGTTGGCTTGAATCTAATAACTAAAACACACTGAAACAAAAGCATCAAATAACAAAAACCTTGGGTTGCCTCCCAGAAGCGCTAAATTTTCCGTCTTCAGTCAGACGTATGAAGGCTCACAAATAATTACTCCAAATCACATAAAGCAATTGATTCTTTTGCAGTTAACTGTTCATTCTCCAAGTAAGGTTTTAACCTTTGGCCATTGACAGTAAAAATGTGACCATTTTGAGGATTTAAAAGTTTAACAGCTCCATGGTCGAATACTTTAACAACAATAAATGGCCCATCCCATCTGGATTTCAATTTACCAAGGAACAAACACAGCCTTGAATTAAAAAGCCAAACCTTTTGATTTTCTTGAAAACTCTTTCTGTGAATGTGCTTATCATGAAATGCTTTAGTTTTAGCTTTGTAAATCTTCGCATTTTCATAGGCTTCGTTCCTTAGTTCCTCCAGTTCATTCAATTGAAAGGCTCTTTGGGATCTAGCTTGAGTGAAATCAAAATTAACATGTTTTATGGCCCAATATGCTCGGTGCTCTAATTCTACTGGCAAGTGACAGGCTTTCCCAAAAATGAGATGATAAGGGGACATGCCAATGGGAGTTTTGTATGCAGTTCTATAGGCCCATAATGCATCATCTAGTCTCTCAGACCAGTCTTTTCTATTCGGCCTAACAGTTTTATGCAAAATATTTTTGATCTCCCTATTAGAAATTTCAACTTGACCACTAGTTTGGGGATGATAAGGGGTAGCAAGCTTGTGAGTGATACCATACTTACGAAGGAAAGCTCAGAATTGAAAATGAGTGAAATGAGAACCCCCATCACTAATTATGGCCCTAGGACAACCAAACCTAGAAAAGATATTCTTCTTCACAAATTTCATAACCACCTTATGGTCATTTATCCTAGTAGCAATGGCTTCAATCCATTTGGAAACATAATCGACCGCCACCAAGATATATTCATTACCAAAAGAAGATGGAAACGGTCCCACAAAATCTATTCCCCAAACATCAAAAATTTCAACCACCGGAATGGGATTTAGCGGCATCATATCTTTCTTTGAATTATTACCCACGGCTTGACATCTCAAACAAGATTTAGAAAATTCATAAGCATCCTTAAATAACGTGGGCCAATAAAATCCACTTTGTAGCACTTTTGCCGCTGTCTTCTTTCCAGAGAAGTGTCCCCTACAAGCTAAATTATGACAAAAATTCAATACTGATTACTGTTATTCCTCAGGGACACATCTTCTAATGATCTAATTGGGACCCATATGAAATAGCTCAGGGTCCTCCCAGAAATAGTGTTTTACCTTAGAAAAGAAGTGATCCTTCTCTTGCCTAGTCCACCCTCCCGGGATCTGACCTACCGCCAGGTAGTTAACAATATTAGCATACCAAGGAGTTGAAGAATGAGAGAGGGAAAGAATCTGCTCATCGGGAAAAGAATCAAACATTGGAGCACCTTTTGGTAACACTATCCTGGATAAATGATCAGCAACCACATTGGCTAACCCCTTCTTGTCTCTTATTTCTAAATCAAATTCTTGCAACAATAAAATCCATCTAATGAGACGGGGCTTAGCATCCTTCTTGGAAAGTAAATATTTTAAGGCAGAATGATCAGAGTAAACAATAACCTTAGCCCCTAAAAGATATGATCAAAATTTTTCTAGGGCAAAAACAACAGCTAACAGTTCTTTTTCCGTGGTGGTGTAATTCATCTAAGCATCAGCAAGGGTGCGACTTGCATAATAAATCACCACGGGTTTTTTATTCACTCTTTGGCCTAAGACAGCTCCTACAGTATAATCAGAGGCATCACACATGATCTCAAAAGGAAGCGACCAATCTGGAGATTGAAGAATCAGAGCTTGAGTAAGGGCCGCTTTCAAAGAATTAAAGGCCTTGAGACAAGAATCATCGAAATGGAATGGAGTATCTTTAGCAAGCAACTGTGTGAGGGGACGAGCAATGGTAGAGAAGTTGTGAATGAATCTTCTGTAAAATCTAGCATGGCCAAGAAAGGATCTGATTTGCTTGACAGATGTAGGGGGAGGAAGATTGAAAATCAAATCTACTTTGGCTTTATCGACCTATATTCCCCTTTCCGAAATCGCATGGCCTAAAACTATGCCTTCCCTCACCATAAAGTGGCTCTTCTCCCAACTTAATACCAAATTAGATTCAATGCACCTTTTCAAAACCCGAGTCAAATTTTCCAAGTGTTGGGTTCGATGCTATGTATTCAGAGGGGGGGTGAATGAATACCCTTTAAAAAAACTTTCGCCCAATTAAAATTCTAGTGCTCAGAACTGCGGAATAAAAGCACTAAGACTAACTAAGAAAAACTACTCCAGTTATCTATTGAACCTGTAGACAAATATGAAGAGTGCTCCTAAGCAAACATCTAATGTGGGCAGCAATTAGACAGATCAAACAAACACACAATACCACTGTCAAGCATATAGTGTGCGCATCAATGAAATGAACACATATAGAAGATCAACCTATCTCGACCCTATGCATTCATCTAGCGCCAAACACACAAAGAATTCAAACCATGGCTCAATGGGTTTTTAGGTGGTTCGGTCCAGCAGACCTACATCCACCCCACACTCAAACCAGAGTGTGGATTCCGCTGACTCACAGCTTGAACAGCTGGGCATCACAGCTTGCCATACAACCGCTGAGCAACACAGCTTGATGTCCAGTGGAATCCACCACTGCAACGCTGGGGATTACAACTTACCCAACCAGAGACAACACCTCTGCAAACCGCTGGGCAATACAGCTTAGCCGTCCAGTGTGTTAGGGTGCTTGGCCAGGATACAGAGGGGGTGTGAATGAATCCTTCTACGAATAATGGCCAAATTAAAACTAGGATGCTAGATAAGGACACAAAATAGAACCAATTCGATTCAGCTCAAATACAAACACATGGAGCGCGCCTATTCAAGCATCTAGCGGAAGCAAATCAGACAAACAAACCACTGCTCAATAGATTTTTAGGTGGTTCGGTCCTTCAGACCTACATCCACCCCTCACTCCCAACCGGAGTGAGGCTTCACTAGCAAACGCTAGAACCCAGCAGACTCAGTCTGCAAACAGTTGCTGCCACACAGCTTGACCAGGGGAACAGCCTCCCCTCTTCCTCCCAATCGGAGGGACACCCAAGTGACTCCCAGCCACTTGGAAACTAGAGGTCGAAGACCTCTCTTCCTCCAGACTAGGAGGGACCACTGGACTTGCAACCACAAGCCCAGAACCGGAGGACTAGCCTCCCTTCCTCTAACCAGAGGGCAACCCACAAGTGACAACCTGTCACTTGCAACCCGGAGATCAGATCTCCCTTCTCCTGAACCAACAGGAGGAACCCGATCCCCAACAGGGCTATCGGAAGGACAAGATAACCAGATGAAAATGGAAGAAAACAAAAACACGAAATGAAAATAACTTCAGCAAACAAAACACTGAAAAATGAAATGCATAATGTGGCTCCAAACGGAGCTGACTGGCCTGGATCTGATCCACGGTCCAGTGAAGACAGATCTTCAAGCAGCTTCTTCCTTCTTCTCCACGAGCCCTCTCTCTCTCTCACACTTTTTCTTCTTCTGTTCTTCTGCTCTTTTTTCTCTTTTTAATCTCTGCTCCTCTATTCTCTTTTTGCTTCAATGCTCACACTTGCTCGACCAGCCTTTGTTCTTTTTATATCAGCAGCCAGCAGGAGGATGGGGTACAGAGTGCGTGTGCTTCACACGCTTGATCCAGAACCTTCCTGCCACGTGCCCCCTTCGTATTTGTTCCTTCAGTATCAGATCATGTGCACCCAGACACCGATGAATGTTCTTCCTCGGACCTGTAAAGATATAAGAATCATTAACCTTGAGTGCCACAAGAACTGGAACTGCGTGAGGTAAGTGGACACGACACGAGGTGCACTAAACAGAGAACGACACGAGATGCAGTGGTGACACAATGAGCACTACTAAGAGAACGACATGAGGTAGGAAGAAAACAACACGAAGTAGAAGGAGAACAACACAAAGTAGAAAAACGACGACATGAAGTAGACAAGATTACTACAGTACGAGATAGGGAGAGCATGACACAAGGTCAGATGAAAAACATCACGAAGTAAAGAAAAATGACACGAGATACATTGTGACAGAACAGACACAAAGTGAGGTTATAAAACAACACGAGGTAAAAAGAAGAACGACACGAAGTGGTTGCAACAACAAGCAAGACATAAAAGATGACACGAGATGCAACTAGAGGACAGAGAGAAGCGACACGAGGTTCACACAGAAACGACACGAGGTGGCACAGAAAGCAACACGAGGTGCTGCAATGTTCTGCACGCAGTGGAACAAAAATGACACGAAGGCACAACAAGGAGAACGACACGAAGTCACTGTAACAAACCAAAACACTACGAAGAGAACGAATACAAAAGTAACACGAAATCATGAATACAAACAACACGAAGATGAAACAGTAATCGACATGAGTTGAAAACAACACGAAGATGAAATAGTAACCGACACGAGTTGAAAACAACACGAAGATGAAACATTAACCGTCACGAGTTGAAAACAACACGAAGTCAGTGAGAACAGCACGAGGTGAAACGACACGGGCTGACCACGACACGAAGACAGACCAACACGAAGACGTAAACACAACACGAAGACATAAACACTAAAACAACACGAAGATGAAACACAAGAATTTGACACGAGGTGAAGTCACAAAGCGACAAAAGTCACGAGGTCTAGCAACCATGACACGAAGTCATGAGTTAGACATGTCTTCAACAACACGAGAAGAAAGATAGACACGGCTATCACGACACGTGATGAAGCAGTGAACCCAGACATGAAACGACTCGAGGAACAACACTAAGTGATATGAAAACACAAGAGCAATCATACAAAATGACTCGAGATGAACAACATGAATGCTAACGACACGAGGTCAAATAGAACACATTTTAAAAATAACACGAGGTACGAGAGGACGACACGGCATAATGAAAACACAAACAGGACGAAGTGCCAACCAACACGAATACAGTCCCTGAAAAAAAAACCTGAAGTGAAATGAAGGTTTATTCTTCATAGAAAAAATATTCTTTGTTCACTTTCACAGAAAAATATTTTTGAACACCACTAAGACTTATAGTGTTGTCATCATCAAAACATGTAAAGATTCAACAAAACTCAACAATCTCCCCCTTTTTGATGGATGGCAACACTATGAGTCTTGAGTCTTTGCAGAGAAAGAAAAACACTAAATAGCCATTCTCAATGAAAAACAAACATTAAACATTCTCAATGAGCTAGCAAAGGCCTGATTTCTTCAAGGCTGAAATAGCCATTCTCAATGAATAACAAACATTAAACATTTTCAACGAACTAGCAAAGCGAGCTAGCAAAGGCCTGATTTCTCCCCCTTTGACATCATCAAAAAGAATGAAACAATAAGAATGCAACAATGCAAATGATATGAGTTTTAATTAATAAGTCCAAGAGTGTGAGAGAGAAAGCCTCAAAATGGGCAACAAGATACAGAGCATAGTCTGTTCAAGAAAAGTATCTGGCTTGTCTGCTAGAAGGGCCACGCGGCCTGCCATGTGGTGGTCTCCCCCTTGGAGAAGCAGAAGTATATTCTTGAGGTGTAGTTCTGCTAGAAGAAGCTTGACCAGGTGCTGAACCCAAGGCTGACTGGAATTCCTTTAGGTCATTTGACAATTCAGCTAGCCAATACACCACAGCGCTTCTGACATTTGCCACTTCAAAAATGATGTCGTCTTGGCGAACATTGACAGTTTCATATCTGTCAGTCAGAAGTGTCATTTCTGTTAAGAAGGCGGCCAATTTATCATAGACCTACTGAATACCTGGACCTAGGGCACTGGATGACTTCTTCAAAAGTTCTAAAGATGTTCTGATCTCATAGCAGTGATCTATAATGGTGGTAGACATTTTGAGGAGGAGATTTGAACATCTTGCAACTCACTCAGTGCTTTAGCTATCTTTGAACACACCTCCTGCAACCCTTGCATCAGGGATCTGTTGGCATCATCTGAAGCCTTTTTGTTGAGAAGGAATCATTTCCATTCAGTGAGGAGAGATATCTCGAGCTTCAGTAGCCTAGAGTGTACCTGATTTATGTTGAGGGTGACATATGTAAGCAGGTCATCTAATTTCTTATCTTGTTTCTGCATCTGCTGAGTCAGGTTTATAAGAAGTTCTTCAATGTTGGGCGCCCGAGCAGATTCAATGTTGGGCGCCTGTGCAGATAGAAGTCTAGGTGGACCTAGAGGTGTACCAAAAAATTCACTGCCAGGTATAGTTCTCTCAGCTGCTTCCTCTTGTACTGGCATTTGACTACTCTCAGCTGGGACATGATCTTCATCTTCAGCTTGAGTTTCTTTCTGAGGAATTTCACCTTCAGCTGCCTCTTCTTCACTTGAAGATTCTGAATCTAGTTCTATGACAGGAACCTTTTCTTGACTGCTATCCCCTCTATCTTCCATGAGTTCCTGATCTGCAAGGCTGTCAACAGATGCCTGTTCAAGACTTTCAGATGCAACCAAGTTGGTAGCCTCTTCCAAGCTTCTCTCTACAGTTTCTCTTAAAATTACATTAACAAAAATAGCAAGTTCTTGATCAATACAGTCTTGCTCTTTAGCTGGCTGATCCTCAGGCACTATTACCTCTTCAGATGTCTTCCCAAAAGAATCAAATAGACCAGCAATATTTGCATCTAGATCAGTCTGAATGCTTTCGTCAGACAACCTGATTTCCTCAGATGCAACCTCGACTAGCCTCTGAAAGGAAAAAGGTACTTCGGTGGGTGCAGCTGGCAAAATAGACTCTGGTTGTTTAGCTGGTGTTTCCTGTTGAGCAATCTCAGAAACTAAGTGCATACCAGTTTGGGCTAAGTCTTGAAATTTTTCCAAATGCTCCCCCTGAGTATGTGATTCCCTGACCTTTTAGGCCTTAACTTGCCCCACCATAGAAGAGCCCTCTAAGCCCAAAAACACTGAAACAAAATTCATATTAAATATGTTTCGGGCTTTAACTTCAGATGCGGCCTCTCCATCCAAGCAAATCTCTGAATGCTTGAAGATGTCTGTCAGATGGGCGGCATAGGGAAGGTGTCTCTTGGATCCAATGCATCCCTTCATGACAGTAAAAATGATCTCTGGCAGACATATCTTTACATTTTCAATCAGACAAAATAGTAGAAATCTCCGTGTGTCTGTAATTCTTCCTCTAGCCCCAGTCTGTGGGGTGATAATGGAAGCAATGACGTTCTGAAGGAGCTTATGAAGAGGAGGAAATGACGATGTCTGATAAGCTTTTAGCTTCAACTGCCCCTTATCATGAATATTACTGGGTTTACCAGTAATGACTGAGAAAGCTTCATGGAGACTGTATCGAAAGCTTCCCTCTACCTCCCCTTTATCTGGAACACCGAGGGCTTTGTGAAGGGAGTCACATGTAACAGTTATCTCGACCCCTTTAACAGATGATAACAAGGCAGACTTGTCTCGGCTCAAGGACAAATTATTGTAAAATTCCATTACCGGCCTAGGGTAATAGACACGGTGATTTTCTAAGAAATTTCTCCACTCCTGAAACTCAAAGATTTTCAACAGTTCTGGAAACTTCGAGACCATGGTTTCATCTCCGAAATCTATTATTCTAGGAGGAATGATTTTCCCACTTTCTAAGAACACGGTAGACTGAGAAATCCTGGTACCTTGTTCTGAAGATACTTCCGCAGTAGGTTCTGGCTCAAGACATCTCTGTTGCTTAGATGAAGGCTCTTCAACTATTTCTTTTCCCTTCCTCTTCCTTTCACCAGGAGCTGCTGACCTTTGCTGATCCATCTGCCGTGACTTCCAGAGTATCAACTCTCTCTTGCAGGCTGCTATTGGAAGTGAAGCTAGACCCAAGAGAGGAAGAGACCTCTGTGGGGAAGGAAAGTGAGCGGGAAGAGATGGAGATGAGTTTGAAGAAAAACGCTCAAGGTGGAGCGGCACGAGGATGAATAGGAAGCGACAAGGGGAAATGAGGGTTTGAGGTTGAAGGCGTGTGAAACAAGAAGGGTTTTGTCGGGTTGTTTTTTTACTCTTATCAAACTTTTTCTGGAAATACCCAAATTACCCTTAGTCATGATGTAACGCAGCTACTGCCTGTTAAAGTTAGCCCTTCAATATGTGGACAGGTTATATTCCTCCAAATTCCAAGGTCAGTTAACTCAAGATATTAAATCAGCATAATCACAAAATTAGCTGTTAAAGTTGCTTAAACTAGAGAGAGTCACGATTAAATTGCTCCTTATGTTTGTCAAGCAACGAAACAACACATCGATGTCAAGCAGATTTCATTTCTTCATTTAATGGACAAGAGAAGGCATACAGGGTCAACCAATTTGTTGAGCACAAGGTAGAATAGTCCGTTTTTACACAAGGAGACATGTTTATCAGACACCAGAAACCCTGGTTACTCAGGACAGACTACCTTTATGCCAATCAAAGCCAATGAAATTTTCTTTGAGGACTTTTCCCCCTTTTTTTTTTATTTTAACATTTCTACACAGAGATAGCTAATTGTATCATGACAGAAACTCTGGACTTCTCTGATCTAGAGTGTCTATTTCTCCACAAAAGCCATTGCTCTGCCACAAATAATGGCGTATTCCCTGGTAGCACTTCTCATGATTTTAGACAAAAGACAGATATCTTACTTAACACAATTTTTTATCTCAGAGCTCTCTCCACATAAGTTTCAGTTAAGTCGAGATCCTCAACAAGTTTTACTCATTTAACAGGAAGTTTTATAATATGTTGACCAACACTTGAGAGGATAACTTAGAAGGATCAAGGACCAAATATAACCCCCAAACATTGAAGTTCTTTATTAACAGGTGTAAGTTGTTACACTAGATATTGGGTGGTTTAAGGTATACAGAACACATCTGATAAGAGCAAGAAAACTGAAAACATAATTTCTTCGAGAGAATATCTGAACCAAGAGTGATAGGAGAGAGATAAGAAGGTGGCTGACCGAATAGAGAGAGATGAGATGAGATGAGCAGCACTCCTATCAGCAAGACAACAAGTGAGAGATCACTCAAGAGATTAGGCACTAAGGACACATCCAAATATAGTATCCTTGAAGAAGTTCTGTCTCACATCCAGAGAAGCTCTTGGGCAACAAAACGCAACCTCATGAGATGACAGATCTAAGCACCACATAAACTGCATCGGCTGACACAATTCCTCAGAAACCAAATGGCCTGTCAAGCTCCTTTTCAGCCCACTCAAGGACATCTCACACACAACTCTTGGAGGTATTAATTAATTATTGAATGCAGTGTTTGCCATGAAAATTAAACATGTGAGTTTGAGTTATGCACAAACAGGCTCCCCTGATCATCAGAATGACTCATGGTACTAGGCGGAGCATTTGGTCTGAAAGACCATCTCACACATAGTAAGGACCTCCGGACAGATTTCCCTGCCTTTGGTAGCTTACCATTTGATATACCATAGAGGTCATGAATAACAGGGTAAACTCAACAGTCCTATAAGCAATTCAGATTTTCATGAATTATGCAACATACAGTTTTCAACTAGCATTCACATTCAGTTCAGATTTTTAGAATTTTCAGAGTGCATGTTCAGAAAATAATGCAACTTGCAGATGATGAATGAATATGCAAGAACAGATTCAATATGCATGCACTAGATGAAACTAAGAGCAGGATAAGCAAGAATACATCGAACCAGATATGCAATAGGTTTCAAAATGGGACATGCAGAGAGATTACCTGAACAGTGTGAGAGTGGGGTTTTCATTCTTGAGTGCCTTGGATCATTACCCCTTTTATTCCAGTCCCAAGGCACACCTGCAAAACAAAGTTTATTTTGCACAAACAGGTACCCAAGAGGTCTTGGGTCCTGGCATGACATTATTATTTCTAGCAGGTTTTCTCAGCACATTTCCAAGAGTAGTTTTCAGATCTGATTTATGCACATTCTTATTAGCATGAATTCTATGTGCATACACATGAGATTTTCTGTTAACAGGGTAAAAATTTTGTTTACCAAAACTGGTTTGGTTTTGATATCCTGCCAGCCAACAGATTGCAGCCCTGTGACCTGGCTTCCCACAATGATGACATGAAGGTTTTGCAAATTGTCTTACAGGGAATTTAGCATGTTTGAAATTCACATTTCTACCCTGAATATGCCAACAGTCCTTGACTGTATGGCCATGCTTTCTACAGTGAGAGCAAATGAGAGAATTTCTTCTAAAAGGACCTGACCAGCATTCAGAGGCCCTGTGACCCATTTTGTTGCAGTTAAAACAAATGATATGCTGGCTCATTGAAACAGATTTGTTTTTATTAAAAACATGTTGGTTTGTAGGGAATTTAGCATGATATGAATAAAAGGTTTTCTTACCACTAGCAAACCAGCAATGAGCAATAGAGTGTCCTAATTTGCCACAATTAGAGCATGTGACATTTCTTTTCTGAGGTGATGGATTTTTATCATAAGATCTCCTAGCATTCTTATCATCATTCTCCATCAACTTACACTCATGCATCAGATGTCCAACTTTATGACAGTAGTGACAGATATTCTTCCTTTTAGATGCATGTGAGTGTGTGTGAGGACTGTGATCAGTAAATGCTGATGGACCCTTTTTATTTATTTTCTGATTTTCAGTCCTTTTCTGATTTTTATCTTGTTTTCCTGTTTTCTTAGCCTTGTACTGAATTGGAGATGAAGTGGTAGGCTTTTCCTGTTCAGAAAATTTAATGAAAACAGTTCTTAGCTTGGATCTATCACCCTTTTTCAACTTTTTAGTTTGTTTCTGATTCTTCTGAACATTTGGTTGTTTACTTTCTGAGGTTGTGGCTATATCAGAAGCTTTGACAAAGGATGTCGTCAGCTTGTTTCCAAAAACCTTTTTATTGACATTGTTGTAGCCCAACCCTTCCTTTTGAGTATTTACCTTAATTCCTAACAACCTGTCCAGATTTTCTTGACCACTCACAAACTTTGACAAGGAGCTTCTCAGATCCTGAATTTCATTATCAAGAGATGCAATGTGTATTTCATAACTAGCGATCTCTTGTTCACTACAATTGACAGTTTCATTCAAAACCTTATTAGCTGTTTTGTATTCTTCAATTTCCTTTCTCAGCTCATCTACTTCATCAGTTTCGTTTGTACATATGACTTTTCCTTTCTCCAATGTGAGAAGTCTTTCAGACATGGCACTATTTAACAATTTTAATTTTTCAACTTCTTCTTTAAGCTTATCATTTTGAATTAACTCATTTATTAGAAGCTGATCTTCTGAGTCAACCATGCTTTCTCTCCTAGCTTCAAACTCCCTCAATTCCTTTTGTTGTTTTTCAAAATCTTTATGTAGTTTTATGTTTATAGATTTTATGGCATTAAACTTTTCAATCAGCAAATCATTCTCTCGTTTAAGTTTCTCTAATTGTTCTTCATTTTCTTTAGAGAGCTTTCTGAGAGAGTCATTCTCATTTTTCAGCTTGTTTAAGTCAGATTTAACGCGTTCAAATTCTTTCAGCATCAGATTATCAGACATACTAGCGTCAAGAGCATTTTTCAGTTCAGCACAATTTCTACAAGGAAAACTTGAGCTATCTAAACCAGTACCCTTCTTCAATTTTTTATACTGTTTTCTTAACAGTTCATGAGATTCAATTAGTTCAGCATAAGCATTCTCCCAATCTTCTAGAGAGAAATTCTCGAAGAGATTTACCTCATCATCATCATCTTCTTCAGTTTGATTGCTGCCTTGATCGCTTCTGTTGGCCATCATGCAGCTTGTTTGATTTCCTTTCCCGGTTCTCTTCATCATTTCCAACATATCCCTTGCAGATCTGCAATCAAGGAAACATGAGTGAAAAGCTTTGTCAGTGGCTGCTTTCATCAGATTTATAGCTGTTTGATTCTCCTCATACATTGATTCGTGACTGTCAGTCCATTTGGACCTTTTCTTTGGTAATTTATGAGGACCATGTGAAATCACTTTCCAAAGGTCTGGATCAACAGATTTAACATAAGCACGTAAAGCACTGTGCCACTGGTTGTAATCAAAACCACTGAAGACGGGTGGACAAGCCATTGAACCAAATAGCAAATAAATTCAATGCAACAGGAATATAGATGCACTAAAGACAAATAAGCACCTAAGACCGCAAGATCGAATCTGCAGGTCGCTGGACCTTATATGCAGACACCCGCTCTGATACCAACTGTTAGGGTGCTTGGCCAGGATACAGAGGGGGGGTGAATGAATCCTTCTACGAATAATGGCCAAATTAAAACTAGGATGCTAGATAAGGACACAGAATAGAACCAATTCGATTCAGCTCAAATACAAACACATAGAGCGCGCCTATTCAAGCATCTAGCAGAAGCAAATCAGACAAACAAACCACTGCTCAATAGATTTTTAGGTGGTTCGGTCCTTCAGACCTACATCCACCCCTCACTCTCAACCGGAGTGAGGCTTCACTAGCAAACGCTAGAACCCAGCAGACTCAGTCTGCAAACAGTTGCTGCCACACAGCTTGACCAGGGGAACAGCCTCCCCTCTTCCTCCCAACCGGAGGGACACCCAAGTGACTCCCATCCACTTGGAAACTAGAGGTCGAAGACCTCTCTTCCTCCAGACTAGGAGGGACCACTGGACTTGCAACCACAAGCCCAGAACCAGAGGACTAGCCTCCCTTCCTCTAACCAGAGGGCAACCCACAAGTGACAACCTGTCACTTGCAACCCGGAGATCAGATCTCCCTTCTCCTGAACCAACAGGAGGAACCCGATCCCCAATAGGGCTATCGGAAGGACAAGATAACCAGATGAAAATGGAAGAAAACAAAAACATGAAATGAAAATAACTTCAGCAAACAAAACGCTGAAAAATGAAATGCATAATGTGGCTCCAAACGGAGCTGACTGGCCTGGATCTGATCCACGGTCCAGTGAAGAAAGATCTTCAAGCAGCTTCTTCCTTCTTCTCCATGAGCTCTCTCTCTCTCTCTCACTTTTTCTTCTTCTGTTCTTCTGTTCTTTTTTCTCTTTTTAATCTCTGCTCCTCTATTCTCTTTTTGCTTCAATGCTCACACTTGCTCGACCAGCCTTTGGTCTTTTTATATCAGCAGCCAGCAGGAGGATGGGGTACAGAGTGCGTGTGCTTCACACGCTTGATCCAGAACCTTCCTGCCACGTGCCCCCTTCGTATTTGTTCCTTTAGTATCGGATCATGTGCACCCAGACACCGATGAATGTTCTTCCTCGGACCTGTAAAGAGATAAGAATCATTAACCTTGAGTGCCACAAGAACCGGAACTGCATGAGGTAAGTGGACACGACACGAGGTGCACTAAACAGAGAACGACACGAGATGCAGTGGTGACACAATGATCACTACTAAGAGAACGACACGAGGTAGGAAGAAAACAACACGAAGTAGAAGGAGAACAGCACAAAGTAGAAAAAGGACGACACGAAGTAGACAAGATTACTACAGTACGAGATAGGGAGAGCATGACACAAGGTCAGATGAAAAATAGTACGAAGTAAAGAAAAATGACACGAGATACATTGTGACAGAACAGACACAAAGTGAGGTTATAAAACAACACGAGGTAAAAAGAAGAACGACACGAAGTGGTTGCAACAACAAGCAAGACATAAAAGATGACACGAGATGCAACTAGAGGACAGAGAGAAGCGACACGAGGTTCACACAGAAACGACACGAGGTGGCACAGAAAGCAACACGAGGTGCTGCAATGTTCTGCACGCAGTGGAACAAAAATGACACGAAGGCACAACAAGGAGAACGACACGAAGTCACTGTAACAAACCAAAACACTACGAAGAGAACGAATATAAAAGCAACACGAAATCATGAATACAAACAACACGAAGATGAAACAGTAACCGACATGAGTTGAAAACAACACGAAGATGAAACAGTAACCGACACGAGTTGAAAACAACACGAAGATGAAACAGTAACCGTCACGAGTTGAAAACAACACGAAGTCAGTGAGAACAGCACGAGGTGAAACGACACGGGCTGACCACGACACGAAGACAGACCAACACGAAGACGTAAACACAACACGAAGACATAAACACTAAAACAACGCGAAGATGAAACACAAGAATTTGACACGAGGTGAAGTCACAAAGCGACAAAAGTCACGAGGTCTAGCAACCATGACACGAAGTCATGAGTTAGACATGTCTTCAACAACACGAGAAGAAAGACAGACACGGCTATCACGACACGTGATGAAGCAGTGAACCCAGACATGAAACGACTCGAGGAACAACACTAAATGATATGAAAACACAAGAGCAATCATACAGAATGACTCGAGATGAACAACATGAATGCTAACGACACGAGGTCAAACAGAACACATTTTAAAAACAACACGAGGTACGAGAGGACGACACGGCATAATGAAAACACAAACAGGACGAAGTGCCAACCAACACGAATACAGTCCCTGAAAAAAAAAACCTGAAGTGAAATGAAGGTTTATTCTTCATAGAAAAATATTCTTTGTTCACTTTCACAGAAAAATATTTTTGAACACCACTAAGACTTATAGTGTTGTCATCATCAAAACATGTAAAGATTCAACAAGACTCAACACAGTGGAGTCCACCACTACAATCGCTGACTAACAGCTTGAAGGAAAGTATAAAATGAAAACGAAAACAAGTAGCAACAGCAACTGAAATCTATAAATAATGAAAGCACAAATGTGGCTCCTAAGAGTTGACTGGAGTGGATCCGATCCAACTTCCAACAGGATCGGTCTTCTTTGATCTTCTCTTTTCTCTCTCTTTCTTCTTCTTCTCTTCACACTCTGCTAGAACTATCTATCTCTCTCTTTCTCTTCTTTCTCTTTTTCTTCTCTGCTCTTTTCTCCTTTTCTTCTCTCTGTGGATCGTGGCTCTCTGCTGCTTTCCTTTTCTTCTTCTTCTCAGTGGATATCTCACTCTCTGTATAGACTTTCCCACACTCGATCCCTCTCCTTCTGCTCACGATCTGTCTTCTTCAGATGGAGGAAGGCTTCTATTTATAGCAGCAGCAACTAGGGCGTGTGCTCTCCACATTTCATACCCTAAGAATTCGGACCATGTGGCAGCATCCAGCAGGCTGTCAGTGCACGTGTCATCATCTGGGCACTCCACTTGTCCTCGGATCACGTGCCTTCATTAGGCTTCACGAAGGGTGCCTGTCAGACAGAGAATCACATTATCAGTTTAAGTATATGCATTGCAGTGTATAGACTTCGCTGTATAGACTTGTGAAGACGAAGCAATGTATAGACTTCGTGAAGCAGGACAATTGCGTTGTACAGACTATGTGAAGACAAAGTTGTAGCGATGTATAGAGTTCATGAATCAGAGCTGAAGCAGTGTATGGAGTTGTTGAAGTGTAATGCAATGTGCAGACCTTGTTCAATGTATGGACTTTACAATGCAAACAGCAATGTATAGACATTTCAATCGTCAGGCAGACAATGTACAGACTTGTACATGCTTCAGGACAAAGTATGGACTTGAATGAACGAGCATGCAATGTATAGACTTGCTCAGCCTGAAGCAATGTATAGACTTCAGCTCAAAGCCAATGTATAGACTTCAAAGTATGCAATGTATAGACTCTAAAGAACAGCAGCCAGTGTATGGACTTAGGCATGCTTCAACTCAATGTATAGACTTCACGACTGATGAATGCAATGCACTGGACAAAGTATAGACTTAACGATGTGCAGACTTGCCAAGACAAATGAGCGATGTACATACTTGCTCGTTGTTCAGACTTCATGGATGATGTACAGACATGCAAAGAGAAAGGCTGTACAAACTTGATGAGTGATGCAAGGCAAAGGAATGTATATACTTCCAATGTATATTTTTTTATCAAAAACCTTTCCTAGGTGCATTAGTAATGCATAGCTAGGAGGTATTTTTATTCATATAAAAGAATCACAAGAATTACATTGTACGGATGCTAGGCATTCCTGGCTTATCCAACCGGGCAATGCCTCTTATAGCACTAGGAAGCTGCTGCTGTGAGGAAAAATAAAGATTACATTTGTTTGTGCAAGCTAGATTGGCCAAAGAATCTGCCACCTTATTCGCTTCACGGAAGATATGTATGATGGTATCATTTGCAGTGAGGAGGACCCAGATTTCCCTCACATACTTCAATATTTCCCAAGGACAGGGAAACTTTTGGTTAATAACTTGGACCAGGATTTGGGAGTCACATTCAATGGTGCTCGGGTGTGTAGTAATAGTTCTCAGATATTTCAGACCATCCTTAAGTGCTCTAGCCTCTGCCATCATGCTGCTAGCTTAAGCATAAAAATGGGAAAAAGCCAATAAGATTGATCCATGTGAGTCCCTGATAACACCACCCCCACCTGAAACCTGAGTAAGCTTGGAGGCACCATCAGTGTTCAGTTTAATGTGAGGCCAAGGTGGGAGTTGCCATTTGATGAGCTTCAACTTTGGACTGTTGTTCCTGATGGACTGAATTCCACATGCAGCTAGGACTATTTTTATTTCATGTTTGTCTTCCCGAAGCTTTGACATTGCTAGTGATTGCCTTACCTGGGAGAGAATTTTTTGGATCATGTGCTGGATCTTTGGAGGCTTTCCCTCATGGAGGACAGAGTTTCTAGTAGTCCATATCTCCCGGAAGCTGAAACCAGTCAGAGCTATAATGAAGAGACCAAATAGAGATGTACCAGCAGCATTTTGAATATTTTTGGATATAAGTTCTCTGACTGTCCGACCACCTAGCTCCAGACCTTTGTTTTGAAAGAAGGACCAGATGTTCACAGCCCAGTCACTGTTAATAAAGAGGTGGTTAGTATCCTCTTCTTTATGGATCTGACAGCATTTGCATTTGGAGCATATAGGTATACCACAAACTTTAACATTCTGATCAGTGGGCAGACAGTTGAAGAATACTTTCCATATATGCAGCAAAATTTTGGTTGGAATCCATGGGGACCAAATGCGATTCCAGTTTACATTCATCTCCATAATATGCGAGTGTTGAGTTTGCATCAGATTTTTATAAATGGATGAGACAGAATAGTCACCATTTCCTGATAATGACCAGATGAAGTGATCTGAATGAGGAGTCAGAATGGATGGTGTCAAAGTTCTCCTGATCTCAGCTGGAAGGTGGAGTTCCAATGCATTAGTGTCCTCTGGCCTTGGAGTCATAAGTATGTCTTTAACAGTTGCATTTGTGTTGATGGTGCTATCAGTGCATATATAGGAAGCAAGAGTTCTGTTTCCCAGCCAAGTATCCAGCCAAAAATTAGTTTGAGCCCCATCACCCAGAATGACCCTCTGATTATCCTGGATGATTATTTTTGCTTTAGTCCAACTGCTTTTATTTATGCCCTTCATGCTTTTGAAATTAACCTCGGAGAGATGTGCATTCTGAATATACTTGGCCCTGAAAAACTCTGCCCAAAGAGATTGAGAATGGAGACCATTCCATAGCATTTTGACCCGAAGTGCAAGATCCATATGTCTTAGGGACATAATCCCAAGACCGCCCTGTACAATAGGTTTGCATACAGAATTCCAAGATTTCCAGTGTTTTCGGTTGCCATAATTAGAGGAGCCCCAGAAAAAATTGGCAAAGGATCTGTCCATCATCTGATGTATGCCTGCGTGTAGAGGGGTGGATGCCAGGATATAAATTGGGATGGATGACAGAACATGTTTGATCAAAATTAACCGAGCACTCTGTGAGAGTAATCTAGCTTGCCAACCTTCTATTCGCTTCTAAATGGTGGTGATGATGCCAGCAAAGAAAACTTTCTTGGATCTGCCCAAAACAAGAGGGTAGCCCAAGTATTTTTGAGGAAAGGTTTGTCTAGAGAAACCTGTTATATTTTCTAGTTTTCTACTGAGGGTGGAGTTGCAGTTTGAGTTTAGAAGAAAACCACTCTTGCTAGTATTGATCAGTTGCCCTGATGCTTCCTCATAAGTTTTTAAGGAGTGCATGAGTTGACGGATTGAAGTGGCACTGGCATTGGTAAATATTAATGTATCATCAGCAAATAAAAGGTGGGATATGGGTGGGCACCTCCGGGGGCCAGAATACCAACCCACTTTACCTTTGTCAAATTGGTCCTTGAGCAACCTGCTGAGTGACTCTTGGGCTAGAATAAAAAGAATGGGGGCAATGGGATCACCTTGCCTGAGGCCTCTGGTAGATTTAAAGAAACCAGCTAGTTCTCCATTTAATGCTATTAAGAACCAGTAGTTAGTAATCAAGCTTTCAATCATATTAATGAACTGAGTGTCAAAACCAAACTTCTTCAGAACTGCAACAAGAAAATCCCATTCAATTCTGTCGTATGCCTTGGCCATGTCCAATTTAAGAATGACATTGCTACCTCTGGTTTTCCTGCCTAATTCTTGCACCAGTTCTTGGGCCAAGGCAATATTCTCAATGATGTGCCTTCCTTTGACAAAGGCTGTTTGTTCCTTTGAAATGAGTGATGGAAGAAGTCTGCTAATTCTGTTGCTGAGGATTTTAGAAATGATTTTATGAGAGAAGTTGCATAAACTGATAGGCCTGTAATCAGAAATGTCATTGGCATTCTTTATTTTTGGGATAAGGGCTATGACAGTAGCTGTGATACATCTTGGGAGAGGCTTTCTATCAGTGAAAAATTCTTGAATGGCCTTGATGAGGGTGTCTGCAATTATATGCCATGCATGTTGAAAAAAACTGCCAGTGTAGCCATCCGGGCCAGGGGCACTATCAGGAGATATTGAGAAGACAGCTTCCTTTATTTCCACATCAGTTGGGACTGCATTTAACTGTCTGTTATCATCCTGGGTCATAATATTTGGAATGCAGTTCAGACTGTCTATATCAACATGGTGGGGTTGGGAGGTGAAAGCAGTTTGAAAATGGGAGACAGCAATTTCCTTCATCTTCTGAGGGTCGGATGTTAAGTCACCCATGACAGTCTTGAGATGGTTGATTAAATTATTCCTTCTATTAGCTGAAGCAGTGGCATTAAAAAATTTAGTGTTTCTGTCTCCTTCAGCCAGCCACCTGATCCTAGACTTTTGTTTCCAGAAAATTTCCTGCTGTAAAATTCTTTCTGTGAGAATGTTTTTGGCACTTTCTAGGGATGAGAGTGTATGAGAGGATGGTTGCTGGTCATAGTTGTGTTCGGCCTGTAACACCATATCTTCTGCTTCCATTAAGTTTTGTGAACATTTCCAAATATGTTCTTGTTCCAATCCCGAAGGGTATACCTCAAGGATTTAAGTTTGAGAACCAGAGTAGTAATAGCAGAGGAGGCTAAAGGACTAGTTCTCCAGGACTACTCTACTGCTGAAAGGTAGAAGTCATGCTTTGTCCACATTTGCTGAAAATAAAATCTGCTTTTAGTAGTGTATTGTCTAGCCAATTTGACCAGAAGGGGGGCATGGTCTGAAGCTTCTCTAGAGAGGTGTTCCACAGTAATGGGAAAAGAATTCATCCAAGAGTTATTAGCGAGGACTCTGTCAAGTCTAGCCCAAATGCCATTGGAGCCTGTTTGCTGATTGTGCCAAGTGTATTTGGAGCCCATAAAACCTGCATCTAAGAGACCACACTCATTCATGCAATCCTTAAAGTCATTCATGGACCTGAATGACGGAAGATTGCCCCCCAATTTTTCATCAACTACCATGATACTGTTGAAATCTCCGGCCACTATCCATGGGCCATTAATAAGAGAGTTGGCATGAGTGAAAGATGCCCATAACTGAAGCCTTTCCACTGGAGTGCATTTGGCATAAATAAAGGATGCATAGAATTCAGGCAAATTGTGGGAGGTCTGTTTGATGGTAACTTGTTGATCATGCTGACATATAATATCAAAATTCAACTGTCCTTTCCACATAATCCAGATGTGAGCTTGCTCATCTTTATTTGCAATACATTTCTCCATACCTAGCTTCTTGCAAATTCTATCCATGTTGCTGTTATTAATTTTAGGCTCAAGAATGGCAATGCAGTTAACTCTATGCTCTTTGAGTAAGAGTTTAGCACGACCCATAGAGAGGTCATTTCCGATGCCCCTTATGTTCCAGATGAGAAAAGACATTAGAGAAGGGTTTTGGACTGGATCTTGCCTTCAGATCCAATCCTCTTCATTCCTCTGGTTATGACCCCCGGTCTGTCAGCATGGATAGCTGTGATGTTGTCAATCTCTGCTTGGAGAGCAATGTTATTCCTGCATTCTTTTATCTTTTCCTGTGACTGAGGATCATTTAAATGATGTGTCTCCTGCTGCATACTGAAATTGGTGTCAGCCTTCGATGTGTAACTTTGGTTGCCAATTCTGACTGGGCTTATTTCAGACGGGGGCCTAGTAATGAAGGAGGGCGAACTTATGATAGTTTTGCCTTTGTCCAAACTATTAATTGTTGGGTGATCAGTGCCCTGGGGTGTTGGATTATAGGATATTTCAGGAGCATCGGTAGTCTTTTGTGAGGACAGAGTGTGAATCTCCTGAGAACAGGCTTCGACATGTGTCTTGTTTTGGTCCTCAGTTTGATTAGGAGAATTCTCCAAGGGGGAGGGGTGCAAATCCAGAGATGAAGGATCAGCCTCATCCTTAGTGGATTCATCAATCTGCTGAAGGAGTTGAAAGGTATTGCCGACCGGAATTTCTTCTTGTCCAGTAGCTTTCTGCAAGTGTGTGGCAGGGTAAGTATGTTTCGAGCCCACAGGCACCCAAGCCTGATTAGTCTTGGCAATTGCAGTATCATCCGAAGGAGGTCTCTGTATATTGTTGTCTATATTAACAGTTGAAGTGCCAGGTTTCCTCGCACAATCCTTTGTTTCGTGGCCAATCTTGTGGCATGCTGAGCAGAGATGAGGTATGCGGTGATATTTGATTCTTTGCCAAAAACCAGGGCCCCCGCAATCGATCCAAATGTTCTCCACAATAGGCTTTTCAATATCCAGTTCAACACAAACAAAAGCCTCAGCGGTATGAGTCCAGGCTAGAGTGGATTCATGAATCCGCAGCACCTTTCTAAGATTACTTGCTATCGAGCAGAGGAAGTCCTCACCATAAAAATTAACAAGAAGGGCTGGGAAACTAACCCATATTGGCATGATGGAGGGGTCATTGTTGAAGTTGAAATCAGCTGTCCATCTGAAGAAACGAAAGAGAAAGCCTTTGACGTAGATGTTCTTCGGAAGCAGGACCTTCAAGAAATCTTCTTCCGACGAGAAACACAGCAGGAGATGTCGGGGATTGAGAGCACTTAGTAAGAAATCTTTCTGAAGATTTAGTCGTTGGGAAAGAAAGCTCTTGATCTCCGGTATCGACGGCCGACCATAGGAGCATCTGGCGATTATAGCGAACTCTAGTGGCTTGTAGGACTATAAAACTTCCTGTTTGGAGAAGAAAACCGCAGCATGGCCATCATCTGTAAAGGCTGGAGGCTTGATACCTATCGAGACCTTTGTTGGGGAGAGGGCACGGCCTAGAGTAAGAAGGAAGGAAGGCTTTTGCGAAGACGGAGGGGGATGGGGACAGAGTTCACCATCCCCCGAGGGGGGGGGCCGCCATGGCTAGGCAGCCATGCAAACCCTAAGAGAGGAGACGTGACTTTTCTGTTGCAGGCAAATAAGAATAAGAATATGTTTTGCCCTTCCAATGTATAGACTTGCCAACTGAGCGATGTACAGACTTGAACAAGGAAGCTCTGTACAGACTTGATCAAGGCAAGGCAATCGAGTGTATAGACTTTCAATGTATAGTCTTGCCAAAGGGGCGATGTACAGACTTGAACAAGGCAAAGTCTGTACAGACTTTGAGATTCATAATGTATGGATTTTGGCAACCCAACGGCTATACAGACTTCCACTCAACAGCGTTGTATAGACTTTGAATGCTCGAGACAATGTATAGACTTGAACAGCTTCAAGGCACAATGTGCAGACTTTACCAGTGTATAGACTTGGAGTTCTGAACGTAGGTAAAGACTGGGAATGTATAGACTTCGCCTTAGAAACGAATGTATAGACTTTGAGGCAGAAGCCAGGAAAATGATGTGTAGACTTGGCCAAAACATAGGGAAAGGTAAGAATGTATAGACTTGAAAAAGCAGACAGGGCAAACTCTGTACAGACTTTCTCAAATAGTCCGATGTATAGACTTGGAATTTCAACAGAAGATTGTACAGACTTTGAATATGATATTAGGCAAACGGATGTACAGACCTGGAAGTTCACTGATGGATGTATATACTTCACCTCGAGCATCTACAGTGTAATGTATGGACTTTGAAGAATATGAACATGGCGCTGTACAGAATTCAAGTGAAGACCAATGTACAGACTTCATTCGAAAGCAATGTATAGACTTGATAACCAAAGGGCTGTACAGACTTGAGCAAGACACAGCAATTGAATGTGTAGACATTGCACATGAGAGTGTATAGACTTAGAACACGTGCAATGCAAAGATAACTCTGTACATACTTGGAGGATGTGAGTGAGAATGTATAAACATCAAAGATGCGTGCTACAGTCCAATGTATGGACTTAGTGCTCTACATGCTACAGTGCAATGTCTAGGCTTGATAAATGATGTGTGGACTTCAAGGCGTGAGACGCTGAATGAGACGGTCCACTGTATAGACTTTACTTCGTGCATGCTACAGGGCCGATGTACAGACTTGCCAATGTATGGACTTTCAGTCCAATGCAAAAGGCTGTGTAGACTTGAAGAAATGCTTCAAGTGGATGGCTGTATAGACTTCATGAATATGCAGACTTGTCAACGAGATGCACAATGTATAGACTATGCACATGCATAAAGAGCCCTGACGATGTATAGACTTGCTAGCCAAACACTATACAGATGCTCATATGCAATGAATGTATAGACATGTGAATCTGAGGGGGTCGACCCATCTAAGAGGGGGGTCGACCCACAGAGCTGGCACACTCATGCATTCTTCCACAGAATAGATCAGATATATTCAAAACAATGTGGTGACTCATTCATGTTGCTATCATTAAAACACCACATCATTAACAAAGCACAAGGGGCACAACAATCTCCCCCTTTTTGATGATGGCAACATAATGAGTCACACTGACTCATCAAACTATTCTCCCCCTTTGACATAAGGAAAAAGAAGGGAAATGGTTTGAGAGTCAAATGCAGCACATAAAGACAGCACATAAATTCAGAGAATGAATCATGGTTCATTAAAATGAAGATCTCCCTTATGATAAAGAAACAGCTCTCCCCCTATCAACATGCATGATTGACTACTCTCCCCTTAGATGCAAATAAACCATAACTCCCCCTGAAGCACAGGAATGGACTCTGGTTATCCAATAAATCAATCTGAAATCAGCCATTACAAAGAATCTGAATTCTGGTGAAAAGACCACATATGCAATAAGTCACATATGCATGAACAGAATGAAATAGGTAAAAAGACCGCAGAATCAGAACTTATTGCATAACAAGATGAAAGATTCCAACAGTGTGGAGAGTAAAGTGATTGATGATAGAAGGGCAACAATAGACAACAATCATCACAAGACATCTCAATGAATAATCAGACTGAATCTGATCAGGCTATCTGGAAAATCTGATCATGAGGGATTTTAATGCATACATCACTTCAATAAGTCTTAAAAGGTGTAGACTCTTCTATCATAAAGGGTTATGAAGTGGCAACTTAACCAATCTGATTTCATTTTGATGTATACCAAATTTGTCAAATTAAACTCAATACTCATATCTGAATCCAAGTTTTAATAAAGGTGAACCAAATATTCAGATAACACTCAAAATTAATCATCTTTTATCTTACACATATGATCTCAATAGCACCTTTGAAAGATACACAGATTAGTACTGAAGTTAAACACTTTTTCAAGAACATGAGTTGACAGATTTTTAGATAATTTCATTTGAAGCACATTATATTTTTCCTTAGCAATTTAGGTTGATCAACACCTTTTTACACGAGACACAACACGTCTCAGGTGAAGTGACCCAGTTACTCAGTGTGATAACTGTCATTGCCTCTCACTTTGAGAACAGAGTTAACAATATGAGTGTCTTTTTACATGAGAAGACACCTTGATTAGAGGCCAGACTCCCCAGTTACTCAACACAAATAAGCCATTGCTCTGTCAGGTTTTGTTTTACTAAATTTTACCAGAGATAACTATGGCACCTCATGACATGAGTTACTTTATTTCATTGATAAAGAGCTCAGTTTCTCAGTGACCGAGTCATTGCTCTGAATTCACAATTTTTCATTTAGTCAATATTTTTCAAGTTAATGTTTAACAATAATACACACTATATGCATCTTAACCAAAGTAGCTCTGAATTCAAATTTTTAGATATCTGATGAGAGAGTCTAAGGTTTACATGACACAAGTGGTTAAAATTTATTAAACCTTATCATTCAGATATTTTCAATTCATTTAACTACAAATCTGAGAATACATTAATCTTATATCAGTCTGATTCAATGATAATTCTTAAACCTATATGATAAGAGTTTCTACCAATTTTTCAGACTGAATTGCATGACATGCAATATAAGTTCCTCAGATCAGAACAATAAATTCAGCAACCAACAATCAATAGTAGAAACAATTCAGTTACACCGGTTGAGAAGAATGTGAAATATGAGTAGAAGCTGGTGCAAAAGTAAATCACCAGTAGAGAAATATTTCAGAAGAGTGAACATCAACACATAGTAGCTGAGTCTGGAATTCAGACAGATCAGCTGACAGATAGTATCATGAAGGGAGTTGAAAGAAACTCTTCTTTAACAGCTCAACAAATAGAAGGTATAATCCTTTTTCAAGAAAGAGAAATATGACATCAGATGAGAGTTGATCAATTATTAGACAAGAGGTGTTCAGGATGTGACAATCAAAACACCAATTCTAAATGCTCCCCCTGTCTAGATGCAATGAAATTTCTTTTTAGGTTTTTCTAAAAAAAATTTATGATATGCACTGCCCTTCATATGAGAAGTATGCAACAATTCTGATAAGGAGAGCATGATGACCAAGCAACAGCAAACAAGCTCCCCCTGCTAAAATGCATGATATGCAATGAATCATTTCTTTTCAAATTTAATTTTCTTCAAATTGATGATATGTAGTACACTATTCTATATGGGCCATGCCCCTTGGTACTTGGCAGAGAACTTGGTCTCAAGGACCATCTCACACATAGTAAGAACCTCCAAGTAGATTTCCCTGCCTTTTAGTAGCTTACTATTTGATATACCAGGGTAATGCAAGAAATGCAGTGCAAAGCAGTCCTATATGCATTAATCAAAAACAGTTTGACTCCCCCTGACTATATGCATGAAATGTATTGAAGCACATCACATGATATAAGTTTTGCATTCAGATATGATTCATGCAGATTAGACAGAAGAGAGTTACCATAAACATGATTGTGCAAATCTTAATTCAGTAAACTTCAATTTCAGCATCAACAAGTTAACATGATATGCAATCATTTCAAATTCACAATTTCATTTAATAGAATTTAAGCACAGTTCAGAACTGACCTGATTTGTAGGATCTTGGGGGTTTCATTCTTGAGTGCCTTGACTTATTAATCCCCCTTTATTCATTCCAAGGCACACTTGCAGCAAATCAATCACTTTGATCTTGCAGGAACCCAAGAAGTCTTGGGTATTGAATTACCCCTATCAGGTGTTCTAAACAGTCTTTTAGCAGTATGATCATCAAATTCCATCAGATAACAGTCAAACATGGAATGTCCAAATTTTCCACAGTAGTAACATGAAGCCACAGAATTTTTGTTTTTATTATTCATGTTAGCAGAAACATGATGCCCATGTGCATGCACATGAGTGTGAAAATTATGTGTATGAGCACGAGTATTTCTTTTATTAACATGAAAATTTTTCTTTCCATACTCAACCAGCCGACAGTTGGCAGCTTTGTGGCCTAGCTTACCACATTCAAAACATGCAGAGTTTTTCCTTTTATCACTCAAGTTATTTCTAGCAGAATCATAGAAAGCAGGGAATTTTACAGATTTAGAGTTCAATCTATTTCCCAAAGCATGTCAGCAGTCTTTGACTGCATGCCCATACTTACCACATTCAAAGCATTTAAAATGCTTGCTTCTTGATTCATTTTTACCCCAATGATTTCCTGACCAGCACTCATTAGCCATATGCCCAGGCTTGTTGCAAGTGAAACAAATGATATGCTGGCCTGAAGTAGATCTATATCTATGTGGGTCATGAGCATATGTGAAAGATCTAGAATTCACATTGTTGTCTTCTTTCAGTTTAAAATATGCATTCATTAGATGACCTTGCCTAACACAGTAATAACAAGATGCATTATATTTCTTAGTGGCATGGTTTCTATCAAATAACTTCCTTGAATGCATTGTTTCATTTGCATGCTCATCTTCTTTTAATATTCTGCAATCATCATGATATGCCCTACCTTGCCACAATAATAACATGAGAATTCCTTCTCAGATGCATGCGAGTGAGTGGATGAATTGTGAGTGACATGCGTCAATCTATCAGACTCCACACTGCTAGCAGAATTCACAGCACATGCAAGGACAATTTTGACTTTATTCATTTGACCATTCTTTTTCAATTTATTACCCCCTTTCACAATTTTCGTATGTTTTTCATTTTTCTGAGCTTTGAACTGAAATACAGATGTTGATGGTGATTTCTGATTTTCATTTTATTTTGGGGATTGCTTTGAGGTACCGGCTACATCAGAGCTTTGGACAAAAGTGGCATATAGCTGGTTTTTAGTGATTTTCTTCACATCAGAAGTGAAATGTGTTCCCCCTTTTGAATTATCATCCTTCCTTTTCACAACAGCTTTTATTTTTCTATCATTCTTAACAGAATTGGATGCTAATTTTTCTAGATCCTGAATCTTATTTTCCAAAGATGTTATGTGAAGCTCATAGCTGGCTATCTCCTGTTCACTGCAGTTGACACATTCACTTAGAACTTTGTTTACAGTTTTATACTTCTCAATTTTCTTGTTCCAAGTTGCTTAACTTTTCATATTCTTCATCACAAGCAGTTTTTTCTTTTTCTATGGTGAGAAGTCTTTCAGACAAGCCAGTGTTTAATAGCTTTAGTTTTTCAACTTTATCCTTCAGTTTAGTGTTTTCTTTGGTCAGTTTCTTAACTTCTTCATCACAGTTTTCTCTTCCAGACATCAGCTCCAGCTTTTCAATTAGCTCCTCTTCTCTTTCCTCCACTCTAATTTTCTCAGCCACCAAGTTTTTGTGATCCTCTTTAAGTGAGACAATTTGTTTACTCAGTCATTCATTCTCACTATAAAAATCTTCATTACGTTCTCTTAGAGCTGAGCACATATCACAGTTTGACTCTACAGAAGAGATATGCATGGCTTCCTTATTGATTTTCTCTATTTCAGCTTCAAGATTTTTATTCTTAACCTGAATTTCTACATTCTCAGCTTTTGATTTCTTCAGATCAACTTTAATCCTTTCCAGCTCTTCCAGATTCATCAAATGTTCATTAGTTTTCAGTTTCAGCTGACTTTCTAATTCAGAGATTTTATTGAAACCTTCTTGGTTTTCCTTTTTCAATAGGCACATTTGTTTCATATTCATGTGATTCTCTGAAAGACATTTATCATATAATTGATTTATCTTCGGGCACTTTTCACATGATGAATTAGAATCACATTTCTCAATTTTCTTTTTCAACCTTTTATTCTCAGATTTTAATTTCTTGGATACAGTTAACAAATCTTCATACATCACTATCAATTCATCAAAAGAGTATCCATCTGATTCGAAGCTTACCTAAGATGAGGTCTCATCATCATCATTTCTCCGATCAGCCATCAAGCATTTGTTGTGATTCCTGGTGAGCTTTAGTTTTTCCAACATCTCTTTGGCTGACCTGTAAGATGAAATACATGAGATTAGAGCTCTGTCAATTGATTCTTTTAGTAAAACTACTGCTCTAGTATTGACAGAATCTTTCAATTTATCCTTCTCAGTCCATCTAGATTTATCTTTTGATAAGTTGTATGGACCGTGAGTCATTACCTTCCAAAGTTTTGGATCAGTAGATTTTACATACCGATGTAAATTTTCTAACCAAGAATCAAAGTTATCACCTCTGAATATCGGAGGATTAGCCATCGAAGCAGATAACAACCAGATTCAAAAGCACAGGACAATTGACAAGAGATGCACTCAAACAGATGAGCAAAGCAATGCACTAATTCAGTGAAACAAAACACGATCTCAAAAGACCCACTCTCAAATGCACCAACAGCTAGCAGGATCTGCTACGGATTGTTAGATCCTATGCACAGCAACCCGCTCTGATACCAAGTGTTGGGTTCGGTGCTATGTATTCAGAGGGGGGGGTGAATGAATACCCTTTAAAAACTTTCACCCAATTAAGATTCTAGTGCTCAGAACTGCGGAATAAAAGCACTAAGACTAACTAAGAAAAACTAATTCAGTCATCTATTGAACCTGTAGGCAAATATGTAGAGTGCTCCTAAGCAACCATCTAATGTGCGCAGCAATTAGACAGATCAAACAAACACTCAATACCACTGTCAAACATATAGTGTGCGCAGCACTGAAATGAACACATGTAGAAGATCGACCTATCTCGTCCCTATGCATTCATCTAGCGCCAAACACACAAAGAGATTAAACCACTGAAGAAGAGGGTTTTTAGGTGGTTCGGTCCTACAGACCTACGTCCACCCCACACTCAAACCAGAGTGTGAATTCCGCTGACTAACAGCTTGAACAGCTGGGCATCACAGCTTGCCATACAACCGCTGAGCAACACAGCTAGCTGTCCAGTGGAATCCACCACTGCAATGCTGGGGATTACAGCTTACCCGACCAGAGGCAACACCTCTGCAAACCGTTGGGCAATACAGCTTAGCCATCCAGTGGAGTCCACCACTGCAATCGCTGACTAACAGCTTGAAGGAAAGTATAAAATGAAAATGAAAACAAGTAGCAACAGCAACTGAAAGTTGTAAATAATGAAAGAACAAATGTGGCTCCTAAGAGCTGACTGGAGTGGATCTGATCCAACTTCCAGCAAGATCTGTCTTCTCTGATCTTCTCTTCTCTCTCTCTTTCTTCTTCTTCTCTTCACACTCTGCTAGAACTCTCTATCTCTCTCTTTCTCTTCTTTCTCTTTTTCTTCTCTGCTCTTTTCTCCTTTTCTTCTCTCTGTGGATCGTGGCTCTCTGCTGCTTTCCTTTTCTTCTTCTTCCCTATGGATCTCTCACTCTCTGTATATACTTTCCCACACTCAATCCCTCTCCTTCTACTCACGATATATCTTCTTCAGATTGAGGAAGGCTTCTATTTATAGCAGCAGTAACTAGGGCGTGCGCTCTCCACATTTCCCACCCTAAGAATTCGAACCACGTGGCAGCATCCAGCAGGCTGTCAGTGCACGTGTCATCATCTGGGCACTCCTCTTATCCTCGGATCACGTGCCTTCATTAGGCTTCACGAAAGGTGCCTGTCAGACAGAGAATCACATTATCAGTTTAAGTATATGCATTGCAGTGTATAGAGTTCACTGTATAGACTTGTGAAGACGAAGCAATGTATAGACTTCATGAAGCAGGACAATTGCATTGTACAGACTATGTGAAGACAAAGCTATAGCGATGTATAGACTTCATGAATCAGAGCTGAAGCAGTGTATGGAGTTGCTGAAGTGTAATGCAATGTGCAGACATTGTTCAATGTATGGACTTTACAATGCAAACAGCAATGTATAGACATTTCAATCGATAGGCAGACAATGTACAGACTTGTACATGCTTCAGGACAAAGTATGGACTTGAATGAATGAGCATGCAATGTATAGACTTGCTCAGCCTGAAGTAATGTATAGACTTCAGCTCAAAGCCAATGTATAGACTTCAAAGTATGCAATGTACAGACTCTGAAGAACAGTAGCCAGTGTATGGACTTAGGCATGCTTCAACTCAATGTATAGACTTCACGACTGATGAATGCAATGCACTGGACAAAGTATAGACTTAACGATGTGTAGACTTGCCAAGACAAATGAGCGATGTACATACTTGCTCGCTGTTCAGACTTCATGGACGATGTACAGACATGCAAAGAGAAAGGCTGTACAGACTTGATGAGCGATGCAAGGCAAAGGAATGTATATACTTCCAATGTATAGACTTGCCAACTGAGCGATGTACAGACTTGAACAAGGAAGCTCTGTACAGACTTGATCAAGGCAAGGCAATCGAGTGTATAGACTTTCAATGTATAGTCTTTCCAAAGGGGCGATGTACAGACTTGAACAAGGCAAAGTCTGTATAGACTTTGAGATTCACAATGTATGGTTTTTGGCAACCCAACGGATGTACAAACTTCCACTCAACAGCGTTGTATAGACTTTGAATGCTCGAGACAATGTATAGACTTGAACAGCTTCAAGGCACAATGTGCAGACTTTCCCAGTGTATAGACTTAGAGTTCTGAACGTAGGTAAATACTGGGAATGTATAGACTTTGCCTTAGAAACGAATGTATAGACTTTGAGGCAGAAGCCAGGCAAACGATGTGCAGACTTGGCCAGAACGTAGGGAAAGGTAAGAATGTATAGACTTGAAAAAGCAGACTGGGCAAACTCTGTACAGACTTACTCAAACAGTCCGATGTATAGACTTGGAATTTCAACAGAAGGATGTACAGACTTTGAATATGATATCAGGCAAACGGATGTACAGACTTGGAAGTTCACTGATGGATGTATAGACTTCACCTCGAGCATCTACAGTACAATGTATGGACTTTGAAGAATATGAACATGGCGCTGTACAGAATTCAAGTGAAGACCAATGTACAGACTTCATTCGAAAGTAATGTATAGACTTGACAACCAAAGGGCTGTACAGACTTGAGCAAGACACAGCAATTGAATGTGTAGACATTGCACATGAGAGTGTATAGACTTAGAACACGTGCAATGCAAAGATTACTATGTACAGACTTGGAGGATGTGAGTGAGAATGTATAGACATTAGAGATGTGTGCTACAGTCCAATGTATGGACTTAGTGCTCTACATGCTACAGTGCAATGTCTAGGCTTGATAAACGATGTGTGGACTTCAAGGCGTGAGACGCTGAATGAGACGGTCCACTGTATAGACTTTTACTTCGTGCATGCTACAGGGCCGATGTACAGACTTGCCAATGTATGGACTTTCAGTCCAATGCAAAAGGCTGTGTAGACTTGAAGAAATGCTTCAAGTGGATGGCTGTACAGACTTCATGAATATGCAGACTTGTCAACGAGATGCACAATGTATAGACTATGCACATGCATGAAGAGCCCTGACAATGTATAGACTTGATAGCCAAACACTATACAGATACTCCTTTGCAATGAATGTATAGACATGCGAATCTGAGGGGGTCGACCCATCTAAGAGGGGGGTCGACCCACAGAGCCGGCACACTCATGCACACACTCATGAACATAACAGATCAGATATATTCAAAACAATGTGGTGACTCATTCATGTTGCTATCATTAAAACACCACATCATCAACAAAGCACAAGGGGCACAACACCAAGCACCCCTCAAATGAATCACCGATCACCGAAAAATCATCCATGAAAACTTCCAAAGTCTCTCCCACCATGTCAGAAAATATAGACATCATACATCTTTGAAAAGTTGTAGGGGCATTGCAAAGTCCAAACGGCATCCTTCTGAAAGCAAATGTGCTAAAGGGGCATGTAAAGGTGGTCTTTTCTTGATCTTCCGGATAGATAACAACTTGATTGTATCCGGAATAGCCATCCAAAAAGTAAAAATATTCTTGTCCAGCCAGCCTTTCCAAAATTTGATCAACAAACGGGAGCGGGAAATGATCCTTCTTTGTAACTGCATTTAATTTTCTATAATCAGTATAAACCCTCCATCCCATCTGTAATCGCATGGGCACTTCTTCTCCTTTCTCGTTTACAACCACAGTTAGCCCCGACTTCTTAGGAACAACTTGTGTCGGGCTGACCCATTTACTGTCAGAAATGGGATAAATTATCCCAGCGTCTAACCACTTAACAACTTCCTTCTTCACAACTTCTTTCATATTTGGATTCAGCCGACATTGCATCTCTCTACTCGGCTTGGCATTGTCCTCCAAATAGATATAATGCATATAAACATCTGGACTTATACCCTTCAAATCTGCCACAGACCATCCTATCGCCCCTCTATGCTCCTTAAGAACTTCTAAAAGTTGAGATTCCTGAGTAGAGGTAAGATTAGAAGCAATGATAATAGGCAAGGTATGATCTGGGCCTAGATAAGCATATTTCAATGAATCCGGCAGAGGCTTAAGTTCCAAAACGGGCGGTTGATCAAGAGATGGAAGAACTGGTTCAGATCTTAATGGAGGAAGAGGCTCCACACTAGAATAAGAAAGAGGTTAATCCCGAAGCAAACTACCCTCTTCAATCACATTCTCATTCATATCCGTATTTTCTTCAATTATTTCCTCAAAAATATCAATGACATTACATTCTCCCACATGATCCGGGTATTGTGAAGCTTTAAAAACATTCGATGAGACCTTCTCTCCTCCAAAGGTAATATCCATCATCCCAGTGGCACAATTAATATTGGCCTTTGCCGTAGCCAAAAACGGGCGTCCCAAAATGATTGGTGTATGCTTTAACTCCTAGGATGAGGCCATATCTAAGATTAAAAAGTCCACTAGGAAATAGCATTCATGAATTTTCACTATCACATCCTCCAACAAACCCTTTGGTGTCTTAACAGACCGATCCGCCAGTTGAAGGATAATAGAAGTGGGCTTCAATTCCCCTAAATCAAATTGCTCATAAATGCAGGTGGGTAACAAATTAACACTAGCTCCAAGATCTAGCAAAGCTTTATCAAATGTCACCCCACCTATATCACATGAAATTAATGGAGCACCAGGGTCCTTCAACTTCTTTGGTAAAGAATTCATTAAAACAGCACTAACGTCTTCAAATAGACGGATCTTTTGTGTTGCCGCCTTCGGCTCCCTTCTTGGTGTACAAAGCTCTTTTAAAAACTTGACATACGCCGGCACATGTTTAATAGCATCAAAGAGTGGAATATTAATATTGACTTGTTTAAACAATTCCAACATCTCTTCTTGTTAGACCGGCTTCTTTTGAGATTTTGGCTTTAATGCATCCGGAAAAGGGACCTTAAGAACATATCCTTGAAAACCTTCATCAACCTTGACCTTTCCTTTGTCCATTGTCTTCTCCCCCCCATCCGGCTTCTTTTTCTCTTGAACAATTATTGGCTCTTCTTTCTCATTACCACTCTCCTCTTCTTGGGCATCTTGGCCCGAACTACCACCCACATCTTTAGCCTGATATGGATCATTGGGAACCTTACCACTCTAAGGGTAGAGGAACCTTACCACTCCTAAGGGTAGAGATAGCTTTGGCATTCTCGAATTAAGGAACGACGGGAAGGGGAGGCTGAGGTTGATTGGGCTGATTGGGAGGAGGAAGAATGGGAGCTCTTTGTTGGAAACCCGGAGGTTGTTGATTGCGGGGATTAGCTATGGGTTGACTAGGTAACTGTCTAACTTCTCTCCCCATATTACTAGCCGCCAGCTGACTTATTTGACCTTCTAACTTAGCAATTGATTGTTGCTGAGAAAGAATAAGTTGCTGAAGTTGGTCAAATTTATCCTCAAAATGAGGCTGAGGGGGTTGAGGAGGCGGTTGATAAGGAGCTTGAAATGGGGCTTGAGGTTGATAACGATGTGATGGAAATTGATTATATTGGCCCTGGAATGATGGAGCTTGTTGATATGGGGCATGAGCATGCTGGAACGATGGTTGCTGAAATGGAAGTTGTTGTTGATTATGTTGAAAAGGGGTTTGAAGATGTTGGTGAGACTGATTCGGAACTTGAAAACATTGTTTAGGAATCGAGGGATTGACTTGAGTAGATGGTCCTTGTTACGATTTTCAAGAAAAATTTGGGTGATTTCTCCAGCCCGGGTTGTAAGTATTGGAATATGGATCATAATTACGCTTGGAGACTGCTTGGGCAGCAAAGACTTGTTCTTGAATGAACGGGGGAAGTTGGGCCGTTGTAGGGCAATCAATGACAGCATAATTTGGGCTAGAACATAAAGCACAAAGTTCTTGAAGGTTGGAATCTGAGAAAGGTTGATTTTGTTGTATAGAAGGAAAAGAAGGTTCTTGTTTATTCATGGATAATAATTGATCTAGCTTTTGTGCTACCAAATCTACCTTCTCCATCCTTTGCGCCAACAAGTCCACTTTATTCAACTTTTGAGCAAGCGCATTAATATCCATCTTATTCTCCAACTCTCCTTGACTTTTGACTTCATATAGCCCACCCTTCTTGGAAGATCCAATCATTCTTTCATAGGAAGAAAGTGAAGCATGACTAATAGAGTTTTCACTCAACATCTCAAACAAATAATAGGCTTCATCCTCACTTTTACTCATGAAAGCCCCCCCACATGAGGCATCTACCATTTGTCTATAGTTTTCCGTTAATCCCTCATAAAATGCTTACACAATTTGCCATCTAGATAGGCCATGATGGGGACATTTTCTCAATAAATCTTTTAACATGTCCCAGGCCTCATGAATTTGTTCCCCAAATTTTTGTGTAAATCCAGTGATGGCCCTTCTCATGGTATTAGTCCGACCAATGGGGTAGAATTTCTTCAAGAACTCTTTTTGCATCTCTCCCCATGTGTCAATTGTTCTACCCAAGGCTCCCAACCAATATTTTGCTTTGTCTTTAAGGGAGAATGGGAAGAGAATAAGCTTAAGGGCATCATCTGAGAAGTTTTGAATTTTGATAGTTGAACATATCTAGAGAAACTCATCGAGATGTTTATATGGATCTTCATTGGTATTGTCATAGAAGGATGGCAACATTTAGATGGTACTTGATTTGATTTCATAATGAACCGCCTGGTTCTGAGGTGCTTGAATATAGAATGACGGTTGATATTGATTAGGTATGAAGTAGTCCTTCATTTGCTTAGGGACTTGTTGCACTTGTTGATTTTGATTTTGATTCTCCATGAGGCTAGGTTGGGGTTGGGACTTAGAATGTGCTAACCTTTCAACTTCACTAATGGGTCATATCAAATGAGGGTGGAGGGATCTCCTACCTTGCATGTAATGCAAAGGGCCCAAAAGGTAATGATGATTTTTTCAAAATGCAATGAATTCCTATATGAATGGGTTATGGGTTAACTAGACTATGCAAATGCAAGGATTGACTGTAAGAATGATGCTTTTTTTTTAATTTTTATGGAAAACGTTCTAAGGGCACTCTAACTCCAAGGTGCTTCGCGGTACAACTGGCCCGGCGTCCGTGAGGGAATCCACGGGTGCGGGGACTTGTGGAGGTCTTAGAAATAGAATTTCAAGTCTAAAGAGACGGAATGCTCAATGGAGTGTCTTTCCAAATCCAAGAGGGGTGTAAAGATCTTTAATGCCCTTAAGAAGGGGAAATATATGAGAAAAGAAAGTTTTTTTTTCAAATGATGATATGAATAAACAAGGAGATCAACTAAATATACATATGCATGGAAGTAATGCAACTAAAATGGAGATATGCTAGCATGATGAATTTCTTCTATTTTTTTTTTCTGATTTTTTTTATTTTCAGAGAAATTTTTAATTTTTTTTCAATTTTCAAATAGAGATATGAATGAAAGAGACTATAAACTAAAAATACCACACAATATGCAAACTACTGCAAAATAAAATCTAAAAACATGTTTTTGGTGCTTTCTCGAATTCTGAATTTTTTAAAAAATTTTCAAAATTTTTGTGATTTTTTTCGGGATTTTTCAAAAATTAGCAAAACATGACGTTTACATACGTTTCTGACATTTCAGCGACGCTTGATTTTCCTGGATTTTTCTGAATTTCTACTTTCTGTGACAGATCTGGGATTTAGCGATGCTTCCTGTGACAGATTTTATTTCTTAGAATTTCAGGTCCGAATTTCTTTGGATTTTCTGATTTTTTGATTTTTTTTTTCTACAAAATAAAATAGAAAAATTAAGAAAACTATATACAAATCAAACACAAAGAATTTCCCAACATAAAAATTAATTTCCTTCCCCGGCAACGGCGCCAAAAATTAATGCGCACCGACTAGTGTCGTTAAGAAAGCCATGCCATAATTTCAAAATATTCACACTCACTCACTTTCAAGGATTGGAAAAATCAAATATATAATGATAAGCAGAGTCGATCCCACGAGGAGGAATAATTTTTATAGAACAAGTTGAAAAAACACCTTATGCTTTGAAAATCGGATTTTTGAGTGTGATTAATCTAAGGAAAAATAAATTGCATGAAAACTATTTAAAGAAAGAATATGAGAGGGTTTAAGTAGAGAAATTTGGAGGGGATAGAAAGATAAACACAATTTCACAAAGATCAACTTTATTGCTATGAGAGGTGGCAAGTACAATGTATATGAAAACTAAAATTACAACTTGCAAAATAAAAGATGAGAAAAGAAATTGTAAGCCAATACGATGAAGAACGCCGTCAACTCTGCCGTGCCGAGCCTTTGAGTTTCACCCTGCCATGAAAGTAGACGTCGCCAAGAGGATCAAAGAGAGAAAATCCGCCATATGGATATGTGAAGAAATATGGGAAGGTGGAGGTAAGAGAGTGGAAGTGAATAGAAGGAATAAGGATGGGCTACGGTAGTAAGAAAATATAAAATAGTAAAATAGTTTTAAAAATAGAGAGTTAAAAGAAGAGGAATAGATTCAAATCTAGAGAGAATTAGATGACGTGAAAGAAGAGAAAATTGTATAGGATGAAGAGAGGAAGAAGATTGATGAAGAACACAAAGACATAAAATGAGATGAAGATGGAGAAAAACGTGATAGAACAGAGAGTGGTTGCGGATGAATAGTGCAGAAAAATCTAGGATAGAACATTGAAGAATTGAGAATATCTTTAAAACAAAGAAGAATTAGAAGAAGGTGAAGAAATAAAAGTTGTAGATCTTTAAAAAACAAAGAATTTTTATGAAGAACACAGATTAAAAAGAGGAGTGGAAGAGTGTGAAAAACTAGGAAGAATAGGAGGTGGTGCGTGGATGAACAGTGAAAGCCCTAAAAATCTGAACTTTAGAAAATAATAAATAACTTGATAACAAGGAAGAATTGGAAGAAGAGGTAGAATAAGAAGTTGAAGAACATTAAAAAATGCACAACTTTTGGGAAGAACACAGAGAGAGATGAGGATCTGAAGGGGGAGAAAAATGAGAAAGAACAGAGTTTATAAAAATCGGATGAACAGTAAAAACGTAGAGATAGATGCTTGAAAAACTGAGAATAGATTAGAAACGGTGGAGAATTAGAAGAAGATAAAGAAGAAGAATTTTTAGGAGACTTAAAAATGAAAAACTTTGAAGAAGAATTTAACTACAAAATATGAAAGGAAAAGCTTCAAAATTAATCCATACGGAGGACCTCCAACTAGCTATCTCCCCATGGCCGAACACAACATCCTATTTATAGGGTTTAGAACCCTTCCACGATCGTGGGTTCCCAATTTCATCCAAAAACCAGTTTCCAACAATGTAACTTGATCCATTTAGACTTCTTTCCATCCTTGGAGTCCTCCTTTCCTTGAATATAGTTTGGATAAGCTTGAAAATTAGAAGGAGACTTCGATCGGGAAACTCCAGTTACCGTTTCTCGTTCATCTTTAAATAGCGACTTTAGCTAGGGCGTCATTCCTTGAAGTAGCGACCCTTCACTCGGGCGCTAATTCTTTATTTCATCATTTGATTTTTTTTTCATTTTTCATAAAATAAGAATTGACGACTGTTTATATGGGCGTTCTTTTAATAATTAGCGACTTCATCTTGGGTGCTAATTCTTTTTCTTTTCTTTTTTCAAATGAATTGACGCCCTTGGAGCTGTCGCTTCTTACTGAATACGTGCCCTTGAAGCTGTCGTTAATTAAATAGCGCCTTGATCTAGGTCGTTGTTTCTTGAAAATGTAAAAATTCATAATATCAATGTATTTCATCCAAAAAATGATTTCCAAATAATTGTGCACATTCATGAATCATTCTCACATGGTCATTTTAACTCCAAAACATGATAAAATGCATGAAGACTCAAATAATTGTGAGAATGAAATTAATTCATATTAATGCACAACTTTATTCATTTTAATGCTCAAATATGATAAATGTGATGCAACTTATGATATGAAATATAGTATTTATCAGAAGGGGGTGGCCAGAGACGCGAGGCACCTGCTCCTCCACCACAGCGGGCGCCTACACCGCGTCGAGCACCTAGGTTGCCTCCTCGTCCCATCATCGACCTCGCCTGATCGATTTCAACGAGGTGAATGAGCCTTTGCCCGACCTATGTGCTGTCTTTGAGATTCAGCCAGGATGGATTGATGTCATCACTAGATACAACCGCTATTACCCCAGTCTAGTGCAGCAATTCAATGGGAATTTGATTGCAAGGAATGAGGTGCTATTTTCTGTTGTTCGAGGGGTTGAGATTCGCATTACTCCCGATCTATTTGAGAGATGCTTAGGAGTTACGGCTAGAGGAGCTGACTTGGTTTTTGGTCATGGGGAGGTTGAGGACACATTTCTTGCTATGACTAGCTATAATTACGTGCGTGGTGTCAGCAATTTGATTGAATTGAATGCAAATCATTTTCCACCACTGCAGCGTGTTTTGCATCACATGTTTACATTCCTCATTTATCCCAAAAGTGGCAGCAGAAATGAAGTGACAGAAGTTCATAAATTTATATTTTACAATGTGATGAATTGTATCCAAATCAACATGGGTCGCCTCATGACGACTCTCATTGGAGCTTGCCGAACAAATCTACAACGATCTTTGCCTTATGCTTCACAGTTGACCGGTGTATTCATTCAGGCCGGGATTAATTTAGCAGAAGAATAGTTTATTTATGTTCGCCAGGATGATATCTATAACAAGCATAAGATCTTCACTGATATGGGATATTACTATGGTCCCGTTGGTGAGTTACACCGGGATGTGCCTACATATAGAGATGAATTTGATAGTTAGGAAGAGCAGGAACAAGAACCGCAGCAGGATCAAGGGGATGTTCCTCCTCCAGTACAGGCCGAGGAGCTGTCTCCTCCACCCTCACCACATTATATGGATCCGGAGAAGCCTCCTCCACCTCAGTTTCATCGTGGAGAGTCCTCCACTCAGAGTGCCACACAGCCTTCTTGGGTAGACTATGAGGTTTTTGACAGGCGGTTTATTGTGCTAGAGACACGTGTGGATACTTTTGGGGATTGACTTTCTACCCTCGGGGATTGCGTTGACACTATGGGCAATGTGATTGACACCATGTCAGGTTGCATAGATTCCTTCTCCACTGCTCTGGATTCCCTCTCCACTCAAATGGCCACACTTTCTACTCATATGACTAGCCTCACCGATAGTGTTACTGATTCTAGCCAGTGCTTCCACATAATGAACATGACACTTCTTGGCATGGCTCGCCGTGATGCGACTCGTGACCTTTCCATTGGCCGTATTCGGGATACTCTTTACTCTCAAGTTCATTATCCGGACGACATCTGCCATCGCCTTGGATACCAGTCTCCTCCTCCAAAGGATGAGCCTCCTGAGGACCAGCCTCCTGCAGATGCACCTTGAGGATTTTTCCTTTTTTTCTCCCTCTAGATTGCTGAACTTTGGTCTTGTGTCATTTTGGGTCCCCCTTCATCTATCCTACCCCTTTTTGATGATGCCAAAGGGGGAGAAGTAGTAGTAGTACAGGCTATATATATTTATGTATGTCAGTGTGTGGTTGTGTGTTTGCATGTTTGATCATGTGAGGATCATGAGTCTGTTCTGTTTTTATGCATTTGTTTAGTCTCTTGAGTCTAGAGTCGTGCATTCACTCTCGCATTAATGTACCTTGTAATGGAATGATGAATTGAATGCAACTGGTGCTTGATCTCAAATGGTTGGCTCTTGTATCTCATTTCTTTTCTACTCGATAAATAAAGTGTTGAATGGTTTGCATTCGCTGGCTTGATGGGATGTGAGTGAAATGCTGTGATTTCAAGCTTTGATCTCCATTTTCAGACATTGCTCAAAGGCACGTTCATGTATTTCAAAACCCCTTCAGTTTTGTCATCATCAAAAAGGGAGATATTGTTGAGTATATCCAGGTGATTTTGATGATAACAAAATTAAGGTTATGTGTTTTCTCACGTGCTATCTATTAACAATCATGTTCGACCTTCATACACATTTAAAGCCTAATGTCATCATGCAATGTTTAAATGCTTAATCTCTTCCAAATGCACAAATCAATCTTAGTTTCTAAACAACCCAATCTAAGCTTAAACCCACTCACCTTGATTGGAACAAGGTAGCCATAAACTGTTTCATTCATGTATTATATTACATTGGCTAACCTCTTTGAATTTTGTAGGAATCCCGGCCAGCGGTCGACCGCCAGTCAGCAGCGATCGATCGATTTTCCCAGAACTAAAAAGTCCTATTCCTGTAAAATTCTGGTCGACCGCCCCATATACCAGTTGACCGCTAGTCTCGTTGTAGCCTATTTTGATTTTGTTTTCTACAACGTGGGAAGCCCTCTTCATTGGGTTCGTTTAATCCAAAAGTCACTAGATTCACCATGATTTGTGGATCTGGTCTGTGACATGTCTCTTGACCACCCAAGTTCTATAAATAATCTCATTGGGGTCAAAAACCCAAGTGATTGAAGCAAGAACAAGGGAGGCCATCAAGGAGAAGGAGGGGTGCATTGTAGCTCCGTGAACAGTTGATGTGACACACCCTTGGACCAAAATGAACAAGCACAATTTGCAATCAAACGGACCGATATTGGCGACCGCTCACCCGATGCTCACCAAGACCAGGGGTAACTTGGCAATGCCAAGTGGAGGTTGTGTGGGCTGGGCCCTTGCTGGTAGAGGGCCAGCAAGGCCAAGGTTTGTTTCCCCAAGGGTATGGCTGCCCAATTCAAGGGAGCCGACGAGGTGCCAAGGGCACGGGTTACACTCCTCACCCCACGGTGATCTCTTGAAGCAAGGAGCTCAAGGATCGAGCTCTCACTCTCACGGCCAGCGGAGTTTATGAACTAATATTGGGAAGAACAAGCACAAAATGGAGCTAGGTTGGAACACTTACTCGACCGGTTTGAAGAAACCGGTCCCGCTCGGAGACGAGGGCGAGCGAGGAGGTGAGTATTCCCCACACGCCGCGTCGAAGAAGCTTGACCTGCTCAAACGATTACAACACTACACCTCTCGTAGGAGGGGGGATCTTGGGGTGGGGGTTAACTGATATTATATCTAAAATTACCTCCACACAGGGAGGGGCCTTTAGCCGGCCAAGCGGGGTGGGGAAATTAATCTAAGAAATGATAATCTTCGATCTTCGTCGATGCTGCCAACCCTCTGTGCTTGTGGACAGACGGTTGATGAAGTTGATGCTGCGGCCACTCAAGAATTTTTCTGAAGACGGGACCAGTGGGGATTTCTTCGTAACTGGAGCGGGATGATGCCAGAATCTTGTTGATTTCTTTGGGCACCGCTGCTGGTCGAGGTAGGGGTTTGAACAGGGTGGCAGACCCTCAGCTCTGATAGCTTCAGGTTCCTAACAGCAGGGAGAAGAGGGTGCCACGATCGCTCCAGAGCTCAGAATCAGGTGCTGCCGGAGTCGTTGGAACCGTTGACAAGTCCTCTTCGAAGCAAGACCAACGGGGAAGCCAAATGTTGTTGGAGAAGACCGGTAGGCTCATAATACTGAGAAGGGGTCAGGGCAGACTGAGTGGAGGCAGAACCGCGCACCCGGGGAATAAAATTGGTAACTTTCAGTTCCGGATGCCAAACTGAGTTCCGCTTGTTGGAGGTGAAATAGAACTCAGAGTAGAAGTCTTTTGATGAAGAACTCTTGCTCAGATTTCCACAAGGATCGCCGCAGTGGAGCTTCCCATCAGGTTCAGGTGATCTGCTAGGGAAGCTTCGCACAGTCGAGGGAGAACGACTCTCCCGGGCAGCACGGTGCTCCGACAATGACGAAACCACCGCCGTTGTGAAGAGGACAGGCAGACGCTTCCGCGGGTACCTCTTGTGTCTTCAGATTTGCCAGAATGAGGCCGGGGTCGCCGCTGCAATATACTGGTTCTCTGCAGGTACTCAGCTGCAAGCAGGTTCACCGATGTAGATCTCTAAATGACCTCGAAAGGAGATGACAAACAAGGGAATGGTGAAGGGGAGATGGTGAATGGTGGGAGGGAAGTGTGGGTAAGGTATTGGGGAGGTTAGAAGTGTTGGGGGAAAGCTAGAGAAGGGGGGGGGAGGCGCAGGAGATTGGGGTTCTCTTCAAAGGGTGGAGGGAGGGGTGATGGGGAAGAACAAGGAAGAATGGAGGTGATGAGAGAGAGGGGGGCGACCCTAACCAAAGGGGGAGGGGCTTGGGCGACCTAGGGCTGTGGAGGGAAGGGGAAATTTGAATTCAAATGGCCTAGGGAGGTGGAGGGGTGCTTGGGGTAGTGGGAAGGATGCTTGGGAAAGTGGGAGAGGTAGTTGGGGGTTGGGAGGTGAGATGAGGATTGGTGAAGGGGTCTTGGGAAGGGGTGGAGTATTGAAGAGGGTTGTGGGGAATGGGGAGAGGCTTTAATGGGGTAGGTGGGGAGTGGAGGTGGTTGGGAGGGGAGGAGAGAGAGGGTAGGGCGCAACCCTCCCTTGTGTGGTGAGAGAGAGAGAGAGAGAGAGGGGTAGGTGGGAATCACTCCCAAGGGTTTCTCACCCAACTAATGGAATCTCTCCAATAGGAATTTTGAACTCTCAAATGGTAATTTTCATTCATTGATTCATTAAGTTGAAATGGGGGGGAATGGGGTCCTATATATAAGCAACCCACATTTTACAAAAAGACCTAGACATTTGACTCAATGACAAATAACCAAGGAAGGGGGAGGCGCCCATGGGCCTAGCCCAATGAATTGGGCTCAAAACTAATCTAATGAGCCTAATGACACACAAACTTAGCAAAGACCTAGGGACATGACTCAAATAAAAGGGAAAATACATCAAATGACTCAAATAAAAATTACATAGGACTCAAAATTAAATAACTAGACCATGCTAGATGCAACCGGGGCGAGGAGACGAGCTGTGAACGTGGGCATGGGAGGTGATGTCCCCATCATACTCCCGGGGTGCGGAGAACTCGAGGTAAGTGTCCTTCCCTCCTCGGAGGGTGTAGAAGTGGTACTGCCCTCAAGTCTTCCGAATGAGACCGATCCATCCACCTGTCGAGATAGCGCTCGTATACCTTGCTCCTGGTAGTAGTGTCCTGTTCATCCAATATTCGTTCAATGTGCTCACGCTGGGCTCTCTTGGCCGGTGGTCTCTCCTCACGGGTGGGTGCTCTCTCAACGGAGGGAATAGGCTCAATATCCTCACTGGGTACCACCGTGGGTCCCTTATATGGCACTAGGTCGGCTACATTGAATGTGGGACTCACTCCATACTCCTCGGGGAGATCTCACTCATAGGCATTAGCACCAATACGCCTCAGAACCTGGAAGGGACCAGCCCCACGTGGCCTCAATTTGGAGATGACTCCCGGGGGGAGCCTCTCCTTACTCACCATCACAAAGTCACCCACGTGGAATTCTTGGTGATGCCGAAGGGAGTTAGCCTGTCTTTTATAAATCTCATTTTCCTTGCTAATGTGCTTGCAAAGGTTTTCATACAATTTTGTGAATGTTGACATTCTAGGGGTGATGGGTGGACCTGGGCAACCAAAAGTAGACCAATCATGCTTTGACGCCAAGAAGACTTTGATGGAATGGGGTGGACCGGGGCATCCATAGGTGATCCGGTCATGCATGGGGGTGACAAATGCCGGGGGACCCGGACATCCATGAATACTCCTATCATGCCTACAACTCATGATGAGTGAAGGTGGACCACTACATCCAAATTTGGACCACTCATGCTTTCTACTTGACATGTGGGTGATATGAATGAATGGACCCAACATAGTGTTCATGCCAAGGGGTGTGGTAAGCCTAGACACATGCATACTTTTGCCAAAGGTGACCTCCATGTGTATAGGTGTGGGACAACCTTTGAACTCCCATTGGAAAGGATCGAATGGATCTAAGAAGGTGGTCATCATGGGGTGGGGCACATCCTTATTACCTAGGGATATGTGGCTCAAGGTCATGGCTCCCAAGGTGTAACCCGGGTCTAGGATGGGGTAGGTTGGGTCAAACATGGTGGGTTGGGATAGGGAAAGGTGGGTGGTGGATAAGGTAGTTGGGTCCCATGGGTTATTTGACCCCCATTGGAAGGGATCAAAGGGATCATAAAAAGGGTTATCGAGGGGGAGGGGCCCTATGTCCTTAAGATCCTCAAATGGTGGTGGGTCATCCTCCTCCATGAGGGGAGGGCTTGACTCTCCACCCGATATAAGAAGCTCCAAATTGAGGAGAAGGTCGGGCTCATCGGGTGTGGGGAGGAATAGAAGGAGGTCGCTAGTGTAGCAACCAATGGTGCAAATCGAGGTGATAGACCCGACACAAAGGTGTAGGAGGTCAAGGCTCCTAGATTGGTGGGCCATGGGGGTCAACAAGCCGGTCAACTAAAATTGCCAAGCTAAGCCCTTGAGAAGGTCCTCTAATGTTTCCACTTGGTAGGATGTTTGGAATATGGCGTGATAGGAGGAGATGTGCACTATGGGAAGGTTTTCCTTTATGGGAGGGAAATCGTGGGCCGTGATCTCTCTTATTGGGCTTTTCTTTACCCAACTAACAAGGGGTTCCCCTAAGATGAGTTTGGCCCTAACTAGAGAGGATGGTGTAAGGTGAAGGTCACCATGTGATGCTTCTTTTTCTACTTGGTCATGGGTGGTCTCCGTGGTAGGGATAGGGTCTGGAGTGTTCACCACTATCGGATCGGGTATGGGTTCTTCCTCTAAAGAGGTGAGAGGGTCTTTTGGTGGTATGGCGATGAGGGTTGGTGCATGGCGCTCCCGGGGTGGAAGGTAAAGGGAAACTTGGTTTAGGATAGGGAGGGGAAGTAGTGGGGGACTAGGACATGGGAGTTTTGGGGGAGGGAGTGGGAGGTGGGTTGGTTGGGGTGGCTTGGGTTGGTCGGTCTTGGGGGGAGTGTCCCTTATAGAGAAAAATGGAGGGGTAGTGGTCGTCCTTATTGGGGAAACTTGGTCAGTTAGGGGTCTCTTCCCCTTAGGATCGGCCAGTTGTGGGGGGGGTGGAAGTGGGGGCCAATTGGATTTGGATAGTGAGGTTTGTGGAAGGAGGTTTTGGTTGGGGTGTGGGGATTCTCATGGGATTTGGTGGAGAGGTGGATACTTGGTTTATATGGGTCTTAAGGGAGAGGACTTGGTCACGAAGTGTAGTTATGATGGTTGAGAGGTTATTTGTTGGGAGTGGTGGGGGTGGAGACCAAAGGGCGGTCTCAAGTTGGCCGGGTGGGGATGGAAGAGTGGTAGTGTTCCTCGGGTTAGGGGTGCTTGAGTAGGAGGGGTGGGAATGTTTGGAGATGTAGATCTTTCTGAGTTCTAGCTTCATCTCTTCCCATGGGTGAATAGGTTCTTGTCTTCCAACCCTCCTTAAGCCCTCTATGTGTTCCCACTTACTCTTGGCTTGACCCCGAAGTCGTCCCTTAGCCTTTCGGACTCTCGCGGGTCCATATATCCAAGTCTTTTCAAAGTACTTTTCTATGGTAGCCTCCCACCTAAGATAGTCACTAGAATGTGATCCGTCAAAGGTAATATCCCTATCTAGGATGAAGTCCATGGGTGGCGAGTAGGCTAAGTAGGAGGTGGCCATGATGATCGGGGGGATAAATGCAAGGGTCGGACTGATGATGACTCCAATGCAAGCGTGCCCTAGAACTTGACTTGATAGAGACAAGTCAATGACTTGCTCTGATACCAATTTGATGTGACACACCCTTAGACCAAAATGAACAAGCACAATTTGCAATCAAACGGACCGATATTGGCGACCGCTCACCCGATGCTCACCAAGACCCGGGGTAACTTGGCAATGCCAAGTGGAGGTTGTGTGGGCTGGGCCCTTGCTGGTAGAGGGCCAGCAAGGCCAAGGTTTGTTTCCCCAAGGGTATGGCTGCCCAATTCAAGGGAGCCGACGAGGTGCCAAGGGCACGGGTTACACTCCTCACCCCACGGTGATCTCTTGAAGCAAGGAGCTCAAGGATTGGGCTCTCACTCTCACGGCCAGCGGAGTTTATGAACTAATATTGGGAAGAACAAGCACACAATGGAACTAGGTTGGAGCACTTACTCGACCGATTTGAAGAAACGGGTCCCGCTCGGAGACGAGGGCGAGAGGGGAGGCGAGTGTTCCCCACACGCCGCGTAGGAGAAGCTTGACCTGCTCAAATGATTACAACACTACACCTCTCGCAGGAGGGGGGGGATCTTGGGGTGGGGGTTAACGTATATTACATCTAAAACTACCTCCACACAGGTAGGGGCCTTCAGCCGGCCAAGCGGGGTGGGGAAATTAATCTAAGAAATGATAATCTTCGATCTTCGTCGGTGCTGCCAACCCTCTGTGCTTGTGGACAGACGGTTGATGACGTTGACCCTACGGCCACTCAAGAATTTTTATGAAGACGGGACCAGTGGGGATTTCTTCGTAACTGAAGCAGGATGATGCCAGAATTTTGTTGATTTCTTTGGGCACCGCTGCTGGTCGGGGTAGGGCTTTGAACAGGGTGGCAGACCCTTGGCTCTGACAGCTTCAGGTTCCCAACATCAGGGAGAAGAGGGTGCCACGATCTCTCCCGAGCTCAGAATAAGGTTCCTCCGGAGTCGTTGGAACCGTTGACAAGTCCTCTTCGAAGCAAGACTGACGGGGAAGCCAAACGTTGTCGGAGAAGACCGGTAGGCTCATAATACTGAGAAGGGGTCGTGGCAGACTAAGTGGAGGCAGAACCGCGCAGCCGGGGAATAAAATTGGTAACTTTCAATTCCGGACGCCAAACTGAGTTTCGCTTGTTGGAGGTGAAATAGAACTCGGAGTAGAAGACTTTTGATGAAGAACGCTTGCTCATATTTCCACTAGGATCGCCGCCGTGGAGCTTCCCATCAGGTTCAGGTGCTCTGCCGGGGAAGCTTCGCGCAGTCGAGGGAGAACGGCTCTCCCGGGCAGCACGGTGCTCCGACGATGACGAAACCACCGTCGTTGCGAAGAGGACAGGCAGACGCTTCCGTGGGTACCTCTTGTGTCTTCAGATTCGTCAGAATGAGGCTGGGGTCGCCGCTGCAATCTACTAATTCTCTGCAGGTACTCAGCTGCAAGCAGGTTCACCGATGTAGATCTCTAAATGACCTCGAAAGGAGATGACAAACAAGGGAATGGTGAAGGGGAGATGGTGAATGGTGGGAAGGAAGTGTGGGGAAGGTATTGGGGAGGTTAGAAGTGTTGGGGGAAAGCTAGAGAAGGGGGGGGGGGCGTAGGAGATTGGGGTTCTCTTCAAAGGGTGGAGGGAGGGGTGATGGGGAAGAACAAGGAAGAATGGAGGTGATGAGAGAGGGGGGGAGACCCTAACCAAAGGGGGAGGGGCTTGGGCGACCTAGGGCTGTGGAGGGAAGGGGAAATTTGAATTCAAATGGCCTAGGGAGATGGAGGGGTGCTTGGGGTAGTGGGAAGGGTGCTTGGGAAAGTGGGAGAGGTAGTTAGGGGTTGGGAGGTGAGATGAGGATTGGTGAAGGGGTCTTGGGAAGGGGTGGAGTATTGAAGAGGGTTGTGGGGAATGGGGAGAGGCTTTAATGGGGTAGGTGGGGAGTGGAGGTGGTTGGGAGGGGAGGAGAGAGAGGGTAGGTGTTGACACCTGGAAAATGATCAAGGATGGAAGCGCAACTGAAAAGAGGTCAAACTAACAGTGAAAGACCATTGATGAAGCTCATCAACCATTCACCCAGCTAAAACCCTTGTTGGCCAAGCTGATGTCTGGTGCCAATGTCACTCAGACGGCAACACTGATAAAGCAGCAGTCACTCGACTGATGAGACCTTCCAGCCCTTTAATGAGAGCTGTACTACCGTTTCGCCCAAGAATCCACGGATGATATGTCAAGATGAGTCAGCTGTCGGCTTGCTGACAGATGTAATATGAGATGAAGATGAAGCCAGTACCGACAGATGAAGATGGCAAACGCTTTGTAAAGTCAGAACAGAAGAAGAATGGTCCCCACAGATTACACACCCGGCTGAGGTCTTCCTAGACTAAAGCTGATGTCCGATCTCGTCACCATTCAAGTGACGATATCGATAAAATGATACCCGGCATTGTCACCATTCAAGTGGCAATATCGATGAAACCCCTGTCTACGGACAATGAAATCCCGGTCTACAGACTGATGAAAACTGTAATGATGATCTCGATACAAGATATGTCATGAATGAAAGGCCCTTTCGGGTGATGATGTCCTTGAAAGACCCAAATGGGTCTGTGAAAGTGGCCACAAAAAAGGCTTTAATTGGGCCTCAAAAGATGGCACCGAGAGCCATTTGCCGAAGCCCAAGAGGGCGCCGAGAGCCTGGTCAAATGCGCGCCGGGAAGCTCAAGCCGAAACCCAGCCGTGATGCTGCTGCTGAGAGGGAGAAAAGGGTTATAAAAACACCCTTCCTTTGAACAAAAAGGGGATCGATTGGAAAAGGGGATCGATCGGAAGAAAAAAAAGAAGAAAAAGATAGAGCAATAGAAAGATAGAGAGGGAGTCCTGCTCAGAGAGCGAGAGCCCCCCCTCAACCAAAAGAGAAGAGAAGAAATAGAAGAGAAGAAGAAGGAAGGTTCCAGGTGGGCACTGGGGAGGGAGAGGAGTCAATGCTCCGCCCTCCCCCATGTTTTCTTTTCTCTTTTTCTTCATGTAATCTTTAGAGTTTCATCTCGATTGATAGAGTGTAACCGGACAATCCCGGCCTCGATTTGTATCTCCCTGTGCCTCATTCCCTCTCTATGAGCAATGTAAGTCTGGGAAATGCATCGAAATAGAATATTACAGTGGCCTGTTTGGGTACTGATGGATTGAAATTGATGTTATCCTCTTCCGTTATTTCTTTTGCATCCGCTTGTCCATTGCTTAGATGCTTTTGATTTTCGGCCGGTGCTTCATATCCCGGAGTCGGTCCTCCTGCGAAGAATGAAGGTGGAACCCCAACCCTTGTTCAATGGGTTATTGGGCTCCGTCCCTCTCCTTTCTTCCATGGTACGATAGACCCTCCGGAGCATCGTGGATTTCTATCGAGTTCATAGTTAGTTCAGGGTCAGAGACAGCAATCTCTTGATCGGCTGAACATCAGATGATCAGAGAAGATCCTCTGCATAACCCTACGAGGCGACGGAGCCATGCCACTGCATAAGCTTCATGGACCTCTAAAGGAACATCAAAATGGTGTTGCGGGCATGTATATGGCTAGGGGTCCAGTACCCTTCTGTTTGGCTTTTACCCCGGCACTCCGTGGGTGATTGCCCATCATCTCCCGGCAAATGCTGACCGCAGGGGAAATGCTGCCAAAATTCTCAAAGTTCATTGAAGCCCCCCCGACCGGCAATAGGAAGAAATGCATCCTTCAGAAGGCTATACGACGGCCTCATTTCCCCATCAATTCCACCCCCAGATTTCCTTGGTATCCTCCTAACAGAAGCATCCATGAAATCCCCTTGTTCGCATCCCAGGTTCAGCTTCAATCGCATCCAGAAACTCAAAAATCCCTGAAACAGAGCATCGTTCAAGCTCTGGAAAATGATGAAACCCTGTAGCAAATCTACCTTCTCGGCGCACAAATTGCCCGCCGAAAACCCCTCTGCCGAGAGGTCTGTCCCCTTAGCTAAACGACAAAGCAATCTGTTTTAACCCTTTTCAAGTGAGTCTATGTGCAAGGCTCCCGGCGGCAGACTCCCGGCGTGGCCAGAAGCGCGCCGGGAAACCCTACGCCGAGAGCCCCTCCTCCTTGTCAGCCATTCACCCCCGGCACCACCTTCCCGGTGCGCCCAGGAGCGCGCCGGGAAGCCCTACGCCGAGAGCCTTCCCCCTTTCATCTGGCCACGCCGAGACCCTCCTTCGGCCTACTAAACCCATGCCGAGAGCTCCCTCTCCGGCCAATTGAAGCCACGTCGACAACCTCCTTTTGGCCAATCAAAACCGTGCCGAGAGCCCCTCCTCCTTCAGCCGATAAAACCCAGTCAGAGGCCCTCTTCTACACTAATATCCTTCAATTTTGGTCTCCATACACACATGCCCTGGGGATGTTCATAGATCGTCATGAGTGCCCTGAGAAGATATAGTAATGGGGAAGTCCTCCCCTACAGTATTCATTCCCGATCCGGATTTCACCCTTATGAACCCAAAGGGCCATGTCATTACATGAGTTCCGAGGGATTTCAGGGGGATATTAAACGATGGAATAAAGATAAGTAATGTCCCGGGGCCCGACGCCCATCCCCGTTCGGTTGTCATCCCGGCACTCCGTGGATGATAACCTATCCTCCCTTGGCATAATCCAAGTTGAGGGGACATGCTGCCAAAATTTACACATACCTTGCCAGGTAGCTGTAATGTCCTACCTCTCAACCCCGTTGGCCCACGGAGCCATGTCCCTACATGCTCTCCGATGGTCCTTGAAGGGGAGGATATAGATGCAACATCGCGTACGCACAGGGCGCGTCATGTCATGCCGGTGCTTACTCGGATTCTGGGTCAGTTATGCCCGATCTCTTACGGATCCCACCCTGCCACTGCATGGGTGGTTCCCTATTCCCCACTTGGCATGGTCCAAGATGGTGGGAATTTGCCGTCGGTTTTATCCCGAAAATAACCAACCCCGGATTCGTCTAATCCATTTAACGTTTGCAAATGAACGACTTCCGTCTCTCTTGAGCATGTGGCTTTACCGCTGTCATCCTCCTACTTTTAGCGTTTAATCAAGGGTTGTCCTTCCTTAGAAGGACGTAATTAACGTCAAAACGTTCATGGTATGACGGACTTCTGGTCCAGACACGATCACTCACAATCGACTGACCATGTCAGATCGAGCGCACAATAAAATTGTCACTTCGGTGACTGACACGCCAATGAACCAATAAATAAATAAATTAATAAATAAATAAATAATAATAAAAAATAAATAAATAAAGATAAGATAAAAATCCCGCGTCCACAAGTCTGGCACGCCCGGTGGGACCGAGTCTCCCTTCATCTTTACGCTAAAGTAGGAGGCCCGGCGGGCCCCCCTGAAACTTCTGATTCTATGTACTTTCCTTATTTTCAGGAATCTACAATGACAGCTGGAATCATGTCCATTTGCTTCGACCAGCAGCCGATTGACATGCATGTGCGCGAAGGCTACCTGGCGGTACCCCTCGCGTTCGGATCACTGCCGCCTGCCGTTGGGCTGCCCAACTGCTTGGGCCTCGTCTTCACTGACCTTCTACAGGTCGATGACAATGAGCAAGGCGCTGCTGCAAGTGTCCCGGTGAAGATCACCGACCAGAAGAACATTTTACCGGAGAACACGGCCCTCACGGCCGTCGCCTGCTACGTCCATCATGTCCAGAAAAGGGACATGGTCCCCGCTGCTGCTCAGAAAGGGAGGAGGACCAACCGGAGGAGCCGGTATGTTACTACTGACCGTCGTCTTTCCAACTCCGGAAAGACCATGATGATCGGAGGGATCCGGACGAACCTCAACGGCCGCCCGAGGGAGGTCAACCCGGATGTGGTCGTACCAGGGGTACCCACCACCAACAGATTCCACACCTTGGCCACCAGGCAGGCCAATTGGGAGGCTAATGAAAAGAAGCCGCTGGCGCCCAAGCCAACAAAATACAAACAGGTCTGGCGGCTGAAAAAGATCCAAAGCTGGGCCCCAGCTCAGGACAGGGAGAACCTTACTGATATCACTATTGCCCGCCTCGGAGCAGAGGGCAGAAGGGAAGTGAAGAAAGATGAAAGAAATGCTACTACCGTCTACCCCAGGACCCGGGGGAGGAGAGATGAGGTTGAGGGTCAGGAAAGAAATATGGCTGCTGTTCGCCCCATGATGTGGGGCAGAAAATACCATACAAGGGAAAGCTTCACTACTACCCATCCCATGGCCAGGGGCAGAAGATGGGAAAGGAAGATCTATGATGCTGCTGCCGACTGCTACCAAGTTGGCGATGTGAGCGAACCAGTCGCTGGGGTCACTGCAAGGAGACCAAGAGCCTGTGCCAGACAGGCTGATATCTGCAGATACTCCAAAGTCGAGCATTTGAATGCTCGGGTGGCAAGACTGGCTTATCAGCAAAAGAGCCAGGACAGATTGATACTCCAACCTGAGCCACAGAGGTCCAAGACTACTTCCACTACCTAGGGAGCTCTGCCCTCGGTCAACAAAGACTATCCCGTGCCTTGGGCACCAGAGGTGAAGAAAAAGAAGAAACACTGCAAGAAATGATGATCGGGGCCTCTTCCTCCGATTCAAATCACTATGAAGAAGGCCTCGAGCCCGGATATGATAAAGAAGACCTGTACCGGGAGGAAGCCAAAGAAAGAATATCGGTCTTCGACCGGCTCAGATATCCTGACCAGGTGAAAAGAAAGGTCTACAGGCGGAAGGGAAAAATGCAAATCTTCGCCTGCAACATGGCTGGACTCGCCAGGGGGCAAGATATACTACCAGCTCAGCCAAATGAACTGCTTAGGTTGGCTACTAGACCTGGTCCTGTCACAAGAAGAAGCCAGGCCGCAAAAGATAAAATGAAGAAATATGATGAAGCCCGCAAGGTCACCACTATGACAGTCAATGTGGTGACGGCACAGGATGAAGACAATCCCTTTGTTGAAGATGCTGAAGGGACTTCTGAAGATATGCAAATCCCATCAACCTTGGATCCCATGATCCAGATGATGTTCAGGAGATATCAACAGGAGATCAGTGCTCTCCGAAGACAGCTCAATGAGAGACATGAAGCTACATCAGTCTCAAAGCAAGCTGAACCTGCGGGGCAAACATCCAGCTCAGCAGAGACGGCTATCCCAGCTAACCCTCTCCTAGCTGATAAGGGCAAGACACCGAGCCAACCTGTTCCACAGCAAACAGCAGCTCAGCCCTCTGTGTCTCAGACACAGCCTACCGCGCCCATCTTGCGCGCCACTGTGATGACAACTCCTCACAGCCAGCAACAAGCTCACTTCTTCCCATAAGAGATAGATCCAGCTGTAGCCCACAAACAGATGATTGAAAGAATTATGGAAATGAAGCTGTCAGAAAAGACTGGTGGTGATGCGGGTACTTATGATGTGTACAGGGTACCCTATCCTCCCCAGTATGCTGCCAAGAAACTACCCCCAGGCGTCAGTAAGCCGCCGAAGTTTGAGAAATTTAATGGCCAAGGCTCCCCTAGGGAGCATATAGCCTACTACACTACAATCATGGGCGACCTAGCAGTCGATGAAGCTTATCTGCTCAAGTTCTTTGGCTCATCCCTCACTGGGTTGGCTTTTGAATGGTACTCAAGCTTGCCAGCTGGGTCAGTGGTTGATTGGCCTGATATGCAGAGGAAATTCCGCGACAGATTCCATGTCACGGAAAGGGAAATCACGATAGCAGAGCTATATGCAATCAAGCAGAAACAAGATGAAACTGCACTGGACTACATCAAAAGGTGGAGGAACTTGGCCATGAGATGCCGAAGACCTCCTCATCAGGAAGATGCAGTGCAGATATGCAAGCAGAGCCTCAGGAGGGAGGTGCTAGAAAAGATGATCGGTGCAGATGTCAGAACATTTGACCGACTAAACAATATAGTGGCGGAAGTTGAGACGTTCTTGTCCAAGCGTCCGACCGCCAATATCCTCACTATGCCGAAGGGAAAATCCAATGAACGACGGCCATCACACTCTGAGGCCAACACCGTCGATTTCAGAACCTTCGAGCAACAGAAGGGGAAGAAAGGGGCAGATGAAGCTCCCCCGCTGGCAGATACAGCAGAAAGAAAAGATAAAGTCTCTCTGAGAGACAAGATGAGAAAAGCATATTCCTTCCCAAAAGACAAGACGGCCGCACTGTTCAACTGGGCATACAAGTTCAATAAGGTAACATTGCCTGAACCCAAAAGACCAGCAGATGCAGCAAAGAAAGATGATCCGCTGTTCTGTCCATTTCACCGTGCGCTGGGGCACGCAATTGAAGATTGTTATGTCTTCAAAGATATCATGGAAGGAATGGTCAAGAAAGGTGAGCTGCAGCTGGGAGATTATCAGGTAAAACTGCCCCATCCACATGAGCCTCCACCCTGGAGAGTGGCTGCCAATATGATCTCAGTCTACCAACAGCTGCCCAAGGAAGCCGTCGAAGAATACACCAAGCATACCTATGAAGCTTGCTTCCTCAACCCACTGAAGGATCAGGAGGGATGGCAGATGATACCCATAAAAATCAGAAAGAAAACTCCTGCAGCCAGTACCAGCGGAGCAGTTATCCGGGGTGTTACCCCAAGGCCCGAGCCGCCTCCAATAAAGCCAATATGGCATACAGCTGAGACCGGACCAGTCATCCGGATCCCTACTCACAACCGGAGGAGACAAACTCCCCTCCCTACACATAAAGAAGTGAGCCCCACAGCCAGGCGTCTGCAACAATACATTAATGAGCTTGATGAGTATGAGCAGAAGAAGCCCAAGCATCTGCTGATGAAAGACTGTATACTCTGGGAACAACTCGAAGAATTGAAAATTAAAGAGCAGCCAGAGGCAGAACAAGAAAAAGCTGAAAATGAGCCCTTCTGGGGGCAGGTGCCAGCAAAGCCAAATTCCCAAAAGAAGAAGAAACGGCCCAAATCCAAGAAAGAAAAGAAGGTCACGACAGTACAATGTAACACTCTGTCAGTACTCTTTTCCTTGCCCGGGGAGGACGATGAGCCGGAAGCATCCAACGCTCCGCTAGAAGCTAACCATGCCGAAGCCTCTACCTCGGCCCATGCAACACGTTCTGGGAGAAGATGGGGGCGCCCACCACCAGCCAACCATAATATCATGTTCAGAGGGGAGCAACCCTATCAAATCCCGGAACCAGAGATACGAGGTGTCCAGATTCCTCCCCCTGCCAGTCTGTACCAGGACAAAAAGAACGCAGATGAAGCCCCTTCATTCCTGGAGTTCCTGTCCAGCTTAGAAAATGAGCAACCGGCCCATACTGCTCCAGATAAAAGCAATAAATGCCAGCAGACAGCGACTGGAAAGCAGAAACAGCATGAAGAAGATGAAGAAGGTAACCCCCTAGCAAAACCAGGGGCAGTCGCTACAGAAGAAGCCTTCAGGGAGACCGATGAAGAAGATAAAATTGAAAATGGGCAGCAAAGGCCACAGGCACCACATGAACCTCCAAGACCCCGATGGGCAGAGGAGATGAGATTATCTAATGTCCGGGTGGGCAGTCGAGTCATGAAAATGCTAAAAAAGCTCCCTACCAGATTCTCCATCTGGGAAATTCTCTCTCTGAGCGAAGAAGCTCGCAAAGCAATCATGGATGCCCTGCAGTCCCCAGCACAATGTGAAGCACTCCTGGCAGAAGTGAATGCTGGGCCATCAGTCACGTTCACGGAGGATGATATGCTAATCCCAAATTTCGGCCATAATAGACCGATGTATATGAGGGGTTCCCTGAACTGTCAGCCGATAAGCAGAATACTGATAGATCCAGGGGCTGCTGTGAATATTCTCCCATACCGCATCTATCAGAAATATTACTTTGATCTGCAGCTCACCAAGGTCAGAGATATGAAGATTGCAGGATTCAACCAAAAATGTGAAACACCTCTCGGGGTAGCTGATTTCAACCTCACACTGGGCGACCTCACTACCGTGGTACGATTCTATGTAATCGACTCCAACACCATGTATAAGGCCCTGCTGGGAAGACCGTGGCTGCACGAATATCAGATAGTGCCATCCACGCTACACCAATGCATAAAATACTGCCATGAAGGAAAAGAAGAAAGGGTGTTTGCAGACCTACATCCCTTCGAAGTGTTCGAGTGCCATATGCTCGATGCATCCTACTACATCGAGGTGTCACAAAGGGATAAAGAAAAAGAAGCTGTGGTCAGCCATGAAAAGCCGGTGACAAAGACAAGAAATTGGTCTCCACCGCCGCCAAAGGGCTACATCAAAAAGCATGAGGTATCTCACATCTCTTATGCTGGTGATTTCGCCCGGATCACTCCTCCTGGCATACACCCAGATGATACTGAAGAAAAGATGAAAGAAAAGTACACACAGGTGGAAGTTCCTCAGGGTCTAGTCAAGCCCATAGCCAGCATAGAATACCAGACGGTGCTACCACTGAAGACTATGAAAATCCCTCGCTTCTGCGAACCTCCTATCATATTCTACACCGGGGGGGCAGTCGAAGAAGATGATCAAGATTGCATGGTCCCTGAAGAAGCCGCAAACCGAATGGTGCCAATTACAGGCCTAGAGTACACTACCCAACGGGTTTCGCAAATGTTCTCCAAGATGCAAATGCCTTCAATACAATCTGCAGCCCAGAAGAAAGCATTCAAGGAGCTATGGGATCCACCTCGAGATAATAAAGAACTGAGGAAGATCACACAGCACCCGGGACTGGGCTATACCCTGCAAGAATACTATGAAGCTGAGGTAGATGTCATCTCTGCCTTCTACCAGCATGAAGATTCCTCTGGGATGGACTATGACCAATACCCTTCGGAAGATGAAGAAATCATTTATCAGTCCGTAGTGGACAATGAGATCCCAGACAATCTGCCAGGGGTGGGGATACCTGACGAGACAAAGAGAGATTGGTACTGGGAAGATCTATCTTGCAAGGAGGATCTGTTCTAGGATGAAGCGAAATTTGACACGGGAACCCCGGATGAAGATCAAGTAGCCAGAGAGCTGCAAGAGTGCCTAGAGTTTGGGCGCATTCTAGAAGAATTCTAAGCTCTACATAATGATGACCTCTCAAGGGAGCCCACATCAGAAGAGCCTCTAAGCACGGAAGATTCCACTTCGAAGTTTTCCGCTGAGCCAGTCACGTCCTCGGGGCAGACCGAACAGAATCCGGCCGTATTGGCCTTACACGATGCACCAGCATCTGCTGATGACCAATCTGATGAAATAGAAAATCATGAGAGCGAAGAAGATTATATCCCGGGAGGCTTTATTGATTTGCAAGAAGCCCCACCCGAAGTTGAAGACGGAGGCCAAGCCACCGTCGATGAGCTGATAGAAGTGAATCTGGGGTCAGCAGATGAGCCAAGGCCTACATTCCTCAGCGCACTGTTGGAGCCAGCTGTCAAAGAACAGTATATTCAGTTTTTGAAAGAATTCCGAGACTGCTTCGCATGGACATATGATGAAATGCCAGGACTGAGTTCTGATGTGGCACAGCACCGCTTGGCGATAAACCCAGAGGCAAGTCCTGTGAAGCAGCCTTCCAGGAGAATGCGTCCCGAACTGATAAATCAGATCAACAAAGAGGTCGACAAGCTGATCGATGTGGGCTTTGTTGAAGAGAACCAGTATACTACATGGCTGGCCAATATAGTGCCCGTGAAGAAGAAAAATGGGCAGATCAGAATATGTGTGGATTTCAGGGACCTGAATAAGGCTTGCCCGAAGATGATTTCCCAGTGCCAATCACTGAAGTAATAATCGATGCAACCACTGGCCATGAAGCCCTGTCATTCATGGATGGGTCATCCGGATATAACCAGATCTGGATTGCTGAAGAAGACAGAGTGCACACTGCATTCCGCACCCCGAAGGGGATATTTCACTACAAAAGGATGTCGTTCGGCCTCAAGAATGCCGGCGCTACTTACCAAAGAGCTATGATAAAGATCTTTGATGATTTGCTCTTCAAGAAGGTAGAGTGCTACATTGATGACCTGGTGGTGAAAACCAGCAGAAAAGAAGACCATTTGCAGGATCTGAGAGTAGTGTTCCAGAGGCTGCGCAAATATGAGCTCAAAATGAACCCTATGAAATGTGCCTTCGGCGTGTCCAGTGGAAAATTCCTTGGGTTCATCGTCCGTCATAGGGGCATTGAGATCGACCCATCCAAGATTAAAGCTATCCAGGAGCTCCCTCCACCAAGGAATCTCCACGAGCTGAGATCTCTACAAGGGCGTTTGGCCTACATCCGACGATTCATATCAAATCTGTCAGGGAGATGCCACCCTTTTCACAAGCTCATGATGAAAGATGTACCGTTCCTCTGGGACGATGGCTGTCAGGAAGCCTTTGAGAAGCTGAAAGAATATCTCAAGACCCCTCCAATGCTGGGAGCACCTATTAAGGGCAAGCCCCTGATACTATACATTGCAGCCACACACTGTTCCCTGGGGGCAATGCTAGCACAGATAAATGAAGAAGGCAAAGAGCAGGCTCTATGCTACCTGAGTCGGAGGCTGATTAGAACTGAAGAAAGCTACAGCTACATAGAAAAGACATGCTTGGCACTAGTCTTTGCCGTTAAGAAGCTCCGGCACTATATGCTGTCACATGAAATCAGATTGATATCTGCAGCAGATCCACTCAAATACATACTGACTCAGCCAGTACTGAAAGGTCGGTTGGGCAAATGGGCAGTAATTCTGATGGAATTCGATATCACATATATACCCCAGAGGGCAATAAAAGGACAGGCCGTAGCCGATTTCTTCGCCGAGCATCCTGTACCAGAGAATGATATGTTGGGGACTGAGTTACCCGATGATGAAACATTAGAAGCCTGCCAGGCTCAGTCAACTATGTGGCAGCTATTCTTCGATGGAGCATCTAGAACAGAGACGGACTCCGATGGAAAGACCAGAATACGGGCCGGAGCCGGTATTGTGCTAAGATCGCCAGAGGGGGAGGTTGTGCATACTTCCTGTTCTATAAACAAGTCCTGCACTAATAATGAAGCCGAGTATGAAGCTCTGATAATCAGGTTGCACATCAGCCTCAACATGGGCATCTAGATGCTTCAGGTATTCGGGGATTCAATGTTGATAATAAAGCAAATCCAAGGGGAGTTCGAAGTGCTAAAGCCGGAGTTGAACCCCTACCACCAAAAAGCTGTGTGCCTCATGGCGAAATTCTATCATATTGAGCTCAAGCATGTAGGCCGTGCACATAATGCCCAGGCTGATGCGTTGGCAAAGCTAGCCAGCTCAATAGCAGTCCCACCAGATGAGACACTGAACATTGTTGTTATAAACCGACGGCAAGTCCCCAGCATGTTAGAAAGCTGCCCCGAAGAAAATGAAGTCGCCATGATCAGTACAGAACAGGCATCTGATTGGAGACAACACCTGCTGCAATGGTTTTCACACCAACAGCTGCCGCAGAAAAGAGAAGAAAAGATGAAACTTCTAAGGATCAAAGATTCTTATGAATTCAGAAATGGAACTCTGTTCCGAATAATGGCAGATGCACGCAAGAAGATTTTGCTCCGCTGTCTGTCTACTAAGGAAGCTTGGCAAGCAATGAAAGAAATACATGCTGGGACGGCAGGTGCTCATCAAGCTGGCCCTAAGATGAAGATAGAAATCAAGAAGCTGGGCTACTATTGGCCCACTATATTTGAAGATTGCTGCAAGTTTGCAAAGTCATGTCAGAAATGTCAGGAGCATGCTGTTGTGCCTAGAAGGCCACTTGCCATTCTGCACCCTACAGTCCCTAGCTGGCCGTTTGCACAATGGGGAACTGATGTAGTCGGCCCACTACCGACCTCATCGGCCGGACATAAGTACATACTGGCAATAACAGATTACTTCTCCCGATGGGCGGAAGCTATAGCATTACGAGAAGTGACTGGTGAGCTGGTTGCCAGATTCATCAAGCAAAACATCATCTTCCAGTTTGGGATCCCCAGCCGAATAATATCTGACAATGGGAGTCATTTCAGAAATCAGAAAATCTATCGGCTTGCCGAGAAATATAAGATCGAATGGAGGACTTCCACCCCTTACAATCCACAGGCAAATGGATTGGCAGAAGCTTTCAATAAGACTTTGTGCACCCTGCTGGTCAAAGTCGTCAGTGCCAATAAGAAGGACTGGGAAGAAAAGATGTATGAAGCTCTGTGGGCATATCGCACTGTCTTCAAGACACCTACAGGGTGCTCGCCATACTCACTGGTATACGGCTCAGAGGCAGTAGTTCCATTAGAATTGGAAGTCCCGTCACTCAGAGTGGCAGTCCAATATGACCTGGCCCATGGCGAATAAACCAATGCAGAAAGAAGATTACAAGAATTGGCTGAATTGGAAGGAAAGCGCCTCCAAGCTCAGAAGAATATCCAGATGTATCAGGCCCGCATGGCCACTGCGTTCAACAAACTCGTAAAAGGACGAGAATTTAAGAAAGGTGACCTTGTCATGGTCAAGAAAAGAGAAGTCATGGCGTCCAACCCAAAAGGAAAGCTAAATCCCAATTGAGAAGGTCCATATGTGATACAAAGGCTCTACGAATGAGGGGCCTACATAGTTGTTAATCATCGAGGGGAAATCCAATTTTCACCACTCAACGGTAGACACCTAAAGCTGTATCATGCTGCCCAACCAATATTCCCCGAGTAATCAGCGGGCTAAAAGCTACCCTTCCTCCTTGGTCTAGCGGCACTCTGCTCTAACCGAGCTACCCTTTTCCTTGGTCTAGCGGCACTCCGCCCTAACCGAGCTACCCTTTTCCTTGGTCTAGCGGCACTCTACCCTAACCGAGCTACCCTTCCTCCTTGGTCTAGCGGCACTCTGCCCTAACCGAGCTACCCTTTTCCTTGGTCTAGCGGCACTCTGCCCTAACCGAGCTACCCTTCCTCCTTGGTCTAGCGGCACTCTGCCCTAACCGAGCTACCCTTTTCCTTGGTCTAGCGGCACTCCGCCCTAACCGAGCTACCCTTCCTCCTTGGTCCAGCGGCACTCTGCCCTAACCGAGCTACCCTGCTCCCTTGGTCTAGCGGCACTCCGCCCTAGCCGAGCCATCCCTTATCATGATCTAATGACAGTCCGACTTGTTACCCTCCCAAAAAGAGGGGAAGAGAGAATAAAAGAATGAAAATAAATAAAAATGGGGTTAAAAATAGAGATACCCTGTCGATCTTGTTCAGGTTTTCCGAGCAAGGGCAAAAATGGCTAAAACCCAGCTGTGGTGAAAACTCGAAAGGGCACTGCAGGCAAAATCGGGTACCCCGCCACGTGAAAACCCGGAAGGGCGCGTGGGCAAAAGCAAGAGGGGGCTGGCTCCGATGAAAACCCGAAAGGGCGCTTGGGCCAGTAATATGGTGATCCTAAAGAAACCTCACCTCCCGTCATAAACTTCTCATCGATCGGCCGGCACCTTGTCCGATCAACGATCAAATCCATCCAGTACGGACCCTACGCCTGTCCTGATAAAAGCCCTCGTACCTTGTCCCAGGTCCCACAGTGATGAAACCTGCTGCTGATCAATGGGCACACTCACCCGATCAGCAATGAAACCTGTCCAGTTTAGGCCTTACGTCTATGCCGATGAAACCTATGAAACCCTTGCATTGGTGTATACCCTATACCGTGATGAAACCTACTATTGATTGATTGGCACACTGCCCGATCAGCGATGAAACCTATCCAGTTTAGACCCTACGTCTATCCTGATGAAACCTATGAAACCTTTGCATTGGTATAAACCCAATACTGATGATGAAACCTGCTGTTGATTGATTGGCACACTGCCCGATCAGCGATGAAACTTATCCAGTTTAGACCCTACGTCTATCCTGATGAAACCTATGAAACCTTTGCATTGGTATAAACCCAATACCGATGATGAAACCTGCTGTTGATTGATTGGCACACTGCCCGGTCAATGATGAAACCTATCCGGCTTAGACCTTACGTCTATCCCGATGAAACCTATGAAATCTTTGCATCGGTATAAACCCAATACCGATGATGAAACCAGCTATTGATCGATTGGCGCACTGCCCAGTCAATGATGAAACCTATCCGGCTTAGACCTTACGTCTATCCCGATGAAACCTATGCAATCTTTGCATTGGTATAAACCCAATACCGATGATGAAACCAGCTGTTGACCGATTAGGCGCACTGCCCGGTCAATGATGAAACCTATCCGGCTTAAACCTTACGTCTATCCCGATGAAACCTATGAAATCTTTGCGTCGGTATAAACCCAATACCGATGATGAAACCAGCTGTTGACCGATTAGGCGCACTACCCGGTCAATGATGAAACCTATCCGGCTTAGACCTTACGTCTGTCCCGATGAAACCTATGAAATCTTTGCATTGGTATAAACCCAATACCGATGATGAAACCTGCTGTTGGTCGATTGGCACCCTGCCCGATCAACAATAAAACCAGCCCAGGGTAGACCTTACGTCTATTCTGATGAGATTCATAAGATCCTTGCATTGGTATAAACTCAATACCGATGATGAAACCCACCTTTGATCAATGGGCATCCTGCCCGATCGACAAAGAAACCCGTCCTATCAAATCTGCATACCCCTTTACGTCCCGCCGTGAAGAAACCTACCATTGGTCGATCGGCACCTTGCCCGATCAATGATAAAACCAGCCCAGTGTAGACCTTACGTCTACCCTGATGAAACCTATAAAATCCTTGCGTCGGTATATACCCAATACCGATGATAAGAGCATGCACTAATGAAGCAGCACATCTCCTGATCCATGCTGAAGTCCCAATTCAGGAAACATATGTATATATATAAAAAAAATGGGGTTAAAAATAGAGATACCCCGCCAGACTTGTTCGGACATCCCGGATAAGGGCAAAAATGGCCAAAAACCCAACTGTGGTGAAAACCCGAAAGGGCACCGCAGGCAAAATCGGGTACCCCGCCACGTGAAAACCCGAAAGGGCGCGTGGGCAAAAGCGAGAGGGGGCTGGCTCCGGTGAAAACCCGAAAGGGCACTTGGGTCAGTAATGTGGTAATTTAAAAGTTCCATGCCAACCGACACGCTACCTTTACCTCCCTTCTATTGATGAAGCCTTCCGTCGGTCAACTGGTTCCATGCCCCACCGATGATAAAACCTTTCCAGGATAGACCTTACGTCTGTCCTGATGAAATCTACGCACCCTCTTTCAAACGTCCCACCGACGATGAAACCCATCAACATTTTTACTAAGGCCTATCCAGTTCAGACCTTACGTCTGTCCTGATAAAACCTACGCATTTCTTGGCAAAGTCCCACCTGCGATAAAACCTATTGGAATAGACCTTACGTCTGTCCTGATGAGACCTACACCTTCACACACTTCCCACCGTTGGTCGATTGGCACCTCGCCCGATCAATGATGAGACCCTATCCAGTCTAGACCTTTCGTCTATTCTGATGAAACTTATAAAATCTTTGCATTGGTATAAACCCAATCCCGATGATGAAACCAGCTGTTGATCGACGGGCACCCTGCCCAATCAATGATGAAACCATGCAGTTTGGACCTTTCGTCTATTCTGATGAAAATTATGAAATCTCCTTGCATCGATATAAACCCAATATCGATGATGAAATCAATTGTTGATCGACCGGCACCTCGCCCGATCAATGATGAAACCCTACCCAGTTTAGACCTTTCGTCTATTCTGATGAAACTTATAAATCCCTTTGCATCGATATAAACCCAATATCGGTGATGAAACCAACTATTGATCGACTGGCATTTCGCCCGATCAAGGATGAAACCCTACCCAGTTTAGACCTTTCGTCTATTCTGATGAAACTTATAAATCTCTTTGCATCGATATAAACCCAATATCGATGATGAAACCAACTATTGATCGACTGGCATTTCACCCGATCAAGGATGAAACCCTATCCAGTTCAGACCCTATGTCTGTCTTGATGAAAACCACATATCCTTTAATTGTCCCACCTACTATAACCCCTACCCAGTCTAGACCTCACGTCTGTTCTGATGGAACCTCTCCTTTCACACTCCTGCAAATTGTCTCCTTTACGGCGCACATGGCCGGAAGGATTTTTGCTGCCACTCACAAAATCCGGTTTGAGCACCTCTTCGGATGCCGTCACGCGGTGGAGCGAGTCCCCCATCCTTTCTCTGAAGGGGTGGACGCCCTCCTGCCAAGTACGGGCTGTTCGCTTGAGGGATTGTCAAAACCGCTACCCCACTTCCCAAAGTAATAAAACCATATGCAAAGTAAGATGGAGACGCTTGAAGCCAAGGGATTCCTTTCCAATAAAAAGGGAATACATAAAGGGCCCCGAGGGGACATTACATTACAGAAGAGAACAAAAAAGGAGGAGTAAACAATTCACGGCTGCCGGAATATATCTTCGAAGGCTAGAAGACCCACATAAGGGGCGGCTCCTAGCTCATGAAGGCGCGCTTCCTCCTCCTGAAGCCCAATGGACATGTCCTGAAGAGACATCACCCGTCCCTCCAGCGAGGCTACCTCCTCTTCAGACTGCGGCCGGATAAAGGAGAGTTGCTGCAGTTCGGCTTGAAGTCCAGAGAGTTCCATCTCCAGTAGGGCTATCCGGCCCCGCACAGCTTCTTCCCGCTGAATGGCACCTTCTAGCTCAGCTCGGCGTCCATCAAGCATAAGTGTCAGCTTCCCCAACTCGGACTTGCATTCTGACCTCTGCAATTTCAGCGCCGTTAGCTTATCAACCATGGTCCGTGCTAGGAAATCCCTCCGATGCACGAATTTAAGCAAAAGCAAGACCCGCTGAGCCCATGTGTCCAGAGGGCAACCCATAGCCTGCAGACCGGCAGTGAAGCGATCAGCAATTTCCTTCAGCTGCAAATATGTCAAGCCAGGCTGAGATTCTACCAGCTGGCACAGCATATCCAGGTTCTGCCAGACAAAGCTCTCGGACGATGCAAAGCCAAAAGAAGCAGAGGGGATCACTTCGAAGGTCACTTCGCTATCAATGTCTGCCCACAGTGCGACATCCGGCTGAGAGGATGAAGACGGTAAATCTGCTGGAAGAACTGGCCGATCCCTCTCCGAGCCCTCTGGCTGAACTGAAGATTCCCCCTCCGTCTCGGGCGCTATGGCTTGAACATCAGCGGAGGGAGGACCGATGAATGATGGAGCTATCTCTTCATGAATCTTCTGAATAAGGGCTTCATCTTCAGCTCCTCTTCCTGATAATGGGGGCGAAGGGTCTCTAGTCTGTAAAGGCAGAAATCCAGTTTCTATAGCCACTGTGGCGGGGGCTGCTGACTCAGGCGCAATTGACATGATGGCAGCCGGTATGAAAGCAGAGCTTCTGGCTGAGTCTGCTTCAGCTCTGAACTCTGAGGCCCTGACGAGGATGGAAATCTCTCCTGGTGATCCTAAGTCCAACGATGCTAAATCTGTCGAGGACTGTATCCGCGCCGGCACAGGGCGAATGATCTCGGGAATTCCCGTGCAAGTTAACGGCTGGAAAGGGACAATAGCCCAGTTTATGGAAGAAATGTCCGTGATAGCCGCAGTTGTGTCTGAGCTAGCAATGGCAATGCCCTGAGACCAAAACAAAGCAACTTCAGTGCTAGATATAAAAGAAGAAGGGGCAGATGAAGCAACAAACATGAAAAGGAACCCACCCTTGAAGCAGGGTCCACATCCTCGGAGTGGGGTGAAAGAGAAGGAAGCTCCGTAGTCGGAATGACAAACGGTGGAGTTATGTCAATCTCGGTATCGAGCCCGGCAAACTCCTCCTGCAACTCCTCCTCAGGAGATAACACCACCAGCTTAGCCGGCTGAAAAGATGAAACACCCTTTGCAAATACAAGTGGGGCCTCTGGTTCGGGAGCATCTCCCTCACTGTCGCTGAAGGTTGCTTCCTCCTCATCAGAGGCGGCCTTAGAGCTGCCAGAAGATATTTCCACACTAGCTATACGCTGTGGGGTCACCTCCAAAACATGCCGAGATGTAGACCGGGTAATTATGCGCCTGGCCGGAACGGCACGCTGCTTCAACTGAGCCTTGTGACCTTCCTGTGGTTGAAGCAACTCTTCTATCACCACAGTCTCAGTCTGCTCCTCGCCTGCCGCTGATGCCAAAAAGAGACCTCTGAGAAATGTAGCAAAGAAAACAAATATAGATATGAAACAGATGAGAAGATACACTTACCCCCCGCCTCACTAGCCGGCGTAGGAGAAGGCAATCTGGTCTCCACCACAGAAGGTGCCATGACTGTCTCTTCAGCTGTGCAAAAAGAATGGGTCAGATTCAAAGATTTCTTTCAGATCCTGCAGAAGACAGTGAAGAATGCAAATACAAGTTGTTGATGTTACCCTGAACCGGTGTCGAAGCAGCCTCCCTTTGTAGCTCAAACTCATCGAATGATGGAATGTCAGGGAGAGGGGTCCCAGTATCCATCGCCACCGAAGTCGACTGTTGAATGTGGGCCTTTTTGGCCTTCCTGGCCTTCCCAACCGCAGTCTTGACTGCGGAAGCCTTCCTCTTCTTGCCAGGAGGCATGGGAGTAGTGGTCGGTGCTGCAGCAGGAACTTCAAAATAAGTGGGCTTCTCGGCCTGCGCAATAATCTTTCTATAGAGTCCCTGCCGCTTTATATCAGGCCGGTCTGTTAAGAATGGCAGAAGAATGATGGGATCAGCGGATGCAAAGTTCAGATGCTAAGCAGAAAACACTGCAATCAGAAAAGAAGAAATCTTACCTGCCGGGCCGTCATAGAATACAGAAAGTGGCCAGTACATGTAAGCTACCTCCTTGGAGCGGGAAGCAGCCTCCTTGATGAGCCAGCACACATCACCAAATAGCTGGCACTTCTCTACCAAAGCTGCCAGATCATTATGGCCGCGAAAGTCAAGGCAGCGAAACAAGTCAAGATGGTCCATGCCCCAGCCATCGACATAATGAAATGATATAAACAGTGGCTTGTTCAAAATACCGGCTATCGGGCTTTCTGCAGATAATCCATGCAAATTCAGCAGAATGAACAGCCAGGACGTTTGTCTATAATACGTCTGAGTTCTATCTTCTCGGCGTACAAACGTCCTATATGGATGAAATTTATCAACTGGACCCCTCCAGGAAGCTACTGTCGGGAGCGGCTCTTCAACAGGGAATGGATACTGCTGCTCCTCAAGCGAGCGCCCCCTACATGGCTCAGATGTTTCAAGCTCTGCATAAAGGTGTCCTCGTTGATGGCAGCAAAGACAGGAGCAAGCGGCTCGGAACTCTTTTCCTTCAAGGCCCGCCGCTGAGTCAGATAATTCTCTGCTTCCCTCAGATGCTGTGAGTAAAGTTTTTTCAAGTGGGCCTCGGAAATATCAAACACTGGCCCAGGTTGCTGTTTCAGGAAGGAGCGCTCTGCAACGTCCCAGAAGGCACCCCTGCCGTCCCTATAAAAGCCGGTCCGGATATTCCACCATTTGATGTATTCTGGTGTCACCCGGGGGACACGATTAGAAACAATGGGCACCCTGAAAACTATGTCATCCTGGCGATGATAGAAATCCCACCACAACCGGCCCTCGCCAACAATGAGGGACCCGTGCTTGGCCCGGCTGTCTAGGGGAAACTGGGCAACCGAAGTAGGAATATGCTGGTCGTAGCCGAAGTTTCGCCCAAAGCGGAACGGATAATATGGCTCCAACAGAAGCAGGCCACCCTTCCTATAAACCAAAACACTGGGCCGAATTGCCATGGCCCATCTCACCAGCTCTGGTTCCAGGATCGGCCGAGCAGTGTTGACCCCGGAGATGGGGTGGATATATGTTTCTATCTCCTCCAGCTTGCATTCTCTCTGAGGATCAATCAAAGGAGCTGAACCTGCTGCCAAGCTCCAGAAATGTATGCTACCAGGAGCGTCCACTGGTACCTTTATCAGTCGGCCCCTGATTTTAAATAGCTGATCATAAAAGGGACCAGGCTCAGCACTGGCAAATTCAATCATCCTGGGTGACACTGTATCCGCCTGCAAGGTTCTCGGAGCTAATTCGGGGAATATACTGCAGACCCAGGCGTTGAAGAAATGAAAAGGACCCACGGTCCTCAAAGAACGGGGAGTCCGATGCTTGTACAGGTCCCCCAAAGATTTATATATCAAACACAGGGCCACTGGGCAGAGCGACAGCTTCATCCCCCACGCCATCTGACAAGCTGGATATATGGCCTCTGGCCGAATGACTGTCTCGTCCCCTTGTGGGAGAGCAAAAGTGCACAGCCAAAATGTAAAATAAGCTGCACAATGTGTGATGGGGTCTACGCCTGCTGGGTTGGGACCGCCGCTGCCTGCACGGCGCAATGAAGAAGGTAGCGCCGACTTATAACGGGGAGCCCTTACCTGCTTACTAGCAGCCGGACCCATAGAAGGAAAGTCTGCATACTTCAGGGGACCGTCAAAGAAATACTGGACCCACTGCCCTATCCGGACCCTCATTTTGCTACCTCTCTCTCTGGGTTGATAGCCTTTAGAGGACCCCCTGCTGTACGCCAGACAGATGGAGCGGTATACCTTCATCAGGTATCGATATGAGAAGCCGAGGGAGTACTTCCCCTCGCCATCAGAGCTATCCTTCTCGGAATCCGACAAGCAAACCTCCTCATACGGCTCGCCATCAATGGGCAGGCCGGAAAGCTGTGATAAACTCCAGAGATCCAGGGATGTCTCCCCCTCTGCTGTATAGAAAGTGTTGAACAAAGGGCAGAACACTTCAAACATCCCACAGCACAGCCCCCGGGATATGGGATACCGGAATCTGGAAGCGAAGACACTGTGGTACACCCCTGCTCTGATTAGCAGGGGGGCATACTCTAGCAGAACAAATTCTGTAAACTCCACTGCCCCCACTCGGAATAGATGAGCGTCAGTGATTTTGGTGTCTCCAAACCAGCCGGCGGCCAGAAGGTACTTAAACTGAACGGCCGAACAATTCAGCACGAAGGGTTCTTCGCGATATCCCCACTTTAATGGTGCCAAAAACATGCCATAGCCGGGCTTCTCCCTATGAACTCGGCCGCCAGCATTATCCCACCGGGCTGGTGTGAATTCCGGGGCCCGGACTAGCATCTTCTTCTCTGGTTCCAGCTCCGATATGCCAAGGACGGCATCCCAGTCGCGCTTTTCCCCAGGAAGATAGATGGCCTTGCTGCGATACACTGAGTCCTTCAGACTATCTCGCTCGGCAAGGATGGCAGCTTCAACTACGCGAGCTATCCGATAATCTCGCAAGCCACCCACTGTGAAAGTCCGGATGAACGGCATCAAGTGGCGATCCTTCGGGAAGTCTGGCCGGTAGTTATTATCCCGCCTGAAGCATGTCTCGGTCACCGTGGAGTATACCCGGGCCGTCGACACTGTGTCAGTTTCAGAATCAGACGATTCGTCAACTGAAGCTATTCTATCATATCTGAAATCCAAGCTGTGCACGTTCAACCAATTTACTGTGGCCCGAGATATGTCTGGCTGGGCCGATGAACTAGCTCCAACAGCTCCGGAAGATGCAGCAGCAGAGCCAGAAGCCATTGCTATATCTGCAAACAAAAGAAGAAATATGGATTAAAAGTCAGTCTTATAGGGATTGCAACATGAGATTCTATAAAAATTTCGGCAGCATCTCCCCTTATTCGGGGTCTGCCCAAAAAGAATAGGGAGTCACCAACCAAGAGGGGGTGATCCCGGAAGCAAAGGGATTAAATCCCCAAAAGACGTCATACCCGGGACGGAAGAACTCGCGGCCACCGCCGAGAGGATGAAGACGGCTCGCGCCGAAGAGAAGAAATGGAGAGAAAAGCTGAAGAAAGAGAAAAAAAGGATGAAGAATGAGGGAAAACAAGCCATCGGCGCCTTAAGTAGGGCCCGGAGCGATGGGTTCTCGGCGCGGCCGAATGCGCGCCGAGAACCTCCAGGCCGAGGGCTCCCGACGGCCAAAAGGCGCGCCGAGAACCCCAGGCCGAGGCCCCTGCGGCCAGGGCGCGCCGAGAAGACCCCCAGGCCGAGAACCCCAAGCCGAGGCCCCCTGCGGCCAGGGCGCGCCGAGAAGACCCCCAGGCCGAGAGCCCAGCCAACCAGGCCGCGCCGAGAGACCCCCCGCGCCGAGAAGCTTCGCGCCGGGAGGTCTTGCAGGCCGAGAAGGCCTCGCGCCGAGAAGGTCACGCCGAGAAGCCCATGGCCCCGTGCCGAGAAGCTTTAAAGGCTGAAAATAAAGGCAGAAAATATGAAAATGGGAAAGTATGAAAATGAAATATCCATATGCAGCATAGTGTTGCTACGAGATAATCAGGTCCGAAAACCAGATTGAAGACAAATGGAGGAAGATATCCTCAAATGATGAAAGACACCTGCAGGCCCCGTGCCGCTTATTCTGCGCTTACGCCGCCCGCAGGTGGGGGGCATTTGTTGACACCTGGAAAATGATCAAGGATGGAAGCGCAACTGAAAAGAGGTCAGACTAACAGTGAAAGACCATTGATGAAGCTCGTCAACCATTCACCCAGCTAAAACCCTTGTTGGCCAAGCTGATGTCCGGTGCCAATGTCACTCAGACGGCAACACTGATAAAGCAGCAGTCACTCGACTGATGAGACCTTCCAGCCCTTTAATGAGAGCTGTACTACCGTTTCGCCCAAGAATCCACGGATGATATGTCAAGATGAGTCAGATGTCGGCTTGCTGACAGATGTAATATGAGATGAAGATGAAGCCGGTACCGGCAGATGAAGATGGCAAACGCTTTGCAAAGTCAGAACAGAAGAAGAATGGTCTCCACAGATTACACACCCGGCTGAGGTCTTCCTAGACTAAAGCTGATGTCCGATCTCGTCACCATTCAAGTGACGATATCGATAAAATGATACCCGGCATTGTCACCATTCAAGTGGCAATACCGATGAAACCCCTGTCTACGGACAATGAAATCCCGGTCTACAGACTGATGAAAACCGTAATGATGATCTCGATACAAGATATGTCATGAATGAAAGGCCCTTTCGGGTGATGATGTCCTTGAAAGACCCAAATGGGTCTGTGAAAGTGGCCACAAAAAAGGCTTTAATTGGGCCTCAAAAGATGGCGCCGAGAGCCATTTGCCGAAGCCCAAGAGGGCGCCGAGAGCCTGGTCAAATGCGCGCCGGGAAGCTCAAGCCGAAACCCAGCCGTGATGCTGCTGCCGAGAGGGAGAAAAGGGTTATAAAAACCCCCTTCCTTTGAACAAAAAGGGGATCGATTGGAAAAGGGGATCGATCGGAAGAAAAAAAAGAAGAAAAAGATAGAGCAATAGAAAGATAGAGAGGGAGTCCTGCTCAGAGAGCGAGAGCCCCCCCTCAACCAAAAGAGAAGAGAATAAGAAGGAAGGTTCCAGGTGGGCACTGGGGAGGGAGAGGAGTCAATGCTCCGCCCTCCCCCATGCTTTCTTTTCTCTTTTTCTTCATGTAATCTTTAGAGTTTCATCTCGATTGATAGAGTGTAACCGGACAATCCCGGCCTCGATTTGTATCTCCCTGTGCCTCATTCCCTCTCTATGAGCAATGTAAGTCTGGGAAATGCATCGAAATAGAATATTACAGTGGCCTGTTTGGGTACTGATGGATTGAAATTGCTGTTATCCTCTTCCGTTATTTCTTTTGCATCCGCTTGTCCATTGCTTAGATGCTTTTGATTTTCGGCCGGTGCTTCATATCCCGGAGTCGGTCCTCCTGTGAAGAATGAAGGTGGAACCCCAACCCTTGTTCAATGGGTTATTGGGCTCCGTCCCTCTCCTTTCTTCCATGGTACGATAGACCCTCCGGAGCATCGTGGATTTCTGTCGAGTTCACAGTTAGTTCAGGGTCAGAGACAGCAATCTCTTGACCGGCTGAACATCAGATGATCAGAGAAAATCCTCTGCATAACCCTACGAGGCGACGGAGCCATGCCACTGCATAAGCTTCATGGACCTCTAAAGGAACATCAAAATGGTGCTGCGGGCATGTATATGGCCAGGGGTCCAGTACCCTTCTGTTTGGCTTTTACCCCGGCACTCCGTGGGTGATTGCCCATCATCTCCTGGCAAATGCTGACCGCAGGGGAAATGCTGCCAAAATTCTCAAAGTTCATTGAAGCCCCCCCGACCGGCAACAGGAAGAAATGCATCCTTCAGAAGGCTATACGACGGCCTCATTTCCCCATCAATTCCACCCCCAGATTTCCTTGGTATCCTCCTAACAGAAGCATCCATGAAATCCCCTTGTTCGCATCCCAAGTTCAGCTTCAATCGCATCCAGAAACTCAAAAATCCCTGAAACAGAGCATCGTTCGAGCTCTGGAAAACGATGAAACCCTGCAGCAAATCTACCTTCTCGGCGCACAAATTGCCCGCCGAAAACCCCTCTGCCGAGAGGTCTGTCCCCTTAGCTAAACGACAAACCAATCTGTTTTAACCCTTTTCACGTGAGTCTATGTGCAAGGCTCCCGGCGGCAGACTCCCGGCGTGGCCAGAAGCGCGCCGGGAAACCCTACGCCGAGAGCCCCTCCTCCTTGTCAGCCATTCACCCCGGCCCTCCGGCGCCACCTTCCCGGCGCGCCCAGGAGCGCGCCGGGAAGCCCTACGCCGAGAGCCTTCCCCCTTTCATCTGGCCGCGCCGAGACCCTCCTTCGGCCTACTAAACCCATGCCGAGAGCTCCCTCTCCGGCCAATTGAAGCCACGCCGAGAACCTCCTTTTGGCCAATCAAAACCGTGCCGAGAGCCCCTCCTCCTTCAGCCGATAAAACCCAGTCAGAGGCCCTCTTCTACACTGATATCCTTCAATTTTGGTCTCCATACACACATGCCCTGGGGATGTTCATAGATCGTCATGAGTGCCCTGAGAAGATATAGTAATGGGGAAGTCCTCCCCTACAGTATTCATTCCCGATCCGGATTTCACCCTTATGAACCCAAAGGGCCATGTCATTACATGAGTTCCGAGGGATTTCAAGGGGATATTAAACGATGGAATAAAGATAAGCAATGTCCCGGGGCCCGACGCCCATCCCCGTTCGGTTGTCATCCCGGCACTCCGTGGATGATAACCTATCCTCCCTTGGCATAATCCAAGTTGAGGGGACATGCTGCCAAAATTTACACATACCTTGCCAGGTAGCTGTAATGTCCTACCTCTCAACCCCGTTGGCCCACGGAGCCATGTCCCTACATGCTCTCCGATGGTCCTTTGAAGGGGAGGATATAGATGCAACATCGCGTACGCACAGGGCGCGTCATGTCATGCCGGTGCTTACTCGGATTCTGGGTCAGTTATGCCCGATCTCTTACGGATCCCACCCTGCCACTGCATGGGTGGTTCCCTATTCCCCACTTGGCATGGTCCAAGATGGTGGGAATTTGCCGTCGGTTTTATCCCGAAAATAACCAACCCCGGATCCGTCTAATCCATTTAACGTTTGCAAATGAACGACTTCCGTCTCTCTTGAGCATGTGGCTTTACCGCTGTCATCCTCCTACTTTTAGCGTTTAATCAAGGGTTGTCCTTCCTTAGAAGGACGTAATTAACGTCATAACGTTCATGGTATGACGGACTTCTGGTCCAGACACGATCACTCACAATCGACTGACCATGTCAGATCGAGCGCACAATAAAATTGTCACTTCGGTGACTGGCACGCCAATGAACCAATAAATAAATAAATCAATAAATAAATAAATAAAAATAATAAATAAATAAATAAAGATAAGATAAAAATCCCGCGTCCATAGTAGGGCGCAGCCCTCCCTTGTGTGGTGAGAGAGAGAGAGAGAGAGGTAGGTGGGAATCACTCCCAAGGGTTTCTCACCCAACTAATGGAATCTCTCCAATCGGAAATTTGAACTCTCAAATGGTAATTTTCATTCATTGATTCATTAAGTTGAAATGGGGGGGAATGGGGTCCTATATATAGGCAACCCACATTTTACAAAAAGACCCAGACATTTGACTCAATGACAAATAACCAAGGAAGGGGGGGCGCCCATGGGCCTAGCCCAATGAATTGGGCCCAAAACTAATCTAATGAGCCTAATGACACACAAACTTAGCAAAGACCTAAGGACATGACTCAAATAAAAGGGAAAATACATTAAATGACTCAAATAAAAATTACATAGGACTCAAAATTAAATTACTAGACCATGCTAGATGCAACCGGGGCGAGGAGACGAGCTGTGAATGTGGACATGGGAGGTGATGTCCCCATCATGGTCGATGAGGGTCGGAGCCGAATCTGCCCACTCGAGCTCTTGCTCTTCGTACCGGGCAATCAACTCCGGGTCAGGCACGTAGATCTCCACTGGTATAGGCTCCGACTCCGGCGGCGACTCAATTGCCGAGACTTCGAGTTCCTTTGGAGGGGGGGCATCATGTTGCAGATTGTGAAGACCTCCGGTACATGCGGATGATTCCCTCGACTAGCCCACCGCTCCGAGTCGATGGTTGCATGCCTCTCATTTAGCCAAGGCCTCCCAAGGAATATGCGAGGACCGGCTAATGTGTTAATGTAGCACCATGCACCATCAAAAGTAGGGAACCCAGTCAACCCACATTTCGAACTCTACAAGGACTTGGTCTCCATCGCATATAATTTGGCCGGTCTTGGTTAGGGCATCGACGATGTCCTGGGAGACCCAATTCTCGAGATCCATCTCATGGATGGATAGAACAGTGCGGTTGCCATTTGGTAGGGCTGCTGTAGAGATCACCGGAGGTGAAATCATATCGACCTATCCAGGACCCGGCTTTTAGGAATAAGCTGGGAACTTGCTTTGATACCAAATTTGACGCGGGATGAGCGCGCGCATGAGAATGTCGACGACGGCTTCCTGTCTGAACCTGTGAGTACAGCCTTATGGCACTACACTCCACGCAGGGAGGGGATCAAGGGGATGGGAATAATTAGTACAAAACTACCCTCATGCAGAAGGGGGGACACGGGGAAGGGGAGATGGGCATGTTGTCTAGTGTCGGTCCTGCTGGACAGAACCGACTTGTTTCTCCTAGTACGATGTGCACAGAGATCAGAAGGGCGTGGCGTCAGCACTCAGATGAAGCTTGTGAAGTTTTGAGGCGCTCCTAAAAGTTTGGCGTCGTTCTGAGGTCGCTGGTGGTCGAGGCAGAGCAGAGAAGCCGACCTGCGCAGTTTTGCCTAGCAGGACAGATTAGCGTAGTCGCAGTGCAGAAGATGGAACTCTCGCTGTGGACCTCCAAACAAAGCAGGACTAGTGTGGTTGGGTGGATAATTGGGAGTTGTACGTACCCTCAAAATTTCACGGTCATCGGAGCACAGAACGCAGCGTGGCTGTCTCTGCAACCAGGCTCAGTTTACTGGGCGTGCAGACAGACATGACAACGATGCGCGAGGTGGTATGCCTAGCACAGAACTCTGATAGCATCCAAACCACCTGGGATGGCTTCGGGACGTCTAGAGGTACACCTCTGAGGAATGACTCAACCAGAAGATCGATAAGGAAGGCGTGGTGTGATATGCAAACTTGCTTTACGCTCTGGACGAATAGCTTCGCATAGGCCTTACGCAGTCATACGGAAAATGACGCCACGATCTGTACCAAAGTTGAAACGATGCGAGACAACTTCTGGAGCGAAGCAGACTCGGAGTATAACAAACCCACAGAAGAGAGTTTGCATCGATTCATGTCGTGGTCATCGGTGTAGCTTCTGCAAGTCAAGCCTCAGAATCTGACTCACATCTGTAGGTAGTAGAGTAGAGAGATCTTCAAAACCGAGGTCGAGGATGACGACGAGGGCTCGCGGTGGCTCCGTGGATGATCCTGGAGGATGGGGGGGATGTGGGAGAGGAGATGGGAGGGTTCTAGGGTCGACCTAGGCTGATGGGGTGGTTGGGGTGCGCTAGGGTTAGAGAGAGAGGGGGTGGGGCGCTGCTGGTTGTGTAAGGAGAGGGGTGAGGTGCGGCTGATTCTTGGGAAGGTGGGAGAGATTCTAGGGTTCTCTTCCTAGAATGGAGGCTGAGGTGGCGAGGGGATTTGAAAAGGATGTGAATTATTGTGGAGGGAGGGAGAGAATATGGGGGGTATTTGAATTTTGAATGAGGGGGGGAAACTAGATTAGGAAAGGTATTAGTAGAAGGCAGGGATTTGGGGAGAGATTTAAGGAGGGATTGAGGGAAGGGGGATCCCCTTGCTGGTGTGGCAAGAGGAGAGAGAGGGGGTTCGACCAAGGTTCGGAAAGAGAGAGAGGGGGCTGCACCCTAGAGAGAGAGAGAGAGAAAGAATGAGAGAGAGAGGTGCGACCAGGAGAGAGAGAGAGAGGGGGAGAGAAAATAATTCTCACACAAAACTGATTTTCTTTCACTATTTCACTAACTCCAAATGAGAGCCCATGGTCCCCTATTTGTAGGAGAGGCCAGGGTTTACAAATGACCAAACTTGCCCCTAACAAATGAAGAAAGACCCCGCTATCCTGGGGGTAACAATAAGCCACCTACGACCCTTAACTAGACCCACTAGCTAATGTAGCCTTTTGGGCCCAATTAGAGGACCCATTAAGAAATAAATGCTAATAAAAGGAAATTACATCATAATAAAAAGAGAAAAAATATGTACCTTGGTCGGGGCCGAGCCAATCGGCCATGGGATAGGAGCGACTTCTCCACTAAACGGGTTGGGCCACTAGGTCCCCATCTAGATGTCCCCATCATACCCCCCCGGTTGGAAAAGATTCGACCCCGAATCTTAAAGTGGGGAAGCACAAGCATGACAATCGCCGGAGGGTATGACCATGGCTCGGGGCAAAGGATCATGTGGCGGATGTCGGAGTGACGCTTCTCATAAACCTTTCAAAATTCGTGCAACACGTGATCAACATGGGGCGGCTCAGGCGGTCGGTGAAGGGCGTCGGGATGGATTGATGAAACCGCCACGGCCACCAGGCCGGCCTTGGGGCCGTCGTGCTCTTGGGTGGCTGGTTCTTGTGTGTTGATAGCCGGATCTTGGTCGATGAGGGTCGGAGCCGAATCCACCCACTCGAGCTCTTGCTCTTCGTACCAGGTAATCAACTCCGGGTCTGGCTCGTAGATCTCCACCGGTATAGGCTCCGGCTCCGGCGGCGACTCAATTGTCGAGGCTTCGAGTTCCTTTGGAGGAGGGGGCATCATGTTGCAGATTGTGAAGACCTCTGGTACATGCGGATGATGCCCTCGACAAGCCCGCCGCTCCGAGTCGATGGTTGCATGCCTCTCATTTAGCCAAGGCCTCCCAAGGAATATGCGAGGACCGGCTAATGTGCTAATGTAGCACCATGCACCATCAAAGTAGGGAACCAGGTCAACCCACATTTCGAACTCTACAAGGACTTGGTCTCCATTGCGTATAATTTGGCCGGTCTTGGTTACGGCATCGACGATGTCCTGGGAGACCCAATTCTCGAGTTCCATCTCATGGATGGATAGCACAGTGGGGTCGCCATTTGGTAGGGCTGCTGTAGAGATCATCAGAGGTGAACTCATATTGACCTATCTAGGACCAGACTTGTAGGAACAAGCTAGGAACTTGCTCTGATACCAAATTTGACGCGGGACGAGCGCGCGCATGAGAATGTCGACGGCGGCTTCCTATCCGAACCTATGAGTACAGCCTTATGGCACTACACTCCACACAGGGAGGGGATCATGGGGATTGGAATAATTAGAAAAAAACTACCTTCACGCAGGAGGGGTTACACGGGGAAGGGGAGATGGGCCTGCTGTCCTGTGTCTATCCTACTGGATAGAATCGAATTGTTTCTCCTAATACGTTGCGCACACAGATCAGAAGGGGGTGCTGTCGGTGCTCAGACGAAGCTTGTGAAGTGATGAGGCGCTCCTGAAAGTTTGGCATCGTTCTAAGGTCGCTGGTGGCCGGGTAGAGCAGAGAAGCCGACCTGTGCAGTTCTACCTCGCAGGACAGATTGGTGTAGTCGCAGTGCAGAAGGTGGAACTCTCGTTGTGGACCTCCAAACGAAGCCGGACCAGCGTGATTGGATGGACAACTGGAAGTTGTACGTACCCTCAAAATTTCACGGTCATCGAAGCATCGAGCGCAGCGTGGTTGTCTCTGCAACCAGGCTCAGTTTTGTGGGCATGCAGACAGACATGGCGACGATGCGCGAGGTGGTATGCGTAGCACAGAACTCTGATCGCGTCCAAACCACCTTGGATGGCTTCGAGACGTCTAGAGGTACGTCTCTAAGGAGAGACTCAACTAGAAGATTGATGAAGAAGGCGTGGTGTGATCTGTAAACTCGCTTTATGCTCTGGATGAACAGCTTCACATAAGCCTTGTGCCGTCGTACACAAAATGACGCCACGAGCTGTGCCAATGTCGAAACGATGCGAGACCACTTCTGGAGTGAAGTAGACTTGGAGTAGAATAAACCCACAGAAGAGGGTTTGCACTGATTCATGCCGTGGTTGTCGGTGTAGCTTCTGCAAGTCGAGCCTCAGAATCTGACTCAGATCTGCAGGTAGCAGAGTAGAGAGATCTTCAAAGCTGAGGTTTAGGACAACGATGAGGGCTCGCGGTGGCTCCGTGGATGATCCTGGAGGATGGGGGGGACGTGGGAGAGGAGATGGGAGGGTGCTAGGGTCGACCTAGGCTGCTGGGGTGGTTGTGGTGCGCTAGGGTTAGAGAGAGAGGGGGTGGGGCGTGGCTGGTTGTGCAAGGAGAGGGGAGAGGTGCGGCTGATTCCAGGGAAGGTGGGAGAGATTCTAGGGTTCTCTTCCTAGAATGGAGGCCGAGGTGGAAAGGGGATTAGGAAAGGATTTGAATTATTATGGATGGAGGGAGAGAATATGGGAGGTATTTGAATTTTGAATGAGGGGGGGAAACTAGATTTGGAAAGGTATTAGTAGAAGGGAGGGATTTGGGGAGAGATTTTAGGAGGGATTGAGGGAAGGGGGATTCCCTTGCTGATGTGGCTAGAGGAGAGAGAGGGGGTTCATCCAAGGTTGGGGAAGAGAGAGAGGGGGTTGCGCTCTAGAGAGAGAGAGAAAGAATGAGAGAGAGAGAGGTGCGACCAGGAGAGAGAGGGGGGGAGAGAAAATAATTCTCACACAAAACTGATTTTCTTTCACTATTTCACTAACTCCAAATGAAAGCCCTTGGTCCCCTATTTATAAGAGAGGCCAGGGTTTACAAATGACCAAACTTGCCCCTAACAAATGAAGAAAGACCCCGCTATCCCGGGGGTAACAATAAGCAACCTACGACCCTTAACTAGACCCACTAGCTAATATAGCCATTTGGGCCCAATTAGCTGACCCATTAAGAACTAAATGCTAATAAAAGGAAATTACATCATAATAAAAAGAGAAAAAATTTGTAGCTTGGTCGGGGCCGAGCCAATCGGCCATGGGATAGGAGCGACTTCTCCACTAAACGGGTTGGGCCACTAGGTCCCCATCTAGATGTCCCCATCATAAGCCATCGATAATATCCTACTATGCCCAAAAAGCTCCGAATCTCTAACACTGACCTCGGCCTCGGCCACTGAGCCACGGCCTCCACCTTCAACGCATCAATAGAAATACCTTCACCCGAGATCACGTGTCCCAAAAATTGCACCTCCTGAATCCAAAATTCGCACTTGTTGAGCTTGACATACAACTGATGATCTCGCAAGGTCTACAACATAATCCTCAGGTGATGAGCATGGTCCTCCACCGACTGAGAATACACAAGGATATCATCCATGAACACCACCATAAACCAGTTGAAGTCCCGCGATCAATGACACCCAAGAGGGGGGTGAATTGGGTGATTACATATTTTAATAAACTTTTACCCCATTTAAAACACGTATTAAGAACAAGCAACAAACAAGTAGAGATCTGATGGATAACAAAAAGAATCTGACTAAATCAACCCCTACAATAGTTCTTTGGTACTAGGCGGAGTCCAGGAATCTGAAGATTCTCTCACACAAGGTATTTTCCTCCCGAAAGGACTAACCTTGTCGATCAGAAGCTACCTTTTGATATACCAGATGATGGAGGCATCATCCACAACTCCCTTTGGCTAGGGTCTTCTTCACACTCCGGTGTCGTTTGAGTTCGGGCCTCTCTCTATAAAGGCCCAATTATCCTTTTTGTGCTATCTATTTGAGTCATTTGATGTAATTTTCATTTTATTTGAGTCATGTCCCTAGGTCTTGCATTTATTTTCCTAAGTTTGAGTGTCATTAGATTGTTTAGTTAGCTATTGGGCCCAATTCTTCGGGCTTGGCCCAAGAGCCCCCCTACCCCCTCGGTTATTTTTCATTGAGTCTTTTGTCAGGGTCTTATTGTAAAATGTGGGTTGCCTATATATAGGGCCCCATTTGCTTCCGTTTGGACTAATGAATGAATGAATACAAGATTTCCCTTTGAGAGTCCAAATATTTAGTTAGCATGGAGTGATTCCATTAGTGGGTGAGATGCCCTAGGGGAGAGAATCCCCACCCATCCACCTATCTCTCTCTCTCTCTCTCTCTTCCCCCCCCGAAGAGGAATTTGCCCCCCTCCTCTCTCTCCTCCCTTCCCAACCACCTCCAACTCTCACCTACCCCCATTAAGGTCTCTCCACTTCCCACCACCCTCTTTACTTCCCCCCCTAGTTCCAAGAGAGAACCCCCCAATCCCCACTCCACCCTCCAACCCCCATCCACCCCCACCTCTTCCCCATACACTTTTCCCTCCTTCCCCATACGACCCTCCACCTCCCAAGACCCATTTCAAATTTGAAACCGCTTCCCTCCATTGCTTTGGCCGCCCCTCTCCCCTTCCCTTAGGCTAGGTTCTCCCCCTTCCTTCCCTCCACCCTCCACCTTCCACTTCTCCCCCCACCTTCCTCTCACCCTCCCCCTTGACTGAACCAGCATAATCCCCTACGCCCTCCCCCTTCACCAGCCCCTCCACCACCCCTAGACACCGTCCACAACTCCCCCACAATCCCCAGCCACCCCTCATCCACCTCCCCTGTTGTGCCTCTCAGGCACAAGCATGTGCTATGTTGCTTTGATGATAGCAATGCTATTTGGTTTTGATGATAGCAAGACAGTGAGTGCATTTGCGTGCAATTGATATTGTATTTTGATGATTGCAATAAACAAAGTGCATTTTTGTGCATTCTTATCCTTGAGCATTCTGCATATGATAGCAACATGAATGATGATGTTTAGCATTGATGACATTTGTTCTTTATATATCTGAATTGCATTTTGTCAGTTGTCATGTTTCTGCATGTCTCACTTTGTGCATAGGCTAGACAGCATTGGCCAAGTCTATACATTGGCTGTAGGTTGCAAAGTCTACACATCAGACTGCATTGCATTTATTCATGGCTAAGAGTCTATACACTGGACTTGAAGTGTGTACATTGAGCGTCTCACTTAGCGTCTAAGGTAAAGTCTACACGTTGCTACAGTAACGCAAGTCTATACATCGTCCGTCTCAGGCATTGTCTTAGGCTAAGTCTGTACAGCCTACGTCTCATGCAGCGTCAACGCTGTGAGCATTCTCAAGTCTGCTGCGTCAACGTTGTGAGTGTGTACACAGCATTCTCAAGTCTGCAGCGTCATCTCTATAAGTCTATACAGTGGTTCAGCAAGTGTGTACATCGCATTCACGTTTCACAAAGTCTATACATTATGCATGTTTGAGTTGAAGTCTATACAGAGTCTGCATCCTTTGAAGTCTATACACTGGCCTCAGCTATTCAAGTCTATTCACTGGACTGTTTGGTCAAGTCTATACACTGGGATCTTTCCCTACGTTTCTTAGGCAAAGTCTGAACATTCGGTTCTGAAGCCTGAAGTCTATACACTCCAGCCTATTCCTACGTTCAAGGCTTCAGCTACACATCAACTCTATACATTGGGCTTCACTCATTCAAGTCTATACATCCACAGTGAAACTTCGAAGTCTGTACACCGCTTGAGCCTCAACAAGTCTGTACATCACCTTAAGCGTCTCAAGTCTATTCATTGGCTCAAGCTTCCAAGTCTGTACACTGGTTCAAAGTCTACACAATGCCTCTTTGATTCTAAGTCTTTACATTCGTTTTAAGGCAAAGTCTGTACATTGCCTCTATGCTTCAAAGCCTGTCGATTGAAGAGTCTACACATTGGTTGTTCACACGTTCCTGCAGTCTGAAGTCTCTATATTGCTTTCGCCTATTTTTCATCTAAGTATCATAAAGTCTGTACGTTGCTTTAGCCTTTACCTTAACAGCAAAGTCTATACAATGCAATGCATAAACTTAGAACTGATGACTTCATTTCATCTATCTAACAGGGACTGAAGAGGCTAATGAACCCCTTAAAGCAAGAGGGCTGAAGCCATCCAATTTTCGCTGCTGGAACACACCAATGCGTCAATGCCTTGATCAAGTGGCGTGAACGCAGTAGATCAAACAATCAAGAAAGAAGCTTGTGGATTACTCTAGTGCGTCAACGCATTAATCAAGTAGCGTGGACGCAGCAGTTCAAGAATCCCTTATTGCAGCCTCTGGAGTACATTGGCAGCATCGACGCTGCAGCTCCATGCGTCAACGCAGCATGTTGAGAGCGTCAACGCAGCACGTCTATCTGCTGAAGACCTGCTCACTGGAACGCATCAATGCGTCAACGCCACGGGTTGGAAGCGTCGACGCAGCAGTTAAAAAGGGTTGAAGATCTCTGAAGGGTGCGTCAACTCCTTGGAGCAAGAGGGTTGACGCCATCTAACTCCAGTTGCTGAGCGTACTGATGAATGGGCACGTGACCTGAAGTTGGCACCTGACACGTGATCCGAGGTGGGTGCTGAGCATGTGATCCAAGGAGGAATCTTCTGGACGGAAGGCGTGTGAAGCACACGCCCTATCTCCCTAGCTGCTGCTGCTGCTATACATACGAGTCTTCATCGTCTGTAGAAGACTGATCGTAATCGAAGCCAGAGAGCAGAAGTTGAGAGAAGAAAGGGAAAAAGAAGAGAGAGCTTCCACGATCCAGCAGAAGAAAAGAAAAAGAGAAAGAGATAAAAGGAGAACATAGATCGAGAACAGAAAAAGAGAAGTGCAGCAGAAAAGAAAGGGAAAGAGAGAGAGAGTGAAGAAAGAGAGTGAGATCGAGGGAGGTCTGTTCCTACTGGGCCGTGGATCAGATCCAGGCCAGTCAGCTCTGTTGAGAGCCACATTGTGCATTTCATTTTTCAGCTCTCTGTTTGCTGAAGTTATTTTCATTTCATGTTTTTGTCTTTCCTTTTTCATTTGGTTATCATTGTTCTTCCAATCCTCTGGACTGAGGTCGGGTTCCTCCTGGTGGGTCAGGAGAAGGGAGATCTGATCTCCGGTTTGCAAGCAGCAGGGGGGGCTGCTTGTGGGTTCCCTCCGGGCTAGGAGGAAGAGAGGCTAGGCCTCTGGTGGATTGCTGGTAGCAGAGTGCTACTGGCTGGTTCACTGGTAGCAGGGCTGCTACTAGTGGGGTTCCCTCTTGGTATAGAGGAAGAGAGACGTGAGTCTCTGGTTTCTAGTGACCGTGGGTTGCTAGAGGTTCCCTCCGTGTAAGAGGAAGAGGGGAGGTTGTTCCCCTGGGTAAGCTGTGTATCAGCGTCTGTTGGCAAGCTGTGTTGCCCAGCTGTTAGTGAAGCCACACTCGGTTTGAGTGTGGGGTGGATGTAGGTCTGCTGGACCGAACCACCTAAAACCCATTGTGTAGTGGTTTGATTTCTTCATCTGTCTTATTGCTTCCGCTAGATGCTTTCATAAGGGGGCTTCAAGTGTTTGCTTCAAGTTCAACGAAGTTGATTAGCTGTGCACGCTATCTGTTTGACACTGGGATTGTGTGTTGCTTGAATTGTCTAATTGCTTAGAGTGTCTTAATCTGTTAAGTGATTGAAATTCTAATTGAGCTATAGTTCGTCTAACTTGTCTTGTTAGAGTGCTTACTGTCTATTTGTTTTATTCCGCAACTGCTAATTAGTCTTTCAGATTTGATAAATCTGTCTAGTTAGCATTCTAGATAGTTAGTAAGCCGAATATTTTAATTGGGCGAAAGATTTTAAAGGGCTATATTCATTCACCCCCCCCCCTCTGAATACTGCACCAAACCCAACAATTGGTATCAGAGCGGGTCTCTGATCTATCAGATCTAACAATCTGTAGAGGATCCTGCTAGTGTTTAGTGCATTTCAGAGTGGGTCTTTTGAAATCGTGTGTTGCTTCATTGAGTTGTGCTTTGCTTTACTCATCTGTTTTTGGTGTTATTTGAGTTGATTCATTGTGCTTAATTAGTGTTCTTCCTAGAACTCTTATTCTGTCTAAAGCATGAAACTCACTGCTGGTCCTCCGAAGTTTGAAGGTTCGGGTTTCTACAATTGGTTTAATCAGTTCAGAGAATATGTGATGCAAACTAATCCAGATCTGTGGATAGTCATTGCACACAGTTCCTATGAAGTTCCAAAGAATGAATCCTTATGGAAAACTTCAGACAGACAAAAATTCTCTGATAATCAGAAGGCCCTGGAGCTAACTCAAAGGGCTATAAACACTGACAAGTTTCCATGTGTAGTTAATTGCTGCAGTGCCTCCGAAGTGGTCGAAATGATAGCAAGCAGCAGAACCCATGATAAAGTGAATTGTCTCATGGCAACAGAAGAAGACGAAGATTATGAGGAGGACACTTCATCACAGGTAAACTCTGATACTAATAATTTTTCTCTGGAAAATATGATTGAATTGAATGAGCATTTATTAAATAAATATGATAGACTGAAATCTGAAAAGAGAAAAATAAGAAAAGAAATGTTGCATGAGGTTAGAAGTCTGAAAGCTGAAAATGAAAACTTGAAATCTGACATGAATAAAGAAAAAGATGAGTTGAACAAGTTGAAATCTGAGAATGAAGATCTTAGAAACAAACTCATCAGTGAAGATAATTCTTGTAAAGCATGTGCCATTCTCGAAGACATGATTAATGATTTTGATTCTGATGACAGTTTTCAAAAGGAACAAATCAAATCTCTAAAGGAAGAAAATGTCCACTTGAAAGATCAAAATAAAAAGTTGATGGTTCTGAATACTGTTTTCTCTGAAAGATGGATGACAATTGAAAAAGAAAAATCTGTTTTGAAAGAGTATATCAATTGCAGTGACGAAGAAATTACTAGCTTTGTAATACACACTGCTGATTTGGAAAAAGAACTTTGTCTGTTAAAAGAAAAATTGGCTAGGTATGAGAAGGAGAAAGTTGATTCAGAAAATCTTATAATCTCCTTGGAAAATAAAATTACTGAGCTGAATAGTACTTCATCTAAGTTGGCCAAGGATAAAGGCAAGATGAAAATGTTTCTGGAAGATGAAGTGAGTAGTCAAAGTGAAAAGGTGAAAAGTAGCTTTGGAGTTAAGAATAATATTAGAAACCTGCTATACACCACATTTGTGCCGAGTTCTAAAGTAGTTGGTCCCTCAAATAAATCATTGAAAGAAGTTGCTGCTCATGAAATTCAAAAACGAAATAAAGATCAGAAAACCCCAAAAACTCAAAAGAACAATCTGCATGCTAAAAACTCATCTGATAAGTGCCATGTTTTAAAGAAATCTAACGGTTCCTGTTCTTGTCATTATTGTGGTAAGCATGGACACTTTATGAGTGAGTGTTTTGTGATGAAACAAGAAGACAGAAAGCATGCTAGAAAAGTTTTGTCTTATCAGAAAAAGGGTAATCTGAATGTTAAAGAATTTCATGCTAGAAATCATGATTCTAGGAGAAAGAATCTGAATTGTTTTTGTTGTGGGAAGTTTGGCCACATTGCTGCTCAATGTTGGCAGAATCCAAGAAAGAGATTAAATTCTGAATTTGTTAATTTCCATGTTAACAAAAATTTCCATGCATATGCATTTAGAACTCCTGCTCATAGGAATGTGTACAAAATAAATTTCAGAACTGCTGCATCATGCCACTACTGTGGTCAGATAGGTCATTCAATGAATGATTGTCATGTGATGAGAATTGATGACCTTCATGCACAGAAGTTGGCTACCATACCTGCTAGGAATGTCACTGTTAATTCAGGACCCAAGAATTCTTGGGTTCCTGCAAGATCACATTGATTGACATGTTGCAGGTGTGCCTTGGTAGGAAAAAATAAAAAGGGGTTAACCAAGGCACTCAACAAGAAAACCCCAGGATACTACAATTCAGGTCAGTTCTGAACTTTACTTTAAATTCCATTATCTAAAATTGTGAGCATGAAAATTATGAGTTTCATATTGATTTGCTTGATTGATTGTTGATGATCTCTTCATGTCTAGCTGATCTGTCTGCATTCCAGACTCAGCTACTGAATTTTACTTTGCATATATCTGATGCTCTTCTCTCACTGATTATTGCACTGAATAAATGGGATGTTAGATGCTCTGCACAATCATCTTTACAGTCGATGCTTTATATGAACCTTGTGTCAATGGACTGCATGCTTGTTGTTGAATGCATAACTTGCTGATTGTGAATAGTTCTTCAGTGTATAGAGTCAATGCATGTGTCTTGTGTCAATGCATTGCATGCTTGATTACATACTTGGACTGAGCTTGAATGGGTCAGTTAGTGCATACAGTCAATGCATGTGTCTAGTGTTTGCATACATCATATGCATGACTGTCAATGAAATTGATCAATGCATATAGGACTGATTTGCATGACTGTCATTTGCCTATTGTCGTAGACTGCATGTTTTTCAATGCATAATAGGGCTGCTTTGCACTACATTATCATTTGCTTAACCCTGGTATATAAAATGATATGTTACTAAAGGGCAAGGAAATCTGCCCGGAGGTTTCTACCATGTGTGAGATGGTCTTTGAGACCAGGTTCTCTGCCAAGTACCATGGGTTCTGTCTGCATGTAGGACAGTATGTTGCATAGCATATCTCTTGCATCATGATGTCAGGGGGAGCTGAGAGTTCTATTCAATTCATTGAATCCTATTCACTTCTCAGTGTTCTCTTTCAAATGATTCATATTCTTTGACATCAGTTGCTCATTGAATCATATTGCCAATTGCTATCTTTTCCCCATCATTTTCACTAAACAACAGCTTTGCATCTGGTTTAGTACATTGAATGGTGATTATTGCAATTGTTCACTTATAAGAATCACACTTACAAATTGAAAGGATCTAAAGGTTTAACCTTTATAAATTGGAGAGTTAAGTGTCTGCACTTCAGAATTTGAGATAAAAGAAAACCTTTATAGTTCTTAATCTTTGTCTCATGGCTAAAATAGAAAAAGTTTTTGTAATGCCTAAATGTGTTGAACTGGATATGTCTAGAATAGGCGAATAAGAGTGTGTACTGATTTTTTAAAAATAATCACTCAAAAAGAATTAAGGGCAGCAGTAAATAAGATCATTAATGTTAAGAACTGAACACAGTGACAGAGCAATGGCTGATTGCACTGAGAAACTGTGAACTCCTCCAAAGAAGCAGGAGAATTCACATGTCATGAGGTGATTCAGAATATCTCTGTTCATAGGGTCAAATCTATAGGGGGAGTCCTTACCAAGTAACTGGGGGTACTGGCCTCTAATCAAGGTATACCCTTAATGTCAAAAGTGAAGACTATTCTTTGTGGGTTTTGATCTGAAATAGGTCTAGTAGTTTATGCCTAGTAACTGGGGGTACCTGTCTCTGATCAAGTTGTACACCTAATGTCAACAGCATAAATGCCATTGATCTATTTACTTAGTTCAGGTTCTGAAAAATTCAAAAGTGAAAATCAAACTGCTGTAACCCTTCGAAAAATTAAAAGTCAATGAGTGAAAATTATTTTCAATACATATTCAAACTGCCATTCTTGATCTTCCATGTTTAATCACAAAAGGGTATTATTTCTGACTTATCTATTAATACCATGTGCCCTAGATTCATTGCTATAAATGGAATCTATAAACTCTTGTTCAGGGGTCAAATGTTTTACTCTAGATTTATCACTGTTAAACCTGAATTTTTGTCAAAATTGTATGTTGCTGATTCTTATACCTTAACAGTTATTTATAATCATGCTTCCTTTCTGAACCTATGATTCAGCTGTTGTCAAGTGACCCTCCTACCTTCTCTACCTTGTTTATCTGTTCATATTCCATCTCAAAGGGGGAGCATTTATTTAGGGGGAGAAATAATTCAGGAGGAGTCATACCTTCAGGGGGAGTTTATTGCTCTAGAAGTCACTTGCATGCATACGGCCATGTTGCACTCATGTTCTTCTTGTTCTTCCCTTTTCGATTATGTCAAAGGGGGAGAAAATCTTGTATGTGACTTACTGTCACATTGTGTTGCCATCATCAAAAAGGGGGAGAATATTGTGCCTCTTAGGCACAAGCATGTGCTATGTTGCTTTGATGATAGCAATGCTATTTGGTTTTGATGATAGCAAGACAGTGAGTGCATTTGAGTGCAATTGATATTGTATTTTGATGATTGCAATAAATAAAGTGCATTTCTGTGCATTCTTATCCTTGAGCATTCTGCATATGATAGCAACATGAATGATGATGTTTAGCATTGATGGCATTTGTTCTTTATATATCTGAATTGCATTTTGTCAGTTGTCATGTTTCTGCATGTCTCACTTTGTGCATAGGCTAGACAGCATTGGCCAAGTCTATACATTGGCTGTAGGTTGCAAAGTCTACACATCAGACTGCATTGCATTTATTCATGGCTAAGAGTCTATACACTGGACTTGAAGTGTGTACATGGAGCGTCTCACTTAGCGTCTAAGGCAAAGTCTACATGTTGCTACAGTAACGCAAGTCCATACATCGTCTGTCTCAGGCATTGTCTTAGGCTAAGTTTGTACATCCTACGTCTCATGCAGCGTCAACGCTGTGAGCATTCTCAAGTCTGCAGCGTCAACACTGTGAGTGTGTACACATCATTCTCAAGTCTGCAGCGTCATCTCTATAAGTCTATACAGTGGTTCAGCAAGTGTGTACATCGCATTCACGTTTCACAAAGTCTATACATTATGCATGTTTGAGTTGAAGTCTATACAGAGTCTGCATCCTTCGAAGTCTGTACACTGGCCCCTGCTATTCAAGTCTATTCACTGGACTGTTTGGTCAAGTCTATACATTGGGGTCTTTCCCTACGTTTCTTAGGCAAAGTCTGAACATTCGGTTCTGAAGCTTGAAGTCTATACACTCCAGCCTATTCCTACGTTCAAGGCTTCAGCTACACATCAAGTCTATACATTGGGCTTCACTCATTCAAGTCTATACATCCACAGTGAAACTTCGAAGTCTGTACACCGCTAGAGCCTCAACAAGTCTGTACATCGCCTTAAGCGTCTCAAGTCTATTCATTGGCTCAAGCTTCCAAGTTTGTACACTGGTTCAAAGTCTACACAACGCCTCTTTGATTCTAAGTCTTTACATTCGTTTTAACGCAAAGTCTGTACATTGCCTTTGTGCTTCAAAGCCTGTCGATTGAAGAGTCTACACATTGGTTGTTCACACGTTCCTGCAGTCTGAAGTCTCTATATTGCTTTCGCATGTTTTTCATCTAAGTATCATAAAGTCTGTACGTTGCTTTAGCCTTTACCTTCACAGCAAAGTCTATACAATGCAATGCATAAACTTAGAACTGATGACTTCATTTCATCTGTCTGACAGGGACTGAAGAGGCTAATGAACCCCTTAAAGCAAGAGAGCTGAAGCCACCAATTTCCACTGCTGGAACACACCAATGCGTCAACGCCTTGATCAAGTGGCGTGAACGCAGTAGATCAAACAATCAAGAAAGAAGCTTGTGAATTACTCTGGTGCGTCAACGCATTAATCAAGTAGCGTGGACGCAGCAGTTCAAGAATCCCTTATTGCAGCCTCTGGAGTACATTGGCTGCATCGACGCTGCAGCTCCATGCGTCAACGCAGCATGCTGAGAGCGTCAACGCATCAATGCGTCAATGCCACGGGTTGGAAGCGTCGACGTAGCAGTTAAAAAGGGTTGAAGATCTCTGAAGGGTGCGTCAACTCCTTGGAGCAAGAGGGTTGACGCCATCTAACTCCAGTTGCTGAGCGTACTGATGAATGGGCACGTGACCTGAAGCTGGCACCTGACACGTGATCCGAGGTGGGTGCTGAGCACGTGATCCAAGGAGGAATCTTCTGGACGGAAGGCGTGGGAAGTACACGCCCTATCTCCCTAGCTGCTGCTACTGCTATACATACGAGTCTTCATCCTCTGTAGAAGACTGATCGTAATCGAAGCCAGAGAGCAGAAGTTGAGAGAAGAAAGGGAAAAAGAAGAGAGAGCTTCCATGATCCAGCAGAAGAAAAGAAAAAGAGAAAGAGATAAAAGGAGAACATAGATCGAGAACAGAAAAAGAGAAGTGCAGCAGAAAAGAAAGGGAAAGAGAGAGAGAGTGAAGAAAGAGAGTGAGATCGAGGGAGGTCTGTTCCTACTGGGCCGTGGATCAGATCCAGGCCAGTCAGCTCTGTTGAGAGCCACATTGTGCATTTCATTTTTCAGCTCTCTGTTTGCTGAAGTTATTTTCATTTCATGTTTTTGTCTTTCCTTTTTCATTTGGTTATCATTGTTCTTTCGATCCTCTGGACTGAGGTCGGGTTCCTCTTGGTGGGTCAGGAGAAGGGAGATCTGATCTCCGGTTCGTAAGTAGCAGGGGGGCTGCTTGTGGGTTCCCTCCGGGCTAGGAGGAAGAGAGGCTAGGCCTCTGGTGGATTGCTGGTAGCAGAGTGCTACTGGCTGGTTCACTGGTAGCAGGGCTGCTACTAGTGGGGTTCCCTCTTGGTATAGAGGAAGAGAGACGTGAGTCTCTGGTTTCTAGTGATCGTGGGTTGCTAGAGGTTCCCTCCGTGTAGGAGGAAGAGGGGAGGTTGTTCCCCTGGGTAAGCTGTGTATCAGCGTCTGTTGGCAAGCTGTGTTGTCCAGCTGTTAGTGAAGCCACACTCGGTTTGAGTGTGGGGTGGATGTAGGTCTGCTGGACCGAACCACCTAAAACCCATTGTGCAGTGGTTTGATTTCTTCATCTGTCTTATTGCTTCCGCTAGATGCTTGCATAAGGGGGCTTCAAGTGTTTGCTTCAAGTTCAACGAAGTTGATTAGCTGCGCACGCTATCTGTTTGACACTGGGATTATGTGTTGCTTGAATTGTCTTATTGCTTAGAGTGTCTTAATCTGTTAAGTGATTGAAATTCTAATTGAGCTATAGTTCGTCTAACTTGTCTTGTTAGAGTGCTTACTATCTGTTTGTTTTATTCCGCAACTGCTAATTAGTCTTTCAGATTTGATAAATCTGTCTAGTTAGCATTCTAGATAGTTAGTGAGCCGAATATTTTAATTGGGTGAAAGATTTTAAAGGGCTATATTCATTCACCCCCCCCTCTGAATACTGCACCGAACCCAACATCCCCTTCCCCATATGCCCCCTTCTCCTTCTTATTTCTTAGCCATTGGAAGCTACATCGAGGTTGCAGCTTGCAGTCTAGAGGTTGCAGTGAACCAGTAGATTGAAGCTGCCACCACGACCACCTCCCTGCGAATCTGAAGGCCCAAGAGGTATCCACGGAAGATTCTACCGGTCTTCTTCGCAACGGCGGTAGTTTCATCCCCATCCGACCTCCGTGCTGCCCGGGAGATCCGTTCTCCCAAAACTGCGCAGAGCTGCCCCTGCTGAGCACCTAAATCGGAGTAGAAGCTCTGCCACGATGAACCTCAGAAGAATCAGGCCAAGAGCTCTTCTGTAAAGTTGTTCCCCATCCTATCTACTTTCAGAATCAAGAAGCAAAACTTCGATCGACGTCCGTGGGCCAGAGTTATCAATTTTCTCCCTCGGGTACGCGGTTCTGCTTCCCACAGTCTGCACCGACCTTTCACCATTGTTCAGAGTCCCCCGGTCTTCTTCGGCATTGTTCGGCATCCCTGCCATTTTTTCTGCGAAGAGGACTTGTCCACGGTTCCAACAACTCCAGCGGTACTGGATTCTGAGTTCGGGAACTATCGGGGCATCTTCATCTTCCTACTGTTGGAAACCAGAAGCTGTCAGTCCGAGAATATGCCTCCTTGTTCGAGCCTCCTCCCAGACCAACATCGGCTCTAGAAGAAATCAACAAAATTTGGACGATCTTCCTGGCCTCCTACGAAGATTTTTCAGGTGGTTTCGTCCCCAACAAAATTCGGTAGCAGTGGCAGCAGTCAATTCTTCAATCATCCGTCAGCACTCACAGAACGTGGACAGAATCGGCAACCTCCCGTCTTCGGTGTTCCTTTCTCAAGTTCCCCTCCCTGCTTGGCCGGCTGTAGGCCCCTCCATGTGTGGAGGTAGTTTTAGTTGTAATACCCATTAACCCCAACCCCAAGGTCCCCCTCCTGCGAGAGGTGTAGTATTGTAATCATTTGAGCAGGTCAAGCTACCCCGACGCGGCGTGTGGGGATCCACACGTCTCCCCGCTCGCCCTCGTCTCCGAGCGGGACCGGTTTCTTCAAACCGGTCGAGTAAGTGCTCAAACCTAACTCTAATTTTGTGCTTGTCTTTCAATATTAGTTCTTAGTTCCGCTGGCCGTGAGAGTGAGAGCTCGATCCTCAAGCCCCGTTGCCTTGAGTGATCACCGTGGGGAAGAGTGTAACCAGTGCCTTTGGCACTTTGTCGGCCCCATTGAATTGGGCCTCCACATCCTTTGGAAATCAAATCTTTGCCTTGCTGGCCCTCTACCAGCAAGGGCCCAACCCTCACATCCTCCACTTGGCATCGCCAAGTCACCCCGGGCTTGGGTGAGCGACGGGAGAGCGGTGGCCCCAAATCGGCCCATTTGAATGCGAATGTGCTTGCTTGCTTAAGTACAAGGGTGTGTCACATCAATTGGTATCAGAGCAAGTCATTGACTTGTCTCTATCAAGTCTAAGTCCAAGGGCCTTTGCATTGTGTCCAACTTCATTTTCCCCTTATCTTGCATTTCCACCCGTAGTGGTGCTAGTTACCGACCTGATCCATCATCTTCGGTTCCACCCATGGATCCCAATCCTCAACTCAACCAAGGAGCTCCTAGGGAGGAACCCCAAAGCCAAATGAATAGAGTAGACACTGCCCTTGCTAACATTCTAGCCCAACTTGAGTCCCTTTCCACTCGACTTACTCGGCTAGAAGAGCATGAGTTCCACCCAAGGGAGCATGAACCAAGAGTCCACCCTCCACATGATGAACCTCATAGGGAAGATATCCACCCAAGAGTCCACCCTCCACATGATGAACCCCATAGGGAAGATATCCACCCAAGGGATCATGGACCAAGGGTCCACCCTCCACATGTTGAACCTCATAGAGAAGATATCCACCCAAGGAATCATGACCCAAGAGTTCACCTTCCACATGGTGATCCTCATAGGGGAGATATCCATCCAAGGAATTATGAGCCAAGATTCCACCCACCATATGTTGAATTTCATAGAAATGAGTTCCACCCAAGGAACAATGACCCATGGGTCCACCCCCCACATGTTGAGCCTCATAGGGATGTGTTCCACCCAAGGAACAATGGACCAAGAGCCCACCATCCATATGTTGAAATTAATAGGGAGGACTTTGATTTTGACCCCTACCATGACTATGAGAGGCCTCGCCACCATCACATTCATTAAAGGCGTCCACGGGACGATCTGGATGACCCTCTCCTAAGGATGATCAAGGTAGAAGCCCCAAACTTTGATGGTTCCCATGAACCAAGTATCTACTTAGAATGGGAGACCGCCATGAACCAATACTTTGAATGGTACCCCATGTCCAACCAAAGGAGAGTAAGATTGGCCAAAATGCATCTCACCAAATTGGCCAAAACTTATTGGCTAAACCAAGAGGGATTAAGAAGGATTAGGTGGCAAGAACCTATTGACACTTGGGAAGGCATGAAGAACCAACTTAGGAATAAATACATACCCCAATCCTACCACCAAATGCTCTTAGATGAATGGCAAAGCCTTACCCAAGAAGGGAAGACCGTGGTTGAATACATTGAAAAATTCGACTCCTATCTTTTGAAGTGTGGAGTCCATGAAGACCCGGCTGTTACCTTGTCCCGTTTTAGGAATGGGCTCCAAAGCCACATCAAGAGAGAGCTCTTCATGAGAGATGTTCACAACCTTGAGCTAGCCTACCAAATAGCTAGGGATGTTGAGAGATTTGCTAGGATCCCTCGGTTTGCTACTCCCCGACCGGTCGATCCTAAAAATATGGGACCACGACCCATTCCGGTCACCCCCATGAAAGCCCCTAGCCCAAGTGGGAATGCCCCATTAAGGCCTTACAACCCTCCTCCTACCATCACTCCAAACAAGCCCACCCCTAGTCACCCTCCTCCACGGAGGGAAGACATTCCCAAAGCCCCAAATGTAGGAACCACTCCGGGTAGCGGGCATCAACAATGCTATAGATGTAAAGGGTTTGGTCACTTTACGGGGCAATGTCCATCCAAAGGATTGTCTAGTTTGCTTATTGAGGGGGAAGCTCCCCCACCCAAGGGGAACTTGAGGGTGCTGTTGAGGACCATGAAGCCTCCCTAGATTGGGAAGAAGAGTATGAGGCCCAATACCTTGAATCGGGACTAGATCACACCACTCCACCTACCAACTCCCATCTAGGAGTGATTAGATGCACCCTCACCAAACCTCAAGAAGAAGATTGGCGTCGAACCTCAATCTTTCACACCTTTGTCAAGATAGGGAGCCATGTAAGAAAGGTGATCTTAGATAGTGGGAGTTGTGTCAATGCCGTATCCCCCGATACCGTTAAGCTCCTTGGGCTTGCTATCACCCCCCATCCAAATCCATACCGAGTCTCATAGATCAACAATAACTCCATCCCAGTCAACACCCAATGCCTTGTGCCCCTCACCTTCTCTTCATATCATGGACAAATTTGGTGTGACGTCATCCCCATGGAAGTAGGAAGCATCCTACTAGGAAGACCTTGGCTTTATGATGTAGATGCCACCATCTTGGGTAGGACCAACATATGTACTTTTGAACATGAGGGTAAGACTATCCGTCTTAACCCCTCCCCACCACGTCCCATGCCAAAGAGGGACACTCCCCCTCAAGGACACCACCCCACCACCACACAAGTCTCGGGGAACTCCACCCCTCCAACCCCATCCCTCACCCAAACTCCCAAACAAAGTGGGACCTCGGGGTTGACCAAGGGTCTTCATCTCATCACTAGGAAAGAACTTGAAAGGGAGATAGATCAAGGAGTACCTCTTTGTGCGGTGATCATTTGCCTGGGAGAACTCACTCCCACCAACCCACATCCTATAGAAATCCGACATCTCTTAGAAGAATTCTATGATGTGTTCCCGGCCAAACTCCCGGACTAACTCCCTCCCATGCGTGATGTTCAACACGTAATTGATTTAGTTCCGGGAGCCACCCTCCCAAACCTTCCTCATTATCGCCTCAATCTCACGGAACATGCCGAACTTCGTAGGCAAATAGAGGAACTCATTAGGAAGGGCTTCATCCGAATAAGCAAAAGTCCATGTGCCGTCCGGCCCTTCTTACTCCCAAGAAGGATGGGTCATGGCGGATGTGTGTGGATAGCCGGGCTATTAATAAGATCACCGTTAAGTATAGGTTCCCCATTCCTAGGCTTGATGACATGCTTGATATGCTAGCCGGAGCCACTATTTTCTCCAAAATTGACCTTAAGAGTGGCTATCACCAAGTTAGGATAAGACCCGGGGATGAGTGGAAGACGGCTTTCAAGACCAAGGATGGTCTCTTTGAATGGTTAGTCATGTCTTTTGGGCTTTCAAATGCCCCAAGTACTTTCATGCGTCTTATGACGGAGGTCCTTAGGCCTTTCATTGGGATCTTTCTAGTGGTCTACTTTGATGACATACTCATCTATAGTCAATCCCAAGAGGCCCACCTTGACCACCTTAGGCAAGTTTGCACCGTCCTCCAACAAGAGAGCCTATTTGCCAACTTAGAGAAGTGCCACTTCATGACCACATCCATCACCTTCCTAGGATTTGTGGTGTCTACCAAGGGTGTCTCCATGGACCCCGACAAGGTCCAAGCTATTCTTGATTGGCCGGAACCCCACACCCTTCATGAGGTCCAGAGTTTCCATGGATTGGGAACATTCTATAGGAGGTTTATTCGTGGATTTAGCACTATCACTGGCCCTATCACCGATTGTCTCAAGAAGGGGACTTTTGTGTGGACCAAATCAGCCTCTAAAGCCTTCCAAGAACTCAAGGAGAAGTTGACCCAAGCCCCGGTCCTATGCCTACCCGATTTCTCTAAAGTCTTTGAAGTCACATGTGATGCATCCGGGATAGGAATAGGAAGGATTCTTAGCCAAGAGGGACACCCGGTAGCCTTCTTCAGTGAGAAACTATGTGATGCTAGGACAAGATACTCCACTTATGACAAGGAGTTCTATGCCGTGGTTCAGTCCCTCCGACATTAGAGGCACTACTTGTTGCCCAAAGAATTTGTCATCTTTTCCGACCATGAGGCCCTCAAATACCTCAACTCCCAACAAAAGCTAAATGCCCGACATGCCCGATGGGTTGAGTTCATCCAATCCTACACTTTTGTCATCAAACACAAAGCCGAGAGTGAGAATCGAGTGGCGGATGCCCTTAGTAGGAAAGTTTCCTTGTTATCCACTATCCAAGTGGAAGTGACCGGATTTGATATGCTCAAGGATGAGTACCCTAGATGCCCCGACTTTGGGCACATCTATACCACCTTTACCACCCATTCTAGCAAGGAACATGAGGGATTTGTCTTGGAGGATGGGTTCCTTTTCAAGGGACCAAAGCTTTGCATCCCACAGACCTCACTCCGTGACTTCTTGATTTGGGAATTACATGCGGGAGGGCTAGCTGGTCATTTTGGAATCCACAAAACCATTGGTCTAGTTGTGGGATAGTTTTATTGGCCAATTCTCAAGAGAGATGTAGGCAAGATAGTGGATCAATGCCGAACATGTGCTTCGGCCAAACAGGTGAAGCAAAACACTGGCCTATATATCCCACTCTCCATCCCCGACCGTCCATGGCAAGACTTGAGCATGGACTTTGTGCTAGGATTACCCAAGACTCAAATAAAGTATGACTCCATCTATGTTGTAGTTGATAGGTTTTCCAAGATGGCCCACTTCACCCCATGCTCCAAGACCTCCGATGCCTCCCATGTGGCCCGGTTGTTCTTTGATGAGGTTGTCCGTCTCCATGGGCTACCTAAGACCATAGTCTCCGATAGGGATGTCAAATTCACTAGCTACTTTTGGAAAACTCTTTGGCACATGATGCGTACCCTCCTCAAATTCTCCATGGCCTATCACCCCCAAACGGACGGCTAAACCGAAGTTGTCAATCGAAGTCTAGGGAACCTCCTTAGGTGTCTTGTTGAGGATCGTCCGGGAAATTGGGATCTCATTCTACCACAAGCTGAGTTTGCATATAACAACTCCATCAATAAGTCCATAGGGATGAGTCCATTTGAAGTCGTGCATGGGTACAAGCCAAGGAAACCCTCGGATCTCATTCCCCTTCCCCAGCATGCTAGAGTGTCTATTTCAGCTGAATCATTTGCCCGGCATATTAGAAAATTGCATGAAGAAATTCACGAGCACATAAGTAAAAAGAATGAGGCTTATAAGAGGCGGGCCGACTCTCATCGGCGTCACCAAGAATTCCATGAGGGTGACTTTGTGATGGTAAGGACGGAGAGGCTCTCCCCGGGAGCCATCTCCAAATTGAGGCCACGTGGGGCTGGTCCCTTCCAGGTCCTGAGGCGCATTGGTGCAAATGCCTATGAGTTAGATCTCCCCGAGGAATATGGGATAAGTCCCACATTCAATGTCGCCGACCTAGTGCCATATAAGGGACCCACGGTGGTACCCAGTGAGGAGATTGAGCCTATTCCTTCCCTTGAGAGAGCACCCACCTGTGAGGAGAGACCACCAACCAAGAGAGCCCAGCGTGAACGCATAGAACAAATATTGGATGAACAAGTCACTACCACTCGAAGCAAGGTATATGAGCACTATCTCGTCAGGTGGAAGGATCGGCCTCCTTCGGAAGATTCTTGGGTGAGTCGGGAGGATCTCCAGCAGGTGGATCCAGACCTCCTCGAGCAGTACCACAGCCAGATGGACCACTATTCGACGGAGTCGAGCTCTTCATAGCCTAGGGGAATTGATGGAGGCATCATCCACAACTCCCTTTGGCTAGGGTGGTCTTCTTCACACTCCGGCGTCGTTTGAGTTCGGGCCTCTCTCTATAAAGGCCCAATTATCTTTTTTGTGCTATCTATTTGAGTCATTTGATGTAATTTTCATTTTATTTGAGTCATGTCCCTAGGTCTTGCATTTATTTTCCTAAGTTTGAGTGTCATTAGATTGTTTAGTTAGCTATTGGGCTCAATTCTTCGGGCTTGGCTCAAGAGCCCCCCTACCCCCTCGGTTATTTTTCATTGAGTCTTTTGTCAGGGTCTTATTGTAAAATGTGGGTTGCCTATATATAGGGCCCCATTTCCTTCCTTTTGGACTAATGAATGAATGAATACAAGATTTCCTATTGAGAGTTCAAATATTTAGTTAGCATGGAGTGATTCCATTAGTGGGTGAGATGCCCTAGGGGAGAGAATCCCCACCCATCCACCTATCTATCTCTCTCTCTTCCCCCCCCCAAGAGGAATTCACCCCCCTCCTCTCTCTCCTCCCTTCCCAACCACCTCCAACTCTCACCTACCCCCATTAAGGCCTCTCCACTTCCCACCACCCTCTTTACTTCCCCCCCTAGTTTCAAGAGAGAACCCCCCAATCCCCAATCCCCACTCCACCCTCCAACCCCCAACCACCCCCACCTCTTCCCCGTACACTTTTCCCTCCTTCCCCATACGACCCTCCACCTCCCAAGACCCATTTCAAATTTGAAACCGCTTCCCTCCATTGCTTTGGTCGCCCCTCTCCCCTTCCCTTAGGCTAGGTTCGCCCCCTTCCTTCCCTCCACCCTCCACCTTCCACTTCTCCCTCCACCTTCCTCTCACCCTCCCCCTTGACTGAACCAGCATAATCCCCTGCGCCCTCCCCCTTCACCAGCCCCTCCACCACCCCTAGACACCCTCCACAACTCCCCCACAATCCCCAGCCACCCCTCATCCACCTCCCCTTCCCCATATGCCCCCTTCTCCTTCTTATTTCTTAGCCATTGGAAGCTACATCGAGGTTGCAGCTTGCAGTCCAGAGGTTACAGTGAACCAGTAGATTGAAGCAGCCACCAAGACCACCTCCCTACCAATCTGAAGGCCCAAGAGGTATCCACAGAAGCGTCTACCGGTCTTCTTCGCAACGGCGGTGGTTTCATCCCCATCCGAGCTCCGTGCAGCTCGGGAGATCCGTTCTCCCAAAACTGCGCAGAGCTGCCCCTGCTGAGCAACTGAACCGGAGTAGAAGCTCTGCCACGACAAAACTCGGAAGAATCAGGCGAAGAGCTCTTCTGCAAAGTTATTCCTCGTCCTGTCTACTTTCAGAATCAAGAAGCATAACTTCGATCGACGTTCGTGGGCCAGAGTTATCAATTTTATCCCTTGGGTACGCGGTTCTGCTTCCCACAGTCTGCACCGACCTTTCACCACTGTTCAGAGTCCCCTGGTCTTCTTCGGCATTGTTCGGCATGCCACCAATTTTTCTGCGAAGAGGACTTGTCCATGGTTCCAAAAACTCTGGAGGTACTGGATTCTGAGTTCGGGAGCTGTCGGGGCATCTTCTTTTTCCTGCTGTGGGAAACCAGAAGCTGTCAGTCCGAGAATCTGCCTCCCTGTTCGAGCCTCCTCCCAGACCAACATCGGCGCCATAATAAATCAACAAAATTTGGACGACCTCCCTGGCCTCCTACAAAGATTTTCCAGGTAGTTTCGTCCCCAACAAAATTCGGTAGCAGTCGCAGCAGTCAATTCTTCAATCATCTGTCAGCACTCACAGAACGTGGACAGAATCGGCAACCTCCCCTCTTCGGTGTTCCTTTCTCAAGTTCCCCTCCCCGCTTGGCCTGCTGAAGGCCCCTCCCTGTGTGGAGGTAGTTTTAGTTGTAATACTCATTAACCCCCACCCCAAGGTCCCCCTCCTGCGAGAGGTGTAGTATTGTAATCATTTGAGCAAGTCAAGCTACCCCGACGCGGCGTGTGGGGATCCACTCGCCTCCCCGCTCGCCCTCGTCTCCGAGCGGGACCGGTTTCTTCAAACCGGTCGAGTAAGTGCTTAAACCTAACTCCAATTTAGTGCTTGTCTTTCAATATTAGTTCTTAGTTCCGCTGACCGTGGGAGTGAGAGCTCGATGCTCAAGCCCCGTAGCCTTGAGTGATCACCGTGGGGAAGAGTGTAACCGGTGCCTTTGGCACTTTGTCGGCCCCATTGAATTGGGCCTCCACATCCTTTGGGAATCAAATCTTGGCCTTGCTGGCCCTCTACCAACAAGGGCCCAACCCTCACATCCTCCACTTGGCATCGCCAAGTCACCCCGGGCTTGGGTGAGCGACGGGAGAGCGGTGGCCCCAAATCGGCCCATTTGAATGCGAATGTGCTTGCTTGCTTAAGTCCAAGGGTGTGTCTCATCACCAGAGATCTCCCGTAAGAGGTTAATAAAACTAGATCTAAACAAGGAAAGTAGATGATGATATAATATGCAAAAGAGCTAGACCAGAATGGAGGTAGAAGAAAAGGAGCAAACCACGCAGAAGACCACGATTTTTAGGTGTTTCGGATGCAACAACTGCAACCTACGTCCACCCTCACCGACTGTGAGGATTCAAACACTATCTTGTAGAAGGTTACAAGATCAAAGCACACACACACACTCGTGTGAGTTGAGAACTCCCACGAAGGTGCACAAGCACCGAATCACAAAGAACCGTGAAGAACAAAGAGATCACTTACACACACACACACGGGTCTACGTAGATCCACACACACATAGGTGTTTTAATATTACAAGAACACATAAATAAAGCTCAGCAAGAGTAGAATGAAAACACAGAAAATGAAGACATAGATTCAAGCTCCCCCTTAGTGGATGAAGATGGTATTGGATGAAGCTAGCTCCTAGCTCGATCTTCACTTGAATGGCCTACAAATCAGCTTGAGAAGCTTGCACTTGGATGAAGAACTTCTTGCACGAAGCACTGTTGATAGGATCGGAAAATGGCTCCAACAAAAAAAGAGTTGTGAATTAGTATTTATGGTCGTGTTTTATTAATCGGGCCACATGTTTAAGCCTAATGGATCATGTTTTATGTCTACAATAATCATGTTAGCATCTTTTTTTTATTATTATTTTGTGTCTTTTAGTCTTCCCAAGAGAGTTATAATGAGTCTTAGGTGTTAGGTGTTAGTTGAAGTTTAATGAGTGTCTTTTAATTTTCTTTTGGAGTCTATAAATGTGTTATGTAACCTCTCTTTAAGAAGCAATGAAGTTGATTAGAATTTTTGGAAACCCACGTGAGGTGTGAAGCCTTAATATCTTCTCCGAGAAGGAGATGGGGTCGTGAGAAGCGGCCCAACCCTCTCCTCTCCCACAGCTACAATTTTCATCGTCTTCCTCCTCTACCTTCTCGTTCCTACACCATCTCTCAACAGCGGCGTCGAAGGTGAGAAGCCCATGGTTGCAAAGTCTCCGTGAGGGAGACGGTGAGAAGCCCCAACCATGCACGCCTCCTAACCGGTACCGTCGTGCCACCCTTCCCAATCACCACCGCCCACCTCCCTATTCCCTTTCCCTAAACAATCACAACAGTTGTGCCAAAGCCCCGGAACCCACGCCCCTGCCAGCAACCTCCTTCTTGCCACCCCACCACTGAACCATCCCCACCATCCGTCCATTCCCCGTCCATCATGCAGAGCTGCCCATGGCATCCCCCATGCCGGTCACCACCTACCGCCCACGTCCCTCCTTTGCCATCACCCTCAACTGCAGCCATCTCACACTGCACTACTGGCAAGAACAAGAAGCATCGCCGGCGATCCCCTCAGTTCCTCGCTATGACCGGAGACCCCAGCTCTGGTCGTTGCTGACGTCTACTTCTCGCGGCCGCTTCAACTCTCCTGTATGCAACCTACAGGGTGGCCGAGCAAGTTCGAGCACCACAAACCCCCACCCCCGGACATCAACCACGCATGGCCACCCGTTGTAGTGGCCTCCACGAAGTGCGGCAACACGATCGGCAACACGTCACCACCGACTTCCCTGACTCCACTCTCATGCAGCAGACAACCCCGTCGTTTCCCTCTCTCCCTCTCTTTCTATACTCACTCCCATCCCCTCTCCTCCTATCTTCCATATTCACACACACTAGCACACATCGTCGGCCAACCTCTCGCCCTCTCCCATTTACCCATGCGTCCACACTGTGGTGCGCAACCCCCCCTCACACCGTTGCCTCATACTTTCTCTCTCTATCCCCACACACGCACGCCCTGGCCTTCTAGGCATCGCCAGCCTCTCTTCTCTCTTCTGCGCACACCCCCGTTCAAGTAACACTGCCCCAAGCCTCTTTCCTCCCTCTCCCTCACCCTCTCAAACCACCCCGCGGCGGCCCCCCTGTTTGGAACAGGGGCACCGCAGGTGCCCCCTCCCCTCTCTCTCCTTTGCTTCTCCTCACAACCCCCACTTACGTAAGCCACCCCCTCTCATTATCTCTCACACATACGAAGTGTCTCCCCACCCTTTTGCTTTCCCTCTTTCTCCCTCTTCTCTCTGCTACATCACCATGCATGCACACCTTACAGTAGGACCCCCCATCTCCATGCAACATTGCCGTCGCCGCCTCCATCTTGTGTGTCCCTGCATGCCGCCTCGCCACTGCCACTATCGGAGCCGCTGCCCTCGCCGCGGCAATGCATACGGCCTCACCATGGTCACACCCATGACCATAGCGACCGCCACGCAGAGCCCCGACCCTACGCCCACCGCCGTCGACCCCAGCAACAACGGGCTCCATGGTGGCTGCTCTATACCGCCATCCCTAGCGTGCACGGCAACTGGCCGTGAATCCTTGCGTCCGAGCACGGCGTTGGCATCCCGTCACCTACCCTTCCCTGTCCGCCGTGGTGCCGCCATGCCCAGGCACCCGCACGTGAGCATGCCAACGTCGTCCCCAGCATTCATGCGCATGCATGCTCACCACCGCCCAGCAAGGTCCGCGCCTGCCACCTTCTTCACCCACGACGGACGAGCACCCAGCTACGACCCCAATCACACCGAGCGAGCTCCGAGCACCACCCCTCCCACTCCTCGTCGAACGCTTGCCACAAGCGACAGTTACGGCTCAGCTCAGACGATCACCTCCTAGACACGGTGCCGCGTCCTCGTGGAATGGTTCCTGCCACCGGGGCACGACTCCACTGCTCGCCGGCCACCCACAACGGTGCCGTGTCGCCAGTCCCCCTCCAAGTCCAAGCTCTCCTCCACCTGCAACACTGTGGGCAGCCACGGTTTCACCTTGGACGATCACGGCGGGAGAAAGCTCAGAACAGAGCACCGTTTGGTGCGTCCATTCCATCATGGTGGGAGGACTGCTGCTGCAGAACTTGGCTCCCACGACCATCCCATCGCGGCTCTCTCTCTCCCCCCCCTCTCTCTTCTCTCCCTCTCTAATCCATTCTCTCTCTTCATTCTATCGTGAAGCTTGTGTAACAGGGAAATAAAAACAAACAACCCCTCCCCCTGATCTCTCTCTTTCCCACTCTATCATTCTCCCTCTCTCTCCCCATTCTCTTAAATTCCCTCTCACGTAATCTCTCCCTCTCTTATCTTTATTCCCTTTCTCTCGTAAAGCTCTTTTAAAAGTGGTGAAAATGGGAAGTGCCCAGAAAAATAAAAGGAGAGAAGTTGTTTTATGAAAACAAAAGAAAACAAAGTGACCAAAGGGGAAAAGTGACGAGAAATAAAGAAAAATCTCACACTCGGAAGATCGTATTAGACTCGAATGTTTGTCTCACATCAGACCAAGATCCGACTATCAACACACAAGAATCAGCCACCCAAGATCACGACGGCCCCAAGGCCGACCTGGTGGCCGTGGCTGTTTCATCGGTCAATCCGGACGCCCTTCACCGACCGCCGGAGCCGCCCCATGTTGATCCCGTATGGCACGAATTCTGCATGGTTTATGAGAAGCGTCACTCCAACATCCGCCACATGATCCTATGCCTCGAGCCATGGTCATACCCTCCATCGATTATCATGCTTCTGCTTCCCCACTTTAAGATTCAGGGTCGAATCTTTTCCAACCGGGGGGGGGGGGGGGGGGTATGATAGGGACATCTAGATGGGGACCTAGTGGCCCAACTCGTTTAGTGGAGAAGTCGCTCCTATCCCATGGCACATTGGGTCAGGCCCGACCAAGCTACAGATGTTTTTCTCTTTTTATTATGATGTAATTTCCTTTTATTAGCATTTAGTTTATAATGGGTCAGCTAATTGGGCCCAAAAGGCTACATTAGCTAGTGGGTCTAGTTAAGGGTCGTAGGTTGCTTATTGTTATCTCCGGGATAGTGGGGTCTTTCTTCATTTGTTAGGGGCAAGTTTGGTCATTTGTAAACCCTGGCCGCTCCTATAAATAGAGGACCAAGGACTCTCATTTGGAGGTTGTGAAATAGTGAAAGAAAATCAGTTTTGTGTGAGAATTATTTTCTTTCCCCCCTCTCTCTCTCTCTCCTGGTCGCACCTCTCTCTCTCTCATTCTTTCTCTCTCTCTCTCTAGGGCGCAGCCCCCCCTCTCTCTTCCCTAACCTTGGTCGAACCCCCTCTCTCTCCTCTTGCCACATCAGCAAGGGAATCCCCCTTCCCTCAATCCCTCCTAAAATCTCTAGCCAAATCCCTCCCTTCTACTAATACATTTCCTAATCTAGTCCCCCCCGTCATTCAAAATTCAAATACCTCCCATATTCTCTCCCTCCATCCAGAATAATTCAAATCCTTTCCTAATCTCCTTGCCACCTCAGCCTTCATTCTAGGAAGAGAACCCTAGAATCTTTCCCACCTTCCCTAGAATCAGCCGCACCTCTCCCCTCTCCTTGCACAACCAGCCGCGCCCCACCCCCTCTCTCACTAACCCTAGCGCACCCCAACCACCCCAGCAGCCTAGGTCGACCCTAGCACCCTCCCATCTCCACTCCCACGTCCCCCCCATCCTCCAGGATCGTCCACGGAACCACCGCGAGCTCTCGTCGTCGTCCTCGACCTCGGCTTTGAAGATCTCTCTACTTTGTTGCCTGCAGATCTGAGTCAGATTCTGAGGCTCGACATGCAGAAGCTACACCGACAACCACGTCGTGAATCAGTGCAAACCCTCTATTGTGGGTTTGTTCTACTCCGAGTCTACTTCGCTCCAAAATTAGTCTCGCATCGTTTCGACTCGGCACAGACCATGGCATCATTTTCCATACGACTACGCAAGGCCTATGCAAAGCTGTTCATCTAGAGCGTGAAGGGAGTTTCCATATCGCACCACGCCTTCCTCGTCGATCTTATGGTCAAGTCCTTCCTCAGAGGCATACCTCTAGAGGTCTCAAAGCCATCCCAGGTGGTTTGGACGCGATCAGAGTTCTGTGCTAGGCGTTCCACCTCACGCACCGTTGCCTTGTCTGTCTGCACGCCCAGAAAATTGAGCCTGGTTGTAGAGACAACCACGCTGTGCTCGGTGCTCCGATGACCTTTAAATTTTAAGTGTACGTTTAACTCCCAATTTTCCATCCAACCACACTGGTCCCGCTTCGTTTAGATGGCCACAACGAGAGTTCCACCTTCTGCACTGCAACTATGCCAATCTGTCCTGCGAGGCAAAACAGCGCAGGTTTGCTTCTCTGCTCTGCCTCGGACACTAGCAACCTCAAAACAACGCCAAACATTCAGCAGAGCCTCAACACTTCACAAGCTTTGTCTGAGTGTCGACGGCACACCTTTCTAGTCTCTGTGCGTAGCTTACCAGGAGAAACAAGTTGGTTCTGTCCAGCAGGACAAACATAGGGCAGTAGGCCCATCTCCCCTTCCCCGTGTCCCCACCTCCTGCTTGTGGGTAGTTTTATTCTAATTATTCCCATCCCCGTGATCCCGTCCCTGTGTGGAGTGTAGTGCCATAAGGTTGTACTCACAGGTTTGGACCAGAAGCTGCCGTCGACATTCTCATGCACGTGCTTGTCCCGCGACAGCTTATCCGAGACTTTTCCCGTGTTGCGGCTCCGATGACTAGATTAACAAGGAAGGATGTACCTTTTTCCTAGGCGGATGAGTTTGAGCATAGCTCTAGTTCTCTTGTTACCTTCTGGGTTAGGAGGTTTTCTGGTGTGCACGGATGCTTCCTGGGTAGGTTTGGGTGGGGTCTTGATGCAGGATGGAAGTGTAGTGGCTTATGCATCCCGCCAGTTGAAGCCGCACGAGGAGAACTACCCTACTCATGATCTTGAGCTGGCAGCAGTGATCTTTACTTTGAAGATCTGGAGGCATTATTTGTATGGGGAGAAGTTTGAGATCTTTACTGATCACCAGAGTCTAAAGTACGTGTTTACGAAGAAGGATCTCAACCTTAGGCAGAGGAGGTGGATGGAGTGTATGAAAGACTACAATTTCACCCTGTGTTATCTGTCGGGCATGATGAATGTGGTGGCTGCTGTGTTGAGCAGGAGGGTGGTGGTCAGTCATATGATGTTGAGGAAATGGAGGCTGTGGGAGCAGGTGCCAGCGGTAACTTTTAGGCTTAAGGTCCGAAGGGACCAGTGATGCGAGATGGACCACGGACTCGACTCCAAGTTGAAGACCGACCTTGGACTCTAAGCAAGCTCGCGATCACCCCTAACGAGGGAAGCGTACAGATGTGCACGGTTGAGAAACCGGCAGTGAGCTAGGGTGGTCAGACTCTCTCGTCGTGCCCGGATCGGGTCACGGGATGGTCTCGCTCTCTCTCGCAGCAGCGGTGAATAACAATATATGGCGAGCTAATTACCCTATCATGCTCTCTAGCAGCGGCATAAACAAGTATATATGAATAAAGCAAATGCGGAGTAAGGGAGCGAACACGATACCTCCATGCGCCGGGCATGGGGACGACGATCCTGGCCGATCTAGTACTCCTGGAACAATAAATTACATAAATTACAGCAATGACTTTACTGCCCACTCCATGCAGGGAGGTAAGGGGCTACAAAGTGGGACCCGGGAGTAGCGGTTTCGGGTTGACAGGCAGCTTCTTGCGTAGCTTCGGCGGCACGCGTACTCACGAACGTAGGACCCACGTGCTGGTCTATGAGGCCTTGTGAGCCCGAAGCGGTACCTCTATGACGGGGACGTCCGGAGGGGCGCTCCCTGGGAAGGCGACACGCTGGTTCGCCTCGTGGAAGGCGAATCGGCTCCGACCTCCACGTGTGGAACTTGCTGTCCACGGATCTGAGTTCTATTTCAGACCTGCGCGTCCCGACGAAAGCTGCTGCTGCGATCGGTCCCGATGGCGGATCGACACGAGACTTGCGCCGTTGGAAAGCTAACTCCAAATTTTTCGATCTATGGCCAGAGAAAGAAATTTGACTTCCTCGGATCTGGCCTTGGTCGATTTTACAAGTTGCTGTTGGGCAGAACCAGAAATCTCAGGATAGAAGTGATTTTTCTTGGGAACTGATGTTGACCGAGGTTCAAAGTTTGGATCTAGAAGTTGACATCTTCATGAAAGTTGTAGAGGAATGAGTCCGAAAGATGGAGATATTTTTTGTAGAATTTCGTGTGGAGGATTAATAATGGAAACAGATTTTATGGCACTAGTGGGTCGGATCTGGACAGTAGAGACAGAACTGAGTTTTAGATCTGACAGTGATTTTTAAACAATAAGTAGAGGACTCCAGAAATTCCATGAAAATTTGTGGATGATGGGGGTGGTGGACAGAATCCACAATAAAATTTTTGATCTAAGAAAATAGGGGAATGGGGTCGAAACGTGGAAACACAGAGCTGCTATTACACAGATCTGAACAGAGACAGATCTGGTGGATCCAGAAGCTAAAAAGGAAAAGAAAATATGATGAAGCTCTAATTTCGAGAAAAATTTACTGGAGGTGGGGGTTCACGTAGGGAACCTACCCTGAAAATCTCAGCTCCAAAAGATGTGAGAGTTGAGAGCTAAAGTTCTCGGAGTAGACCTCTGTCCAGCAGAATAGTAGTTTGGACATCACTTCGGAAGTTGCTTTGCTGTGCTCGATGGCGGCACGAACGGCGGCAGCGGCGGCAGAGATAGAATCCAGAGGGAGATGGGAGGAGATAGAAGGGTTCTATACCCTGGAGATTGGAGGAGGAAGAGAGAAACCAGAGGGAGAGAGGGGAGGGTGCAAGAAGCTCCTTGGATTTCACAAAATTTTCTTCATTAAAATCTAGTAAATGGAAAATACATGGCATTTGTATGAATTGACTCCAATGGCAATTGACCTCCCATACCCTCAGATCTATGGTGGGTGAAGGGTATTTTGGAGATGTCAAACCCAATTTATCCAATGTGGTCAAAGCATTCCACATAGTCTAATCAAACTAACCTAACTAGCCTAATAAGGACAAAAGAGGGGGCGCCCCCTTCATGGGCCATTCTTGGGCCAAATTTGGTCCAAGGCCATCCACAAGCCCATGAACCCAAGATAGCCTATGGCATTCCCCACCTAGATAGCCCATGAGAGGGAAAAGCCCAATTGGGCCTTAAGTGGCTTTAAGGTCCACAATGAAGGCCTTAAGGTCCAGTATGATATAACCCCCTTAATAGACCTAATAAATAAAAGCCACTAATGGACTCTACATGGAATGTGGCCCAATGGCTTATTAAAAGCCTTACAAAGGAGCCCAAATGAAAAAAAATCAACAAACACACCAATACAAGCCAATACAAACCATAATACACACTAGTACAATCCATTAGCCTTTGATGCCCCCATCAATTCTCCACGGGTGGGAGGAACTCGACCCCGTCGAGTAAGTGGTGCGGCTGCTCGAGTAGCTCCGGTGAATCCGTCACCATACCAAGTAGCGCGGGTACGCTCCACTCCAAGTGACCATCACCTGCTCATTCCGTATATACTCGATATGCACAAGTTGATGTGGGAACGAGGCTAGAGGTGGACACTCCGGGGTGGGGTCACTCTCAAAGGAGGGAAGGCGGCTCGAAGACTAACTAGGAATCACTGCTGGGTCTGTGTAGGTGACTAGATCCGGGACATAGGAGTAGAGCTGATCCCATACTCCTCGAGCGAGTCCACTCGCCTCTCACTCAGAAGGGACTGACATCAACGAGCTTGCACAAGATGCATGCAGACTCTTAACAGACCACAAATCACACAAACAAACCACACAAAGAAGAAACAAACTGACTCATGCATGACCCTAGACTTAAGGCAAGGACATCAACCCCACTAGGTGACCATCATCCGAGTGCCGCATCCTGAGTGCCGGCTGGTTCCTCCAGACCTTCTTCATAGTACTCATTAGCTTGTTCCGGCTCGACGTCGTAGCTAATAGATACAAGCCCAGAAGGTGCGGCTTCTCCTACCCCTAGGGCTAGAGTGGTACGAGTGGGACATTGGTTGGCAAAGTGGCCAAACCCATGATAGTGGAAACACTATAGCCGTGATGTACTGGCCTCTCCGATAAGAGGGCCCTTACCCTTATCCTCCCGACGGGTAGGGGGTGTGGGCAACAGGGGTGGAGGTGTAGGTGCCGTGGGCAACAAGGGTGGGGGTGCCGGTGCCAGAGGACGGGCAATGGGTGCCGAGGGGCGGGCAACGGGTGCCGGGGGGCGGGCAACAGGTGCCGATGGTTGGGATGAAGGTAGATCCCGGGGTGGGGGAGGGCGAGGCCTTGGAGCAAAATGCTCCTGATGGGTGGGCTCCTAAGATCGAGCCATGGGGGCTCGCAGATGTGGGCCTAGAGAGTGACGGGGCTCAATACTACGAAGAGGGGTGGGACCTGGCCGATGGCTAGACTTGAACTCTCCCTCTAATTGCTCCAACTCGAGAGCAACCTGATATGCCTCTTCCAACGTCTTAGTATTGCGGCGAAAAAGCTCATATTGGTAGTGTGACCGTAAACCACGTCGAAAGCGAGAAACGGACATGGTGCTCTCCTCCGTGACTCCACATCGTAGAAAGTACTCATCAAATTTAGCGATGTACTCGGAGACGGACCGGTCTCCCTGGCTAAGACTCTGCCACCTATCGATGAGTCGCTGGCGATATGTGGCAGGAAGGTACTTTTGCCGAAGCTTGAACTTCATTTCACCCCATGTCTCAATCTGGGGCTCTAGCCACTGAAATAATATGATAGGTCCAGAGGGGGGTGAATGGACCTTTACCCGTTAAAAATTAAGGATTAAAAATTAAGTTTAGATCTCAAACAAGAGTTTCTAAATTAGAGCACAATGGTCAAACACTAACCGCAGAACGAACTGCTTGGAGGACAGGGAAGGATCGGCCTAAACAAGCATCTACCGAATATCCAAGCCCAGAAGAGAAAAATAAGCACACAGCGCGGGGATTTTTAGGTGGTTCGGTCCTCCAGACCTACATCCACCCCACACTCAAACTGAGTGTGGCTTTACTAACAGCTGGGCAACACAGCTTGCCAACAAACGCTGATGCACAGCTTACCCAGGGGAACAACCTCCCCTCTTCCTCCTACTCGGAGGGAACCACTAGCAACCCACGGTCACTAGAAACCAGAGACTCACGTCTCTCTTCCTCTATACCAAGAGGGAACCCCACTGGTAGCAGTCCCACTACCAGTGAACCAGCCAGTAGCAACCTACTACCGGCAACCCACCAGAGGTCTAACCTCTCTTCCTCCAGACCAGGAGGGAACCCACCAATGACTCCCCGTCACTAGCAAACCAGAGGTCTAAGACCTCTCTTCCTCCAACCGGAGGGATCCCTTGACTTGCAAGCCACAAGCCAAGGACCGGAGGATAAGCCTCCCTTCCTCTAAACCAGAGGGAACCCTCAAGTGACAACCTGCCACTTGCAACCTGGAGATCAGATCTCCCTTCTCCTGTACCACCAGGAGAAACCCGATCCCCAATAGGGCAATCGGAAGAACAAGACTAGACAAGGTAGCAAAAGGAAAAATAAGAAAACATGAAAATGACGGCGACAGAAGCTGGAAATAAAACACAAGATATATAGCTCTCAATGAGCATAGCCGTTCTGGATTTGATCCACGAACAGACTGATCAGATCCTCAATAAAGCTCTCTCTCCTCTTCTTTTCTTCTTCTTCTTTCTCCTTCAGTTTCTGCACTCTCTCTTTTTCTTCTCTTCTTTCTCTCGTTTTTCTGGATCGAAGGACTCTCTGCTTTTCTGCTCTTTCTTCTATATCTTTCTCTTTTTCGATCATCCTCCATCTGAAGACGAAGGTTTCTATTTATATCATCAGCAGCAGCAGCAGCAGATCTGGTTCAGAATGCGTGTGCCTCTCACGCTTGATCCAGAACCTTCTTGCCACATGTCCTTATCGGATTGGTTCCTCTAGCATTGGATCACGTGCTGCCCAGACACTGAGGAGTAATCTTCCTCGGATCCCTGCAAGCAGATTAATTACATTAATGCTCAGGGTTCGCTATATGTAGCTGAGATAAGTTGGTTGGCCATAAGAACAAAGAACTGCACGAGATATATGATAACAAAACGAGGTGCACTATACTGTGACTGACACGAGGTACGTTAGATGAGTTTAGCACGAGATAACATGAGAACGACACGAAGTACACGAGAACACAGCTAACACAACAATGAAGACGACACGAAGTCAGATGAAGACAGCATGAAGTGAGAAGAAGATAACACAGAGTGAAGCAATAGAAAGACATGCGATCAGAAGAGACCAGGACGAAAATAGAAGGAAGCAACACGGAGAAACAAATACAAAAGAAACACGAAGACACGAATACAAAGACAATACGAAGACACGAATACAAAGACAACACGAAGACACAAATACAAAAGACAACACGAAGACACGTAGTGAAACAACACTTGAAAACATAAGAAAAACAACTCGAGCACACAATAGCTCGAATGAACGACTCAAAGACGAGGCGACACGGGCTGACCACGACACGAAGACAAACAACAGAAACCATCACGAGTTGAAGACAACACGAAGATGAAAACAGAAACCGACACGAGTTGAAAACAACACGAAGATGAAAATAGAAACCGACACGAGTTGAAAACAACACGAAGATGAAAACAGAATAATTGACACGGAGTGTGGTCAAGGTGAGAAGGACACGAGGTCTAGGAAACACGACACGAAGACATGAGATAGACACGTCTTCAACAACACGTGATGAAACGGTGGAAGCAGAAGAACAACTCGAGGAACTACAGTAATTGACACAAAGACACAAGAGCAAACATAGAGGACTGACTCGAGATGAGCAACTAAGTGCTAACGACACGAGGTTCATACAGAAGTAACTCGAAGTTCATCAGACCAATTCGAGCTGCTTCAGAAGAGTCAGCACGAAGTCAATCAGCACACAACTTAACACAACACGAGGTACGAAAGGACGACACGGCATGTTGAAAACACAAACAGTACTAGAACTAAAATGACACGAAGGCAAACAGTACAACACGAGGTGTTATACACAAATATGACGAAGTTCCAACCAACACGAAGATAGTCCCTGAAAATACCTGAAGTGAAATGAAGGTTTATTCTTCACAGAAAAATATTCTTTATTCACTTTCACAGAAAAAAATATTTTTGTTAATTTTTCACAGAGAAATATTTTTGAACACCACTAAGACTTATAGTGTTGTCATCATCAAAACATGTAAAGATTCAACAAGACTCAACAATCTCCCCCTTTTTGATGGATGGCAACACTATGAGTCTTGAGTCTTTGCAGAAAAAAAGAATTTCAGCCTTTCCAAGGCTAAACAAACATTAGCACCATTATTAAATATTTTTAAAGTGTCAAATAACCATTCTCAATGAATAACAAACATTCTCAAACATTCCCAACGAGCTAGCAAAGGCCTGATTTCTCCCCCTTTGTCATCATCAAAAAGAAGGAAACAATAAGGATGTAACAATGCAATGATATGAAATTTAATTAATAAGTCCAAGAGTGTGAGAGAGTGAGCCTCAAAATGGGCAACAAGATACAGAGCATTGTCTTTTCAAGAAAAAAGTCTGGCATGTCGGCTAGAAGGGCCACGCGGCCTGCCATGTGGTGGTCTCCCCCTTGGAGAAGTAGAGGTATATTCTTGAGGTGGAGTTCTGCTAGAAGAAGCTTGACCAGGTGCTGAACCCAAGATAGACTGAAATTCCTTTAGGTCATTTGACAGTTCAGCTAGCCAATACACCACATCGCTTCTGACATGTGCCACTTCAGAAATGATGTCGTCTTGGCGAATATTAACAGTGTCATATCTGTTAGTCAGAATTGTCATTTCTGTTAAGAAGGCGACCAATTTATCATAGATCTGCTGAACACCTGGACCTAGGGCACTGGATGACTTCTTCAAAACTTCTAAAGATGTTCTGATCTCAAAGCAGTGATCTATAATGTTGGTAGATTGTTTGAAGGAGGAAATTTGAACATCTTGAAACTCACGCAGTGCTTTTGCTATCTTTGAACAAACCTCCTGCAAACCTTGCATCAAGGATCTGTTGGCATCATCTGAAGCTTTTTTGTTGAGTAGGAACCTTTTCCATTCAGTGAGGAGAGATATCTCAAGCTTCAGTAGCCTGGAATGTACTTGATTGATGTTGAGAGTGACATATTTGAGCAGATCATCTAATTTCTTATCTTGTTTCTGCATCTGCTGAGTCAAGTTTATGAGGAGTTCTTCAATGTTGGGTGCCCGAGCAGATTCAATGTTGGGCGCCTGTGCAGATAGAAGTCTAGGTGGACCTAGAGGTGTACCAAAAAATTCTTGCACTGGCGGTTGGTTGTCTACTGCTGGAGCCTGATCTTCAACTTCAGCTTGTGTGTCTTTGTCAGGAACTACAATTTCAGGTTCCTCTTCCTCATTTGAAGATTCTGTATCCAATTCTATGACAGGAACTTTTTCTTGACTGTTATCCCCTCTATCTTCCATGAGATCATGATCTGCAGGGCTGTCAACAGGTGCCTGTTCAAGACTTTCAGATGAAACCAAGTTGGTAGCCTCTTCCAAGCTTTTCTCTACAGTCTCTCTTAGAATCACATTAACAAAATCAGCAAGTTCTTGATCAGTACTTTCTTGCTCTTTAGCTGGCTGTTCCACGGGCAATATCACCTCTTCAGATGTCTTCCCAAAAGAATCAAACAGACCATCAATATTTGCATCTAGCTCAGTCTGAATACTTTCTTCAGACAACCTGATTTCTTTAGATGCAACCTCAACTAGCCTCTGAAAGGAAAAAGATACTTCAGGGAGTGCAGCAGACGTAATAGACTGTGGTTGTTCAGCTGGTGTATCCTGTACAGCAATCTCAGAAACTAATTGCACACCAGTTTGAGCTAAGTCTTGAGATTGTTCCAGATGCTCCCCCTGAGTTGGTGATTCCTTGACTTTCTGGGCCTTAACTTGCCCCACCATTGAAGAGCCCTCCAAGCCCAAAAACACTGAAACAAAATTCATATTAAATATGTTTCGGGCCTTAACTTCAGATGCAACCTCTCCATCCAAGCAAATCTCTGAATACTTGAAGATGTCTGTCAGATGGGCGGCATAGGGAAGGTGTCTCTTGGATCCAATACATCCCTTCATGACAGTAAAAATGATTTCTGGCAAACATATCTTTACATTCTGAATCAGACAAAACAGTAGAAACCTCTGTGTGTCTGTGATTCTACCCCTAGCTCCAGTCTGTGGTGTGACTATAGAAGCAATTATGTTTTGAAGGAGCTTGTGAAGAGGAGGAAATGAAGAGGTTTGGAAAGCTTTCAGCTTCACTTGCCCCTTGTCAAGAATGTTACTGGGTTTACCAGTAATAACCGAAAACGCTTCATGCAGACTGTATCTGTACCCTCTCTCCACCTCTCCCTTTTCTGGAATACTTAGAGCTTCATGGAGAGAGTTGCATGTCACTGTTATCTCAACCCCTTTAACAGTCGAAATCAATGCAGACTTATCTCGGCTCAACAACAAGTTATTGTAAAATTCCATCACCAGGCTAGGGTAGAATACCCTGTGATCTTCCAAAAATTTCCTCCATTCCTGAAACTCGAAGATCTTCAAGAGTTCTGGAAACTTTAGGACCATGGATTCATCACCGAAATCTACTATCCTCGAAGGAATGATTTTACCACTCTCTAAAAATACGGTAGTCTGGGAAGGCCTGGTACCTTGCTCTGAAGACATTCCCGCAGCAGCTTCTGATTCTAGACAACGTTGCTGCTTGGACGGAGGCTCCTCAGCAGTTTCCTTTCCTTTCCTCTTCCTTTCAACCTGAGCGGCGGATGCTTGCTGATCCATTTGCCAAGACTCCTAGAGTATCAACTCTCTCTTGCCGGTTGCTACTGGAAGTGAAGCTAGACCCAAGAGAGGAAGAGATCTCTGTGGGGAAAGGAAGTGAGCGGGAAAAGATAGAGATGAGTTTGAAGGAACACTCAAGGTGGAGCGGCACGAAGATGAATAGGAAGCGGCAAGGGGAAACGAGGGTTTGTGGATGAAGGCGTGTGAAACAAGAAGGGTTTTGTCGGGTTACTTTTCACTCTTATCAAACTTTTTCTGGAAATACCCAAACTACCCTCAGTCATGATGTAACACAGCCATCGCCTGTTAAAGTTTGCCCTTCAATATATGGACTAGTTATATTCTTCCAAATTCCATGGTCAGTTACCTCAAGATATTAAATCAACATGATCACAAAATTAGCTGTTAAAGTTGCTTAACCTAGAGAGAGTCACGATTAAATTACTCCTTATGTTTGTCAAGCAAAGAAATAACACATCGATGTCAAGCAGATTTCATTTCTTCATTTAATGGACAAGAGAAGGCATACAGGGTCAACCAATTTGTTGAGCACAAGGTAGAATAGTCCCTTTTTACACAAGGAGACATGTTTATCAGACACCAGAAACCCTGGTTACTCAGGACGAACTACCTTTATGCCAATCAAAGCCAATGAAATTTTTTTCTTTGTTGACTTTCCCCCCCCCCTTTTTTTGGTATTATTTTAACATTTCTATACAGAGATAGCTAGTTGTATCATGACAGAAACTCTGGACTTCTCTGATCTAGAGTGTCTATTTCTCCACAAAAGCCATTGCTCTGCCACAAAGAATGGCGTATTCCCTGGTGGCACTTCTCATGATTTTAGACAAAAGACAGATATCTTACTTAACACAATTTTTATCTCACAGCACTCTTCACATAAGTTTCAGTTAAATCAAGATCCTCAACAAGTTTTTCTCATTTAACAGGAAGTTTTATAATATGTTGACCAACACTTGAGAGGATAACTTAGAAGGATCAAGGACCAAATATAACCCCCATACATTAAAGTTCTTTATTAACAGGTGTAAGTTGTTACACTAGCTATTGGGTGGTTTAAGGTATACAGATCACATCTGATAAGAGCAAGAAGACTGAAAAAAAAAATTTCTTTGAGAGAATTTCTGAACCAAAAGTGATAGGAGAGAGATAAGAAGGTGGCATACCGAATAGAGAGAGATGAGATGAGCAGCACTCCTATGAGCAAGCCAACAAGTGAGAGATCACTCAAGACATTAAGTACCAAGGACGCTTACAAATATAATATTCTTGAAGAAGTTCTGTCTCACATCCAGAGAAGCTCTTGGGTAATAAACTACAACCTCATGAGATGACAGATCTTAACACCACATTAACTGCATCGGCTGACAAAATTCTTCAGAAACCAAATGGCCTGTCAAACTCCTTTTCAGCCCACTCAAGGACATCTCACACACGACTCTTGGAAGTATTAATTATTTATTGAATGCAGTGTTTGCCATGAAATTTAAACATGTGAGTTTGTGAATCATGATAATTCTGTCTAGTTCAAAATAGGCAGTTTATATGAACAACAACAAACATTATTCTGATGGATTGGAGATTGAATTCAGATTAGGAGGGAAGCAGTAAATTTACCTGGAGCATTCAGACATGGGGTCCTTTTATGTGCCCTGGTTTATTACCCCTTTATTCCATCCAAGGCACACCTGCAAAGCAAAGTTATTTTGCACAAACAGGTACCCAAGAAGTCTTGGGTCCTGACATGACAGTATTACTTCTAGCAAGTTTCCTCAGCACATTTTTAACTTGATAGCAAGGAGCAGCAGCTTTCAGTACTGATTTATGCATATCCTTGTTAGCATGAATCCTATGTGCATAAACATGAGACTCCTTGTTAATAGAATAAACATTCTGTTTGCCAAAACCAGTTTGGTTTTGATATCCTGCCAGCCAACAGGTTGCAATCCTGTGACCTGGCTTCCCATATTTGAAGCACTCATTGTGCTTGCCTCTAAAGACATTTCTACCAAATGCATTTTTATTCGCAGGGAGATTAACAGTTTTAGAATTGAGTTTTCTACCCTAAGCATGCCAGCAGTCCTTGACTGCATGGCCATGCTTCCCACAATGGGAGCAGAAAGGAGACTCTCTCCTATAAGATCTTGCCCAACATTCAGTGACCTTATGCCCAAGCTTGTTACAATTAAAACATCTGACATGCTGGTTCGGAGAAGCAGTTTTGTTGATATTAAGAGCATGTTGGTTAGCGTAAAATTTGGCATGATGTGGGAGTGGTTTTTTCTTTCCATTAGCAAACCAACATTGAGCAAGGGTGTGGCCTAATCTTCCACAATGTGAACATTCCCTTTTCTTTGAATGAACATCAGGATTTCTATTACGATATTTCCTAGCATCCATATCATCCTTTTCCATCAATCTACATTCATGCATCAAATGGCCAATTCTATGGCAGTAGTAACATGACATTTTCTTTTTCTGAACCTCATGATTTCTGTCATGAGTTTTCCTAACATGCACTTTACTAGTATTCATGTCATCTTTTCCTTTCAGTTTGCATTCATGCATTTGATGACCAGCTTTATGACAATTAAGGCATGACATAGGTTTCTTGTTAGCATGGGATTTAAAGTCAGGATGCATGTATGTAGTAGAATCCACTTTGTTCTTCCCTTTTTGTTCTACAGTTGTCTTCAGACTTCTTTGAGCAGTGAATTGAAATACAGAAGGACTAGCTAGGCTAGCAGATGCAACATCTGAAATAGCAGAAGTTTGAATCTTATTTTCAAAACTCTTTTTCTTTGTTGAGTTTTAGCCCAACCCTTCTTTTTGAAAATTGACTTTAACACCTAACAATCTATCCAGATTTTCTTGTCCTTCCACAAATTTTGACAAGGATTTCTTCAAGTCTTCTATTTCATTTTCCAGAGAAACAATGTGTATTTCATAACTGGCAATCTCTTGTTCATTACAATTTACACATTCACTTAGCACCTTGTTTGCGATTTTATAGTCCTCAATTTCATTTTCCAGATTGCTCAGTTTATCAGAATCTTCAATGCAAACAGTTTTGCCCTTTTCTAAGGTTAGAAGTCTCTCAGACATACTACTGTTCAACATTTTCAATTTTTCAATTTCTCCCTTGAGCTTGTCATTCTGGACCAATTCATTTATTAAAATCTGATCTTCACACGGTGGTTCGAATTGTTGATTAGATTCAGATTTTTCAGTTAGCAGTTCGTTTTCTTGTTCAAGATTTTTAATTTTCTGAACATTTTCTTCAATGATTTTCCTGAGAGAGTCATTTTCAGATTTAAGTTCATTCAGTTCTGAATTAACAGATTCTTGATTCTTTTTCTTCAACAATTTAATTTGACTCTCAAGCTTATGAATCTCAGCTATGGAAGCATCATTTGTTTGTTCCAATTTTAAACAGTTTTGACATGAAGAGGAATTTGCACTGGTTAACCTAGTACCCTTTCTCAGTTTCTTATGTTCTCTTTTTAAATTTTCATATAGCCCCAACAAGTCAGCATAGCTATTTTCCCAATCATCCATAGTATAATGTTGAAAAGGGTTTACCTGATCATCATTGTCCTCTTCATTACTTTGATTGCTGCTGTGATCAGTCCCATTGGCCATCATGCAGGCGTCCTTCTTTGACTCGAAGGCTATTTTCAGTTGGTCCAAAATTTTAGTGGCTGACCTGCAATGATAAAAACATGAATGTAAAGCTTTGTCAGTGGCAGCCTTCAGAATTTCCATAGCCTTCTCGTTTTGATCACACCTGTATCTATCATTGTCAGTCCATTTGGACATTTTCTTTGACAGTTTGTGTGGACCATGTGAAATCAACTTCCACATATCCGGATCACGTTGTTTAACATAGGTACGCAGACTTCTAAGCCACAACTTAAATCCAGAACCACTAAAGATCGGTGGGTGCTTCATTGAAATCAGTTCAGGAGTAAAACCAAGCAGTAAGACCAAAACAGAAATGCACCTATCAGACCAGCAGGATCCCCTACAGATCGTTGAATCTGGAGATATAGGGAACCTCTCTGATACCAATTGATAGGTCCAGAGGGGGGTGAATGGACCTTTACCCGTTAAAAATTAAGGATTAAAAATTAAGTTTAGATCTCAAACAAGAGTTTCTGAATTAGAGCACAATGGTCAAACACTAACCGCAGAACGAACTGCTTGGAGGATAGGGAAGGATCGGCCTAAACAAGCATCTACCGAATATCCAAGCCCAGAAGAGAAAAACAAGCACACGGCATGGGGATTTTTAGGTGGTTCGGTCCTCCAGACCTATATCCACCCCACACTCAAACTGAGTGTGGCTTTACTAACAGCTGGGCAACACAGCTTGCCAACAAACGCTGATACACAGCTTACCCAGGGGAACAACCTCCCCTCTTCCTCCTACTCGGAGGGAACCACTAGCAACCCACGGTCACTAGAAACCAGAGACTCACGTCTCTCTTCCTCTATACCAAGAGGGAACCCCACTGGTAGCAGTCCCACTACCAGTGAACCAGCCAGTAGCAACCTACTGCCGGCAACCCACCAGAGGCCTAGCCTCTCTTCCTCCAGACCAGGAGGGAACCCACCAGTGACTCCCCGTCACTAGCAAACCAGAGGTCTAAGACCTCTCTTCCTCCAACCGGAGGGATCCCTTGACTTGCAAGCCACAAGTCAAGGACCGGAGGACAAGCCTCCCTTCCTCTAAACCAGAGGGAACCCTCAAGTGACAACTTGCCACTTGCAACCTGGAGATCAGATCTCCCTTCTCCTGTACCACCAGGAGAAACCCGATCCCCAACAGGGCAATCGGAAGAACAAGACTAAACAAGGTAGCAAAAGGAAAAATAAGAAAACATGAAAATGACAGCGACAGAAGCTGGAAATAAAACGTAAGATATATAGCTCTCAATGAGCATAGTCGTTCTGGATTTGATCCACGAACAGACTGATCAGATCCTCAATAAAGCTCTCTCTCCTCTTCTTTTCTTCTTCTTCTTTCTCCTTCAGTTTCTGCTCTCTCTCTTTTTCTTCTTTTCTTTCTCTCGTTTTTCTGGATCGAAGGACTCTCTACTTTTCTGCTCTTTCTTCTATATCTTTCTCTTTTTTGATCATCCTCCATCTGAAGACGAAGGTTTCTATTTATATCAGCAGCAGCAGCAGCAGCAGATCCGGTTCAGAATGCGTGTGCCTCCCACGCTTGATCCAGAACCTTCTTGCCACGTGTCCTTATCGGATTGGTTCCTCTAGCATTGGATCACGTGCTGCCCAGACACTGAGGAGTAATCTTCCTCGGATCCCTGCAAGCAGATTAATTACATTAATGCTCAGGGTTCGCTATATGTAGCTGAGATAAGTTGGGTGGCCATAAGAACAAAGAATTGCACGAGATATATGATAACAAAACGAGGTGCACTATACTGTGACTGACACGAGGTACGTTAGATGAGTTTAGCACGAAATAACACGAGAACGACACGAAGTACACGAAAACACAGCTAACACAACAACGAAGATGACACGAAGTCAGATGAAGACAGCATGAAGTGAGAAGAAGATAACACAGAGTGAAGCAATAGAAAGACACGCGATCAGAAGAGACCAGGACGAAAATAGAAGGAAGCAACACGGAGAAACAAATACAAAAGAAACACAAAGACACGAATACAAAGACAATACGAAGTAACGAATATAAAGACAACACGAAGACACAAATACAAAAGACAATACGAAGACACGTAGTGAAACAACACTTGAAAACATAAGAAAAATAACTCGAGCACACAATAGCTCGAATGAACGACTCGAAGACGAGGCGACACGGGCTGACCACGACACGAAGACAAACAACAGAAACCGTCACGAGTTGAAGACAACACGAAGATGAAAACAGAAACCGACACGAGTTGAAAACAACACGAAGATGAAAACAGAAACTGACACGAGTTGAAAACAACACGAAGATGAAAACAGAATAATTGACACGGAGTGTGGTCAAGGCGAGAAGGACACGAGGTCTAGGAAACACGACACGAAGACATGAGATAGACACGTCTTCAACAACACGTGATGAAACGGTGGAAGCAGAAGAACAACTCGAGGAACTACAGTAATTGACACGAAGACACAAGAGCAAACATAGAGGACTGACTCGAGATGAGCAACTAAGTGCTAACGACACGAGGTTCATATAGAAGCAACTCGAAGTTCATCAGACCAATTCGAGCTGCTTCAGAAGAGTCAGCACGAAGTCAATCAGCACACAACTTAACACAACACGAGGTACGAAAGGATGACACGGCGTGTTGAAAACACAAACAGTACTAGAACTAAAACGACACGAAGGCAAATAGTACAACACGAGGTGTTATACACAAACATGACGAAGTTCCAACCAACACGAAGACAGTCCCTGAAAGTACCTGAAGTGAAATGAAGGTTTATTCTTCACAGAAAAATATTCTTTGTTCACTTTCACAGAAAAAAAAATATTTTTGTTAGTTTTTCACAGAGAAATATTTTTGAACACCACTAAGACTTATAGTGTTGTCATCATCAAAACATGTAAAGATTCAACAAGACTCAACATAATAGTCTCTCTACATTCTTCCAATATGTTTGCGCCTGTCCCATTAGCTTTATGGTAGCGAATCGGACTCTTCGACGCTCCGACATATCGTACCAGTCGAAGTATCGATCCATGCCGGACTCCCAATCTAGATAGACTTTCGAATCCAAAGACCCGTAAAAAATGGGAGGGTCCGCTCGCACGGTCTTAAGGACCCTATCGTCCTCCTCATCCCTCTGTGGCTGGGGGCCACGATGGCGTTGACCATACCCCTCATAAGCGTTATGGGACCCATAGTCCTCAAGACCAAAGTCACGGAGTGGTAGTTCGGGGACCAGAGGAGGGGCGGGCGGAGGAGCCTGTGCTGGCTGAGGAGCATGTGCGGGCAGGTGCTGGGCCACAAGGGCAAGCTGGGCCTGGGCTATGGGAATGGCTTGGACTTGGGCAGCCGTTGGAGCGAGTGTGGGTGGGCCCGGGGCCACTCTAGGAGGGTCTCCGTGTGACATCCTATCCAACCGTCCGACCAGACCTTGGATAGATATGTCGGATGACTCCATCCGTTCCTCCATGGCGTTAAACCGGCCATCTATACGGTCCGCAAAGCCCTTAAAGGTTGCCTCAGATTGGTCCATCCGGGCTACAAGGGCCATGATCGCCTCGTGTAGGGAGTGAAGGTCTCCCGAGATGGTATCCCAAGGGTTGGCCATAGGTGTAGGGTGATGGTATTGGGTACCTCGTCGAGTGGGCATGCAACGACACAAGGACTAGAAGACACGAACTATTGCAAAGATGATGTGCCTAGACTTAGCCAATATCCGGTACGTGGCGGACGCTTGACCCGAGGGACTCCTCGACGCGAGTGTGCGGCCTTCCCGATAGGCGTAACCTAATGTTCGGGCGACACTTTTTGATATACCGAGTTATTGGGATGAAAATACGACCCAAAACACTTTTTTTTGTTTTAAAACAATGATGATTCTAGACTCGACTTAGACTTAGACTCCTAGACTTAAATGAATGCAAATAAGACACCTAGACTTAGACACTTTTTTTCTTTTTGCGGACTTAGACACAAAGACTACCCTATACTCAACTGGTGCTCTGATACCAAATTGATGCGGGATAGACCACGAACTCGACTCCAAGTTGAAGACCGACCTTGGACTCTAAGCAAGCTCACGATCACCCCTAACGAGGGAAGCGTACGGACGTGCACGGTTGAGAAACCGGCAGTGAGCTAGGGTGGTCAGACTCTCTCGTCGTGCCCGGATCGGGTCACGGGACGGTCTCACTCTCTCTCGCAGCAGCAGTGAATAACAATATACGGCGAGCTAATTACCCTTTCATGCTCTCTAGCAGCGGCATAAACAAGTATATACGAATAAAGCAAATGCCGAGTAAGGGAGTGAACACGATACCTCCACGCACCGGGCATGGGGACGACGATCCCGGCCGATCTCGTACTCCTGGAATAATAAATTACAGCAATGACTTTACTACCCACTCCATGCAGGGAGGTAAGGGGCTACAAAGTGGGACCCAGGAGTAGCGGGTTCGGGTTGACGGGCAGCTTCTTGCATAGCTTCGAAGGCACGCGTACTCATGAACGTGGGACCCACGTGCTGGTCTGTGGGGCCGTGTGGGCCCAGAGTGGCACCGCTGTGACGGGAACGTCCGGAGGGGTGCTCCCTGGGAAGGCGACACGCTGGTTCACCTCGTGGAAGGTGAATCGGCTCCGACCTCCACGTGTGGAACTTGCTGTCCACTGATCTGAGTTCTCTTTCAGACCTGCGCGTCCCGACGAAAGCTGCTGCTACGATCGGTCCCGACGTCGGATCGATGCGAGACTGGCGCCGTTGGAAAGCTAACTCAAAATCCTTCGATCTACGGCCAGAGAAATAAATTTGACTCCCTCGGATCAGGTCTTGGTCGATTTTACAAGTTGCTGTTGGGCAGAATCAGAAATCTCAGGATATAGGTGATTTTTCCTGAAAACTGACGTTGACCGAGGTTCAAAGTTCAGATCTAGAAGTTGATATCTTCATGAAAGTTGTAGAGGAATGAGTCAGGAAGATGGAGATAGTTTTTGTAGAATTTCTTGTAGATGTTTAATAATGGAAACGGAATTTACGGCACTGGTGGGTCGGATCTAGACAACAGAGATAGAACTGAGTTTTGGATCTGACAGTGATTTTTAAAAAATAGGTAGAGGACTCCAGAAATTCCACGAAAATTTAAGGATGATGGGGGTGGTGGACAAAATTTCCAATAAAATTGGTGATCCAATAAAATAATGGGAAGGGGGTCGAAACATGGAAACACAGAGCTGCTATTACACATATCTGAACAGAGACAGATCTTGCGGATCCAGAAGCTAAAAAGGAAAAGAAAATTGGATGAAGCTCCGATTTCAAGGAAAATTTACTGGAGGTAAGGGTTCACGTAGGGAACCTACCCTGAAAATCTCAGCTCCAAAAGATATGGGAGTTGAGAGCTAAAATTCTCGGAGTAGACCCCTGTCCAGCAGAATAGCAGTTTGGACAGCACTTCGGAAGTTGCTTCGCGGTGGCTCGATGGCGGCACGAACTGCGGCGCCGGCGGCAGAGATAGTATCCAGAGGGAGAGGGGAGGAGATAGAAGGGTTCTATACCCTGGAGATTGGAAGAGGAAGAGAGAAACCAGAGGGAGAGAGGGGAGGGCGCAAGAAGCTCCTTGGATTTCACAAAATTTTCTTCTTCATTAAAATCTAGTAAATGGAAAATACATGGCATGTGTATGAATTGACTCCAATGGCAATTGACCTCCCATACCCTCAGATCTATGGTGGGTGAAGGGTATTTTGGAGATGTCAAACCCAATTTATCCCATGTGGTCAAAGCATTCCACATATTCTAATCAAACTAACCTAACTAGCCTAATAAGGACAAAAGAGGGGGCGCCCCCTTCATGGGCCATTCTTGGGCCAAATTTGGTCCAAGGCCATCCACATGCCCATGAACCCAAGATAGCCTATGGACTTCCCCACCTAGATAGCCCATGAGAGGGAAAAGCCCAATTGGGCCTTAAGTGACTTTAAGGTCCATAATGAAGGCCTTAAGGTCCAATATGATATAACCCCCTTAATGGACCTAATAAATGAAAGCCACTAATCGACTCTACATGGAATGTGGCCCAATGGCTTATTAAAAGCCTTACAAAGGAGCCCAAATAAAAAAAAAATCAACAAACACACCAATACAAGCCAATACAAACCATAATACACACTAATACAATCCATTAGCCTATGATGCCCCCATCAACCAGGGGTCAGCTATTCTCGCTAGCCTAACTGTCACGTCAACAATTCGTTGTCAGGTGATGGAGGCCCACCGAGAAGACCCCGAATTACCCTGCACCCAGATGATGGCCGAAATGGAGTTCAACAAGGATGAGGCGGCAACACTCAAGGGTAGATTGTATGTTCCGGTAGAAGAGCAGGTGAGGAGAGCCGTATTGTAGGTGGCACATGGCACTCGTTACACTGCCCATCCTGGAGCGATGAAGATGTATCATAATTTGAAGAGGCAATTTTGGTGGCCAGGAATGAAGAGAGATGTGGTAGAGTTTGTGGCCCGGTGTTTGGTATGCCAGCAGGTGAAGGCAAAACACCAGCGGCCAGGTGGTACCTTGTAGCCTCTTGAGATTCCAGAATGGAAGTGGGACCAAGTGACCACGGATTTTGTAGTTGGTTTGCCATGAACCACAAGTGGTCATGATGGCATTTGACTGTTAGTCGAGAGATTGATGAAGATAGCCCATTTGTTGCCGATCAGGGTTAGTTGGAATGTTCAGAGATTGATCGAGTTGTATGTGGAGCGGATCGTACCTTTGGATGGGGTTCCTATCTCCATTATCTCAGACCGAGACCCCCGCTTCACTTTTGGCTTTTGGCGGAGTTTTCAGAGAGCTCTAGGGATGAAGTTGGATTTAGTTCGGCTTATCACCTACACTCTGTTGGTCAGTCAGAGAGGACCATTCAGACTTTGGAGGATATGTCGAGGTCTTGTTGCCTGGAGTGGCAGGGTTCCTGGAGTCATCATTTACCATTGGTGGAGTTCGCATACAACAACAGCTACCACTCAAGTATTGGCATGGCACCCTATGAAGCATTATATGGGAGTTCATGTCACACTCCGCTTGATTGGTTCGAGGTCGGCGAGCGGATCATGATGGGACCGCAGCTTGTATAGTAGTGTGTTGAAGTGGTCTAGCTCATTCGATAGAGATTGAAGGCGGTGCAGAGTTGACAAAAGAGTTATCCAGACCGCCGGAGGATACCTCTTTGTTTTGTAGTGGGAGATCAGCTGTTTTTGAGAGTCTCCCCTATGAGAGGGGTAATGCGGTTTGGCAAGTGCGAGAGGTTGAGTCCCCGCTATATTGGACCATTCCCCATTGTGGAGTGCATCAGTGAAGTGGCGTTTACGTTGCAGTTGCCCCCGGGGTTAGATGATGTGCATGATGTGTTTCATGTTTCCATGATAAGAAAGTACATGCCAAATGATTCCCATGTTTTGGAGGATGTCGAGTGGCTTGAGGTGACGTCTGATTTGTCTCTTCCTGAGTATCCCATCCATTTAGAGGATCGGCATGAGCAGTAGTTAAGGAACAAGGTTATCCCGTTGGTTAAGGTGGTCTAGCAACGTCACTCCGATGATGAGGTGACCTGGGAGCAAGAGGACGAGATGCAGCGATAGTTTCCCTACATATTTGACTAAGTTTTCCCCCTTTTCCCCGTGCTCTAGCCTAAATTTTGAGGACAAAATTTCTGTAAGGTGGGGAGTGTAGACACGCCAAAATTGACACTTTGTTGATTAAATCTCATGTCACTATGTTAACGCCCCAAAGTGAACTTCAATATTTCTATAAATATAAAGTTTTTTTATTTTTTATGTGATTTTTTCATTAATTCTTATATTTTTGGAATTAACGACTTTAAAAGGGGCGTGTTTTAAATAGCGACCTAATCTGGGGCGTGTTCTTAAGAAAGGACGACCATAGGGAAGGGCGTCAATTCCTAGTATTTTACGAGTCCCACCACGATTGGAAAATCAATGATTAACGTCCTTCTATAGGGCGTGTTTTGTTTAACGCCTTTGCTTCAGGCGTCTTTTCACATTTTTTCAAATAAAGAAGGTTTTGTTGCCAAAATTGAATCCAGGAAGTGGCGCCTTGATCCTAGTCGTGTTTTGAATTAACGCCCTGAAGCAGGTCGTCAATTTCTGAATTGACGCCCTACGGTAGGTCGTGTCTCACCCTTTTGTGTCCTTCTTAAACTCGCCTTTCCTGAAGAGTTCCCTGCCTTTCTTGATCACCTTGCTCGATCTGGGAACTAGAGTCCTTGCCGTTAACGACCACTGCCTATTCTTATCTTCCCAAATCTGTGTCTATCTGTGATCGAGACCCTATAAAAGAGTCCCCTGGTTGATCTCGCGTGAGGTTAGGTGAGGCAGAGATAGATATACATAGAAGGAGATACATACATACACGCATAGACGCACACATACAGAGTTTAACGGGTGCTGGCGATTTATCTCTTCTGCTTCCTCTTGCTGCCGAAGCAAAGTGTCTTCCCTTTACTGTTTACAGGAACAGCAGGGATCTTTTTCTTCTCTTCATTGTTGTCTGTTCATCTCATCATCGTATAGCCTTTTCCTTGCATTAGTTTTCATTGCATCTCTTCTCCTCTCCCTAATTCTCTAGGGGTTCTAAAACAAATAAAAGGTGCACACTTTATGCTCTTCTTTCATCACCATCTTTCATCTTGGGATTGATACTACACTCACGTTTGGTTGATCTCTTTTCTTTTACTTGTTTGTTCTTTGTTTAAGGGTAATCAAAGAGGAAAACCCCCTTCATCGGCCGACCGATAGAAGGTGGAGGAAGGAACTCACATCCATCCCGCATCCTATTATCACCAGGTATTCACGATCATCTTTCCTTCTTATTGAGGTAACCCCTCTGGCGATCACTCTCCTTAGTAGCACCATGTGCTCTTTTACTTCCCTTTTTGTTATTATTCTTATGCATATGCTTATTGCTTATTTTTCTTAAAAAGTGGATTATTTTTCATGATTCACAAATTGGCGATCACGGTGGGACTTCCACTATTTTTCTGTTGATTACCCCTTTCCTATTGGCACCCACGTGTGCCCTTTCCCCTTTGGCACCCACGCGTGCCCTTTCCCTTTGGTACCCACGGTACCCCTCCTTTGTGCCCCACGGGCACCCTCCATTGTGCACACTGCACATCCCCCGGGATCAGCCAGCTTGTGATTAATCTATTGCTGTTTTTGAATTAACGCCTTTCATAAAGGCACCTTTTTTATTTAACGCCTTCATCCAGGGCGTCTGTTTTCTGTTTAACGTCTTCCACAAAGGCGTCTTTCATCATATCTGCTGCTTCTGTGAATTTGTGCCCTCCTCTTGGGCGTCCTTTTATTTGGCAGCGCCTCGCACCAAGGCGCGTTTTTCTTCGATCGTGCGCACCACTCACATTTGACGCCCTCTGTCAAAGGCGTCTTTATCATATTTAGCGCCCCACATCAAGGCGCATTTTTTGCATTGTCTGTGAGCCTCTCCCAGTGATTCACGATAGCTACGCTGTCGTCTCTTTTATTGATAGCGACTGCCGCTACGTCGCCTCTTTCCTGTGTGTTTACAGAGCTTTGCTGTTCCTGTCTGTTCATGCTGGATTCATACTTACATTGATTATTTGATTATATTGCTGGGATTGGCTTATCTTATACTGCATTTTGTGGCATTGGGTTGAGAGACCTCCTCTCTCTACACTAGGATTCCACACACCTCTCTTGGAATCGGGACAACCCTCCATTGAGCATTCCGTCTCTTTGGATCGAAAATCCCTTTTCCAAGACCTCCGTAAGTCCCGGCACCCGTGGATTCCCTCACGGACGCTGGGCTGGTTGTACCCTTGAAGTACCCAGAGTTTAGAGAACCTATCGTTGGAAAGAAGAGATAGAACCTAGTTAACCCGGAGACTACACTTGGATCCAAACTAGGTTTCACTTTGCAAAGGGGAGTGAATTATTCTGTAATTTAACTCACTCTAATCTCAAACATAACACTAAAATCTTGCGTTCATCTCAACTTGATTGCATAAACTTGGTTGGGTTGATTTGCTTAAGCTTGTTTCGATTGGGTGATTGATTGTGTGATAATTCCTTCATAATGCTTTCTCTCTTTTTAAGCATGCAACTCCGTTCAGGTAAGATTATCAACATGGCAAGCTACGGATATTCCTATGATGATGTGGAAGAGAACGTTTTTGGTCAATCCTATGAGGTTCCCCAAGATTCTATCTATCACGAGGGGAATTACCCTCATCCTCATTCTCATTATCCTCAAGTTCATGTGGTTGATACCACTACTCAAGAGGTTGTGCCCTCTTCTCAGGCTTTACCCTCCAACACTTTGGGGAACCCCTCCCCATCTTTCAATGTTACCGATTTGATTAATGCTCTATCTCAATTAGATGACTCCCAGCGGCAGGCAGTTCAGGCCGCTTTGAAAGGGAAGTCCGTTCCCTCTTCATCCTCCAATCCCCCTCCGACCGAGAGTGGCCATCACCTCACTAATGACCAAGCGATCTTGCACAAACCCCCCTCTTGTCCACCAACGCCTGGTGCGGCCATGCCGGCCCAACAGGCAAGCTACTCAGCGGCTAGGCCCCAATTCTTTCAACCTCCCCAAATTCTAAGGACGCCTATGGCAAATACCTTCATTCCAAATTCGACCCGGTCGAGTCAGACACTAATGCTTTGCTCCTTCAGAAATTGGCTAGCATGGAAGAAAAACTCAACAAGGTTACTGCTGCCAAGAATGCCCCAGAAATCTCTCTGCCTACATTGCCAGTTTTTCACTTACCACCTTCTGAGATGCCAAATTTTCGGCGATACAATGGAACTGGTAATCCTTTTATCCATCTGAAGGATTTTATGTATGAAACGTCCTTTTGGCAGGGCAACAAAGCCTCATTGGCTTATTTGTTTAGAAGATCTTTAGAGGGGCCAGCCCTCGAGTGGTTCTATTCCCTGGATCCGGCAGATGCTAGTGATTTCGATGTGGTTCAGAAGAAATTGTTGCAGAAGTACAGGGACCGGGTCGGACCTTCTTTATCTATTACAGACTTGGTTGCAGAGAAAATGAAGCCCGAGGAAGACTTCATCATATTTGCTGATAGATGGCGGTCAATGGTCGAGAAGTTGAAAGATGCTTTATCAGAACCGGAACAAGTTAAGATGATTATATCCAATGCAACCCCTTTGTTCTGGCATATACTGGCCATGAACAGATTGACCACCATGGAGGAACTCTATGAAAGAGCTCGTTATATTCAAACCCAAATGAAAGATTCGCCCATCATGGGCATGTTTGAGCCAAAACCAAGGTTGGTTAAAAAGAATACGAATGTCAACAATAGCGGGCCCATGACTGAGGGCACCGTCATCAATGAGCAAGTTGGCGCGGTCGGCAACCCCACACCTTTTTGCCAATCTAACCCACGACCTCCGCCACCTCCACAACAAAGCACTCTCTTCAACTCGCCACCACAACACCAATTCGCACCTCAACCTTCCTTTGCTCCTGTTAGACAGGAGGACGGTGAGCTAGAAGGGGAGGGGATGAATAGATCACCGTTTAAAAAATATTTGTCCGAGCCGAGGAATTCTTAGAAGATGAGATGGGCTAGGAAGACTAATAATATGTAAAATAATCCGAAACCTTAACCAAGATAAAGCAGATCACAAGCGCAGAACATATATCACTCAGAATTTCATCAGCACATATACACAATCACTAAGCGAGCAGTCAGACCAAGGTTTCGATCATCAACAATCACACTTACTTCATGAAGCCAGACAGAAGCATAAAGGAAATAGATGCGCACAACCACACCACGGAGAACAAGAGGTTTAGATGGTTCAGTCTGCAACCTGCAGACTTACGTCCATCCCTCACTCAAGGCAGAGTGAGGCTTCCCTTTCACAAGAAAGAACCGCAGACTCAGTCTGCCAACAACACGCTGATCCACAGCTTGGGGATCGAAATCCCTACAGACGCTGAACTCACAGCTTGCACCCAGGTCTCACACCTCAAGACCTGACCCGGAGATAACTCTCCCTTCCTCTTAGACAAAAGGGAACCCAGCAGTGACTCACCCTCACTGCAATTCAGAGACACTGTCTCTCTTCCTCCTCAGCCGGAGGGAAGAACCCAGGTAGCCTTCTCACTACCTGAACACAAAACCCCGGAGAACTCCTCCCTTCCTTTGATCTAAATCAGAGGGATGCCACCCAGCGACCCAGAGGATTCACCTCTCTTCCTCTACACCTAGAGGGAACGAAAACAGAGTATCGGAATTTGAGAACGAACAAACAAAGACATAAAAAAATATTGAAAGACAATCGAACGGAGAAACAATGTAGCTTCTTAAAGAAGCATAGACAAAACGTAGCAGAAAACCATCCTCTCCTTCATCACTCTCTCTCTTCCAGGTACGCTCAACGAATGGATCAGGATGCCTTCTCCTCTCCTTCCTCTCGCTCTGGCCTCACCCTTTTCCTTGTGGCTTCGGCGGCTTTTCAGGGGCAGAAACCTTCCTCTATATATCCAGACTCATGAGAGACTGAGGGTGTGGGAGACACGCGTGAAGAAGATGCTTCCAGATGAGCCGAGCCATGTGTTAGATGATTATTCACTCAAATCACGTGCTCACATGATTGGAATAAAGTTCCAATTTGTCTTTAAGTCCCTGTAAGGTTTCAGAGAACATTCAGTCAATCTCAGAAATATTCAAGTCATACATTTGTTCAGACAGATTGCACGGGACTTATCAAAGGACTGAAGAACGCGTCAACGCACTAAAGCCAAGACGTTAACGCAATAGATATAATGGAGAACAGGTCCCTTGACAAAACACACTAATGCGTCAACGCATTAGTGACAGCGTCGACGCGTCTGCTTGGTTGTTGATCATAAGACCTTGGGTCATAAGCTCAAGGCATCGACGCTTCCATCGTGCAGCGTCGCCTCAGCTCCTTAGGCGAGACGCTCAAGCCCTTGGCAACAAGCCAATGCGTCAACGCATCAGGTGATAGCGTCGACACAGTGAACACGACAGTAAGCGAAAGACGCACAATTGCGTCTACGCAGCCAGCCAAGTGCGTCAACGCACTGAAGGCACGGAACCCATATATATAAATGAAGACAACTAGATACGAGCTAATGAGTGAACAAGTTGGAGAAGCATTTAATCAGAAGATGTGCATGCCAGTAATTTGATTCATAGTGTTAGTCATCATCAAAACTACAGAGATTCAACAATCTCCCCCTTTTTGATGATGGCAACACCATGAGTCAAATTTAGTGAAAGAGGAAACATCAACCTAAAACAGTCTCATTAGCAACAGCAATAGTTCTCAATAAAACAGCAATGGTGACCTCTCAAAAATGGAATTATCAACACTCATTATCTTTTACCCAAAAGAAACACCAAAGACACCAAAAAAAAACTTCCTAAAAAAAACTTCCTTTTCACTAGCTCAACCTCCTCCTTACAACCTCTTCACACCCCCTTTCAACCTTCTCCCCCTTTGACATCATCAAAACAGAAGAGAGAGAGAGAGCAGTTGACGCTGGATTGATAAGAAAAGATGGAGAGAATTCCAACAGTAGAATCTCAGTAACAGATCTTAGATGCTTAAGTGGCGCTTCAAGGTCAGTGAAGAATCTTGGAGTTCTGGTAAGAGAAGTAGATTCAGAAGAAGCTTGAAGTTTATCAACTTACAATGAATATGAAAGAAGAGCAAGTGTCAACAAATATGACTGAGGTAGCTATTAAGGCTCGTCAAAAAGACAACAAGAATTTGAACCATGAAAATAGCCTGTAGGCGCTGAGGACAAACGTTCCAAGGAGATAAAGCACAGTTGTAGAGTGTATTTGTCCAGTTACACCTTTGACATTAAGTATGCACCTTGGTCAGAGGCCAGCATTCTTAGTTACTCAGTGTAAGAGCCTCATACCTTCTCAGTTAGAGAACAGAGATAGTGACTATTGGTTTTTACATGAGGAGACACCTTGATCAGAGGCCAGAATCCCCAGTTACTCACCGCATGGCATCATTGCTCTGCCAACCATAAATTTTGAATTGAAATTCTTTCTTTTGTGTTTGTTTATGAGAATTGATACTTCATGACTTAGAAAGTTCCCATTTCATTGATGGGATTCCTAGTTTCTCAGTATACAGTTTTAAACACTGATCAGTTTAACTAGCTCTTCAAGAAGGTTGTTTGAAGACAAAGCCAGGGCAATTACTCGTGGTCTTATCACGAAATCCAATGAAAAGCGTATAATAGAACCCATTTCATATGAGTCTAGTTTGTTCATCAGTCAGGAAACAAAGTAAGAGGATATACTTGTGAAGGTTAATCTTAGCCTCTTAAAACTTACTAGAAGAGGATTCTGGCTGGACTTTAATTGCACAGACTTAAGAATGTAGGAAATGAACGAGGTTCTACTAAAAAGGGATGCTCAAGATCAATTCTGACAATTAATCCAGCAACAACAACCATCTTTCAAACGTTTTTAATTAGTCAAGCTCCCCCTCTCTAGTAGCTCTATCTCCCATTCTACCCTGATAACAGCAGAGAAACAGACCTGATACCTCTCAAATCTCACACCCGCTCCCCCTCACATAGTGACCCCATCAGAAAAAATAAAACAGAACACTATTAACATGGAATTACATGAAACTGAATTCATTTCCACAGATTAGTCAGAGTTTGTAAATACCAAGTTCTCTTCTCAATGAAGTGAATTTTTCACTATCTAAAGGTTTTGTAAAAATATCAGTAGTTTGATTTGCAGTTCCAACATGAATTAGTTCAAATGTTTTATTTGCAATTTCATTTCTAATAAAATGGTGCCTGATTTCAATGTGTTTTGTTCGTGAGTGTAAAATAGGATTCTTTGCAATGTTTATGGCACTAGTGTTATCACAAAAAATGGGAGTGCAACCTGTCTCTACTTGGTAATCCTGAAGCTGATGCTTAATCTAGATAACCTGAGTGCCACAGCTGCTTGCAGCCACGTATTCAGTCTCTGCAGTGGAAAGGGCCACTGAATGTTGTTTCTTTGAACTCCAAGAAACTAGGCATCCTCCTAAGAATTGGCAGTGGCCACTGGTGCTCTTCCTATCTAATTTGCATCCAGCAAAGTCTGCATCAGTGTATGCAACTAAATCTAATGTGCGAGAAGCAGGATACCATAATCCTAATGTGTGTGTGGCAGACAGGTATCTAAAGATCCTTTTTACAGCAGACAAATGAAGTTCAGTAGGCCTAGACTGATATCTTGCACATAAGCCAACACTGAATTGTATGTCTGGCCTAGATGCTGTTAAGTACAAGAGGGATCCAATCATACCTCTGTAGAGTTTTTCATCCACTTGTTTACCTGACTCATCTGCATTAAGGGTCATGCTTGTGCTCATTGGGGTGGATATTTGCTTCAAGTTAGTCATCCCAAACCTTTTTAGGATATCTAGCGTGTACTTGGTTTGGTGGAAGAAGCAGCCATCTGACATTTGATTTATCTGTAAGCCAAGAAAATAAGTCAGTTCTCCAACTAAGCTCATCTTAAATTCAGCTGACATAAGTTGTGAAAATTCATTACACAGTTCAGGATTTGTTGATCCAAAGATGATGTCATCTACGTATACCTGAACTATGATGAGATCTTGTCTTGAATTCTTAGTGAATAAAGTTTGGTCAACATTACCTCTGTTATATCCTTTATTCAGTAAGAAACTGGTCAGCCTTTCATACCAGGCCCGAGGAGCCTGCTTTAGTCCATAAAGAGCTTTGTTTAACCTGAAAACTTGATCAGGTTTAGTCAAAAACTGAAAACCTGGAGGTTGTTCAACATAAACTTCTTCTTTTAGAATTCCATTCAAGAAGGCACTCTTAACATCCATTTGTTGAAGTTTTATGTTGCTTGAACAAGAAAATGCTAATAGAATTCTAATAGCCTCCATTCTAGCTACTGGAGCAAAGGATTCATCAAAGTCCACTCCATACTCCTGACTGTAGCCTTTAGCTACAAGTCTAGCTTTATTCCTAGAGATGACACCTTCTTCATTCAGTTTATTCTTAAAAAGCCATTTTGTTCCTATTACATTGAAATTTTCAAGTCTAGGTACAAGTTCCCAGACATTGTTTCTATCAAATTGCCCTAGTTCTTCACACATGGCAATTACCCAATTCTCATCACTTAAGGCTTCTTCAATGGTCTTAGGCTCAATTTGAGAAACTAAAGCAATTAAATCCTGATTCTGAACATTTCTGAAATGGGATCTTGTCCTAGGGGGATCATGAAGACTACCAATAATATTGGTTACATGGTGGTCTTTTAAAACTCTGACATTTGTTGAGGACTCACCTTGTTCGGTTGTACTTACTAGGTTCAGATCAGTGGGTTCTTCAGCCGGTTGTACTTCCTCCTCTTGCATTTGATTCAAGAACTCTCCATCACGACTTGTAGACCTGTTATCATCATTTAGACTGTTAGAGATTTTTGTTTCATCGAAAATAACATGAGGGGTTTCCTCTACAGTTCTATCAGTTTTATTAAAGACCTTGAAGGCCCTAGATGTTTCAGAGTATCCTAGAAATATTCCTGGAATACTTCTAGCATCAAATTTATCTAAGTCTCTCTTGTTGTTATTATGAATAAAGTATTTTGAACCAAAAATTTTGAAACATGAGACATTATGACTCTTACCTTTCAGGAGTTCATATGGTGTTTTCTTATGTATGGGTGTAGCAACCCTGATAAATGAATATTGAAATAAAATTAAAAACATATATAAGTAATACAGATAATAAAACAAAGTACAAATAACGCCTCTTAGTAAGGCGTTAATTTAAAAAGAAACGCCTCTATAAACGGCGTGACTAAAGAAAGGACGCCCACACATGTGGTCGTCAACTCTCACGCGACCAAATAGGCAAGTAAAAGAAACGCCCATATCTTGGGCGTGTTTCAAAAATAAGGAACGCCCTTCTCCAAGACGTTTCTTAATAAACGACCTAAATAAGGTCGTCAATTCAAGAATGGACGCCCTGACCTAAGGCGTTAATTCCATTCGTGAACCGTTCGAACCCAGAACTTATCCAGGGTAAGTGATAAGCATTAGAAAGAGTTCAAACGTGGTAATGACTCTATCATAGAAGTATTACTTCCACACAATCACCAACCCTACTAGGACACCCAAAATCCTATAAAAACTCTCGTTCATCTAAACCCTAAACCTATTTGATTCGTTCATCTGCAGAGGTACGTAAGAGGAGCATTCCTTCTTATTTTCCTTAAATCCCTACGTCTGTTACATGAAGAACTAACAGTTCTTCATCTTCTTCTGTTACAGGTTAAGAAGCCCCTACGTTTTGAAGAAGCATAGTTCTTCATCCGGGTAAAAATTATTTACCTTCGTATGATGTTCAGATCACAAAGAAACTGATACAGTTTCTTTATTTTTTTATATAGGATAACTGCAGTTCTTCTTCTACAATCAAAGCCATCGTCTTCTTCCATCAACCAATAGCCGTGGTCTTCAGGAGCCTAACCGAGCATCATCCTCTGCTAGTCAAACCCCTCACGGTCATCTTCAAATCCATTATTAAGGTAGGTTTTCTCAAGTTATTGTAGCCCAAATGAAAATAACGCAAGATATATGTATAAGCATGGCATGCATACATTTTTATTTTCGTTTCTGGAATATTATTGAAAGAAACGCCCCTGTAAAGGGCGCTAATTTACAAGAAACGACCCTGTCCAGGTCGTCAATTTCACATTTGACGCCCTGCACGCAGGCGTTACTTTCATGAAAATCGCATGTAATTAATAATTGATCCTGTTTAAAAATTCATTAAATATGAGATATCGATTCTAATATCTTGCATGACTCTACCTATGAAATTCTGCTAATTTTCCTGTGATGACCATGTATCATGTCTCTTGAAATTTTATTCCTGAATTCCTTTAATTCACGACCTAGACTAGGTCGTTTGCCATATGTTAACGCCCCCGATCAGGGCGTGAATCTGAAAGGTAACGCCCCTTCCTAGGGCGTTAATCAGTTAAAATCCTGAAATTTATCTATTCTGAAAAATAGAATTGACTAGTAACGCCCCTTCCCAGGGTGCGTTTTTGATAATTCCTGAAAATTAATTATATTCTGTCAAATATGTAAATAAGAAGACGCCTTCTGGTGTAGTCGTCAAATCTTTAAGAAACGACCCCGTCCAGGGCGCTTTTTAGATAAATTACTGAATTATTGAAAATTCTGCAAAACGGAACATATGTAAACGCCCTTCTCTTAGGCGTTACTTACTTGAGAAACGACTTGACCTAAGTCGTTATTTTCTGTAAACTGATTTTTATCCTGATTCTATAACCGATGGTTTCATATTATACATATACGTATATATCGGCACTATTCTCCACTCCGTGAGTATAGTCCCACTTTTCACGTTGTTTCATCGATCACACTCAACTCTCATTGACATACAAGCTCTCCATTTGACATTCCGTTCCTTTGGACTAGCGAGTTAGTCATAGAGACCTCCGTAAGACTCCTCGTAGCCTTGGATTCCCTCAAGGCCGACTGAGCTGGTTGTACCCTAAAAACCCATTACACGATCCTTGCCATGTCAATCTACAGAAACATGGTATACCGGCCCTTATGATGATACAAAGAGTATATCATAAGAAATTCTTAATGGAATGATGATATCATGCCATATCATGTCATTCTTGTAAACCTCAATTCTATGATAAGAATGAGGGTATCTTACCTTTGATATACTGTTCATGTGGACCTCAATTCTATATAAAGAATGTCCATAATGATTTGTGATGGTACCCAAGTTAAGGGAACCATATTCTACCTAGATTTTTTTAGCGATATCGTGATTATACCGTTATTATCGCCATTCTATGTCCTTTGTCATATTTTGGACTCTATTCTATCAAAGTTGTCATACGTGTCTACAAGCTTGATTATTGAAATTCTATAATGGCTATATAAACAAGAGTGGATGTCAAAAATACATGATAAATGCCTGCGCATATAGGGCCCGATCTGGTCCTGGGAGGAGCACCCGAAAGTACTTGTGCCCATGGGAGTTAAAATGATAAGGTATCTGGCATTATATCGAGTACTTGACTTGCTTGATTGGACATTCCACACACATCTTGTACTTGAATCGTACTTGACTTGACATGAAATGTGTGGCCCGAAAAAGGGTAATTTACTTGCTTGATACATGATAGCCAAAGTTCTTGACATGACTTGTTAAACGTACTTGCTTGAATATCTTGAATAAACTTGTTATCTTGTTGAAAGTTAATGATTAAGTTCATCTTATGTCCTTGATATTACATTCTCTCTATCTTGTCGTTTTATGCGAGCATGCATAGCTTTATCGCATTCATGAAAATGTAATTACTTAAACCCCTTGCTAGTACTTGAGATATAATTTCCTACTGAGCGTTCGCTCATCCCGTTTGTCCCTTTTTACTTTTCAGGTAAGTCCGACGACGATGGAAGTCAATCGGATGGGAATGGTCATGAGTGAAAGTGCTAGAGCTGCTCAAGTGTCATCTAGTCTTTTCTATAGTTTCTTGAGTCAACTATGTACTTTTCTTTTTATTAAACAGAGTATTGGATTTGTAATAGTCTATTATAAAGGAATAAAGGATTGGGTTATCTTACTATTTTACGCATCTCTGTCTTCGTGTCGAATACACGACCACTCTGATTGACATGATTGATATAGACACGTCGCGCACCTCCGGGTAGCTTCCGCGCTCGGGGCGTGACAGTCTTTGTGGTATCAGAGCCTAAGGTATTCAATTCCTAGAAAAAACCCAAGTCCAAGGATAAGTTTGAACCTTTAAACCAGTGAGGTTGGGTAGAACCAAGGGTTAAATTTAACATAGTGTACGAGTCTTTAAAAATGATCACGTACTGATATAGTTATTGTAATTGTAGGATAATGGCTGCCGAACGTGCTCAATGGCGCAACATGCAGCGTACCCTCCAAGGGATGACTCAAGTACTACAACAGGTAGCACAAGGTGGTGCTCCACAAGCTGGAAGCTTACACCAAGCATTTAAGAACATGAATCCCCCGAAGTTCACGGGATCGACCGATCCGGACGATGCCGAGCATTGGGTTCGGGAAACCGAACGCATATTCCGTGTCATGCAATGCACGGATCAGGACAAAGTTCTATTAGCTACATTCCAGTTAGAGAAAGATGCTAGGTGCTGGTGGGAGTCTATTGAAGCAACCATCGACCCTACTCAAGTAACATGGGAAGAATTTGTGGAATACTTCAATGCTAAATATTTCTCGGACCGAGTCCAAGAAAAGAAGGCTGCAGAATTCGCTGCATTAAAGCAACGATCTTTATCATTAGCAGATTATGAAGCTCAGTTCTCCAGGTTGTCTAGATATGCTAAGCATCTTATTAGCACGGAGAAGATGAAAGCCCGTAGATTTCTTAATGGGCTTAGGCCCCACTACATTACTCAACTGGCGCCTATGGACATCCAAGTTTATTCCGAAATAGTGCGTCGAGCTCAATTACTTGAAGATGCCACGGAACTATCTGATAGGATCCGTGGGAAAGATAAGAAGGAGCAAGTCACAAGTTCGGGTTCTTTCAAACCCAATTTCAAGAAGAGGCCCAATAATGGAGGTTCTTCCTCTCAAGAACATAAGTTCAAAAAGACCAAGCCTTTCTCTATCACAACTACCCCTTCTAATACAGTATGCAAGCATTGTGACAAGGCTGGTCACAAGACAGAAGAATGCTGGAGGAAATTAGGAGCTTGTCTCCGTTGTGGAAGCCGTGAGCATCGGATTCCCGAGTGTCCATTAATGAATGACCAAGCCGGCGATGGTAAACGCCCGGTGACAAAGAATGCTCGTCTTCATGCAATCCAGGAGACCGAACCTGAAGAAGAAGGCGGATTAGTGGAAGGTACATTGAAAATTTGTTCCAAAAGTGCTTATGTCTTATTTGATACGGGTGCATCGTATTCCTTTATTTCTAAGAAGTTTGCCGACCCGTTACCGTTAGAACCGGAATGGATAAAAATAGTTCTAACTACTCTTCTTGGAAGTGAAAATGATATTACTCATCACTACCAAAACTGTGAGGTAATGGTTCAAGGTAGGAATTTACCTATAGATCTCATATGCCTCGATCTAAAGGAGTATGATGTTATACTGGGAGCGGACTGGTTATCCAAATACCAGGCAACGGTTGATTGCCGCAATAGCCGAATTGCTTTCAAAGATTTTCCAGAATTAGTCTTTACTCGCCCCAAGAGTCGGAGTAAATCCCCTCTTATTTCGGCTCTTCGAGCAAGCAAGCTCGTCAGGAAAGGATGTGTATCCTTCCTTGCTTTTGTCACTGTTAAAGAAGCTAAGGAAACCAAGATAGAAGACATTCAGGTAGTGCGAGAATTTCCAGACGTATTTCCGGAAGATTTGCCGGGATTACCCCCTCAAAGAGAAGTGGCCTTCACCATTGACTTAGTCCTTGGTGCTGGTCCTGTTTCAAAGGCACCATATAGAATGTCCCCTGCTGAACTCAAGGAGTTGAAGGAGCAGTTGATGGAACTAATCCGAAAAGGGTTTATTAGACCAAGTACTTCCCCGTGGGGAGCACCAGTCTTATTTGTAAAGAAGAAGGATGGATCCATGAGATTGTGTATCGACTATCGACAGTTGAATCATCTTACTATCAAGAACAAGTATCCACTGCCGAGAATCGATGAATTATTTGATCAGATTTCAGGATCCAAATACTTTTCCAAGATTGATCTCAGGTCGGGGTATCATCAATTAAGAATCAAGGATGATGACATTCACAAGACCGCATTCAGAAGCAGGTATGGCCATTATGAATTTGTTGTTATGCCTTTTGGACTAACAAATGCCCCTGCTGCCTTTATGCAGTTAATGAATAGCATATTCAGGCCTTACTTGGATTAATTCATAGTAGTCTTCATTGATGATATATTGATATATTCCAAGACTAAGGAAGAACATGAAGAGCATTTGAGGATTGCATTACAAATCTTGAGGACAAATCAACTATACGCTAAGCTCAGCAAATGCGAGTTCTGGCTGGAAGAAGTGGCTTTTCTCGGACATGTCATATCAAAGGATGGATTATCTGTAGATCCGTCAAAAGTTGAAGCTGTAAGGAACTGGGAAAGACCCACTAATGCAAGCGAGATCAGAAGTTTCTTAGGTCTTGCAGGCTATTATCGGCGATTCATCAAAGATTTCTCTAAGATCGCCGTACCACTTACAAGATTAACTCGTAAGGAGATCCGATATGAATGGAGTGAGGAATGTGAAAGAAGTTTCCAAACTCTCAAGGATCATCTCACTACAGCTCCGGTGTTAGCTCTACTAATAGAAGGAGAGAAATTCGAGGTTTACACAGATGCTTCTGGCATTGGCCTCGGATGTGTCCTAATGCAACAAGGAAAGGTCATAGCATACTCTTCACGTCAACTAAAGAAGCATGAGGAGAATTACCCCGTCCATGATTTAGAACTGGCCGTGGTGGTATTTGCCCTAAAGATATGGAGACACTATCTCTATGGAGTACAGTTCACTGTCTACTCAGATCACAAAAGTCTCAAATATCTATTTTCACAAAAGGAGCTAAACATGAGACAAAGACGCTGACTAGAATATCTCAAGGACTTCGACTTCAATATTCAATACCATCCCGGAAAGGGTAATTATGTTGCTGATGCCCTTAGTCGAAAGCCGAGAGCAACGATAGCCAATTGTATGATACAAGAATGGAGGTTACTTGAACAATTCTCCGAGCTCAATATAAGCTTGGACACAGAATCTAAATTTATTACATTATCTCATGTAAGCATACAGTCAGATTTATTATCTAAGATACAAGCACTTCAGAATGATGATCCTATATTAGTGGAAATCAAAGGAAGATTAGAGGGACAATCTGATTTCCAACTAACTTCTGATGGAAGATTATTATTCAAAGGTAGAACTTGTATACCTGACTGTCCGGAATTAAAGAAGAAGATCTTAGATGAAGCTCACCGATCAAGGTACACTATTCATCCAGGATCAACCAAAATGTATCAAGATGTAAAGAGGAACTTTTGGTGGCCCAACATGAAAAGGGAAATAGCGGACTGTGTATCACGCTGTCTCACTTGCCAACAGGTCAAGGCGGAACACCAAAACCCTGCTGGAAAACTTCATCCTCTAGATATTCCTAAGTGGAAGTGGGAGGATATTGGTATGGACTTCATCATGGGTTTATCTAAATCGAAAGGAGGACATGATGGAATCTGGGTTATCATTGACCGATTAACTAAATCGGCACATTTCTTGCCAATAAAAAGCCGATGGTCAATTGATGTGCTAGCTGCACTGTACATCAAGGAAATAGTCAGGATACATGGAATTCATGTCTCAATCGTGTCTGATAGAGATCCCCGTTTCACTTCTCATTTTTGGAAGGGATTACAACATTCGATGGGAACAAGGCTCAACTTTAGTACTGCTTTCCACCCATAAACGGATGGTCAGACCGAGAGAGCTAATCAAGTTGTTGAAGATATGCTAAGAGCTTGCATCATTGACTTTGGTGGAAGCTGGCATGAACATTTGCCACTAGTGGAATTTGCATATAATAATAGCTACCAAGCTAGTATCAAAATGGCACCTTTCGAAGCTTTATATGGAAGGAGTTGCCGATCACCCTTATGCTGGAACGAAGTTGGGGAAAAATAACTATTAGGTCCAGACATGGTAAGGGATACAACTGAGAAGATACAAGTAATCAGAGAAAGATTACAAGTTGCTCAGACCAGACAAAAGGCTTATGCTGATACAAGAAGGAGAGATCTTGAATTCCAAACCGGAGATCATGTATTTCTCAAGATATCGTCTGGACGTGGCATACGAAGATTTGGTGTTAAGGGCAAGCTTACGCCAAGATTCATCGGACCATTCGAGGTACTTGAAAGAGTTGGCGAGGTTGCTTATCGCATCGCGTTGCCTCCTCAATTGTCCGAGGTACATAATGTATTTCACATATCTATGTTGAAGAAGTATGTACACGATCCATCTCATATTATTGAACATAGAGATCTGGTGATCCAGAAAGATCTCACCTATGAACAGAAGCCTATGAAGATTTTGGATCGAGAAATACGAGCTCTAAGGAATAAGGTTATTCCCATACTCAAGGTGCAATGGAATAAGAATCCGGAACACGAAGCGACATGGGAGACCGAGGAATCTATGAAGAAACGATTTCCCGAGTTATTCTAAGAGGTATATGTTCTACACTCTCCACGTGTATAATTATATATATTAAATTTGGGGACCAAATTCTTTTTAAGTGGGGGAGGGTGTAGCAACCCTGATAAATGAATATTGAAATAAAATTAAAAACATATATAAGTAATACAGATAATAAAACAAAGTACAAATAACGCCTCTTAGTAAGGCGTTAATTTAAAAAGAAACGCCTCTATAAACGGCGTGACTAAAGAAAGGACGCCCACACATGTGGTCGTCAACTCTCACGCGACCAAATAGGCAAGTAAAAGAAACGCCCATATCTTGGGCGTGTTTCAAAAACAAGGAACGCCCTTCTCCAAGACGTTTCTTAATAAACGACCTAAACAAGGTCGTCAATTCAAGAATGGACGCCCTGACCTAAGGCGTTAATTCCATTCGTGAACCGTTCGAACCCAGAACTTATCCAGGGTAAGTGATAAGCATTAGAAAGAGTTCAAACGTGGTAATGACTCTATCATAGAAGTATTACTTCCACACAATCACCAACCCTACTAGGACACCCAAAATCCTATAAAAACTCTCGTTCATCTAAACCCTAAACCTATTTGATTCGTTCGTCTGTAGAGGTACGTAAGAGGAGCATTCCTTCTTATTTTCCTTAAATCCCTACGTCTGTTACATGAAGAACTAACAGTTCTTCATCTTCTTCTGTTACAGGTTAAGAAGCCCCTACGTTTTGAAGAAGCATAGTTCTTCATCCGGGTAAAAATTATTTACCTTCGTATGATGTTCAGATCACAAAGAAACTGATACAGTTTCTTTATTTTTTTATATAGGATAACTGCAGTTCTTCTTCTACAATCAAAGCCATCGTCTTCTTCCATCAACCAATAGCCGTGGTCTTCAGGAGCCTAACCGAGCATCATCCTCTGCTAGTCAAACCCCTCACGGTCATCTTCAAATCCATTATTAAGGTAGGTTTTCTCAAGTTATTGTAGCCCAAATGAAAATAACGCAAGATATATGTATAAGCATGGCATGCATACAGTTTTATTTTCGTTTCTGGAATATTATTGAAAGAAACGCCCCTGTAAAGGGCGCTAATTTACAAGAAACGACCCTGTCCAGGTCGTCAATTTCACATTTGACGCCCTGCACGCAGGCGTTACTTTCATGAAAATCGCATGTAATTAATAATTGATCCTGTTTAAAAATTTATTAAATATGAGATATCGATTCTAATATCTTGCATGACTCTACCTATGAAATTCTGCTAATTTTCCTGTGATGACCATGTATCATGTCTCTTGAAATTTTATTCCTGAATTCCTTTAATTCACGACCTAGACTAGGTCGTTTGCCATATGTTAACGCCCCCGATCAGGGCGTGAATCTGAAAGGTAACGCCCCTTCCTAGGGTGTTAATCAGTTAAAATCCTGAAATTTATCTATTCTGAAAAATAGAATTGAATAGTAACGCCCCTTCCCAGGGAGCGTTTTTGATAATTCCTGAAAATTAATTATATTCTGTCAAATATGTAAATAAGAAGACGCCTTCTGGTGTAGTCATCAAATCTTTAAGAAACGACCCCGTCCAGGGCACTTTTTAGATAAATTACTGAATTATTGAAAATTCTGTAAAACGGAACATATGTAAACGCCCTTCTCTTAGGCGTTACTTACTTGAGAAACGACTTGACCTAAGTCGTTATTTTCTGTAAACTGATTTTTATCCTGATTCTATAACCGATGGTTTCATATTATACATATACGTATATATCGGCACTATTCTCCACTCCGTGAGTATAGTCCCACTTTTCACGTTGTTTCATCGATCACACTCAACTCTCATTGACATACAAGCTCTCCATTGGACATTCCGTTCCTTTGGACTAGCGAGTTAGTCATAGAGACCTCCGTAAGACTCCTCGTAGCCTTGGATTCCCTCAAGGCCGACTGAGCTGGTTGTACCTTAAAAACCCATTACACGATCCTTGCCATGTCAATCTAAAGAAACATGGTATACCGGCCCTTATGATGATACAAAGAGTATATCATAAGAAATTCTTAATGGAATGATGATATCATGCCATATCATGTCATTCTTGTAAACCTCAATTCTATGATAAGAATGAGGGTATCTTACCTTTGATATACTGTTCATGTGGACCTCAACTCTATATAAAGAATGTCCATAATGATTTGTCATGGTACCCAAGTTAAGGGAACCATATTCTACCTAGATTTTTTTATCGATATCGTGATTATACCGTTATTATCGCCATTCTATGTCCTTTGTCATATTTTGGACTCTATTCTATCAAAGTTGTCATACGTGTCTACAAGCTTGATTATTGAAATTCTATATTGGCTATATAAACAAGAGTGGATGTCAAAAATACATGATAAATGTCTGTGCATATAGGGCCCGATCTGGTCCTGGGAGGAGCACCCGAAAGTACTTGTGCCCATGGGAGTTAAAATGATAAGGTATCTGGCATTATACTGAGTACTTGACTTGCTTGATTGGACATTCCACACACATCTTGTACTTGAATCGTACTTGACTTGACATGAAATGCGTGGCCCGAAAAAAGGTAATTTACTTGCTTGATACATGATAGCCAAAGTTCTTGACATGACTTGTTAAACGTACTTGCTTGAATATCTTGAATAAACTTGTTATCTTGTTGAAAGTTCATGATTAAGTTCATCTTATGTCCTTGATATTACATTCTCTCTATCTTGTCGTTTTATGCGAGCATGCATAGCTTTATCGCATTCATGAAAATGTAATTACTTAAACCCCTTGCTAGTACTTGAGATATAATTTCTTACTGAGCGTTCGCTCATCCCGTTTGTCCCTTTTTACTTTTCAGGTAAGTCCGACGACGATGGAAGTCAATCGGATGGGAATGGTCATTAGTGAAAGTGCTAGAGCTGCTCAAGTGTCATCTAGTCTTTTCTATAGTTTCTTGAGTCAACTATGTACTTTTCTTTTTATTAAACAGAGTATTGGATTTGTAATAGTCTATTATAAAGGAATAAAGGATTGGGTTATCTTGCTATTTTGCGTATCTCTGTCTTCGTATCGAATACACGACCACTCTGATTGACATGATTGATATAGACACGTCGCGCACCTCCGGGTAGCTTCCGCGCTCGGGGCGTGACAATGGGTCTTACCAAAGCTCTATTAAGTATATAACAGGCTGTGTTTGCTGCTTCTGCCCAAAAATTCTTCGGTAGCTGACTCTCTATTAGTAATGTTCTTGCCATTTCCACTATTGTTCGATTCCTTCTCTCCACAATTCCATTCTGCTCTGGGGTCCTGGGAGAAGAAAATTTGTGAGTCAGTCCCTCCTTGTCACAAAAACTAGAAAATGAGGAGTTCTCAAACTCTCCTCCATGATCTGATTAGATAATAGTGATCTTGTGGCCTACATGTTTCTGCTTATTGAAAAAATGTTCAAATTTTTGAAAAACATCACTCTTATTTGCCAAGAAAAACAACCATGCAAATCTAGAGTAGTCATCGACAATGATAAAACCAAATCTCTTACCATTTAGGCTCTGGGTTCTGGTAGGACCAAAGAGATCCATGTGCAAGTGTTCCATAAGCTTGTTTGACAAGCTCTCAGTCCTTATTTTAAAAGAAGCTCGGGTTTGCTTGCCTAGAGCACAGGCATCGCAAGGCTTAGAGAATGATTTGAACTTCAAGCTAGGCATGCCTCTAACTAAGTCAAATTTAGCTAATTTATGCAATGTATTAAAGCTAGCATGACCTAGTCGCCTATGCCAGTCAAACATGTTATTCTCTGAGTCAGCAGAGAGACACAGATTAGACTCAAACTCAACATCAAGATTCACAATATAGACATTATTGACTCTATTTGCAATGAACTTTATTTTATCGGAGTTTGGTTCTAAAATTTTGCAAGCATGCTCATCAAAGAGGACCTTATGACCCTTGTCACATAACTGACTAATACTCAATAAATTGTGTTGCAGACCTTCGACCAACAATACTTTTTCAACAGAGTTGGAGGTTTTCTTACCGATGGTTCCGGTCCCAATTATTTGGCCTTTGTTTTTACCTCCAAACTTGACTGTCCCTCCTGCTTTCAATTCAAGCTTGCTGAACTTTCTTTGATCCCCTGTCATGTGCCTCGAGCAGCCACTGTCGAGATACCACTTGTTGTTCTCGGCTGCTAGGCTCACCTGCACAATAACAATTTAAGTAGTGTGCTTTGGAGCCCAAGGTAAGTTGGGTCCAAAAATGCCGCTCAAATGATTAAGCACAGTTTTGGGGATCCAGATCTGCTTCACCCCTTTTTTCTTTCTGTGCTGAGAATTGACAGTTTTGCTATTGATGTGCATTTCAGTTGTTTCCTTTTGTTTCTCAAGGTGTGTCCAGTTTCTGTTGATAAAAGCTTGGGTCCTGGCCAGACCATAATTTCTAAACTGTCTAGTTGAAGACTTTTTATTGACAGTATTCTGTGTGTAGTTAGACCTTCCCATGTTTCTTTTCAAATAGCCCATTCTTTTATTAGAGTCATAGTTGTTGAATTGACAGGCACCTTGTTTCTGGTGTGTGGGCTTGTTGAATTTCTTAAAGACATTTTTTCCAAAATCAGGCTGTTGTTTATGGATGTTCTTTTGTTGTTCAGTACTTTTGGAACTGGATGGGATGTCCAGTTTCTCTTTTCCTTTCTCAGTGCAAAATGTGGTGGTTTTTATCCCAAATGCTTCCTTCTTATTTGGGTTGAAACCCAAACCTTCTCTGTTAAAGTTTACTTTGGTGCCTAACAAGGCGTTTAAATTACTTTCTCCAAAACAAACCTCTCAAGAGTTTTCTTCTTATCTTCCAACTCCTTCCGCAGAGATATGTTGTTTTTCAGCAATTCATCATTGACCTTTATAATAGCTTCATACCCTTCCTTGATTAAGTCAATTTGTCTCAGGTTTTCTTCAGTATGTTGATTGGTTTCATCAAACTGTTTTCTAAATTTTTTAAGTTCATTCTTAAGAAGATTATTCTCATTTCTTACATTTTCCATCTGAGCTAATTCAGCTACCAGTTTGGAATTTTCTATCTTGACGAGTTCTTGTTCTTCATTAACCATATTGAGTTTGCGTTTGATGACTCTATGTTCTTTAGCTAAGGCATTGTACATATCTAGCAGTTCACCATATTTCTCTTCCCAGTCATCAACAGAGTAAGTTACAAAGGGATTGGTCACCTCATTTTCCTCGTTGGCCATCAGACATACTCCTTCAGTCTCCTTTCCTGAGGAATTAGTCTCTGAGTCTTCTTCTTCATCACTCCAAGTGCATACCATAGCTTTTGGCTTTTTCTTGTACACTTTGGAGCCTTTCTTTTGGTAGTCCGGTGTCTTCTTCTGAAGCTTAGGGCAATCTTGCTTCATGTGCCCAAAGTTCCTGCAATGATAACACATCACACCTTTAGCATTCCTATCCTTGTCATTGCCATTGTTCGGATATTTACCTGATGAGTAGTTTCTTCTTTTCCTATATGAATTTCCCTGCATTTTCAGGAATTTCTGGAACTAACGTGTGAGCAGTGCTTTTTCACTTCTGTCAAGGTCTGGAATTTCATTAGACTCTCCGCTGCTGCTGCTGCTGTGTCGTTCAACTTTAAGAGTAACATTCTTGCCCCTTCTGTCATTTCCCTCTCCTGTTTTCTTGAGATTTATCTCATAGGTCATAAGAGACCCTATGAGTTCAGTGACGGTCATGGTTGTTAAATCCTTTGATTCCTCTATCACAGTGGCTTTTGTGTGCCATGCTGGATTCAAGGATCTTAAGATCTTACTGACTATATCCCCTTCAGATATTTCCTTTCCAAATCCTTTGAGGCTGTTTGTGATCAGTGACAGCATAGCGTACATATCAGTCACGCTCTCCTCTGACTTCATCTTGAATAATTCATACTCAGAGGTTAGGTAGTTTACCTTGGTAGCTCTGACCTGAGAGGTACCCTCGTAAATCAACGCTAGTTCATCCCACATTTTCTTAGCTGTCTTGCACGCCGAAATTCGAGCATATTCTTCAGGGTGAACTGCGCACTGGATGATGTTGAGCGCAGACCAGTTCAGTCCGGATAATTTGACTTGTTCTTCAGACCACATCTCCTCATTCAGAGGTAAATCATAAGGTCCAGTTGTAATGACTCTCCACAGCTTGTGGCTCTGAGATCGGATGAAAACTTCCATCCTATTTTTCCAAAAGAAATAATTAGAACCATCAAAATATGGGGGACGGGAGATTGACTGTCCTTCAGCTATGTAGCTGCGAGGACCACTGGTTCCAGGATTACCCGGGTCGTTGGACCACATCTCGGGTAAACCTGCTCTGATACCAACTGTTAGACAGGAGGACGGTGAGCTAGAAAGGGAGGGGATGAATAGATCACCGTTTAAAAAATATTTGTCCGAGCCGAGGAATTCTTAGAAGATGAGATGGGCTAGGAAGACTGATAATATGTAAAATAATCCGAAACCTTAACCAAGATAAAGCAGATCACAAGCGCAGAACATATATCACTCAGAATTTCATCAGCACATATACACAATCACTAAGCGAGCAGTCAGACCAAGGTTTCGATCATCAACAATCACACTTACTTCATGAAGCCAGACAGAAGCATAAAGGAAATAGATGTGCACAACCACATCACGGAGAACAAGAGGTTTAGATGGTTCAGTCTGCAACCTACAGACTTACGTCCATCCCTCACTCAAGGCAGAGTGAGGCTTCCCTTTCACAAGAAAGAACCGCAGACTCAGTCTGCCAACAACACGCTGATCCATAGCTTGGGGATTGAAATCCCTACAGACGCTGAACTCACAGCTTGCACCCAGGTCTCACACCTCAAGACCTGACCCGGAGATAACTCTCCCTTCCTCTTAGACAAAAGGGAACCCAGCAGTGACTCACCCTCACTGCAATTCAGAGACGCTGTCTCTCTTCCTCCTCAGCTGGAGGGAAGAACCCAGGTAGCCTTCTCACTACCTGAACACAAAACCCCGGAGAACTCCTCCCTTCCTCTAATCTAAATCAGAGGGATGCCACACAGCGACCCATAGGATTCACCTCTCTTCCTCTACACCTAGAGGGAACGAAAACAGAGTATCGAAATTTGAGAACGAACAAACGAAGACATAAAGAAATATTGAAAGACAATCGAACGGAGAAACAATGTAGCTTCTTAAAAAAGCATAGACAAAACGTAGCAGAAAACCATCCTCTCCTTCATCACTCTCTCTCTTCTAGGTACGCTCAACGAATGGATCAGGATGGCTTCTCCTCTCCTTCCGCTCGTTCTGGCCTCACCCTTTTCCTTGTGGCTTCGGCAGCTTTTCAGGGGCAGAAACCTTTCTCTATATATCCAGACTCACGAGAGACTGAGGGTGTGGGAGACACGGGCGAAGAAGATGCTTCCAGATGAGCCGAGCCACGTGTTAGATGATTATTCCCTCAAATCACGTGCTCACATGATTGGAATAAAGTTCCAATTTGTCTTTAAGTCCCTGTAAGGTTTTAGAGAACATTCAGTCAATCTCAGAAATATTCAAGTCATACATTTGTTCACACAGATTGCACGGGACTTATCAAAGGACTGAAGAACGCGTCAACGCACTAAAGCCAAGACGTTAACGTAATAGATATAATGGAGAACAGGTCCCTTGACAAAACACACTAATGCGTCAACGCATTAGTGACAGCGTCGACGCGTCTACTTGGTTGTTGATCATAAGACCTTGGGTTATAAGCTCAAGGCGTCGACGCTTCCATCGTGCGGCGTCACCTCAGCTCCTTAGGCGAGACGCTCAAGCCCTTGGCAACAAGCCAATGCGTCAACGCATCAGGTGACAGCGTCGACACAGTGAACACGACAGCAAGCGAAAGACGCACAATTGCGTCTATGCAGCCAGTCAAGTGCATCAACGCACTGAAGGCACGAACCCATATATATAAATGAAGACAACTAGATACGAGCTAATGAGTGAACAAGTTGGAGAAGCATTTAATCAGAAGATGTGCATGCCAGTAACTTGATTCATAGTGTTAGTCATCATCAAAACTACAGAGATTCAACAGCTCCACCACAAAACCAAGCGCCCCGCGTTGACCCTCCAGCTCCGCAACAATACCACCAAGTACCGCCACCCACTAACTATGGACCGCAACAACAACAGCAAAGGAGCCCACTTGGCCCCAAAAGGGCCCATTATCCGCCATTGCCAGAAAGTATCCCAGACATATTCAATGCCTTAATGGCCGCCAACTTGCTCATGCTACCAAAGGAAAGGGCAGCATGGCCCGCTAATGTTGACATGTCCCGCTACTGTGTCTTCCATCGCTCCCCTGGTCATAATATTGATCGTTGCTTCCACTTCAAGGACTACATTTATGATTTAAATGACCAGGGTGGCATTAATTGGGATGAGATGAGACAGTTTATCGCCATTATGAAAGAAAGAAGGCCTCCTCGGCAGCAGCAGGCTCAGCAGCCGCAGCAACCAGCTCCATAAGTACAACAGCAAGCTCCAGCACCTCAGCAGGATATGGGGATTGTCCACAATCCATTGCCGGAGCACCCGCCAAATCAGCACGTGAACCCTGTCACATCTCTCCATGAGGTGGAGAGAGGACAGGGATGGCATGAAGAAAATGCCTCTGTCGGGGCATTTAATCATAATCCAAATCAACCTCCGTGCCTTTTGCGCACGCTTCCTCCTTCTTCTACTCCCCAATTGAGCCGAGCTCTTCTACGCCCCATTAATCCACCTGCTCCCACCAATTCTCCATCCTTGCCAACCCGATCTCTCCTTACCCGCTTACCGCCTCCGCAGCCTACCACGCAGCAAACTCCGCCATCCACCACCAACCCTTCACCTTCGCTGTCTAGGCCACTCCTTATCCGCCCACCACCAATACCCGTTACATCCGCCACCACTACTCCTTCACCGGCAAGGATCGCCCCACCATCGGCTCCCCCATCTTTTATACCCAGATCTCTCCTCATTCCGCCCACTAACTCTTCTCACACTCGGGCACCCCTTCCTACTCCTACGCCTCCTGCGGGGGCTTCTTCCTTGAACTGCTCACCAACACCCCTTACGGGAGCTCCTTCTTCAAACACCCCTCCACCACTTCTTAACGCCAATACACCCTCTTCTTCTTCCAGCCCTCCTCCTTTAGTTGCCCCGACAGAGGCACGGCAAAACATGGCACCGCTCCGCAGTGGACGGATGTTCCAGCGCATCTTTCCCCAAAGAGAGCAAGAGCCGTGCAGGGGCCAAATGAACAAGAACAGGAGCAAGAGTCCGTGCCCGGCACTCAGTATGATTTGTTAAAGCATTTGGACCGGACTCCAGCAAGGATTACAATTTTGGAACTAATCAAAAGGTCAACCACTCATCAGATGGCCCTGAAAGAATATTTGCAGAAGGTCATGGTCAATGAGGACATTCCGGTCGAGCAGATAACCACAGTATTAACACCCGCTAGCAGTCAGCCGGTGATTACCTTTCATGAGCATGAACTGGCACCACTCTCAGCAAGGAAATATGCTCTGTGCATCACGGTTGATATTAATAAGGTGGCGGTTAAACAATGTCTAGTGGACACTGGGGCATCTATCAATGTATTGCCGCCGAGCACTTTGAAGATGTGCGGCATTCCTGAAAACCTGATTTGGCCATCTACCATAACAGTCACAACATACGACAATACCAAGAAGCCTCCTCTAGGCATGATCACATTAAAAGTCAGTTTGGGTCCGGCTACAATCACAGCAGACTTTCATATCTTGGACATGGATCCAACATTTAATGGCATTCTGGGCCGCCCCTATATTCAACAGCTCGACGCAGTGCCCTCCACAAATCATCAGTGCCTCAAGTTTCCACACAAGGGCCGCATCATCAAAGTTACCAATATGCCAATTCTGCCAGAGGAAGATATACACTTGGCTTCATCAGTTCCTTCAATTTGGCTTACCAACAAGCCGTTGCTATCAATGCTAGACCTCCCTCACCCACGACCAATGTCGCCCGAGACAGTCACGACAATTGCTATGACACCCTTGCCTTCCAAGGGGAAGAAGAAGAAAAGCATGATAAACACCCCTGGCTGGAAAATTCTAATGAAAATGGGGTATCAAAACGGCAAAGGTCTGGGTGCCAGTTGTCAAGGCAGGACTAGGCCTATTAAGCCTCAGAAATTGATTACACGAGGCGGCCTGGGCTACAAAGGGCCGGGCAAAAATGAAGATGAACCATGGGCAGTTATGACATCCACCTTGAAGACAGATCGCCAGCCGCTTACTTGGACATTGAAGACACATTTTGTCACAGGTGGCGTTCAGAGTCATGAGCAGACTACAATAATCACCTCCATTCTAGACTGTCAAGATGTTCATGCGAGACAGTTTGCTCGCCATATTGCACCATTGGCCACTTATAAAGCCCTGGAATCTCTAAGGCCTGATAAAAGAAGGAAGATGGATGATCCAGAGTGTGATTGGTACAGATGGTTCGATATGTATGATGTTACTATTACCTTGAGCCGTCTCTTTATGCCGACAGATCCGGAATGTCCGCCACTAATACATGAATTGATTGAAAAGCCAGCTGTGATCACAGACAAAAGGCAGCTGCTGAGTGATTATACAGACACTGGAGAGCCAGATGTTCCATATGAAGAAGGTTTTACAATAGACAGGCTGTGGGCCGGCCTCTTTTCCCTCACTTCTATGCATCCGTCTCTTCTAGCTTCTCTACATTCTCAATTGTTCTCTCGCGTGCCGAGACCGCCGCCAATTATGATCTACTTTTCTCCATATTCATTACAGATTTCTCTCCCGATTCCTCCCTTGCTCCTCGAGCAATCCTTCAAACTCTCCATCACACCCCCGCGCGGGTCATCTCTGATTCAATCTTTTTCTAAACTTTCAATCTCCACTCTTCCTGCTATTCTCCCTTCACATTGCTTTCTTCTAGAAAAGGAAAATAAAAATGAAGATAAAGATAAAAATGATAAAAAAATGCCAAAATTCCAACTCTTCAATCCTCCATCTCCGTTGAGGAGACTTCTTATCTCTTTTCCGAGTGTGTCCCAACCCAGGGGCCACTCTTCCATGATTCATTGATAAATCTTTTCCCCCCTTCTGGTGAGGGGTCTCCTTCTGTATCACCTCTTGTATCCACTTTTTCACCTCCTTCCTTCAATCAAGCTAGTTGCTCTTCCTCCTCCAATAATAAAATTCATGGGGTAGATTTTCATAAGAAATCCAAGGGTAAGCAGATTCCCCGTAGGCTTCTGTTGGAGTTAGCCAGAAGATGCCAGGCTTGTTTAGCTCTTCCTGAATTTGTAGAGAACCCGATCATCCTGCCAGAGTTGGAATATGAGGGTACTAATATTTCTTATGGGGGTTTGGGTGTCTATGAAATTATGAATGATGAAGACCCTATTGAAGAGGGGGATGAAAGTTATGAAGAATATGAGGACGAGGCTGATGCCTTTGCCAGTGGTATGAGAAGATTTGATGAACCATCAGCCTCAGTAGAAGAGCCTACCAAAGAAATAAATTTGGGTACGGAAGAAGACCCTAGGATTGTCCTCATCAGCAAGAATTTGCCGCCCTCCGAAGAGGAGGCGCTTATTTTGGTACTTCAAGAATACAAGGACACGTTTGCATGGAGTTATGAGGATATGCCTGGATTAGACCCTGCACTCGTTGAACATCGGCTTACACTTAAGCCAGGATCTGTCCCGATCAAACAATGGTTGAGGCATTTCCACCCTAACATGGCTTTAAAGATGAAAGAAGAGGTCGACAAGCTTCATAAGGCTAGGTTTGTTAGAGTTGTCCTCTATCCAAATTGGGTGGCTAACATCGTCCCAGTCATGAAGAAAGATGGAAAGGTTCGGATTTGTATAGACTTTCGGGACCTCAACAGTGTGTGTCCTAAAGATGACTTCCCCCTCCCTCATATTGATGTTTTGATTGATAATACGTTAGGGTTTGAGACTCTCTCTTTCATGGATGGTTTTTCAGGTTACAATCAGATTCGTCTGGCTGAAGAAGACCAAGAGAAAACATCGTTCACCACACCATGGGGTACTTACTGCTATGTGGTCGTGCCTTTTGGACTCAAGAATGCTGGAGCCACCTATCAGAGGGCTATGATGGCAATTTTTCATGATATGATCCATATTTATATTGAGGTGTATGTGGATGACCTGGTAGTAAAATCAAGGACAAGGATTGAGCATCCTGGGGTTCTGGCTAAAGTCTTGCAAAGATCACGAGAGTATCAGTTGAAAATGAACCCCAAAAGTGTGTATTTGGTGTTTCATCAGGGAAATTGCTTGGATTTATTGTTAGCAAAAGGGGAATTGAAGTTGATCCCAATAAGGCAAAGGCCATCAGAGATATGCCTCCTCCCAAGAATTTGAAGGAAGTTCGAGGATTAATCGGGAGGTTACAATTTATTCGCCGCTTCGTCTCCCAGCATTCACAAAGATGCAGACCGTTTTACGAGCTTACTAAGCCGGGGGTCAAGTTTAATTGGGATGACAAGTGTCAGGCAGCTTTTGACGGATTGAAAGATTATCTGGCCAATCCTCCTGTCCTGAGGCCGCCAATTCCGGGCAAACCACTTATCCTCTATGTTTCTGTCCTGGATGACTCTGTGGGTGCTATCCTAGCTCAAGTGGATGAAGAAGGGAAGGAGAGGGCAGCATACTACTTGTCTAAACTCCTCAACCCTTGTGAGCAGAGGTACTCAGCCATGGAGAAGACTTGCGCTACTTTAGTCTAGGTAGTTCAGAAGTTAAAACATTATTTCTTAGCTCACGAGGTTCACCTCATTGCTCGCATGAATCCGATTAAATTCCTTCTTGAAAAATCTGTTCTTACCGACCGATTAGCACGCTGGCAAAGCTTCCTTTCACAGTTCGATATCACTTACATTCAACAGAAAGCAATCAAAGGTTACGCCATTGCCGAACACCTTGCTCACCACCCTCTCCCCCGATTTGATCCTGTCAATTCGGAGTTCCCAGATGAAGAACTAATGTCCATCAATCAACTCCATGATGCTATGTGGACATTACATTTTGATGGAGCTCTAAATTCCCAAGGAAGAGGGATTGGCATGGTTCTTTTAACACCAGAAGGGGTCACCATCCCATTTGCTGCTCAGCTCACTTTCCCTATCACAAACAATATAGCTGAGTATGAGGCTCTTTTGGTCGGCCTTCAAACCGCTCATAGATATGGTGTTACCCAATTACGAATTATTGGTGATAGTCAGCTCATTCTACGCCAGGTGCTTGTCAAGTGCCGCACTATCAATCCTAAGCTCAAGCCCTACCAGGAGCTTGCTTCAGCTTATGCCAAACTCTTTACCAAGTTAATCTTCATTCATGTCCCTCGAAGCCAGAACATCCTAGCCGACGCTCTTGCCTCTTTGGCCTCTGCTCTAGTCTACCCTCCTGAGCGTGATTTTCATGTTCCTCTCATTCATCAGCGTGACACTCCAGCTATTAAGGATCGTGCATTCCTCGATATTAGGGATAAGGTGCTCCTGAAGGTCAGGCGGAGTGAATCTCTTAAAGGCAAAGAGGTCATGTTATTGGATTGGCAAGAAGAGTTGGCTGATGAAGAGAAACCTTGGTATTATGAGATTGCCAGATATTGCAATGATCAGTCCTATCCCAAGGAGGCCACGGCAGAAGAGAAGAAAGCAATTAGAAGAGTGGCTCAACGTTATGTTTTGGTTGGAGGTGTGCTCTATAGGAGAGGGCTCACGGGTGTTTTATTAAGCTGCCTCGACGATGATGAATCTTGGAAAGTTGTGGAAGAGGCGCATTCTGGAGTGTGTGGTGGTCATGTGAATAGCCAGATGCTAGCTAAGAAGATCCTTAGGCTAGGTTTCTATTGGCCAACTCTAGAAGAGGATTGCTCCATCTATGTTCGAAGGTGTGTTAAGTGCCAACTGCACGCCGACAAAATTCATTCTCCTGCTTCTTCACTCCATCCTATGTCCTCCCCATGGCCTTTCTCCATATGGGCTTTCGATATCATTGGACCTCTTGGTGATTCGAACCTCCTGACCAAGCAAAAGTCGTTCATCTTGACGGCAACGGAATACTTCACCAAGTGGGCGGAAGCGGAAGCATTCGTGGAGATCAAAGCATCAACTGTCTGTAAGTTCATAATGAAGAACATCATCGCAAGGTTTGGCATCCCAAGTACCATCGTCACCGACAATGGACCTCAATTCATCTCCCAAGAGCTTAAGAATCTCTGCAACAGGTATAACATTGCATTGCATCATTCTTCTCCCTATTATCTGCAGGGCAATGGCCAAGTAGAGGCAACTAATAAAACCTTGATTAAAATTGTTAAAAAGACGTGTGAGGCTAATAAATTTTCAGATTGGCCAGACAAGCTGGTTGAAGCTCTCTGGGCCTATCGCACTTCCATTCGTACCCCTACTGGGCAAACCCCTTTCGCCCTTACTTATGGAATGGAGGCCGTAGTCCCTTATGAGATTCTCATTCCATCTCTGCGAGTACAATTGGGCAAGGAATTCTCTATTGATGAGCGTCGTGATTCACTCCTTGCCCAGTTGGAACTCCTGGATGAGAAGCGTCTGGTCGCCGCTGAGCATGCGCGCGTTTATCAAAACAGGCTGTCACGTTTTAATCAAAAGAAAGTAATTGAGAGAAAATTCAAAGTCGGTGAGATAGTAATCAAGAGAATCTTTGTAAAACCTGGGGGACCCCGCTCAAAACTCCAACCAAACTGGGAAGGACCATTCGTCATAAAAGATGTTTATCCTGGCAATGCTTATAAACTGATTAATGCTGAAGGACAAGAGCTAACTCATCCTTGGAATGGTCTGTACCTTAAGAAATACTATCCCTAATTCAAAATCCTCAAAAAAAAGTAGAATTTTCAAAATCCAACCAAAAAAAATAGAATTTTTTTAAAATCTATCCAAAAAAATAGAAATTTTCCAAAATCTAAAAAAAATATAGAAATTCTCCAAAAAGAACAAAAATTTTCAAGATGGTTGCCATGATTGTAAGGATGCAAGGTCCGAAAGGTTAAAATTTAGTATTCATTCATCAGTCTTGTTAACTCCAAATGGGGTCGACTCCTACACACACTACACGCTTAAACCTCGAACTCAAGCGGTGCAAAATCTGATGGAAAGTCAAAACCTGACTAAAGGTGAAGACAATACCCATTCTTTTCCTCTTCGGCCCATAAGGGAGTAAGGAAGGCCTCAGGGTAGACCCGCCAAGCCTATCCGCCGCCCTAGTAGGTGGAAGTCAGGGCCCAAAAGGGAACAAAATGCCACAAATGCCAAGTACAATTAGGTTTTTTCATCAATGCAAATCAGTCTCGAAGTGAAAGTCAAATCATGAAAAGAAAAGCATGTCAAGAGGGTAAAGTCCCCACAAGGAAAACCTTGGGCGTATGCATGCAATACAAAAGAGGCAAAAAGGTAATAAAATTTCCCTATGCCAAAGACCGAACCCCAACAGGCATGGGGTAGGGGAGGTAGTTTTACCTTGAGCTTTTCAGAATCCCTTATGGGCTTCCTTATATTTTCTTCCATCTCTTTCTTCGTGGTAAGTCATAAACTAGCAGAATGGTCGAGACTGACCTAGGAGATTGCACCGGGCGAGATCTTGTGTTCAAGTTTAACCACTGGCACGTCGACTCTTTGGATTAATCAAGAAAGGTCAATGGATCCTCGATGATGACCGTGTAGGACCCAGTGCCCTAGTAGCTTTGTCAACCTATTGCTGAAAATAGGAAAATTAACGCCTTTGAATGAGGCGCCTTTTCTAAAATTAACGCCAGTGGAGAAGGTCATCCTTTTTTAAATAACGCCCTTGTGTGGGCCGTCTTTTCAACAAAATTCAAAAACGTGTTTCAAATTCACGCCGTCACATAGAGCGTCTTTTGTTTGAATAACGACCTAATCTAAGGCGCGTCTTTCGAAAAATAAAAGGAAAATAATAATAAATATAAAAGGAAAAGAAAAGAAAAAAGGGGAAATGACGGTTTATTCTTCATGTGCGTGCTTGCATTATTGCATAGGGCATCTTGATTATTGTTTGCATACGTGTGCTTGCGTGTTGCATCTCCCTTTATTGGTTATTTCATTTGCCTTATATGATTAAAGGCTTGGCCCCTTGACCCGTTATCCAGGTCAAAAGTAAAGGCACCCCTTGCTTATTGAGCAAGGGGCCAAGTCGAACAGATAAATTAACCTGTTTATTCAAGTGTGAATCACAGCTACAAGTATAGGGCAAAGTAAAGCGAACACAAAGAACGTGGAAAAGAAGCGAAGTACACAACCACAAGTACACAACTACACAAGTGCTCAGGTAACAAAAAATGTCAATCTAATATATATATACATCATGAACATCTGAGTACAGGTGTGAGGGTGGGGGAGTACAAGTAAGTCTCTCAGCTCTCGCCCCCACCCTCCTCTCTCCTACTCTCTACCTCGTCCTCGCCGTCCCGAGGAGGCGCCGGTGGAGGGGACATGGACCCCCGTGAAGAAGATGGAACTCGAACCTGGCCCCCTACCTCGCTCCTCTCTCGACGAGAAGAACCCGCCACAAAGGTGGAGCTAGTGAAGGAGTACCCCGCAGCACGCGCTCTCTCACGCCCTCGCTGGAGACGCTCCTCAGATACTCGTAGCCGCTCCTGAGAAAGGGCCAGCTGCGTCCTCAGGTCTGTCAGCTCATGATCGCGCGCCGCCACCTGCTCCTGGTACCGGGCACGGTCCATCTGCTGCTGCTCGTGGTGCCGGTCACGGTCCGCCAGGTGCTCCTCTCGCTCTCGAGCGCGCTCTCTTCGCTCCAGCTCAAGGGCAACCCGCAGCTCTGCCACGTCCTGAGGCAGCTCCTCCCGTCGCCTCAGGGACCGCTCCAGCTCTGTAATCCGCTGCTCGCGGATCGCCAACTCTTTCCCGGCCAGGGTAGCCTGGGTACGTGCCGCCTGTAACTGTCTGGTCTACAAACAGGTAAACAAATCATCAGTTCCATTGTGAAATAATTCATGAAATAAGCAATGCATGACGGAAAGTAAATCACTCACCTGGGCAGTCATCGCCTGCTGTCCCTCGCAGATGCAACTGAGAGCGGCTCGAAGCTCCTCAGTCTGAAAAATGAATTTCATCAGTACACAATGCAATATGTAATCAATAATTGAATGAGGTTTGAGTTTTGGAATTTACCCGTGAGGCGAGGTCGCGCTCTGTAGCCTCGGCCCGTGTAACTGCTCCCGCTAGCTGCTCTGCTAGTGCGGTCACCTCTGCACTGGGTCCCCTCGAGCTGGAGGCTTCCCCTGCATCTCTCCCTACGGCTCCCTACTGGGCACGCTGCATTCATTGAAATCGTCAGTGGCTAATCATCAATAATTCAACAAAAATTTATTTGCATATAGAAATAATTTAAACACTCACCAGGGTCTCGAGGTCAGCCCGTGTGGCAGCTAGCTGGTCCTCCAGGCTGTGTAGATGGGCCTGGGCATCCATCGCTGCTATGTCCCGTGCATCCTGCATCCATTTCACATTAGTCACATGATAGATACATAAGCATTTGCATTTAATTTAGAAATAATTGCATACCCCTAGGACCCTCATCTGGGGTCGGCCGGCATAAACCTCCCAGTAGTGCCGGAGGTACTCGGAGCTGTCCGTCGCCTGGGAGGTGACTCGGGTCCCGCCTCGCCGCCAGTCGGCGTACTGGTCCTCGAAGCGCACTCTCCAGTCGATCGCCTTCGTGCGACCGCGCGTCTTCTTTCTGATTCCTCGCGGCTCCCCTACCTCTATCCACTCCTGGTGTAGGCCCAGGGTCCTCATCACCAGCCTAAGCCGTAACGGCTCGATCTCGCTCAAGCAGTGAACCCAAAGCTCATGCTCAAAGCGAGGTTGCCCTGCTACGACCCATGGCTGGCCCTCGTCGGTCATCCCCTCGTAAGGCCTCCATCGCACCTGCATCCTTGAACATGCATGTCATCTCATCATAATCATAATAAATTCAAATAAACATAAAAAAAATGCATAACATTCATACCAGCGAGGGAGGGAAGTCACGGAACTCTCTCCGTAGCACCCACAACTCGTAGCCGAGTGGGGCACCGAAAACGACTGGCAGCCAGCGCCGTGCTAGAGGGAAAGCACCCTCACCTCCTGGCCGTGGGTCGGCACGCCCCATGGGCATGTATAGGTGGCTTCAAACCTGCATCCATGCATTGCATTAGTGAGGCATTCACATGCATAAGAAAGAAGAAAAAAAAAGAGAGGAAGAAAAAAGAAAAAAAATAAAATAAAAATAAGGTGCATACCTGAAGAAAAGGTGAGAAGCCACTGATGATCGTCTCTCGTCCTGTCCCAGTGGACATGTCGACTAGTAAGTGCGCCAGTAGTGCCGCTCCCCAGGCGTATCTACCGACTCCCTCTAAGTCCTCGAGGATCCCTAGGAATCGGTAGTTGATGACGTCGCCCTTCGTGCCGAGCAATAGCCTCCCGAGCAGTAGCAGTAGAAACCTCCTCAAGTCCCGATCTGCTCTCTCCCTGTCGGCTGGGTCCTGGCAATAGACTACCCTAGCCCCATCAATCAATCTCTGTGAGAACTGCTCTAAGGACTCCCCTGACCTATGCCTAGCATCCCCTAAGCCCATCACTGTAGTCAGGTCGGTGCGGAAGATAGTCCTACACTCGCTAGGTGTCTCGTAGACCATCTCTAGCCCTAGCAGCCTCTGGGCAAGCTCAGTATAGTCTGGTAAGGTGATCCCGCTCACTGCCTCACCATCTACCATCAACCCTATAATCCTAGCCACATCCTCTAGGGTAGGAACCATATGCCCCCAAGGCATCAGGAATGCCCGGCTAGTCCTATCCCATCTCTCCCTCAGAACCTGGATAAGTGGTAGGTCGGGTCTGACTGGCTCTATGCTAAGGAAGGCCCCAAACCCCATAGCATCTACCCTGGCTCTCTGGAACTCGGGGAGGCCGTAATATGCTGCTCGGACCATGACCCAGGAGATCCGTGTCCTCATCAACCCCTGCACACATAAAGAAAGAAATTTTGGTTTAATTATTCAATTATTCTTTTTGAAATTCACTTAATTGCCTTGGTTGAGATTTTGATGTTTGATTTAATTAACGACCATCCCCAGGTCGTGGTTTGTTTAATTAGCGCCCCTGAGGAGGGCGTGGTTTCTAAGTGAGCTTTGAATTAACGACCTACCCCAGGTCGTTGTTTATCTAAGAGACGCCCCGGTGGGAGGCGTGGTTTTGAGGTTAATTTCTAAATTCCTAAAAGGTTTTCCAAATGACGCCCGTCCCAGGGTCGTCATTTGATTAAGTAACGCCTCTGAATAGGACGTTTTCCTTAAATGGGTTTTGGGTTTTAACAATTTATTCTGGAATTAATGAATTGGCGACCGCTGGTTTGGTCGTTCTTTGTTGAATTGACGCCCCGATGGGGGGCGTTGTTTTCCAGGGTTGTGAAAATAAAATCAAAATAGCATGCGATATAAATCATGGGAAAAATGTATAATTGAACAAAGGCATGGAAATTAACAGCATGATTGATATAAAAAATGATAATTTAAATTAACGACATGCTGCAGGGCATGTTCTCATGGAGATCAGTTATTGAAATAAATTAACGACCCAGGTATGGGCGTCTTTTCTTTAATTCACGACACCCATGAGGGCGTCTCTTTTCTGAGTTTCGAGCTTTCTAAACCCGAGGGCTATGGAAAATAAAAAAAAATGGAAATAAAAATAAAAAAATGGAAAATGGGTTGGGGGCCTACCTTGTGGCGTTTGGGTTCTTCCCGTGGAGGGCGTGGCTGACGAGGCCGCCGGAGTTGGCCGGGGCTAGGAGCGGCCGCCGCCACGGCCGGTGGCTCATCACCGTCTTCGCGTTCACCGTCACCGCCTTCCTCCTCACCGCTGTCTTCTCCTTCTCCGTTGCCCTCTTAGTCTTCGCCATCATCATCTTCTTCGCCTCGTCCTCCGGCCTCGTCGCCGGCTGTCGCCGTCGGAGCCTCCTCGGCCGCCGGATCTTCCTCGGCCACCGCCGCGGGGGGGGGCATCCTCGTGGGCTTGTTCGCCCTCCAAATCCACGACCTCCGGTGCGGCCACCCTCTACCGTTTAAGTCCGCCGGCCATGGTTAGGGCTAAGGTGTAGAGAGGGAATGAGAGATAGAATGAGAGAGAAATGAGATAGGAAAGGGGGTTGGGTTCGGTTAGGGTTGCAGTAGGAAAGAAGAAGGAAAGAGGACGAAGGAAGAAGAAGAAAGGAGGGAAAGTTAAGTCGAACGGTCAACAAGAATTAACGACTTAAGGAAGGCCGTGTCTTATGGAATTAATGACTGAAACCAGGGCGTTTCTTGATAATTGACGACATCGCTTAAGGCGTTATTTTTGTTTGCATGGGGAATAATAACCGTCGTCAGACGCATTCAATGGGGATTGATTGATGTGATGGGAGTGCTGATTACTATTTCTGAGTAACGACTATGCTTGAGGCGTTATTTATATGAAATGTGGCTTTGCTGAAGGCGTTACTTTTGGAATTTCAACGAATACTTTTTGGAATATAAATCGAATTAACGCCTTGTCTTAAGACGTTATTCAGTTAACGCCCATACATGGAGGCGTCAATTATGAGAGATCAATCATTGAAAACGACGTATGCTGAGGCGTCATTTATGGAATTAACGACATTGGCTGAGTCGTTATTTGCAACAGAATCACAGGTTATTGGAAGATTTGATCAGAATCACTGTGTTATTGGCTCAATCAGAATATTAGCATTGATTTATTGAAAGAAAAGATTACACTGCTTCAATGAGCCATTTTGGGCCTCAAGCTTCTTAAAGCAATTACATAAGACTTCCACTGCTCTCTGTCTTCTTCTAAGTTCTCCACAGGATGATGAGCCTTGTTGATTTTCCACAGAGCTTGGATAGTTGTGCACTCTTCTCCATCCTCACTGCTGCCGAGATCCCGTGTCTTAATCGGAGGGAGATGAGATGGATCTTCAAATATTTGCCGTGGAAGCCCAAGTTGAGGAAGGCACCGATGTGAGTTATACAGAACAAATTTTGAAGCGCCTATGAGTCGAAGGTCCGTCCCGGGGGAGAATCGTGCGCGGAGTTCTTGAGTCTTGAGTATTCCCGGGGCGCAAGTAAAAAGGTTCTTTGGCATTACCTTGAGATGTTATATCCATTCCACTCTCTTTTTGATTTGAGGTATCCGGTTCATCACCCTATTGCTTATTCCTAATGAGCCGGTCATGTAAGAGAGTGGGCTTTTTGAGAAGATTCTAGAAGGTTGTTGGGTCTCCTCACATGGATCAAACTTGAAGTGGAGATCTACCCAACTAGAGAGTGCTAGCATGCATCCATAGATGGGTCTTCCCATTGCCGCCGAGGTAAGCCCGCTATAGAGATAGGCTAGAATTGCCGCTCCCGCTCTCTCTCCTTCCCATAGGCTCACTATTGCGCTTAATTGGATTTCCTCCAAGAAGTCTTCCGTGGATGGAAATAGGATTGCTCCTGCCAAACACACCACGAAAGCCTTCGCCACCCGCTCTATCTCTTCGTCTTCTTTAGCTTGATCGGATCTCTTGTACACCCAAGAAGCAAGCTTTAGGAGATTGATTCCTTTTGTAGCTTTGATTTGGTTCACTAAGTTTGGACTGGGAATTAAACTTGTTAGCAGCTCATGTGAAGAAACTGGTCTTGGCATGATGGCCATTTTTTCCTCTTCTCCTTGCTTCATCTTCTTTAGTCCCAAGAGCATCTCTAGTTCTTCTAACAGGATTGTGGCTTCAAAAGTTGAGAATAGGAAGGTATGAGTGGAAGGGTGCCATATTTCAATTAGAGCTCCTATGGCAGCCCAATCAAGGTGAACTTGATCATAATGTTTGGCATGGGTGACTAGGCTTAAGAGGTGCCATCTTGCTAAGTAGACCCTCATGTCTGAAGAGAACTTGGAGAGAAGAAGAGGTAACCACTTGACTTTTGTGAATATCCTGGCTCCTAGAACATTTGGATAATCCTGTAGGAAAAAGAAAGACAGAGAAGCGGATGAGAATACAGAACGAAGCAATGCAGTAAGGAGTAGCAACAGAATACATGAGGACTAATGAAGAAAGAACAGAAAGAAACAATTCCACATACCTGGTTCATGGCAATTCTGTTGCTTATATGCCCATTGATTTCGGTGAGTCTGAGAGTGGAACTCTTGGATCTTTTAATAGCTCTCTCCATCTTCAGTCTGCAAGTAGAGCCTGAGCAGTCGCAACACCTTTAGACAGATAGAGGAAGCAGAAGAAGTAGGAATTCGATGAATGTGCTTTGATCATAAGGAAGTTACTTCCTTTTTATAGAAGTTTGGAGAGTTTAATGCCCGTTCGGAGTTGCAGGTTGATTACAATTAGGATTGGGCTTAGCTTTCGAATCGGAGACGGAAGCGCGTTGTTAATTAACGTCCTCTCTTGGGGCGTCAATTATTGAATTGATGACTTGACCGAGGTCGTGTTTTATTTCGCGTCTCCAGGAGGGTCGTCTTCTTCTTGAACTCTCGGTGCATTTAACGCCTTGATGAAAGGCGTGTTTTATCTTTAGACGCCTTGATGTCAGTCGTCTCTTATAAATTTGACGCCATGCACCGCAGTCGTTATTTTGTTGACTTGCATATTTGATTCTCTATGTTTTGATGAACTTAAGTGCTACCTTTTAATTGGAGTTATTTGTGATTAAGCACTTATGACCATGTCTTGCTTTGAATTGAGGATTATTTCTGATCACTTCATGCTTTGAAAGGCCTAATGAATTTTCAAGTGCAGAAGAGTGCAGGTTTCGAGACGCAGGGGTCACTCATGGGAATAACATCATTCCATTTTTGCATTTCCTTCCTGTGAGCATTGTTACTATATAGTATTCTACGCTATTATAGCACATCAAGAACCTTGTGGTTCTGATGAATCTGGAATTTGAGTTCCCCTTCATCAAAAACGGTGATAATTCTAGGAGAGTCTTGATCACAAGGATAGGCCGTTGAGTCATTAAAGGTCTGGGACGATGGTTCCACTTTCTGGGTTGATGCGCGGACAAACGGGCTTCGGCTTAGTGTCAGCTCAGAGATCTGGATTCTTGACCAAATCTAGATGGCTTAGCAATATTATCCTTGATTATTTTCTGTTTTAGTTTGTTTTATCTTTTTCTTTTAGCCCAGCATGCATCATGTAGGACTTTGAGCTTCATGATGAAAATCTTCATATTATGGCAATAATGAAGGTCACTCGCTCTTGATTGAGTTGACATGAGATATTCCACTCCAAATTGAGTACTTTATTCTCTCTAAAGCCGCTCAGGCTAGTTCCTTGAAACTGTTCCTTTGCTGGATCTTCATCTCAATTCCCTTTATTTTTCTGCAAATCCACCTTGGTTGTAGCACGTCCACATTGGCTAGTAACGGCTCTCCAATGGTGTCTCCTTGTCGTGCCCACGTGCACATTTTTTATTTACTTAGTTTAGTCTCCTATATCCAGCAAATCGATGCTTCCTTGGAATCACCCGGAGTTTGTTTCACTTTGAATCTTGGAAAGATTTTCAATGCTTAGTGTCTGAGGCGTGTCACATCACACCTTGGCATCTACTTATCAGTTCGCTCCACTTCATTTCGCTTGTTGCACTTTCACCTTCATTCCGTCTCACTCCCTTCCAAAGCAGATGCCAAGGCGGGGCAGCTGTAGACACGCTAAAATTGACGCTTTGTTGATTAAATCTCATGTCACTATGTTAACGCCCCAAAGTGAACTTCAATATTTCTATAAATATAAAGTTTGTCTATTTTTTATGTGTTTTTTTGATTAATTCTTGCATTTTTGGAATTAACGACTTTAAAAGGGGCGTGTTTTAAATAGCGACCTAATCTGGGGCGTGTTCTTAAAAAAGGACGACCATAGGGAAGGGCGTCAATTCCTGGTATTTTACGAGTCCCACCACGATTGGAAAATCAATGATTAACGTCCTTCTATAGGGCGTGTTTTGTTTAACGCCTTTGCTTCAGGCGTCTTTTCACAATTTTTCAAATAAAGAAGGTTTTGTTGCCAAAATTGAATCCAGGAAGTGGCGCCTTGATCCTGGTCGTGTTTTGAATTAACGCCCTAGAGCAGGTCGTCAATTTCTGAATTGACGCCCTACGGTAGGTCGTGTCTCACCCTTTCGTGTCCTTCTTAAACTCGCCTTTCCTGAAGAGTTCCCTGCCTTTCTTGATCACCTTGCTCGATCTGGGAACTAGAGTCATTGCCGTTAACGACCACTGCCTATTCTTATCTTCCCAAATCTATGTTTATCTGTGATCGAGACCCTATAAAAGAGTCCCCTGGTTGATCTCGCGCGAGGTTAGGTGAGGCAGAGATAGATATACATAGAAGGAGATACATACATACACGCATAGACGCACACATACAGAGTTTAACAGGTGCTGGCGATTGATCTCTTCTACTTCCTCCTGCTGCCAAAGCAAAGTGTCTTCCCTTTACTATTTATAGGAACAACAGGGATCTTTTTCTTCTCTTCATTGTTGTCTGTTCATCTCATCATCGTATAGCCTTTTCCTTGCATTAGTTTTCATTGCATCTCTTCTCCTCTCCCTAATTCTCTAGGGGTTTTAAAACAAATAAAAGGTGCACACTTTATGCTCTTCTTTCATCACCATCTTTCATCTTGGGATTGATACTACACTCACGTTTGGCTGATCTCTTTTCTTTTACTTGTTTGTTCTTTGTTTAAGGGTAATCAAAGAGGAAAACCCCCTTCATAGGCCGGCCGATAGAAGGTGGAGGAAGGAACTCACATCCATCCCGCATCCTATTATCACCAAGTATTCACGATCATCTTTCCGTCTTATTGAGGTAACCCCTCTGGCGATCACTCTCCTTAGTAGCACCATGTGCTCTTTTACTTCCCTTTTTGTTATTATTCTTATGCATATGCTTATTGCTTATTTTTCTTAGAAAGTGGATTATTTTCCATGATTCACAGGGAGGATTGTAATACCTCCGGATTTTGGATTCCGTATTTTATAGGCTTCAGATCTATTTTAATGGGTAAATTAAAACTTTATTTGGATTTGGTTTGGATCCCGACGGAATTATTGAGTTTTTCTAGATTCTCCTTATTTATTTGAATGGCCAATGATTGGTGGAAGGGGCATGTCTACGATTTTGGTTTTTTCAAGGTTTAGAGGAAATCCCAAACGGTTTTTCCCATTTTCCCGTTATACACAGCCGCTCCCCTCTCTCTCCTCACTTTCCTCTCCATTCCAATCACGAGGCGCCCTCCCTCTCCTCTCCAGATACAGATGGCGAGCGAGGGGGCGAACGATCGACGATGGTGGCTTGGTGCAACATGGGCGAAGATGGAGGAGGCAGTCATGTGTTCGTGGGTGTGGCCATGGGCGTGTTCGCGGGCGTGTGGCCGGCACACGTCGGGAAGAGCCGTGTCCCTTCGAGTCTTGAAGCTCCCTTCAGGTAGGGGGATAGATCCTAAGCTCACCCTTGTAGTTTCCCCTTCCGATCCATGGTATTTGAGGTGAGTGAGAGGGGTTATTGCTTTGTCGAGGTGGGGGGGAATTCCATGTTAAGGGCCGTGAGGATGGATTTATAGCTCAAATCAGGTTTGATCGATGGATTGGTAGTCTTAGGAGGTTTATTTATGTTTCGGGGTTTTTTCTTAGCCTAGTGGGGTCATTTTTGGGTGCAGGAATGATCCTCCGGGAGGTGGGTTCCGGAGAGGACCTGTAGCGGTGAGGCGGCCAATGAGTTGGCTGTCTCCACCCATTGGGCGGCCAGAGTACTGGCCATCTGGGCACTTAACCCTATGGGCTGCCAAAGGGCTTGCCGCCCAGGCCCCTGGGTGGCCAGACCAGTGGCCGCCCAGCCCCTGTTCCTTGGGAGGCCATGGGTTGGGCCCTGAATGGGCCGCCCAGGCCCAGTGTAGCGTGAGGGTTGGGCGGCCAAAGGGTTGGCCACCCAGGCTCTTGGGCAGCCAATTGTGTGGCCACCCAGGCCCTACTTCTGGGTGGCCAGTGCTATGGCCGCCCAGGCCCTTGGGCAACCAGTAGCCCGGCTTTCTAGGGCCTTCAGGCCTGTTTTGCTAGGTTTCCGCTTTTCAGCGCGTCTTAAGGTTTCGATCTTTGCCATACTCCTCGGCAGTCATAGTTTAGCTATCTAGCTAGTGGTCCTTGGTTCTCGTGCTAGTGAGACGCCTCGTTGTGGATTTGTATGGACTGGTGGTACTCCGGTGCCTTCTGTGGTTACGACGAGTTCACAGCCTCAGTGACTCTACCCACTAGACGTAGCTGACATGGGCACGTCCGTGCTGACCCACCTAGGAGTGGTAGAAGCTTGTCCCGTGTGGAGGTTTGTAAGCTAGTTTTCTGAGGGCCCCTTGCCTTTGCAGCCTGAGTCTAGTTGGGGGGAAAATTGGCTAGAGGACTCGACCTAGAGCAGTTGGTCTATGTGTGCACATGTAGTCGGGAGAAATGGACGCGTGATGACGAGCATGACCCCGACTAGTCCTTGTTCTGTAGTACAGTGTACCGTGTCTCAATTTTTGCCCTGGGCGAGTAGGGAGACACTTGAGGCTGCGGTGTAAGTCATCGGAGGATGCTTTTGGTCTCGTGTTAGTGGGGTAGTACTCCTGTCACCTGGGAGGTTCCAGCGTGGGTTTCCCTTCGTTGTGGTTTGCTATACTAGCGGCTCAGTCTGTTCCGTTACTTGGCTGAGGTTTCTTTAGTGGCAAGTGTAGTGGTCCTGTGCAAATTTCTTTTACTAGTTGTTCCTTGCCTCCCTTACTAGTTATTTATCGTTCTTATGCTTGATTATCGCAATGTTGTTTCTGTCGAGCGAGGTGGGGATCTATGCGACCCATACTGAGCCGATGAGATGAGGCTCACCCCCTTTGTTTTCAGGAGAGGGGGGTTTTCGCACAGTACTTCAGAGGCCGCTCGTGGTGCCAGTGGTCAGAGTTAGACGCCAATTTGCTAGAGCCGGGGTATGCCCCGTCTACTTGTACCTTTCTTTTCAGCAGGCTGTACTTGTGTTGGACTTGTAGTTCTGGACTTGAAGAGGGGCGATCTCGCGCTGCTCCTGAGCGGGGAGGAAGATGACCACATACCCTTGAAGTATAAACTGCAAGAAGGAAAATCAGTCAGAGGTGCCCAGGGATAGATCCCCGGGGAAGACCCTCCGATGCTTAAGTCAGCACTGATGGTAGAGCATTGGTGCGAACAGGAGAATTGGGAGGACAGTGGGAGCGCGAGATCCCTCTCCACCAAAAGGTGAAGTGGTTCCTGCTCAGGCTTACTTGGCTTGCTTCCTGTTTCGCAGTGGGGCATGTCTTGTTTAAATAATGGTCTGTTGTGCGAATTGATCCCTGTAAGCGAAGGGGTTCAAGGGGGGGGTTACGTCCTTCATGCGGGCTCCTTATGGCGCGCGAACTCTTGGTTTCCCCTGTCCCCTTGAGCTTCCAGCCATTAAAGGATTCGCAACGGCTGAATCATTAAGCTTCCATCAGTGAGCCTGAGCAAGTGGCACTTGTTCAGGAGTGGTCTCCTGAGGCATAAGTGCTGGGTCGGGACAAGGAATAGGGGGCTCCAAGGGAGCTTTTCCGATCGACTGATACTCGGACTTCCCAACCCGAAGGCCGCCTAGGAAGCGCTTGTACCGAGTGAATTTTTGGGCTTCATAATTAGTGGGCCGGGGGCTACCACTTTGACGAGTTGAGCCTTGTTCGGTCCGGTTTAGACCTTGTTTAGCCTCTCCGTACGGGCGGTGAGATTTCCCCTCTCCACTTGTCCCCCTCCTACTCCCAAGCCAAGATTAGGCTCGGACGAGTAGTAATTGGGCTGGACTGTCTGTGGCACTGCTTGGGTAAAGATATCTCTCTGGTAGGGGCCACGTGACGTAGCTCACCTTGAAAGTACGCCTGTTATGATGAGTAAGAGAAGGCCCCTCCTCGGGAGACTAGACGCCGCGCCGCCTCCCGTCATGGTTTTTAGGCATTGCACATTTTGCGTCCCATTACCTTCGGGGTTTTATGGTTTTGCCTTTCTTGGTAGTTATATTTGAGGGGGGGCTCCTACACTGTGAGAATAGTTTCGGAAGGGCGGAGAATTGTTGTAGCCGTTAGAGCTAGAAGAGCTTCTTGAGGCGGTGATTCGTAAGCTCCCTTTCTTCCCCGAAGTTCTCTAGCTTAAGGCTTTCCCCTTCTTCTTCTCTTTGTTCTCATGGCGGGCCATCATTCTGAGGCAGAGGGGCGACAGAGAGAACAGACCCACAGTGTTTTCTTGACGCCCCCGGAGCCGTCCTGCAGCAAGCTAGGGGAGGCGGAGGTGAAGCGGCTGGAGAGTCGCTATGGGCTGCCTTAGCAGTTCCAGTTCCTGGCGCCTGAGCCTTATGAGTCTAGCCACTTCTCCCGTTCTGGTCTCTTTTGCTCTTTTCTTCTGGCTTGGAAGTGTAGCTTTTGTCTGCCCCTTCATCCCTTTGTCGCCGGGTTACTTCGGTTCTACCAGCTGGCTCCTGTCCAGCTGGTCTCCAACTCTTATACCTTTATCTTCTCCTTCATTTTCCTTTGCGGCCAGTGTGGGGTGCGCGCCTCGCAGGATCTTTTCCATCACTTCTTTGAGTTGAAGGAGCATGCTCATGCGGGGCGAGGCTTCTTTTATATTCAGGCTAGGCGGGGGAGGAGCTACGTGTCCCTCTCTGGGAAGGATTCTTCTCACAAAGGGTGTAGGACCCAGTATTTTTGGGTGGGCCCGTCGGCAGTCGGTGTAGCTTGGAATTTCTCGACGATGCCCAATTTCCACCAAAACATTCTTCCGAAGCAGACTGTGTTCTCTCCGGAGGTGGAAGAGGAGGCTGCTATTCTTCAACAGAATCGCCGGGAGACTGCTGATTTGGTGACTTCTTCCAACATTGACGGCTACCTCACTCGAGTGTTGTTTCCGACAGGTAAGGAGTTCGGGAACTTGGTCTTCCTTCTTGCGAGTTGGGGTCTTCCTGCTCTTAATATGCTTTTCGTGGTTCAGACACGAGGCGAGCGGTTGAGGAGGAGGCACCTCCGTCTGAGTTGGAGGTCATTGACGTGGATGAGATGCCGGCTCCCGACGATCTTCAAGCATCAGAGGGCTCGTCCCGCGCCCAGGACAAGGGCAAGCGGGTGGCTCGGGATGATGTTTCTGAGCACCGGGGGGTCAAGCGCAAGGATCCTGTGGCCAAGTTGCTACGGTCTTCGATGCAAGCTCAATCTGTTGAGAAGAAACGGGTGAGGAAGGAGGAGGTCGTCCGTGTGTCCAGGGGAGATTCCCTGTCAGCTCTCCCCTCTACTGAGCAAGAGGGGGCCGATGACGGAGGGATAACTACCGATGCTGAGGCGCCGAGCGTGGCGGAGGGGCCACCAGATGAGGGGGCCCAGCAAGTCGAGGCTAGAGGGTCGCAGGAGGAGGCGACTCGATCACAACCGACCGAAACTGGGGAGGTACGCAGTGGGGGTGCTCACGTCGAGCCGACCGGTGAGGCCCCTGGGAAGGGATTGCCCAAGAGAGATGCCCCGGTCCCGGCTGCTCCGGTGAGAGCTTCCCCTCCTTCTACCAGCACCTTCAGTGTCTGGGCTTCTCTGTACCAGGCGTGTCATTCTTTGGCTTCTCGAGACTTACGGGAAAAAGTCCGGAAGGGTCCCCCCTCTTCGCTGTTGGAGCAGAATATGGAGGGAGGGCTGATTCTAGCCCAGTTGGGAGCTGAAGCAGTGGATGCATACACTCGGGTGGAATCTGAGCGGGAGACTCTTTTGTGGGCCCGCGGCACGCTTGATCGAAAGGTCGAGCGTCTGACCCTCGATCTTGAAGATCTTCGTCGAGAGATCACTCCGCTCCGAGCGTTGGCGCAGTCGAGCCAAGCGAGGCTTGGTCTTTGGCGGAGCAGCTGGCCCAGGCTCGTCGCATGGTTGACCGGAAGAGTGAGCTCCTGGAGTCAGAGTGCAGAAACCAGGTCGAGCGAGATGATCAATGGAGGGCCGAGCGAGAGGGGATCAAGGACCGAGTTCGGGCAGCCGAGGATTCGCGGACCGAGGTCGAGCGAAGACTGTCCGAGACCGAGAGAAGACTGTCCGAGTCTGAGCTGCGGATAGCTGAGCCCGAGAGGAAGGTGGGGCTAGCTGGGAAGGAAGTGCTCGAGCAACATAAGTGCTCAGAGGCTTACCAGGCAGCTTTACAGCAGGTGGCCTTTCCTTATTATAAGTCGGGCTACCGACGGGGACTCCGGAAGGGCTTCTCCCAGGGCTACGATCGGGCCGTTCTAGAGGCAAAGGCCCAATTGTCTTCGCTCGATTTTCCTTCCGATCAACGTTATGACTCAGAGTGGGGCTCCATTGACTCTTCCCACTACACGTCGAGCGAAGAGGTGAGTTCGGTTCCGTCCGAGTGACCACCAACTCTAGCATCCTCGGGAGGGCACACGGCCGAGACAGTTCCTATGCAGGTGGGGTCAGTGTCTGGGCAGGTGGTCGCTGAGAATACAGGGGGCAGATCGTCTGGTACCGAAGTAGCTTCGTCTGCCGAGCTTGGAGATGGGCCCGTGGCCTGATGTAATAGCGCTTTTCTTATTTCTTTCTCTTCCATATGTAGCCGGGTGCGGCTCTTTTTGCAAACTATAATAGCGGCAGTATTAAATGATGAATTGATTGTTTCTTACCGCTCTTGGTGTGATTTGATTGACGTATCCACAGTCGTTTGAAGAAGGTGCCGATTTCTTGCAGATTTTGCGCGCGTCGATCTGTCAAATAACTGACATGGCATTGACACCTTTCCATTTTTCCATACCGCCCTTAATGACTTGCCGCTTCACGCGTCCTGCTGGCGGAATATCGGGAAATGAGGTAACCAACTCAGGGAAAGCCTTGGTAGCATATTTTGGGGAGAGTCATTTAAAGCGATCAGCTTCCCCTTTGGCCTATAAAAGGTCCGGGGGGTGTCTCCTTTTCCTTTCATCGCTTAAGGCCGTTCATGGCGGTTTTTCCCTTCCGTGAAGCGTTGTGCTCTTAGTCTTGGCGGAGCATGGGAGGCATTTCAGAAGATGATGATGCAGATGGCGGTGGGAGGGAAGCTCCTATTGTTTTGCTCTGGAAGAGGGTTCGTCAGTCGGGGGTCGCTCGCGAAGAGGGTTCGTCATGTCGGAGAATGTCGCACTCCTATCCCTGACCCGCCGACGCCATTCTGAGTGGAAGAGGGAGCCAACTAAGCTCCCTCCTTTCCGCACCTTCCCCTGCCTCCTCGTCCATCTCTGCCTCCCCTTTAACTCATCGGAGGGTGCCTGCACTCTCTGCCTTCCAAAGAGTTGGTAGAGAGGAGGCCTTCACTTGTATTCCTTCCTCTCTTCTTCTTCTTGTTTCCCCTTTTTTCCTTTCTCCTCCGAGCTTTCTCAAACCAACGAAGCCAGCGATCCCTTATCCGTGCCAGTTTCTACACGAGGTAGAGTCAGTGGCTGGACGTGGGAGCGCCTACTGGGTCGGCCGAGCGTTCTACTCGCATTATAGTATCAGGGGATGTATTTTTTGTACATATATACTATATCGGCTACGGCCTTCTTGAGGTACATCAAAGTTTAATAAGAAGAGAATAATGGTGATTATTCTATTTCACTTACATGTGTATGCTTGCCAAATGTTCAAAAGTAGAACTTGAGAAGATTTGTTGCATTCCACGTCCGAGGGACGGGTGTTCCTTCTCTGGTGGACAATCAGTATGCTCCTTTCTCAAGCTTCTCGACCACTCGGCAGGGACCTTCCCAGGTAGGGGCCAGCTTCCCCACCACCTCTAGTGGTCGAGATGCTTCGGCCTTCCTCAGGACAAAGTCTCCTGGCTAGATGGGTCTATCTCAGACTCTGCTGTTGTAGTATCGAGTAATGCGCCGTTGGTATTCCGTTGCTCGGATCTTTGCATTCTCTCAGATCTCGTCCGCTAAGTTGAGGTTCTCTCGTAATTTATGCTCGTTCACCTCAGGCTCGAAGTGGATGACTCGAAGAGAGGGATTGCTAACCTCCAACGGAATTACAGCTTCCGTGCCATACACCAGCTGAAAAGGAGTTTCACCAGTGGCCGTTCTTGGAGTAGTTCGGTGTGACCATAGTACGCTCGACAATTCCTCGAGCCAACTTCCCGTGGCTTTGCCGAGCCTGGTTTTGATGCCTTTTAAGATAGTCTTATTGGCATTCTCGACCAGTCCGTTAGCCTGAGGGTGGGCTACTGAAGTGAAGTGGTTGCGAATGTTTAGGTCGGCACATTTGTCTCTGAAATACTGAGAATCACACTACCGACCGTTATCGCTCACAATCACTCGGGGGACACCATAGCGACAGATGATCGATTTCCAAACAAAAGTCGATACGACTGATTTAGTGATCCTGGTGGTGGCTTCGGCCTCGATCCATTTGGTGAAATAGTCGATGGCGACAATGACGAACTTCTTCTGAGCTTGAGCCGTAGGGAACGGCCCCAGAATGTCGATCCCCCACCGAGCGAAAGGGTACGGCTCGACAAGGGTGATGAGCTCCGTAGCGGGCTGATGAATCAGGTGGTCAAAGCACTAACATCGATCACACTTCTGCACGTAGGTCGAGCAGTCACGCTGGAGAGTGGGCCACCAGTAACCCTGTTGTAGTAGGATCCTGGTGAGCGATCTTCCTCCTTAGTGCACTCCGCAGATGCCTTTGTGTACTTCATGAATCTCTCGGTTGGCTTCATCGGTATTGATGCATTTGAGGAGAGGACTGGAGAAAGATATGCGGTACAAGGCATCGTCCAGTATGATGAAACACCAAGCTTGGTACTTGAGCTTCCGAGCCTTTCGAGGATCGGTGGGCTCTTGAGAATCTCGGAGCCAGGATACGTAGGGGGTCTGCCAGTCACTTGAGGGTGTCGGGTCAATAGTCATAAGCTCAGATTCGATGTTCAGTTGCTCGAGCTCTTCGAGGAAGACCGATCGTGTACTAGCGGGGTCGGGCGAGGAGGCCAGTCGAGAGAGGGCGTCTGCTCGGGAGTTTTCCTCCCGGGCTTATTCGGACTACCTCAAAGCTCTCAAAAAGTTGGGCCATCCTCTTTACCGCTTGGAGGTACTTGACCATTTGTCCTTCCCGAGCTCCGTATTCACCGTTGACTTGGCTAGCGACCAATTGGGAGTCAGTGTGATCCTGACTCGTTCGGCCCCCAGTCTTCGAGCCATCCTGGCTCCCAAGATAACGGCTTCATACTCGGAGGCGTTGTTGGATGCTTGGAAGTTAAACTTTAGGGCGTACCGTAGCTCCGCTCCTTCAGGGGACTTGAGGAGAATGCCGACGCCACTTCCTGTTGAATTAGAGGATCCATCGATGAACAGATCCCAGGTAGGCCCGGTCGTTGGTGGAAGTGCTTCTTCAATTGGGACCGTGCTTTCAGCGATGAAGTCTGCCAGAGCCTATCCTTTAATATCCGAGCGAGGGCGATACAAGATATCGTAGGCCCCGAGCATGATGGCCCACTTGACGAGGCGTCCCGAGGCTTCAGGGTGAAAGAGAATCTTCTTTAGGGGTTCACCGGTCAATACGATGATGGAGTGCCCTTGGAAGTAGGGTCGGAGGTGCTTGGCCAAGGTAACCAATGCTAGCACGAGTTTCTCGGTTGTAGCGTACCTTCTTTCGGCCTCATTAAGCACCTTGCTAGCGTAGTAAATAGGTCTCTTGATTCCTGCATCGTTTCTGACCAGGACTGAGCTCACAGTAGAAGGGGTTGTCGAGAGGTAGAGGTGTAGAGCTTCGCCTTGTACTGGTTTGGACAGCACCGGAGGCGAGGCCAAGAATTCCTTGAGTTCAGCGAATGCTTTCTGACATTCCTCATCCCAAGCGAACATAGCAGATGCCATTTTGGGTCCCCTCAACAATTTAAAGAAGGGTAGGCATCGTTCGGCCGCCCGAGATAGGAAACGGTTAAGTGCAGTAATGTGCCCCGTAAGGCGTTGGACGCCCTTGATGTAGGTGGGTGGCCGCATGTCCAGGATGGCCTGAACCTTGTCGGGGTTGGCCTCGATCCCGCGTTGAGTGACCAGGAAGCCAAGGAACTTCCCAGATCTGACTCCGAAGGCGCACTTAGCGGGATTGAGCATCATGTTGTGCTTCAGGAGAGTGTCGAAGGTCTCGGCTAAGTCGGCAAGGTGGTCTTCGACTTTGGGCGTCTTGACGAGCATGTCATCAATATAGGCCTCGACGTTCTGACCGAGCTGCCCTTCAAAAATGCGGTTGATCAGTCTCTGATATGTTTCTCCAGCGTTCTTTAACTTGAACGACATCCCGGTGTAGCAGTGTACGCCGAAGTCGATGATGAAGGCGGTCTTCTCGATGTCCTCCGGGTCCATCCTGATCTGATGGTAGCCGGAGTAGGCGTCCAGGAAGCTGAGTAGCTCGTTACCAGGGGTTGAATCGACCAGTTGATCGATGCTCGGCAGCGGGTAGCAGTCCTTCGGGGTAGCCTAGTTGAGATCGGTGAAGTCCACGCACATCCGCCATTTCTCAGAAGCTTTTGGTACTAGGATGATGTTGGCGAGCCAAGTAGGGTACAGAACCGGATGAAAGAGTCTAGTCTTCTGCCCCTTGATGACTTTCTCTTTGATGATTGCTTACTTCTGTGGGGAGTGCTTTCTCCTGCGCTGTTGTACTGGCTTTGCTGTTGGGTCGAGGTTGAGCTTGTGCATCACCACGTCCCCCGGGATTCCTGGAAGGTGCTCATAAGACCATGCAAAGACTCGGATGTACTACACGAGGAAATCTTTATATTTCTCTTATTCCTCATGTGGGAGCTCAGCTCCAATCTCTACTCCTAGGGTCGGGTCACCGTTAAGGAAGACCGTTAGCAATTCGCCGTCAGGCTCAAATGTTGCAGGTCCCTCCTCGGCCCCCTTTATCCCCTTATTCTTCCCTTCCGGCCTAGAGGCGTCAACCGAGACTATATAGCACCGTCTAGCCAATGCCTGGTTACCTCGAACTTCCCCCATGCCATATTTGGTCGGGAACTTCATCTTTTGGTGAAAGGTAGAGGGCACCACTTTCATTAGACTGAGAATGCTTCGGCCAAAGATGGCGTTGTATGCCGTCATCCCCTTAATCATGATGAAGTCTACCATAACCGTAATGGTTTTGGCGGGGTGTCGATAGTAACAGGCAGACTTAGTGCTCCCTCGGGATAAGTAGCCTGGCCGTTGAACCCACAGAGGGGGGTTGAATCGGCCGGAGTTTAGATGTATTCTCTCCCATTTTGAGGAAACATTCATAAGACAATACATCAGGGGCACTACCATTGTCGACTAAGATTTTGTCCACGTTACAATGGTTTATTGTAGCTGATATAACGAGCGTTGTCGTGAGGGGTGGTTAGCCCATCCATGTCCTGGTCAGAGAATACCAGGGCCTGTGGTTCGCTAGCCGGTGGGGCCGCAGGTGCCTCAGTAGAGGCTCGGCTCGCCCGCTCTGCGTGACGCTTTCGTCCTCGACTGCTATCTTCGCCTGATGTCGTTCCGGCCGAGATGACGTTGATGTGGACTCCGCGGGGGACATTATCAATCTCTTCAGCAGTGCCTCGGTCTTCCTTTTGTCTGGACACATATCGAGATAGGTGTCCCTGGCGGATGAGGCGCTTGATCTCATCTTGAAGTTGATGGCAATCGCTGGTGTGATGCCCGTGGTCGCTATGGAACAGGCAGTGCTTGCGGCGATTGCGATGCTTGGTCTTCATGGGCTCGGGTTGGTTGAGGAGACCCGAGGCTTTGATGTCTTCGTAGATTTCATAGACGGGAGCGGTAAGTGGGGTATACCGCTCGTACTTCCGGGGCGGCTCTTTTCGATCTTCATCCTGTTTCCGCCTCTTTCCTTGTCCTGTCCCTTGCTCGGACGGTTTCTTCTTATCCCCCTCCCGACCCGCGCTGGTTGTGACTCGGCAGGCCCTGAGTACTTCTTCACACTCGACATGGCACAGTGCCAAGGTCACTAGCTCGGCGAGGGAGGTAGGGGGATGAAGCACTAGCTCGCGTCGTAGGTTCTCGTCGTGGGTACCCCCGGTCAAGGCGGTGATGGCAGAGGCCACATCCAGGCGGGAGATGCGCAGGGCTTCCGATTTGAATCGGTTGATATAAGCTCGTAACTTCTCCCCCTGTTCCTATTTGAGGGCCAGTAATCCCGCCACTGACCGGGGCGGACCGCTGCCGGCGAAGCTTTCTTTGAATATTAACCCGAATTGCTTGAAGTCGTGGATGCTGTCGGGGGTGAGGGCTCTGAACCAAGCTTGAGCACCCTGAACCAGAGTTGTCACGAACGCTCGACACTTGATCACGTTGGACGCCCCGTGTAAGGTCATTAGGGCGTCGAAGCTGTCGTAATCGTCAGCCGGGTCTCCCTGGTCGTCGTACGACTTGAAGGTCAGAAGTGAGATTCTGGGAGAATCTCTGCTCTCAGGATGTAGTTGGAGAACGGGGATCACTTCTCGTCCTCCACAGGAGAGGTCTTCTGCAAGGCACGGAGAACGCACTCTTGCTCTACGAAACGCCTCTCGAAGTCTCACAGTCGGAGAGAGAGTTCCGGTTGTCGGTGTCCCGAGGGGCTGGGGGGGTGCACCTGCATGCTACCCCGACACTCCTTAGGGGCCTCGATGTCCAAGTACGGTTTACGTGCTCCGGTCTTCTCCCTCCTCGGGGTTGAGGAGGCTTTTTGCTCCGGGGGAGGGGCGTGCGATGGTCCTCCTGACTCGTTGCGGATGAGCCGCTGCCCTCGGAGGATGAAACGGCCTCTAGCAGTGTGCTGGGAGGCATCTTCGCGTGGGGGGCTTTTCCTGGGGAGCTGTGACTTCTCCTCCCTGGCCGCCTGGGCCATCATGAGATCCACGAGGACATCCAGTTTTGGGATGAGGGTTTGGAGGGCGTCGGTGCTCCCGCCGGGAAGTTGTTCCCCCGCCACCGATGGAGGTAGCTCGTTGGCTTGGTTTTCGGATGGGGAATGCTCTGTGGGGAGGGAAGGTGCACCTTCCTTTGTTACTCGAGCTTTTCCCGTATCGACGACAGTCCTCCTGCCAGAACTTCTTCGCACCATGATGGCTCTTTGTGCGTTTCCCATAGACAACGCCAGATGAAGAGGGGCGATCTCGCGCTGCTCCTGAGCGGGGAGGAAGATGACCACATACCCTTGAAGTATAAACTGTAAGAAGGGAAATCAGTCAGAGGTGCCCAGGGATAGATCCCCGGGGAATACCCTCCGATGCTTAAGTCAGCACTGATGGTGGAGCATTGGTGCGAAGACGAGAATTGGGAGGAAAGTGGGAGCGCGAGATCCCTCTCCACCAAAAGGTGAAGTGGTTCCTACATAGGCGTACTTGGCTTGCTTCCTCTTTCGCAGTGGGGCATGTCATGTTTAAATAATGGCATGTTGTGCGAATTGATCCCTGTAAGCGAAGGGATTCCAGGGGGGGTTACGTCCTTCATGCGGGCTCATTACGGAGCGCGGACTCTTGGTTTCCCTTGTCCCCTTGAGCTTCCTGCCATTAAAGGATTCGCAACGGCTGAATCATTAAGCTTTCATCAGTGAGCCCGAGCGAGTGGCACTTGTTCAAGAGTGGTCTCCCGAGGGATAAGTGCTGGGTCGGGACAAGGAATAGGGGGCTCCAAGGGAGCTTTTCCGATCGACTGATGCTCGGACTTCTCAACCCGAAGGCCGCCTAGGAACCGCTTGTACCGAGTGAATTTTTGGGCTTCATAATAAGTGGGCTCGGGGGCTGCCACTTTGAGGAGTTGAGCCTTGTTCGGTCCGATTTAGACCTCATTTGGAATCTCCGTACGAGCAGTGAGATTTCCCCTCTCCAGGACTGTATAACTCTATTAAGTCATGTCATAGTTTAGTTCTTGTATTAATTAAATTATGCATTATATATATTCCTGCGTTTATTTTAGCTTCTTGTACACTCCCACACCAACCCTTAACCCTTCCGGGCCTCCCGACCCGTGGGTGGCGGGCCAAGATTCGAAGTATCGGGTCTTTTTCGGTACTCAGATTCTGGGTCGTTACACTTTGACTGCAGCTCTCCCTCTCTTGGTGATGGGACCCAGCCTTTTAAGGAGCCTGGCCACTTCTTTGTGGTCTTCGGGGAGGGCCCCGTAGTGACTGGCCACTCCGGCCATATTGCAGGTGTAAATCTACAGCTTCTTCTTTCTTCGGGTCACTTTCCTAGTTGACTGTCCAAGGAAGGTTAACCTATCAAACACCGAGATTCTCGGCATAGCTTCTTCACGGAGGGGCGGCCCGTAGCATCTCGACTCTGCGACTTCAATGTTTCCCGGGTCGACTTGTTGCCCCCGGTTTCTTTCCACATCATTCACGGCTTCTAGGAGCAGCTATGTTCCCAAAAGGGTATTTTCGAGGCCGCGGAGGTATCCTCTTACGGCCTGAGTAATATCATCTTGCCCATTGGTGGGGCAGACCATTGGTGATGAACCCCTAGCTTGTGCCTGTTGTTTGTAGGCGAGGCGCCTTCGTTCGGACATCCTGCCATGTCTTCCATCATTTGAGTAAATGTTCGCCTACCAGTCATAAGCTCGGAAGGCTGGTTTTTGAAACACCAAAGTTGGCATCTCACCCTTTTCTTCTTCATCTTTTTCTTCTTTCTCGAACCTGTCAATCCTGATGGGCTCGTGTTGAATTGGGGCTGGGGGCCACCTCCTTGGCACCCATACTTGTTTGAATTTTATCCGCTTCGGGGCCGACCATTGCTTCAGTTTGGACCTGGTGCGGTCCTCTCGATCCCGTGCCAGTGCTTGGAATTGATTACAAAATGGCATAGCTGGCTTCACCCTGTCGGGTGGAATCGTGGCCTGGCGGCCATTCAGGTACACCCGGACTCCTCCGATCATAACAGATTGGGCGAGACGGAGAGCCAGCCTTGCACCATGCCGGCGTTCTTCCTAGCTACCCGCCTTGCAGCTGGAGTGCACTTCCTTCTTGTGTCGACATGATGGACGTAGCAGCCCACTGGTTTCTCTTCTTCTTCTGTTGTCACCTTTGTAGTGGCAACGGGCTCGATCTCCTGGATCTCCAGGAGGTCCACGAACATGACCTCGAGAAAGTTGGGGAACCCAACTACTGGGGGAAATTGCTGAACTGGGTCGGCACCGCCAAGTAGCCATGCTCCGCATGGCTTGCAACGACCAACGGTCCGAATGTTACCGCCATTGGTTTCTTCAAAGTTCAATCCCTCCATGCAATTTAACATTGAGGATGTTAGAATCTTTGGAGAAGGCCATCGGGCCCCTAATCCTTGTGAAAAGATGGGAGGAGGTCTAGTCCCACCGGGTGTGCCAGACTTGTGGATGTAGTTTTAATCTCGGGTATCATTATATCTTTTATTGGTTTATCAAGTGCGAGGGCGTGGCAGTCACCTAGGTGACAATGTGTGTTGAGGCTTTGAGATTGGAGTGGTCCAAAACCTGTGGTCCGCACCGTCTGACTAATGAGATGAAAGTAGGTATCAGGTCGGGACTGGTGACCCGCCGCACCATAAAGGTCACGACGTTAATTACATCCCCTCAGAGAGGTGAAAGCCTCTGATTAGTTGCCAAGATAAGGGGCCTTATGGCCTAAAAATGAGATTTCATAAAATAAACCAAAGGAATGTTAATGAGCCTTACAAATCCCCTATATCAAGGTGCAAAAGGGTATAAGAGCGTATTCAAAATCATATCGGTCATATATCGACCACTTCATGTTTGGACGGACGTCCGGGTTGAAAATGTCCCAAGTATACATGAAATACCGGGGAAAATGTACGTCAGGATACGACAAATTGGATATTTGAGTCATTGAGGAATGAGTAAAACTTAGCGAGGTATTGGCCCGGGGTAAGGTCCGTCCATGGCGATGATTGGGTGTTACCCGAGGGCCAAGCATGGCTTGCGGGGCATCTTTAGTATCTCCTTCACACCGGGCCCAGGAAGGTGAAGACTTCCAGATCAAGCGCCATTAATTCCTTAAGTTCATTTTCTTTGTCATCGTGTTTTTCGTGGAATTTCTTTTACAATTGTGTTTTCTCCTTTTCTACACATTGGTATTTACTATTCATCATTCATTCTTCTTTTTTGTGTTATTTCGTTCATTTTTGTTTGTATTTGATTTTGTTGTTTGATTTGGTTGGATGCTATTAATTTGCTGATTATTTGTTTGCTTTGTTTCGTTGTTGTTGCTTTTTTTGTTTTTTTTTTATGTTTGCTTCTTTTTTTTGGCCGTTTGCTGTTTTGGTGATTGCTAGGTCGACACAGGGATCGCCTACGTCAACGCAGTGCTCGAGGGGAAGCAGTCTGGAGGCTGGGGGAGCAGCCTAGGTCGACGTAGGGGTTGCCTTCGTCGACCCAGCGGGCAATAGGGTGCGCGCCCAGGAGCCAGAGGGTGGGCTGCATCGACGCTGGTGGCTACCTACGTCGATGCACCCCTCCTCAACATTTCTTTTCTTGGTTGCTTTGTTTGATTTCTTTTTCTGATTCTTCCTCTTTCGAAATGGGGATTTCGATCGATCGAACAAATGAATTCGTTCAACCCAACCTCCTAAGAATGGGGAGGAGTCGACCCCAAATGGGTAGGGCGTCAACACAGCCACTGGTCAATCGACTGAAAACCCAGTTTGGTCGACCGAACTAGCAGACAAACCCAAACGGACAGAACTATCCTTTCTTGTTGGATTTCATGAGGATACATTTTCATTTTTGCTCATCTGTTATTCCATTTGTCTTCTTTGTTGTCATTATCATCGTTTCTTTCTTTCCTTGGCTTCCTTTTGTTTCGCTTCATTCATCTTCTTACTTTCTTTATTGTATATGGGCAAAGTGCGTGTATGCATATGGGCTTGTGAGTCTATGCATGCAAATACATCTCCTTAGCTTATTCATACAAATGCATTTCCGAATTCATACATGTAATGCATATTCAAGTATGTGCATGAACATATGTAAAAACAAGTTCATTTTCTTTCTTTGTGATTAGAAGCATGCTTGTAGCTGTGTGGGATTGGCAAACTAGGGGCTATTGGCGCTGCTCCTATCCTGGAAATCGGACAAGTCAACTTGGGCAAGGTCAAGTCGACTTGTCCCCAGCCAGTGAGCTGATGTCCACTGCCAAGATCAGGGGGAAGTCGACTTGGGTAAAGGCCAAGTCAACTTGTCCTTAGATAGTGAGCAGACGTCCACTATTGGGATCAGGGGCAAAGGCCAATTCAACTTGTCCTCAGCCGGTGAGCAAATTCTTGCTTTTGTTCTTTTGAGATATCATTAAACGCAGCAATGCATGTTTTGATGATCATGCAAGGTTTTGAGCACGTATCCATGCAGGGTACTCCCCGGTACAAGGCAAAGTTCTTTACTCATGCATAGTGATGGTCTCCATCCGAACATAATCTGGATTTCTTCCACACACCATTTGATATACCAAAGGGGTCATGGCATATGAACACTCAGGCATGTAGGATGGTATGAAGCTTTTATCTAAGTTCACGAGTCAAGGCATGCAAAAGGGGGGTGAATGCCATATTCATTTCTGAGTAGGAGGGCAGGCGTACCCATGCTCTGTAGACACGCCAAAATCGATGCTAAGTTGAGTAAATTTCATGTCACAATGTAATGCTCTAAAGTAGACTTCATTATTGGGTCAATAGGAAGGTTTTTTTTCTATTTTTCCAGATTTTAGGAATTAGTGACCGTCCAAGTGGACGCCATTTAATGGGCACCCATTTGGAATGACGCCATTTCTTTCCATCCCAGGTCGACTTATGCTTCGGGTGTGTCGACTCATAAGAATGGGCGACTGTTCACACAGACGCTATTTACTTATTTTCTAGTTTTCCAGTGGATTTTATTTTAGGAATTGACACCTTATTGGGCGGGCGGTAATTAATTAATGCCTCCTCGAATGGACGTCACTTCTTATTTTTATTGTGGAAAGTGCTCTTTCCATATTTTGCTCAAGAATCAGCGTCAGCTGCTCTAGACGTCAATTTAATTGACGACGGTTGCTCTGGCTGCCAATTCCTGTCCGTGTCCGGTTCGTATGTAGCCTCCTATCATGGCATTCCTTGTTGGATTTGGATCCATGTTCTTCTGTGGAAGGGAGATTGTCACGCCCCGAGTGCGGAAGGTACCCGGAGATGCGCGACGAGTTTATATCAATCATGTCAATCAGAGTAGTAGTGTATTCGACACAAAGACAGAGTGCGCAAATATAAAGATAACCCAATCCATTAATTCCTTTAATAAGAATATGTCTATTACAAACCCTTGCAAATACTAGACTCAATAAAAGAAAAATACAACGCTTGACATCAAGGAAAATAGAGAAAAGACAGGACTAATTGATGCTTGAGTAGCTCTACCTCTTTCACTCTTGGCTCTCCCTATCAGATTGAATTCCCTCATCGTCGGACTTACCTGAAAAGTAGGGAAACACTGAGCGAGCGAACGCTCAGTAGGAAATTATATCTCAAGGACTAGCAAGGGGTTTAAGTAATTACATTTTTCCATGAATGCACTATAGCTATGCATGCTCGCGAAACGACAAGATAGCAAGAGAATATAACAATAAGATGGCAAGAAGAACTAGTCATGAACTTTCAAGAACTTATATCAAAAGATATCAAGATATTTAAGCAAGTAGACTCATCATGTCATGTTGGAATTTGGCTATCATGTTTCAAGCAAGCGAGTATACAATTACCTGTTCTCGGGCCACGCAAGTCATGTAATATCAAGTCAAGTACAAGATTTGTGGAATGTTCAATCAAGCTAGTCATGCACTTCGGTATAATGCCAATACCGTGATCAATCAACTCCCATGGGCACAAGTACTTTCGGGTTCTCCTCCCAAGACCAGATCGAGCCCTATATGCGCAGGCATTAATCATGTATTTTAACATCCACTCTTGTGTATAGCCAATATGAAATTTCAAGAATAAAGCTTGTAGTCATGTAGGATAGACTTTGATATAATAGAGTCCAAAAATAGGACACTTGACATAGATAGGCGATAATAACGGTACAATCACGATTATCGACAAAACTAGGTGGAATTGGTTCCCTAACTTGGGTACCATGACAAGTAAGTGCCCACAAGTAGATGGTCACTTCTGTTAATATAGAATTGAGGTCCACAAGAACATCATGTTTGATATAGAATTGGGGTCTACAAGAACATCATGTTTGATATAGAATTGGGGTCTACAAGAACAGCACATTAACGGCATGTTTTCCCCGTTTATTAAGATAATTCTCACATCATACCCATGGCATGACATGAGGGCCGGTATACCATGTTTCTATAGAGTGACATGGTAACGATTGTGTAATGAGTTTTTATGGTACAACCAGCTCAGTCAGTCTTGAGGGAATCCAAGGCTCGAGGAGTCTTACGGAGGTTTCTATGACTAACTCGCTAGTCCAAAGGAACGGAATGTCCAGTGGAGAGCTTGTATGTCACCAAGAATTGAGGGTAATGCGATAAGACATCATAAAATATGGGACTATATTCACGGACTGGAATATAGTGCCGATATATATATATATATATATAATATACATATGAAACCCCCGGTTAACAGCAGCAGTGTAAAATAGTATCACAGGAAACTAGCGACTTAATCTAAGTCATTAATCATAGAATTAACGCCTTACACAGGGGCGTTTATTTACAAATTGACGGCTTGTTAAGCAGTCGTCCACTCTGTATTTATATTTTTACAGAATTTAGATAATATGGAATTTAATAAAAATGCGCCCTGGACAGGGGCGTTACTTTTCAATTAGCGCCCTATTCTGGGGCGTCACTTTTATAAGAGACGTCTTGCATCAGGTCGTTATTTCAAGATTTTACCAGATTTCATTTCAGGGAACAATTTCATGGTCAAGACAAGAAAAATAGCAGGATTCGATAGGTAGGATCATGCATTAATTTAGATTCATGATTTCATAGTTATAGAATTTTAAACATGGATAATTATCAATTATATGAAATTGACGACTCCTGGGTAGGGCGTCAAAACAAGAATTAGCGCCCTTGTCTGGGTCGCTTCTTTAAAATCACTTAGAAAACATTTGGAAACGCAGTAAAACTATATGCATGAGATCATGGATGAGTTTATTTCATAATTTATACTAGTTTGGGCTACATTCTTGAGAAAACCTACCTGATGAATGTTCTGGTGAAGGAACGTGAAGAGAGTTGAAGAGAGAACGATACTCTGTTCTAAACAGAGTGTTCTGATCACCGGAAGAAGAAGAAGATGATGAAGAACTCCACGTCCTTCAACTAGGCAGAAGAGTTACTACTTACGGCAGACTTCCTGCAGCAAAGATGATGAAGAATCATTAATATTCTTCATGATTATGACCGAAGGCAGAGAAGAAGAACATTACCTGTTCTTTACGTATGCAGCAGCAGAACCTCCTTCGACCAACAGCTTACTAGGTTCGACAGGAAGGGTTATTTATAGGATTTTGGGAATCCTAATAGAGTTAGAATTTGATTAAGGGTAGTATTCCCTTGATAGAGTCCTTACTATATTTTATCCTTGACGTAGTTATCCAGAACTTGCTCTGGATAGTCTCCTGGGTCGAACGAAACTCGAACTGAATTGACGTCTTAAGTGAGGGCGTTGAATTTAAATTGACGCCTTTGCCTATGTCATTTCTTGTGAAAAACGCGCCCATGTGGAGGGCGTTACATTTACTTCCCCTTTTTTTGTATTTTATCCGTTTGATAATTGACGCCT